>CM046879.1:579946575-582346575 GCA_025667525.1 Glebionis coronaria
TACTGCCGGTGCCAAAGTCCCCACCGAGAGCTTGATGCTCTCGGTTGCCACTGCCTAGCACAAACACCCCCTGCGAGATTTGTTGGTGTTGTGGCTGCGCATGAACAATAGCCACCGACCCCTTATGGGGTGCGGCTGGCCGAACAAACCCACACCAAGAGTCTTTGACTCTCAGTTTCCATGACAACTCGAACCAAAACCCAATTAACCTTGTTTTAAATCATGTTTTAATTCGTCCATACATGTGTTCTTAGATTTAAACTAATTTATTCATGAATAAAATAAATTAAAATAAAAAGATTAAAGATTAGAGATACCGTATGTGATTTAAGAAATGATGAACACACTTGATCTAAACCCGAATTAATCAAAAACCAAACTTTGTTTTTCCTTTTTTTTTCTTTGTGTAACCGGCGGCCAAGGAGAAACCAAAGGAGCTAGGGTTTTTAATTTTTTTTATTTAAACTTGTAAATGAAATCTCATGGTAAGTTTTTGTTACTTGTCAATTTGCTTAACGGGCCGGGCCACGGTCCCTTTCTCCTTGTATCCATAACCGGCCAAACACCCCTTCTTATATAATATATCGTTTTTCGTGTTTATTAAATCCCGTGTATTATTATTCGTGACATGTGTTCGTGTTTTTAACTTGTGTTAATTCTTGTCGTGCATTATTTATTATACGTAAATACTTGTAAATAATGATATAATATATGTAATACTTGGAGTTATACATTAAATATTCATGATACGTGTCGTGTATTAATTAATTATAAAGTTTTAATTAATCCGTGTTTTCGTGTATTTAACGCTTTCATGTAATTTAGGCGGGTTTTACAAGTGTTTTGCTAAATTTGAGGGTAAACTGCAAATTTCGTCCCTCGACTTTACAAAAACAACTATTTTGCCACCGAGTGAAAACTTCAAGCAATTTTACCACTATACTTGTAAATATCATGCAAAATAAACCCCGAATTAACTTTTTAACACAAAAAATCCACCTTTCCTTCCCGTCATTGTTGCATTGTCATCTTTTGTTCCAAGGACTATATTTGCAACGAAATTGAACTTTCCATCTTCTACATACATTAGTTTTAAACACACATACGCGCGCGCACGCACACACACACACACACACACACACACACACTCTCTCTCTCTCTCTCTATCTCTCTCTCTCTCTCTCTCTCTCTCTCTCTCTCTCTCTCTCTCTCTCTCTCTCTCTCTCTCTCTCTCTCTCTCTCTCTCTCTCTCTCTCTCTCTCTCTCTCTCTCTCTTAAGCAGACGCAATATATTACACTTTCGTTAACTTATGATATAATGGCTCGATGTGTTGAACTAGTTTATATCTTTGGGTCATTTCACCTAACAGAAATGATGGTATCCTCGTACCAAATACAGACTGATGAGAACATCCGGCAGGCGAGAGAATCGATGACAAACTCTGAACGGCTGACCGAGCGGGTCATGCGTAGGGGAGTTGATTCTCGACCTCCAAAATGGAAATCCTTCTAGATGTGCTAGGGAAAATGTGACAAAGCTCAAGGCACTCTAAACTGCCGACATGCGCAAGATAAGGATGTTGATGAAAATGTCACACATATTCATAACAAGATTATTAAAAAGATTGACTTTTCAGCGAGGCGGAGGGATATGTGAACCGGTTGGTTCATGAAGGCTTTAAGGGTTGTTGTGTGTATATAGGAGTTGCTAATTCTTTTGGGTTGTTAAATTTTAACCGAATATTAATTACTATGTTTTAGTTTGAATTAAGGTGTTATGTTGCCGTTTTAACTTTGAATTAAGGTGTTTTATTAATTGTTAATCATGTGTTATTATTTTTGGTTGAGAAGCAAATAGGTATTACTTGACACTCTAACCAAATGTTGATGTTAAAAAGAAAACAAAAATGAAAAAGCTTTTGTTAATAAGCGGTTACCCAATCAATAAACAAAAAAGGTGTTAACAAGTAAGGTTAATAAGAAGTTAAAAATGAATAAGAGAATAAGTTGTTAACAAGTAAGGTTATAACTATAAGAGGTCTGCAAATGTTTATGTAAAAGACCCAAGGATGCTAACGGTAACTATTGTGTGTTGTGAGGGTGAGACAGCAGGTTCAAGTCGATAGTTAACAATTCATATTTCGATCAAGGGAATAACCAATTACTATTAAGCCAGTAATAAGCACTAATATTCCTTAACATTATGCAGAATAGCCAAATACTGTTAACACAATAATAAGCACTAACAAGACATCAAAAAGTAGATTATAAGCTAAAAGTTGTTTTGTTAACAAAAACAGATCCTAACATTCCTTAACAATATGTAGAGTAACCAAATACTGTTAACACAGTAATAATCACTAACAAGACAACAATAAGCAAATTATTAGATATAAGTTATTTTATTAAAACAAATCCCTAACATTCATTAACAATAGGGTTATCTAGTTACAAAGTATTCAGAATAACCATATACACTATCCTAAGCACTCCTTGTAACAACCATATTCAGTTCACTGGTTTC
Source organism: Glebionis coronaria (assembly GCA_025667525.1). Lineage (NCBI taxonomy): Eukaryota > Viridiplantae > Streptophyta > Magnoliopsida > Asterales > Asteraceae > Glebionis > Glebionis coronaria. Next base: position 579,949,100 of record CM046879.1, read on the forward strand.
CCACATATGTTGTGCTCTAAGACCTAATACGTAATTTGTGATATTTAAATCTTGATAATCATATAACTTGTTAGGAGCTCTTACACCAAGCACAACAAACCTTTCTATATGACCTTTATTTCCGGCCACATTATCAACAGAAGTAGAACCCCCCACATCTAAACTGTTTTTAGACCTACTCCTAACATTCAGAGATCTACCCTCTCTAATGACAATACTAGGAGTCCTTCATAGAGCACCAACATTCGAGTTAAAATCCGATTACTCTTCAACCATGATCCCTTTACCCTTTTACAAAGCTCTCTTCTTCTTCACAAATGAAGTCACAAGCTCAGTCTCACTGGCACCCTCATACACATTTGTTTCCATTTTTCAATACTCGTTTGTTTCCCCTTTGTGTTCTTCTTCTCTTTGCCTTTTCCATCATTGTTTCTTTCTTTTATTACGACAAACGCTCTCTTTAATCTTTTTTTACCACCTTAAATTTGGTTGCTATTGATCCTCTTCTTTTTTTAAAGGATTTTCGGTCGTAAAAGGAGTTGAATTATAGCAATGCAACCTAGCATCATCTTCTACCGATCCCTAATAATACCCATTTGCATCTTCTAAATCTAAATCAATGTTCTTGAAATAATATTGAGCTAGTTTATGTTTCTTGTAAACAACATACAAATCAATTGAACCATTCCTACAAGCCAGTTCCAACATCGTATGCACATCAATGTCATTGTAAATCAACTTCAAACCTTATTCTAGTGATTTTTTAGGCAAACAAAAGAACAAATCCCATATTTCGGCATCACCAAGTCTTCTGAAGATATGATTTAGGCCAATTGTAAATATCTTGGCCTCGGAACTAAACCCACAAATTTAGCTACTATCTCCATTTACACACCTCAATGGACCATGTACAAAAACCCATTATTATGCATTTTGAAAACGACTTCCTTCTGATACGCCATTAGAGCTACTTAATAAGCAATTGAATCGAGTTTTAGGTTGGTGGTATGAATTTAAGTTGAACCAATATGTATTGATAGTATTTAGGGTATTTAATGTCGAGATACTAGTGAAATTTTCAATGTTGATGTTGCAAATTTAATCCTTGATAGTGTTGGCGGGAAGCTATAGTAGAAATAAGGTATAATAATGACGGGAAAGAAAGGTGGATTATTGGTTTCGGGGACATTTTTTGCACGAAGGTAAATTTGGAAGACTGTTAGCATGACTGGTACGAGTGGAAATGACGAAAAGGCCCTCACGTGCATGACACGTAAAGGAGTTAACAGAGAAAATAGAGAAAAGTTAAAAAAAGTTAACTCGGGGGTTATTTTGCACGATATTTACAAGTATAGTGAAAAAATTGCTTGAAGTTTTCGCTCGATAGAAAAATTTCCGTTTTTACAAAGTCGAGGGACAAAATTTGCAGTTTACCATAAATTTTATAGGATTGAACTTACAAGCTTATATAAGAGGATTTTGGTAAGCCAAAAATTGGTGCCTTATATAAAGATAAACGTGCTTATATATTATACTATAATTTTAGGCCCTCTAATTGAATGTAGAGGGTCCTTAAAATCGATTGGAAGAATCCTAAACTAATAATACGAAGATAGGATAAACAGTTGCTCAACATTGCTCTCCAACCGTTCCTGCTATTATATATGGGAGTTAATGAGATTCAATTCATAAAAATACCAAAAAAGACAGTTCAATCGTCTGCATAATTATATGCATCCATTAATGAGATTCATGCCAAGTAAACAGTCGTAAGGAAGACTAGGAGATGGCTGTTATAAGATATTTACATGAATATCGGGTATATGAATCATGATGGAGTTACAAACATAAAATTTGCCTAACTATAAATGGGTTGTGCAATGGTCAAGTATCCACAGTTCTGTAACTGTAGACCCAAATAAATAAGAAATGTCAATAAATCTCTCTAGCAGTAACTCGGCTATCAAGGCTCCAATGAAGTCGGACAAGCATGCAACTATGAAGTCTGAAACTAATACTTTATTACCTACGTTGAACACCAAGGCTTTAGGGAGCTCTAAAAAGGTGTGGGTTCCTCAAACAACGGTGGGGTTGCAAAACCTGCTACTAAACGTCCAACCAACAAGAGGACTAAAAAGGTCTCTAACAAAACTGTAGAAACGTCCAAAAGGATGTGGGTAAGCAGGTTGACACTAATGCACCACATGTAGCTGATGCTTTGTTTTTAGATCAATTGGAGATGAATACTACAGTCTCTATAATTGTCATGGTTGGTAGAGTTTGGGATGTCAATGCTATAAAAGGAATTTATTTGAGTACCGATTTTATAGTTTCTGATGCAAAGGTACATTTAAACTATATAGTAGGTATTGTTTTACATAATACAGTTTTCTATGATTATTATAATTCTTGCATTATTTAGGGTAACACCATTCATTGCACCGCAAAAGGGAGTGTGGCTCACAATTTTCTGCGTGCAAGAGAGGGCGAATATATTTGATAAAGAATTTTATTATACACCAGAATAAGGGAGAGTATCGAGTGAAGAAGGATGATACCTTCATGTTGAAATTTGATGGAGCGACAACAATCCGAAAGGTTTCTGTTAGCCCTGATGGGTTCATCATATATCCTTTCAATTTTATCCCTTCGGACCATATTGTGGCTACAGATGGAAAATCTTGGTAAGATATGCGAATGTAATTAATAACTTGAATCAGTGCATAATAAATATCTGCTAACATTCATATAAAAAACCATACAGATGCTACTAGGTATGTTATAAATGTTGGCAGGACAAACGACATAAAGAAAACAGGATCCAAGAACCTAGATTTCTACCTGGCAAATGAGAGGTTGGTACTGTTATTTACAATTATACGTCTTCGGTACTATATTCTAATTTGTTCCTTTTATCAAATCAGTAGGAAGTCAATGCGAGTCACCCTATATGGATCCCTTGGCGATGTTCTCATAGAGAAAAAAATTAAGCAAGTTGGTTTATGCCCCATTGTTTTGTCTTCTATGTGTCCCAAGATTTACAACAGTAAGTACCTATAATTGTTATGTGTATTCAAATAATGTATGTACCCATGTTAAATCAAGCAGTCTTATTACCTTTCAGATAAGTTGTATTTGTCTAGCACCTCCTCGACAAAAGTTTATGATGATGTGGATATACCCATTATACAGGACCTGAAAAAGGTAAACATGTTAGAAAGCGTAATTGTATTTCTATTGAGATTGTAAAATTAGCCGTGTTATTACATATACCTTGCCCGATGTCAGGTGTGGTGTTCAATCAGGCAAAAGGGTTAGACCAGCCGACCTGTCTGAAGCAAGGGAAAGAACAATGGAAAATCTACTGATGTGGGCCTGAAACAGAACAAATGACGTATGTTTATTACTTCTTCTTCTAATGTCAACTTGTTGTAATTTAATTAACACTGTTCTATATACAGTCTCCAACCTTCCACTGTAGACTAAGCATTGACAATATAAGGACAAGAAGAGGCTAGCATTATCCATCATGTGGGTCTGCTACATGCAAGAAAGGTGCCACGAGGAGAGATGGCAGCTTTTTGCAAAAGCTGTAACAAGGCTTTTGACTACCCAGTATTAAGGTCTATTAGTTCTTCTTAATTTAAATGATTTAGATTAAAAAACAAAAGTCTTATTTTTTCACTATAACCTTGCAGATATTGGCTTGAATTGGGTGTGGACGATGAAACTGGGCATGCTGTGGTTGTCTTAATTGATGAAGTAGCAACGAAAATAGTTGGGTGTGTAGCTGATACCATTGCGAATGTTGAAAATGACGAGAATGTTGAAAATGATAAGAAGACGGGCAGGAAAAATTTACTTATCACCTTTTTGTTAACCAACATAATAACAAAATATAATCTTACCGTTTATTTGTTTTTTTTTATGTTTGTTCACTCAAAATCTGACGAATCGATCTCAACAAAAGATTAGAAGGACCGATCATGCTACAATGAGTTTTTGAGATGAACTTTTTAGGGGAATAATACTAGATATGGTCCCAAATGTTTTGGAGGACATGTTTTTCTATGGATTATGAGATAGACTCATCTTATATTTAATAATGTTGGTGGGATTGATGCTATGGGAAATTTTGGAAATAACATGTCCATGTTCAATTAACTTTATTGTCTCAGATGCACAATACGTTGGCAGCTCAACCAAAGGGGCATACCATAATGGCCATGACCGTGTGTCATCTAAGAAGAAAATAAGAAGACGGTAAGAACAAATTCAATAATTAACTTAGTTTTGTTCACTCAGGAATTGAGCTAGAGTAGATGGCCAGAAAGTGAAAGCTTCATGTATACTACGATGAATTTTTGAGTTGAACTTTTTATAGAAATAATAATAGATATGGTCCTAAATGTTTCAGAGACCATGCAGTTTTATAAATAATATAATAGAAATCTCCTGTTATGATTAACAATGTTGGTTCTCGTGGATGTTACTAGAAATTTTTGAAATAGTACTACCCATGTTCAGTTAGCTTTATTGTTGAATAATGTTAATCAAGTTAAAAAAAACAATCAACCATAAATTAACAAAAAGAATCTGCAAGGCCAAATATAGTTGTTGTTTTAAACCAAACAATGATAACTCAACGTTTTGTTTAAAAAAGAAATAGGTATTAGAGCTAAAATAAAATGAATTATAATAGAGCAAGGTTTGGCTTAAAACAAACAACTATAAATGCTTAAAAGAAACATCTAAAATGTAATGTCTAGTTGGTATGTAATCTATATCACAAGTAAAACAATGCTAAAACAACATTTTGCCTAAAAAGACTCAGCTGGGAAGGAACTTCTATACATTAAGAACTCACCTTTATACGTTGACGCAGTTGTATATTTATTAAATGCTGTCGTGAATCCATATTGCTCATAAAGCAACTTCTTGTTATCTTCTTCGATGCTAAACCGTTCTTTGTAAATTATCAGCTCTTCTTGATTCGAATTATAAGAAAACTATGTTAATTCAGATCCAAAGAGTTGTGTAGACAGTAATGATGAAAATCTTATTAAAAAATCCAAACTACTGAGGTCTTTTATTTATTAGCAAACTCATTAAATAAATTATATCAAATGATCCCAAAGGTTTTTCTGTTAAAAAATTGTCTCTATCTTTAAAAAATCAAATAGTTGCTCGCTATCTGCAACAACTATAGATAGAGGTATATATCATGAGATTATTTTTCATACCTTTTTATGAATCCTATGATTTCTTAACTGTCTTTATTTATGTTCCATGATTGCCAGATGCTCTACCGCCCAACACTTCTCTCGTAAACATGTTGAATAACCCTGTAACCATTCAAGAAAAAACAACTATCAGACAAGATGGTAAGGTACAAAGTTATTGTGGACTAAAACTAAAACATGTGTGTTTTTCATATTCAAGTAAATGCATAAACCTATTTATTTGCTTAATGAAGATTATATGAAAGTATTTGTATATTAAAAAGCCCGGCTGTAACAGGTGATGCATCCCCACACAGTATACATAGGTCATATCTAGGACCAAAAACGGTTGGTGAATGTTCAAAGGCTTCACATAAACGTAAAAGTAGGCAATTCACAAGTATACAATTCAATTGTCAGTTTGAAAATACTTTATCCGTAAAGGCATTGTATTATAACATTAATATTTAAACCAACTATTAACAATCACAAACGCTACCTATCTCCGTCGTTCTATAAATAACATAAAAAAGGCCGCACTTACATCTGCAGGTAATGTACTTTTGAACTCTTTATATAGTCACTAATAATTGATTTGTTTAGTAATACAAACACATTTTATGCAAGATATTACTATTTCTTACAATAATATTGTATCTCCATCGTATGAATGCGAAAATTGTCATGCACAAATGTGGTTTGGAGAAAGAAGTGGGAAGTAGAAAAAGTCTGCAAATCCTACCTTCTCGCTGTGCTGCCAAGATGAAAAAGTGTTGCTTCCCAAATTTAACGAAACACCCCCACCTTTAAATAATCTGCTTGATTATAACTCACTTGGAACATCAAAATTTAAAGATCATATGCGTGTATACAACAACATTTTTTGCTTTACATCTTTTGGAGCAAAAATAGATCACTTAATTAACATAGGAAGGGGTCCATATATCTTTAGAATAAATGGTCAAATTTATCATAGAATGAGTTCCTTACTTCCTAAACAAGGAATTCAACCAAGGTATGCACATATGTACTTCTTTAATACTGATAACAAACTTAGAAACCGTATGGGAGCTTTCATGAATAACGAAATAGAACAAGGATTTGACAGAAACATAGTTGCAACTTTGATGGAAATGTTGGACCACTACAGCTTAATAGCAAAGGCATTTCGTATGGAAAGGGATTGGTGCCGATCACATAATTCAGTTAGCTTTGAATTGCGCCTACTTAGTACCCAAAATACATCAAGGCAGTACAATGCGCCTACTGTATCAAACGTAGATGCACTCATCACTAATGATTTTGGTGATGCTGATTCTACAAGAGACATCATTATGACTGACAAAGAAGGTAAACCACAACGAATCTCAGAGTTACATCCAGAGTACATGGCATTACAGTACCCTTTGTTATTCTCGTATGGAGAAGATGACTACCATGATAAAATCGCTTATCATAGGAAAATTGGCACCCATAAAACAAAAAGGGCATTTGTAACATTGAAAGAGTACTAATCATATATAATTCAACAAAGAAATGACAAGGGCACTACTTTGTTAAGAGGTGGTCGTCTCTATCGACAGATTTGGTGGATGCATACACTACTGTTGAAGAACAGAGACTTCAATAGATAATAAATAATCAGGACACGCTCCGTGTAGACCTCTACCATAATCTTTATGACGCAGTCACTGGAGGTGACACAAATGCGATCGGTCTTGGAAAAGAATAGTTTTGCCACGAAAAATTATTGGTAGCCCTAGGTATATGATGTAGAACTACCAAGATGCAATGGCTCTATGTCGGGCATATGGCAATCCAGACCTGTTTATCACTTTCACTTCCAACCTAAAGTGCCCGGAAATTGATGAAATGTTGGCTTATATGCCAGGTCAGAAATGACATGACCGTCCAGAGATTGGAACGCGGGTCTTTAAAATGAAACTAACGTATTTGTTAGATGGTCTAACTAAATACGAAATTTTTGGACGATCTTGCGCATGTATTAAATTTTGCTCATAATTAAATTAATTTAGTCCTTATAAGGCATACCATTCATAAGAATTAATACTCATGTTTATTTCTATATCATTTGTATATGTGATTAAGTTTCAAAAACGTGGACTTCCCCATGCTCGTATTCTCTTATGGCTGAAAGAAGAAGCCAAATGCAAGACTGCCAGTCAAATAGATGATGTAATATCAGCAGAACTTCCATCTCCGACTGATGATCTAGAGGAATATAAAGCAGTCTCTGATTTTATGCTCCATGGACCTTGCGGGAAAGATAACAAAAATGCAGCATGTACAAATGATGGAAAATGCTCAAGGCATTACCTGAAACCGTTTTTACTAGAGACAACAATAGACAAAGATGGTTATGCTAATTATCATCGCAGGGACAATAAAGTGAGTGCTATAAAAGGTAAATTCACCTACAATAATAAGAACGTTTTTCATCACAATCGCCATTTTCTTTTGAAATATCAGGCACACATTAACGTTGAGTGGTGTAATAGATCAAAGGCAATAAAGTACTTATTCAAGTACTTAAATAAAGGACCCGATTGAGCAATGATCATGATAGAAGAGAATGTTAAGAATGCACCAAATGAGCTCTCTGAAAAGGTATTCCAAGTTGATGAAATAAAAAGTTTCTTGAATTTCTGGTTTTTAGCGCCATGTGAAGCAGCATGGCGGCTCTTTTCGTATGACATTCATTACTGTTACCAAAGAGTCATGCAGTTGAATTTTCACTGGCTAAATCAAAATGCAATCACATTGAAAGATTTAGATCATTTACCCACCCTACTTCAAAGAGAAGGTATAAATGTCATAATGTTTACTGATTTGTTTGAATTGAACAAGAGGGACACAGCTGCTAACACATATACTTATGCTGAAATGCCAAAACGCTATGTATGGAATGACAAACAGAAAATTTGGAAAAAGATGAAGCAACAAAAATGCATAGGCAGAATTGTTTACTCAACTCCAGCTTCTGGAGAGCGATATTATCTTAGAATGCTTTTGAATGTTGTGACAGGACCTGATGACAATTAATGAACAGTTATGTGCAACGTTCAAAGAAGCATGTTTCTTATATGGTCTCCTTAGTGATGACATGGAATAGTCACGACTCATGAGCTATAAAAGAAGCAAGTCAATGGCGATTTGGCCCACAACTCTGTCACATCTTCATTACAATGCTTCTCTTTTGTGATGTCCGCATGCCTCTACAACTATAGGAAGAAACGTGGGAATTCTTAGAGGATATCCTATACAAAAAGCAAAAAATTTACAGGTACCGAACATTAGAATTGACTGAAGAATAGATTCAGAACTATAGCCTTTTAGAAATTGATTAGTTGCTAAATAGAAGTGGCAGATCTTTAGCAGAATTCCAAGATCTTTCATGTTAATCCACAATTATTAACAAATTTGGACAATCTCTTGATTAAAGAAGCGTTGGATTTTGACATGAAAGTTAGTAGGCTTGAACATGAGCAACTACATTCCAAGTTGAACCTAGAGCAACGTTTAATATATGAGCAGGTTATTGAATCGTTCTATAATCAAAAAGGACAATTCTACTTTGTTTATAGACCAGGCGGGACTGGAAAGACATTCTTATATAAGACTATAATTTCAAGGTTTAGATCAGACCGACTGATCGTACTGGCAGTTACATCATTAGTTATTGTGTCTATGTATATTTATTAATAAATTATATAAAAAATCTATCATAAAAATTAAAACCACTAAGTATAAAATTCAATTTACTACAGGTTTTGCTTCATTGCTCTTACCATCAGTGAGAACAACTCATAGTAGGTTTGTGATCCTGCTAGAACTAATGGAGCATAGTACGTGTGGAATAAAACAGAACACACAATTAGTAGAGCTAATGCTTGAGGTTCGGCTTATTATTTGGGATGAAGCGCCAATGAATCAAAAGTATGCTTTTGAAGCATTAGACACGACACTAAGAGATATATTAGGGTACAAATATCCTGAAATAAAAAAATGACTTTTAGGGGCATGATTGTGTTACTAGGGGTGACTTTAGACAGGTGCTACCTGTTATACCGAAGAAAAAAAGACAAGAAGTGGTTGATGCCTGCATAAATAGATCGGGCCTTTGGAAAAATTGCACAGTCTTCAGCTTAACACATAACATGCAAGTAAACGAACACAGAGAAAATGGGGAGACTGATACTCAGAAACAAGAATTCAACAAATGGGTATTAGTTGTGGAGGATGAGAAATTGCCAGCGAAAATCAAAAAAGGAGAAGATGAGCCTACATGGATTCAAATTCCAAAAAAATTTCTTATTAAATCACGGGATAATCCTATTTGTCATATTGTTTAAGAGACTTATCCTGATTTTATCGTAAGACAAAAAGACGATGATTATCTAAGACAAATGGTAATTTTGACTCCAAGAAACGATGATGCTGATGCAATCAACGAATACATGTTTCAAAAGTTAGGCGAGGCATCTGTAACTTATAAAAGTGCAGATGAAATATGTATGGCATCTACAGATACTCTAGACCAAAAAAATCTATACCCTGTTGAGTTCCTGAATACCTTAAATTTCCTTAGGATCCCATCGCATGAGTTATGCTTAAAAACATAACTACCAATTATGCTATTGCGTAATGTTAATCCAAGCTTAGGACTCTACAATGGTACTAGACTCATCATCACTGAACTTGCGCAGTTTGTTATTCATGCAAAGATCCTAACCGGCTCAAATATAGGGGACAATGTTGTTAGCCACATAATCATACTTACATCATCACAAGCAAAATGGCCGTTTGTATTAAAAAGACGACAGTTTCCTGTGAAACCATGTTACATGATAACAATTAATAAAAGCCAGGGACAATCGCTAGATTATGTTGGTATATATCTACCCAACCCTGTGTTCAGCCATGGTCAGCTGTATGTGGCACTATCTAGGGTGACTACGTCAGAGGGACTAAAAATACTTATGGTCGAAGACAATGACAAGGAGCTAAAGAATTGCACCAGAAACATTGTTTTTAGAGAGGTTAATGTATGTTAGATATTCATCATGTCATTTTGTAATTTCATGAAACAATTATTTAATAATAATAACTTTATCAATTGCAATAAAACCTAATTATAAAACATAATAATGGTAAATTAAACATACATATAAAACTGCTTCTCCATAAATTCTCCAAACCAACCATCAATTAGGTTAACTGTTGTTAAAATAGATCTATGATATAATCATCTGTTGATAATAAAAAATAGTGAACAATTGGTTAATCAGATGAACCCAAAACAAATTGATGAACAATAGGGGAAATCGATTTTGAAACTGCCATAGGGTATTCAATTACTTAGTCAAACCTTATCTTGACTTTACATAAGCCTAAAAACCATAATCCAAACAACCATTTAACTTGCAAAAAGAAACCCCAAACTCTTATGAAATAAAAAACGACAGATGCATAGCATGCTCAAGACCATATGTGCCATCTTCTCCAACATAACTACATAAGAATAAAACACTAATTAGTCATAATCAATACCACACTAAAATGAAACTCAATATACTTATTGAATCATTAAACTAAATGAATGCATATGATTCAAATATACAAGCAAAATAAAACAGAAATCCATAATTTTTCATTGATAATTTCGTAGTTAGTGATCATGAAAAACAAGGGTTCATTACATATTCCACCATAAAAGCATCAAACATCCTACACAACTTGAAGATAAACAAAATACATCCATTAAAATAAAACACAAAAGACCTACATACTTATTATCTTAAAAGCTTCACTTTGACCAACTAATCATCATGTAGAGACATGAGCTCAGAAGTCTTTGCTTTTTGGACCATGCCATTTCTAGCATTCGCCAACAAAGCATTCAAAGACGCTAGCTTCTTGGTATCACTGTTACGAAGGTCCCTCAAGTCCTCCAATGCTTCATCAACCACCTCAATATCATCATGTCGCTCAACCTCACCAAATCAACAAGCCAACCTTTGCAATCATAGACTTCAGATTCTCCACTTAGGTACGAATAACACCATCTAACCTTTCCTCCTCAGCTATCATTTGATTAAAGAAAAGAGCTATACTCTTCCCTATGCTACTATCGCCTGCTACCTCTTTAAGTTCATTCAAGATCACATTGGAAGTGCCAAATTCTGCCATTATTAATTAGGGTTAGATGAAAATTAGGTTGGAGTAGAAATATTGGCTGCTAACCCTTAAATAATCAATGTTTGAGAATTTTTGTGGACGTAATTAACCCACGGTATGATTTATAAGTTACAATTAATCCATCGTATAACATTGTTATGAAACCCAAAAGACTCCACTTACAATTATTACTGTACATGCATGAATTTGATCAATAAAATAGAAATTTTATAGAAAATACAAAATAGATCCTCTCAAATATTATTTGTCAAAAAAAACCAAAACTACAAAAAATGCTATTATTAGCCTAAAATGAAATTTTGTGAGAACCACCTAAAGTTTCGGCTCAATATTCAAAAAATTAATGTAGTTATATGAGATTTTTCCCACGTTTGTAAAAAATAAAAATCAAATAAATGACCAACTAAATTAAACAAGTTCCAACAATTTTAGAACTAACTAAATAAGCGTGAATTCATAAAAAATTTATACAAAGTGAATACAAAATGATATACACATTAAAACGAAACGTCATGCATTGAACAACAAGACAAATCTCGTGTGCATCGCACGGGTCTACTTGCCTCGTATAAATATATAGAGTGGTAAAATAAGCTAAAAGTAATTGACTATAAAAGATATGAAGTAGATTATCATAAAAAAATTGATTGTCATGTTAATAAAGTGGTAAAAAGAAAAAAAAAGTACGAAACATAAAATATAAATTTTCACAAGTAAAAAGACAAAACAAAAAATCGTAAACAGCTATTTTGTCTAGTCAATGAAGCGGTCCACACAGAGTGGCCGAGGTAATAAGGTACCAAATAGTATACCTATTTTTTACATGTTTTAGTGGAGACACAAAAAATTTTCTTCTATGTTAGGCATCTATCCTTGTTCGATAGCCAAATTAACGGGTGAGGTTTTTCTTCTTCCAAGTAACGTGATGAGGGCATGCTTCTTCAATTCAGATGGACGTTAACTCGCCTCGTAAAAATCGAAACCATTTTTGACTTTTCAGTGACATCTTCAACTATATATATTTAGCAAAATTTGAATATTTGACGAAATTATTTTTGTCCCAAAAAGGTTAACAAATGTAAAATACCATACAAAAGTGTTTGTATACTATACTTAGAACTTACGGTAGCGTTTAGGAATACTTTAAGCAAAGTTAAAAGCATATTTTAGATGTGTTCACTTCCTTTTTCATTTAAACGTTGACCGTTATCCTTCATTGCTACAGGGGCCTTTTTGTTCTTTTCCACGCATCTCTCTTAAACAACTAAATCACATAAAATAAGAAAATCATAATAAAACTCAGATCACCCACATCGAAACAAGAATCAAATCACTCAACCTCAATCACAAAATCATAAATAACAACAGATCTAACCAAAACCTTAACCTCAATGAAACCCAAAAGCGATATGTAGTATAATTTATAGATTACTACTACCATAAGAGAATTAACCGTCGTTTTGTGAAACAGCCGTCGTCGGCGTGCATGAGTATAAGGGGTTTGATGAGGTTGAGATTTAGAATAATTGGAGATGGCAGTTTATGAAAGATGATATACTGATTGAGGTCGTTTGGATTTGAGTTATCAACAAGATTTGTTGATAGGTAAAAGTATTTATGAAGATCGAAGTGATGTTGTATTGGGTGCGATAAATTAATATGTTATAGTGATGTTGAGTAGTGTTGGTGACGGAGTGGTGTTTGTGATGTTATAGGTAAGAAAGATAAAGGAAAAGACAAAAATATCCTTTTAGAAATAATCAAAATGAAACCAAACTTATAAACAATTAAGGCTACCTACACTTTTAAAAACAAATAACTAAATGTGCTAAATTGATAAACCACGAGTATGTATTAACTAAATCGACAAGTAAGAAATCTAAAAAATACCATTCACTCGTACAAAACAACTGTTCACCTTTTTATTTTAGTTTGCCATTAAATATTTTAAATCACAATCAATCTAATAATACTTTCATAAAAGTATCTTATCTTACTAATAGTATATCTTACTGCATTTGGGACAATTTTATTTTTAAAAAGTCTGAAAATTAAAATATTTAAAACTGATTTGTATGAACATTCATTTTGTAATTGATCATTATCTTCTTTGATAACAAATTTTTATGACAACCTATTAAAAAACTATATTTATCTTTAAAAGTAAAATATTTTTTATCTAATCATCTTTTTTATAATCTAATTTCATCATATTTTCTAAAATTTTATGCTTTTTAATTCAGTATCCATTTTGATAATTTTAATTAATTTTTCTCATTTTTTGAGGGTTTATTTTATTTCTTTATTTTTTACAATTTCAACCTTTGAATACAAATTTAACGGGAAACAATAGTGTGTCATCGGGTACCCGCCGCTGCATCATGCGGGTACCATGCTAGTTATAAAGCATTTAAGACTTTTGTAACAAACTCTTAGAAACTGAATTTTAAGACTTTTTATTAACTTTTAGTAATAACCTATTAAAATAGCATTTTTAAAATTATATTAAAATATCTTTTTATCTAATTATTATTTTCCAAAACTAAATTCTATCACATTTTCTAAATTTTATACTCTTTCATTCAATATCCATTTCAATAAGCTTTATTAACTTTTAGTTTTTTTTAATTTTTAGCGATTTTATTTTGGTTTAACTTTTTTCCACTTTAAATTAATGTGAATAAGACTTGATAGGTAAGATAGTAACATTTGTTCGCTTTAAGAATAGTCATCAAGTATTCATCGGCGCATTGCGCGGACGCCATGCTAGTATGCTATTATCGAACGTGACTTTTTTTGACGAATTTGACCACCCGCAACTCGAGCCTTATTGAACTACCCACCATCACCTCCACCAAATCATGTGTTGTCACACCCCGCCATCGCGGAAACATGGGGCACGAACTATGGGTATCATCGTAACAAACAGTGTCTCTATAGAGAAAACTAAATGCAAAAATGGCATTCAAGGCGATACAAAGTCATGATAATATCTCAAAACATGAATAGGTCTAGGTAAGTAGGTAATTAGTCCTACCTCTTACCCAAGACAAACAAACAAAACATATACAAGTCATAAAGTGCACTTATTCAAATCAAAACAAAGGAAATCTGAGAGGAATGGGGTTCCCTCGTATGCAATCCTAGGCATCTCCAATCCTAGCCACTTATATTCTCTACCTTCACCAAATTCTAACCTGAAAGAGACACTAAAACACGTCAACATAAAGTTGGTGAGAGTCATAGGTTTAGACTCCAAGAACAAACATAAGAACATAACTTTTAAGCTGTGAAAATAACCATTAAAAACATATCACATATGCACAAGGTGCTACATAATGCATTAGCAAGATAGTAATCAAGAGTAAACATACCAATCCAAACAAGACTACTTGTCTTACCAAATCACAACTGGTCCCATAGACGCCCATACATCTATGTACCAAAACAAGGCTATCCGCCTTACCAAACAACTGGTCCCATAGACGCCTAAGCAAGGCTACCTGCCTTACCAATATCCACTGAGACGGTACATGTCTCCTGATCTAAATCACAAACACAATCAAGATTCACATAGAAAGTCTAACACATAAGTAAGCACACAATTGTCCAACACAACAACCATTCAAAACAATCACAACAACACATTTCAAAACCTTTATAGTGTCTCTTCCATCCCATCTGGAAATAAAGGAATATTTTTATAAAACTCAAGAATATGGGACTATGAAACTCACATGAACAAGCTTCCCAAAGTTCATGCACACTAGCAAAGATCTATACACAACAACGCATATAATCAAGACATGATCCATAAGTATCCTATCGTGGGTCATCAATCTATGATGGATGTCTAGCCCTCTCATGTATTCTAATCCTATTATAAAACTATAAATATCCCATTTCACTCCCTATGAGCTCCATATCTTAGTTATTGTAATACCCCACTTGGATAAGTGGATCGTTACGTGTATTTATGGCGTGTCATCAAAGCATAAGGTAATGTCCTAAAACATTAACTGACCATAACTGAAATACCGGAATCAAACCTCGATAATCCAAACATAAGCTTAAAACATGAAAAATAAAACTGAAGGAATGGACTAAACAATGTCGAACCAGGAAAATGAATAAATGTATAAAGTGCATAAGTAAAGAAGTCTGGATAGCTTCCATCCAATGCACGTGCTATCCGAATCTTAAGAGTGTCCCGATGTACCTACCGTTTGAACATGAAAGAACTACAACTGAGCATAACGCTCAATGAACAGATATAATGTATGATAAGAATATACTGAACTTGGAAACAATTGATAATTTCAGGAATAAAGGACTAAAAATTAACATGTGGTGAAAAACTGTAATAATCTACAGAGCTTGACTCATAAATAATAATAAAGCTGAATTATATATGTTAAGTCTGAAAACATATTTTTTGTATTTTAATGCCAAGAGCTTATATAGGTCATGAGTTGTAACAACTGCTGCATGAATACATAGAGGAGTGACCTCGTCGTGCTGTAGAGGGGTGACCTCTAAATAACTGAGTTGGGTGGAGGGATCAACTCCAATGTGAAGGGTGTAGAGCACACACCACAATCACCTGCTGAACTGTAAACTGATAGCCTAGGATGCATCCATACACCCCACTAATAATACTGATAAAATGGCCAAGCTGAACTGAGTGGAACGCTGCGTGATATCACTCTCCCGCAGGTGAGTCAGGACACCGGTGCCTCAAGTGTCATGGTTACGGTACCTCTATAACTAGTACATATAACTGGTTATGCTTATATATAAAGCTTAGGCAATATCTTAATTATTAAAATAATTACTGATAATTTATAACATATACTGGGGAAAATATTTGGCTGCAGACGGGAAATCCTAATCATGCATAGAAGAAAGTCCATACTGAAGGACGGGAAATCCGTACCTCGTGTCCAGTAATGAAACAAGAACGAAAGCTGAAAGATCTACTCCGACTTCACGGATACTACATAAATCATGGACGCGGAAATAAGTTGACTGATATTCATTTATTATTACTGATTTTAACTATTCTTAGTTTAATTCACAATGTTCTTGTATTACTATACTGTATAATCTGGAAAAATCTGAATGTTCTATTTTATTACTGATAAGTGTATTCCTGTAATTCTGATTACTGTATGACATTTATTCTAATATTTACGATATTACTACAAATAGTAACCTGCTGAAAATAGAAATTTTTCCTAAATTAGATAGCTTTCTAAATTCGTTTCTTTAAAAATAATCATGAATTAAATCACGCGTTTTAAATAATTAAAAGGATAAAACGAATATCAATTAATTTTACTAATTAAATTAATAAAACAAAACTACTTGATTTATTTATTTATAAAACTAATTTTATAAGATGATGAAATAAAATATTAAGATAAACCTCGTATTTCATAATTACACGCGAGACCCCGTAACCCTTGCTAAAATCATTCCCCGAGACGCTCGTGTCTCGGGTTAAACACAACCGACCCACATCGTGGTCGTCAGTGGCTACCGTTCTCACGTTATTCCTACTGCTAGTATCAAGTTCCCACTGTTTGTATAAAGTTCCCAATGTTTGTATAAAATTCCCACTGTTTGTATAAAATTCCCACTACTAGTATACCCAAACACCCCTGACAGTCCCAAACACCCCTGACTGCTACTACAGACCCAAACGCATCCTTATCAGCATATTGCAGTCCCAAATGCCCCTGTTAGACATTATGATCAGATCTAAACACCCTCTATTTGGCTGCTGCGACAAAACCCGACGGCTGCTACCATTAAATCCACCACGGTTGTGGTGGTTTCTGACGATAACAACACACAAACACCCCTCCCTCCGATGGTATTCTGATAACCAAACGCACCTGCTGTTGGTGCCGTTGAACTAAACGTACCCTGCTATTGGGAAAACCACCACACCTGCTAGTATGTTAACGACGAATACGTTGCGAGGTCGAGGAGGTTGATGGCTGGGAATATGATGGTGACGTGTGACGGTTGTAAATGGTGATGAATCTTGTGGTGCTTCGTGGTTGGGGAGATGGTGGTCATGGAGGTGGTGCCATTGTGGTGATGTGGTGGGTGGCGGAGGCTGGAGTTGGTTGCCCGAAAAACGGCGGCTGCTATGACCCAACTAGGGTTTTCTTAACATTTCTGTTTTTTTTTCTCGCTGGAAGAGAGAAAGGGAAACCCCCGGTATTTTTTGTGTTAAAACATATACTGGGCTCAAGGCCCAGTTTCCTTTTTTTTCAATAGAATCCGGCCCAAAATACTAGTAACCCATTTTCTGTTTTTACTTTGTGTTTTAATTATATACGCAAAACTCGCACTTGAAATCTCGTTCTGAAATGTATTTATATTTCTCATGTTTTAATTTTCTGAAACGTAGTCTTTATTTTCTGAACCAAGTACCTACGTAATATTGAATACTATTATTACTTGTATACAAGTGTTAATTATTTTCTGAATAATTAAATTACTTCACGATTTTACAAAAACTGATACTGTGTATGTTCAAGGTTCTTGTATTTTAAATACGAGTTTTACAATTCTTTCCCTCTAAAAAGAATAATTCGTCCCCAAATTAAGAATACGACTATACTGGGTTTTACAATTCTTCCCCTCTAAAAAGGATAAATTCGTCCCTGAATTAATGGTAATTAAGCTGGTGAAGCTTATAAAGGTTGAAAGGACACCTAGGCTGAAAGAACATGCCAGCTGAAGAGGCATATGTGTTGAAAGGATAATTCGTCTTCTAACTAAGACATAATGCTGCTGAAAGGTATAAACATGACATGACTGAACTGAACATGTAAAGTGACATGGCTGAAGAGGACATGGAACGTAACATGACTGAAAGGATTCAACTGGATTAATTGAAGGAAAAGGGATGAGGGGTCCGGATGGACTCCTCCGTTTCAAGTGGCTTCCCGCTCGAAACGGTTCTTCCAAAGATCTTGACATACTGAAAATCTTGGTCCTGATGACCCTGTCCTAATGATGCTGAATAGTTTTCGATTCCATACTTAAGATGGATTTTCTGAATCTGACAACATGAATAAGTTATAACATGTATGGTACATGAAACGGTACACACGATTATCCTGAAAAGATAATATTTATCTCTCTGAGTAAGCTGCTGATAATACAAAGGAACGAACTACGTGAACAATTTAGACGTGCTAAGTAAGCAATTGTGAACGTGGTTCGTGATTATAAAAGAAACGCTGGGCTTGAAATATATCATGAATGTGATACGTGAAACATATTGTGGACGTGATACTATAACATATTATGAATGTATGCTGATCGAGGACGGAATACTAGCGATACTGCCTGAGATGTGAAACGTCTGCCTGGTTATGGAATAGCTGTACTAACTTGAGTTTTATTTCTCAAGTTTTCTGTACCCAAATCCGGTACAAGACTTGGAACGTATCCACAGACATGGAACACGAACCTGAACGTGAACAATGTCTTGAATGCGAATCGTGAATTAAATCGTGAGATATCACCAAAACATGAACTGAAACAACATCATACTGCGAATAAGATGCAAACATGAAAGTGAAAGTAAACGTGAACGTAAAGTGAAGGTAAACATACACGTGATCGTGAACATGAACGTGAGCGTGATTCGAGAACGTGAAATTTCTATCTGATATACAACTGATGGAATATCTTGAAATCGTACGATTTACTGCTAAACTTTCTGCAGGTCCGCTACTGCGTGATCCTCTCAGATGAAAGAAAAAAACGCAGGCTGATTACATGGTTGATGATGATTTAGATAGTATCATACTTTTCTGAGTCTATGGTAACTGATAATAATTTCATGAAATTTCGTCTCATTTATGTTCAGAAATTTCTAAGGATTATAGTGATTCACTAACATGACGATGTTATATCTTGAACCTACGGTATGTCAGGCATCTAGGTATGAACATAGCTGCATCAATGTGTGATATTACTTCTATCAAAAATATTTCTGGGAATATGGGACATTCTGGGGGAAATCTGGTTGAATGGTCATGGAAAAATTTTGTGATAACTGTCAGCAATTTCTACGGTAGCAGTCAATTTAGTTCTAGGAAATTTGTACTTCGTTGACAGGTGTCGGTCGGGACCATCAGGTGATGGCCTTCACCTTCGCAGGAATGTCTGAAATTTCGTTCTGCAGAAATAGGGTGGCTCAGAAACGCCACTTTGTTCATCTGGGATATACACCTAGAAAGCTGCTCATAAAATTTTCTCCTATCTGAAAATCTGCACGGTCGTGAGAAGATGATCTCGCGTTTTTCTTTAGGGTTTAGTATATCATAATACGATCAATGAATATACTGACAATTTTGTCTGAGAATTCATGGGAAAAAATTTATTCATAAATTTCTTAATATAGCTAGAGCATTAGGGAGCTCAGGCGTATGGATCAAAATTTTTGAGAGACTATAGTATGTGCAACAACAGTCTGGAGAACATCACGTTCTTCCTCTCGCCACTGATAGTAGCATGATCGGAAATTATTCTGGAAAATGTTCAAAGCATCGTAGCAGGTCAGACGAACCTTCTATACGTGGAATGAATATCAATTAATAATGATGATATGATAAATTTCTTGGTGGTCTATACATTATCTCGTGTTACTGGCCTTCTTCAGATGGATAAAAAGTGGTGCACCTTCTGGTGATTGCTAGGGTGATTAAGCCTCGTTTCTGTAACTTTGGCAGCAATTGTTGCAACTCTTTTAATTCAGTTGAAGCTCTTGAATTAAGGAGTTTTGAACACAGGTTCTGTTCTTGAGACAAATTCTATGTTAACTCTGTCTCGTGGTTAGGAAGGAATTTCTGGAAAATCTACTGGAATTACGTCTGGAAATTCTGGAATAATCTGCTTATCATGAATTTAAAGAATTTCAGAAGTAACTTTATAACTGATAGTTAAAGTTCTTCGTAGCTATGGACTGAGAAATCACACGCTTATAAAGTAGAAAGATTGTAGTGATTTTTCTGGCAGAAAATATAATGAATATATTTGAGATCTAGTAAGACGGATCTTGTCGTTAACTAAATAGAATTCCTTCATAAATACGGGTTGTACTGTGGAGTACTTTTCTGGCTGGGAGGTAGATGACGTCTGCTTTAGATAAAGCTGATATATGAAAAATTGAGCAAGAATGGAAGATATTGCTGAATATGTTTGTCTGTAACCTTACAGAATGAACTCTGCGTGTCTAATCTGAATAAATACTTTATTAGTGGTAACTGAGTCTTTAATGATCTGATTTAGGCGTAGCATAACAGAACGGTTATACCCCTTTGGAGGGTAACCTCATTTACTGAGTGCCTGGTTTAGAAAGCATACTGTAGTTGTACCTCTTGACTCGTGCATTGAGAAAATATTCTCATGACATGTATCATGGCTGATGTCCGGACCTATGTCTCCCAAGATGGTACCTGGAACTTGTGTCTTGACTAATGTCTTAACACGTGTTTTAGTAGGTGAGCCTAAATAAGGTTAACAGTTTCTGGCAACTGCTAGGGTTGGCGGACCAGTTAGACTACCGACCTTTATATTTCTGGTCACGTCCGCTCCGGAGTTCCGATGGTTTCTGACTGGTAATGATTAGCACGGTGATTTTCACTACTGCCTTGTCTGACCATTTTATGATGGTCACTTCATAACCGTGATTCATGTAACTATTTATGTTGACTGGCCGACTGGGTACCGGTTTCCACTCTTCTGGTAAAAATATATGAGTGGTGTGTGACATCTTAACTGAAGAAGTAAAAGCATGAAATGAAATGATAGGGTCTGATGGTTTAAAATTATTCTGGTCAGAAGTTTCAAACTTATATTTGTCGTCCTTGTTCAGAAGAGTCTTCATATTATAAACAGCATCAGCATCTTGGAGAATCTTCATAATATCAGCAGCATCTGCATTCGTGAGGTCTCCAAGATAGATTAACAGCTACGGTATCTGGTAGAATCTTCCACACCCGAGCAGCATCAGCATCTGGTAAGGTATCGACACGTGGAAACGCTTGAGATGGTTAAGGGTCGATTAACAATGTTTATGAAGTAGGGTACATGGGTATATCTGAGACACTATACGTGGAGTACACCTGAAATAATGTACATTGTACTGATAGAAATCTTTATGGAATGATCGATACTGGTGTCAGTTATCTGACATGATTAAAAGAATTGGAATTGATTTAAATGGTAGTAGACTGAACTATAACAAATAACATGATAGGCTGGCAATTTCTGCACAGACTTAATGCTGATTGTATGGTTTAAAAATATAATTAAACTGAATTTCAACTATGATCAGTATGAAGACACGATTTATGAAGACCTATCATGATTTATCATGTAACCGAATTTTTACTGAAAATCCTTTTGTGTCTTAGCTTGAAAACATTATCACTCTGCTGAAACAAAGTTCTCGTAAGGAGACATGAAACGGAATCAGCATGAAAACGACATCCACGTGAGAGTATTAAGACTTGACTGTTACAAGAATATAAAAGGATAATCAACTGAGGTTTAATATCGACTGGTGTGGGTGACTATGGTTAAAATCCAAAAAATTTGAAAGAAAAGACATGTGACTAAGTATGGGAAATTTTGGTTCGGTCCATACTTGTCAAAAAATTATGAGAATTGTCATGTATAAAATTTACAATCTGGGCTAAATGAGGATGGCGGTTGTCTAATCCACACTATTCAAACTCAAATGAAACATCGTGATATGAATGAAGGTGAACGCTTTTGGGTCGGTTCACAAAACAATTATCGTCTGAAAACATGAAATTTGAACTGAACAATGGTGAACGTCTATGGGTCAGTTCACCAATTAACATTTAACTAAAAACCATGAATCTGTCATAAGTGAGGATGAAAGTCTATTGGTCGGTTCACCAATACAAAATCTAAACGACCAGGGTGAGCGCCTTGGGTCGGTTCACCAAGACAAAATTCGTAGAAAAGCACATGCGACTAAATATGGCCAGTCATGTACTAAGCTTTTACTTAGTAAAAAACTTTAAGAAAACTGACCGATAAATGAAGAAAACCGACTGATAACTGCATGCGAAACATGAAAGATAACAACGCCAAAATCTGGGAAGTTCTTGGTGACTACCCACTAGTCACAGGTCACGTTTTAGAGCATACAGGTCGAACCTATATCTCTGATACCGTAATTGTAACACCCCACTTCGATAAGTGGACCGTTGCGCGTATTTATGGCGTGTCATCAAAGCATAAGGTAAATGTCCTAAAACATTAAGTGACCATAACGGAAATACCAGAATCAAACCTCGATAATCCAAACATAAGCTCAAAACATGAAAAGTAAAACTGAAGGAATGGACTAAACAATGTCCAAACAGGCAAATGAATAAATGTATAAAGTGCATAAGTAAAGAAGTCTGGATAGCTTCCATCCAATGCACGTGCTATCCGAATCTTAAGAGTGCCCCGATGTACCTGCCGTTAGAACATGAAAGAATTACGGCTGAGCATAACGCTCAGTGAACTGATATAATGTATGATAAGAATATAATGAACTTGGAAACAATTGATAATTTCAAGAATAAAGGACTGAAAATTAACATGTGGTGAAAATCTACAGAGCCTGACTCATAAATAATAATAAAGCTGAATTATATCTGTTAAGTATGAATACATATTTTCTGTATTTTAATGCCAAGAGATTATATAGGTCATGAGCTGTAACAACTGCTGCATGAATACATAGAGGGGTGACCTCGTCATGCTGTAGAGGGGTGACCTCTAAATAACTGAGTTGGGTGGAGGGATCAACTCCAATGTGAACGGTGTAGAGCACACACCACAATCACCTGCTGAACTATAAACTGATAGCCTAGGATGCATCCATACGCCCCACTAATAATACTGATAAAATAGCCAAGCTAAACTGAGTGGAACCCTGTGGGATATCACTCTCCCGCAGGTGAGTCATGACACCGACGCCTCAAGTGTCATGGTTACGATACCTCCGTAACTAGTACATATAACTGGTCATGCTTGTATATAAAGCTCAGGCAATATCTAAAATATTAAAATAATTACTGATAATTTATAACATATACTGGGAAAAACATTTGGCTGCATATGGAGAATCCTAATCATGCATAGAAGAAAGTTCATACTGAAGGACGGGAAATCCGTACCTCGTGTCCAGTAATGAAACAAGAACGAAACGTGAAATATCTACTCCGACTTCACGAGTACTACATAAATAATGGACGCGAAAATAATTGACTGATATTCATATATTATTACTGATTTTAACTGTTCTTAGTTTAATTCACAATGTTCTTGTATTACTTTACAATATAATCTGGAAAAATGTGAATGTTCTATTTTATTACTGATAAGTGTATTCCTTTAATTCTGATTACTGTATGACATGTATTCTAATATTTACGATATTACTATAAATAGTAACATGCTGAAAATAGAAAGTTTTCCTAAATTAGATAGGTTTCTAAATTCATTTCTTTAAAAATAATCATGAATTAAATCACGCGTTTTAAATAATTTAAAGGATAAAGCCAATATCAATTAAATTTTACTAATTAAATTAATAAAACAAAACTACTTGATTTATTTATTTATAAAACTAATTTTATAAGATGATGAAATAAAATATTAAGATAAACCTCGTATTTCATAATTACACGCGAGACCCCGGAACCCTTGCTAAAATCATTCCCCGAGACGCTCATGTCTCGGGTTAAACACAATCGGCCCACATCGTGGTCGTCAGTGGCTACCGTTCTCACGTTATTCCCACTGCTAGTATCAAGTTCCCACTGTTTGTATAATGTTCCTACTGTTTGTATAAAATTCCTAGTGTTTGTATAAAATTCCCACTGCTAGTATACCCAAACACCACTGACAGTCCCAAACACCCCTGACTGCTACTACAGACCCAAACGCATCCTTATCAGCATATTGCAGTCCCAAACGCCCATGTTGGACATTATCATCAGATCCAAACACCCTCTATTTCGCTGCTGCGACAAAACCCGACGGTTGCTGCCATTAAATCCACCGCGGTTGTGGTAGTTTTTGACGATAACAAAACACGAACACACCCTCCCTCCGATGGTATTCTGATAACCAAGCACACCTGCTGTTGGTGCTGTTGAACTAAACGCACCCTCCTGTTGGGAAAACCACCACACCTGCTAGTGTGTTAACGACGAATACGTTGCAAGGTCGAGGAGGTTGATGGCTGGGAATATGATGGTGACGTGTGACGGCTGTAAATGGTGATAAATCTTGTGGTGCTTCGTGGTTGGGGAGATGGTGGTCATGGAGGTGGTGCCGTTGTGGTGATGTGGTGGGTGGCGGCGGTTGGAGTTGGTTGCCCGAAAAACAACGGCTGCTATGACCCAGCTAGGGTTTTCTTAACATTTCTGTTTTTTTTCTCGCTGGAAGAGAGAAAGGGAGACCCCCGGTCTTTTTTTGTGTTAAAACATATACTGGGCTCAAGGCACAGTTTCCTTTTTTTCAATAGAATCCGGCCCAAAATACTAGTAACCCATTTTCTGTTTTTACTTTGTGTTTTAATTATATACGCAAAACCCGCACTTGAAATCTCGTTCTGAAATGTATTTATATTTCTCGTGTTTTAAATTTCTGAAACGTAGTCTTTATTTTCTGAACCAAGTACCTACGTAATACTGAATACTATTATTACTTATATACAAATGTTAATTATTTTCTGAATAATTAAATTACTTCACGATTTTAATAAAACTGATACTGTGTATGTTTAAGGTTCTTGTATTTTAAATACGGGTTTTACAGTTATGTTCATATCCTAACATGTTCTCATTTTACTCAAAACAGTCTCGTTTTTCATGCTCACTGAAATGGGTCGAATTTCCCCTTAAGCTATCCCATTGCTTCTGTAAAGGAAACCCTATGAGCTTACATATGTTAGATCCATCTCAGAGTTTGCCCCAACCCTAAAGCTCCTGTTAAGGCCTATATATATATATATATATATATATATATATATATATATATATATATATATATATATATATATATATATATATATATATATATATATATATATATATATATATATATATATATATATATATATATACTTTTGCCTATCGAGATTTTTTTTGGTGTTTACATGTCAAACGTTTACTAACATTTGATGGTCTTAAACTATACCAATCACTTATTCCTTAATTGAGGCTTTCATTTAACATTTAACAAGAGCTTGCAATAGTATCAGAGCCTTAACCCATCCCTAAGTACCTTAACCATTTCAAAACATTATTTGTAAATAGGCTGATCCAAAATCATTTTTGACCACAACTGTTGTAGCCCCCTTTTACCATAATTCCCGACTTCTAATTTAGTTCTAGTTTCTTTCATTCAAAAGCTTAAAAATTACCTTTTCCTGGACACCAAATTTGACTTCTATTTGTTTTCCAAACTCAAGTTATGACCAAAGCAAGTTGACCCAAAATATGCCCTGACTTTTAATGAAGAATTTAAATATGATTAAACCCTAATTACCATCACTAATCTTCATAATAACTAAATTAATCAATTCATATGAACCCCAATCTCATAAAAATTACTGTTATATGTTAGTCTTTATTAGCCTAACGTCATGTCTAGGGTATAAGTTCCAAGTTTCCTAAATAGCTTATAGCAATACAGGTTGGTTGGTTGTGTCAAAGCCCAACCCGACCCATACGACTTTGTATTAGTCGGTTCGCCCTCATCTCTATAAAAAGGGGTGAGGGGGCGAGATTCACAATGCTTCTTTATCAATAAACTAATCGGGACAATTAGGGTACATACCTTGTGCGTGTCTTTTCTGTCGATGCCTTCATAAATCGTAGTTTCCGCATCTAGTTAACAGGTTGTAGTGAACGAATCACTACAAGTGGTATCAAGAGATTTGGTTCGCGGGTTTTACTGGTTACTAGGATTGAGCGTCGAAGTGTTTTCTTGTTGGTTGGTTTTAGATCAACAAGGGTACAGTGGGTATCAACTGAAAAGGGTTCTTCTTCTTAGTTCGATTGTTGAAAGATAGAAGGTTTAGTGTTGGTGGTGTTCTTGCCGCCATTGATACACATGGAAGAGAAGAAGATGTTTTGTGTGTCTTTTTTAATAAGTCAACTACAGCTTCAAAGTATAAAGTATATACGTGAAAAGTAAAAAGGGTTTTTTACTTAGATTAGGTTAAGTCTTTGGGCTAATTATTTATATTGGGCCAAAATTTTTAACTTGTATTGTAATTTTTGTGTTTTAAAACAAAAAGGATTAATACTTTGAAGGATTACACAAAGGGACTTCGTAGTTGGTGATTGTGAGGGTTAAAATATCACAAGGTTTAGCGAATTATCGAAAGGAATTTGTTAATTTGTGATTGTGAGGGTTTATCACAAGGTTTAGCAAATTAACAAAGGGATAAAGAAGCGTTCAAGACTTGTCGAGGTCGCAAGATTTATTAGGTTATTAGAAATCGGTTTTGAAAATTTAAAAGTACGACAAGGGTTACTTCAAAAGACGTCGAGTATTTTCTTGATTCAAGGGTTATCGATTTATTGGATAGGTTAGTTTCCAAGGTTCAGTCAATATTTGAATAAGAAAGGGTTTTCTTTTGAAGGGTTACTTGGTTTGATCGATTTCTAAGTTTTTTATCTTAGGGTTATATCGATAAAGCAAGGGTGTTTTATACACGGATTACTTTGCTAGATCGTGTTTTTATGTAGGTAAACTCACAAAAGGTTAAACGGTTAGCAAAGGGTTAAAATAAGATGACGCTGAGCAAATTTGACATCAAAAAATTCGACGAGAAGAATGACTTTGGGTTATGGTAGGTAAGGATGAAGGCTTTGCTGGAACATCTGGAATTAGATGCAGCATTGAAAGAATTACCCGCCACCACAATAGTAGCTTAAGATAACATCATTCAGAAAAAGGATTACAGCACATTGATCTTGTGTTTGGATGATCGGGTCCTACGGGAGATTACCAAGGAGACGGCTGCAACGGGGATTTGGAAAAAGTTAGAGACTTTATACATGACAAAGTATTTAGCTAATCGTTTGTACTTGAAGAAAAAGTTATATACGTTTCAAATGCATCAAGGTAGGAGTCAGTTTGAACATATTGATGAGTTTCACAAGCTTGTAGGTGACTTAGCGGCTATAGATACTGCTATATCGGATGAGGATCAGGCATTATTATTACTCACATCATTACCACCATCTTACGATAATTTCGTGGAGACTTTGCTATATGGTCGGGGTATTTTGAAGCTAGAAGACGTGGTCGCGACACTTAATTCTAGGGAACTTTAGAATATGATGGAAGCAAAGGGTGATGATGGTGAAGGCTTTTGTGTGAGGGAGAGATCTGATTAGAGAGATATGGAGCAGGGTGCAAATAGTTCGTGGTCAAAGTCACAAGGAAGGAGAGGCAGACTCAGGTGTTATATATGTCAGTTTGAGGATCATTTGAAGAGGGATTATCCCAGGTATAATCATAAGAAATCTCAAGGTTTTATCAGGAATAAAGATTAGGTATCCGATTCTGGAGCTGATGGGTATGACAATGCTGATGTTATGATGGCTATGAGGGTTGATGAAATTTTGGACTAGATCATTGATTTAGGGGGTTCCTACCATATGACACATAGGAGAGATTACTTGGTTGATTTTAAGGAGTATGACGGTGGTACTGTACTGCTAGGTGATGGCAGGGAATACCGTGTATGAAGGACATGAAAGGTTCGAGTACGAATGAGGGATGGGTCAAGTTTCGTGTTGGACAATGTCAGGTATGTTCTGGAATTAAAACGAAATTTGATATCGCTGGGCACTCTTGAAAAAGAGGGTTTTACCGTGAAGATGCAGTCAGGCAAGATCAAGTTTATAAACTGGTGGTACTATCATGAACAAGAAGGGTTAATTGCGTATATACCCTGAATGGTCAGGCTATGACTGGGAAGACAATGAAGGGTAGGAAGCAGTTAGGAAAATTTCAGACTAAGTGGAAGGTCAAGACAGGTAATGTTCTTTATTCTTGTAATCAGAAGTATACAAAACAATGTATGAAGAGTGAGGTCGCCAAACATTTGGATGTTGCAGGGTTACATCAGCAGAATGGGTTGGTTGAGGATACGAACGTGACACTCTTGGGTAAGGTACGTTGTTTTCTGTTTCAGTCTGCTCTATCCAAGGTTTTTTGGACAGAGGATACAACCATGTCTACATATCTAGATAATAGGTCACCATCAGCAGCGATTAGATTCAAGAAGACTATAGATATGTTGAGGTTTCTTGGTTGGCTTGCTAGTATTGAGCAAGGGATGCTTGAACTGGTTAAGGTCAAGTGCATATTCCTGGGATACCGTAAATGTATGAATGTTTATCTACTTTGTAGGTTATATGACATTACTTCAAAGGCAATGCTTTACAGGAATATGGGTTTCAATGAAAGTGGGCAATACAAGAGAACTTTCATTGGTTCTGGTGTATGTACAAGTTTAGTGCAGGTGTTGCAAGGAGTTGAGTTTGAGGTGGAATCTCGGGAGGATCATGCATTTGAGGTGGAACCTCATGGGAATGTTGATCATGTAGATGTTCCAAAGGAAGTACAAACTCAAGAGTTGATATACTATCATTTAGCACGTGATAGGGAGCAACACTTAGCACGGGAACTATTCAAGTATAGAGAAGACAGTAATGATACTGCTTTTGTAGTTGCTGTAGTGGAGATGATTTATGCACATTAGTCATTGACTTTCAGTGATACAGTTTCTTGTGAGGTTCTTTCTAAGTGGATGGCTGGATTGAAAGAAGAAATGGATACTCGGTTAAATGTGTATGTTCTCAGCAACAGTTGCAGGAAAAGTAGTGACGACATATATGGTTACTGTCACACCCCACCATGGCGGAATATGGGGCGCGACGTATGGATATCATCACAACAATAGCGTGCCTATAGAGATAACTAAATGAAATGAAAATATCATAAATGGTGACACAATGTCATGAAGATATCTCAAACAATGCAGGCATCTAGGTAAGTAGGTAACAGGTCTACCTCTTACCAAAGACATACAATTAATAAATAACAAACATATAGGTGTCTACAAAGAATCACTTATTCAAACATAAGTAAAGACTAAGAGGAAAGGGGGTTCCTCCAAATGAAATCCTAAGCCTTCCAGCTAGCCACTCCTATTCTCACACTTAACCACATTCTCACCTGAAAGAGACACTAAAACACGTCAACATAAAGTTGGTGAGAGTCATAGGTTTAGATTCCGACGCCAAATCAGTTATAAGCTGTGAATAACAACCATTAACAAAATAACATATGGACAATGTGCTACAATTATGTATTAACAACTAGCATTCAAGATTAACCAATCACCACAAATCTAAGGCTACAAGCCTTACCAATAACCACAATTCCAAGGCTCCAAGCCTTACCAATGACCATGGTTCCATAGGCGCCCATACACCTATGAACCAATCCCAAGGCCCCGCCTTGTCAACATCCCCTTGGTACCAAGTCAAACCACAATAACTGAGACGGTACGTGTCCCCTGATCCAAATCATAAACACAATCAAGAATCACATAGCAGTTAATCACATAAGTGTACACACAAGTCCATCACAAACCATAAAAACATTCACAGAATTCTTTACAAAATCATACAATGTCTCTTCCATCCCATCTGGAAATCAAATCATAAAAAGACATGGGACTATGAAACTCACCTGAACAAGCTTCTCCAAGTATCCGCGCTCTAGCAAAAATCTAAACACACAAACGTAAACAATCAAGACATGAACCACATACCAAAATGGGTCATCAATCTATGATGGATATATAATATTATCCTACCACTTAACCCCATTTATATGCCATATGAATCTCATTACATCTCTCTATAAAGCCCTTAACTTAGTTTAGTTCATAACTTGCCCCATTAACATTTAACCCAAAACAGTCCCATTTTTCATACTTCAAACTATTGGTCGAACACCCCCGTAACCAAAATAACATGCCCTGTAAAAGAAACCCTATGCCCTTACATGTGTTAGCTAACTCTCTCCTTTGGCCGCAACCTTAAAGCTACTGTTAAGGCCTCCATATATATATATATACTTTTACCTATCCAGAATTTACTGATTTTGAACATATAAAAAGTTTGTTATGATCAGAGGGTCTTACCCTAACCCATTTGTTTAGCCCTCCACCAGATCTTTTATTTAATATATAATATAAGTATCATTTTCGTTTTAAGGTCCAATTATACTCCTAAGTACCCTAACTATCTTAAAACATTAATTTAAACGCGACTGATTTCAAAACTGCTTTGACCTTTGACTGTTGTAACCTGTTTTTAACCCACTTTCCGACCTCAAATTTAGTTCTCGTTTCTTGCATTTGAAAGCTAACTCAATTACCTTTCCAGGGAGATAAGATTTGAAAATTAAAAGTTTTTATAACTCTATATATGATCAAAACAATGGACCAAAAATTCTGTCCAGTTTTTAAAAATGAATTTAAACATGATTAAACCCTTTAGTCATCAATAAACCTCATAATAACCTAATTAATTGAATATTAAGAACCCTAATATTATTAATTACAGAAATCATCATTCGTAGTATGAAACCCTAATCAAAAATCAAAAATCCTAAACCCTAATCCACCATACTAGGTTAGATACGTAAATTTAACGTTAATCGAGCTAGTTTAATTACATACCTTTAACCCTTATGCAATATTTCGGTTTTGATTTTCCCCATGGATGTTTCAACTGATATTAGGCATATTTTAGGGTAATGGGTCGTTTTTAGGGGTCTAGGGGTGTTTATATAGGATTTGGTAACCTCTTTAACAAGTTTGAGCCCAAAAGGGACTCTACTTGGGCCTTTCCTACCCATTTCCTTCCTTTAGTTGACCATAACAGCCCATCCACGACACACTCTCTTAAATTTGGGTTATTTACACTCTCTCCCTTCCATTTTATGTTTACCTATACGTCCATACACTTTCGGGTCGAAACCGGACACCCTTTCGCTAATTTTTCGACTTTCTGCGTAATTTTCGATCTTAACTTTATTTTCAAAACTTTCTTAAAATAGAAAACTCATATAATACATAGAATATAGATAATATATATCTAATGTACATATATCACGTATGACACATACACAAAATCCTACGAAAACGATAATTCAACTTTCACGAAATTTTCGCGTGATCTCATTTCATTTCACTTCATTTCACTTCATTTCATTTCATTTCACTTCATAGTCACTATAATGTGAGCTTATGATTCATGAAATAACCATTCATCGATTTACTTAAGAGCACTTCGTACTCATAAACGATGTCCAAACCATCCTCATTCACACCAAATAAACACGTAAACACATAAAACACATAGTCACACATAACACCCTAAAAATACGACTAAGTGACGAACCTCAAAACCGCGGTTGTCACATTACTCCCTCCTAATAGAAATCTCATCCTGAGATTTACTCCTTAGGATCAAACACACAATCAATAAATCACATGAGGATACTTGTTCTAATTGAACTCCTCTCATCTCCACATGAACTTTAGTTCAATTTACTAGATATATTAACCAACAATATTTAAATTCATTACCAAACTCTTGACTTCACAGCCCATAAATCTCACAAATGACTCTTTGAAAAATCGAAGACTCTTATTAACACTAATCCCGAATAACCGTACATGCAAATATGCATTCTCAAACCACATTTCCCAAATATTAATACATGAAATATATCATGTACACCACCCAATTCCCCAGGTAATTCTATACCCATAAGCTATTGGTCCAATCTTTACAAAGATCATAAATGGACATACAAAACTCGACATCAACTTTTCTCTTTTACCAAAACATGGCGCCCGTTACTTTGGGTGAAACTTCCTACATAACTTTGTCACTAAACTGTAGTGGTTTCCTCCTTTTTAACATATCATCTCTTGTTTCTCTCATCCTACAAACACCATTATTATATTAGCAACCTCTTTCACCAATTCTAGTCCGCAATAGGGGAAACTCAACCTTTTCTTCCATATAGTGCCTCAAATGGCATTCATCGACTTCTAGTATGATAACTATCATTATATGAAAACTAAAACATTGCTAACGAGTTTCCCACCTCCCTCTAAATCAGTCACCCAAGCTCTCCACACGACTCCTATACTTGTAGCAATTTCTCACTTCGTCCATCCATTTTCAGTTTGGCGGATATACCCATGTCCAATCATGTTCATCAACTCCCTTTAGTCCATACCGCAAACTACTTAAAAATTCCAATTTCCTTACACAAGTGACCTATGACGATATTTCACATATTGATTAGTTTATCACAACGAGGCTCTTCCAATATAAATCAACTTATGATCTATACACATCACCAAAAGGACGGTTATCTCAGTTAGTCTATCAACTGCCATCCAAACCCATGCTACAACAACTTCCATAAAATTTGGATAGATCATTAGTAACACCTATACACTTCTTCCTCACTTTTCTCCATGAAAGATTTTTTTTCCCTGATACTCAACACTTCCTTTATACCTACACAATGTCTTACCTTCAAGGTCATAGTGCTCCTCATCTTGTCTCAGTTAGACCAAGCCCTTCGTCTCTCATGACACATCACATCTATAACACCTCAACCATTCGATTATCGATACTAAGCCTTCCAATCAAACAGTATAGGTCAGTACTATTTCCTTTCCACACTACAACAATATTAGCATGCTCAGTACCTTAGTCTACTCATTAGGCTAAACCAAAGTTTTACCTTCGGTTCCTATCTCGGCCTATTTCATTCATGATTCGCATCTATCCATACTTCCTTCTTCTTCCTCGGCTCATGACATACATCACGATGTTATGCTTCCCGTCTTTCAAGTCATCTATACCTCAAAATTTTTCCAAGTAGCTTCACTTGTTTTTCCTCATGATCAGTTCTCCTACTCCCTCCTAATAGGGACAGACTAGAGTTTTATGTGATTCCATGCGGATCACACTCTCATCTTATACCCATATTAGTTTCTATTTGTCTAAACTAAGCCATATCTTTAATTCTTATTCAAATCTTATACTTCTATTTTGATCTTGCACCTAACATGAGGTACTTTCAATCATCATCTTCTAGGAATACTTGGTTCTCTCCTTCCATGGTTCTCCCTAATTCCTACACTATCCTGTCCAACAGAAATTCCATACTTCATTCATCAAATCTATGGAAATCGCTAGTGCATTGGATAATGCATAACTGTCTCTTCTAAATATCTTTCATAACACCTTCACAAAACCGACTCTCTAATCACTTCTCGATGAACTTATTCAGCTCAGCTTCACTACTCAACCCTCGATATTGATTGCCATAAAAATTCTATCCGCGTAGTCACTCGACTCCCCTTGTTACCTCCACGAGTTCTTAATATCCCATGTTATATATCAATTCATCAATATCCACTAGTTCAGCTCTTTGTAACTCCACTCCAGTACTCGATCTGTCCTTCTTCGTCACGAACCATACGGAGATTCCCATCATAGTGCTTGTCACCTCTCCAACCCTTGCAACATTTGTGACTCCTTCGAAATCTCTTGCTTCCTTCTAGCAGTCGGCACATAGTCCTTTCAGCTCCTTGATTCACGATGTAGCCCTTCACGCACTCCTTCTCGTCTCTATGATGTTACCTAGGAACTTCACACTACCCAGTAGCCTCTAACTTTAACTCATCTACCACAATATTTCTAAAGGTACTTCAACCCCTCAATGGCTCACTCTTCCTTACTTGTTGTAATCAACATTAATCAGCCTCCTACCAATCATTCTTTCACATCCATGTTTTCATTCACGTGTCTACTACTACCTCGCCTGCATAACTATACCAATTCCCTTGCGTGTTATTTGCCCAATCTTTCCATTAGTAGAAAATTTCTACTCTACCCTCACATCTGCTGGTACTTTCATCAATCTCCTAATGGTACTTCAACCAACTTCTCATAGCATGACATCTCGTTCCCACGACCAGTCAACTAACTTTACTTACTCCCTTATTCTCGTAACCAATCTAAGTTTCAAAACTCCGCAAATCTTAATCATTCCTTCAACACAACCTTTAAACCAAAACACATCTCTCCATTCTAATATCTAACCATAAGTAATACTACCCAACTCTATCCTCTCATCCTAACGTTTCCACAACCGCATAACTAAATCAACCATGACGTGTACCAAAAGAATTCCAAACGATCGCATCCCATAATAAATATAGGGTAAACCGAAAGATCAACCATAATGAACCCTAGCCAAAACAACTGAAAACGAAACAACGTAATCCAAAAGATTCAATGGAGTGTGCCAACAACGAAAAATTAGACTCGTCACGGTTAGTATTACCAAATTTCGATACCTCAGAAAATTTTAAACTTTCACCCCATTTAGTTACTCCTCATAAGAACCAAACTTCAATACTACTAAAATCAATCATACTCGTTTTAAACAATAAACTCATCTTTTATCTTCATTATTTTATCAAAGATATCAACTAGTTAGTATACTACAATCTTATTCTAACCATTATCTTGTTTACCCATATTAAACTTATTTCACTTGTTATTATGAAACCAATACATGTTTATAAAATACAGTGTTTTTTTTCATTTTATTCTATATTATTATTATTATTTTATAAAATCCATTTAGGATGGTTATAACTAAACTACTACACGTTCACAAGGTGTGGTGTTATTATTATCATTACTATAATAAAATCTCCTTTTTTACTCTTTCCGTTTAGTTAAATACTTCTATAATTTTAACTCCACTTAAAAAAAATTTTGTAAAATTTCTTTACCCCTTTAAAATGTATTATCACATGTTACATAGAAAACTAATCCAATTATTATCAAGACAAATTTGTTTTTATAGCTTACTACCAAAACTTTAAAAAAAATATGTAAGTCACGATATCATACCATACACTTATAAATTATTTTCAAAACCGTTTTCCTATAATTAGCCACACTAATTTGTAAGAAAGTTTAGTAGTTCTCATTAATTAAAATACATACCCGAATGTAGACACACATCAAAAGACTCAAAACGTCGTTGGAACTCCATCAAACTCCAGCACCATAAAACACGAGCAAACACAAGGTACATTCAAGTTATAATAACTACTGAACGACCATATATCATAAATTAACACATACTAGTATATATACATCCGCATATATATATATACCTATTAAATCACCCAAAACATACTCGTTATCATACATTTCAGATCAATCAATCGCATCATATACTCGTTTTTTCATACGAGTAATCACCATCTTACCACAAGGCATAAAGCCCATCACTAAAACCAGTCCATATCGTGTGACCCCATAATCACACAACATGAGTATAACCCAAAACATATAACACACTAAAAATAGCCATATGGTAGACAACCATTACATAAACCTATACATTATAATACCAAAAATCCACATCTCATCATATACAAGCATGTACTAACCCTCTTTCATGCAATCATACTTAAAAACCCATTGAAGTTGTGGTACTTGTATAACTATGTTGGCCACCATACTTATACAATTACCCTTTCCTCAATGCACTCCCTCCTATGATGACACTTATAAGAATCAATACAACATATAACACATAAATCCATCTACTCACATAAGCTCATAACCACATAAACAATAAGGTCCAAAACTTCATCAATTAAAATAATATAGTCAAACTCTTGGAATACATAAATCCATAGTCTAGCTAAAACAGCATAGACAAACTCCAACACAACATCATAACCAGTTATAAGTCATGTCGCCCATAAGAGTGGAAACAACTTAAAGTCCTTCCTATCCACCTAATCCTAGTAACTCGAATCACCACATGATTCTTAGGGAACATGACTTAAACATCAAAAGAAAAATACTATACATTAGGTACACCAAATAACTTACTATGGTGAAAGTAATTTATATATCAAAAGCAAAACAGAAATTAATAGGTGACTAAGTATGGGCAACTACAGTTCAATTCATACTAGTCAAAATTCACAAAAAATAAAATTTAGGAAAATACAATCAAGACCACACGTAATCCTATGACGCCTATATGCAGGGATCCTTAAGCTACAGACTAGGCTGGGCAACCTAATTCTCTATAACCATTGTCTCTGATACCATTCTGTCACACCCCATCATGGCGGAATATGGGGCGCGACTTATAGATATCATCACAACAATAGCGTGTCTATAGAGATAACTAAATGAAATGGAAATATCATAAATGATGACACAATGTCATGAAGATATCTCAAACAATGCAGGCATCTAGGTAAGTAGGTAACAGGTCTACCTCTTACCAAAGACATACAATTAATAAATAACAAACATATAGATGTCTACAAAGAATCACTTTTTCAAACATAAATAAAGATTAAGAGGAAAGGGGGTTCCTCCAAATGAAATCCTAAGCCTTCCAGCTAGCCACTCATACTCTCACACTTAACCACATTCTCACCTGAAAGAGACACTAAAACACGTCAACATAAAGTTGGTGAGAGTCATAGGTTTAGACTCCAACGCCAAATCAGTTATAAGCTGTGAATAACAACCATTAACAAAATAACATATGGACAATGTGCTACAATTATGTATTAACAACTATTATTCAAGATTAACCAATCACCACAAATCTAAGGCTCCAAGCCTTACCAATAACCACAATTCCAAGGCTCTAAGCCTTACCAATAACCATGGTTCCATAGGTGCCCATACACCTATGAACCAATCCCAAGGCCCCGCCTTGTCAACATCCCCTTGGTACGTCAAACCACAATAACTGAGACGGTACGTGTCCCCCGATCCAAATCATAAACACAATCAAGAATCACATAGCAGTTAATCACATAAGTGTACACACAAGTCCATCACAAACCATAAAAACATTCACAGAATTCTTTACAAAATCATACAGTGTCTATTCCATCCCATCTGGAAATCAAATCATAAAAAGACATGGGACTATGAAACTCACCTGAACAAGCTTCTCCAAGTATCCGCGCTCTAGCAAAAATCTAAACACACAAACGTATACAATCAAGACATGAACCACATACCAAAATGGATCATCAATCTATGATGGATATATAATCTTATCGTACCACTTAACCCCATTTATATGCCATATGAATCTCATTACATCCCTCTATAAAGCCCTTAACTTAGTTTAGTTCATAACTTGCCCCGTTAACATTTAACCCAAAACAGTCCCGTTTTTCATACTTCAAACTATTGGTCGAACACCCCCGTAACCAAAATAATATGCCCTGTAAAAGAAGCCCTATGCCCTTACATGTGTTAGCTAACTCTCTCCTTTGGCCGCAACCTTAAAGCTACAGTTAAGGCCTCCATATATATATATATATATATACTTTTACCTATCCAGAATTTACTAATTTTGAACATATAAAAAGTTTGTTATGATCAGAGGGTCTTACCCTAACCCATTTGTTTAGCCCTCCTCCAGATCTTTTATTTAATATATAATCTAAGTATCATGTTATTTTTAAGGTCCAATTATACTCCTAAGTACCCTAACCATCTTAAAACATTAATTTAAACCCAACTGATTTCAAAACTGCTTTGACCTTCGACTGTTGTAACCTGTTTTTAACCCACTTTCCGACCTCCAATTTAGTTCTCGTTTCTTGCATTTGAAATCTAACTTAATTACCTTTCCAGGGAGATAAGATTCGAAAATTAAAAGTTTTTATAACTCTATATATGATCAAAACAATGGACCAAAAATTCTGTCCAGTTTTTAAAAACGAATTTAAACATGATTAAACCCTTTAATTATCATTAAACCTCATAATAACCTAATTAATTGAATATTAAGAACCCTAATATTATTAATTCAGAAATCATCATTCCTAGTATGAAACCCTAATCAAAAATAAAAAATCCTAAACCCTAATCCACCATACTAGGTTAGATACGTAAATTTAACGTTAATCGAGCTAGTTTAATTACATACCTTTAACCCTTATTCAATATTTCGGTTTTGATCTTACCCCATGGATGTTTCAACTGATATTAAACATATTTTAGGGTTATGGGTCGTTTTTAGGGGTCTAGGGGTGTTTATATAGGATTTGGTAACCTCCTTAACAAGTTTGAGCCCAAAAGGGACTCTACTTGGGCCTTTCCTACCCATTTCCTTCCTTTAGTTGGCCATAACAGCCCATCCACGACCCACCCCCTTAAATTTGGGTTATTTGCACTCTCTCCCTTCTATTTTATTTTTACCTATACGTCCATACACTTTCGGGTCGAAACCGGACACCCTTTCGCTAATTTTTCGACTTTCTGCGTAATTTTCGATCTTAACTTTATTTTCAAAACTTTCCTAAAATAGAAAACTCCTATAATACATAGAATATAGATAATATATATCTAATGTACATATATCACGTATGATACATACACAAAATCCTACGAAAATGATAATTCAACTTTCACGAAATTTTCGCGTGATCTCATTTCATTTCACTTCATTTCACTTCATTTCATTTCATTTCACTTCATAGTCACTATAATGTGAGCTTATGATTCATGAAATAACCATTCATCAATTTACTTAAAAGCACTTCGTACTCATAAACGATGTCCAAACCATCCTCATTCACACTAAATAAACACGTAAACACATAAAACACATAGTCACACATAACACCCTAAAAATACGACTAAGTGACGAACCTCAAAACCACGGTTGTCACAGTTATTACTGGGAGTATACACCAGGTATGTTCATACATCTATTTCTCTATATAGATTGTATGGTATTTTCTTGCGGATGCAAGGCTGAGATCTCGGTTACCAAGGGTTTGTTGGTTAAAGAAAAGGGAAATATACTTGGTATTATGATCATTAGGAATCAGAGTGGTAATACTCTGAGGGTGTCACAGTCCAAGTTTTACAACGGAAAGTTGGTATAGACTTTGTTGAAGGGACACTCCATACTGTCGTTGGAGGATAGTCTATCAGCGGATTGTGATGTGGAAAAGAATAGTAAGTGTTCATATATATATGCAGTTGGAAGCCAGAAGTATCAGGTGGACTGCACGAGACCTGACATAGCATCTGCAAATATGGGTATGTTGGATGGATTTGATCGTGGATTACATACATACGTACATGTTTTTGTGGAATGTTACTACGTCATGATAAGATCGATCACTATCATGGGTAGATCAAGCACATGTACGGGGTGTTGATACATGGATGTGCAAGGAGCTGGGAAGCTAAGTTGCAGCACACGGAGGCTTTATGGACAACTAAAGCGGAGTTGATGTTCGTTTGCAAGTCTTATATTACAAGGTTTAGACAAAACAAGGGACTAGAAGACAAACACGGCAAGTATACCCTTTCGTTCGTAATATAGCTTTGTAGTGGTAAGCCAGGATCGTTCGCTGAGACTTAGTTTCGTTTTGGTAATCAAGATAACAATTGAAGAAATAAATGGTTGAAGTAATATCAATAAGAACAAATATGACTAATACGGGATAGTTCGTATAAGTTCGTGATGATGATAATAATGATCGAGATATGTTTATGTAGATAAAGTGTGATAATCCTTTTTCGTCAAAACGAGTTTACACAATTTACTTGGGTTGATTCAAGACTTATGTTTATTTAAGCGAATAAGCTCAAAACAAGTTGCCAACAAGTTCAATATTTTATCAAGTTTCTAAGCGGATTTCTCCAACTAAAGATTCATGACCATAGACAAGTTCTAGAAAACTTTTATAACAATTTGCGTTTCTCAACGCCAAACTATCGTAACAAATCAACTTAGATAAAATATGGTTTGTAGAAATAGGAGGTAAAATGGTTCTAAAACATTAGCTTGAAATCATTTATAAAGGATCATATCATAGCATCATCACTAATCATAGTCACATACCCATATAGTCACAAATAGCTTAGCCTAACATAGTAATCAAAGTAACAATTGGAAAAGAGTAAGAGAACATCATACTTAGATTGGATTGAATAAACGAGTACACCAGTGTCACAATTGTATCGTTCCTCCAAGAATCGAAGAGTGGAATACTCTCGTTACAAGTATCTCCCAGTGGATAATACTGAAAATTTACTAAAAGGCCTAAAATACTCGAGCTATGGAGTATTGAGAGAGAGAGAGGTGTGTGTAAAATAAGTGGAAATGACCTCTATTTATAATGATGTCTGGGGTCAAATGTGCGCCGCACTTCTCCTCAAGTGCGCCACACTTTGGAGATGTGAATGTGCGCCACACTTACAACTTTGTGCGCCGCACTTCTGGGCGATTCAAGATTTTCTTTTAATAACTTTGGCTTTATTGCATATTGAGGCCCCTTCTTTGCATATCTTCACTTTGCTCCTTCATACTTTACATCTGCATATAAAACACAACATATTAAGTATCGGAAGCTCTTATTTATACTACAAAGTCGCATTATAATGATAGGTTGAATATGTATAATTAGGTCGTTATCAAATTCCTCCACACTTAGCTATTGCTTGCCCTCAAGCAATCAAAGCGAGAAAACAATTTCAATTTTAAAAATGCTTTTAAGTGTTGTGAAGTATGATAGAAAAATGATTTAATTTTTATGAATAGCAAAATCAAATGACAAAATAACTTTAGCACCTCACATGGATAGTGTTTGGATTTTAAGTTCACACAAATATCACTTATAAAAGGGTAAATGTAAGGTAACACTCAATTAGCTCGGTCATAAAATAGATAGCTATCAAAGTTTTGTATAAGACACATAAACATAACCGTTGCGGCGTGAGCACCAGATAAATTTTCAAAGAAGCAAAAGTGACAAATGATGTAGGTGTAGGATCAAAAAGTATATGCCTTTGTCAAAGTTATAGAACAAACTATACTAGAATACTTGACTATATATTTTTTCTTTCTTCTTTTCTTTCATACATTTTTTTAAGAGAACATCATAAACTTTATAACTTGACAAGTGGTTAGGCATAACATATAAGGATATTGGCACAATGGATAATATAACATATGCATATGAGTGCCACATATTTTAGTAAGCCAGTGTAGCTTAACTAAAATGATATAAGGGTGATTTTATTTTGCTTCCTTTCGAAAATATCTATAAATTAACCTCACTGCGGTTTAGTAAATGATGATCAAGCACAAATTCTGAAGCATACTAGATTATTGGCTTTCACACAAAATAGAGAAATATAAGGCTAAGTTTTTCTCACATATTTGGGAAATGGATTTTGTGCTAAATTATAATGTCAATCAATGAGATTTTTGCTTTGCTAAAAACTTATTTATTTACAAAACATATATATTTTTATTGTTTTTTAAAAAGATTCATGTGGAGAAATTTTATTATATTTTTTTATTATTTCTTTTTTTCTATTTGTCACCTCCTCCACACTTAAGTTGAACATCGTCCTCGAGGTAATAACTGATAAAATATTAAAAATAGGAAAAATGCAAAAGGAAACGAGAACTTCCCGGGGCTTAGTAGAAAATTGCGGGATTTCGAGAGATGAATCCAGCTAGACCTCCAATTTGCTATTTTCTTGCATGTTATAAAACAAAACACATGCAATATATACAAGGATGGTTTTATTTATTTACAGGTCCTCCTCCACACTTAAGTTAAAAGGTGGGGATAAAATACGGATTGCCTTCCGAATAGCGCTAAGTTTAGAGTCTTCAGCCAGACTCGGCTACTCGGATCTATTTTAAGAAGAAAGGAATTTCTTCTCCTTCGATTTCATTACAGTGTTCTTCTTCATGGTAGAGCTTAAGTCTATGCCCATTGACTATAAAGGTGCTATTGTTTAGACCGTATAATTCAACATATCCAGATGGATATTGGTGTTTTACTAGATAGGGTCCAGTCCATCTCGAAGTAAGCTTAGGTTGCTTGAATTTATATTTCGAGATAAAGAGAAGTAGTTTGTATTCTTTTTTGGATTCTTTTCTTTGTCTTAATTTACAATCATGCCAAAGTTTGGTTCGTTCTTTATATAGTCGTGAACTTTCATAAGCATGATGTCGAAATTCATCTAATTCGTGAAGTTGAAAGTTACGTTTTTCTCCGGCTGCAATAAGATCTGGGTTACAGTTTTTAAGTGGCCAATATGCACGGTGTTTAATTTCTATTGGCAGATGGCATGTCTTTCCATACGACAGTTTGTACGATGTGGTTCTAGTTGGTGTTTTGAATGCGGTACGAAAGGCCCATAGAGCATCTTCTAATTTTCTAGACCAACAAGCAGGGTTGTTTTGAACGGTCTTTTCAAGTATACGTTTGAGAGCTCTATTAGTGTTTTCAACTAGGCCACTCGTTTGAGGGTGGTAAGATGTGGAAAATCGATGGTTCAC
Organism: Glebionis coronaria; assembly: GCA_025667525.1. Lineage (NCBI taxonomy): Eukaryota > Viridiplantae > Streptophyta > Magnoliopsida > Asterales > Asteraceae > Glebionis > Glebionis coronaria. The sequence goes on from CM046879.1 coordinate 579,992,131, forward strand.
TCCATATCTTTTCATAACATTTTCCATGAGTTTGTTACAGAAATGAGTTCCTTTGTTGCTTATTAGTGCTTTTGGCATTCCAAAACGACAGATAGTCGACGGCGTTGAATCTAGAAAAATTCTCGATGAATGTCACTACGGACCGACCGGAGGACATTACACCGCGAACACCACCGCTAAAAAAGTGTTCGACGCTGGCTTTTATTGGCCAACTATTATGCGTGAAGCTCATACCTTAGTACGACTATGCGAAGCATGTCAAAGGACTGGAAATATTTCTAAAAGAGATGAAATGCCTCTAAATAACATCCAAGTCTTCGAAATCTTTGACGTGTGGGGAATTTCTTTAAGAATGTGATAACAACTCTGGCATCGTTTGTTTGTAAAGCTTGAGCTTCGGCCCATTTTTGATACATAGTCGATGGCGACTAAAATGTATTCATATTTATAAGATTTAGGAAATGGTCCCATGAAGTCAATACCACACACGTCAAAGATTTCGCAGACTTGGATGTTATTTAGGGGCATTTCATCTCTTTTAGAAATATTTCCAGTCCTTTGACATGCTTCGCATAGTCGTACTAAGGTATGAGCTTCACGCATAATAGTTGGCCAATAAAAGCCAACGTCGAACACTTTTTTAGCCGTGGTGTTCGCGGCATAATGTCCTCCGGTCGTTCGGTAGTGATATTCATCGATAATTTTTCTAGATTCAAATCCGGAAATACAACGTCGGATTATTCCATCAGGACAGATTCTAAATAAGTAAGGATCGTCCCAAAAGTATTTTAGTTCAGAGAAAAATCTTTTCTTCTGTTGGTGCGTCATTCCCTTTCGTAAAATACCTACAGTCAAATTGTGTGCAAAGTCTGCGAACCATGGTGTATTGTTAGTACTTACTTGAATTATATGCTCATCGCGAAAATCGTCGATTTCATCATCGCTAGAATCATCATTCACTATGCGAGATAAATGATCGGCAACAATATTTTCAGCTCCTTTTTTATCTTTAATTTCCAAATCAAATTCTTGTAAAAGTAGTATCCATCGTATTAGACGAGGTTTGGCGTCTTGCTTTTTGAACAAGTATTTTAAAGCTGAATGATCGGTGTAAACTATCGTTTTTGACAACACGAGGTAGGAACAAAATTTGTCAAACGCGTAAACTACAACCATGAGTTATTTTTAATTAATGGTATAATTTTGTTGGGCTACGTTAAGAGTTCTATTTGCAAAATAGATGGGATGAAATTGTTTACCATTTTTTGTCCAAGGACGGCTCCAAGGGCATGTTCACTAGCATCGCACATAAGCACAAATGGAAGGTTCCAATTGGGGCTTGTAATAATTGGTGTGCATGTAAGTTTTTCTTTAAGTATTTTGAATGCTGAATAACATTCGTCGGTAAAATCGAACGTCCTTTCTTTTTCTAGAAGTTGAGTTAAAGTCTTGCGATTTTTGCAAAGTCTTTGATAAATCGTCGGTAAAAACCGGCATGAACTAAGAAACTTCTAATGCCTCTGACATTAGTAGGTGGTGGGAGTTTTACGATCACGTCTATTTTTGCTTTGTCAACTTCAAGGCCAGCTCCAGACACTTTGTGTCCAAGCACAATTCCTTCTTTAACTATAAAGTGACATTTTTCCCAGTTTAGCACAAGATTTTCTTCTTAGCATCATGCTCACATTTTATCGAGATTGTTTAGATATGTGCCGAAAGAATTTCCAAAGACGAAGAAATCGTCCATGAAGACGTCGACTGATTCTTCAATCATATCGTGAAAGATTGCAATCATACACCTCTGAAAGGTAGCAGGTGCATTGCATAGGCCAAAAGGCATGCGCCTATAAGCGTAAGTTCCAAATGGACAAGTAAACGTAGTTTTATCTTGATCCATAGGGTCGATTGGGATTTGAAAGTACCGAGAAAAACCAACGAGGAAACCAAAGTATTCATTTCGTGCGAGTCTTTCTAACATTTGATCCATAAAGGGTAAAGGAAAGTGAACTTTCGCGGTTGCATCATTTAGTTTTTTATAATCAATACAAACTCGCCATTCGGTGATGGTTCGTGTTGGCACTAATTCATTTTTTTCGTTAGTTACTACAGTGATACCTCCCTTTTTAGGTACATAGTGAATAGGACTAACCCATGGGCTATCGGTAATTGGGTAGATTATTCCAGAGTCTAGAAGTTTAAGGATTTCTTTTTTAACAACATCCTTCATGTTAGGATTTAATCTTCGTTGTTTTTCAACAACTGGTTTCTTGTTATCCAAAAGTTGGATTTTGTGTTTGCAGAACGATGGACATATGCCAGGAATGTCGGAAGTTTCCCAAGGAAAAGCTTGTTTGTGCCTCTTGAGAATGTCAATTAGATCGTCTTTGTGTTCTTCCGAAAGTTGGGATGACATAATTACAGGGAGTAATTTTTCTTCGTGAAGAAACGCATATTCTAGATGTTCAGGAAGAGGTTTAAGTTCTAAAACTGTAGGAGGTTCTTCAACAGATTTCTTAACTTTGAATTCGGTTTTGAAAGTTATGGTTTCAAACGGGGTTTCGATTTCTTCTTCGATTTTTATGATTGGTTCATCATCGGTATGGTCGGCTATGAAGGCATCAAATTCAGCAAAAAGATCTTCTTCAATGATAGTTCCTTTGAGACAACGCAAAATTTCGCATCCTTCGTCAAGAAGAGCATCGAAATCGGCTTCAACGATTTCTTCAACGACATCGATACTAAAACAAGTATCGTCATTAGAGTATGAGTGTTTCATAGCTTCGTCGATAGAGAAAGAAATTATATCTTCTCCAACTATAAGGTTGAGTTGTTTTTGCTTTACTTTAATTATAGCATTAGCTGTGTGTAGGAAAGGTCTACCAAGGATAAGGGGTACCTTGCTATCTTCTTCCATTTCTAAGATTACAAAGTCAACAGGAAAAACAAATTTTCCGACTTCTATGAGCATGTTCTCAGCTATCCCCATTCGGTATTGGAAAAACGGTCTGCGAGTCGAACGCTCATTTTTGTGGGTTTTAAAACGTTTTTAGAGAGTTTAGCATACAAAGAGTATGGCATGAGGTTGAAACTTGTGCCAAGATCGACCAAGGCGTTGTAAGAGTATGAGTGAGGAAAAGTACATGGAATTAGGAAACTTCCGGGATCTCCCAGTTTTAGTGGTACTTTGTTTTAGATAATGGCAGAACATTCATCGTTTAGAAAAGTTGAAGAGACTTCTTCAAACTTATGCTTGCTCTTGATAAGTTCTTTGATAAATTTGCCATAATTTGGCATTCCAGCCAGAACATCAACTAAAGGCATGTTAATTCGAGCTTCTTGTATTATGTCGAAGAATTTACCATACTTAGCTTGCATCTTTTGCTTGCGTAAGCGTTGTGGATATGGTACTTTTGGTTTATATGGTTTGGGTGTTGGGTTTTTAGTTGGTTTGGTATGGGTTGGTTAGGATTCATCCTCATTATCACTATCGAACGGAATTTCGATTGGTGTAACTTGAGTAGGTTTGGTAGGTGATTCGTAAGATAAACCGTTACGCGTGAATACGACGTTCACTTGCTCGTTACGAGCTTGTGGGGGTTGATATGTGTTGTTGTTCTTGGGATTTGGGTTGGTATTTCTTGGTATAGAACCAGAAGCGCGATTCGATTGTTTATCGGCCAAATGATCAAATTTAGCTTCAAGGTTTTTAATGGAAGCTTGGTGGTTTTTGGTTGTGGTTTCGAACTTGGTTTTGAAGTCAGTGAATGTCTCTCGAACAAAAATGTTGGTTTTTCTTTGAGATTCTATAAAGTTGTCGTTTTGCTTTCGAGGTTGTTTTTGTCTTTGGTTTGAGTGGGTTTCTTGTCATCTCGATCATAACTTGGTTTATCATTTGATCTCCAATTATCGCGATCGCGATTACGATAATCATTATAAAATCGAGTTCGACGAAAGGTATTCATAAAGTTGGCTTCTTCTTCCTTCGTCATGGGTGTGTCATCGTCATCACATTCACTAGAAGGATGGTTTCCTCCACAGTGTTTGTAGGTTTTGTGTTTAATCTCTTCCATCTTAAGAGACATGGCATCCATTCGAGCCATAATTTTCTCAGTGTCAGTTGGGTTGTTGCTTCCTTCGGCAAAAGCTATGGTTTTTCGCGAGTTTTTGTTTTTGTGATTTTTGGACCAATCAAGCTTAAGTAGGACTTTGTCATCTAATAATTGGTAAGCTTGGTTAGGGGTTTTGTAAAGGAAAATTCCGCCCGCTGCGGCGTTCAATGAATCTTGGGTAACATCGTCAAGACCATGATAGAGAATTTTGATTATTCCTTCTTTCTTAAGTCCATGACCATGGCAATTTCGGAGTAGTTCTTTCATTCTTAACCATGCGTCAGTGAGAGTTTCTCGTTCTTGTTGAGAAAAGCTTCGGATTTCTCCAAGGAGTTTTTCAAATAGGGCAGGAGGAAAGAATCGGCTAATGAAAGCAGTTCTAAGACCTTCCCATGTTCGAATGGTTCCTTCGTTGAGTTCATCGAGCCATGACTTAGCTTCTTCAGTCAGGGATGATGGAAACACCATGAGTTGGACGACTTCGGCTTGTCCTTCTCCATAGTTGAACATTTTACAAATTCCGTTGAATTCATGGATATGTTTGTGAGGATCGGTTTTTATTTGACCATCAAATTTGGTATTTTTGACAAGGGTTAAATGGTTCCCTTTGATTGCAAAATCGTTTGCAATTTCAGGTAAAACGATTGCAGAGCTAGGAGTTGGTGCGACAAATCTATCGGCTGACCACATATGTTCATCATCAGTGTCCGACATTGGATCGTAACGGTTGATGAGTTTGGTGAGAAATAGGATTTGTGAAAGATTGTCGAAAGGTTGGTTAATTATGCGAGGTTGATTTTGTTCGTGTCTCCTAGATAAAGGTATACGGCGATGAAGTCTACGTAGCCTTCGGTTAAGGGTACGTTCAGGTTCAGGTAACGGTGATGTTGGTGGTGTTCTGGATGAACGGATGTGCATCCAATAAGGTTTTTTGGTGTTTTCAGTAGAAAAATGTGTGGCGCACTTTTGGTTTTGTGCGGCGCACTTGGGATCGCTACAGGAAGTGCGGCGTACTTTTTGGTTTGTGCGGCGTACTTTCTATACTGCAAAAAAAAATTGTTTAAAATAAGTAGCAATGGTTCAATTTCTTCAAGGATTATACTAATTTGGTTACAAAACAGGATTATAAGTCCCCGGCAACGGCGCCAAAAACTTGATGTTCGTTTGCAAGTCTTACATTTATATTACAAGGTTTAGACAAAACAAGGGACTAGAAGACAAACACAGACAAATATACCCTTTCGTTCGTAATATAGCTTTGTAGTGGTAAGCCAGGATCGTTCGCTGAGACTTAGTTTTATTTTGGTAATCAAGATAACAATTGAAGAAATAAATGGTTGAAGTAATATCAATAATAACAATATGACTAATATGGGATAGTTCGTATAAGTTCGTGATGATGATAATAATGATCGAGATATGTTTATGTAGATAAAGTGTGATAATCCTTTTTCGTCAAAACGTCGTTAACACAATTTACTTGGGTTGATTCAAGACTTATGTTTATTTAAGCTATTAAGCTCAAAACAAGTTGCCAACAAGTTCAATATTTTATCAACTTTCTAAGCGGATTTCTCCAACCAAAGATTCATGACCATAGACAAGTTCTAGAAAACTTATTATAACAATTTGTGTTTCTCAACGCCAAACTATCGTAACAAATCAACTTAGATAAAATATGGTTTGTAGAACTAGGAGGTAAAATGGTTCTACAATGTTAGCTTGAAATCGTTTATAAAGGATCATATCATAGCATCATCACTAATTATAGTCACATACCCATATAGTCACAAATAGCTTAGCCTAACATAGTTTTTTTTTTTTTTTTTGAACGGCAGTTTGGTGCAGCGGAGTATCTTGCGTGCCACCGAGGCACCAAGTCTCTCAACCCGAGTTTGAATCATCTCACGAAGAGAATATCAACCCCCATGCTAGCCATCCAGTTTCCCATTAAGGGGCTTCAAGGTATTGCGATGGGATTCAAACCCGGCTGCCAATTCTGGGAAAATCCCCCATATGGGGAATGACAGGAGTCGAACCCCTGACCTCCCCCACATGGAGACTATAACCAAATGCATCCATCCAACTGAGCTAGACTTCATTTGCTAGCCTAACATAATAATCAAAGTAACAATTGGAAAATAGTAAGAGAACATCATACTTAGATTAGATTGAATAAACGAGTACACAAGTGTCACGATTGTATCGTTCCTCCAAGAATCGAAGAGTGAAATACTCTCGTTACAAGTATCTCCCAAAAGTGGATAATACTGAAAAATTACTAAAAGGACTAAAATACTCGAGCTATGGAGTATTGAGAGAGAGAGGTGTGTGTAAAATGAGTGGAAATGGCCTCTATTTATAATGTTGTCTGGGGTCAAATGTGCGTCGCACTTCTCCTCAAGTGCGCCGCACTTTCGAGATCCGAATGTGCGCCACACTTACAACTTTGTGCGCCGCACTTCGGGCCGATTCAGAATCTTCTTTTAATAACTTTGGCTTTATTGCATATTGAGGCCCCTTCTTTGCATATCTTCACTTTACTCCTTTATACTTTACATCTGCATATAAAACATAACATATTAAGTATCGGAAGCTCTTATTTATACTACAAAGTGGCATTATAATGATAGGTTGAATATGTATAATTAGGTTGTTATCAGGAGTATATGACACTTACGGAGGTTGTGAAAGGAGCTATTTGGCTAAGGGGATTCTTGGAAGAGTTGGGCGTGAAGCTTAACATTGTTGCAACTAATTGTCATAATCAGGGCGCAACTCATTTATCGCGGAATCATTTTTTTCATAATAGGACTAAGCACATCAATGTGAATTATCACTCTATTAGAGGGGTCTTGGAAGCTAAGATGGTTGAAGTTCTGAAGGTGGGTACTGAACACATTGTTGCGGATGCCTTGACGAAGGTGGTACCTAGACGCAAGATACAACACTGCTTGGAGCTGCTGAGTGTTGGGATAGGCTAATATAAGCCTAAGGTGGAAATTTTTATGTATTAGTCTTTATTAGCCTAACGTCTTGTCTAGGGTATAAGTTCCAAGTTTCCTAAATAGCTTATAGCAATACAGGTCAGTTGGTTGTGTCGAAGCCCAACCCGACCCATAGGACTTTGTATTACTCGGTTCCCCCTCATCTCTATAAAAGGAGGTAAGAGGGGACGAGATTCACAACGCTTCTTTATCAATAAACTAATCGGGACGATTAGGGTACATACCTTATGCGTGTCTTTTCTGTCGATGGCTTCACAGATCGTGGTTTCCGCATCTAGTTAACCAGGTTGTAGTGAACGAATCACTACACTCACAAACCCCAATCCATCATAAGATTAATTACATGATTAGGTTAATTAAAATCACTAATAGAATAAAGGTTTTGAAGGTTTTACCTTAAAAATAAGTGGGAGATCTTTATTTTTGAACCCCAAATGTGCTACCATTTTTTATTTTGACCAAGAGGGGTTAGGAGGAGAGAAAACCTGGTCTTTTGATAAATCGGAAGTGTTTTACAAGACCCGTAACATCTCCTAATCACAATATAAGTCCAATGGGCTTGGTTTTGGGCCTTTTTGTATCTTTCTCCTTTTCTTTTCATTTAGCCACCCAATCCAAGGCCCAAACCCCTTTGGCCGACTTTTTTAGTCAATATACTCATACTTATTCATTACTAAACTAAGTAGTACCCTCGGGTTACCTCCGGGCCAAAACCTGAAAGCATTACGCTAATTTTTCGACTTTTTACGCGATTTCCGAACTAACCTTCATTTCAAAAAGTTTCTAAATATGGAAAGTAACCCTAAAACCTATCCTAACCATATAATTTATACATAATACATATATATATATAACATACAATACGTACGCAAAAACTTATAAAAACGATACTTAAACTTTCACGTAGTTCATTTGCCATTTCATTTCATCAAATTTTCATTTCCCACTTGTACCATGATTTACAAATCATGTACCTCATTCCATCGATTCTCATTCCCAAAATCACACATATAAACACATAAATCACATAGGACACATAATATAACACATAAATAGAAGTTAAGGAGTGACAACTAACTCGTCAAAAACCTGAGTTGTCACAACATCCCCTCCTAATAGAAATCTCATCCTGAGATTTACTCTCGAACTCAAACTTATTCTCAGTTATAAATGGGAATACAAATCTTACATTACATATTCATGGTAAAATGCGAACTCAGTCTAAATCAAACAAATTTCAACACACTATACATGAGCCTTAACTGTCCTGGATCTCAGACTTGCTCATAAATATTATAAATCAAAACTCATAAAAACATAACCACATATTCTCAGGTCTAAAGAACTCTCAAGTTTTACACCTTGGTTATTCAAATCTTCACAACTAACCAACTCATTCCATGACCAAACCCATCACGTCTTTACATACTATCTCAATAATTTATTACACTATATAAAGTGTATTATCATTTAAAATCTCATCTAACGACACATGCAAACTTTGTATCAGCCAGCCATTTTCCTAACTTGACACATGGAATGTTGCATGCGCACTTATCAGTTCCTTAGACAATCACAATCTACAAGTTACACGATCAATCCTCACATGGTTTAACATGGACCTATACATCGCGATCCCGTATTTCCTTTCCTACCACAACGTGCCACTCATTTCTAATGTAAAACCTTCCACAATGCATGATCAACAATATAGAACTCTAAAAGTTCCTTTCTACATCGACTTAATCCCAACTACCTTATCAATCATCTATTGCACCAACTCGTGTCAAATCATCATACGTTCTCAATCTTCGACCTAATAAGCAGTCGACTAAATCTTCCTTCCGTACAATGCCTCAAAGTAGCTCATCTCATATCCAAATTATCACTATAAGAAAATTCCAACTTACGAAAGGTGAGCATTCCAACCTCATCAAAACTGTCGCACATAATTCGAGCACAATCTCCCACGTCTATATGGTATGCTCAGTCTAGCCATCAACCCATATATGGTAGAAACTAATCTCATCCAAACTCTTACCACATGGCCTTTCGTCACATGTTTTCATCCCATTACAACCAATATATCCGTTTATAATCCTTTCAACTACTTCATCGTACATCCATGTGCTTTGACGAAAAAATAGGCTCCCATAATTCCATCGCCCAACACTCCTTTCAACTTGTATCCACTGCCCAATCTTGGTAACTTATAAATGAATTTATAATTAGCTTTCCACTCCTTCTCAGGTGTTGCAATAAACTTGAAGACCTTTGATGTTCATATTTTGCGTTTGAACATGCTAAATATTTACCAACATAATCAACCATAATAATTTTCTCACTCCTCCAATTAATGTCACCCAAATAAATTTTGCAAGTACTGCAAGTTACCATCACCTATCCTTTACATTTCTTGGTTCTAACCACGCCTATTCTTCTAGCGTGCTCGCTCCTCTAGATTTCTCATTTGGTGCTACCTACATTTTACATTTGATTTTATCTTGAATCAATATCTAAAACAATGTTAACCACTCTTGGGGAAGAACAACTTCTCCATTGCATTTTCCACACTACGCCCCTAATCCCCTCCTAATAGGAATAGGTTAGAGCTTTTCGTAATACCTCGTGGATCACTCTCATATTCAACTTCCAAAAAAACTCCATCACTCACCGAGTAAAACCACCGTACAACTCATGTGTCCCAGTCTCATAATCCCCTACCTACCCTTCCTTCATCATGAGCTTCATAACATCTGATTTACAAGTGACAATTGAATGCATCCTAACCTTCATACAAAACTACTCACTCTTTAATAACTTTAGCAAAAGATTCTCCTTCCTCAGCAATCGTAAAAATATTCGACTTCGATGTCCACCAAAAAGGTCTTCATAACTATCATCCCAATTTGTTCAACACGGTTTGCCCATCCGATTCACTAAGTTCATGCGAACCGCTGGTGCATTGGATAATCCAAAATGCATCACCGCGACCTCAAGACATTTAAACATGCCTTCAAACATTCTCCCAACATCCACCTATACAACTCTTCATTTATGTTGACCATAACACACATCTATCTTCATGATTAACGCGATCCTTGGTGCTGGTCAAGTGCCTATTCGATCCTACGAATGCGTAGCGACTCCCTCGTAGTCAACTTGTTCGACTCTCAACGATTCTCCCTCGTACAATATGATCCTTCTTTCTTTGCCATGATCACCCGGGCACTCTCCACCGTTGTAACTTAGCACTTAAGTATCTGGAAAAATTTTGTTAACTCCGCTTCAATCTCGTTGGCTCCACATGAATTTCATTATTGTAAGTTCCGTGTCCTAGTAAGTGTACTCCTTGAATTCCACTTCATGCTTGGAAAACTTCGCGTATGACTTTTCTTTCTTGGGTAGTTCTAGAATCACCTTCCAATACATCTCATGCTCTTCTTTTGACTAACGTCCAGAATTCGCTGATATTCATGATGACTAGTTCGTCCCTAAAAATCCGTGGACACGTGACTTATTGACCTCATAAAACCTGTTGTTGTATTTGTTGACCTCTAAAGCATAACCACAGACTCGTAATATCCATTACTAAGTCCAAGAGTAGTCTTTTACTATGTCACCTTCACGTGTTCTCAACCGACCACGATCCCATTGAAATCTATCTCGCTCAAATCGCGATGATATAAACACATCCTAACTATATGTCTCTCTTCTTAACCAACAACACAACATACCCTATAATGAATGATTGGATCAGTCATAATTCTTGCCTTGCAGTCCCTCTAATTCTTCCAATATCTCTTACACTTCAGAAGGTGCTATACGTCATGAGGCTTTGCAATCTATCGTTTCTCATACTATTTCCACGTAAGTAAATATTTACTTCCCAACAACTATTTAATCCTTAGGAAAACTCCTACGAATCCATTTATTTCAAAGACATCACATTCTTTTGAATCATCTACCTTTGTACTCTGGCGGGTGCTCCTTTTTCCATTAGTTCATTCTCCATGAATTTCAAATACTTTTCCACGCCTTCTAACTACTCTCACAAGGTACTCCAATATGACCTTATGCTTTACTAACTTAATCGTGTATGCGCAACCAAATCTTCCATATGACTACATCAACGCTCCCAATAGATATAACATCAAAACTAAGTTTAGATCCACCAACTATATACATCGAATCGAACTCGCGGTTAACTAAGGTAACTTCACGTGCATGCATTAAAACGAATCAAAACCACGAGACTCCAAAATAAAATTCGAACATAACATATGTATCGATAAAAAAACGAACCATGGCAACGAGCCAGTGATGTAAGAAACACCCAAAGAATGGAAATTTTGAACAAAATTTAACTTTTTACCCAAAAGAACTACCTTCTATAATTACATATATTAGTTGTTATAGGACTACGGAATCATATTACTAATTTATGAAATCACTTAAATGTAGAATTAAGGTATACAATTTTTTATAGACTCAATTTAGGTCTTGTATTCATAAATAATAATAAATGATGTAAATCCGTTAAACCTACATGCACAAAATATTTACGGAATTTTTTTATGTATACTAAACAATCATTTTAACTCCATCATCAATTTCAAAGTTTCTCATAATTTATCACTTAAAAGAGATGTAAGACTCAAAACAAAAGATATCGTTATATTGAAAATTAATCTCAACATGACCCAACAACCTTAACACGAAAATATTGTTTTAAAATGAACACGTGAAACGGCAACTCGACAAGAAATGTTATGAATTGGTAAGTTATCGGGACTCATCCATACTATTGCTCAAAGAACCGAACCCAAGGAGTATCAACACACCACTCAAAATAAGCCAATCGAAACGCATGATGGGTAACATAGGACTTCAAATTATCATGATATAAACAAGGAACTCTAACACTAGTGTTGAGTATCTCAGCGAACAACAGACTAACGAACCAACTTAAAAATCCCCATGACAGCCACGATAGGTATCCACGATATCCACCAGGATATCTAGGTAACCGAGAAACTTACTATCTACACAAAAATCCGCAACACCTTCCTACGTAATCCAACATACATATACGTATACGTACCATCAAAATCAAACATCCATGCAATCAAAACCAATCTAGGTAATCATACTTGCAAGTCCACTTGTGTTGTGGCACATATATAATTACATTGTCCACCATAATTATATATGTCCCTTTTCACGTATGTACTCCCTCCTATGACGACATCTATTGATATTAACGCATCATGCATCACATAAAACATAAATCAACCAACCACCACAAAGCAATCATCATATAACTCAAATATAGATCTAGTAAAAATATCACTTATGCTAGAGAAAATATCTCAAAACGATAGAAAAGAAAACGAGAAATCCAGTTTGAAATATAAATCCATCACATGAAATCACCAATGATAACAACGGGTACTTTATATTAGGTACCAAATAAATAAGGGAAAACCAATATATACTATTATGTACATATCATAGAAAATAATGAAAAATTAAGCGATTTCCAAAGCGTTCGAGCACATATAAAATATAAGCATCTACGTACACACCACACATAATCCTTCTATGCATCTACATGAGGGTTCCTAGATCATAAAACAAAATCCAGCAATGACTAGTGTGGACGACTATGGTTCAACCCACACTAGTTTAAAATTTATAAAGAAGGAAGCATGTGACTAAGCATGGACAACTATGGTTCAATCCATACTAGTCTAAAATTCGAAAAGAAAGAAACCTATGACTAAGTATGGATGACTATGGTTCAATCCATAATAGTCTAAAATTCAAAACAAACATATAATATCGGAAAATGCGTAGAAGATAGACAAGTATTAATTCGAAATACGTCATTATATATAAAAATCAACAGTATTCAAACAAGTCATCATATGATATACTCTATAAGTAAGTAATCATTCTATGACGAAAATAACTTTTTAAACACCTCAATTATTATAATGTACACATACTCCTATGACGCCTATATGCAAGGACCCATATGATATAGACTCGGTTAGGCAATCTAATTCTCTATAACTGCAGTCTCTAATACCATTCTGTCACACCCCGCCATCGCAGAAATACGAGGCACGAACAATGGATATCATCATAACAAACGGTGTCTCTATAGAGAAGACTAAATGCAAAAATGTCATTCAAGGCGACACAAAGTCATGACAATATCTCAAAACATTCATGGGTCTAGGTAAGTAGGTAACAAGTCCTACCTCTTACCCAAGACAAATAAATAAAACATATACAAGTCATAAAGTGCACTTATTCAAATCAAAACAAAGGAAATCTAAGAGGAATTGGGTTCCTCCGTATGCAATCCTAGGCATCTCCAATCCTATCCACTTCTATTCTCTACCTTCACCAAATTCTCACCTGAAAGAGACACTAAAACACGTAAACATAAAGTTGGTGATAGTCATAGGTTTAGACTCTAAGAACCAACATAAGAACACAACTTCTAAGCTATGAACATAACCATTTAAAAACATATCACATATTAACAAGGTGCTACATAATGCACTAACAAGCTAGTAATCAAGATTAAACATTCTAATCCAAACAAGACTACTTGTCTTACCAAATCACAATTGGTCCCACAGACGTCCATACATCTATGTACCAACCCGCCATTACCAAATCACAACTGGTCCCATAGACGCCCATACATCTATGAACCAAATCAAGGCTACGCGCCTTACCAATATCCACTAAGACGATATGCATCCGCCGATCCAAATCATAAACACTATCAAGATTCACATAGAAAGTCTAACACATAAGTAAGTACACAATTGTCCAACACAACAACCATTCAATACAATCACAGCAACACATTTCAAAACCTTTACAATGTCTCTTCTATCCCATCTGGAAGTAAAGAAAACATTTATAAAACTCAAGAATATGGGACTATGAAACTCCCCTGAACAAGCTTCCTAAAGTTCCCGCACACTAGCAAAGATCTATACACAACAACGCATATAATCAAACATGAACCATAAGTATCCCATCGCGGGTCATCAATCTACGATGGATGTCTAGCCCTCTCATGTATTCTAATCCTATTATAAAACTATAAGTATCCCATTTCACCCCTCTATGAGCTCCATATCTTAGTTATGTTCATATCCTAACCCGTTCTCATTTTACTCAATAGTCCCGTTTTTCATGCTCACCAAAATTGGTACGAATTTACCCTTAAACTAACCCATTGCTTATGTAAAGGAAATACTGTGACCTTACATATGTTTTATCCATCTCAGAGTTCGCCCCAACCCAAAAGCTCCTGTTAAGGCCCGGATATATATATATATATAGTTTTGCCTATCCAGGATTTTCTGGTTTTTACATGTCAAAAGTTTACTAACACCTGATGGTCTTAGACTATTAAAATAAATTAGACCTTAATTGGGTCTTCCATTTAACATCTAAACAAGACCTCATAATAGTATGAGATCCTTAACCATCCCTAAGTACCTTAACCATTTCAAAACATTATTTGTAAATAGGCTGATCCAAAATCAGTTTTCACCACGACTGTTGTAGCCTCCTTTGGCCATAGTTCCCGACTTCCAATTGAGTTCTTGTTTTTTTCATTCAAACGCTTATTCAATTACCTTTTTCTTGACACAAAATTCGACTACTATTTGTTTGCCAAACTCAAGTTATGACAAAAACAAGTTGACCCAAAATCTGCCCTGATTTTTCATAACGAATTTAAATATGATTAAACCCTAATTACCATCACTAATCTTTATAATAACTAAATTAATTAATTCATATGACACCTAATCTCACTAATCTCAAAAAAATCAAAAACCCTAATCCATCATAAGATTAATTACATGATTAGGTTAATTAAAATCACTAATTGAATAAAGGTTTTGAAGGTTTTACCTTAAAAATAACTGGATGAGCTTTATTTTTGAAACCCTAAATGTGTCACCATTGTTGATTTCGACCAAGAGGGGTTAGGATGAGAGAAAACCTAGTCTTTTAACAAATGGGAAGTTTTTTACAAGACCCCTAACATCTCCTAATCACAATACAAGTCCAATGGGCTTGGTTTTGGGCCTTTTTGTATTTTTTTCATTTTCTTTTCATTTAGCCGCCCAATCCAAGGCCCAAACCCCTTTGGCTGAATTTTTAGTCAATATAATGATACTTATTCATTACTAAACTAATTAGTTCCCTCGGGTTACCTCCGGGGTAAAAACTAAAAGCCTTACGCTAATGTTTTGACTTTTTACGCGATTTTCGAACTAACCTTCATTTCCAAAAGTTTTTAAATATGGAAAGTAACCCTAGAACTTATCCTAACCATATAATGTATACAGAATACATATATAGTACATACGATACGTATTCAAAAACTTATAAAAACGTTACTTGAACTTTCACGCAGTTCATTTGCCATTTCATTTCATCAAATTCATTTCCCATTTGTACCATGATTTACGAATCATATACCTCATTCCATCCATTCTCATTTCCAAAATCACACATATAAACACATAAATCACATAGGGCACGTAATCTAACACATCAATAGAAGTCAAAGGGTGACAACTAACTCGTCAAAAATCCGAGTTCTCACATGTGTTCGTTCATGGGGTCATTTCATGCCGAAAAAGCTCATATTAGCTCGTTAACACAATTTGGTTATTAGCCAATTATTTTTTTCTCCGTACGAAAAGCAAAAAAATAGACAATGCTAAATGATAGAATGATCAATAATTCAATATTAGCTCGTTATCAAGATAATAAGCCTAATTAAATCCATCCTCTTTTAGACCCTCAAAGATATGGCCCGTTAGCCCATAACTACAAATTCGGTTGTATTATTGGATAAAAAGTACAACTCCTTCGACTAATTATATACAGGGGCGGAGCTAGTAGGGTGGTTAGTGGGTGCTCAGCCACCCCCAACCGCCCAACTTGTCTAAATTATAACTTAAATTTCAGTCCATGTTGCATCGAGTTTTCTATTTGGCACCTGCTATAAGGCAATCTATTTTAGACAATGATAGTATCTCCCCTATTTTGGACCTTTAACTGTTGAAGTGAGCTAGGAAGACGATCAAAATTTACAGGTTACAAAAAGAAGAAGAAAAAGTTTAAATGAGAAAGAAGACTTGCTTTATTGGGTAAATAAATGTTGTTTTACATCGAGAAAAGTATTTATAGTACAATATTAAAAAGGGGGTAAATGTCAAAAATACACAACGTACTTTCCCAAATAATCCATTATACACATCGTACTAATTTAAGTCCATTATTCACACCGAAACTTGCTATCACAGGTTAAAGCTGACGTGGCCATGGTCAAACCAAAAACTTTGACTATTGCTTACTTAGCAGCCACATCACATTGGACCATTATCCATTTCTTTCCCACACCCGATCCAAATATCCATATTATTTTTCACATACAATCGAAATACATACCCTCCATCTCTCTCTCTCTCTCTCTCTCTCTCTCTCTCTCACATCCTTTGTTTTCCCAGAAACCTAAGAACCCTAATCCCCAAATACCCCATTGTCAATTCCATTTAAACCCTAATCCCCAAAAACCACTTTCTCAATTCCATATAAACCCTAATCCCCAAAGTTTGTAATTAAAAGTAACCATTGAATCTACTATGTCATCTTCATCTTCATCATTAGTTAGGAGATATGGCAGGAATCAAGATGTCACAAACAAAACACATTGTGATTGTGACCCCCACCCAATTCCTGTTCAAACAGCTACTCCAGAAAATCCAGGAAGAGGGTTTAGGTCTTGTCCAATCAGAGACAAGACAATAAAATGTGGTGTTTATGGTTTTCTAGACCTTGAATTGTCTCCATATTACAGAGCATTGCTGTATGGATTACACGAAGAGAATAAAAGCTTGAAGAGGATGGTCAACTCGGGTGGTACAAGCAATGGATCAGAGAGAGTGTTACCCCATGACAGTCACATTGAAATGCTTAAAGGCATAACAGAGGACTTGAAGAATGTGAAGGCCAAATTTGTGGTTTATGATAGGCTAATGTTAGTTATTTTAGTTTGTGTTTTGTTTTTAACAATAGTTTTAATCCTAGATTTGGTAATGTAATCATTCTATGTTTGTTACTTATAATGAATCGAATATATTTATGATATCTTTTGTTGCCAGATTTTTGTTGTTTATGATTCTTGCAAGATTAGCATGAAGATGTTACTAGTTTCTGTTATGTTCCCCTGATGATATGTTATATGCCCAAGTTTTTTCCCCTGATAAGTTATATCAGCAAATGTGTTGACTGTATGTTAGCCATATTTATGGCATACTCCCATCTACATGGTCTCTCTGATATAAATGAGTCTCACCAAACCATTTGACATCCCCATTTACTTCTATTTAAGTTTTAGTTAAAAATAGAAAGGTAACAGCTTAACATTTAGGGATTTATCCAGACTTCACAAATGGATAAAGGGAAAGGTTAGTATGATGTTGAATTATTAGTCATGTTTTCACACTATATCCATATGTCATCCTTTGTATGCAATTTTTTTTTGCAGAAATTATTCAAATTAGTAGTGATAGTGAATCAGGAGATGCTATGACTCAAGGGTATTCGTCAGAAACCATGGATTCATGTAAAGAGCATGGATCTAAAAAAGTTAAGGGTTTAAAAAGATCATATGTTGGTGGATCAAGTCTTGGACATGGATCTAAAAGATCATCTGATAATGAAATCCCAGCAACCATTCTCAAATGGTATGGGTATGATACAGAAGATTCAACTGAAAGTGATGATTTTAGTTTCCACCTTGAAAGCCATGCTCATAACTCAAAATGGGTATTTACACCAAAATCTTATGATGCTATCAAAGGTAAATACATACCTGTGAATGCATCTTCAAAACAGACTGCTAAAAGTCCTGTTGCAGTCATTGGTTGTGTCATTGGTCTTTCTAACCAAATGACTTGGTTGCAAATCTGTAAACAAATGAAGAGTCCTAAAACTAAAGTCAAAGGAAAGGGCAAATCTAAGGTTTGATAAACACTTTTATGAACTTTTCATGAATATTTTATGATTTCTATATGTAATGGTTAAGTTATTAGCTGTTATTCTAGGGTATCTGATATTGGTAGCTTTTGCATACTTGGTATGTATTGGTAGATTTTGCAGTCTTGGTAAATATTGGTAGGTTTAAAGACCAGGGTATGTAATGGTGTGTTTAACATCAACACTTGGTATGTAATGCTTTGTTTAGATTGATTGTGTTGTATGAAAACATGTGGATACATACACAATTTTTGTAAAATAATGTGACCTATACAAACCATTTCCCAACTAGGAGACAAGGTGGTCCTGGTTTCCATTCAAACTTGTTAAACAATGCCATATAAAACAAAGGGATGTTGCTTTTTATAAGAGATTCCCATGCTATCCATGGCATGTGACTCACACATTAAACAACAACATTAGAAAATTTGTGCATCCATTTCAAATGAATCACACATTAAACAACAACATCATTCCTAACTTATCCTATACAAAAGATTGGCTCAATTTTTTAGGTCATTAGACCAATACCACCACATATTTGCTACATAAACAATATCCAGATTACAATAAACTATTACAATAGCTTCATATACTCAATCACTAAGGTGAAGAGCCTTGGTTGGTGTAGATCCATTTTCAGCTTCATCAAACTTCAGTTTCTTGGATTTCATCTTAGTTATCCTTTCAGATCTACCTATGTTCTTGTGTGTAACCCTAAAAGGAACTGCTATGTCTGTTTGTGAGCCTTTATTGGTCTTTGGCCTTCCTCTTTTTTTGGGTACAGGAGCACTTGACACAACAGGTTTACCTTTTTCTCTTAATATGAAGTGGCTTCCTTGAGAATTGACTGATTGAGATGTAGCACTCAAGTCAGATTCATCTCCATGTAACCTGTCTTGTGTGTCAAAGTATTCTGCTGCATCTTCAGGGTTGGACATAAAAAGTTCATCTACTGATTGATTGTGCATTCTCATTTCAGGCATATGTCTTGTAATAGGAGTTCTACCAGGTATTTGCCTAGCTGAAGACCCATATATCTCCCATGATGCAAACTCACTAGTGTAGTCTTTCTAAGCATCTTCATCATCTATTCTCTGTTGCTACTCAGCTTCCCACTTTGCCTTTTCTTCATCCTCAGTTCTTAGAAGCTCTTCCAAAGCCTGTCTTCCCATTTCCTCAAGATGTTCCTGTACACAAGTTTTTCAATTATCAGCTAAGTTCATTTATAGTTAATTTCATTGTCATTGTTTTATTGATTGAAGTGTACCTCTGGAGTTAAACTTGTTCCACCATCAGTTGCTGGTTTTTTCCCTTTGTCTAATTTGGTTTGATTAGTCTTCTTAGGTGTAGTTGGAGGCTTCTTTGAACCAGATGGGGTATTTCTTGAGGTACCAGTAGGTTTCTTTAAGATAGGAGTTGTAACATTAGCTTCTGATACTGGCATAACAGGGCCAGTCATGTCTACTAGCTTATTATGTGTAGCCTGTGAACCACTTACATCCCCTTCATTTGGTGTCTCACATTGTTGTTCATAAGGAACATCATAAAAATTCTTTGGTTTAGTTCTTAGGGTATTCTTGCAATTCTTTCTATTGTGCCCAGATTTCCAGCACCTATGGCAATGAATCACTCTACCAACCCTACTAATTTCATGGTCATTTTCTGAAAGATGCCTATTCCTTTGTTTCCTTGGTTTGCCCGGTATTTTTCTTTCTTGGGGTGGTAAAGGTTTTTCAAGCTATGTTCTCTTCCATACACTAGAACCAGGGACAGGTCTAATGGAGTGCTTATAACAGTCAATCCATTTGGACTTAGAATACCAGTCACTGACACCTACCTCTGGATTCAAACCTAGGTGAGAATAAGCAGCCACAGCATGGACACAAGGTATACATGTTAGCTCCCACATTCTGCATCCACAAAGTTTTTTTATCAACATTGACATCATAGGCATGGTCATCTCTTCTAACCTCAACTTCTTGGTAACCACTCCGGTACACCACCTAGTTCCTATCATAATGTTACAACTCATCATTATTAATTCTAAATAAATGTTAGACACTTTTTATGTAAACAAAACTTTCAGTATTGTACCTGATTTTAATTGTATGAATCTCCGACATCTTCTTAGAAAATGGAGTAATTTGATGTGTGTGTTCTACGGCTTTCTTGTTAAGGACCCAAATCCTTTGCATAATGTATATCCTTATGTCTTCTAACATGGTAACTATGGGCTTTCCTCTAGCCAAAAGTATTCTAGAGTTAAAACTCTCAGACATACCATTTTCAAATGCTGTACAACATCTGTCCATTTCAAAGTAAGCACGACACCGTGTATTTGGATTTTTGTCAACTAACCATGTGTATGCATTATCATCTAGTTTCTTGATTGCATCCATAACCTGATGAAAGTGCTCAGGTATTATGCAGGAAGCAGCCCACCAAAACAATCTCTTGTAATGTAAGTCACTCCATTTCTTCTTGAAATTTGCATAAATGTGTCTTGCATATTGTCTGTGCTCAGCCTCCCCCAACCAAACCTTGACAGCTTCTATTCGACCCTATATTGATGGTATTTATATAATGTTAGCATAATATAGATAAGAAAGTTATAGTTAAGTATTAACATATATAGACATAAGTGACAGTTTTCTTACCTTATGTCCATCTGATATGACTGTAAGACCTACGTCATTGTTCAATCCAAGGTCATAGTGGATCAAGGCCAAGAACCACATCCAGTTATGCTTGTTTTCCACCCCTACAACAGCCCACGCTATAGGATACATTTGATTATTAGCATCCCTTCCCATTGCAGTAAGTAACTGCCCTTTGCAAGTGTGTGACAAAAAACACCCATCCAAACCAATCACTTTTCTACACCCACCTTTCCAGCCTTCCTTTGGTCCAGCAAAACAAACATAAAATCTTTTAAAATATGTAAGGCCATCATCTTTTTCTTCCAAATCTATGTGACAGGTTCAACTAGGGTTAGAGTCCAACAAGGCTTTCCTGTAGTCCCATAGCCTACTGTAATGGTCTATTAAGCCACTTTCATGGTCATACAACACCATCTGTTTTGCCCTTCTACATTGACCTAAACTCACATTAATCATGAACTTTTCTCTGATTGAATTCTACATAAACCTATGACCTATATTAGGGTTATTAATGATTTCCCTAGCATAATGCTCAACTATCCATTTATATGTAACCAATGCACCTAAATTGTAGTTTCTGCGACACTTGTGAGCAAGGTAGAGGGATTTGATTTGAAATGACCTTTCATTGCCCATCCAACTAGCCCATAGCCTAAACGGACAGTCCACCCCAGCCAACACATACTCCTTTTCTTTTGCCTTTCTTTCAGCCCAATTAGCTTTTGATGTTTCACTCCTTTTGCTTGGCTCACCTAGTTTCCCTTTACCTTTGTCTTTATCAATGTCTGAGCTTGTTTCTTCACTACCATCTAACTCAATTAGATTGCTTTCTTTTGTAGGTTTTTTACCTCTTTTACCAACACACTTACCAGTACTAACATCCCTACCATACTTTACCAGTATTCTATGACTCTCATTGTATAAATACCACAACTGGTAACCATTTTTGACTCCATAGTTAGCTAAGAAGTTTTTAAGTTGTGATGGGTTCTCAAAATTCATACCTAGTACTAGTTCACATTCATCCCATGGTGTATCAGGATTGAAATTGGGGTATTGAAAGTCTTTCCTAACTTTGTGTTTAGGTTCAACAAATCTATCATCAGGATCATGATGCTCTATCATTAACTGTCCTAATTCTCCATGACCTTCAGGTTTATCATTCTCATTATCACCCACAAACCTACCCTTACCAACTAGCTTATTCAACCAAGTGTCAGTGGTTGTAAGCATAGGAATGTCTACATTGTCCTCTCCCTCATTTTGGAAATCAATGTGTTCAGGCAAGTCATCCAATGGATCGTCCTTACAAACATCATCAAAGTCACTATCACTAGAATCTGATTGTAACCTATCCTCATTAACCAAATTATAAACATCATACCCATGGTGTTTAGTGTAAATAGACAAATGACAATCATTCTCAAACAAGCATTCTACAAATTCTTCTACATGGGCATCATTAGCAATGGGTCTCAAACCCATATACATTGGAACACCAGGTAGAGTATAGAAGATGGATACATGTGCTACTAACACTAACCTACGGATAATCGAGAAAAAATCGTCATATTTCATACCTTCGAAGTCAATATCATTAATTACACGTTCATCACCATTGGTATATGAGACAGGATTGTCTATAAACAACTCATCGTGGTGCAAATCCACCACAAACTTCGCCATACTTCTCCAACAAACCTGCAATTACAAAGATAAAAAATTAGGGCAAAACATTGGATTCGTCATATTTAAACAATGGAAACATCAAAAACTGGAAATAATCAATCTCAAAATTTGGGGGAAAATTAGGGTTAATAATTTTTCCCCAAATCTAATTAAAACAATACTTCAAATTGAAACAACAATTAAAAATAAACGAATCATCATATTACAACAATATAATATCAAAGTAATTTACCTTAATCGATTATAATTGTTTTCAGAAAAAATTAGGGTTCTTAGAAATTGGGGATTTATTTGAGAGAGTATACGCGTACGCAGTTATAAACTTGGAATGATTAAGGGTTTATCACAACGGATTTATAAAAAAAAACGACGTGGAAATATAAAAATTTAGTAACCGGTAAAATCTTTGGTCAAAGGTTAAAGTCAACAGGTTTGACCAAGTCAAACAAATTTACCTACGTGGCAAGTGCAAATAATGGACTTAAAATAATACGATGTGTATAATGATTAATCTGGGAAAGTACGTTGTGTATTTTTGCCATTTAACTTATTAAAAAGTATAGTAGTAGTACTGGTAATATTTATAGTAGAGATAATGCAAGTTTGGGATATTTTAAAAAGAGTGGCTGGTTAAAAAAAAGGTAAATTGTTAGTAAAATTTGGTGTTTTTTTTTGCATGATCTAATAAAACGGTTCAAATCTTATTCCTGTAAATTCTACATAGGATAAAGATATATTTTTAGTTGTGCAAGTTCATCTTTTCGCGCAAATAGGTTAATAAATTCGATCGTTCAGTCGGAAAAAAATTTAACGTTATTACTCTCCTGATATCTATCTAAGCCCTCTCTAACAAAAATTCCTGGTTTCGTCCCTGATTATATAAGTTAGTCGAGCACAAATCGAGCTTCGAGCTTTTAGGCCCTCGAAACAAACTCTAGCAGAGCTGGGCCAACGATGTTAGGAATTTTGCAAGCGGGGTATAATAACATCGACCAACGACGAGCAATGCCGTTAGGGCATTACTGTAGCTAGCGCTCTTAGTGTTAGTGACTTTTATTAGTTGATTTATTTTAAGAGGTCGAGCCCTTATAGGTCAATATACTTTTTTTGTCAAGCATGCATACCCTAGCAAAATTGTATTACCCTACGTTGGGCCTCAACATATGAATCAACTTGTACCGTGCGTAGCACGGCAAACACCCTCCCATGCTATTCACCGTTCTTGACATTCCAAACCCTAAACCCTAATCGCAAACATCATCATCATCAATGGATGATTCATCATTCGACTGCCATAATATGCGAAACATATGCATATTAGCCCACGTGGACCATGGAAAGACAACTTTAGCAGACCATTTGATTGCATCATATGGATATGGTGGTAATGTTTTACGTTCTAAACAAGCTGGTCATCTTAGGTACTTGGACTCTTTAGACGAGGAGAAACGTCGTGCTATCACGATGAAAAGCTCCTCTATCGCGCTAAAATTTAACCAATACTTTATTAATTTGATTGATTCCCCTGGTCATATGGACTTTTGTAGTGAAGTTAGCTCCGCTAGCAGGTTAATTAAGTGATGGCAGGTTGGTTTTAGTTGATGCTGTTGAGGGTGTTCATATTCAGACGCATGCCGTTTTGAGGCAGGCTTGGATTGAGAAGGTTACGCCGTGTTTGGTTTTGAATAAGATTGATAGGCTTATATTGGACCTCAAGCTGACTCCGTTAGAAGCGTATGCTAAGTTGTTGAGGATTGTTCAAGAGGTTAATGGGATTGTTAGCGCGTATAAGAGTGAGAAGTATTTGTCAGATGTTGATTCCCTTACTCAAGCCGGGAGTACGGGGGAGATGGGGGGCGAGGGGTTTGAGTTTATTGAAGATGACGAGGACACTACAACAAAATCATTGTTTAGGGTCGGACGAAATTTAGGGTCGAAATTTTCGACCCTAAATTGAGGTGGGGGCCCACACATTTTCAACCCAAAAGAGCCCAAAAAGGCTGGTCAAAAAGCAGGTGGGACCCAAAAAATTTAGGGTCGAAATTTTGACCCTAAATTAAAAGTTTTAAATAATTTTAATTTATTTATTATATAATTTATTTTTAATAATTAAAAACTATTTTAAAAGAATTAAATTTTAAATTTATTAATTTAGGGTCGAAATTTCGACCCTAAATATAAAATTTAAAATAATTTTAATTTATGTATTATATATTATATTTGTAATAACTAAAAATAATTTTAAAAAAATTTTATTTTTAATATTTAAAACTTTAGGGTTGAATTTTCGACCCTAAATTTAAAATTTTAAAATTTTTTCACGAAAAATTTAAAATTTCACACGAAAAATTTTCACGAAAAATTTTAAAAATTCGCGGTTTATATTTAGGGTCGAAATTTCGACCCTAAATTATTAAATATATTTTAAAAAATTTTTTTTTAAGTGTTAATGCTTTTAAAATATTAATATATGTATATATATTTAGATAATGCAGTAATAGCTAAAAATAATTAAGTCTAAGCAGAACTAAAGCTGTGCAAATAACTTAGCAACTACAAGAACATAACAAGTTTATCAATTACAGCACAAATCCAGAAAGATCAAGCTGGTTACCACTATGAAAAACCAACTAGACTACAAATGAATGTACCCATTGTTTTAGTGCTTTCATTAGTCCCACTATTGATGGTACTAGTTTTAGTGCTTTCATTATGTACCCATTGTGAACAGGAAGATGATAATAGATGTATGTGTGCCATCCATTTTGGGTAGTTGTTTTGCTATTTAATGGTTTGTAGTTTGCCTCCAATCACTCACCTCAGTTTTCCAATACTAAAAAAAACAACAATAATGGCCTGGTTAGGAAGGTTAGAAGAATTAAAAGAAGTTGCTGGTTCAGATAATTGGACTGATCGAATGGTAGCATATTTTGAACAATCTGCCGAAGCGGACAAACGTTTTGGTCTGAAACTTGAACGTTTACATGAGGTTTTAGATGAAGCTGTTGAAGAAAGACAACAATTTATCCAGGAATTAGAACGTGCTGGAGATATATATATCTTAAAGAAATGCGCTAAAGTATTGAAAGATACTCAAAAGAAGGATAAGAAAACCTCAAGTCGGTTGGAAGGTTTAATTAAAGATACAGCAGCAAGAATGACTGAGAAGGAGGAATTCGTTAAGAAAATGAAGGATCAATAAATAAGCATTCGTAAATGCTTAGAAGGAGCCTTTATTTATGAGTTTGAGCAAAGTTTGATGAAGGAATTCGTTAAGACTGTGTCTCTTTTAATCTAATTAATAATTGTTGTTCATATAGAATAAGAACCATACTAACACATGTTGTTGTGTATAATGATGCTTCTGCATCTTTTATGGTTTTTGTGTTTGAAATGTACTTGTATGTTTGTATGAATAAAAAAGGCTCCTTTATTTATGAGTTTGAGCAAAATTTGATTGAAGTAAAATGCTTTTGACTGAACTTTTGACTGCAAAACCTAACACAACAGACTTAAACTAAACTTTGTGACTCAAACAAACTAAATTCTCACAATGATTCAAGCCAGAATACTAATTAATCACAGAACCAAACACTCCTAAACATAATTTTATTCGTCACGGACACTTAAACACGCGATTAATTAAACATTGATATTACAACGATATTAGACTCGTAAACACGGAAAAAAACACATCACAAACTAGTTCAAACTAAGGTTCCCCATGTCATCGTAAAGGTCGTGAAGTAGTGCAGCTGAATCCAATGTGTGCCTATCGGAGTTGCGGTACAACTCTATCATACGCTCAAGTACCATTATCATTCCATTCAAGCGCACACAGTTTGCACACGCTGAAGAGCTTGGAGAAGAAACTGGAATCGTTGAAGGTCTGGGAGAAGAGCTTGGAGTCGAAAAGCTCGTTGAAGGTCTTGAAGAAGAGCTTGGAGGAGAAAAGCTCATTGAACCTCCAAGAGAATTGATTAGTAGTTGGACGCGTTCGTCTTTCCACAAAAAAAATTTGCATCCATATGAAACTGGAGGTTGAACCCGTGAACGTGGACAAGCATAGTACAGTCTACCAAAGTTTTCAGTTGTCCACGATTCTCGAAGAACTACATCTCCATGTCCACACCTGCACGGAAAAGCTTCATGCTTCAACATGTACATAATAACAATTTGTTTATGATGATAAGTGTGTGTGATCTGCTGGTGGTTGTGATGATAAGGAGTGTGTGTGGTTCTCTTTTTATGCTAAAAAGTGAGGGAAATTGTTAACATTTTCCCTCCAATGTTTTCCCTCCAATGTTTTCCCTCTAATGTTTTCCCTCCAATGTTTTCCCTCCAATGTTTTCCTCCAATGCTGGTGGTTGTGATGATAAGGACTCATATCATGTAATACGATACCCTATTGGCTCATATCATGCAATACGATACCCTATTGACTCATATCATGTAATACGATACCCTATTGACTCATATCATGCAATACGATACCCTTTTGACTCATATCATGCAATACGATACCCTATTGACTCATATCATGTAATACGATACCCTATTGGCTCATATCATGTAATACGATCCCCTATTGGCTCATATCATGCAATACGATACCCTATTGACTCATATCATGTAATACGATACCCTATTGGCTCATATCATGTAATACGATACCCTATTGGCTCATATCATGCAATACGATACCCTATTGACTCATATCATGTAATACGATACCCTATTGGCTCATATCATGTAATACGATACCCTATTGGCTCATATCATGTAATACGATACCATATTGGCTCATATCATGTAATACGATCCCCTATTGGCTCATATCATGCAATACGATATCCTATTGGCTCATATCATGTAATACGATACCATATTGGCTCATATCATGTAATACGATCCCCTATTGGCTCATATCATGCAATACGATACCCTATTGACTCATATCATGCAATACGATACCCTATTGACTCATATCATGCAATACGATACCCTATTGGCTCATATCATGTAATACGATACCATATTGGCTCATATCATGTAATACGATCCCCTATTGGCTCATATCATGCAATACGATATCCTATTGGCTCATATCATGTAATACGATACCATATTGGCTCATATCATGTAATACGATCCCCTATTGGCTCATATCATGCAATACGATATCCTATTGGCTCATATCATGTAATACGATACCATATTGGCTCATATCATGTAATACGATCCCCTATTGGCTCATATCATGCAATACGATACCCTATTGACTCATATCATGCAATACGATACCCTATTGACTCATATCATGCAATACGATACCCTATTGACTCATATCATGTAATACGATACCCTATTGGCTCATATCATGTAATACGATCCCCTATTGGCTCATATCATGCAATACGATACCCTATTGACTCATATCATGTAATACGATACCCTATTGGCTCATATCATGTAATACGATACCCTATTGGCTCATATCATGCAATACGATACCCTATTGACTCATATCATGTAATACGATACCCTATTGGCTCATATCATGCAATACGATACCCTATTGACTCATATCATGTAATACGATACCATATTGGCTCATATCATGTAATACGATCCCCTATTGGCTCATATCATGCAATACGATATCCTATTGGCTCATATCATGTAATACGATACCATATTGGCTCATATCATGTAATACGATCCCCTATTGGCTCATATCATGCAATACGATACCCTATTGACTCATATCATGCAATACGATACCCTATTGACTCATATCATGCAATACGATACCTTATTGACTCATATCATGTAATACGATACCCTATTGGCTCATATCATGTAATACGATCCCCTATTGGCTCATATCATGCAATACGATACCCTATTGACTCATATCATGTAATACGATACCCTATTGGCTCATATCATGTAATATGATACCCTATTGGCTCATATCATGCAATACGATACCCTATTGACTCATATCATGTAATACGATACCCTATTGGCTCATATCATGTAATACGATACCCTATTGGCTCATATCATGTAATACGATACCATATTGGCTCATATCATGTAATACGATCCCCTATTGGCTCATATCATGCAATACGATATCCTATTGGCTCATATCATGTAATACGATACCATATTGGCTCATATCATGTAATACGATCCCCTATTGGCTCATATCATGCAATACGATACCATATTGGCTCATATCATGTAATACGATCCCCTATTGGCTCATATCATGCAATACGATATCCTATTGGCTCATATCATGTAATACGATACCATATTGGCTCATATCATGTAATACGATCCCCTATTGGCTCATATCATGCAATACGATACCCTATTAATTTTTTATATAAACAAAATAACTTGATAATATTTTAATTTATAAAATAAATTTACATAAATAAAATATATTGGTGATACTTATTAATTTTTTATATAAACAAAATAACTTGATAATATTTTATATAAATAATTTAGTAATTATAAACTCTATTTATTAATGTTTTAAAACATTTTAAAATTAAAATTATTCTCGTTTCGAAATTTACTATTTTAAAACGTAATTATTGTAATTTATAAAATAAATTTGCATAAATAAAATATATTAGTGATACTTATTAATTTTGTATATAAACAAAATAATTTGTTAATATTTTATATAAATAATTTAGTAATTATAAACTCTATTTATTAATGTTTTAAACTATTTTAAAATTAAAATTATTCTCGTTTCGAAATTTACTATTTTAAAACGTAATTATTGTAATTTATAAAATAAATACATAAATAAAATATATTGGTGATACTTATTAATTTTTTATATAAACAAAATAACTTGATAATATTTTATATAAATAACTTAGTAATTAAAAACTCTATTTATTTATTTTTTTAAACATTTTAAATTTAGGGTCGAAATTTCGACCCTAAATTTGGCACTAAAACTTTTTATTTTCAAAAAATTTCACGAAAATTTTAAAATTCTATACTAAAATTAAAATATTCGCGGTTTATATTTAGGGTCGAAAATTAGGGTCGAAATTTTCGACCCTAATTTTCGACCCTAAATTTTATCCACAACTTACCCACAACTAACACTTCATTCATTCTATCTTCTTCATTAAAAAAAAAACGGGAATCATCACAAAATCCGCATCACCACCAATCCGCCACTCCAATCGCACCACCACCACCTTCGTCGCACCACCACCTTCGTCGCACCACCACCTTCGTCGCACCACAACCTTCGTCGCACCACTAACCCGCATCACCACCACCTTCGTCGCACCACCAACCCGCATCACCACCACCTTCGTCGCACCACCAATCCGCATCACCACAACCTTCCCACCACAACCTTCGCACCCCATCACTCCGACCCATCACCACAAAATCGTCACCACCCCGTCACCCATCACCATTTTCATCACCCTATTTTCAGT
This sequence comes from Glebionis coronaria, assembly GCA_025667525.1. Taxonomy (NCBI): domain Eukaryota; kingdom Viridiplantae; phylum Streptophyta; class Magnoliopsida; order Asterales; family Asteraceae; genus Glebionis; species Glebionis coronaria. The sequence continues at coordinate 580,022,187 of CM046879.1, forward strand.
CCCACCACCACAGTCCCACCACTTTGTTTTTTTTTAATAAATATAAAGGTAATTGATTTTTTGTTTAATATATTAATTTTGTTTAATTTTTTGCTAAATGTGATTGTTAATGTTTTGTTATTGTTAAATTATTGTTAATTTTTTTGCTAGCAACCACCCACCACCACCGACGGCAGCAATAGCAACCACCACGGCCGGCGGCAGCAGCACCACCACGGCAGCAGCCACTTTATACTAAAGGTGAGATAATTTTTTTACTTGTTTTCGGCTTATTTTGGCTTAATTGATTTCGGGTTATATTTAGTCTTAGTTGATTTCGGATTATATTTAGGCTTAGTTGATTTCGGATTATTTAGGTTTAGTTGATTTAGGCTTAGTTGATTTCGCTTAGTATATATATATATATATATATATAGTTGATTTCGGCTTAATTCTTTTAGGCTTAATGGATTACGGCTTATATATGGCTTAATATTTATTAAGGAATTTCGACTTATATATATATAGGCACGAGTTTAATTTTTTTATATGTTTATCGTAGCCAAGACCCAAGTCACAGCCGAGAACCGAATTCCCGAGTCACAGTCGTATAAAAGGTAATGTTTTTTTTTTTGAAATTGTTTTATTGTTTGTTTCAAATTAGATAAAATCTCGGAAACCAACTAATTTAGATTTTTTTTATTTTATGTTTGTGTTTGGTTAGCACCGGGACAGTCGGGACAAGTTCCTCATCCGGACCTTATTTTCTATCTTTCCATCTTTGTTTATTTCAGCCGTAACCGAGGTGTGTAATTAATATTATGCATATGTTTATTATATTATATATTGTTAGTCTTTTGTAGTAAATAATTTTAGGATTGTTTTAGGATTCTAGTCGATTAATTTTGGAAAAGCCCCGTCCGAAATTAATCAACCTTAGAAAACCCGTCCGAAATTAATTTATTAGAAATTAATTTCGGAAAGTCCCCATTTTTGGGACTGCTTTTTGAATGTTTTGTCTCATTTAGGATATGAATGCGTATAACTGGTTTATTATTTGAGATGATTTCGACAGCGTTTCTCCTTTACTCCTACGAATATGTCTTTAAAAACACATATTTGGGGAGTAGAGGGGAAATGCTGCCGAAATATTCTCGAATAGTAAATCAGTTATACGCATTCATATATGAGACGAAACATTCAAAGAGTGGGTTAGGATTGCCTTCCATAGTGCACTAGTAGGTGAAAAAACATTCCTGATTGTTTGTTTTTAATGTGTTTAATTAAATCATTTATTTGAATAATGTTTATTTGCAACGCAGTTATGATAATTGATAAGAGTTGGACAACTATATCCAATCGTAATTCCGATGAATTTTTATATGGTCTTTTCACCTTCCTCGAGCATTGTAAGACATTTGTGTACCCCATCACACAAATGATCCGTTGCCCATGTAAACGTTGTTGTAACTGTGAGAGATTGGTTGACCTCCACACTCTTGAGGTACACTTATCCCAACACGGGTGGGACGAACATTATACCACTTGGAAATATCACGGTGAACCGATTCTTCCGCTTCCTACACCAGTATCACATTCACCTGAACACCTTGACATGAATACGTTCTTAGAAGATATTTCTGTAACTAATGTCGAAACTACACCGACTCAAACTCCTCCGACTCAAACTCCTCCGAATCAAACTCCACCTGATCAAACAACGGGTCCTAATAACGAGTTTGAAGAGTTACTTAGTAGGTCCACCCAAAAGTTGCACACGCTTACCAATTTGACTACATTGGAATTTACAACAGAGATTGCACACATCAAGGTTTTAAATAAAATTAGTGATGTCGGGTTTAACCAGATTCTAGCTTGTCTCCAGAAGTTTTGTACCCGTAGTCAAGGTTTCAATTTCCCATCGTCATACTATGAAATCAAGAAGACATACAGAAAGATCGGGTTAGGATACGAATCGATTCATGCTTGTATAAACGATTGCTTTTTATATTGGGGATCAGAGGATAACAAAAAGAGGGATGATTGTCCAGTCTGCGGAGAGAGTAGATATAAAGACCCCAAGAAAACAAAGGGGAAGTTGGTTGCGAACAAGGTGGTGCGTTACTTTCCGTTAAAACCTAGACTTCAACGCATGTTCAACACAAAACACATAGCAAAGTGGATGACTTGGCATGCTACTGGACAGTCTAAGGATGGCAAGTTGAATCACCCCTGTGACGGTAAAGCATGGAAACATTTTGACTTGATGGTACCTGATTTCTCTAGTGACCCTAGAAACGTTTGATTAGGGTTGGCTGCAGATAGTTTTAATCCTTATGGCATTATGAGTCAAAATTACAGCATGTGGCCGGTCATATTGACAACATACAACACACCACCGTGGATGTGTATGAAAGAAACTTCTTTAATGTTGACGATGTTAATTCCCGGCCCTAAATCACCTGCAAAAGATATTGATGTTTTCCTGGCGCCTTTGATTAAAGAACTCAAAGATTTATGGAAAGGAGTCAGGACGAAAGACGCTGCTACGGGTACTTATTTCGATATGAAAGCGGCGCTTTTATGGACCATCAATGATTTTCCAGCTCGGGGTAGTCTTTCTGGGTGGGTTGGGCAAGGCTACTACGCATGCCCCACTTGTAACAAGGACACTCCATCGATGGCTATCAAGAACAAAATCGTTTATGTTGGTCATAGAAGATGGTTAAGAACAAATCATTATCTAAGGAATAAAACTAGGCAATTCCATGGTAAAGCCGAACGGAAGCCTAAACCGAGAAAGTTTACCGAAATGGATATCCAGTTACAAATTAATAGCCTCTTGAGTCGTAAGCCGGGGAAGCATCCAAAAATTAAGAAAAGCAACCCACCTCCTGATAGAAATGTTGAATTGAATTGGTCTAAGCGTTCTATCTTTTGGGAGCTTGAGTATTGGCCCCTTCTTCTACTAAAACACAATTTGGATGTCATGCACATCGAAAAGAACGTGCTTGAGGCAATACTGAATATCTTGTTACAAAACGATAAATCCAAAGACACGGCAAAGGCAAGGCAAGACTTGGAAAAATTGGGAGTTCGACCCGAGTTGTGGTTAGTTCCAAAAGGAAACGGGAAGTTTGAGAAGCCTCATCCAAAGTACTCTTTCACCAAAGCTAACAGGGAACTTTTTTGTAAATTCATCAAAGGAGTTAGACTACCTGATGGGTTTGGATCCAACTTTAAGCAAAAAGTCACTGCTAATTATGACAACATAACGGGCATGAAATCTCATGACTGTCATATAATGATGCAACGGTTACTTCCTTACGGAGTACAACAATACTTGCCCAAAACCATTGCAGATCCTATAATCCAGCTTTGCTTGTTTTTTAAGCAGCTTTGTTCTAGAATTTTGACGGAGGAGGACATGGTAAAAGCTAAAAACCAATTGATCAGTGTGATGATTAATTTAGAGCAAATCTTTCCTCCTGCTTTTTTTGACATAATGCCTCATTTGGTTGTACATCTACCCGATGAGGCTATTCTAGGTGCCCTCATTCGCTGCAGGTGGATGTATCCATTTGAAAGATACATGAATAAGCTAAAGAATTATGTTCGAAATAAAGCAAAGCCCGAAGGTTCTATCGCGGAGGGTTATGTTGCAGAAGAAGCATTAACTTTTTGTTCGCGTTATCTTGCTGAGGATGTCGAGACGAGATTTAACCGTCTTGACAGGAATGACGACGGTTTGCCTGAACAAAAAGATAAATTCCAGGTGTTCCGGTCCGCATGCAAACTGATGGGTAGAGTCAAAGATATTCATATGAGTTTAGATGTTACGCGGGCAGTTGTATGGTATATACTTAACAACAGTCCTGAAATCGAATCAGACATCTTGGCTTACAAAGAGTATGTCTCTTCCTTATCTATATTTTAAAAAATCTTCTTTCGGGATGACTTATCCTAATATCATGAACTTTTGCAGAGAATCGCCTGATAACATGGAAACGAGGTTTCCCACCTGGTTTAGTCACAAGGTAAATACATTAGATATATTACCTTGGAGTTATTGCTCATATATCTAAATATGTTTGTATCTCTTTCGTAGATTCGTGAAAAAAAAACGACAGGCGACTGTAATGAAGAGTTATTCTCTTTGGCATGTGGACATACTAGTGCATGTACATACCCCGCTTGCGTAGTTAACGGTGTGAGGTTTGTGATACATGAACGCGATAAACTTCACACCACTCAATGCAGCGGTGTTTCAACAGCCGGGCTTGATGGAGAGATGTATTATGGTCAACTCGAAGAAATTCTGGAGCTCACTTATATCGGGAACCGCAAGGTTGTGTTGTTTCGATGTAAATGGTTTGACACCATTAACCCCCCAAATTGTACGAAACGCAATAGACGTTCTTACATTGAGCAGGGCATACATCATATTTTGACTAATAAGGAATTTCACAAAAATAACCAATACATTCTTGCGACACAAGTATCACAAGTATTTTACCTTGAAGACCTTGCTAGAAAACCAAAGGGTTGGAAGGTGGTCGAACATGTTTATCATGGCGATGTTGAAGAGTCCGATCAAGATGTTATACATGGTAGCAGTTCATCAAATTTTACGCTGAATGTTGGTTTGACTTGTTTGGAGGATACAAATTTGAGTTTGAATGACGAATCTGCAGAAGTGTCCGCCACACAGGTTAATGAAGACGATGATGATCTAATCAATAATGAAGATGATGACGTTGCACATGCCCTTGATGATGATGATGTTCAAATGTCTGATGATGATGAAGTGAACCCTAATAATGTTGTTGAAGAAGTTTTATCTAGCGATGATTCAGATTGTGATAATTGATCTTAAGTTGTAATTTGAATGAAACAATGATTTAATCTTTAGATGTGTAATTTTTTTTAATGAAATTGTTCTTATATGTTTAAATGTGTAAATTTTTATGAATTTGTGTATTAGCATTAACCGGTCCACGAAATTGTGTGTTCATGTACTTGTTATATTACAGATGGCGTGTGTAGGTGGTAGATCACACGGTGGGGATGGTGATGGTACTCCACCTAGACGACCTACAAAGTCCGTACCCGGCAATTGCGAAAGTAAGAAATTGTGATTTATTTTTATTTTATGTCAACTCTTATTGTTAATTAAGTGTGTTTGAATTTTCACGAATCAATAACTTCAATAACTAATCTTTGCAGGTGAACCGATACCACATATGGTTACGGTTAATACGAGCCTAAGGAGGAAGCATAGGGCGCATGGAGGACCTTTGCCAGTTACATTTGATGTTTATGATCTTAATAGCTTCCATCCGTTAGGCAATAATGCTGCGATGTTGACCTCTCTGATGGGGGAAACAGTCCGACCACTTCCACTTACTTGCGAGTGGGAACAGATACCATTGCACCTCAAAGCCCATATCTTTCCTACACTTGAGGTATTAATTGTTTGCGTTACATCTAGTCTTATTAACTGTTTTGGTTGAAAATTGTTTGTTTATTTAAATGCATATGTTTACATGTAGACCTATTTCAACCTGACGGGTTGGTTGGATAGTCATGATACTGTGACTTATGGCGGGTTAACATATGTGGTGGGAGAAAGGATAACAACAGGAATTAACTGTAAGTTGAGGCTACTTTGGCGCAAAAATAGGAACTTGTTAAAGCATGACTATTATTCTATCCATGATTCGGCCGAGGAAGCGGCGCTTGTACCGCCCCCATCGAGTTCTACATGGGCCAACAGATCAGCAAGGGAGTGGCGTGATTTGTGTCGGTATTGGTCCGACCCGAAACAGGTGAGGAGAAGTGAAATTAATGCAGTTAACCGCTCGAAAAACAAAGTTTCTACACATCAAGGGAAAAAATCATTCGCTCAAGGAAGGAACGAATATGTAAGAATCGTTATAGTTTTTGTGATCATTTAAAAGTTTTATATTGTTTATTTATATTTTGTTATTAATTTTTTTTGGTAAAGATCTTGTTATTAATTTATTTGATATTGTACAGAAAGTCAAGCATGGGACCGACGAGGACCTTATACAAACTTGGAAGAGGGCACGCACAAACAAGAATGGCACTATGTCCGAGGAAAATGCAGACAGATATGTAAGTAATTTAATTTATACATGCTTTAATAACATATTTTTATTTGTTTTTAACTTCTTTTTTTCTCTTTCTTTTTCACAGTCGAGAATGATGTGCATAAAAGAAGCGATTTCTTGCGGTGTTGAGCAGTACAAAAGTGATCAAGAAATAATTGATCTAGTAAATCCGAGCCGCAACACTCAAAATATCGTCGGCAGGGGCAGGAAGTTGCCGGGTGGTGGTACCTCATATGGATGCGGGAGTAGTTCTTATAGTGAGGGAGTGACTCGAGAACAACTCTCGGAGGTACTTAGGATTCATGAGCAAGAAAAAGAGCTGCTGAGGAAGCAAACCGAGGAGGCGCAGCAACGGGCTAATTTGGCCCATATGTATGCTAGTATGGCGCAACAAAATGCTGAGGTAAACAACGCCCGCCTAAGTCATTTGATTTCTCATTATACTTCACATGTGGGTCGAGGGTATACCGGACCTCCTAACCCTTTTATACCGCCACCCCAATTCGCTTCTATGCCTGGCATGTCTCAGATCCCTGGTATGCCTCAGTTCCCTGGTATGTCTCAGGTCCCTGTTATGCCCCAGTTCCGTGGTATTCCTCCCCCTCCCGGATTTCCATATAATGCTCCACTCAACCCACTCCAACCTCCAATTACCCAAAATAACAGTTTCACTAACTGTAATCGACCCGTTGTCAACACCACTGGCCCCTCGAGTTCTAACTCTCGGGAAAGTCCCAACTATACCGTCAGCCTAAATCCTCATCAAAATGATACTCGGACCGTCGACGAGTTGGCTCGAGATCTTGAGAATGCCAACAACATGTCCGATAATGAGCTAATTAACTCGGATGCTGATGAGGGGGATGATTCGGGTGATAATGATCAGGCCAGCGGGGACTATTCAGATTAGGAGTTGTTGGTTTTAGACTTTTTATTTTGTGTAATAACTTAAGACTTGTTAAATTGTGAAACATGGATTTATTGTGATGTGTAATAATTTTAGACTTGTTACATTTGTGAAATAAGGATTTGGTGAAATGTATTCTAACGTTTTGGCTATTTAACGTATTGTAAATTAGTAGTATTGTACTGTTTAGTGATTTGTAATATTGTGGATTTGTTGAAATATAGATTTTTTTCCGGAAAAAATGCCGGAAAAAAATCTGGAAAAAAACTGCAAAATGCAGTTTTTTTTTTTTGCCCAGAAACCATTTAGGGTCGAAATTTCGACCCTAATCATATAGGTAGGGTCGAAATTTCGACCCTAAATTATAGTTAGGGTCGAAAATTTCGACCCTAAACCCCAAAATTGTTGTAGTGGGAGGACACGTTTCAGCCACAAAAAGGGAATGTGGTGTTTACTTGCGCATTGGATGGCTGGGGGTTTGGGGTATGTGAGTTTGCCGAGTTTTATGCAGCTAAGCTTGGAGCTAGTGTGGGCACTTTGCAGAAGGCTTTGTGGGGTCCCTCGTACTTTATTCCCAAGACTAAGACGATTGTGGGTAAGAAAGGGTTGGCGCCTGGGAGTAAGGCGAGGGGCCTCTCTTTGTGCAGTTTGTGCTTGAGCCGTTATGGCAGGTGTATGAAGCAGCGTTCGATACAAATGGGGATAAAGTGATTTGGAGAAGCTGATTAAAAAGTTTAAGTTGTCTGTTACTTCTCGTGAGCTGGAGCCTACAAATCCGAAATCTGTTCTTCAGACGATTATGAGTAGGTGGCTTCCGTTATCAGATGCTATTTTGTCTATGGTGGTTAAACATATTCCCGACCCTGTTACTGCACAGTCGTTTCGTATTTCACGCCTTTTACCCAAACGAGTAATTTTAGATAGTGATGTTGTTAAGTCTGATGTGATTGCGGAGGCTGAGCTTGCGAGGAAATCTGTCGAGGCTTGTGATTCTAGACCGGAAGCTCCATGTGTTGTTTTGAACAACTATTATGAAGAAAGTGGAAGTGGTGATTCTGATGAGTGTTTCTTAGCGTTTGCGAGAGTTTTTAGTGGTGTTCTTCATGCGGGTCAGAAGGTGTTTGTGTTAACAGCATCGTATGATCCTCTTAAAACAGGTGAATCGGTTCAAAAGCATATTCAAGAAGCTGAATTGCACTCGTTGTATTTGATGATGGGTCAAGATTTAAACCCAGTAGCTTCTGCTCGTGCGGGTAACATTGTTGCTATCAGAGGTTTAGGTCAAAATATATTGAAAACTGCGACTCTTGTTTCAACTAAAAACTGTTGGCCGATTTCAAGTATGACATTTCAGGTATCACCGACTCTAAAAGTGGCTATCGATCCGTCTAGTCCTACTGATATGGCTGCACTTACAAAAGGGTTACGCCTTCAGAACCTTGCAGACCCGTTTGTTGAGGTTAGTGAATCTGCTAGAGGTGACCACGTGCTCGCTGCTGCAGGTGAAGTTCATTTAGAAAGATGTATTAAGGATTTAAAAGACAGGTTTGCAAAGGTAGATTTTGTAGTATCATCACCTCTTGTGTCGTTTCGGGAAACCATTGAAGGGGAGACGGTAAATCCGTTTCATAGGTTCAAAACTTTAACCGGGAGTTCAAATCTTATTGAAAGAGTTACGCCAAATGGAAGGTGTACTGTTCGCGTATACGTTATGAAACTTCCAGAAGCTCTTACTATATAAATTGCTAGATGAAAGTTCTGATCTTTTAGAAGATGTTATAGCTGGTAAAACGATACGAGCTCAAGATGACGAGCATCCAGTTGAGTCTCTAAGGAAACGTATTTGGGATGCTATAGAAAGTGAAGTTGCAGACTGGAATGCGGATAAAGATATGGAAAAGTACTTTTATGGGAAGATCTTCTAAAACGGATCTCGGCTTTAGGCCCGAGACAAGTTGGGCCAAACATGCTTCTTCTCCCTGATTCAAGTACAAAAGACGCAGATTCCTCTGTTCTGATCAAAAGTTTGCCATATGTGTCCGAAAGATTAGGTTTTGTGTCAAGTAGTTATGAATTTGAAACCGAGACATCAAGAAGCGCTGAACTAAGATCACTGCAAAAAGAAGCCCAAAGCCTAAACAGCAGTGTATTATCCGGGTTCCAGGAAGCAACTGCATCTGGCCCGTTATGTGATGAACCCATGTGGGGTTTAGCGTTTTTAGTTGAAGCTTCTGTTTCACCTTTTGTTAGCGAGTCAGAAGCCATTCACCAACAATCACAATCCGACCGAGACAGGGTGTTTTCAGGGCAAGTTAGGACTGCTGTTAAAGAGGCATGTAAAGCAGCCGTAATTCAAAGGAACCCTAGAATCGTTGAACAAATGTATTTCTGTGAATTGAATACTCCAACAGAACATTTAGCAAATGTGTATAAAGTTCTTGGTCGTAGACGTGCTAAAATCTTGAAGGAAGAAATGCAGGAAGGGTCGCCATTATTCATGGTACATGCTTACGTCCCCGTTTCTGAAAGCTTTGGTTTTGCTGATGACTTGAGAAGTTCGACTTCTGGGGCTTGTAGTGCTCGGCTTGTTCTTAGTCACTGGGAAGTACTTCCGGAAGATCCCTTTTTTGTTCCGAGAACAGAAGAGGAGAAAGAAGAGTTTGGTGATGGTTCAAGTGTTTTACAGAATACAGCACGAAAGCTAATTGATGGTGTCAGAAAACATAAGTGTATACTGCGTGTTGGGGAACAAGTCGTTCAGCATGCTACTGCTAAACAGAGAACTAGGGCTCGTAAGGTTTAAAAATCACTGTTTTAGGATTGCATGCGTAGCCGAATATGTTGGAGCCTTGTTGCTGCCGTCGAGTTGTTGGTTGTCCTTAATGTATGACTGCATATAAGTGGTAATTCAAATGAAAGCAATAACCAGTTTTTTTTTTATATCGACACTAGTTTAAAACCCGTGTATTACACAGGCTGATTAATACCTAAAATTTGTTTAGAGCTTTTAGGCCCTCGAAACAAACCAGCAGAGCTCGAGCTTTATATATATATAAACGAGCCAAAACTCGAGCTCTGGCAGGCTCGGGCTTGAATCGTTTTCAGATGAAACTAATGATATCGTTACCATTTGAGCTTGAAATAACTTACTGCTATATGAGTAAGCAGCATAAAGGAAGAAGCTCTAGTCGCATTTCTGCCTCGAAAGTCAAAACCACAACCTTTATTCATACGGTACACAGCGAATATATATTTACACATATCGTCGGAAGAGTATCGTATACAACATTCACAAAGTAAATAAATCAAAACCGGTTTTACGCTAAATCTAAAGCTATACTGTACTATGAATCATGCTTCTTCAGATGTCTTGACCGGAGTCCATTCCTTATTTGGGACGACTTCTTTCTTTGCGCGAGACATGAGTCCGAGAATATAACCTACCATAAGACTAGATAATAAAAAACCAACAGCTTTAACGTACCACAAAACTGATGATGGTTTTCTTTCTGGATCCTTTTCATTGTTGTTGTCTGTACCATCGTTAGCGATTACATTACTCATCTTACCATTTACGACTTCCCCAGACGCCGTGATCTCTACTGCGTCATGAACCTCTCCATCATGGTTTCCGATGTAAGTTAATGTTAGCCTCTCTTTGTTTGCAGCGAGTCTGGTATACCCAAACTCGCCACCTCTGTATATTGAGCGGGCCGGTTGTGGGAATACTGGCATGTCAGGGTGGTTAGATCTTGGCTCCCATGTAGGTTGCCACTCCGCGCCCGCCATCCCAATTACTACATGTACTGGCCCACTCCCGCAAGTGTAATTTTTTATTTGACAAAAACGCTCGTACCTATGAACATGGCCCCATAGGGCCATGGTTACATTATTGTCCACTAACAAGGGTTCCAAATGCTCGAGCATTTTCTCCCTGATCGGGCGGTCCCGCTCCTCGTTGCTTGTAGTGTACATTGGTCTATGACCTTGAAACACAACAAAAGGCGTTTTGACGCGGTCAACTGACTCCAGATCCTTCTTTAAGAAATCGTATTGTTTACTCCCTTTTAAAAAATTTGTTTCGGTCGACATATACACAAAATGAACAACACCGAAATCAAAAGAGTAGTATAGATTTCGAGTCGCTGGGGCCCGAGACCCAGTCGGTTCCGACGAGTTCCCAGGCATGTTGAATTTTAAACTATATGGTACCCCACATTCACCACCCCCGTCTTTATTAAAAAGATACATAGCCCAGTCTGGTTTCCACGGTTGCATCGGCCAATCATATTCATGATTCCCCATACAAACGTGGTAAGGGACTTTTGAAGCCACGGGCTCAATTTGGTTAAAGAAATGGTCCCATATCCATGAGTGACCACGCGCGTAGCTTATATCTCCTATATGGGAAATTAAAGCAGGTTTATCACCTAGTGCTTCAATATCACGAGCAATCCATTTTATGGTTGAAACACTTTCGTCTTGTGTTCTTATGTGGGTGTGGTATGGTGTTGTTGTTCCCATGTCTCCGTATAAGAATGCTATTGTTTCACCCGAATTGTCGTCCGGTGAGACGAATGTGAAAGTTTTACTCCAACCGTCTGCATCACTTCCCACCTGTTATATCAAATCGGAAAAGTATTACTAACTAGCAGACAGAAACTTTCAGACAAAGTAGACAATAAGTTGGATGTTAATGAGTTGATAATAGGATTGCTTATTACAAACTCGTTATCTGCTTAAAACACAATCATGCATGAGCCTACTTAATTTTACGTGCTTATTTGCTCCAAAATAAACAGATTAGTAGTTTCTATCCAAAGTTTCAAAATTGTTCATCCGAAAGAAAGCAGATAAGTAATTAAATAAGAAAAACACCCTCGAAATAAATTTGTATACTCATTACAACAATGAATCTGTGCTATTAATCGCCTCTTCACAAACAGCCAAGTTAATAATGCACAAATTCATCTAAAAAGTAAAGCGAGTTTTGCTTTGTATACACTTTAACTATGTACCTAATTGAACAAGACAGTTGGCCAAATTCTTAAGTTTTTTAAAAGCCTAATATCTCACTAGTAATGTTAAAGTGACTGAAATGACAATTCATACGCAAAGAAGAGCCTAAGATTTGCGAAGAACATAAGATAAGCAAAGAATCTAATTTCTCATCTTGAATCAAGGCACTGAGCAAGTCAGCATACAATGCGAGAATGTGGGAATCGTTGGTTCTACGCCTAATAGTAAAGAATCATAACCAAATACCAAACTTTCAAATTCTTGTATATTTCATAATTCATAATATCACTTTCATAGTACAATGCCGAACACCCATATTCGACAATTTCCATCAAGGGGGCTGTTGGGATTACTTCTTAGACGTGCTAATCATTTTGAAACAATCCGATAAACATTTTGAAATATGCAACCTAGTTACAACCAGATTATTCAAAACTGCTTATTCTATCAAGATATAAATAGATCCCGAGTTTAAATACAATCCCAAAAACGCTCAAAACTGCTTATCGGTTGTCTCAAAACACATTAAGCACACACTCCTAACTAAGTACGAAATTTTGAAAGAATAATAGCACGTCATCTGTCATATTCATAACAATGTCTAAAAAATGGGACATGTGCACTACGCTAGCTAGCAGTACCTTGCGTCTAACAAACTACTTTCTTTTACCAAACCGACAAGTTCCCTAATCATTAGCATAGATAACAAGCGATCAACTTCAATTCAACTGCATTTACACGGAACAATCCAAAACAATAGCTCAGCAGTTTAAATGCAATCCCATAAACACTCAAAACTGCTTATCGGTTATCTCAAAACACATTAAGCACACACTCCTAAGTATGAACTTTTATAAAAATGGGACATGTGCGCTACGCCAGCAATTCCTTGCGTCTAACAAACTACCTTCTATTACCAAACCGACAAGTTCCCTAATCATTAGCATATAACAAGTGATCAACTTCAACCACATTTACACGAAACAATCAAAAACAACACATTACCTCGTAAAAATACCTCTTTCCACCAAAATTTCTCATATTGAACCAAGGCACTGAGAAAGTCAGCAAACAATGCGAGAATGTGGGAATCGTTGGTTCTACGCCTAATAGTAAAGAATCATAACCCAATACCAAACTTTCAAATTCTCGCATATTTGATATCACTTGCATAGTGCAATGCCAAACACCCATATTCGACAATTTCCATCAAGGGGGCTTTTGGGATTACTTAGTAGACGTGCTTATCATTTCGGAAACAATCCGATTAACAGTATGAAATATGCAACCTAGTTACAACCAGATTATTCAAAACCGCCTACCGGGTTGTCTTAAAACACATTAAGCACACACTTCTAACTAATACGAACTTTTGAGAGAAAAATAACACGTCATCTGTCATATTCATAACAAGGTCTAAAAAATGGGACATGTGCGCTACACTATCTAGCAGTACCTTGCGTCTAACAAACCACTTTCTATTACCAAACCGACAAGTTCCCTAATCATTAGCATAAAACAAGCGATCAACTTCAACCACATTCACACGAAACATAACCATAAACACAAAACAACACATTACCTCGTAAAAATACCTCTTTCCGGGCTCCAAATCCACCATAACCCCATCATGTATAAACCCGGGATCCCTCCATCCTAAACTACTATTCGCCGGAGCATGACACATATCCTCCCTCTCGTACCGCCCCACCGCGCTCCCCACCACCCGACCCAAACCCAAACCCAAATCCAACCCATATCTCACAAACCTCTCCCTCCCATCCCCACTCACAAACATCACCCTCATCTCACCCACCCGACCCGTCAACGCCAAATGCACCTGGTGACCCGACCCGACTTGCACCTCCTCACTTTTCGCCAACAAATGCTTGGTTTGAGGCAAAGGGTTATGATCATGGTCCATTTTAGTCGGAACAATCTCATCCTCGCTCCATCGAAACACCCGAAAAACGTAGCCACTTCTCAAGTTGACCAATGGAAGCTCGACCCGACCCGACCCGGATTCCCAACCGGGCGAGCTGTTCAAGAAAAGGTACCCGATATAGTCACGTACAGAGGAGGTGGGTGGGGAGTAGATGGCGAGGAAATCCAGGTTTGAAGGGGAGTTAACTCCTGACCAGGATATAGTGACTGAATTGTTGTCGTTGTTGTTGGTTTGGGATTTAGTGACTGAGATTTGTGTCGCTAAAAGTGAGGATGAAAATGTGAGGATTAAGATGAGGGGGATTTGGATAAAGGGGGTGTTTGGAATCATGGTTTAGGGATTTTGAAGATGGGGTGTGATCTGATGATGATGAAAAAAGTTTATGAGATCGTGTTTTGAGTGGAGTTTAAGGTTTGATTTGGGGGTGTGTTTGGTTAAGGTTTGTTGGTTTGTCGTATTCGGAGACAAAAGTGAATGTTGATTGGTCGTTGGATACTTGGATCATGCATAGATTGGTTGTACGGGTTAAACATGGTACGAAGTACGAACTACGAAGTTTATACAGAGTAATAAAAAAGTTTTATGTCCGGTAAATGTATACTTACATAGTTACATATTTTAATTATTTTAGCCCCGTTAATTTAACGTAATTGAATATAACTGTAATTCGATTATATTATATAATAAAATATATATTATTATTAATAAAATATTAATATAAAATTATTAATTTTATATATTAATTATTAGAATTTATATGTTATTAAAATAAATAATTATTTATTAATATATTAATAATTAAAATTTAATTATAAATAATAAATTATTAATAAAAGATAATAAATTAATATTATATTAAAATATTAATAAAAATAATAATATTAGAAACAAAAAACAATAAATTACATTAATATCCTCATAAGATTTTTATTGACATTATTGTCTTTTTAAAACTCAAACAATTCACAAAAATATTCAAATATGCAATTAAACTTTAAATAAGTTTTTAACTTCTAAACAATATTTTAATACTTTCTGTTGACTATCTTTGTAAAACCCGCATGATTTTACCATAAATAGTACCCTTACGATCGTACGTACATGATTAGAACTTTCCTTTTTATAGCACGTTTACGTTTCACGAACAAGAATTACAAGTATTACGTACGTGTTATAACACGATAAGTATTTATTACGTATTAAGACACGGTAATTATTTCAATAATAATTATAATCACGAACACACGAACATGAAATCATGAACGTAAATAATCACGAGCTTAGTATTACGTATGTATATATATTTATTACGATCACGAATAAATATAATAAGACACGAACGATAACTAACTCGAGAACACACTAAATATTAGACACGAAAAACTATGGGCTACCCTTGTGGGCCCCATCCTACCCGCGGCTACAACAAGAAAATGGCCAAGCCCATACAAAATTTACTAAACATGAAATTAAGGGAAAGATTATTTTTCATAATAACAAAATATTGAAATCAAGAAAAACCCTAAAACCTCTTCTTTCTCCTCTCCTTTGGCCGCCGGGTATTACACACACCAAGGGTGTGTTTGGTTGATTTTAGTGTTCGATTTATTACAAGATCGTGAGTGTGTTCATCCTCCTTTGATTCACGTAATCGGTAAACCCTAAACCTCTTTTCTTTTTATGATTTTGATTTATAAATCACATGGAATCATGAATGTTTTAAAAACAAGTTATTAATCATGTAATTAATCATGGGGGTAAAATTAATTAAGGGTTTAAGGGGTGTTTGTTGTGGTCGACGCATGAACCGAGCCCCAAGGGGGTCTCGGCTTCTTTTGATTCGCACCAACCGAGACCTCAAGGTCTCGGTGTGGTGGTCTTGTGTCTCGGCAGCAGGAAAAAGAGGGACCCCGACCTTGGTCGGGGTATGTCGTTACTCGGGTGGGTCTCGGCTAGAACAAAGGACCACCACCGGCTTATGTCGGTGGCTAAATAAGGAAAGCAGGGGGAACCCCATGCCGCGGCAGCAAGGGTAACCACCGGCTAGCCGGTGGGAACTTTTGGCTAGCCGGCGGCTAGTTTGACCAAGGGTGCGTTTGTTGCCGGTTCACGGGTTTAAACCGGTCCGGTTCACACATGTTTAGATTAAAACACGGTTCGGTTCATAGGTTGTTTTTTTTACAAGGTTAATTATTTTTTTTACAAGTATATATTTTTACAAGAATTAAATTAAATTAATTAAAACATGTACATGATTAATTTAATTTATACATGACTTAGGTTATTAATATTAGTATTAATACATGAATTTTAACCTAAGTAATTATCATCTTATTTAGACTATATAATTAATTAATTATTAAAATCATGACTTATAATTAATTAATTTACATGACTTAGGTTATATTATTAATAGATAATAATACATGTTTTAACTTAAGTATTTTTACCTTTATTTAATTAAACCATGTTATATTTAATTAAATACTTTAACCTATAGTTTATTTGATTCACATGAAACAATTAATAAACTATACTATTTAATTACATGACTTAGAATATTAATCAATAAACACTTAAGCTTATATAATTAGCTTAATAATTCAGCTTATATCTTATTATGGAAACTTTCTATTTTTAGAAACTTATTTAATTAAGGCAGCTAATCTATTTATGGAAACTTTCTATTTTCATAAACTTATCTATTTTAAGCAGTAAATCTATTTTTGGAAACTTTCTATTTTTGGAAACTTTCTATTTTTGGAAACTTTCTATTTTTGAAAACTTTCTATTTTAGGAAACCTGCTATTTTTAGAAAGTTACTTATTATTACACAACAAGTATAATAATACATGAAATACAAGTAATACTTAATCAGAATAGACAGAATACATGATAAACATAGTATAAAGCCTAAATCAGTAAAACATGACATGAACATATAAAACAAGCTAAGACATGATATAAAGTCAGTTACGTACTCAGTAATCAGATAATTATACACGTATGTATTTATGTAGCATTAGTGATACCGAAGTAGGACTCTCTTTCGTTCGTCTTCTTCGTTCACTTGACACAAGGTACGGATTCTCCGTCCTTTCAGTATGGACATTCTTTCTTATTAGGATTTCTCGTATGCAGCCAACTGTTTTCTCCAGTATATGTTTTATATGTTTTTGAATTGCTTATGTTTAATTAGAATACCTAAAGCCATATACATGCATGACCAGTTTCACCTAGTTATGGAGGTACCATAACCATAACATTGGAGGCACCAGTGTTATGACTTCACCACGACGGAGTGATAGCTCGTGGCGTCCCTTTCAGCTTTTGGCCATATTATTATTATCAGGTGGGGCGTATGGGTGCATCCTAGTTTACATGTTTTCAGCAGATTATTCAGTGTGATTGTGGTGTGTGCCTTGCATCCTTCACAAGGAGCTGATCCCTCCTACCCAAAACCAGTATATTAAATTAGAGGCAACCCCTCTAATTTGCATGACGAGGTCACCCCTCCAAGTATTCATGCATGTTGATAATTCATGACCTATATTGGCTAATGGTAAACATGTTAACAGTTTTTACAAGATAAAACATAAGGCTTTTCAAGACTATAAAACCAGTTTTACTAAGATATAACCAGGTTATCCAGGACTTAGTCTTTTCCGCTGCTTCATGCTTATATGCTTATTATATTCATGCTTTACTTGTATATCCGTGCACTGAGTGTTATGCTCAGCCGTTTTCCTTTTCATGTTCCCAAAACGGCAGGTACTCGGGGACGCTCGTAAACTTTAAGCGTACGTGCATATGGATTGGAAGCTTCCTAGCCTTCTTTACTTTATGCATTTCTTTATACTTTAATACTCATTTCCATGCACATTGTTTAGTCCTTTCTTTTACAGTACTTATGTTTGTGTGTGATGAGTTCTACTTTTGGGGTACCGATGTTTGATTCCGGTATTTCCTTTATGGTCATGTAATATTTTATGCATTTATCCTTGTATGCTTTGATAACACGCCATAATCACGCCTGACATTCCATTTATTAAAATGGGGTGTTACAATCTTACTTTTATTTTCAACAGATTATAACTATAACAAATTATGAGAATTTACGAAATTAAAAAAAATAAAATAAAAAATAAAACGTCTCTCACATATCACTTTTTACGGTTAAAAAAGGTTAAAAAAGGAAAAAAAAAACCTCACATTGGTATTATCGTCCTTATTTTTCCTAAATAGATCTGAAAAAACATTTAATAAAAAAACTCACACACATAAACCATGGAAGATCATTAAACATTAATTTGATCTTGATCTTTTTAATCCCGTGGGTGTCTTGATGCTGATCGTTGGCCCCAATTTTTTATGGGTTGGCGATGATCGGTCTATGCAATATTTGAAGGGTTGGACACGGTTAGGATACGGTGATGTTGATTCCTTTTTCTCAAAACAAAACCACACACAAATCGCCTATGCCACATCTCCATTCCCAATCATATTCATAAAAAACACTTACCAGGAGATTTATGCCTTCTAATTTAGGGGTTTTGCGAGACCCTTTTTCATGTTTATAAGTTAAAAATAGAGATGTGATTTGACCAAACCCACAAAGAAGGTCTGGATTATTAGGTCTGATGGTAGCCGTGTGGTTTACCAACGATTCTGGCGGACTCAAGGACACCGACAATAGGAATGAACTCGTCGGCGTGTGTTGGGTTTTCCTGTGAGTCATAAGCCAAAATAAAGAGGCCTTTAGTGGATTTAGTTTGTTTTATGTGTTTGGTTTTACGTTTAATGGATGAATCTTTTTTTGTTTTTGTGTTTGCAAAAAAACCACTTAAAAAATAACAGAAGAAGGTTGAGGAGAAATATGTTTCGTGTTTGTGGTCTTAGATGGACGGTAAACTCGAGTCTAATCTATACAGATTCGTACGTTCAGTTTGCTGTAGAATTAAAGTTGTAAATCTTGCAACTTTTTTCCGCCTTTTACTTATCCAGTTTTAGCATTTAAGGTTTGTTTTTTTATAAAAACTTTGTTTAGGTGTGCTTTAGCTTTGATTATATGGCTCACACATAAATTCCCGTCCTTGGTTGAATGAAGTGATGCACATGTTTTTCATCGCTTCTTTGATTTTTTTTCTCCTTTCGAGTTGATTAGTTCTCTAGGTATAATCGTGTTGAGCAAATCAGAGGCGTTTGTTTTAGCTTATATTTCCGGCTTATTGAGATTTTGAAGACTAAAATTTTATAGGCTGGATAAGCTCATAGGTCCTACATGGTGTTTCGGAGGCTAGGGTGCTCTTTATGGTGAATCGGGTGCTCTCTGTGGTGAGCTCAACGTGTGCCATGCAGCGATACAAACACATGCTTAAAAAATATCAGCAATCTAAGGTTAGTAGGCTAATTTTGTGAACGGGTTAAATTAGGCAAGGTTTTGTTTGACCGACCCCTACAATTTCCACGTGCAAGTATCATGTGAGATTTTTGATTTAGGAGTGAATAAATCGGTGCTCTAAAAAATTGACTAATAACCGAACTACGCTGAATACACGATATCATGTGAGATTTTTGATTTAGAAGTGAATAAATCGCTGAATACACGTTACTACATAAAAATAAGGACGGTAGCATAACTAGTAAGATGAGTGTAAAAGTTGAGTTTGATTGGCCTCCGCCTGTATGTTCCACATGT
This sequence comes from Glebionis coronaria, assembly GCA_025667525.1. NCBI lineage: Eukaryota > Viridiplantae > Streptophyta > Magnoliopsida > Asterales > Asteraceae > Glebionis > Glebionis coronaria. Next base: position 580,041,869 of record CM046879.1, read on the forward strand.
ATGGTGTTGGGCATTGTGATAATAACTGTGGGAACATGTCTGGAAATAATGGTACTTGTACAAAAAACGCGTAAATAGTGTTGTCAAAACAAACACTAGAAGCCAAGCTTTAGGCGGAGTATCTAGAAGATGAAACACAATACTGCGGCACCTTTATTTACAAGCTGCAATTCGGATTTTAACCACAAAGAAAATGTTGAAGATTTTAAAACCATTAGATATGTATTATGGTATTATCGTAATATTGAATACTAATTCATAGCGGTAATCTTTCAGGAAGGCTTGGTGCTGCAACCCCGTTGGGTTCTGGATATGGGAAGCAGGAAGATGCAGGGTATCAACAACGTAGGTGTTCCTAGATGATTCATCACTAAAGGCCGCACCAACGTGGTTTCAGGGTGTCGGTATAAGGCATGGAATCTAAAAACGATTTCTGACTACTTTTTATTTGCAGCTTCTGCTCGACTTTCTTACCGGTAGACAGTTGATTGATTAGATGTCGAAGAAGGGTATGTATTCCGACCAACGAGTTGAGCTGCTTATATATTCAGGTAACTGTGCTTATATTTATTTCTTACATGTTCAAGAGTATGGAGCTTAAATTGAGTAGTTGGTAATGCCTTATGCGGCTTACACGGGTCAACACCTTTTATTTAGTCATCTTCGCAATATCATTGTGACTGCAATATGTTTCATTCAACCACTATTACATAACATGCTACTAATAGAATAACGTTGAAATAAGCAGATTCTAGAACATCATATAACTTCTTTTTGGTGTCACTCCTTAAATTTTGTTAAATTTTTAAAAAGTTAATTTTCACCAACATTTGACTCAAGGATGCCAGATTTATCTTCACATGTTCGTCTAAAGGTTACCTTTTATTATTTCCAACTGTACTTTGAGATTTATCTTCACATGTTCGTCAAATTTTCACCAACATTTGACTTAACTGCTACTATGATTAGGAATTCACATCAGTGATAAAAATGGTGTTCATAGTTCAAATAGCACGTTTTTTTTATAATGATGGAAGTTATGAAAGTCATATGTTGTGATGCTTTTCTTAAGTTAAGTGGTTCTATACGTGTCTGATTGATCAAACTTTGTGTTATTTTTTTTTGTTACGGGATGTTGTGTTAGATACTATGAATGTATATATAGAGCTAAAATGGTTATTGATTATTCAAGTTGGATTATATCTCAGTAAAATGGACATGTTCGATAACGGTTCAACTCGATTGCACAATAACCTATCGGTGCCAATTCAATTTGGTTTTCGGTATATGCTTTTAAAACACTTCTACAAACAAGCTGGAAAGCGGGGTTCGACAATTCCATTGCAGAAGCAAGTGTAGGTACGGATATACTCTGTGGTTAAACGTTATCACTATAAAATAACACAATATGTTTTATTGATTGAATGATAATCACATAACATAACATATCTATTTATAATAGAACATGGCTTAAAGAATAAGCTAACATAAACATAAACCCTAATGGGCTCAAAGCCAATATGCCAATGACTCGTCTAATAATCATAAGTACATTTAAATGATATAATGTAACCCACAAATAATATATGTTACAGGTATGTCGTTGGAGGCGAGAAATTGAGCAGAATCAATTGGGAGTTCTGAATTATACATACGCTGCAACTAACGAAATTAAAACACCCGCGGCAAAACACGGACAACTAACATAGTTGAAATCAAAATTAAGAACATATGTTTGTGAAAACACCATTCATCCACGGTTCACATATATTTAAAACATATTACACAAAATCATAAAACTTAAAGCATATGGAATCACGAATCATTGATATAACTAGTAGATCATTTTATTTACTATATCATCGTGACATCTCAAATAAAATATTAGATAATAATTTTTTATATAATAAAAGAATTAGATTTTTTAAGAGTTTTAGTGAAAAGTGAAGGTTGTGGAAAAAACATTTGAACCAATTAAATGGCTTGATTTTGACACATAAGCAAAATCCATTGATGTGATTGGTGGAAAAAAGTCAAAATTGAATTCAATTTAATAAAAATTAAAAATTTTGATGGAAGATTTTAATGAAAACACATAAAGATATACTAGTTTTAATGCCCGTGCACGCACGAGACTTGTAAATAAAAGATAAATTAAGTAATAATTTCGTTATTACGATTTTATGTATGTTATGTTTTTAAAAGCCATCTAATGTTTATGTTTGATTATGTTTTTGTTTTATTGTGCACCGTGTAACTTAATATAAACTCACCTCAATTTTTTTTCCGAATTTCATACTATTTTTACTTTCGATATTTTTATTCTAATTAGTTATACCTTAATTATTAATTAACAAACCATTTACATCAACCTTACACGTACACGATTTATAAATTCATGATTTTGTAATGTTTAATATTATTTTATAAAAAGATATTTAAATATTAATACTTAAATAGTTACGATGCTTATAGACCCACGAGTTTTACATTGTGATTTTTAATTATCTGATAATATTAATTGATATTTTGTATAAATATTTGTTGCATAAAGGATTTGACTTTGTTCAACTGAAATGTTAGCTATGTTTTTCTAGACATTGTATGTTTAGTAATATATGATGACCTTAAAAAGTATATGTTTTTGTAATATGTGGAATCCCTTCTGTTTATTTTCAGCTTATACTGATGTCTAGGGTCCTGCATTCATTTTAATATTTATATTCATGTTAATAACAATTTACGTATATTGCATTGTTTGACTTTGTTAAGTGTCAAAATAGATATAGACGATAATTTGTGTTTTTATTTTAATATTTATAATCATGTGATTTGTTGATTTTTTTAATATAACATATATGTTGTATTTTTAAATATAAGTCTAGAGTGTATAAAGTTTAAGGGTTATTTTGTTTATTTTATAAAGTTACTAAAAAATATAAAAAATTATAAGTTTACATTTAAATCCATCTAATTTATTTAAAATTCAAGCACTAAAGTTTTACTAATGTCTTCCCCCCTTTTTTAAGTTTTTATTTTCACAAATTTGACACATATATCTTTGTGTGTTTTTATCAAATTTCTCCACCAAATTTTTTTATTTTGACTAAAATGAATTCAATTTTGACTTTTTTCCACCAATCATATCTCTCTATTTTGCTTATGTGTCAAAATCAAGCAATTTGATTGGTCTAATTGCTTTTTCCACAACCTCCACTTTTAACTAAAATTCTCAAATAATCTAATTCTTTTATTATATAAAAGACGTGTCAAATTTGTGAAAATAAAAACTTTAAAAAGGATGAGGGGATCAATAAAACTTTAATTGTTAAATTTTAAATAAATTAGATAAACTTAAGTGTAAACTTATAATTTTTCATATTTTTTATTACTTTATAAAATAAACAAAATACACCCTTAAACTTTATACCCTCTAAAATTTATAATTTAAAAATACAACATATATATTATATTAAAAAATCAACAAATGACATGATTATAAATATTCAAATAAAAACACAAATTAATATCAAAATGCACGCGGACCTGTGACATCGATGTGAGATGAAAATAAATAAATATGATTCTACATATAACAACAATATATATTTTTCAAGTTGTTATGAAACACACAATGTCTAGAAAATGATAAATAACATTTCATTTAAACAAAGTCAAATTCTTTTTGCAACAAATTATACAAGATATCAATTAATATCATCACATAATGAAAAATCATTTAAAACTCGTGGGTCCATGTGGATCGTAACTATTTAAGTATTAAAAATTTAATATTATTTTATGAAATAACATTAAGCATTACAAAATCATGAACTTATAAATCATGTACTTGTAAGGTTGATGTAAATGGTTTGTTAATTAATAATTGAAATAAAAACTATTTAGAAAAAAAATACCGAAAGTAAAAAGAGTATGAAATTTGAAAATAAAAATTGAGGCGAGTTTATATTAATTTACACGGGGCACAGTAAAACAACAAAATAATCAAACATATAAACATTAGATGTTTTTAAAATATATATAATATACATAAAATTGTAATAACGAAATTACTACTTAATTTATATTTTATGTTCAAACCCCGTGAATGCACAGACATTAAAACTAATTTTTAAGTAAAAATGATAAGAACTGTTATCACATGTATGTTTCAGTATCTCAATTACGGCAATTAAACAATCAATATTATAATAGTGACTCGAATAAAAATAGCGAAACAATTTGCAATCAGTGTCATTAGGATGGAGCTTATAGACGAAATGCGTTTGAGATTAAACGATTGATTTCTAAAAGTAAGATTTGAAGGGCAAAAATGTAATTTTTTACATTATTTGATATTTAGAAAAAAAAATAAAAGATGCATGTAATTAGTTATGTTTTTTTTTTCAATTTGGATAATACTTGTGAATTTTTGTTTATTTTAAATATATTGACGTAATTAAAGAATTTGCAAGGATATTAATGTAATTTAAATTTTTTATAAGGATACTAATGAAATTTTTTCTTAAATAATTATTAATAAAATAATTATGATCAAAAAAATTAAAAAAACAACTAATTAATTTTTGTTATTAAAATAATTATTAATAATAAAAAATATTTATTATTATTAATATATATTAATATAATAATGATTAACAATATTAATTAAAAAAATATTAAAAATTATTTTTATTATTAAAAATAATAATAATAATAATAAACATGAACCAAGCTAAAACTGAAACGAATGGAACAAGTTCAGTTTGATTCGATTTTGTTTGGTTTAGATAGTTTAAGTGTATTTGGTTTTAATCGAACTGACTTAAACCGGAACTAAAAATTTATAAATATATAAAACTAAAAACCGGATTGAATAAAGTCATTTTGATTTCGGTTGAATCAGTTTGACTTTATTTGCCGGTTCGATTATACTTGCTCGGCCTATCGTGAGTTCGTGACTGCCAAAGTCGAAATGTCAATTGATAATTTTGATGGGCCAAAACCACTTCTAGCAATTTAACTAGTTATGCGCTATGATTAATGACGCGAAATCATAAGCCCAAACTGCTTCTTGAATTTTGTACATTTTTTCAATATATTGTTATAATCATGATTTTTGTTTTTTAGAATGATTAATTGATGAAGTTTGAACTTATACATATTTAAATTAAATAAAGTTTTTTTTAGAAGGTAAAGCTTGGCTCACTAATCCACAGAGGTTGAGTTTTTCTCAATTTTTGAGATTAGTTTTGATGAAAAAGATTATGAGATCATGGTTTGATTGAGTGGAATTTATGGTTGGGGTGTGTTTGGTTAGAGCTTGAGGTATAATGTGATTTCGTAGGCTCATGTTATAAAAAAGTGTATGCTACGTTAGTTTTTTTTATAAAATCAAAATTATCAAACATCAGGAAAGTTATTCCATGCTTAACATCACATTTCTAATATAATAATAACCCTGCTATTTTTCTTCTTCTATAAAACATTAAAAAAAATAATAGTAAAAATATACATAAAATAAAAAACATTACAAATAATAATAAAAACATTACATAAAAATAATAGTAAAAATATACATAAAATATTTTGCATATCGGCAAAGTAAGAATTAATTCTTTGGTTGGGATTCATTTAAAAAAAACGAAGTATTTTTTTATGTGAAAAAGATATAAAATATGCAAAAGATATATGATATAAAGTAAAAAAAAAAAATTGTGAGGAAAACGGGCAAAAACGAGCTAGTTTTTTTTTTAAAAATGTTAAACTTTTAAAAAAAAAATCATAGAAGAATTCACAATGCGAGGGCTGGAACGATTTCTCGTGTCGTGACCCTCACGTTATACCCATCATTTTTAGCTCATTTTGGGCTGACTAACACCATACATGTTGTGGTTTATGGCGTTTTCGTCTTACGTTTTTATCCATGACTTGAGTCGTGGAACATCGTATCAGAGCCTCGTAAAGTTTGTTGGTTTGTCGTATTCGAAGAGAAAACTGAAAGTGAGATTGGTTGGATACTTGGATGCATAGATTGGTTGTACGTTCAATAATAAACCTTTTTGGCAAATTATCTTTTGTATGTCATACGAATTATTGAAAAAGTTTAAGTCCGTTGGATGTTCTAATTAGTTTGAATTTTAATATTAAATCAGTTGAGTTTGAGATTTGACAAGCTCAAACTCGATTCTGCTTATTTACAGCCTTTGTTCTGCATGTCCGCGTCATGACTAGCGCTGAGCATCTACTTAAAACCGAATTGAACCGATCAAAATTGAAACAGTTTGAATTGAAAATCAATTTTAAAAAGAATATAAATCGAGAACCGAATGAAAGTGAATTGTGCTAAACTAAATCAAATGGAACCGGTTCGGTTTAATTCGATTTGGTTCAATTTAGATAGTTTAATTGTACCCTTTACAGTCTTGACTCAAACCAAAGCGAGCCAAACCGATAATAGATTAAACTGAAAACCAAACAGAATAAGATCGATTTGGTTTCAATTGGACTAGTTTGGCTCGATTTGCCTGTTCTGTTCAGCTTTTGATTAATTTTGCTCAGCTCTAATCGTTACCGATCGATAAATTTTTATGAGCCCAAATATTCTTCTAGGAATATAGATAGCTAGTTACAGGGTCTAAATAGCGCGTTATATCGCGTCTTATAGCGGGTTATAGCGTGAAGCGTGACCTTCACGTTACGAAACAGATTAAGACGGTGTCTTAAGGCGTAGCGTGCTAAAAAGCGCCATAAAGCGTGATATAGCGCGTAACGTGACGCTTTTTTTCGAATCTTGTTGCTGATTTACAAGAATTTTGCTCGTTTACTTAATTTTTGGCTATTTAGTTGACTTGGGCTTATTAATTTTAGGGCAAATGACTTAAAAATGCATCTAACTTGACACTTTTTTGCGTTTTGTGTAGCCATCTTTTTTTTTTCCTATTATATCATCAAACTTTCAAAAGTCGGTCATTGTGCGTATTTTGTCACAATTTTACCATGTAAAATGACCATTTTACCCTTCAAAATTTCAAAAAAGTAAGGGTAAAATGGTCACAAAATACACAGAATGATCAACTTTTGAAAGTTTGATGATAAAATAGGAAAAAAAAAAAAATGGCTACACATAACGCAAAAAAGTGTCAAGTTAGATGCATTTTTAAGTCATTTGCCCTTAATTTTACTATGAAGATTTGAGTAACTAATAGCCAGTTTTGTTTTCAACTAAAATTAAAATATCGCTCCATTTTATAAACTCACTATATAAATATTAATTTATAAATATTTTGTGCCGCTATATATCACGCTTCAGAAAACGCTATAACTTCGCTATAGCTTCTGTAGCTTGTAGCTTGGCAATAATAATACGTCACGTTTCACGCTATTTACAACCTTAGCTAGTTATGAGTTATGACCTATAAAAGCGAAAATCACAAGCTCAAACTGATTGAATCTTTGAGTTTTTTTTTTTTTCCTTATAAAGTTTCTATTATTGTTGTTCAGATGGATTTTATTTAACCATGTTATGAAGATTAGATACGTTTTGATAAGGATGGGGGGATTATACATTTTGTCACGTTGGTGGAGTTTTAGGGTATGTTTGGCAACACGTAGCAGTAGCAGAAGTAATAAGCAGTAAGCAGAAGTAAGAGCAGTAAGCAGAAGTAGGAGCAGCAAGCAGTAAGCAGTTTGTTTAGAAAAAGTGTTTGGTAACGTAGCTGTAAGAAGTAATTAGAAATTGTAAAATTACGAAAAAGGACACATAACCTAATTACATAAGTTGTAAATATTATAATTGAGGGTATAAATGTAACTTTATAATCATTCTGCTTGGAGCAGTTCTGAAATGCTTCTTAAGATAGCATTTGAGATTGGAGCGTTTAGACAATATTCAGACGCTAGTTGTTCCTTTGCCAAACAAGCTTTTCAATAAAAACTCTAACTGCTTGTCGCTTACCGCTCTTAAACGCTTGAAACTGCTCGTTACCAAACACAGCCTTAATGTCACAAGTTTCATTATAGACTTTATAGTTTCTAGTAACGTTTTGAAAGTCGTCGACCCAAACCCAAAAGAGAAATAGGTAGTAAATGTATGCTTAATTCATCAATCGTATAACGCATGTAACTAGTGGCGGACCAAGCCGAAAATTCAAAGTATTTTTTTAAATTTAATCAAGTCGAAAAATGCAATGGGTCAATCAACCGATCGGTCAATTTTCCATGTCGTATCGGGTCTAATTTGACATTGCTTCTAAATTTGGTTTAGTTTTTTTGGCAAAGACTTTTTGTGCTAAAGTCGAAAGATCTCATTTATGTATGTTTCAGGTGGTTCTGGAAAAGTTTCTACATCGCTTTTAAAAGATTTCATCGTGCATGATGATTCTCAGGCATCGCCTATATGTCCGCGTGAATATGCATGTAATATACATTTTCTCTTTTCAAACTCTCATTACTGGTCTTCTTAAATCAATCAATCACATCACTAAACATTACTTATTTGTCATAAGAGTGCAAGATGCAGATGAGCGCTAATAAACGAATGTTTTGAAACACGGGTCTCAAATCGACCCGGTCGAGTCACCGGGTCCGGGTCAACCCAAAAAAAATTATATTTTTAATAATTAGAAAAAGTTATATATAAAAATTATAAAAATTCCCGTATATTAAAAGATTTAAGTTCATTTGCATATTAAACTTATCTAATATATGAGGGGACTCATCCTCACCCTTCATCTATTTTTCATTCAATGACTAAGATTAAATCATTAATTTACACTGCAAGGATATTCGGTCATTTCACCATCTACTATATAGTATTGTTTTTTCTTCTTTCTTCTCTCACAAAAAACACACCTCATATCTCTCTTTATCTCTCTACCACTGATTTACTTTATCTATCTACCCCCGATCTATAATCACGATCTACTATATCATGAATCCATCGAAACGTGATCATGATGAATCCAAGACGAATTCATCACGAACATCTATAATCACGAATTGATTCATCCATCACCAGGTTTGATTAATATGTATTATTATTTTTAGCTTATTTGGTTTAAATAAGCTTATTAATGTATTATCATTAGCTTTTAATTCGATTATTGTGAACGAATCTTTTTAGATTGATTGTTCTTAATTATAAGCTAAGTTCTTAGATGAGAAGTTATGAATAAATTATGAAGTTAGATTAATAAGCTAGTTAGTTGAATAAGCTTATAAATAAGCTTTTTTTTAATAAGAGTAGAGATGAATAAGCTTTGTAAATTAAATGATTTGAATTTATTATGTTGCATTATAAGATAGCTTATTAGATTATTTCAATGAGTTATACGTTTTAGTGAATAAGATAGTTATGAATAAGCTTATTTTCATGTTAATAAATTATTATGATTTTTTTTAACTTTCTGATGTTATCATATATGATGTACATTTCTTATCATATATGATGAATATATCATATATGATAATTGATGATATATATATATATATATATATATATATATATATATATATATATATATATATATATATATATATATATATATATATATATATATATATATATATATATATATATATATATATATATATATATATATATATATATATATATATATATATATATATATATATATATATATATATATATATATATATATATATATATATATATATATATATATATATATATATATATATATATATATATATATATATCATCAATTATCATATATGATATATATATATATTATATGATATATCAAATAAATCATAAGAAAAAAAAGATTTTGTAGGAGTATCTTTTAGAAAATCTGTATAAACTCTAGAAACCTGCCTTCTATATGAGTAATTCATTTTGGTATTAAAATTTTGCATCATGTTGTTTTTTTTTCTTTTATAAATGCAGTCAAACAGAGATGGTGTGATTGCCCTATTTGGAGCAAAGGAGAGAGGGATGTTGATTATAACAAGAGGATGTGCACGGATGTGTTTTAAGGATCAAGACGGAGTATGCGTTGTTGATAGGTGTGAAAACACCCATCCTTTTGCCACTTATTTCTTGCTAAAACGAGACCAAAACGCGTATTTAATGTCATTTGTTTGGAATTATGCGTGGTTTGTGTGTTTGTTGTGTTTTCAGAGCCAACCAGATAAATATTAAAGAAAACATAGGATTGCACGGGTTTTATCGAAGAAAAAGACTCAAGACGAAGTCTATTGTCCAAGAGATGCAAATGATTTGAAGTCAATTGGCCTATTTGAAGATTTATCGAAGAAAAGGACCAAAGACGGAAGATTTACATATGTCGAAGAACTCAAGTCTATTAATCGAATAAATTAAAAGACGAGTTGAATTTATTCGTCGACAAATCCCGAATCAGAATCGAAAACGTCGACTTTACTGAAAAGACGAGAAGACGAAAAGAAAGAAGAAAGCCCACTCACCAACCAACCACTTAGCTTATATAAAGAGACCCCTTCACACATTTTGAGCTAGTTTTTTTTCATTCCAGTTTCTTTTCTTTTCTTTCGTAGGAAGCCAACACCATTAAGGAGTTGGTGATTTTTCATTTTTGTTGAATCTTTAATCTTGTAAGTTTTTAATCTTTCCTTTTGTTTACTCTACCTTAATCAATCAATATAATCCTTCCATTAATCTTGTTCATCTTCATCTTTTTTATTTAAAGTTTAAAGTTCTTACTTGGTTGATTTTAATCTTCAAAAGTTAGTGGGTTTTGTGTTTTTAGTGTTTTGGTTTGATGATTATAATTAGTAAATGATTAGTGTTTAAATTGATTTAAGTTTTGGTTAAAAACTTGGTGGATTTTGGCTAAAAATCGTGTCATTTTATTCCCCTGTTCTTCGCTGTTCTTCATCAGTACCCAGATTCCGGATCGACTGGATATTCCGGATCAGTCATTGTCTTCAGAACATTCCGAATCAAGTATTCACCCGGAATAATTAATATTCCGGATGAGTGTTTTTATTCCGGACCACATTATTTATTCCGGATAGAATTTTATTCCGGATCAACTTCATTTATTCCGGATCACATTTTTATTCCGAATCAAGCTCTTTTCCATATTATTCCGGATCAACCTATATTCCGGATCAAGAATTTTATTCTGGATCACCTAATATTCCGGATCAACCAGTTATTCCGGATGAACTGGAAATATTCCGCATGAAGCCTTTTTCTCATTTATTCCGAATAAGCCTTGTATTCCGAATGAAGTATCCTCGTTGATTATTCCGGATAGAGCATTTCTTCAAGTTATTCCGGATCAACTCTTTTATTCCGGATCAAGATTTATTCCGGATCAGCATTATTCCGAATGAAGTGTTTTCTAGTAAGGGGTATTTACTGTTTCTGTTTTACTGTTTAATTTTAATTCGATTTCAGTCTTATTTTATTAACTGCTTTTAGTCTAATTTTATATCTTTGTGCATTTAAACCTTTTTAGTAGAATAGAAAACCAAACCCCTTTTTAGTAACCAAGAACAACTATTCCACTTTGAACCGTGATCGATTCGAGAAGATTCCGAGAATATATTGAACCCATGCAAAATCTCTTGTATCAAATGGCGCCGCTGCCGGCTCTTTTCGTAAAGATTAATAGTTTTTTGTGAGAACGTGGATTTTGGGATCCGTTCGCCGTGAACGTTACTTTTTCATAAAAAAATTCAAAAAACCTAAAAAAATATAAAATTTTTAAAAATACAAAAAAAATTAAAAAAAAATTAAAAACATAAAAAAGCCAAAAATATTTCTTGTTTGCTTTGTTAGTTCTTTTGCAGGTGTATGCGTAAACGATCAACGTTTTATCCCGAGCCCGAGACTCTCGATAACTTAGACATGGCCGGTGTACACAACAACAACAATAATCCACCTCAAAGCAACATGAATAATAACAACAATGAACCTCTACCGGACAATCGCCCTATGATTGAACTTTTGCAAGCACATGTAGACGGCAACAACGATCCAATTGTCATACCCGCGATTGCAGCCAACAACTTTGAGCTCAAATCCGGCTTTATTCAGATGGTCTCTACTCAACCATTCTTGGGGCGTACCATTGATGATCCTCATGAGCACATCAAAAGGTTCCTGCAACTCACGAATACGGTCAAATTCAATGGTGTTTCACAAGAGGTAATCCGTTTACAACTTTTTCCTTTCTCCTTAGAGGGACAAGCCCGACATTGGCTTGCAAAGGAACCGCACAAAGTATTCTTACGTGGACGGACTTAGAGACCAAATTCATAAACTACTTTTTCCCACCCTCTCGTACTACCGCTTTGCGGAATGAAATTATTAATTTTGAACAAAAGTACGATGAGTCTTTTAGTGAATCTTGGGACCGTTTTAAAGACCTTTTAAGAAAGTGCCCACAACATGGTTTTACCAAAGTGCACCAAATTAATACTTTTTACAATGGTTTAAGCATGAATGACCAAGATTCACTAAACAGTGCCTCGGGGGGTAATATTTTGGTTAAGAGCTCTAATGCCGCTTGGGATATTATTGAGAATAAGTCTAGAGTGCAAACTAAGAGTGTTCGGACCAATGCCGCTAGTGCTAGCACTAGTGACAACGACAAGAGACTTGACAAAACTACGACGCTTCTTGAATCACTTGCCGCCCAAACCGCTTAGCAACACCAAAAGCATCAACGCTCAAAACGCTCAAGTCAATGTTGTCAGCCAACCATGTGAAATATGCGGTGGTCCTCACTCTTACACAACTTGTACCTCCACCCAAGACTATTCTTGTGAGAATGTTAATGCAGCATACGGTACCTATCCTCCGGCCGCTTATCAAGCTCGTCCTCAAGGAGACCGCAACTTGCTCAGCTATCGCTCAAACAACTTTCTTTCCCCGCCCGGTTTTCCTCCTAACAACCCAAACCAACAACAAAACCTCAATCGCCCTCCTCAACAACAACCTCGTGCACCATACCAACCACCTCAAAGACAACCATATCCACCTCAAAGAAACAACCAAGTTTACCAACAACCTGCTTATCAACCACCCGCCTACAATGCTCCTCCCAACCAACCCACCATATTACACCAAGATGTTAGAACCTACATGAGGACTAAAGATGTGATAGTGCAAAATCTTCAGCAGGAAGTGCTCAACTTAAAAGCAGATATGGTGAAACAAGGAAACGATCTTCGAGCTGATATGCGAAACACTTTGGCAAGTCAAACGAATGACTTAAGGAACATGATGGCTGGTTTCTTCCAAGGTAATCAAACCTCTTCTTCGGGTACTCTTCCGAGTAAAACCGTTGCGAATCCAAGAGGGGAGATGAAAGCAATCACCACTCGCAGTGGAAAAGGTACCAAGGAACTCGAGCTTCCTATACCTACACCGGTGATTGTGACTAAGGAAAACGAGTCACCTACTCATATTCCTTAATATTCTACTTCTCCAATTCCTCCACCTCTTACTTCTACCCCTCCTCCACCCAAGGACGTGAGTGATCCTACTATTCCAAAGCCTTCCTTTTCTTCCGATATACCTTATCCCTCAAGGTTGAGGAAAGAGAAGCTCAAAAGCAAGGACGATATTCAAGTTTCGAACTTTCTCAAAATGTTTAAACAATTGAATTTCAACATCTCCTTCGCTGAGGCTCTCGCTCACATGCCTAAATATGCGAAGATGTTTAAAGATCTTCTTAGTGACAAGGAAAAGCTTCTTGATATCGCTAACACCCAACTTAATGAGAATTGCTCTGCGGTTCTCTTAAGGAAATTGCCAACCAAACTTGGTGATCCGGGTCGCTTCTTAATCCCTTACAACTTCCCGGGAGTAGAGAATTGCATGGTCCTAGCCGATCTAGGTGCTAGTATCAATTTAATGCCCTTAAGCGTTTAGAAGCAATTATCTATCCCTGAGCTAGTCCCCACCAAAATGAATTTGGAATTAGCTAACCGTACGGTTGCTTATCCAGTGGGGATAGCCGAAGACGTTTATGTAGGAGTCGAGAAATTCACTTTTCCCGCCGATTTCGTCGTGGTCGACTACGAGATGGACCCTCGTGTTCTATTAATCGTTGGACGTCCATTCTTGAGGACCGGTCGCACTCTCATCGATGTAGAAGCGGGTGAGCTTATTATGAGAGTGGGTGACGATCAAATTGTCTTCAACATAGGTAAGATTTCTAAACAGCCTTATTCATACGAGAGTCTTAATTGTATCGACGTTCTTGATGAGGCTTGTGTAGAACACTTCAAAGATGCTTGTAAAAGTATTCCTACCTCTCCTCCCAATGTTGAGACCGTTTCCTCTATTGATTCATCACTAACTCTATTTGGAAAAAGTGATTTGCTTTGGAAAGATTTTGAAGCAACCATGGGAGATGTGAACTTAGAATATGACGATTCTCCCACCGATTGGGATGAAGACATTCGTCTCATTGAGAAAATTCTCAAAGAGGACCATATTTCTCCACCATCTCCCAAGGCTATTGCTATAGATGAACCGAATTTGAATACGCCTTCCATCGAAAATCCTCCAGATTTAGAGCTTAAGGAGTTGCCGTCCTATCTCGAGTACGTGTTCCTTGAAGAAAAGAAGAAGTCGCCCGTCATTATCGCTAAGGACTTGAACGAAGAAGAAAAATCTCGCCTTATCGCCGTGCTTAAAGATCTTAAGAAGGCAATTGCTTGGAAAATTTCCGATATCCGCAGAATTGATCCAAACTTTTGTACTCACAAGATTATCATGGAAGATGACTTTAATCCCGCAATCCAGAGCCAAAGAAGGGTTAATCCTCGAATTCATGACGTCATCAAACAAGAGGTTATCCAACTTCTAGATGCCGGCTTGATTTACCCTATTTCGGATTCGCCATGGGTAAGTCCCGTCCATTGTGTGCCCAAGAAGGGCGGAATAACCGTTGTTCCCAATGAACACAACGAGTTGATTCCTACTCGTCTCGTTACTGGGTGGAGAGTTTGTATCGACTATCGCAAACTCAATGATGCCACGAGAAAAGATCATTTTCCTCTTCCTTTCATGGATCAAATGCTCGAGCGTCTAGCGGGTAATGACTATTACTGCTTTTTAGACGGTTTCTCCGGGTATTTTCAAATTCCCATCGATCCCAAAGACCAAGAAAAAACCACATTCACTTGTCCCTATGGAACATTTGCTTACAAACGCATGCCTTTCGGTTTATGCATGCCCCTGGGACGTTCCAAAGGTGTATGATGGCTATCTTCCATGACATGGTTGAAGAAACAATGGAAGTATTCATGGATGATTTCTCGGTTTATGGCGATTCTTTCTCTGCTTGCCTTGCCAATTTAGAACGTATGCTTAAGCGGTGTGAAGACACTCGCCTTGTTCTTAATTGGAAAAAATGCCATTTCATGTTAAAAAAGGGCATCATGCTAGGACACAAAATCTCCAAAGCCGGTCTTGAAGTGGACCGTGCTAAAGTCGATGTTATTGCTAGATTGCCTCCACCTTCAACCGTGAAGGGTGTGAGAAGTTTCCTTGGTCATGCGGGCTTCTACCGTCGATTCATCAAAGATTTTCCTAAAATCGCTCGCCCGATGACCCACCTCTTGGAAAAAGATACTCCTTTTATCTTTTCCAAAGAGTGTATTGAAGCCTTCAACCTTCTTAAGGATAAGCTAACTAAGGCACCGGTCTTGGTTACCCCTAATTGGGAGCTTCCCTTTGATTTGATGTGCGATGCTATCGACTTTGCTATTGGAGCGGTTTTGGGCCAAAGAGTGAATAAACACTTCCAACCGATCCATTACGCTAGCAAGACAATAATAGGGGCTCAATTGCATTACACGACAACCGAGAAAGAGCTTTTAGCTGTTGTCTATGCTTTTGAAAAGTTCCGCCCCTATCTTGTCCTTTCTACCACCATCGTGTATACCGATCATTCCGCGTTGAAGTACTTGTTAACTAAACAAGATTCTAAACCAAGACTTCTTCGCTGGGTTTTGCTACTTCAAGAATTTAACATCGAAATTCGTGATAAGAAGGGAGCTGAAAACCTAGCCGCGGATCATCTCAGTAGACTTGAGGACCCTTATCAAGGGGATCATCCGACCAAAGAGATCAATGACTCTTTTCCCCTTGAGACCTTAATGTCTATCAACTCGAATTCTGATGAAACCCCGTGGTTTGCGGACATTGCAAACTACTTGGCGGGTGGAATTCTCATTGACGGGTTAACATCCCAACAAAAGAATAAGTTCTTTAAAGATATTAAGACTTACTTTTGGGATGACCCGTATCTCTTCAAACAATGTGCTGATTTGATTATTCATCGATGTGTTGATGGACCGACAGCGACACAAATCCTTGACGCTTGCCACAAAGGACCCACCGGTGGTCACTTGGTCCCAACTACACCGCCAAAAAAGTATTTGACTCGGGATTTTATTGGCCCACCATTTATCGTGACGCTCACGAAATGGTTAAACATTGTGATGCTTGCCAAAAATAAGGCAAGATCACAGATAAAGATGAGATGCCTCAAAATTTCATACAAGAATGTGAAATCTTTGATGTATGGGGCATCGACTTTATGGGGCCATTCCCTTCATCTAAAGGAAACAAATACATCCTTGTAGCCGTTGACTATGCTTCTAAATGGGTTGAAGCCAAAGCTTTACCCACTAACGATGCAAGGGTGGTTTGTAACTTTTTGAAGTCGCTATTCGCTAGATTCGGTGTGCCTCGTGCCATTATTAGTGATCGTGGGACTCATTTTTGCAATGATCAATTCGCAAGATTCATGGCTAAGTATGGTGTTAATCATCGTCTTTCCACCGCATACCACCCACAAACTAATGGGCAAGCTGAAATATCTAACCGAGGGTTAAAGCGAATTCTTGAACGAACCGTGGGAGAGCATCGTGCCTCATGGACCGATAAACTTGATGATGCTCTGTGGGCTTTCCGTACCGCATACAAGACTCCGATTGGTTGTACACCATATCGTCTCGTGTACGGGAAAGCATGCCACCTCCCCATTGAGTTGGAGCACAAGGCTTATTGGGCCTTGAAGTGGGCTAATTTCGACATCAACAAAGCCGGTGACCTATGCAAAATCCAACTCAATGAGCTGAATGAACTCCGGAATGAGGCTTATGAAAATTTTTTGATCTATAAGGAAAAGACTAAGCTCATTCACGACTCTAAGATTAAAAACCGAGAGTTCCAAGTTAGAGACAAAGTGTTACCCTTTAACTCTCGGTTGAAAATCTTTTCGGGCAAGCTGAAATCTCGTTGGTCCGGCCCATTCACCATTGCCCAAATTTTTCCATATGGTACTCTCGAGCTCGCTCAACCTAAGGGACCTAATTTTAAGGTGAATGGCCAACGAGTGAAGTTGTACTTTGGTGAGGACATCTCTCATGAGATGATTCCATCCCTCACCACGTTTTCCATGAACTAATTTTGGGTCGAGTCAGGCTCGTGACTCGGTTATAAAAACAAGCGCTCCTTGGGAGGCAGCCCGATTATCTATCCTTTTCTGTTTTACCTCCTAAGTGTAGGGGGGACCTATATAGGTTGTTTTTGTTTGTATGATGATGTGATTACAGGGATGAATGCACTTTTGGAACCTTTGAAGAACCGTGCTCCAGTGTTATCCACAATCCGGTTCTATCTCTCAACTATCGTGATTCAATTTTCTTCATACTCACATTTGAAACTGATCACCTTAGTCGTCTCTTCCTTAGCTTGATTTAACCAACGTGCACAATGTCATAAGTGTAGGGGAGACTTTTCCCACATGCTTAAACATTAAGGACAATGTTTATCTTAAGTATAGGGGGACTTCTATCGAAGTTTTAAGTGGACTTTTCCATTAAAATGCCTTCATTTAACCAGAAAATCATCTTTTTCAGCATTTTTCAAATTTATAATTAACTTTGGCCATTTAGTCATAATTTTTAAATTTTTATCGTTGCTTTCATATGTATATATCCCACAATAAAGTCAAAAATATTAATAAAGTGGTGTAGCTAGTTTGAAATCTTTGGCATATTAGGCCCGTTGCGATTATTTTGACTCAACCCGAATAAACTTATCCAAGTTTATTCTAACAAGTATCCTTAACCATGTAGACCTTAATTGGTTTATTAGGCTAAGCATCCACGAGTCTCATTACTTGAGATTTTAAATTGTGGAGAACGAGAAATGATAGAGCCAATTATAAGTCGGTATTCTTGCACAAGCACACTTGGTGTGATTATTTGCCTATTCTCCCATCACTTGCTAATAATTTATCTGCAATAAGTAAGGTCGTACGATTTTATTGAATAACTTAGCTTCTAGCCCAAGATCGTTTAAAAGTTGCTCGGTAATGATAAGAGTTCATAGCCAAGGCATAACTTATGAAGCGGGACGCGAAGATTGGCGAGTCCGAAAAGGCCCTAACAAGGCATGAGGATTCCATTTTATTGCTAAAGATCCAAGGTGATGTGAAAAGCATTATTCCCAAAGTCAATATGAAGGATCAAGACTCACGACAAAAAGCAATCAACTCCCATAAAGATCATGGAGAAGTCTATCCGAAAAGACCCTAACAAGGTATGAGGATAAATAGATCCAAGTCCGAAAAGGAGGCGGATCGTTGTATCTCAAAATCCCAATTAACGATTGAAGAAATAATGATGAAGTCGTGGTCAACAAAGTTGGAGTACCCCTCAAAAGTCTCCAAGTGAAGAAACTCTATTAACGAAGAGAAGACCATTATCTCAAGAACGTCTCTCAAGATATGAAGTATGAAGTACGTGCCAAATATCGGCCCGAGAAAGGTCTCAAATCGTGAAGCGAGTTATGCCAAGATATGAACTTTTTGATACCCCGAGAAGCAGTTTTAAGAGACTTTTTCCTTTAGCTAACTTAATCAAATCGTCCTACTTTGCTTTCAGCCTAAATAAACTATCGCAATAAGTCCAAAAATGCATCTTCATGATCATTCTAAGACGAAAATAAAATATAAGAGATACACCTAGGAATAAGGGAGTTTAAGCATATAATTAAGCCATGTGTGTAAGTGTTTGATTTGCTAACTTATAATAACAATGATCTCGTTTTTAAGCTTAGTTTGGGGAACGTGAAACTTGAGGGTGATAAATCTTCGCAGCACCGAAGCCCTAATGTAAGTCTTAGATCTCTTTGCAAGTTATTTCCATGTAGCTATTTTCAAGTGAAAATGGTTTTCTATTCTTTAGTTCCCTTTAAAGTTTTAATTTCTCTTAGTACTCTAATTTTTGTTTTAGTAGTATGTTAATAAGGCCAAGGTTGATTGATTATGAGAAGAGTGTAAACTTGCTTTATCACTAAGCATTGCATGAGGGCATGGCAATGGTTAAGTGCATGTGATTTGATAGGTGTGAAAACACCCATCCTTTTGCCACTTATTTCTTGCTAAAACGAGACCAAAACGCGTATTTAATGTCACTTGTTTGGAATTATGCGTGGTTTGTGTGTTTGTTGTGTATTCAGAGCCAACCAGATAAATATTGAAGAAAACATAGGATTGCACGGGTTTTATCGAAGAAAAAGACTCAAGACGAAGTCTATTGTCCAAGAGATGCAAAAGATTTGAAGTCAATGGGCGTATTTGAAGATTTTTCGAAGAAAAGGACCAAAGACGGAAGATTTACATATGTCGAAGAACTCAAGTCTATTAATCGAAGAAATTAAAAGACGAGTTGAATTTATTCGTCGACAAATCCCGAATCAGAATCGAAAACGTCGACTTTACTGAAAAGACGAGAAGACGAAAAGAAAGAAGAAAGCCCACTCACCAACCAACCACTTGGCCTATATAAAGAGATCCCTTCACACATTTTGAGCTAGTTTTTTTCATTCCAGTTTCTTTTCTTTTCTTTCGTAGGAAGCCAACACCATTAAGGTGTTGGTGATTTTTCATTTCTGTTGAATCTTTAATCTTGTAAGTTTTTAATCTTTCCTTTTGTTTACTCTACCTTAATCAATCAATATAATCCTTCCATTAATCTTGTTCATCTTCATCTTTTTGATTTAAAGTTTAAAATTCTTACTTGTTTGATTTTAGTCTTCAAAAGTTAGTGGGTTTTGTGTTTTTAGTGTTTTGGTTTGATGATTATGATTAGTAAATGATTAGTGTTTAAATTGGTTTAAGTTTTGGTTAAAAAACTTGGTGGATTTTGGCTAAAAATCGTGTCATTTTATTCCCCTGTTCTTCGCTGTTCTTCATCAGTACCTAGATTCCGGATCGACTGGATATTCCGGATCGACTGGATATTCCGGATCAGTCATTGTCTTCAAAACATTCCGAATCAAGTATTCATCCGGAATAATTAATATTCCGGATGAGTGTTTTTATTCCGGATCACAGTATTTATTCCGGATAGAATTATATTCCGGATCAACTTCATTTATTCCGGATCACATTTTTATTCCGAATCAAGCTCTTTTCCATATTATTCCGGATCAACCTATATTCCGGATCAAGAATTTTATTCCGGATCACCTAATATTCCGGATCAACCACCTTTTGTTAGTTATTCCGGATGAATTGGAAATATTCCGCATGAAGCCTTTTTCCCATTTATTCCGAATAAGCCTTGTATTCCGAATGAAGTATCCTCGTTGATTATTCCGGATAGAGCTTTTCTTCAAGTTATTCCGGATCAACTCTTTTATTCCGGATCAAGATTTATTCCAGATCAGCATTATTCCGAATGAAGTGTTTTCTAGTAAGGGGTATTTACTGTCTCTGTTTTACTGTTTAATTTTAATTCGATTTCAGTCTTATTTTATTAACTGCTTTTAGTCTAATTTTATATATTTGTGCATATAAACCTTTTTAGTAGAATAGAAAACCAAACCCTTTTTTAGTAACCAAGAACAACTATTCCACTTTGAATCGTGATCAATTCGAGAAGATTCCGAGAATATATTGAACCCATGCAAAATCTCTTGTATCAGTTGTTCATGAATTCATCATTTGATAATTTGTTTTAAGAATAGTGTATTATTGAAAAAGAAGAGTAGTTTCAATAATAATGTTGTTAGCACCTTTTGATTTTGTATAAATGGTTATCATATATAATATCAGATGTATATCATATATAATTACATTAGGTTATGTTCTGTTTGAATTATCATATATGATTTTGTTCAAAAGTACATTTTTTTATGTTATGAACAAGTGTTTAGTTATTAATTGTGCATACTTTTTGTTGTAATCATGAGTTCATCAGATTCTTTGTTTAATATATCCAAGTTTTCTTTGAGTATCATATATGATAATGCCTTATCATATATGATAGTGCATTATCATATATGGCTTAATTTATCAAACCATCATGACATAATACCAAGAAAGTTAATCATATTAATAAGACGTTGTACCAGATACCAATGGATTATAAAATCGTCCATATACTTCAAAACTCCATTAGGAGATTACAAAGAAGAAACAAACAATAAACGTAAAAAATTCATGAACTTCTTCACTAAGTTTCTTGGCCTTTTGGATGATTGTAATATTCAACATGCCTTGTAAACAGCTTCCTCTACACAAAAAAGAAGATTTAGTTCTATTTTTAAGCACTAATCATATATGATATATTTTATCATATATGATATTTTAGCTTATATCATATATGATATAGTATATCATATATGATATAGTATATCATATATGATATGTCACTAGCAGGTCATACTAAATATGTTTAGCGAGATTAAGCCATAAAAAAAGAAGAGTTAATTTAATTTTCAACCACATAATCATATATGATATATTTTATCATATATGATACTTTAGCTTATATCATATATGATATAGTATATCATATATGATATTTCACAAACAGGTCATACTAAATTTGTTCAGCGAGATTAAGCCATAAAACCTTATAATTCACGAAAATAAGCTAATAAGTTAGCTTATAATTCATCATAATAAAGATGATGATAATCTATAAGCTTATTCACATTAGTTAGCTTTAAAATCACGTAGTTTCTCAAATAAGCTATAAAAGAATAACATGAATTATAAGCTTATTCACATCGAATAAGCTAAAAAAAGATGAATCAAAATAAATCGAATGAACTTTACCTTATTTAGTGGATGATCGATTTACGAAGGTGATGATCGATGAATTTGATGTTTGTGATGATTGATTAAGACCTGAATATGTGTACGTGTGTGTGTTTTTGTGTGTGTTTTAGAGAGAAGAAAAAAAAGGAAACCTCGATCCATATCTGAGATGTGGAATTGGTATGTGGTGTTAGGCGGGAGGGGTAAAATGACGAAAATACCTCTCCGCTTTTTTTTAATTAGAAAATAAGAATTAATGTGAGCCTTTGATCAAGATTAGATGGAAGGTGGGGATTGGTCCCCTTGTATCCAAAGGATACAAGGGATCCAAAATAACTGGATTCATATTAAAAATATAAATTATTTACCAACCAATATAATATGTTCAAATAAAATTTCGTCTCAAATACGTAAAATTAAATATTAAAAAAAACCCGAAAAAATCGAAACCCAGACGGGTCTCGAGAACCGGATTGACGCGGGTCACCCCAAACCTAATGGGTCGAGCTGACGAAAGGACAGAAAACAAGAACACAAAAAAATTTGTAGTAATTCAACAATCATTTAAAAAAAATAATCAAATATCACGACATACTTTTGGTGTGAAATTTTGCCAGGACAATCTTTTAAATTAATAAAATGTTCCGGTTTTTTAAAAGGTTTTGCTAACCTATGCTTACTGGATAAAGGTTAATAGGTAATAAATAAACACAAAAATTCTAAATTAATATTAAAATACGTTAAATACACATTAATTATAATAAAATAATGGTTATATACAATAGTTTATAAGTTTATTTCATATGTATTAAATGCATTTAATATTAATTTAAAAAGTTTATGTTCACTTATGATCGACTAACTCTGTTCAGTGGCCATTGGTTAGAAAAAAAACCCTTAATTAATTATCGTCTTAAAGTTGACGGTAGCCATGTAATTGCACATTATCATTATCGTCACATCATTAGCAAACTAGCTTCTTAAACACCACAAAATCCGATAATTGTGATCATTTTTGCAACACATCTGTAAACATATCCGATCCGTAATTAGGATTGTATCATTTTCGATGTACATGCGAGTGTCGTCGATTGCGAACGGAAAAGCATAGCGTGTTAATGTGTGATGTCTTAGTCTAATAACTATCATTCAATAATCGATGATAAGATTATTTAATGATACTGCTAAAAATGACATACAACGTTTGTATAAAACCAAACACTTGCAAGTAATTACTTTTGTACAAGTACCTTACGTTTGCATATGTTCGTATTTTTATATAAGTATTCTGAGTTGTGTACGAGTACATGTATAAGAAGGATTTGCATATGGCCCAAAATGGTATTTTACCCACAAAATAGAATCAAACACTGATTTTAACTTTCACACTGATATGACGTGTATTCTAAACTTGAAATTCTTTGTAATAAAAACGTGTTGGTATTAACCTCGTGTGTTCCTTTGCTGTGTTTTCTTTGTTACTTTCTTTTCTTCTTTTGGGTTTGTTGTAAAAAATCTTTTGAAGTATTTTACACTTATGAGTTTGTAACTACGTGCAATTTGCAAACTAAGACAACATAATAGGGAGAAGAAAAAAGGAATTATCAAACTCCTTTTTATGAAATTCGACCAAATTTTAACATTTTATAAAAATAACTATTGTGCATAGACATGTGCATCACGGCGCACAAGCTTCATGCATCAAGGTGCATAAGCTTCATGCATCAAGCTCATTGATATGCAATTATGCATTATGGCTCATATTTGATAGTGAACCACTCATTTTTTATGCATGATGGTGCATAAGTGATAACCATGCGCACAAATATGCATCACGACGCACAATGTCTAAAATGAATCGAGGCACAAACATATTATGAATCACAGTGTAAAGTGCATCACGGTACAAACATAGATGCACTATGGCAATAACATTGTGCATCACGGTTCACTATGCATCATGACGCACAATGTATTACGGTGCACAAATATAGATGGCGCATAACTTTGACCATATAGTAAATTGAAAGAGGTTATAAATATTGCGCATCATGGCGCACAGTACATAATAGTGCACAAACTTATATGCATCACGGCGCATAACTTTGTGCATCACGGTTAACTTGCTAGTAAATTTAACCCGCACATAATTTTGTGCATCACGGTTCACTTGCTAGTAAATTTAACCAGCGCACAAATATCGTGCATCACGATGCATAACGATTTAAAGAATGCATGGCGATGCATAGCTAGTGGCGCACAAGATGTAAAATGTGCCATGATTTGTAACCCTTAGATGTTACATATGTCTTTCATCTATCCACATTAGGGCTGAGCATGACAGACCTAAAACCGACCTGGAAAACAGGACCGGACCGAACTGAACCGGACCGTATAATTTCTGTCTGGTCCTCGGTCCGGGGTTTCAGACAAATTCGGTCATCGGTCCGGTCGGTCTGGTCCGGTCCGTTTCGGTCTTACAAAAAATCTTATGATTTTGTCTAATAGGATCGGACCGGACCGAGAACCGAACTGGACCGAACCGACCCAGACCGGACCGGACTATTTCGGTCCGGTCTCGGTCCGGGTTTCAGACCATTTTGGTCCTCGGTCCAGTCCGATTTTAACCGGTCCAGTCTAATCCTAGACCGATGCTCAGCCCTAATCCACATAACTCAAAAAGTTCATTTGGATAAAACTTATATGGGTCGATTATTTTCGTATAAGCGGGTTTAAAAGAACCATTTAAAAACTTCCTCGAGAAAGAAAGTGTATTTTTATCAATTCATTAACTATAAAATTTAACTTTTTTTTTCTTTTTAAGTAATTACATGCTTTTATTTTATATAAGATCTATTATATTATTGTTTACATAATTGGAGAAGTAAAACAAAATTGATATTATTAAATACAATGTGTGTAGATCTTATAACATATTGTACTCTTTTAGAAACTCTAGCGTATAAAATGCAAGAAAACTAAATATATATAAAGAAAATAAAAACAAATAGTTTTGGGCTAATTCTTGAAATGCCCAAGATGACACTCTATTTGTTTATTTGCATCGACTAAATCAAAAATTTTCTAAATAGCCAATGTGACTTATACGACCTATTCGACTTATACAACTTATTAAAAATTTTCAAATATTTTTTTATATTGTACTAATTTGCATAGGTCGTATAAATCACATATAGTATTTAGAGAAAATTTAGTTTGATGGTTGAAAATTACAATAAATAATCTTAGGACATTTAAAAAATTAGCCCTACTGTAACATATTATCACTCTATGCGAAAATTCCATTTCAAGCCTTAAACAATTGGCGAAGGAGGATTAAGGCCCGTGGCTTTCGAAAGCCTTTAGTTTTTCAAGACCTTTAAGATATGGGGAGATTTGGTCAGATGTCTTTTTGTCGTTATTTTGAAGATCATTTAGAGTTAAGGCGGAGTATAACAGACCCAAAATTAATTCGGATAAAAACATCTGACTAGACCGGACAGACTCGGATGAGATGGGACAATTTATGTTCGGGGTTTTATATTAATTCGGTCTTCGGTCCGGTTCGATCTTACCAAAACCTCGTTGATTACACTTAATAGGATCGGGCCGAACCGAAGACTAGACTAGACGGACCGACCAGGACCAAACCAGATCAATTCTGTCCAAGGTCTTGGACCATTTGGTCCTCGGTCCAGTCCAGTCTTGGTCGGTTCAGTCCGATCCGGACCTGATGCTCAACCCTACTTAGGGTGTGGTGCCGAAGAAACCCCGCTTCATTTTAACCTCACTATTGTCACATCAACGCCATCTCACACAAAACCAATTTAAAAAAAATACCCCGTCACTTATCACATTTCTCTCTTTTCTTCACTTTGACGCAACCCACTAATTTTTTTTTTCATTTTTATACAAATTAGAATTCATTTTATTAAATTAGAAATACAAATACATAAACAAAAATACAATATGAAATTAAAAATACAATACAAAACTTAAAAAAAAAGTAAACACATAAACAAATAAAAAAATACGACAAATTAATCTTGTTTGCATATTTTGCTATTAGTTCTTCTTAACTATTTTGGATAACGACGTTGATGACGTGTAGTGGTCAGTCGGACTATTTGACTCGACCCACGGTTTGCTTACCGTGGCGCACGCTGTTTCAAGTAAATCACGGCAAGCCCCACGCGGTTATCAATGAATAGAATCCTAGCCTCTTAAGTATTGGATTCACCCAAGCATAGGAGGATATATACATTCCCAATTTACGAATAAGGATCCCTAATACATATCCTAAGCTTGGGACGCACGATTCGGAAACCCTAATTCGGTTTCACTGGCTCTATAAGGAACCATATGGTTTCGTTCAAGGTATCGTATTCTAAACTATAATCGCTACTCGATTATAAACCCAAACCGCATACTTCTCATGCCAGAGGTGAATCGTGGGAGACAATCCCATGATAAGCTTAATGATTTTTTTCCTTTGTGCATGGTTCGCATTAAATTCACTTGGTGTAGGAGCCGGAGCCCCAAACACCCGAATCAACGTTAATTCAGGTACAATAAACCCAATCCAACTTTTGTATCAACAAGTTGACGCCATTCGTGGGACCATGCACTTAACAAATCTCTACGATGACTAAGGCGACACTTATATCTTCTCATCGGCGTAATCCGATGGGAAAGAAAGGACATTAGTTTGATGCTCCCCTAATCCCCTCTGCTCCGGTCATTGGCGGGAAACCAAGTTCATAATTGGAAGGCACTCTTGCGGTTTCAACCATCCGAAACATCGGGGAAAGCAACCACAACAAGAGGCACCGCCACAATAGGATGTGTGACCAGAAGTTGAAGTGACTTAACCAGTCGTTGAACTCGATCTTGTAGACTTCGTAGACAAAAACTAAGACGCCATCCTCAACATCATGGCATAAAAGATGAGGGAGGAAAAGAGGGAAGAAGTTAATGCATGCCTTTTCTTAGGTCCCAACCCCGCCAAGCATGTGAGGGCTAAAAGATCTCCCTAACCTTTTTTTGGAAAATGATCGACGTAATACCTCTCTCGAACGCATGAAGAGGCGTAGTGCTAAAGACGGTCTTAAAAGACGTAGCGCCAAAGATCGACTCGAAAGGCCACAAGCCACTGATCGACTCAAGACGTTTTATCGTGCACATATAATACTTAAACTATTTTTGGATATAACATTCCTTTTTATGCAAATACCTTTGATACACATGCTCCATTTTGAGGCTTCAATTTAAGCCTCCATAAAATTTAAACGAACCCTGAATTACAAATTTTTTTGTTATATAATACTTAATAAAAAAATACATGAATTGATTGATTTTTAAATGTATTCTTATTAATATAATTTTCATTAAGCATTACACAACAAAAACAAAAATCTGAAGGTAAAATAGAAACTAAAAAACTAACAAAGGAAAATATTTTTGGGAAGGAGAAAACACATATTAATATAGTATATAATTTTTCAAAAACCATTGTTAAAATTTTTGAAAAATCCTTTAATCTACACACACTTAAAAAAATATAATTAGAGACCATTACTAAATCAATCAAAAGCAAAATGTTTTCTGAGAATTTTGTGTGTTTCAGAAGTCAATTCTACTTTTAATTAGTAATATATTAAATATTTTTTAGATTTCAAAAAGTAAAAAGAATTATTTCCAAATAAGGCTAAAAGGAATAAAAAATTAAAAATCTAAAAATTTAGTGAAGGAATTTGATAAAAAAAAAGTGACAAAAAAATTATGTTAAATTCGTGAAAAACAAAAACTTAAAAAAAGAGATAATTAATAAAACTTTGGTGGTTAAGTTTTAAATAAATTAATTGAAGTTAAGTGTAATTTATAATCTTTTATATTTTTGCAATAACTTTAAAGAAATAAATAAATATCACTTAAAATACAAAATATATAAATATTTAACTACTAATATTTAAATATAAAATAATTTTAATTTATATATAAACCTTGAGCTAGTTTTGTAAAATGGAAAAAAATTAAATAATTGGAGGGTAAAAGCCATAAATACATTACCTAGTATTCACTTTGAACCATTATATATTATGAACTTTTTTATGTATAATATACATAGTTGAAAAAAAAACCTTTGACTTGTAGAAAATAACCTTTATAGCTGGTATTTTTTTTTTTGTAACAGGTTGTCTGACTTTTCAATGTCAAAAAGTTGTTTTTCATCTTCAACCTCCATCATTGCTGCTATCCTCCACCCGAATCATAAATCCTCCACCTGAATCATAACCCGTCAACGAATCATAACTTCTTTATCTTCAACCTCTTCCATCACAAATCCTCCACTCGAATCATAAACCTACTATTAGAACCAGTGAATCCATCATCATAACCCATCAACATAGAACCGTTAAAATGTGAATCTATCAACGATTCAAACATCATAACCCATTGGATTTGGATAGTTTATAGATCTAAAAATTGAAGTTTTGTTTGAATTTGGTTCTATCTTATTGTATATATACAGATTTGGGGTGAGTAGAAAAAATTGAAAATGATAAAAAGTATGAACATTGATTATGGATATTGATTATTGTATATATATTAAATGTGAAAAAAAGTTTGAATAGTTTTTCTTATTAGATTTGGAGAAAGTTATTAATTATAAACATTGTTGTTTTTGTAGATGAGATTGATGATGAAAAAAAGTTTTGATGATGAGGTTCATGTAGTAACAGCAGGAGCAACATTCTCTGTTTCGATTTTTGGTGTTGTCATTGGTTCATCTATGCTTTTGTCGTTGCATTTTTCTGAAAATAATTTGGCTTAATCGATCTAGAGGTTTAATTGAGTGTGAATGGTTTGATGATGAGGTTCATGTAGTAGTAGCAGTTTGAATTGAAAAACACAAAAACATTTGTTTTGACATTATAAAAATCTGATAACAAGTTACAAAAGAAAAAAATACCAGCTATAAAGGTTATTTTCCACAAGTCAAAAGTTGATTTTTTTTCGACTATATATATTGTACATAAAAAATTTATAATGTATGATAGTTCAAAATGAACACTATGTAATGTATTGTGGCTTTTACTCATAATTAACTGATGAATAACCTAATTCTATAAAAGTGCTTATCATAATTAAATTCATTCAGGCTACAGACATGATTTGTATTCAGGCTCAATTGTTTGTGCTTAATTTGTTTACCACAACATAACAGTAGACTTTATTCATATATTCAACCAACTTGTATGTAAAACTGAGATTTTATGAACACATATACTAACACAATTAACAAAGAAATAGAAATATACATTGCCATTTAGTGTAACTGTATATAATAACAACAACAACTTGATAATTTCTAACAGATTTTTTCCATTATATAACCACATAATAAGCTAACTAATATTACATGTTCATATAAAATATTTATTAATTACAATGTTAGAGGTGTTGTGCAACACAAACATGATCCATTCTTTTAAGAGTAGTGTTGGGAATTATTTGTAAGTGTCAAGTACCGTTAGTGTTATTGAAGTACTGTTAGTATCTTTCAAGTACCATTAGTGTTAACACGGTACATAGTAAGTACTGCTACTTATAAAGTAAGTACTGCTATATTGATTAGGACGAATATATCTTTGTATAAGATATGTCATAATTATAGTTAGAGTATATATCTTATGTGATATACTTAAATAGTTAGAATATTGATAATATATCGTCTGTGATATAGTTATCTTTATAGAATATTCTAAGGTTTCTAGGGTTCCTTACTCTATAAAAGGAACATAGGTACAATGTCATTCATGTACCTCATTCAAGTCGATTAATAAGAAAATCGAATAGTTAAACGTAATTTTGTTCTTCTGTGCTTTATAAGTTAGATTCCGCATAACTTATTTAGCTTGAGTAAGAGTTCTCAAAGTGTTTTAGTTTGATTACAAACTACTATACTAGTTCTTAACAGAATATAGATCTAATCAAAGCGATCAACAAGTGGTATCAGAGCTTGTTGAGAAACTCTGAAAAAGAAGAACACAACCCCAAACACTCCACTCACAATAAAACTCAATGTCTCAACCTGGTGATGACTCTCACTTGGAAGATATTCCAGATCCTGATCCAATACCACAGGGACAGCCTCAAGTTGTGCATCCTGCACCAGCACAAGGTGTTCAAGCCGTAAATGCTGTAGTTACCTCTACAACTACAACACCTTCTCATACTCTTTTTGTTGTCAAACTCCCAGTGCTCAAAGGTGACAACTATGAGATAGGCTATGTAGATGGAACATTACTTGAATCACACAGATCACACTATGTGGCAAGTTATCAAGAATGGGAATACACCTAAGAAGCTATATTGGTTGCCTGATGGTACATTCTATGCTCTACCTGTTGTAACTGCTGAGGAGGTACAAGCAGAGATCAGAGAAAGAAAGGCCAGAAATGCTTTGGCTATGGCTCTTTCAAGAGACATCCTACCTAGCTTTCATCACTATAAGGATGCAAAGGCTATGTGGGAGGCTATCAAACTTAGATTTGGAGGTAATGACAAATCTAAGAAGATAAAGAAGATTGTTCTGAAGCAAGAATTCGATAACTTCTCAATATCCAGTATAGAAGGGATCCATGGTGGCTATGGAAGGTTTAGTAAGCTGCTTATTCAATTGGCAGTTTATGGACAAATTATTCCCAATGAAGAAGCTAATCTGAGTGTTACACAAGAGTGGAAAGCTATGGCTATGCACTTCATCACAACAGATGATCTGGATGAAATTCCTTTTGATCATCTCTACAACAATCTTAGAGCATACGAGATGGATGTAAAAGGCATTAAGGTGACCAAGGCAGCAGCAACAACAAAGTCTAATTTGGCTTTTGTGTCAGAAGGTAATAGCGGTACTTACTTTCATAATACTGCTAGTGGATCAAGAAGCAGTACATACTTCACAAATACCGTTGGGGGACTTACAAGCGGTACTTACCCATAAAGTACTAAAGGCAGCCCTATAGTCTCTCAAAATCCACAAGGAAGATCTTCACCATTGTTTAGTGACAATGATGCCTTCTCGTTCTTTGTTGGACAAGACAACAAGCTAAGACTAACACCCAATGACTTGTTCCAAATGGATGATGCTGATGTTGAAGAGATGGATCTCAAATGGCAAGCTGCTATGGTGTTAGTAAGATCTAACATGTTCTTCAAGAAGACTGGAAGGAAGATGACTGTTGATCCTAATGAGCCATTAGGATATGACAAGTCCAAAGTTGAATGTTATAACTGTGGAAGGAATGGACACTTTGCAAGGGAATGTACTAGAGACAAGGCTGAGAGTAGCAGTCAAAAGTTCAAGAACAGCTATAGAACCAGTCCAAGAATTACTGAAAGCTTTTCAAAAGGAAACAACAGAAATCCCAAAGGAACCAAAGCATTGGTGACTGTAGGTGGAGTGGTGAATTGGACTGAAGATGAAGAAGAAGAAGAAGAGCTTGGTTTGATGGCTCTCTCACATGAAGATACTGAGGGGCATCTAATTGATGAATTGAAAGATAAAGGTATAGTAGATAGTGGATGCTCAAGACACATGACATGGAATAAAAATTTCCTTGCTGAATTTGAAGAATTCAGAGGTGGACCAGTAGCCTTTGGAGGAAGCAAAGGTGGAATCACTAGCAAAGGGAAAATCAATACATGGAAGTTGGAATTTGAAGATGTGTTCTTTGTGAAAGAATTGAATGAATTCAATCTTTTTTCTGTATCACAAATGTGTGATAAGAAGAACAAGGTGTTGTTCACAGACACAGACTGCTTGGTGTTGTCTAAAGACTTTGAGATGCCTAAAGAATCTCAAGTACTGCTTAAAGTACCCAAGCAAGAAAATATGTACACCTTTAATCTTCATACTATTACTCCAACAAGTGGTATTACATGTTTGCTAGCTAAGGCTTCTTATGATGAGTCTAATTTATGGCATAGAAGGTTAGTTCATGTGAATTTCAAGAATCTTAACAGATTAGTGAATAGGAATTTGGTTAGAGGATTACCTAACAAATCTTTTCAAAATGATTTCATATGTGGTGCTTGTCAAAAAGGTAAACAACATAGAGCCTCTTGTAAGACCAAGACTTTCAATACTGTGACAAAGCCTTTGCAACTTTTGCATATGGATTTGTTTGGTCCAGTTTCTATAAGAAGCATTAGTCATAAGACCTTTTGTCTAGTCATAACTGATGATTATAGTAGATTCAGTTGGGTTTTCTTTTTAGATCTTAAGAGTGAAACCAATGAATTACTTAACGATTTTATCACTTTAGTTGAAAAGCAGTTCACTAAACAAGTCTTAATCATTAGGACAGATAATGGGACAGAATTTAAGAATGCTGAATTTGATGAATTTTGTAGGTCTAAAGGCATTAAGAGACAATTTAGTAATCCTAGGACTCCACACAAAATGGAGTAGCTGAAAGGAAGAATAGGACACTAATTGAGGCTCCTAGAACTATGCTGGCCGATTCTCTTCGCCAAATACATTTTGGGCAGAAGCAATCAATATTGCATGTTATGTGTTAAATAGAGTCTTAGTGACCAAGCCTCAAAACAAAACATCTTATGAACTTTTGACTGGTATTAAGCCAACCATAAGTCATTTATGACCTTTTGGGTGTCATGTGTCTATACTAAATACTCTTGATCATTTGGGAAAGTTTGATGGAAAATTTGATCCAGGATATCTTATAGGATATTCATTGCAAAGTAAAGCATATAGGGTTTACAATTTGGCATCTAAAAAGGTTGAAGAAAAATCCCATGTTAATTTCTTAGAAAATAAACCCACTGTCCCTGGAATAGGTTATGTTTAGATGTTTGATTTAGATTATCTAACTAACTCCATGGATTACTACTATGTGCAAAAGGATTGTCAAACTAACAATGCAGGTAAGGAGTTTGGTACAACCAGTTCAGGTACTCAAGAAGAATCTTCTTCATCAAATGATGATGTACACATCTATGTACCCAATATGCCTACTGTTACTCCCATGTCTGCTATTATCAAGAAGCAAACTATGCCATCAATAGATGATCAAGCCTCCCAAGAGCTTCAGAGGCTTCAAGATCAAGAAAAGAATGCTACATCTGCTAATAAGCATTCAAGAGAAGAATCTTTTGACTCACAACACTCAGTTGTACATACTACACCTAGCGGCACCTCATCTGCAAGTACTGCTAAGTCAAAATCTGTAAAGTCTGCTGATTCATTAGAAGATATTTTATAAGCTATGGACGATGAAGACATGTATGCTATTCCAGCTGAAGGAATCTTCTCTAAAGCTTCCTATGATGAGCAGGGTGCAATAACTGATTTCAACAATTTGGAAACTGAAATTCCAGTCAGTTCTATTCCAATTCATAGAGTCAACAACAACCATCCTACTACACAGATCATTGGAAATCCCAAGTCTGATGTGCAAACTAGAAGACAACTTCAAGCCAATGCTGAAACTCATGCACTTGTGAGTTATGTCAAACAACAGCAGAGAACTAATCATAAGGATACTCAACATTGTTTGTTTGCCTGTTTCTTATCACAAGTAGAGCCCAAAAACATTTCTCAGGCTCTTGATGAAGAAAGTTGGGTAGATGCCATGCAAGAAGAATTAACATAATTTGAGCTACAAATGGTTTGGATTCTTGTAGATCTTCCCTCGGGAAAGAGAGTAATTGGTACTAGATGGGT
Source organism: Glebionis coronaria (assembly GCA_025667525.1). Taxonomy (NCBI): domain Eukaryota; kingdom Viridiplantae; phylum Streptophyta; class Magnoliopsida; order Asterales; family Asteraceae; genus Glebionis; species Glebionis coronaria. The sequence goes on from CM046879.1 coordinate 580,075,715, forward strand.
TTTCAGGAACAAGAAGGATGAAAGAGAAGTTGTTGTTAGAAACAAGGCAAGGCTTGTTGCTCAAGGCTATAGACAGAAAGAAGGGATAGAATATGATGAGGTTTTTGCACCAGTGGCAAGGATAGCAGCCATTAGGTTATTTTTGGCCTTTGCATCATATATGGATTTTATAGTCCATCAGATGGATGTCAAAAGTGCCTTTCTTTATGGTACTATTTCAGAGGAGGTATATGTCTCACAACCTCCAGGTTTTGTATGTAACACCCCACTCGGATAAGTGGACCGTTACGTGTATTTATGGCGTGTCATCAAAGCATAAGGTAAATGTAATGAAACATTAAATGACCATAACGGAAATACCGGAATCAAACATCGGTAATCCAACCTAAGCTCAAAACATGAAAAATGAACTACTGAAAGAAAGGACTAAACAATGTCCAAAAGCAGAATAATGTAAGTGCATAAAATAAGAAGTCTGCATAGCTTCCATTCCAAATGCACGTGCTCTCAGAATCCTAAGAGCGTCCCGGTGTACCTGCCGTTAGAACATGAAAGGAACTACGGCTGAGCATAACGCTCAGTGAACGGATATAAAACATGATAAGAATATATTGAATGAAACAAGCGATAGGATACTGAAGCTGTAAGACTGATGTGTAACATGTGGTAGAACTCTGCATAAAATCTGAGAAACCTGGTTCATATATACTGATACTGAAATATAACTATTAATTCTGAAAACATGCATTTACTGTATTTTATTTGCCAGAGCTTATATAGGTCACGTGCTGTAACAACCGTGCATGAATAACTGGAGGGGTGACCTCGTCATGCTGTAGAGGGGTGACCTCTAAATAACTGTGCTGGGTGGAGGGATCAGCTCCAATGTGAAGGATGTAGAGCACACACCACATTCACCCTGATAACTTGTAACACATATAAGCCTAGGATGCATCCATACGCCCCACTAAAACATACATATAAAAATGGCCAAACTGAACATGAGTGGGACGATGCAGGATATCACTCTCCTGCATGTGAGTCACGACACCGGTGCCTCTAGTGCCGTGGTTACGGTACCTCCGTAACTAGTACATAAACTGGTCGTGCTTGTATATAACGCTCAGGCAATTCTATTTAGTTATTAACATGATTACTGATAAATTTAAACATATACTGGGGAAAAACATTTGGCTGAAGATGGGAAATCCTAATCATGCATATAAAGGAAGTCCTTACTGAAAGGACGGAAAATCCGTACCTCGTGTCCAGTACTGAAATAAGACTGAAAGCTGACGGATCGAATCTGACTTCACGGATACTACATAAATAATGTACGCGAACATCAGTTGACTGATGTTTATTTATTTTACTGCTCTACTGTTTTCGTTGGATTTAAAATTATTCTTGAATACAACTAGTACATAAACTGGTCGTGCTTGTATATAACGCTCAGGCAATTCTATTTAGTTATTAACATGATTACTGATAAATTTAAACATATACTGGGGAAAAACATTTGGCTGAAGATGGGAAATCCTAATCATGCATATAAAGGAAGTCCTTACTGAAAGGACGGAAAATCCGTACCTCGTGTCCAGTACTGAAATAAGACTGAAAGCTGACGGATCGAATCTGACTTCACGGATACTACATAAATAATGTACGCGAACATCAGTTGACTGATGTTTATTTATTTTACTGCTCTACTGTTTTCGTTGGATTTAAAATTATTCTTGAATACTGATCGTATTTAATCTGGTAAGTTCTGACTGTTCGAAACATTGCAGATTAAATATATTATGTGCTCCTGATTACTGTGTAATATCTATTCCAATAATATTACTATAAATAGTAACCTGCTTTAAATAGCTTTAAATAGAAAATTTCTAAATTTAGAAAGATTTATAAATTCGTTTCTTTTGGAAGTATTAATTTAATCACGTTTTAAAAAAATAATACAAGATAAAACAATATCGATAATTTTACTAAATAAATTAATAAAATTAACTATTTAATTAATCTTTAATTACTCCTTGTAAAATAATTAACTATAATAAATAATTTTCTCGCGTATATAATTACTAGCTAACTCGAAAACCCGTGTAATATTCCCACTGTTGGTCGAGTTCCCCCTTCCTTTATTAAAAGTTCCCACTGCCTTTATTAAAAAGTTCCCACTGCCTTTATTAAAAAGTTCCCACTGCCTTTGTATTTAGACAGACCCAAACACACCCTTAGTCAGTTAATCCCAAACGCCCCCTTATTTTCAGAAACTACAAAACGCACCCTGTTTTGATTTTTGTGGTTCGGGTCTGGCAAGAAGGAAACATCAGCACCCCTGCATCACTTTGTACCCCCCTGTTTGGGGTTTCTTTGTTCGGCTGGGCGACACAAGACACCACCGAGGCCAATAAAGGTCTCGGCTGTGAGGGTAAAAACCCACCGAGACTTGGTGTCTCTGTACTCGCGAAGCAGAAACAACCCGATACCCTATCTTTAATTAGTTCATGCTTTATCAATAAATCTTTCATGTGTTTCGTGAATTATCATAACGATTTCGTGAAATAGAAAAGAAGAAAAAGAAAGTAATACCGTTATATGATTCGTGAGTAACACATAACCATACTCAGATCACACGCAAACACGTCTCGATCCTCCCTTCCATTTTTGTCTTTTCTGTCGGCAGCCACTCCAAGCTTCAACCCTAATTTCTTCTTTTTTTTTTTGTTTTTTTTTTTGTTGCGTCTGATTGTGAATAAGGGGTAATACCCGTTCCTTTTTCTTACCCAAATGGGCTTAGCCCAAATTCCTTTTTCTTTATAATAAAACCCGACCCTTTCTTTCCTTTTATTTCTTATTATATTTTTTTTAAATCTTGCATAATAATAACCCTTGTAATAAATAATACTTGTAATAAACTTCTCGCGTTTGTTCCGTTGATAATTTCTACGTGAACGGTTCAAGTAAAATAACCCGCGTATTTACTATTAAATATATAAAAATTTAACTGAGATAAATACATACGTGATACGAAATAATTATTTTCTGAATAATTAATCAGGTCACGATTTTAATTAAAACTGAGACTGCGCGATTACTGATAACGTTTAATTGTTTTTGTAAAATAAAATAATTCATCCGTAATATTTTCTGAGACTAAATACTTATTATCTGAATAAATATTATCTGTAATATTTTAAATAAACTGGGATAGCGTATTTAATTTCTGCGTTTATATTTCTGTCAATAATTAATACTTATATAGTTTATTAATATTAAACCGCGTATTTAAATATTCTGATTTTTAAATACGGGTTTTACATTGTAGATCCTAAGTTCCCCAACAGAGTCTACAAGTTTATCAAAGCACTTTATGGTCTGCATCAAGCTCCAAGGGCTTGGTATGCAACTTTATCCAATTTTCTGTCAGAGCATGGATATAGGAGAGGGACCATTGACAAAACTATGTTCACCAAGAAGAATGCTAAGGATATTATTCTAGTACAAGTCTATGTTGATGACATCATTTTTGGTTCTACCAAGAAATCATGGTGTGAAGAGTTTGAGGCTTTGATGAAAGGAAGATTTCTGAGTTTTATGGGAGAACTTACTTTCTTTTTGGGACTACAAGTCAAACAAAGGAAAGATGGAATATCTATCAGCCAAGATAAGTATGTTGCTGAAATCTTGAAGAAATTTCATGTATGGATACAAGGAGTACAAGCACACCTTTTGAAGCTAAGAAGTCTTTGTCAAAAGATGAACATGGTGAAAATGTTGATATTCATCTATACAGGTCAATGATTGGTTCATTGATGTATCTTACTACTTCAAGGCCAGATATTATATTTGTTGTGTGTGCCTGTTCAAGGTTCTAAGTTAATCCAAAGGTTTCACATCTACATGTTGTGAAAAGGATATTTAAGTATCTTAAAAATCAACCCAATTTAGGATTATGGTATCCTAGAGATTCAACCTTTGAATTGAAAGCTTACTCAGATAGTGATTATGCTGGAGCTAATCATGATATGAAATCCACAACAGGAGGTTGTCAATTCCTAGGCAGAAGACTCATATCATGGCAGTGTAAGAAGCAAACCATTGTTGCTACTTCTACAACTGAAGCTGAATATGTAGCTGCTGCTCATTGTTGTGGACAAGTACTTTGGATTCAAAATCAGTTGTTAGATTATGGGTTCAACTTCATGAACACCAAGATTTACATTGATAATGAAAGTACCATATGCATTGTCAAGAATCTAGTATTTCACTCCAAGACTAAGCATATTGAAATAAGACATCACTTCATAAGAGATGCCTATGACAAGAAGCTTATTCATGTCTTAAAGATTCATACAGACAACAATGTAGCTGATTTGTTGACCAAGGCATTTTATTCAAAGAGATTTGAATTCTTGGTGACACATATTGGTATGCTCAACCAATAGACTGCTGCATATGTTGAGGGGAGGTAACAGCTGTACAATTTTTATTCTAATTTTTATTGTATAGTCTATGTTTTTGTGTTTTGATGTGATTGCAGGTTGATAGAATAAGATAAAAGAGGTTATTATGATAGTGGAATGCATGAACTGGTCAAAATTGTGAGGTACCGTTATGGATCCAAGTACCGCTAGCACAAGTCCAAGTACCGAGTATGTTCCATGTACCGCTACATGTCCATTGTACCATTAAGGGTCTCTTTTATAAATTTGGCGGTTTCTTTGCGCTTGGGTTTTTTATTTACTTAAATACTTACTCCAATTACACAATTGATTCACCTAATCTTTTATTTATCTCTTGATTCTATAACCTTCTCTCTATTTTTTCGTTCATCATAAATACTAATGGCTGCTTTACAAGTGATCTCTAAGCATAATTTAGTTACGAATCTTGCTCTGAATGATAAATCTCTTGGATTCCATGAGATTATTGGATTGTTATCTCGAAGTCATGTTCGTTTCGCACTCACTGTAAGTCCCATTGACTTTGTTTCCATTGTAGAACAATTTTGGAACACTGCTGTGTTAGGTACTCGGTTGGATCAACCTTGCATTAAGGCTAGGGTAAATCATAGAAATATATATGTAACTGAGGTACTGCTAAGGGTTAGTTTGAGGTTAAATGATGAAAATGGACTTAGTATGCTTAATAATACAAAGATACATGATGGCCTTGCAGCCATGGGTTATGGGGGTGGTAGGGAAAGTCTTACTTTCTTTAAAGCTTTGTTTTCACCTCAATGGAAATTGCTTTTTCATGCCATTATTCACTGTTTGAGCTCTAAAAGTACTTCTTTTGATCAAATTTTTGCTGCATTGGCATCAGCTGGTATTTGTCTAGCAAATAACAGGGCTTTTAATTTTTCAAGATTAATTTTTGAAGGCATGACTAGGAATTTGGAAGGAACTAAGAAGTTTTTAATGTATCCTTAATTCATTCAGACTTTAGTTAATGACCAAATCCCTTACCTACTAGAGTTAACTAATACATGGGATGTTCCTACATTCACAAAGAGAACTTTCTCTTTCTTGACCAAACAAGGCAATGCCTTTACAAGAACTGTTACACTACTGTTTGCTCATATGTTAGCTTAACCCGCCAACCAAGAAGGCGAGGAACCTAGAAATGCTAGTGCTTCTCAGCAAACTCCTTCTAACCAGAGTTCCCATTCCTCAGAAGATTCTTAATCTTCTTCTCACAATATTGATGTTCCACCAAATACTGATGAGATGATCCATACACCAGCTGCTTCCATTGCTGCTAGTGGTTCACCACCAGCACAAGCACCAGAGGTGCTGGATGTTGCAAATTTAACTACTTTTTGTACTAGTTTGTCCCAACAGGTACATGTGTTGCAAAAGGAAAAACTTGTTCAAGACAAGAAAATTGCTGAATTAGAGGCCACCCTAATCAAGTTGAGGAATAAAGTATCACCTTGGATGAGGCAGCATAGGTCTATTCAGAAAGCTGCACTTAAAAAGCAAAGGTTCAGAAACCACAAGAAAAGGCAACTGAATGCAACCAAACAGGGGAAGAATTATGAAGAACAACTACCTTCTTCTGATAACCAAAGAAGGGTCTCTGGAAATGACATCAATTTTGAGTTGGATGATGATGTCATTGGGAATTATGAAGATGGAACTGGTTTAGAGACTGGTGTGGATGAACCTACAAACATGGAGTTTCAACAAGAAAAACCACAGCCTACTCATGAGGAGCCACAAGTTGAAGAAATGATGGTAACTCAGCCAGTACCACAACCTCTGTTGATGCAAAAGTTGGGCTAGACCGAGCTCAACCCAAATTAGGCTTAATTTGGGATCTTGTGGACTCCGGCTCTCGTACCAAGTGAAACTTGCTTTAGGACCCTACGCACTAAACAGACACAGTTAGGCTTACCGTGGGTTTGTTACCCATGATTAGACTCCGGCGTGAGAGTAAGTAATCGGTTTGAGTATATTCGTGTTTAGGGTATTGTGTATATCGTACCTTTGTGGAACCGAAGGGGTTCCTTTTATACTCGAGAGAGTCCAGGCAGGACTCCCTGTTCTTGCGGCCTAAGGAAGAGATAATGACTTGAAATAGCTTGATCTTCATTATCCAACCAAGGCAACTGTATATCCCTTTCCCTTAGGCGAATACAACTATAATATAAGTTATATTCGATCTGATCCTGTCGCACTGTGACGAGGAACTGGCTAAGTTACCAACCTCTTGTGCGACATCGGCTTACCAGGCTTCATGGGCTATGTGCACACATCGCACAAGTATCCAATCCATTCTTGATGGATGCGGGTAGTACCCGTGAGTCGGGCTATCCAGCCCGACTAGGGACTATACGTTATCATGTCCCCACATTCTAGTGTTCGCAGGTATAATCGGCGGCTACTAGACTATAATCAAACATAAACAGTCGCGTAGTCCAAGCATAAACTCAGATTTTAAACATTCCCGCCAAGAAGACAAACATCCCCCCTTTCACCTAACCTCCTTGGTACTCGGGAAAAGGGCGTGCCACATCATAGTTATCCCTTCATATTCTACCATTATATCTAGCAAGTGGGGGACACGTGGCACACATCTGACCATGAACAGTAAAACTAAGGAAGCCCATCTAAACCCATCACGCCTCCTTTTGACTGTTTACCCTCTACAAATCTTCAAACCACCATTAATGCTTCTATCATTTACCATCATCACCAGATCTCTTATTAAGGTAATCCGCGCGGCAACTATATTTTGTATACACAGCACCATGGTGAAACAGCTAACCAACATCACGTCCATCTTGACCATTGATCAGCTAGATCAATTTACCTCTGAATTCTACATACCCAATTATCTGCCCCCAAAGTTCCTAACCCACAACATAATATAAGTCAGTTCCCCGCAGGGAAGATAAGGTTGTACACCCGTTACTTCGATTACGCAAACCAGCGTATACCCATGTCGCGCTTTCTTCTGAGTGTATTAATACACTACGAGACCCGCGTCTCCCAGCTACATTGCATAGGGGTAGCGAAAATTTCGAATTTCGAAATAAACTGCCACACCCTAGACATAGAACCCACAGTAGATCTTTTCTGCGTATTCTACCAACGGAATATAGCTAATGGTTGGGTGTCTTTTGCTAAGCGAAAGGGTGGTATGCAATGTTTTGATGGAAAGATAGATTCTTTAAGGAATTGGACTGACAGATTCTTCTGGGTCGATGACGCCGCCTTTCCCTTCCACTTTTCATTCTTGACCCCTGACACCGTGAGGAAGGACCCCCTACCTGGCCCCGACTCCTACAACGCTGCAGATGCGGAGACTCTGAACAATAACCGCATTCCCGTGCAACCCTACCCGGAGAGTGTGTTAGTCACTCTTGCCCTAACCCGCGCACACATCTGTGGCGAGCACATGGTAATAGCGTTCCGCAGAGAGAGTGGCCAGGGTTAGTGGTCCTTCCCAAACATTTCCTTCAACACCCCTCAACTCAATGACCTTTCAACCTTCCCAAACCTCACAAGGCATTGTGAAAACATTTCCTACCCTATTACCCCACCACCACCAAACCCTAGGTTTGATGCCCTACCCCCATCAAACGATTTTGTGTTGCATCATGGATCCTCGTGTGCTTGTTGTCGATTTCAACAAATTGAACTTGCTCATGTATATGAGAAGTTAAATTTTCTTGAATTCCTCCTCACTCGACCTCCTATCCAAGTTTTCGTTCTGGTGGACGAAACTTCGAATGATGCATCGTCGTCTTATTTTCCAACTAAAGGACTAACTACTCTTAGAGTCTTTATTACTTTAGTTGTTTTAGAGTCTTTTATTTTTAAGCAATCTTGGAAAAGTATCACTATTAGAATAGCTTATGCTTAGTGGTTTATTTTCCATATTTTTTTTCTTTAGATACTCATATTGTGTGTATGACTATCTACCTTGTTATGTCTTTTCTTTTATGTAACCTTTGTGTTGTTTGTGTGTTATTTCCTTAGTTCTCTTTTGAGTTGATCATGGTTAACTTTTACAATTGCTTATGGGTGATTCCATCAATTCTAAACTTTAACCCATTGACAAGTTTATCATCTTCATTGGATTGAAGCTTGATTTTGTCAATTACCTTTTTGGACATACTTAGCAAAATACTTGCTTCTAATTTGAGATTTCTTCTCTCTCCCCCTCTCAAGTTACTTAGTAGGTAGTGATCATATATACATTGGTGTTTCTTTTCTTTCTACTAACTTTTGTGTAGCATGTCACCTTAGCTCACATACTTGGTGCCCCAAGCAAAGGGGAGCAACCACCAAGGGGGAGCTACTAGCAAAGTCCGATTTTCTTCAAAAGACTTGTGCTAACCTTTTTGCTACGACAAAGGGGGAGAAATGATAGTGATAAACTCGTTAATAATTCGACATTTTGTGTCTCTACGTAAATGAGTTTATCGTAATCAAAAAGGAGGAGATTGTTAATGCAAGTGATGCCTAAAAACATTATTAGTGTTAACTAATCTTTCTTAGTTTTGATCACAACAAATTATACAACACATTCAGTGTAAAACATAAAAAGAATTATTTAACTAACACTATCATCAAGGTAATAATCATATCACTAACCTTTCTTAATCATACTTAGTGATTATCAAAATGATTATCCTTAAAACTCACTTTTGTTAATATGACAAAAGACTTTTTAATAAACTTTCTTTTTTAGAAAATGTTTTATTAAAATGGAAAATGAAAATTTGAAAATAGCATATTCCATATGCTATTAGAATATCCTTTGAAGGCTTCAAATACCTCAGATATTCCTACCCCACTAAAAGACAAAAAACGGAGCGTACTCTAGGGGCGGTACCTTAAGTAGCTAGGCGGTTCCCTAGCGATATGGAACCGCCGGGCTAGATAAGGTACCACGCCCAGATAGCCGTTATATATCCGTTATACTTTGTCTCATTTAAATAGTGGGTCAAATCTCATTTTCCAACAAGCCTCTTTGACATTTTTCTCAGCCCCCTTTCTCTTTTCTATAGCATAATCATTAGTAAATGATCACTTAAAGTGTTAATGATGTTTACATATGATTATCCTCTTGATCCTCTCCTTTACCTTGTCCAATGAGAAGATCACTCACTCACTAGTGTTGTGATAAAGATGAATCTATGAGCTAGTCATATTCATCATGATACCCTTTTTGTTTTATGTCAATCCATTGTATTTATGAATACTTGGACTAGTTGTGTTCATCCAAGTTATTTGTGAATACTTGGATTTGTTGTGTACATCCATTGCATATGTGTTTGCTTGGATTTGTGTTGTGTAGATTTAAGCTACATGTGTGTACTTGGATATGTCTAGTTGAGTTGTAATAGATTTGATTAGTAGTTCTCACTAAACTATAAAGTGATGTGGTTGTGTCTTGTGAGTTCTCACTAAACTTGAAAGTGATTAGTAGTTGTGTTGTGTGAAGTTCTCACTTAGCTTCAAAGTGAAGAGTCGTGAAGATTGGTTCTAGCTTTGGATTAGAACTCGACATCTAGCCTTGTGTCTTAAAATGGTGAAGTAGGCAACGTCGTGAAGATTGGTTCTACCTTAAGATTAGAACTCGACATCTAGTCTTGTGTCGTTAAATTGTGAAGTAGGCAACGTTGTGTAGATTGGTCCTAGCTAAAGATTAGGTCTCGACATTTAGCTTAGTGTCGGAAAATAATGTAAGCGACGATGTAAGGTTTTCTCCGCCAAAAAGGGAGCTTGTGGATATAGTGGAAATCTCGAGTAGGTGTACTCGAGGAGTGGAGTAGAAACGAGGATAGAGCCTCGTTGTCGAACCACTATAAATCTTGGTGTCTTCCCACTAGGTTGTCTCATTCCTTACTCTTTACTTATTTCATTATCATTACACTTACCTATTATCTTTACTAGTGCATTTGAATTGAACCTAATCATTATGCAACTTAGCTTCAAGCAAAAGATAGTTTTGATACAAACCAAATTGAAAGTAATTTTAATTTGGTTGCCAATCGAAGAGAAACTATTCAACCCCCCCCCCCCCTTCTAGTTTCTACACAATCCATTGGTTTTCTGCTACATGTTAATGCTTAATGGACATCAATCCATTTGTTTCTGCAAGTGTTTAGATCAATGTTGTTGCAGCAATAGACATCAATCTATTTCATTCTATGACAGCACAACAAAAAATAGGGATTAAGAAGTGATTTTTGGATCTAAACGCTTGCACAAACACAGAAGGAAGATTGAGAAGAGAAAGTGTGAACATCAATCTACACGATTGTGCTTTAAAGCACTTAGATCAATGCTGTTGCAGGAATTGACATCAATCCATTCCATTCTATGGCATCACAACAACGAATGGGCATCATTCCATTAATTTTCTGCTACATCGTAATGCTTAATGGACATAAATCCATATGTTTATGCAAGGGGTTAAATCAATGGTGTTGCAGGAATGGGCATCAATCCATTCTATTCTATGACCGCACAATAAAGAATGGGGGATTAAGAAGAGAGAATTTGGATCTAAACGCTTGCACAAACATGGATGCCGAGCATTGTGGTAAAATTAGAATGCAATGCATAGATTTATATAGGTTTTAGATTTAGGATTACATCGTCCTGATCATTAACAAAACGCGTTATAGTAATAATGACCATAAAAACATTTCCAAATTAAGTCTTGCGTTACAAAATTTGATTTTTTGAAAAGTTCAGTTTTTTGAAATATTTACAAAATGTTGTTAGAAGCTATTTTAAGATATTGTTTTATGGCGGAGTTAATGGGTTGTGCATAAAAAAATTTATATTTTGGTGCCATATTAGGAAGGTTAATTAATATTTTGTACATTAAAAAACTTATAAATTATTTTTTTTATCACATAAGATAAATTAAATTAGAATATTAAAATAAATTTAATTTATTTATAAACTCTAAACTACTCTTCTATAATCTATATACCCTATAAAGGGTGTATCCCATTTGTTGAAATGTTGAAAGTTGAAAAATCAATTATAAATGGAAACTTGAAAAATTCAGAGGTTTATGAAGTAATCAAAATTATAATTGTGGCAATGTTGCATGAAATGGGAAAGACTTAACTGTATTCTTCATACACTTAATAGGCTCTATCAAAACGTGTGAATAATAAAGGAAACTATACCACCCATTTATGAAAATGCTTGAAACATAGGCGGGGGAAAAGTTATAGTCTGAACTCAAACTTTGGATCTTTTAGCCTATATAAACCACATTCTTCCTCCACCTCTAAATCTTAGAAAATTGATATTGCTGCTATTACTAAACTGTTCAAATTTTGTTTGAATCTATGAAAGGAAAGTATACAACTATTAAAAGAGACACATCTCTATCTCTTATAATACACGCATGTACAACCTACACAATTCGTACACACGAAAACCATTTTTTCTCTCATATGTATCTCACATACTCTCCCTGTGCTCTATTTTTTCTCAAGCTTCGCTGCCGCTTGTTGCTTCGATGCCACCATTGAAGGTGTGTGACGATGGTGATGGGTGCGCGACGATGGTGAGCAAAAGCAGTGATGTGGGTGGTGTGTGACGATTGATGATTACAGATCTCATGAGATTCTTAATATTTGTTAAAGATTGATGATTATAGATCTCATGAGATTCTCGATATTTGTTAAAGATACACATAGGAGGAAAGCAACCATCCAATGTGTCATTTATGACAACAAAAACTTGTTGGTTGAGCTTTCTAATAGAACTTTGTATAATATGTCTTTCAAGGGTGATGTAATGCAGGCCAAGTAGTGGTAAACTCATCAATATGTTGTTTTATTCTTTCATTTTATGCAGTAATTAGTAAAAAAGATTAAAATGTTCATGTCTTTTTGATATTCTATTGCATAGTTTTATGAAGCCTTAGACGTGGACTTCCATTTGCATAATGAAAATGGCCATATGAAATTGCTATGCAGGTTATTCATAAATTGTTAAAGTTTCTTTTTAATGATTAATGTATTTATGCTTTATGATATTTTTACCTTGCTCTATTTTATAATTTTTTAAGGCCATAGCAAAACTCAACGGTGTAGTGAGTCGATATTGTGCTCTACGCTTGTTATAGGTAAATTACATAATGATAAATTCTATACAATCCTTCTAATTCTCTCTTTTGATATGATCTCAACTGTGGGCTTGTGTCGGTTACACTAGATACATCTTTATTCTAACTTGCCGGTGAATTGGTATATGCTCGAGAAATAAAGTATTGTAAAGATAGTTTGATTTATGAAAGTGACTAATGAAGAAATGATTTTATGTTACCTTTAAAGTATCTTGTCCTTTTTCTCTTGCTAAATCATCTTGTTTCCATGTCTTATTTCTTGTTAAATCATCACGTTTCAAAGTCGTTTTGGAGTTAATTAATAGAAATAAAATTGAAGGATGTCTAACCATGACAATGGTTTGATATTTTCCTTCAGTAGATTTTCATTGTGTTTATTAATTTCATATATGCGATCCGATGATTGATAATAACTATGTAAAAACTTAAGATGAAGATTGGTCTCTCTCTTTCATTATCCTCCAAATTTATTTTTCTAACATGTCATGATGCTTTAAAATCATGATGCAAATGATCCATATCGAACGTGCATGAAATAAAACTGACAGTGATGGTGATATTGAAATTAACAAAGATTATAAAGATTGTTGGCGAGCGTGATGCTAATGATATGAGTTACGATGATTCTCTATTCAACGATGATGCTTATGATGATTCTTATTAAGATGCCGATTGAAAGATTAAGATAACATAGTTGAAGATGCATTCTTTTTTCCAAAATCACCACGTTCTAATGCAATGTATTATGATCATGATTAATAATATGCAGACAGTGGTTTACATATCTTAGTCAATAACTTTTCTGGCAAAAAAATCACCTCGGAAATTGGATGCGAAAATTCAAGATACAAAATTCATTACTCTTGTTTGTTGCATATAAAAATATTGTTAAAGTTTAAGAATATTGCCTAAAAATATGGTAGAAGATGCATGCAAATCAACAAGTCAATTATTTTAATTTCCTATTCTATACGATAGAAGTTGCAATGTGAATTTCAATTGTGCATGGATTTATTTTGAATTTTTCATAAATTCATAAAATAGTTTGGGATTAGTGTAAATGTTCTCTCTTAAATATTACTATATTAATATGTGATCACCGCCCTAAATAAAAATTCTGCAAAGAAGTATTTAGAAAATTGATAAATGTAATAAAGTTGACTTGAAACTTATATATATATATAGTAGTAGTGTAGTAAATGTGATTTGAAACTTGATATACCAGATGATTTGATAAGTCCGAACTTATATATATAATATATATAGGAATGATTTTATCATAGTTGAAACTCTCGATGCCAATATACCAGTTGTGTACTTTTGGAAACATGTATGTACTGAAAGCTATTGATTTACGTTTTATTACTAATGTATTATTTCGCTTTTCAAACAACTCTTTACACCTCTATTTAAATTCAGTTTTGAGAAACCTCCATTCAAATATCGATCAACTTATCCAAAAAATGATACTTTAACATTTACATACCGTATCTATTATCGTTATTGCTTATCACCGTCTTGTATACGATCCTGATAAATTTTTATCCGAATTGTCTAATATTGTAGTTGTGTAGTGCATGACGAAAGATGCAATGTAATTCATTAAACTTTTATTTGTTTGGTTATAGCTTTTAATGACATATAATTAAAGTTTTTGTAACGATTATTTAAACACCCATTATGAATGAGAAATCGCACAAAAGTTAGAGTAACATATATCTTTTAAAGAAATGTACAAAGATCTATCAATTAGTATGCAAGAACATGTCATCTGGACAAGTCATGTTTATGTAGCTCAATAGATTGGATGGATACAAAATTTACATATTTGACTATTTTCCTTTCATGTACATAGTATTTATTAGTGGGATTTCGTTTTTTAGCATGACCAACTTTTTGTTATGTCTAAAGGATCATAAAACTAAAGATAGTCAAATAGTTTAGTTAATTGGATTAATGTTTTATTTTCGATTTCACTGGATGTTTGTATATGTTATTTGATACAGTACATGTTATGAATTAGTGTTTGAGTTTTATTATCGCATGTTACAACCATTTATAATTACATTTTGATATTTTCACGTTTTATTTTGAATGAAACATGAAACACATAGCACGATTCGTATATCATTAATTATCTGTCGCTAGAAATTCCCGCCGTTGTGCGCGGGTACTCGTCTAGTTAAATAAATGGATGGTGAATATCATAATTATATCAGAGTACTTATCATTTTCCTTTTTCAAATTGTATTAGTTTTGACTTTTGATAATGAACAAAGTAAAATAAAGCTATCTTCTAAACACAATAAATTGTCAATACCTTATTTAATGCACAGTAACTTTTGTAACATGATGTAATACGGATTTCATACAAAGTAATATTCCATATTTTCATGCATATCATATACTGTATTAGATTTATTCAACAAACAACTACTAGGATATATATGTAACCCTACACAAATACAAATCATAATCCATATATATCAATCTCACACTTATACACAAACACAAACACAAACATCTCTCTTATATATACTCCCTCCAAAACTCCAAAAGTTTCATTATCACAATCTCTCTCACAAAATCAAATCTTTACGAACATAAAAACATGAAGAACAACAACACCAATTTGTTGATGGTTTTTCTTTTAATCGCATTCGTGGCCGTGGCTAATGCGGCCACGAATGCGCGACAAAACACCATCTACCACAACCTCCATGGTCACCATTGTGGTACATCGTGCTTGCACATTCGCGGCCCACCACTACCGCCAATACCACCTCAGCAGCACGTTCAATCTCCCCCGACGTCACCGGGAGACGAAATCGACCCAAGATATGGCGTGGCGAAAAGATTAGTCCCTTCTGGACCAAACCCTCTTCATAATTGATCATTCCAAGTTCAGTTTCATCTTCAAACTCATCAATTTACACCAAATTTACACTAAATCCTCTGTTTTTTTCCCTTTTTTTTTTAGTTTTTTTGTCGATTTCTTGAGCTATAGTCCATGATTTTAAATTTAGTTTGCTTTTAATGAATCTTTTTTAAAAAAAAATTTCAATTTCATCAAATTCTATCAAATTCAAAAATCCCCTGTTTTCGCGAATTTTCGACCTTATAATCCATCTTTTTATAAAAAAAAATAGTTTTTATGAATCTTTTTAAAAAAAACCAATCTCAAATATTTAGTTAAAAAGTAGTAAAAAAGGTTATTTCCATGTTTGTTATTGAATTTGAATTCCTTCCTACTAGTAGTAGCATTGAAGAAGATGTTGGGTTTGGAAGCAGCAAAAACAAGAATGGAAATAGCTATGAGGAGAAAGAGATGTACTAACAACAATAATGGTTGTACTTTTAACATCTTTATAGGTTGGAGGTTGTATCAAAAGAAGTCCATGAGTTGCATTAAATTTACAGGCTTTTTTCTCATGAGGAGGAAGGAAGGTGGCATAAAATTCAATGTGGTTTTGATTTTTTTTTATATACTTTTTGAGGGTAAAATAGTACTTTATATGATGTAAATATTTATGATTTTATTTGGTGTTTTATGCTAGTTAATGATAATGATGAATATGAGTTTATTGATTTTTGAGTTGGTTTTAGTTATTTGTTCTTTTATTATGCAAATTGTGATGCTCATAAATTCAATGTGGGGTTTAACATACTTTCTGAAAGTAAAATGGTATTTTTTTGTTTATTAATTTTTTCTAATGTTTTAAAAACTGAGTTTTTAATTGGGAGTAAAGCTAGTAGATCTCATTTACTTGCATTTTTTGTTCATAATTAGATAGTTTAGTCAACCGATCGAGTCACGATTCAACTAGTCATTTAACTTGAATTTTAAATATTGGGTTTGTCAATATTTGTTAACGTTGTTTGATGTAATGCAAATAATTGAATAATGAATTTTGTTGGAGATTTAATGATTTATTGAAAGGGCATGAAATCCATGATAATATAATTGTACTATGCAAATTGTGATGCTAATAAATTGAATGTGGTTTTTTTATATACTTTTTCAGAGTAAAATAGTACCTTTTAGTTTATTAAGTACCTTTTGGTGTTTTATGCTGAGTAATTAATGAATATGAGTTTATTGATTTTTGAGTTGGTTTTACTTATTTGCCTTTTTATTATGCAAATTGTGATGTAATGCTGATAAATGAAAAATGGAAATTTGTTGGAGATGTAATGATTTTATTGAAAGGGCATGAAATCCATGATAATAAGATATGAATATATTGTTTGTTTTCATTTATTGTAATTTTCTAATAAGGGAATAAATACTTAAATACTGTTGTTAGTTTGGTATGTATATTAATATATGTTTTTTACATTATTTATAGATTTGCTCAAAAAAAAAACATTATTTATAGATTTCAAAAAGTTTTGCTCTGGTAATATTCATTGACATTAACAAAAATAAGGCATCTAAATCTTTGTTGCTCTACTTTTTTATAATGAGTAAATATTGCTATAAATTCATTTCAAGATGTCAACAACTTTCTAAGAAACTTTTAATTTACGAAAAACAACAAATATGTATGACTAACATAGTAAGAGCATCCACAATATGATGGTTTTACAATGACTTTTTACTATTTGAGTAAGCTATAAGTATGATTTTATGTATTGTGGCAACAACTTTGTATATGACTTTTTAGCAAAGACTTGTAAACCATCAAGTCTTTGACAAAAAAAATAGAAAACTATTGTTATAAGATGGGATACACATTTATAATGAAGCAAAAAATTCATAAAAATTATCAAGCATTAAATGCACCAAGTCTTTAAAAACTTGGTAGCAATGTAAATGCTCTAAGTGGGTTATCTATAAAAGGTCTAAAAATTAACCTTTTTCTAGAAAACATGTAAAAGTCTAATAAGTACCCATAAATAGACATATTCTAGTTTCTTTAAGTACGGCAAGATAAAAAAAGTAGTCAAATTTATTACTTATTCAAGTTAAACTATGTTTTGACTTTGTGAAATCATTTACGGCAAGCTTCTTAATTTTGGACATATGTGATTCCATAGGTCAATACATTGCTTGTTTTTAGAAAGTTCAAAAATTCAAACTTTGAGTTATTTTGTAACTTTTTTTATTGTAAATAAGAGGACTAATTATAACCACTATTTAACATCAAATCCTATAAAAAAATACAAAGGATAATTTTTGCCAAAATATAAAAAAAAATACAAAAAATTGGTGGAAGAACTAAAATTATAAATTTTTTGAATTAGTTTTATCAACGGTAATATTTCACTAATAAAAAAAATAATAAAATATCACCAGTGATAAAATAAAATATCTGATAAAATTATTTTATTACGGGTGATGTTTCATTATTTTTTCACTAGTGAAATATCACTATTAATAAAAATCAGTTCGAAAAATTTATTACTTTAGTCTCTCCGTTTAATTTTTAAAACTTTTAGACTTTTTAGCAAAAATGATCCCTCGTACACGCAATCAGTATATCAAATAGTTAACTCTTATTCAAAGAATGATTATGGTCTTAGTTTTGTTGATTACCTTGACTAACATGGTTCACTAAGACATGTCGGTTTATGTTTGCGGGCTAGCATTGATCCCACTATCGCTAGCATGCGCTCACTTTACTTGTTCAACATCATGAATAAGAGATATATACTGTAATTAGTAAACAAATTAAGTTGAAATCATATCTCCAGTACTTTTTCTCAGTAATTAAACTCATAACAACAAAATTTTGTTAGTTCAATCTTGCGCAATAGATATACCGCACGAACATTACGAATGTAGCGGTGTAAACCATTTGTGATAGTTCACGAAATACTTAAAATTGTCTTCGGTTGGAACTGAACTTGAGCTTGAGCCTCTCGAGTACGTTTTCAAGTCGAGCTTGTAGCAGTAAATTAACACGCTAAGATGATATGAGTAAATACATTTGCACTCTCTCTTTTTCACATAGTTATCTCCGGCCTTGAAATTTTATTTTGCTTCGATCTATTTTACCTGTTTCTCCGACGATTGGTTACGGTTGGCCGTTTGAATCTCTTTCTTCCATCATCTTTTGTACATATGCTCTTTTTTTTAATGTTTGTTTCTCTCCTAACTCCTTTAATAATAGCCTCTTACTTTCAAATCTGTCACTTGTCACTGCCGCCGCCTTCGATCCGGCTACCACTTCACACCACCGATGGCTTGCTGCTGCATTTGGGTCTTGGATTTAGATTTGTTTGGCTTAGGTTTGGCTCTTTTAGGGATGTTAGGTTTTATCTTCTTTGTATGTGTGTGTATCTTGTGTACTTTTACTCCAAACCACGCCTTCATATGGGTGTGTTCACGAAAAGCTCACACTGGTGATTCCCCCTCACCCTTGTATTGTGTTGTTGTTCCCGTATCACAACCTTTATGGTGTATGTTTTGGCTTAGCTCAACTTGTTACCTTGTGTATTTTGTTTGGTAAATTAGTTTCGATTTTGCATTTTATGTTCGATGTAACTTGTTGTGTTCAACTTTTCTCCATTTGTAAAGTGTGATAATGTAACTAATGTTAAAAAAATTGATATGAATAAAATGTCATTCTATTTGGGCAACAAATAAGTCAACGATCCAACAACTATTCACAACAACTTTTGGTGGGAAAATCTGTTACAACAACTTCTTCCCCTACCCATTCCCCACTTCTATACATACTCATTTCTATCGCATTTCACATTTAGCTATGAATTTAAATAAGTTTAGTTCTCTTTGTAATCATGTAATTCTTTCTGTTACTTTGTAAACTTCAATCTATAATCAATAACAAATCCTTTGATTATCATTTATGTTTGAGTATAATCCTTCATCTACTAGTTAGATTGAGATCTATACACTCTGTTGCTATCAATTAGTATCAAAGCTTTTATCCTGCACCATACACTCCATTAATGGAGCTTTTCAGTTAGGTTGTTACAATTCATTTACACATCCGTTATTCAATTACACACCTAAAACACCCACGATCTTTGATTGCCACTGCACACACATCAATTCTGGTCATTCTAGACCGTTTGCCTAATAAAAAACAGGGTATGATTTCTTGTTCCATTTCCATTTCACAAACACGTTAGTTAGGATTGTGTACTGGGTTTAGATTAGTACTCTTGTGGTGTAACTATGGATATGTGATTCTATTTGTTTCTATGGCTCCTCAAATTCGTAATAGTGTCATGACTGATCCAATACCATCGTCTTTTACCGAGGAGCAGATGAATTCGATGATGGAGGTCTTGGCAATTGGGTTATAGTCAATGGTGGATACAGATTTTGCTAATGCTAAAGGTGGACAAGGAGGTAATACTGGACCTCATGGTGAAGGTCTAAGTCGAGGTTCACAAGGTTCTCAGTTCACTAGGCTTACTAAGATTAAATTCCTCAAATTTTGTGGTGATAATGTTAGGGAATGGATCTATAAGTGTGAACAGTTCTTTTTGGTTGATAATGTGGCTGATCACCATATGGTACAACTTGCTTCTTTTCATCTTTTTTATGTTTCTAGTATGTGGCATAAGTAATACATTAGAGCTATGGGAGAATATGTGCCTTGGAACATTTATAGAGATAACATTTTGCAATGTTTTGGTAATGCTTTTGATGATCCTTATGCTGAGATAAAAAAAATGCTAGACATACTACTACTATTGAGGACTATTATAACACTTTTGATAGATTGATTAGTAGGGTAGACTTATGTTGGGCCAATGAAAGTTTTAATT
Organism: Glebionis coronaria; assembly: GCA_025667525.1. NCBI lineage: Eukaryota > Viridiplantae > Streptophyta > Magnoliopsida > Asterales > Asteraceae > Glebionis > Glebionis coronaria. Next base: position 580,096,082 of record CM046879.1, read on the forward strand.
ATGGCCCAGTTTAGATTTGTTTAAATTAGACTAAGTGTTATGAATCGCTGTGAAGACCAGCGACAGAGACCTGACCAGCTGAAGGCAAAGCCTCACCTGGCACACCAGGAACATTTAAGTCAAAGACAACGTCAGAAAAGTCGAAGATTATCTGAAGTCATACTCACCAACAGTTATGGACAAGTTGGGATGTAAAAGGAATGTACTGGTGTTCAAGGATCTCTGAGATGACAATACTTAGAGATCACTTACACCCCTTAGCAGCTTATGCAACCAGAGACTTGCTTTGCCTTTTATAGTTTAGGCGAGAGAATCTCTCAAGTATTTTGAGCGGGAAAAAATAGGAGATTTAAGATAAAGCTTAGTACGACCTAGTGGGATAAAGTGAACAGTTGACACAACTGTTCACCTAAAGTTGTTTAAAGGTATGTCTCCTTATAGACATACATTTAATGCGTTGTACTACTTCTACATAGAAGTAGACACGTGCCAACTACTCCCACTAAGGAAGCAACCTCGTATCACTATAAATAGGAGGGAGAAAGAAGACAAACATAACCCTTGTGCTTGGATAATTTATCTAAGTCTTTCTCCCACTAGAACCTCTCAGATTTCTACCAGCGACTCTAAGGTTCTCTCGTAAACTTGAGTCTCGAATCAAGTTTTCGTGTCTAAAGGTTCCTTTCTTTATTGTTACTCAACGGGTGTATTCATAACACTTTATCGATTAAGAAGAACCTCGTTGTATTAGTGCACTTTTATTTTTTATTGTATTGTATTTACTATTTATAGAAGATTACTCCAAACACAAAAGGAAAGTACAAACATAGGATACCATGCATGACAACTAGAGATGGTAACAGGGTCGAGTTTGCGAGGAATGGTTGCTACCATCCCCATCCCCAAAGTTAAATATCTATCCCCATCTCCGTTCCCATCCCCATCGGGGATTACTAGCTACATACCATCCCCAATGGGGAATCGGGGAATTTTTTTCCCCGTTACACAATTAACATTTAAACAATGTTTTAAATGACACAACCATTACAAATAACACAATACAGTAATATCAAACAACTTTAACGAGATTAACATTCATGCGAGCATGCTCAGTATTAATAATAACAAAATTAACACACAAGAGCTCATCCTAGAAGGTTAGTGTCAAAGGATATTAACTATCGACTGATAGTGTTTCATTTATTTAATAAATACTTGAAACATACAAGATATATACATGTATATGTAGAAGAAAGATATTCCAGGGCGGGTTCGGGGATGATTTTGGGGAACCAAGGGTAATACCATCCCCGCCTCCATACCCGCTTTTTATTATCGGGGAATCTCCACCCCCATCCCCATACCCGGTCAACTCGGAGAATCCCCAGTCAAATTAGATTCGGATATCGGATTCTCCGTCGAGTTCGGAATTTTTTGCCATCTCTAGTGACAACTCAATCAATACAAACATCACTTTGTTGTCCCAAAGTGTTGTTTCTTTTGGCCTTGTTAAAACTAGTGATCCATCAAACTGGACATAGAAACAAGAGTGAATTACATGGTTCGTCCGTCCTTTTGGTTTTGGTCAAATCTCTAATTGAGCCTCTACTTTTTTTTCTTAATCGTCCGTATCTTGAAATTATGTAACATCATTCGTCCTTATATCTAGAGAGATAAGAACGAATGGTGTTCAAAGGCATAGCCAGAAATTTGTCTTAAGGTGGGTCGATTTTTTTTCCGAGACTAACAAGTACCGAAATATATAACTATGTCAAAACATTCTAGCAAATTTGTTTATTTATCGTTCTAATTGTATGCGGAAAAACATTTTTTCATAGATTAAACAATCTAAGAGTTAAATTAAAAGTTTATACAAAGTCATTATTAACTTTTTACATGAATTCGTTCGTACGTGTATCTAACTAGATAGTCAACATATATAACACACTTTAATAAATTATGTTTTACAACATAAATATACGTATAATCTTAAGGCTTTGTGGATGGGCCATGGCACATTTTTGCACCCCACACACCGACGCCAAGGCGGGGCAAAGGCGTGAGGCGTGATCTCACGTTCAGAAATAGACCTTGGCGTCGGCGTTACGCGTGGCCTGGCATAAGGCGGGAAAAGGCGAGCAAAAGCGGGCAAAGGTGCGAGTTTTTTTTAAAAGCTTTGAAAATTTTCAAATATTTAGAATTTTTACTTGCGTTTACTAATATTTTTAATTTTAGTTAAGATTTATAAATGTTTATTACTCGTATAATTATAAATATAATACAAAACTAAAAATTTATAATTATATATTGCCGCTTTAAGTCACGCCTTAAAAACGCCGCGCCGCTACGCCTTACGCAAAAACTCAAGGCTTGAACTCGCCGCCACGTCGCACCTCACGCTATCTGGAACCTTGGCGTATCTGTCTCCTGGTGGCAAAGTGAGTGGGTAGAGTCAGGGGCGGAGCCACTTGTTAAGCAGTGGGGGGCGTTGCCCCCAACGGAGCTCCGGCGGACACACAGAAATATATAAGAAAAATGAGAACTTTGATCGAAAAATGTCAGGTGCCCTCAACTAAATATTAAAAGTGCCCTCAGCATTTTGTGAGATTAACAATAATAAGTCTTCTTTTATGATAAAAATTGTTTTGTGATGGTTTTCATCATCGGAATAAATGGAGGAAAAAAAACTGTAATTGGAAAGGTATATGGTGATGAGGATGGTTGAGTGGGCCTGACAAAGAAAGGGCCTAGTGGGTAGAAAATAGTTTTCTATTGATTTTATATTTGTGTTGACATGAAAAATGTACTGTCTATCTTATCTTTTTATTTTTCATTGGTTTGGTTGGACAAATGGTTTCTTTTATAGTTTACGTGAAGGTAAGATCGAGTAAATGAATTCAAAAACCGAACCCAATCGAATCTTTGATTTGGTTTTTGTTTTCGATATATAGTTCAGTTTTGTTTCGTCTCGGCTCAAAATCGAGATTAAATCGGTTCGAACTACTTAAACCGCCGGTTCAGTTTTGATTTTTATATGTGAAAATAAGTTAGGTTTTTTATTAGGTTTTTTTAAAAACTCCCTTTCGGTTTAATTTGGTTCGAGTCGATTTCGACTCGATGCTCAGTCTTACATTAAGGTACCAACGCATGACGTTCAATATTATCTAGGTGATGAGAAGTTTTAATTAAAAAAATAATACAACAAATGTTTTATAGACAATCACACCTAATCATCCGGATACAATATATGAATGCATAGAAGAATGACTTTTTTTTCTTTAAATAAAACCCGGCACAATTCACTTGAATACTAAAAATCCACTTATTGCTCGTTGCCCCCTGTAATTATATTTCTTGGCTCCGCCACTGGGTAGAGTAACGGGTCAAAACAAGGTTTTTTTTTTTGGTACAGGTCCAAACAGTAGGTTTCTCCATGTTCTTTCTATAAATAACTAGTGTGTTACTGTAAATGTTAGAAGGATATTAATAAGATACGAGTATAATCTAACCTTTTCGCATATGGTGCTTCAGGGTGTTGTATGCATTAAAATTACACTTTAGATGAGCTACCTGTTTGACCCATTTTCTTATTAAGTAAAGTTTTTATATACTGTTATCTGAACAATAACTTTTTGACCAGACGAACTCCAGCACAGCTTGTGAACATGACCAACCTTGAAATTTTGTAAGTACCGCTTACGCAAGTAACTTTTGAGATGATAATATTCTACAAAATATCTGAAATTTGACATTAATGGTGTGATGGTTTCAGGTAGATGTCAGGGATCGTTCCAGCTGGTCTTGCTTACTTGTAACTCAGCTACTTACAGACCGTTGGTCGTTCTTTTATCTGATTGATGAGTTTGTTGTTAGGTACCTGGATCACAATCATTTTAGCAGGACGATACCCGATGCATTCTAGCCTTACTCCTATAACTCAAAAACATCATCTTCAGAGTTATTTTTCTTGTTTAATGTTGTCCTTTTTTGCAGATACATTGAAGGGAATGCATGACGTCAGCCTCAAGGACCATTAGTGTAGTGTTCGTGCAATTCCTTGCGGGGATCCGAATGGTGAGACCGGATCGGATCTGGGGTGATGTATGCTTCGGATAACCTGAAACCAAAGTAACGCGTTAGCCTCGTCCGGGTGTGAGAACCCAGACTAAGCTCCGGCGTGAAAGTAAGTAAAGCGTAAAAATCCGAAGAGGAATATGAGAGTAAAATAATATAAGTAAAAAGCGATAAGGGTAAAAAAGTTAACCTAAACCTTTAACCCAAAGGGGGTATTTATACTAGTTTGATTCCTAAAAGGACGGGAATGGTGATGGGCCTTGGTTTGCCCGATTGGGGACACACTCCCTATTTTATAGGAAGTGTGTCTGCTGAGTTCCTTGTTGACTATCTTTGACTTCTTCTAGAAGGATGTGCGCGTTCCGGATCGTCAAGTGTGTTCCGGATCGGGTCATGTTTTCCGGACACATACACGAACAAGTCCCCCCCCCCCCCCCAAGTGTTGATTGGGCTAACTTTGTCCAGAAAAGGTTTAGTCAAATCAATACTTAAAACTCGTTTTTGTAATTGGTGTGGGCCGAACAAGCTTTTCAGCCCATTTTACAGCTGAAGCCCATCAAGGCCCAACCACTTTTACCCTACTTCCCTGCGATGATCGACACGTGGCGTCAGCTTGCTCGGATTGATGACACGTGTGTTTTTACTGTACCTTTCACGCTCTCCCATGTTTTTACCGAGCCTATAAATACCTACCCATTAGTCATTTGTTTGTGTGTGTTTTTACTTCTCTCTCAGGTTTTCCTTCTCTCTACCAATCCGGATTTCTCTTCTCAGGTATCTTTTCTTCCTTTCTTGGTTACCTTTTCGGATCCATCCCTCATACGTTATGGCAGACGAGAATCTTCCTGGGCCTTCCGGCTCAACTCGCTACGCTCCCAAGTTAGACATGCCTAAATATACAACTACTCTCAACGAGGCTTATGTTAAATATTTGGTGAAGACATATCATATTCCGGAAAGCTGCAACCCCCAAGTTGCTCCGGAAGGTATGACTATGGACCGTCTCCCTCAAAACCGTATAGGCTTATATGAGCAGTTCTTTAAACTATCCGGACTACGAGTCCCCTTCTCCACCTTCCTTTTGGCCGTTTTAAAAGACTTTGCCGTACATATCTCACAATTAGTTCCATTAGGGTTGAATCGTGTTATCACCTTTGAAGTTTACTGCTGAAGCCTCTCCATCGAACCTACTGCTCCTCTGTTCCGTCTTTACTATAGGCTTAGCAAACAAGGTCATTGGTTCTTTTTTGAAAAGAGGTCTGGAAAGGGTTCTCGCAAACAGATTTTTCATGATACTCTCACTTGCTTGAAGAATTGGAAATGGGAGTTTTTTTGTCATAGATCGCCGGGCTGTTCCAGAATTTATGTCGTGGAGACATGTTGATTCGGACTTGAATGATTATGTTCCCCGAGATGGTTTTAATGAATCGGATGCTCTTCTTCTTGAAGAGCATGTTGTAGACCTGGCTGCCCTTCCGGAAGGGGTGTTATATATGGCTGGTGTATCACTAACTTTGGAGTGTCCAAGATTCTTGCCTCGTTTTTTGGATCCGGAAGGGAATGGTATTACCCTTATTTTCATTCTCTCTCTTTCTATACTTTGTCTTTTCCCTTTTCATGGTTGTAAGTTTGTATTGCTTTCGTTGTGTTTTCTTTCTCTTCTTGTAGTTGTCACCATGTCTGAGTACCTTAGGTTTCCTATCACTGCTCCGTGCAAGATTACTAAGGACGATCGCTTGACTGATGCCAACCGGATCACACCTCATGTTTCCGAGGCCCTTGCTGCCGGGGAGCGTTTGAGTGCTCCTACTGCTGATCAAATTATTGCTATGAGTGAGAGTGAGGTTGTCAAAGCCACTCGTGAGAAGAAAAGGCTTGCCGCTCTTCGCGCCGCGGAGGAGAAGAAGAGAAAGTAAGAAAGTGGGGAACCGATGGGGAAACCAAAAGGGAAGAAGAAATCTTCCGAGAAGGGTGGTTCTTCCGGTGCTTCTACTAAAATGAGCAAAGCTGTCAGCGACCTTCATCGGAGTATGAAGCATATGACTCAGATGGTTGCGGCTTCTGATGGCTCAGCCAAGAGAAGAAAGGTAGATGCGGATGGGGGTGTGGATATTAATTAAGATGAGATCCTTAATGAGGATCGTGTTCTTAGTCCTTCGCCTCTTAGGTCTGTTAATTTGAATATTAACATGGATGATGACTCTCCCGGACCTACTGGCACCGGTTCGGGGAAGACACATGAGGAGGGGTCCAAAGGGGATGGGAAGGATACTGCCTCGGAACATACTAAGGAAAAAAGTCCCACTCTTGGCAATTCGTATCTGGATGGATCAAGCTCCAAAGGTGTTTTTTCTGACGATGTTGAGGAGCCTGTCAAACAAAGGGATGGGAAAGGGATTATGCATCCGGAGCATCATCACTCTACACGTAAGTACCTTCCTCCCCATGCTTTCCTCTTATATTACTCATGCATATCATGTTATCTGTTTTTATTAAAAAACTTATGTTTGTCCGAAACAGGCGTGTTTACTGCGGAGGAGGGGCCGACTGGCCCAAGTGCTAGGTATGCTCCGAATTGGAGTATTAATGCTGCCAGCCAGGTGGATACCCCTTCGGAGTGCCGCGACCTAATGATGCATCTTATTCCTCCGGCTGTGCAACGAGAATTGAGCTCCTATCCCCCTTCCCTTGCCCTAAGCCGTAGCTGGTACCAACTTTCTCGGAGTACGATGGGAATGGTCGACTCCCTTCGCAGGTTGGAGGAAGAATCCCACGACCAAGGCCATCTTATGGATAAGTGCGAAGAGTACAAAGTGCTTCTGCATGCTTCTGATGTTAAGTTGTCGGAACAGATCTAAGCCAATTCTAAACTCTCCTCTCAGCTTCAGAATGCCGAAAAGGTTTGTGCTGCTAGGGATTTCGAGCTAGCTGCCGCAATGGGCGAAAAATATTATTTGTCAGAGAGGCTCAAAGGTCGTGATGCCCGGATTGCTGATCTCGAAGCGACTTTGCATGTGGTGAATGCTGACAAAGACAGATATGCCGAGGAGATCAAAGCATTAAAAGCCGAGAAGGACGAGCTGCAAAGCAAGTGCAACACTTCTGAGATGGGAAGGTACAATGCTGTCCGGACACTGCTTCCTGCTGTTGTTTCCAAGCTTCTGAACAACCATGAGCATAAGAAGAACATAACAGACTGCTTCAACAAAGCTATTGAGGTTGGCTGGGCCGCAGGGATTAAGGTTTGGAGACCTGTTGAGGAGTAGTTGGCCGTCGTTGCTGCCACTCCGGGTTTTGACTTATACTGTGAGAAGAAGATGGGGCCGATGGTTGATGCCCTTCCGGAGGCTAAGTATCCCTATATCCAAGAGGTCGTCACCAACTTCTACCTACCCATTGAGCGCTTGATGGAAATCGAACCTGCTCTGGCTCCTCCAAAGGTTGTGGACCCTTCGGCAGAGACCCTTAATGATGAAGACATAATGTCCCTTCATGATGATGCCGATGCTTCTGGAAGCAAGGATACCCCCGCGGCCTGATTTGCTTGTGATCCGTTTAAAACAATTGTTTCCAATCTTAACTCTATTCGGATGAATGTAATATTTGCAGACTATTTGTATTTGTTGTTTCGTTTTTTATGCCTCTTTTGATTTGGAAGATTGTAATAACTATATTGCTTTCGTACGTTGACCTTTATATTTTGTTAAATATATACCTCTTTTATGATTCTTGTTTGTTTGAAAAGATAATTGCATACGAATAGGCCTCACCTTTCGGCTTAGGACTTAAAGCGAAAGTGAACAAGATTATATATAAACCATCCGTTTCGGATAGGACTTATTTAAAAATAACCAAATTCTTCCCTTACCGAAGGGAGAAAGAATTGGATGCGTGTGCCTTCTATTTCGGATAGGACTTATTCAAAAATAACCAAATTCTTCCCTTGCCGAAGGGAGAAAGAATTGGATGCGTATGCCTTTGATAGGTGTGAAAACACCCATCCTTTTACCACTTATTTCTTTCTAAAACGAGTATTTAATATCATTTGTTTGGAATTATGCGTGGTTTGTGTGTTTGTTGTGTTTTCAGAGCCAGCCGGATAAATATTGAAGAAAACATGGGATTGCACGGGTTTTATCGAAGAAAAAGTCTCAAGACGAAGTCTATTGTCCAAGATATGCAAAAGATTTGAAGTTAATGGGCCTATTTGAAGATTTATCGAAGAAAAGGACCAAAGATGGAAGATTTATATATGTCGAAGAACTCAAGTCTATTAAACGAAGAAATTAAAAGACAAGTTGAATTTATTCATCGACAAATCCCGAATCTGAGTCGAAAACGTCAACTTTACTGAAAAGACGAGAAGACAAAAAGAAAGGAAGAAAGCCCACTCACCAACCAAGCCCAAGGCCTATAAATAGAAATCCCTTCACACATTAGAACTAGTTTTTTTTTTCATTTTTCCAGTTTCTTTCTTTTTGGTTCGTAGCAAAACCAACACCATTAGGGTGTTTGGTGATTTTTATTTTCTTTTGATTTCTCTAAGTTCTTGTAAGTTTAATCTTTACTTTTGATTGTTTAAACCTCAATCATTTAATATCATCTTTCCTTTAATATTGTTCATCTTTTTCTTTTTGATTCAAAGTCTTAAGTTTTTATTTTGTTGAGTTTGATCTTCAAAAGTAAGTGGGTTTTGTGTTTTTGTTGATTTGGTTTGATGTTTATCATTAGTAGATGATTAGTGGTTAGTTTGGTTTAATCTTTTGGTTAAAACTTGGTGATTTTAGTCAAATTCATATCTTGGTTGTATCCCCCGTTCTTCGCCTTCAAAAATCCCCAGATTCCGAACCAACAGTAATTATTCCGATCGAAGCAATTCTAGTTAATTATTCCGGATCAGTCAAACATTCCGAATGAACCATTTATTCCTGATCAATCATCTATTCCGGATGAATAATTATTCCGGATGAAGCATTTTCTTAATTATTCCGAATAAAGGTTTTTCTCTTAAATATTCCGAACCAAGCCATATTCCGAACCAGCTTATTTCCTTTTTATTCCGAACGAGCAAATATTCCGGATGAACACATATATTCCGGATGAGTGATTTTGGAATTTTATTCCGAACGAAGTAATATTCCGAACGAATCTTTTTCTTTTCATTATTCCGAATGAGCAACATTCCGGATGAGTTAGATTTCCGAACGAGCAACTTTATTCCGGATCAGCAGTTATTCCGAACGAAGGGTTTTCCAATTATTCCGGATCAAGGGAACATTCCGAGTAAGCAGTTTTATTCCGGATCAAGCATTTTTCCGAATCAAGGATTTTTGGTTATTCCGGATCAAGACATTTTGGTTATTCCAGATGAGCTAGTTATTCCGCATGAGTTGATATTCCGAATGAAGTAAATTTATTCCGGATCAAGCAATTATTCTGAATCAGTAGTTTTGCAAGTAAGGGTATTTTACTGTTTTACTGTTTAATTTTAATTCAATTTAAGCCTTATTTTATTAACAGCTTTTAGTTTAATTTTATATTTTTGCGCATTTAAACCTTTTTAGTAGAATAGAAAACCAACCCCTTTTTAGTAACCAAGAACGATAATTCTACTTTGAGTCGTGATCAATTCGAGAAGATACCGAGGAACGAACTTTCAACCTAGCAAAATCTTTGTATCGAATGGCGCCGTTGCCGGCTCTTCTCGTAAGGATTAACGGTTTTTTGTGAGAAATTGGATTTTGGGATCCGTACACCGTGAACGTTACTTTTTCATCATAAAAAATTTTCAAAAAACCTAAAAAATATATAAAATTTTCAAAAATCCAAAAAAAATTAAAAAAACATAAAAATCCAAAAAGATTTGTGCTTTGTTATTTCTTTTGCAGGTGCATGCGTACACGATCAACGTCTTATCCCGAGCCCGAGACTCTCGATAACTTAGACATGGCCGGTGTACATAGCAACAATAATAATCCACCTCAAAACAACATGAGTAATAACAACAATGAACCTCTACCGGACAATCGTCCTATGATCGAACTTTTGCAAGCACATGTAGAGGGTAACAACAATGCTATTATCATACCCGCGATTGCAGCCAACAACTTTGAGCTCAAATCCAGCTTCATTCAAATGGTCTCTGCTCAACCATTCTTGGGGCGTACCATTGATGATCCTCATTACCACATCAAAAGGTTCCTTCAACTCACGAATACGGTCAAATTCAATGGGGTTCCACAAGAGGTAATCCGCTTACAACTTTTTCCTTTCTCCTTAGAGGGACAAGCCCGGCATTGGCTTGCAAAGGAACCGCCACAAAGTATTCTTACGTGGACGGACTTAGAGACCAAATTCATAAACTACTTTTTCCCACCCTCACGTACTACCGCTTTGCGGAATGAAATTATTAATTTTGAACAAAAGTACGATGAGACTTTTAGTGAATCTTGGGACCGTTTTAAAGACCTTTTAAGAAAGTGCACACAACATGGTTTTACCAAAGTGCACCAAATTAATACTTTTTACAATGTTTTAAGCATGAATGACCAAGATTCACTAAATAGTGCCTCGGGGGGTAATATTTTGGTTAAATCTTCTAATGCCGCTTGGGATATTATTGAGAATAAGTCTAGAGTGCAAACCAAGAGTGTTCGGACCAATGCCGCTAGTGCTAGCACTAGTGACAACGACAAGAGAATTGATAAGCTTACTTCGCTTATTGAATCACTTGCTGTCCACACTGTTAACAATACCAAAAGCATCAACGCTCAAAACGCTCAAGTCAATGTTGTAAGCCAACCATGTGAAATATGCGGGGGTCCTCACTCTTACACTACTTGTACCTCCACACAAGACTATCTTTGTGAGAATGTTAACGCAGCATACGGTACCTATCCTCCGGGAGGCTATCCAGCCCGCCCTCAAGGAGACCGTAACTTGCTAAGTTATCGTTCCACCAACTTTCTTTCCCCGCCCGGTTTTCCTCCAACCAATCAAAACCAACAACAAAACCTTAACCGAACCAACCAAAACCAACCTCGAGCACCATACCAACCACCTCAAAGACAACCATATCCACCTCAAAATCCTACTCAAGTTTACCAACCCGCTCTTTACCAACCACCTGCTTATCAAGCACCTCCTCCTACCCAACCCACCGTTTTCAACCACGAGGTCGAAACGTACATGCGGACGAATGATGTGTTGGTGAAGAATATGCAGACCCAGATTATTAATTTGAAGGGCGATATGGTGAAACAAGGGAATGATCTTAGAGTCGATATGCGAAACTCTTTGACTAGTCAAACGAATGACCTAAGGGACATGATGGCTGGTTTCTTCCAAGGTAATCAACCCTCTTCTTCGGGTACTCTTCCAAGTAACACCGTTGCTAATCCAAGAGGGGAGATGAAAGCAATCACCACTCCCAGTGGAAAAGGTACCAAGGAACCCGAGCTTCCTACACCTACACCGGTGATTGTGACAAAGGAACACGAGTCCACCACTCCTATTCCTCCACCTCTTACTTCCACCCCTCCACCACCCAAGGATGTGAGTGATCCTACAATTCCAAAGCATTCCTCTTCATCCGATATACATTATCCCTCAAGGTTGAGGAAAGAGAAGCTCAAAAGCAAGGATGATATTCAAGTTTCAAACTTTCTCAAAATGTTTAAACAATTGAATTTCAACATCTCCTTTGCTGAGGCTCTTGCTCACATGCCTAAATATGAGAAGATGTTTAAAGATCTTCTTAGTGACAAGGAAAAGCTTCTTGATATTGCTAATACCCAACTTAATGAGAATTGCTCTGCGGTTCTCTTAAGGAAATTTCCAACCAAATTTGGTGATCTGGGTCGTTTCTTAATCCCTTGAAACTTCCCGGGAGTAGAGAATTGCATGGCCCTAGCCGATCTAGGTGCTAGTATCAACTTAATGCCTCTAAGCGTTTGGAAGCAATTATCTCTCCCTGAGCTAGTCCCCACCGAAATGACTTTGGAATTAGCTAACCGTACGGTTGCTTATCCGGTGGGGATAGCCGAAGACGTTTTCGTTGGCGTCGACAAATTCACCTTCCCGGCGGATTTTGTTGTCGTTGACTACGAGATGGATCCTCGTGTTCCATTAATCGTTGGACGTCCATTCTTGAGGACCGGTCGCACTCTCATCGATGTAGAAGCGGGTGAGCTTATCATGAGAGTTGGTTACGATCAAATTGTCTTCAACATGGGTAAGATTTCTAAACAACCTTATTCATACGAGAGTGTTAATTGTATCGACGTTCTTGATGAGGCTTGTGAAGAACACTTTAATGATGCTTGCAAAATTAGTCTTACCTCTCTTCCCAATGTTGAGACCGTTGCCTCCATTGCTCCATCACTAACTCCATTTGGAGAAAGTGATTTCCTTTTGACAGAATTTGAAGCAACTTTGGGAGATGTGAACTTACAATATGACGATTCTCCCATCGATTAGGATGAAGACATTCGTACCATTGAGAAACTTCTCAATGAGGACCATATTTCTCCACCATCTCCCAAGGATATTGCTATCGATGAACCGAATTTGACTACGCCTTCCATCGAAAATCCTCCAGATTTAGAGCTTAAGGAATTACCGTCCCATCTCGAGTACGTGTTCCTTGAAGAAAAGAAGAAGTCACCCGTCATCATCGCTAAGGACTTGAAAGAAGAAGAAAAATCTCGCCTTATCGCCGTGCTTAAAGATCATAAGAAGGCAATTGCTTGGAAAATTTCCGATATCCGCGGAATTGATCCAAACTTTTGTACTCACAAAATTCTCATGGAAGATGACTTTAAACCCGCAATCCAAAGCCAAAGAAGGGTTAATCCTCGAATTCATGACGTCATCAAACAAGAGGTTATCAAACTTCTAGATGCCGGAATGATTTACCCTATTTCGGATTCGCCATGGGTAAGTCCCGTCCATTGTGTGCCCAAGAAAGGTGGAATAACCGTCGTTCCCAATGAACACAACGAGTTGATTCCTACTCGTCTCGTTACTGGGTGGAGAGTTTGTATCGACTATCGCAAACTCAATGATGTCACGAGAAAAGATCACTTTCATCTTCCTTTCATGGACCAAATGCTCGAGCGTCTAGCGGGCAATGATTACTATTGCTTCTTAGACGGTTTCTCCGGTTATTTTCAAATTCCCATCGATCCTAAAGACCAAGAGAAAACCACATTCACTTGTCCCTACGGAACATTTTCTTACAAACGAATGCCTTTCGGTTTATGTAATGCTCCTGTGACGTTCCAAAGGTGTATGATGGCTATCTTCCATGACATGGTTGAAGAAACTATGGAAGTCTTCATGGATGATTTCTCGGTTTATGGCGATTCTTTCTCTGCTTGCCTTGCCAATTTAGAATGTATGCTTAAGCGGTGTGAAGACACTCGCCTTGTTCTAAATTGGGAAAAATACCATTTCATGTTAAAAGAGGGCATCGTGCTAGGACATAAAATCTCAAAAGCCGGTCTCGAAGTGGACCGTGCTAAAGTTGATGTCATAGCCAAGTTACCTCCACCTTCAACCGTGAAGGGTGTGAGAAGTTTCCTCGGTCATGCGGGCTTCTATCGACGATTTATCAAAGACTTTTCTAAAATCGCTCGCCCGATGACCCACCTCTTGGAAAAAGATACTCCTTTTTATCTTTTCCAAAGAGTGTATTGAAGCCTTCAACCTTCTTAAGGATAAGCTAACTAAGGCACCGGTCTTGGCTACCCCTAGTTGGGAGCTACCTTTCGATTTGATGTGCGATGCTAACGACTTTGCTATTGGAGAGGTTTTGGGCCAAAGAGTGAATAAACACTTCCAACCAATCCATTATGGACAATGACAGGGGCTCAGTTACATTACACGACAACCGAAAAAGAGTGTTAATGCAATAAATGCCTAAAAACGTTACTTGCATTTTTCGGTCTCGCTTTGTTTTGATTACGACAATATGTAAAAACAAGCATTTACGAAAATAACGAAAAACGAATTCTTGAGTTCAAGTATTTTTCATTTTACCCATTTTCACTTAAGGTATGGATAAACAAGTACTAACCTTAATCAAGTGATCAAGTGATTTAATCTTTTCTTAAAACTCACTTTTTATTAAGTGTGACAAGTTTTTTTATTAAACTTTCTTTTTAAGAAAATGTTTTATTAAATTAATTATTTGAAAATTTGAAAATAGCATATTCTTATTTGGTTAAGAATATTCTATCAGGATATTTTTTAAGCCAGATATGACCTCCACCACTAAAAGACAAAAAGGGAGCCGAGTCTAGTCCGGCGGTACCTTAGCCCCTAGGCGGTTCCTTATCGATAAGGAACCGCAGGCTGAGATAAGGTACCGCGGGCAGATATAGCCGTTGGCTCCTTTGTCCTATAAATAGTGGACCATTCTCAGCTTTTCAACTCACCTCTTTTGCACATCTATTTCCAGACTCAAACCTCTTCTTTAATCACTCAAATCTTTGATCATTTGTTTGATTACTACTTGTTTAAGAAGTGAATCTTGTTCTTCCATCCCTTCCTCTCCAAGTGCAAAGAGAAGAACACTATCCTTGTGAAGTGTTGAGTCCACCACCAAAGATCCATTGAAGATCTAATTTTATACATTTGTTGTTGTGTCATAGTTGTGAAGATCCAAGTAGTTGTGTCTATTTGGAAGTTGTGTATGTACTAAGTATAGTTGTGTAGATTGGTCCTAGCTACGATTAGGGCTCGACTTTTAGCTTAGAGTCGGAAATTGGTTAAGCGACGTGTATGGTTTTCTCCACCATAAGGAGCTTGTTGTGTAGTGAACTCTCGAGTAAGGAGTACTCGAGGATTGGAGTAGGAACGAGGAGTGAGCTTCGTTGCCGAATCACTATAAATCCTTGGTGTTCGGTTTGATCTTTCTTACCCTTAACTCTTTACATTCTTTATTCTTTGTGCATATATATTTGTTAGTATTAGCTTAACTACACTATCATTGTTCATATTGTGCATAAGAAGATTTCACATATTTCCTCAAGCCTAAGTTTTTGAAAAAGGATTTTTGGAAACCACATTTTAACAAGTAAATATAAGAAACTATTCAACCCCCCCCCCCCTTCTAGTTTCTACAATTGGTATTAGAGCGGGTTGCTCAAGAATTTTTAAAGTATATTGTATTTTAAAACTTGAATCGATCTATGGATTCCAACAAATACCTAGAAGGGCAATCTATGCAAAGACCACCACTTTTTGAAACCGATAGTTTTATTTATTGGAAAAATAGATTTGAAACTTATGTGAAATCAAAAGATTTAGATCTTTGGCATGTTATTACCAATGGTGATTTTTTACCCTTTCAAGTTAATGAAGTTTCTAAAACAAAAGAATTGGTCACTTTTGACAAATCTAATGATGAAACTAAAAAGAAACTTTCAAAAAATAATGAGGCTAAAATGGTTATTTATAATGCTTTACCTAAGAAAGAGTATGAAAGAATTTTTATGTGTGAAACCGCTAAAGATATTTGGAACACTCTTTTAGTAACCCACCAAGATAATAGCCAAGTCAAAGAAAGCAAAATCGATCTTCTTGTCCAACAATATGAACAATTTGTCATCTTAGAAGATAAAACTATTGATAGTGCATTTGCTAGATTTAACACCATTATTACTAGTCTAAAAGCACTTGATGAAGGTTTTTCTAGCAAGAACAATGTTAGGAAGTTTCTAAGGGCTTTACATCCAAAGTGGAGAGCAAAAGTCACGGCGATTGAAGAATCGAAAGATCTCTCAACTTTATCACTCGATGAACTCATAGGAAACTTGAAGGTTCATGAGATGATAATTTTGAAGGACTCGGAATTAGTGAAAACCAAGAGTGGAAGGAAATCTCTTGCACTTAAAGCCAAGAAGGCACAAAGTGACCATGATAGTTCCTCGGAAAGCGATGACGAGGAGTATGCATTGGCGGTGAGAGATTTCAAGAAGTTCTTCAAGAGACGAGGTCAACACGTTAGGCAACCCAACTATGACAAGAAACCATTGTCAAAGAATCGGTTTGTCAAGAACGAAAATGGTGATAGGAACTGCTTTAGATGTGGTGATCCAAATCACTTCATTGGTGATTGTCCAAAGCCCGCTCGCGATAAGAACCACACGGCGTTCGTTAGTGGCGCTTGGAGCGATAGCGGTGAAGATGATGATGACAACCCCAAAGAGGAGAAATGTCTTATGGCTCACAGTTCTAAAGAGGTACATTCTGAAACCGAATATTATAGCAATGATAGTTCCACTCTTGATGATATTGAATTTGAAGGCAAATATGATAGTTTACACAAACTTAGTCTTAAATTCATAGAAAAGAATAAAACCTTAAAATCAACCAAAACTAAGCTTGAAAATGAGATCAATGAACTTAGGGAGAAATTGGCAATACTTGAGAAAAATAAAGAAGTAGATTTAGGTTGCTTAAGTTGTGAGAAACTTAGATTAGAGAATGAAGATCTAAAGAGCACCTCCATTAAATTGGAAAAGTTCATGAAAGGTACTAGTGCTCTTAATGATATGTTAAACAAACAAGTTCATTCTAAGGAAAGACTTGGTCTAGGTTTTAACTCAAATGAAGCCTCAACTAGTGAACCAAAACAAGTCAGGTTTTCACAAAAAACGTCCACTGTACGCGGTTCCAAATTATATGGCGCGGTTCCTTATAACTATGGAACCGGCGCCATAGATAAGGTACCGCGGGCAGAGGATGATTTTGGTGAAAATTCTGAACTTTCTGAAAAGTCTAAGTTAGATGAAAAACCAAAGCATCTTATTGTTAATAAGGTAAAATTACCCATACTTGACGACAATGCTATTGATAAGTTCTACAAGCCATTAAGTAAACATCTCATGGGAACTAGAAGTTTATTAAGATCATCTTCTACTCCACCTAGAGTACGGAATGAATCTAAGCCTAGAAGTAGAACGACAACGCCTAGAAGAGATAATCAAAACAATTCACATTCTAGAAGTAAAACCCCAACACCTAGAAGAAATGATCATAACTCTAAACCTAGATCAAATACACCTAGGAGAAATAATGAACAACAAAATGGTTACATGAATTACTACCCTGCTCGTTCTCCATGGGGAACCCCTCCTTCATTCATGCATCCCAACCAAATGTAAGGGATGTTTGGAACTAACAATTTTGGACCCATGAGATATTGGGGACCAAATGTTTGATCTTGTGTGTTGTTACCTAGATATGCTTGGGAATTGATTTGGAGCCCGATGAGTGGATTAAGGATAGTGGATGTTCTAAACACATGACGGGTAAACGAAGTTTGTTCTCGCATTACAAAGCATATGATGGAGGTAACGTCACATTTGCTAGTAGTCTACGTGGTAATATCATTGGCAAAGGTACGGTTTCTCTTGACTCCATGACCATTGAAAATGTTGAGCACGTAGATAACTTAGGGTTTAACCTTTTAAGTATAGGTCAAATTTGTGATAATAAGTGTAAGGTTATCTTTTCGGAACATGACAGTGAAATCGTAAAAGATGGAAAGGTCATTGGAAAAGGTATTAGAAAGCATGGGTTTTATGTTATGAAGGTCAATAAGAAGTCAAAAGACAACATATGTCTCGCGACTATAGATGATAGTTCTACTCTTTGGCATAGGAGATTAGGTCACGCTAATATGCGTTTAATTCAATCTTTAGTCTCTAAGGAGTTGGTAAGACACCTCCCCAAGATTAATTTTGATAGTCACTTTTGTGATGCTTGTAAAGTTGGAAAGCAAGTTCACTCAAGTCACAAAGCCAAGAATCTGGTTTCGACCTCTCGGTGCTTAGAGCTCCTACATATGGATCTTTTTGGACCTTCCGCCATACGGAGTTATGGAGGTAACCTTTATACCCTAGTTATAGTTGATGACTATTCTAGATTCACTTGGACTAGATTTTTGGCATCTAAGAATGAAGCTTTCGATCATTTCGAAATCTTTAGTCGAAGAATTCAAAATCAACTAGGATGTCCAATTGTCTCTATTAGGGCGGATCATGGTAGGGAATTTGATAATGAAGTGCAATTTGGTGCCTTTTGTGAAGCTCATGGTATTACCCATAACTTCTCAGCTCCTCGCACTCCACAATCAAATGGGGTAGTTGAAAGGAAGAACAGGACTCTCCAAGAGATGAGTAGGACGATGTTAAACGAGCAATCTTTGCCTCAAAAGTTTTGGTGCAATTCCGTGGACATATCGACTTATATTCTCAACCAAATTCTTATTCGACCTTTCCTAGGAAAGACCCCCTATGAGATTCTTAAAGGTAAGAAACCCTCATTTGAATACTTTAGGGTGTTTGGAAGCAAGTGCTTTATCCTCAACACCAAAGACTACCTTACCAAGTTTGACCCAAAGTCTTACGAAGGTATCCTTTTAGGTTATTCCCAAACTAGCAAAGCCTACATAGTCCTAAATAGAACCTCGGGGGTTATTGAAGAATCACTCAACGTAACCTTTGATGAAACCCCTCCTTCACCCAAGACACCACCATTGGTTGATAATGACTTGGATGAATTAGAAGTAGTTAAAGCCAAAGAGGTTAGAAAAATAGGAGTTGAAGACCTTAGTGTTGAAAAGGAAGTAAACATTAAGGAGTCTAGGGATCATACTCTCAATAATGTCATTGGTGACTTAAATCAAAGGACCCTAAGATCTCAAGTCCAAAACCAAAGCAACTTCTTTTGTTTCGTCTCCTTGATTGAACCAAAGAATGTTAAAGAAGCTTTGACGGATGAGAGTTGGGTCATTGTGATGCAAGAAGAATTGAATCAATTCGTTGCCAATGATGTTTGGGAACTTGTTCCTCCACCTAGAAGTTCTACCATTATAGGAACCAAATGGGTATATAGGAATAAGTTATATGAGAATGGTGTTGTGTCTCGTAACAAGGCTAGACTTGTAGCTCAAGGCTATAATCAACAAGAAGGGATTGATTATGACGAGACATATGCACCAGTAGCTAGATTAGAATCCATTAGAATCCTCTTAGCCTACGCTTGTGCCTTAGATTTTAAGCTTCAACAAATGGATGTAAAGAGTGCATTTCTTAACGGTTTGATCAATGAGGAGGTATATGTGGCTCAACCTCCCGGCTTCATTGATTTTGAGAAACCGGACCATGTTTACAAGCTTAAGAAAGCACTTTATGGACTCAAAAAAGCACCCAAAGCTTGGTATGATAGACTTAAAGCATTTCTTGTTAAACATGAGTATACCATGGGAATGGTAGACAATACACTCTTTACAAAGAAGAAAGTTCCTCACCTCATAATCGTACAAATATATGTTGATGACATTATATTTGGCTCAACTTGTCAAGAATTGTGTGATGACTTTGCCAAAATTACGCATGATGAGTTTGAAATGAGTATGATGGGAGAACTTAACTTCTTTTTAGGACTCCAAATTAAACAAATGGACGATGGTATTTTCTTTAGTCAATCTAAGTACGCTAAAGAAATGCTAAAGAAATTTGGATTAGAAGAATCTATACCAATGAAGACCCCTATGGCCTCGGATACTAAACTCACCGTAGATGATGATTGTGAGTCGGTAGACAACACCAAATATAGAGGTATGATTGGTAGTTTGTTGTACATAACGGCAAGTCGACCGGATATCATGTTTAGTGTTTTCCTTTGTGCTCGCTTCCAAGAGGCTCCCAAAACCTCTCACCTTGAAGCAGTTAAGCGTATCTTCTGATACATTAAAGGCACTATACATTTAGGATTATGGTATCCTAAAGGGACCGGCGTAGAAACCATTGTCTACGCGGACTCGGATCATACGGGAGACTATGTGGACCGGAAAAGCACTAGTGGATTTTGTACCTTCATGGGTTGTTGTTTAACTTCTTGGTTCTCCAAGAAACAAACCGCTCTTGCAATATCCACCACGGAAGCCGAGTATGTGAGTGTCGGAAAAGCATGCCAACAAGCTCTATGGATGAAGCAAGCGCTTGTTGATTACGGGATTTCTCTTGATGATGTTCCCATCATGTGCGATAATAAAGGCGCTATAGACCTAAGCAAGAATCCCGTGCAACATTCGCGAACCAAACACATAGAAATTAGACACCATTTCCTTAGGGATAATGTTCAAAAGGGGAACATTTCTATTGAAAAGGTGCCCTCCGAGGACAACTTAGTCGATATCTTCACTAAGCCACTTAAGAGGGAACCTTTTAATTACTTGCTTCTAGGTCTAGGATTAATGGAACATCTTCCTTAATTTCCTTTCCCTTTGTGTGTTTTCTTCTATCACTTTGAGTCATTGAGTCTTCCAAACTCTTTTTGAAAAACACTCTCTTCTCCTTTTCAAAACTCTCAAAGTCTCTTTCGAAAATGGTTGAGAAATTCGTTGGACATTGTTAATTCAATCTAAAAACGATTTTTCATAGATTCTCGCTATTAATCTAGAGCTTACATAACTCATATGTATGATTCTCTCAAACATAGCAAGAACAAGATAGAATCATGGAGGATCATTGTGTCATGACTTAAGGTCTTGTCTTACACACCTCCTACATCGATAATTTTAAGCCATGTATTTTGGTCAAATCTCTATTTGGTAAGTTTGCATATGTTTTCTTTGTCTATCTTTGCTTTTAAGCATATCCCTATGATAAGTTAGACTAGAAAAATAAGATTTGCTGAAAAATCTTCCTCCAAACACCAAACACTGCCTCTGCAGGCGGTTCCATATGTGAACCGCGGTACCTTATTGATAAGGTACCGCCAGCCTAGATAAGGAACCGCCTACAGTGCGTTCCTTTTTCGGGTTTTTGTCTGAAACTCCAGATTTGCTCCAACATTTTTGAGAATCTTTGTTTCAAACCCTTTGACCACCCCAAAAATACCCTAAGCCTTCCCTATTTAAACCATAAGCATTTTGCATTACTTCACCTCCAAAATGTCTTATTCTCCCAATGAAAGCCTTGAATCTCCTCCATTTTCTCCAATTTCTTTCAATCCCAACTCACCCACAAACCATTACAATCCAAACCCACCTAAGAACACTCTTAATCACATCTCTCCTACCAAGAATGTTGATTGTGGAACATCTTTTCTTCCACCACCACCCTCTAGTGTTCTTCCTCCTTCTCATGATAGTTTCATGCACCATGCAACATATTGTCAATGTTGTCAATATCAACATCTTGCTATGGCACACATCTATGAGGAGTTGAGCTACATCAAGAGTCTCTTAATCAAGCCTCTTCTTCACTATGATTATGAGATCTCCAACAAGCCACCACCACCACCCTCCGCCATTACCTTGTCTTTCATATAAGCATTGGTTGCTTATCCACAAGACACCAAATTCAAGCAAATCTTAGAATTCTAGAATAACTAGAATTAGATTTATGCTTTTGGCTTGTTTCTTTTTCCATACTTTTTTGTATGATGTTCCTTTAGTAACCTATCTTGGATCTTTGTCTTTGTGTTTTCTTCTCTTTTTTTTGTGACCTATTGCTATATATTGTTGGTTGTTTCTTTTGTTCAACTAACCCTTCTATGTAGATTGTCACCATATCTCGATTCCTCGGTGCCCCAAGCTAGGGGGAGTAAGCACCAAGGGGGAGTCTTTGCTAAGTCCGTTTCTTCAACACCGACTTGTGCAACCTTTTTGCTTCGACAAAGAGGGAGAAATGAATAAACTCATCTTCGAAAATCTTGTTTTTTGTGTGATTGAGTTTATGTATTGTCGGAATCAAAAAGGGGGAGATTGTTAATGCAATAAATGCCTAAAAACGTTACTTGCATTTTTCGGTCTCGCTTTGTTTTGATTACGACAATATGTAAAAACAAGCATTTACGAAAACAACGAAAAACGAATTCTTGAGTTCAAGTATTTTTCATTTTACCCATTTTCACTTAAGGTATGGATAAACAAGTACTAACCTTAATCAAGTGATCAAGTGATTTAATCTTTTCTTAAAACTCACTTTTTATTAAGTGTGACAAGTTTTTTTATTAAACTTTCTTTTTAAGAAAATGTTTTATTAAATTAATTATTTGAAAATTTGAAAATAGCATATTCTTATTTGGTTAAGAATATTCTATCAGGATATTTTTTAAGCCAGATATGACCTCCACCACTAAAAGATAAAAAGGGAGCGGAGTCTAGTCCGGCGGTACCTTAGCCCCTAGGCGGTTCCTTATCGATAAGGAACCGCGGGCTGAGATAAGGTACCGCGGGTAGATATAGTCGTTGGCTCCTTTGTCGTATAAATAGTGGACCATTCTCAGCTTTTCAACTCACCTCTTTTGCACATCTATTTCCAAATTCAAACCTCTTCTTTAATCACTCAAATCTTTGATCATTTGTTTGATTACTACTTGTTTAAGAAGTGAATCTTGTTCTTCCATCCCTTCCTCTCCAAGTGCAAAGAGAAGAACACTATCCTTGTGAAGTGTTGAGTCCACCACCAAAGATCCATTGAAGATCTAATTTTATACATTTGTTGTTGTGTCATAGTTGTGAAGATCCAAGTAGTTGTGTCTATTTGGAAGTTGTGTATATACTAAGTATAGTTGTGTAGATTGGTCCTAGCTACGATTAGGGCTCGACTTTGAGTGTAAAACCCGCATGCTTTTACCATGAATAGTTCCCTTAAGATCGTACGTCCTAGATTAAAACTTACCTCATTTAGTATTGATCACATTCATGTGCTAATAATCAAGCAAGTGCATACGTGTATGACATGACAAGTATCGATTACGTACGAACTCATGATAAACAGTTAATAAATATATCACGTGAACATAATTAAATCATGATCACCATTTAAAATACAAATTAGAATACTTACGTAAATACATATAATATAATTACGAGCGTTAAGATTACGGTAACTACATGATAAAATAAACAGAAACGCTTCAGACACGAACACGTTTAACCACGAACGAACACGAAACATCGGGACACGAGAAAGGTACGGGTACCCCATGTGGGGCCCCCATACCCACGGCACACAACAAGAAATGGGCTTAGCCCATGGACTTTTACAAGTAAAGGGGGGTAAAGAGTAAAACTAGTTTTCATTTTTCACTTTCAAGAAATAAACACAAAAACCCTAAAAGAGTTTTCTCTCCTCCTCCTTGTGCTCTCTTTGTGCCGCCACCTAAGCATCACCATAGGAGGGTGATTGTTTGATTTTGATCTTAAAAACTATTGTTATAGTCAGTGTTTGTTCATCCTTTTTCCAAGCTACATAGTGGTATACCTTTCTAACCCTTCTTTTTAATTCTTTTTAATTCTTTTAATCTTTGATTATTTTCATGAACATGTTATTATTTTTTATTTAAACATGATAATTAATCATTGATCTAACATGTTTTGGTATTAATTAAAATTAAAGAATGATTTAAAAGGGGTGTTTGTTTTTGGCCGCCTAGCAAACAAACCCGAGGGGGGTTTGGTTTGCTATTGCCGCCACCACCAAGACCATTTTTGGTCTTGGTTGGCTCATGTGGGACCCACGGCAGCAAGGAGGCACACGTGCCCCGAGTTTGGCTCGGGGTACGGTGTCGAATTCATGCCCGATTCATGGTTCGTTGGTTAAATCATGATTTATGCTACATGTTAATTTTTATGAATTATGAACTTAGGATATAATTAATTAATAACATGAAATATTAATTAAATCATGACTTAGGTTATTTTAATTATTAGTTTAACATGACATTAATTTAACCTAAGTATTTTATGTTATAAGTTATAATTAATTAATTATTTAAAGCATGCCTATAATTAATTAATTTAGACATGACTTAGGTTATATTATTAATAATAATAATACACATTTTAACCTAAGTATTTTCATTTCATTTTAATTAAAACATGTTATACCTTAATTAAAATGCTTAACCTATAGTTTAATTAAAATATATGAAATAATAATTAAACTATACACTATATCATATGACTTAAGAAATAAGCTTATAAACACTTAGACTTATATGTTAGCTTATGTAACCAGCTTAATTCTAAATATGGAAACTTCTAATTATAGAAACTTAATTAAATAAGGCAGTTAATCTAATTATGGAAACCTTCTATATATGGAAATCTATCTATTTCAGGCAGCTAATCTAATTATGGAAACCTTCTATATATGGAAACTTATTTAATTAAGGCAGCTGATCTATTTTTGGAAACTTTCTATTTTTAGAAACTAATCTATTTTAAGCAGTAAATTCTATTTTTGGAAACTTTCTATTTTTGGAAACTTTCTATTTTTGGAAACTTTCTATTTTTGGAAATTTTCTATTTTTGGAAACTTTCTATTTTTGGTAACTTTCTATTTTTGGAAATTTTCTATTTTTGGAAACTTTCTATTTTTGGAAACTTTCTATTTTTGGAAACCTGCTATTTTTGGAAAGTTACTTATTATTACACAGTAAGTATAATAATACATGAAACACCAGTAATACTTAATCAGATTAATCAGAATACTAGAAAAAAACACAGTTTAAGGCTTTAAACAGTGAACCATGACCTAAAACATACCAAATCAGCTAAAATGAGACACAAAACCCAGTACGTAATCAGTGAATCGATACTTATACACGTGTGTATTCATGTAGCGTTAGTGATCCAGAAGTAGGAATCTTTCTTCCGTTCATTCACTGGACTTGAGGTACGGATTCCCGTCCTTTCAGTATGGACATTCTTTCTTTATTAGGATTTCCCCGTATGCAGCCAACTGTTTTCCCCAGTATTTGTTTTATTGTTTTGAACTGCTTATGTTTAATTAGCATAATCTATAGCCATATACAAGCATGACCAGTTTCACCTAGTTATGGAGGTACCATAACCATAGCATTGGAGGCACCGATGTTATGACTTCCCCACGGCGGAGTGATTGCTCGTGGCGTCCCTTTCAGTTTTGGCCATATTATTATATCAGGTGGGGCGTATGGGTGCATCCTAGTTACATGTTTTATTCAGTTTATCATGGTGAATGTGGTGTGTGCCTTGCACCCTTCACAAGGAGTTGATCCCTCCTACCCAAACCAGTATATTGATTAGAGGCATCCCCTCTAATCAGCATGATGAGGTCACCCCTCCAAGTATTCATGCACGTGACCTTTTCATGACCTATATGGGCTATGGTATATATATGTTAAAACAGTTTTCACAAGATAAACATAAGGCTTTTCAAACTATAAAACCAGTTTTCTTGATACTTAACCAGTTTACTCAGTACTTAGTCTTCCGTTGTTATATGTTACATGCTTATCCTATTTCATGCTATATTTTTACATCCGTGCACTGAGCGTCTTGCTCAGCCGTTTTCCTTTTCATGTTCCCAAAACGGCAGGTACTCAGGGACGCTCGTAGATCTCAAACGTAGGTGCATATGGACTGGAAGCTTTACTGTCTTTCTTTACTTTATGCATTTCCTTTACTTTGATACAGTTGCTATGGACATTGTTTCGTCCTTTCCTTTTACAGTATTTATGTTTGTGTGTGATGAGCTTTACTTTGGGGTACCGATGTTTGATTCCGGTATTTCCCTTTTATGGTTGAATAATGCTTAGACATTTATCCTTGTATGCTTTGATGACACGCCATGATTATGCGTAATATTCCATTTCCAAAATGGGGTGTTACAATTATGGTATCAGAGACCAAGGTTTCGACCTGTAGGCTCTCAAATATGACCTGTGATTAGTGGGTAGTCACTACGGTCTTCCTAGAACTGACAGTTGTTTTCATGCATTCATCATTTTAAGCATACATATACATGTCATTGTTACAGGGTTTTTGACTAAGTAATGGTTGGTACAGGACTGGCCCTATTTAGTCGCATGTGTTTTATCGTAACTTTTAAATTTGGGACCGACCCATAGGCGTCCCCTCGATATGTCTTTTATTTTGAGTGAACTGACCTGGGGCGTTCACTCTCGAGCATCAAAAGTTTTCATAAAACTGCATCATGCATTCATACAAAGATTTTTCTTGCATAAAATTTTTCTCATGAAATTTTGGTATAAATTTTTTTTTATATATTTTATGTCGGAACTGTTAATCATATGTTTGTGTTATACTGTCAGATGGTTCTCACACGCGAGCAAGAGCAGCTCAATGCTGTAATTCAGGCTGCCATGCAAGCCTTACTTCCTCAACTGAGGAATGACATTCGTGCTGAAGTCCAAGCTGCCAACAATCAGCAGCAGCAGAATCAGGCACCTCCTCCTCCTCCTCCCCCAGTGACACTAGCGGTATGGTTGGAAAGATTTAACAAGCTCCGTCCTAGAGCTTTTGAAAAGACTGATAGCCCCAGCGATGCTGAAAGCTGGCTGACTCACATTGAGAAAATCTTTAATGCTATGGGATGTGACCCCGCCTTCAAGGCAAGATTGGCATGCTACCGGTTTGAAGGCGATGTACTCAACTGGTGGCTAGCTTTGACGCAGTCAGAAGGAGGTGATGAATGGGTCGCTGGTTTGACATGGGCCCAATTCAAGGAGAGAGTGATGGAGCAGTTCTTTCCTAAGGCAGAGCAGGACAAACTCAAGCGAGAATACCATGGGATACGTCAGAGAGCGGGCGAGAATAGCAACGAATTCATGCAGCGCTTTCTTCGCTTGGCAGGTTTTCTGGGAGCAGCGGCTGGTACTCCTGAGGAGCAGGCACACCATTTTAGGTGGGCACTTCGCACCTCGGTCGCGAACAATCTGGTATGTGTTACGTTCAATACAGTAGCACAAGTGGCCGACGCAGCAAGGAAGCTTGAGATGTTGCAGGAACGCGATGAGTTCGGGGAAGCTGAAAGACCCGACAAGAGGTAAAACATTTCGTGTTCTAGCGTTAACCTGACCGCATCCTATCATTATATGTTCTATAATCATCTCTTAAACTGTATCTTCCAGGCAGAAAACTGGGGACCGGTCTCAGCCGGCTACTCAGCAGCAGCCTAATCAGCCCAAAGGAAACGGTCACACTAACGACCGTTCTGTTGTGGAAAGGCGCAACGGTAATGATAATTACCGTAACAATGCGGGACACTCCAACAACAGCAGGTCCTACTATTTATGCATCTTCTTAGGATTTCATGTTATATTTCCCATGCTGACACTATATTAATCTCTACCAGGAACCACGGTAACGGAAGGGACCAGAACCACAGGGGTTCTCAGCCTAACCGTTCAGCTAACACTGGTAAGCATCTTATGACGCTTACGTCCTATACTCGTGCATATACTTTATTCTTAACACGTTTTGTCATCAGCAGGCCCTCAGCAAGCAAGGACTCCTGCTGGAGGATTCACTCATCCTCTTTGCAGCACTTGCCATCGCAGACACCCTGGCCCATGTCGCCGTGATTCCGACGCGTGCTACAAGTGCGGCCTCCCTGGCCATCGTATGAGAGATTGCCGTAAGGGTGAAATGGAGGGTACTTCGGGTCATGCTGATACTAAACCGCCTCCTACCACTGGGCGTGTCTACACGACATCGCGCGATCAGGCAAACAAATCTACAGGTACCATTACTGGAATTTTGTATATGTACGGCCAAGCTGCATGTGTTCTTTTCGACACGGGTGCCACTCATTCAGTTATTTCCACTACTTATGCTAAGAACATCAGGACACTTCCCTTGCCATTAGAAAATAAGCTTACCATTTCCACGCCTCTGAGGGACTCTGTATTAATAACTCATGTATACAAGAGTCTTCCTCTAGAGTTTGACGATAGAGTTCGTGCAGTAGATGCACTTCCCCTGGACATGATTGAGTTCGATATGATTCTTGGCATGGACTGGCTATCCAAGCACCATGCTACCATAGACTGCCACTCATATCGGGTGATCTTCGGCGACATTAATGCACCAGAGTACATTCATAACGGGTTCATACCCGGACGGTCTGTACAAGTCATATCTACCTTGCAAGCACGTGCATTACTGTCACATGGCTGCGAGGGTTATCTAGCTACGGTTCACGACATGGATGCTGAATCCCCATCGATTCAGGATCAACCGGTAGTCTCAGAATTTCAAGACGTCTTCCCAGATGAACTTCCAGGCATACCACCTGCACGAGAAGTGGAGTTCAACATCGACCTTGTTCCAGGAGCTGAGCCAATCTCTAAGGCTCCGTATCGTATGGCTCCCATAGAGCTAAAAGAACTGAAGGACCAACTGCAGGAACTTCTTGAACGAGGGTTCATTAGACCAAGCGCATCTCCATGGGGCGCACCGGTCTTGTTCGTTAAGAAGAAGGACGGCAGCATGCGACTTTGCATTGACTACCGTGAACTTAATAAGATTACCATCCGCAATAGATATACACTGCCACGTATAGACGATCTGTTTGACCAACTTCAAGGAGCCAAACACTTCTCAAAGATCGATCTAAGGTCAGGCTACCATCAGCTAAGGGTTAAAGAGCAGGATATTGCCAAGACTGCTTTTCGTACCCGCTATGGCCATTATGAGTTTGTGGTCATGCCATTCGGCCTGACTAACGCTCCAGCAGTATTCATGGATCTGATGAACAGAATCTTTCATGAATTCCTTGATAAATTTGTCATTGTATTCATCGATGACATCTTGATTTTCTCAAAGTCCACGGAGGAACACGAAGATCATCTCCGTACTGTACTACAGATTCTTCGTCAAAAGCAGCTGTATGCGAAATTCTCCAAGTGTGAGTTCTGGTTAAACAAGGTGGCATTCTTAGGTCACATTGTATCAGCAGAAGGGATCACTATGGACCCAGCGAAGGTTGAGGCTATCACTAAATGGCCAAGACCAACATCAGCGACAGAAGTCCGCAGTTTCTTAGGCTTAGCTGGATATTATCGAAGATTCGTGGAGAACTTTTCCCGCCTGGCATTGCCTCTCACCAAACTGATGCGAAAAGGAGAGAAATTCGTCTGGACGGAAGAACGAGAGAAGAGCTTCGAAGACCTAAAGCAGAAGTTAGTATCTGCACCTATTCTTACTCTCCCATCTGGTACAGGTGGATTTCATATCTATAGCGATACATCGGGGAAGGGACTGGGCTGTGTTCTCATGCAACATGGGAAAGTGATCGCGTATGCTTCACGGCAGCTTAAGCCCTATGAAGAAAACTACCCTACGCATGACCTGGAACTTGCTGCAGTGGTGTTCGCATTGAAGATATGGAGGCATTACTTATACGGAGAATCATGCGACATTTTCACGGATCACAAGAGCTTGAAGTATATCTTCACACAGCGAGAATTGAACATGAGACAAAGGAGATGGTTGGAACTGTTGAAGGATTATGATATTAACCTACAGTATCATCCCGGAAAGGCTAATGTAGTAGCAGATGCACTCAGCAGAAAGTCCGGAATGATAAACGGCATTGAGATCGAGGAACAAAACATAAGAGACTTGGAGCGACTAGACATCAAAATCATGGTACGTGGGCAACACGGATACTGGGCGAATCTTAGAGTAGAACCTGAGTTACTGACTAGGATTAAGGAAGCGCAGAAGGATGATGGAGAGATTTGGGCGATAATTCAGAATTTGGAGAAGCAGACAGAATTCAGAATAGACGCAGACGGTATCGTTTGGCAGGGCACGAGACTTTGTGTTCCTGACAATCCAGAACTCCGGGAAGCATTGTTAGCT
Organism: Glebionis coronaria; assembly: GCA_025667525.1. NCBI lineage: Eukaryota > Viridiplantae > Streptophyta > Magnoliopsida > Asterales > Asteraceae > Glebionis > Glebionis coronaria. Next base: position 580,125,837 of record CM046879.1, read on the forward strand.
GAAGCTCACAGCTCCCCATTTTCTATACATCCTGGGTCGACAAAAATGTACCATGACATCAGACAGCACTTTTGGTGGAGTGGTATGAAACAGGATGTAGCCACGTATGTCTCCAAATGTCTTACCTGCCAGCAGGTTAAGATTGAACATCAGCGATCGAGCGGTCTCCTTCAACCGTTGGATATTCCAGAGTGGAAGTGGGACAAAATCACCATGGATTTTGTTACCGGTCTTCCGCCTACCAAGAAGAAGCACGATGCTATTTGGGTCATTGTTGATCGACTCACCAAATCAGCTCATTTCTTACCGATACGCAAGGAAGATCTGGTAAGTAAACTCGCAGATACGTACAGAAGGGAGATCATGAGACTCCACGGCACTCCCTCCAGCATCGTCTCAGACAGAGATCCTCGTTTCACGTCGCGATTCTGGAAAGGTCTGCAAAAAGCTTGGGGTACACAACTTAAGCTGAGTACGGCCTTTCATCCTCAAACGGACGGACAATCGGAGCGAACAATTCAGACATTGGAAGATATGTTAAGGTCGTGTGCGTTGGAATGGACAGGTGATTGGGACGATTACATCTGCTTAGTCGAGTTTGCATACAACAACAGCTGGCACGCAAGTATCAAATGTGCTCCTTTCGAAATGTTATATGGCAGAAAGTGTCGCGCTCCAACTTGCTGGGATCAAGTGGGAGAGCGAACACTCGAAGGACCAGAGATTATAGAAATGACCAATGAGAAGATCGAAGTAGCTAAGCAGAAACTGCAGGAAGCACGATCACGTCAGAAGAGTTACGCCGATAAGCATCGTAGGGACATACATTTTAGTGTGGGAGATCACGTCTTCCTCAAGGTTTCGCCGGCACGTGGTGTTAAACGCTTCGGGATCAAAGGGAAACTCAGTCCTCGGTTCATCGGACCATTTGATATCGTTGAACGAATCGGCGAAGTATCTTACCGATTGGCGTTACCTCCTCAGCTTTCGCACGTGCATAACGTGTTCCATGTGTCCTTACTCAGAGGGTACAATTATCATCCCCTTCACATGGTTCAGTATCCACTGGAACAGATACGTGAAGATCTCACTTTTATAGAAGAACCCGAACGAGTACTCGACAGGCAAGAACGAGTCATGAGAAGGAAGACGATTCCATTCGTCAAAATTCTTTGGAGGGACCATACCGAGCGGGAAGCCACTTGGGAAACAGAGGAGTCTATCCGGGCTTCTTACCCTCACTTCATATTTTGAGTTCGGGTATGTCACTTCTTTTCAGCTTACTTTATCTATAATTCGGGGACGAATTATTCTTTTTAGGGGGGAAGAATTGTAAAACCCGCATGCTTTTACCATGAATAGTGCCCTTAAGATCGTACGTCCTAGATTAAAACTTACCTCATTTAGTATTGATCACATTCATGTGCTAATAATCAAGCAAGTGCATACGTGTATGACATGACAAGTATCGATTACGTACGAACTCATGATAAACAGTTAATAAATATATCACGTGAACATAATTAAATCATGATCACCATTTAAAATACAAATTAGAATACTTACGTAAATACATATAATATAATTACGAGCGTTAAGATTACGGTAACTACATGATAAAATAAACAGAAACGCTTCAGACACGAACACGTTTAACCACGAACGAACACGAAACATCGGGACACGAGAAAGGTACGGGTACCCCATGTGGGGCCCCCATACCCACGGCACACAACAAGAAATGGGCTTAGCCCATGGACTTTTACAAGTAAAGGGGGGTAAAGAGTAAAACTAGTTTTCATTTTTCACTTTCAAGAAATAAACACAAAAACCCTAAAAGAGTTTTCTCTCCTCCTCCTTGTGCTCTCTTTGTGCCGCCACCTAAGCATCACCATAGGAGGGTGATTGTTTGATTTTGATCTTAAAAACTATTGTTATAGTCAGTGTTTGTTCATCCTTTTTCCAAGCTACATAGTGGTATACCTTTCTAACCCTTCTTTTTAATTCTTTTTAATTCTTTTAATCTTTGATTATTTTCATGAACATGTTATTATTTTTTTTATTTAAACATGATAATTAATCATTGATCTAACATGTTTTGGTATTAATTAAAATCAAAGAATGATTTAAAAGGGGTGTTTGTTTTTGGCCGCCTAGCAAACAAACCCGAGGGGGGTTTGGTTTGCTATTGCCGCCACCACCAAGACCATTTTTGGTCTTGGTTGGCTCATGTGGGACCCACGGCAGCAAGGAGGCACACGTGCCCCGAGTTTGGCTCGGGGTACGGTGTCGAATTCATGCCCGATTCATGGTTCGTTGGTTAAATCATGATTTATGCTACATGTTAATTTTTATGAATTATGAACTTAGGATATAATTAATTAATAACATGAAATATTAATTAAATCATGACTTAGGTTATTTTAATTATTAGTTTAACATGACATTAATTTAACCTAAGTATTTTATGTTATAAGTTATAATTAATTAATTATTTAAAGCATGCCTATAATTAATTAATTTAGACATGACTTAGGTTATATTATTAATAATAATAATACACATTTTAACCTAAGTATTTTCATTTCATTTTAATTAAAACATGTTATACCTTAATTAAAATGCTTAACCTATAGTTTAATTAAAATACATGAAATAATAATTAAACTATACACTATATCATATGACTTAAGAAATAAGCTTATAAACACTTAGACTTATTTGTTAGCTTATGTAACCAGCTTAATTCTAAATATGGAAACTTCTAATTATAGAAACTTAATTAAATAAGGTAGTTAATCTAATTATGGAAACCTTCTATATATGGAAATCTATCTATTTCGGGCAGCTAATCTAATTATGGAAACCTTCTATATATGGAAACTTATTTAATTAAGGCAGCTGATCTATTTTTGGAAACTTTCTATTTTTAGAAACTAATCTATTTTAAGCAGTAAATTCTATTTTTGGAAACTTTCTATTTTTGGAAACTTTCTATTTTTGGAAACTTTCTATTTTTGGAAACTTTCTATTTTTGGAAACTTTCTATTTTTGGTAACTTTCTATTTTTGGAAATTTTCTATTTTTGGAAAATTTCTATTTTTGGAAACTTTCTATTTTTGGAAACCTGCTATTTTTGGAAAGTTACTTATTATTACACAGTAAGTATAATAATACATGAAACACCAGTAATACTTAATCAGATTAATCAGAATACTAGAAAAAAACACAGTTTAAGGCTTTAAACAGTGAACCATGACCTAAAACATACCAAATCAGCTAAAATGAGACACAAAACCCAGTATGTAATCAGTGAATCGATACTTATACACGTGTGTATTCATGTAGCGTTAGTGATCCAGAAGTAGGAGTCTTTCTTCCGTTCATTCACTGGACTTGAGGTACGGATTCCCGTCCTTTCAGTATGGACATTCTTTCCTTATTAGGATTTCCCCGTATGCAGCCAACTGTTTTCCCCAGTATTTGTTTTATTGTTTTGAACTGCTTATGTTTAATTAGCATAATCTATAGCCATATACAAGCATGACCAGTTTCACCTAGTTATGGAGGTACCATAACCATAGCATTGGAGGCACCGATGTTATGACTTCCCCACGGCGGAGTGATTGCTCGTGGCGTCCCTTTCAGTTTTGGCCATATTATTATATCAAGTGGGGCGTATGGGTGCATCCTAGTTACATGTTTTATTCAGTTTATCATGGTGAATGTGGTGTGTGCCTTGCACCCTTCACAAGGAGTTGATCCCTCCTACCCAAACCAGTATATTGATTAGAGGCATCCCCTCTAATCAGCATGATGAGGTCACCCCTCCAAGTATTCATGCACGTGACCTTTTCATGACCTATATGGGCTATGGTATATATATGTTAAAACAGTTTTCACAAGATAAACATAAGGCTTTTCAAACTATAAAACCAGTTTTCTTGATACTTAACCAGTTTACTCAGTACTTAGTCTTCCGCTGTTATATGTTACATGCTTATCCTATTTCATGCTATATTTGTACATCCGTGCACTGAGCGTCTTGCTCAGTCGTTTTCCTTTTCATGTTCCCAAAACGGCAGGTACTCAGGGACGCTCGTAGATCTCAAACGTAGGTGCATATGGACTGGAAGCTTTACTGTCTTTCTTTACTTTATGCATTTCCTTTACTTTGATACAGTTGCTATGGACATTGTTTCGTCCTTTCCTTTTACAGTATTTATGTTTGTGTGTGATGAGCTTTACTTTGGGGTACCGATGTTTGATTCCGGTATTTCCCTTTTATGGTTGAATAATGCTTAGACATTTATCCTTGTATGCTTTGATGACACGCCATGATTATGCGTAATATTCCATTTCCAAAATGGGGTGTTACATTTAGCTTAGAGTCAGAAATTGGTTAAGCGACGTGTACGGTTTTCTCCACCATAAGGAGCTTGTTGTGTAGTGAACTCTCGAGTAAGGAGTACTCGAGGAGTGGAGTAGGAACGAGGAGTGAGCTTCGTTGCCGAACCACTATAAATCCTTGATGTTCGGTTTGATCTTTCTTACCCTTAACTCTTTACATTCTTTATTCTTTGTGCATATATATTTGTTAGTATATATTTGTTAGTATTAGCTTAACTACACTATCATTGTTCATATTGTGCATAAGAAGATTTCACATATTTCCTCAAGCCTAAGTTTTTGAAAAAGGATTTTTGGAAACCACATTTTAACAAGTAAATATAAGAAACTATTCAACCCCCCCCCCCCTTCTAGTTTCTACAAAGAGCTTTTAGCTGTTGTCTATGCTTTTGAAAAATTTCGCCCCTATCTTGTCCTTTCCACTACCATCGTGTACACGGACCATTCCGCGTTGAAGTACTTGTTAACTAAACAAGATTCTAAACCAAGACTTCTTCGCTGGGTTTTGCTACTTCAAGAATTTAAAATCGAAATTCGTGATAAGAAGGGAGTTGAAAACCTAGCCGCGGATCATCTCAGTAGACTTGAGGATCCTTATCAAGGGGATCATCCGAACAAAGAGATCAATGACTATTTTCCCCTTGAGACCTTAATGTCTATCAACTCGAATTTTGATGAGACCCCGTGGTTTGCGGACATTGCAAACTACTTGGCGGGTGGAATTCTCATTGACGGGTTAACATCCCAACAAAAGAAAAAGTTCTTTAAAGATATTAAGACTTACTTTTGGGATGACCTGTATCTCTTCAAACAATGCGCTGACTTGATTATTCGTCGATGTGTTGATGGTCCGGAAGCTTTAGACATTCTCGAAGCTTGCCACAAAGGACCCACCGGTGGTCACTTTGGTTCCAACTTCACTACAAAGAAAGTGTTTGACTCGGGATTCTATTGGCCCTCCATTTATCATGACGCTCACGAAATGGTGAAAAATTGTGATGCTTGCCAACGACAAGGCAAGATCACACATAAAGATGAGATGCCTTAAAATTTCATACAAGAATGTGAAATCTTTGATGTATGGGGCATCGACTTTATGGGGCCATTCCCTTCATCTAAAGGAAACAAATACATCCTTGTAGCCGTTGACTATGTTTCTAAATGGGTTGAAGCCAAAGTTTTACCCACTAACGATGCAAGGGTGGTTTGTAACTTTTTGAAGCAGCTATTCGCTAGATTCGGTATGCCTCGTGCCATTATTAGTGATCGCGGGACTCATTTTTGCAATGATCAATTCGCAAGAGTCATGGCTAAGTACGGTGTCAATCATCGCCTTTCCACCGCATACCACCCACAAGCTAATGGGCAGGCTGAAAACTCTAACCGAGGGTTAAAGCGAATTCTTGAACGAACCGTGGGAGAGCATCGTGCCTCATGGGTCGATAAACTTGATGATGCTCTGTGGGCTTTTCGTACCGCATACAAGACTCCGACTGGTTGTACACCATATCGTCTCGTGTACGGGAAAGCATGCCACCTCCCCATTGAGTTGGAGCACAAGGCTTACTGGGCCTTGAAGTGGGCTAACTTCGACATCAACAAAGCCGGTGACCTACGCAAAATCCAACTCAATGAGCTTAATGAACTCAGGAATGAAGCTTATGAAAATTACTTGATCTATATGGAAAAGACTAAGCTCATTCATGACTCTAAGATTAAAAACCGAGAGTTCCAAGTTGGAGACAAAGTTTTACTCTTCAACTCTCGGTTGAAAATCTTTTCGGGCAAGCTGAAATATCGTTGGTCCGGCCCATTCACCATTGCTCAAATTTTTTCATATGGTACTCTCGAGCTCGCTCAACCTAATGGAACCAATTTTAAGGTGAATGGCCAACGAGTGAAGTTGTACCTTGGAGAGGACATCTCTCATGAGATGATTCCATCCCTCTCCACCTTTCCTTTGAATTAGTTCGGGACCGAGTCAGGCTCGTGACTCGGTTAAAAAAAATCGCTCCTCGGGAGGCAACCCGAGTATCTATCCCTTTACGTTTTACCTCCTAAGTGTAGGGGGACCTATATAGGTTGTTTGTGTTTGTGTGGTGATGTGATTACAGGTATGAATGCACTTTTGGAACCTTTGAAGAACCGTTCTCCCGTGTTATCCGCAATCCGGTTCTATCTCTCAACTATCGTGATTCAATTTTCTTCATACTCACATTTGAAATTGATCACTTTAGTCGTTTCTTCCTTAGCTTGATTTAACCAACGTGCACAATGTCATAAGTGTAGGAGAGACTTTTCCCACATGCTTAAACATTGAGGACAATGTTTATATTAAGTGTAGGGGAGACTTCTATCGAAGTTTTAAGTGGACTTTTCCATTAAAATGCCTTCATTTAACCGAAAAATCATCTTTTTCAGCATTTTTCAAATTTTTAATTAACTTTGGCCATATAGTCGTAATTTTTAAATTTTTATCGTTGCTTTCATATGTATATATCCCACAATAAAGTCAAAAAAATATATATCAATAAAGTGGTGTAGCTAGTTTAGAAGTCTTTGACATATTAGGCCCGTTGCGATTATTCTGACTCAACCCGAATAGACTTATCCAAGTTTATTCTAGCAAGTATCCTTAACCATGTAGACCTTAATTGGTTTATTAGGCTAAGCATCCACGAGTCTCATTACTTGAGATTTTAAATTGTGGAGAACGAGAAATGATAGAGCCAATTATTCCGGATCAAGACATTTTGGTTATTCCGGATGAGCTAGTTATTCCGCATGAGTTGATATTCCGAATGAAGTAAATTTATTCCAGATCAAGCAATTATTCCGAATCAGTAGTTTTGCAAGTAAGGGTATTTTACTGTTTTACTGTTTAATTTTAATTCAATTTAAGCCTTATTTTATTAACTGCTTTTAGTTTAATTTTATATCTTTGCGCATTTAAACCTTTTTAGTAGAATAGAAAACCAACCCCTTTTTAGTAACCAAGAACGATAATTCCACTTTGAGCTGTGATCAATTCGAGAAGATACCGAGGAACGAACTTTCAACCTAGCAAAATCTTTGTATCAGCCTTCCATTTTGGATAGGACTTATTCAAAAATAACCAAATTCTTCCCTTTCCGAAGGGAGAAAGAATTGGGTGCGTATGCCTTCCGTTTCGGATAGGACTTATTCAGAAATAATCAAATTCTTCCCTTGTCGAAGGGAGACTGAATTGGATGCGTATGCCTTCCGTTTCGGATAGGACTTATTCAGAAATAACCAAATTCTTCCCTTGTCAAAGGGAGAAAGAATTGGATGTGTATGCCTTCCATTTCGGATAGGACTTATTTAGAAATAACCAAATTCTTCCCTTGCTGAAGGGAGAAAGAATTGTGTTTCTATTGTTAGGGTGTGATTTAAGTGCAATGTCATATTATTCATGCCACTCATAATTGCTGCAAAGGTGCTTCTTCCTTTAGTAACGAGAGGAGAAACTTTTTCATTAAAAACAAAATACATAACCTTTCCCTTCTGGAGGGAGTGAAGGTTGATACATTTCGAAATAAAATCTAGATAAAGTAATAAACTGGATTCTTCCCTTGCTGAAGGGAGAAAGAGCCGTTACAGAATAGAAATGAATTACAAATAACACTTCCTAAGGTTCATTGCATGCCACACCCTTGGGACTTCCTTGTCTTTCATGGTAAGGAGCTTGTATGAGCCATTCTGGTATGCTTCCTTGACACGGTATGGGCCTTCCCATGTGGTAGCAAGTTTTCCCTCTTTCTGGACCTTGCTTGCTTCATTCTTTCAGAACACAAAGTCTCCCGGGCGGAATGCGACTGGACGAACTCGCTTGTTGTAGTACTGCTCCACCTTCGTCTTGTACTTCGCCTCCCGGATAGCTGCCATCTCTCTTCTTTCTTGTAATAGATCCAAGTTTATGCGCAGGGCATCATCATTGTCCTTTTCATTGATCATCATTGTCCGATATGTGGGCATTCCTATCTCAGCCGGAATGACTGCTTCGGACCCATACGTGAGGCTGAAAGGAGTTTCTTCATTACTTTGCTTCAGTGACGTCCGGTGAGCCCACAGTATGTGCGGTAGCTCCTCTGCCCATCCATTCCTTACTCGGCCGAGCCTTGTCTTAATGCCTTCCATGAGAGTCTTTGTAGCCCTTTCGACTAGACCATTTACTTGTGGATGGGATACGGCTGTATTGATTTGCTTGATTTCCAAGTCCGAACACCAGCTCTTGAATGGTTCATTGATGAATTGCTTAGCATTGTCTGTGACTATTATCTTTGGGATTCTGAATCGGCAAACAACATTGTCCCAAAAGAATTTGATTACTTCCTTTCCAGATATTTTCACCAAAGGCTTAGCCTCCATCCACTTGGTGAAATAATCAATGGCGACAATTATGTGTTTCACATTTCCGGATGAGGCTGGTAATGGACCTAAAATGTCCATTCCTCATTGGTAAAATGGCCATGGTGCCATGATAGATTTCATCAATGTCTTTGGCAATCTTGCTACTGGTGCATGAATTTGGCATGAATCACATTTCTCTAATTCCTCTCTTGCGTCTGTGTGCATGGTTGGCCAGTAATACCCCGATCTTAAAGCTTGTGCTACTATCGACCTTGGCTTTAGATGCATGCTACACGAACCCATGTGTATCTCCTGAAGGACATAATTGGCTTGCAACGGACCCACGCACCGAAGCATTGGTTCTAGGTACCCTTTTTTGAAAAAGACCCCATCAACCATCTCATATTGGTGCAGCTTCAATCTTAAACATCGTGCTTCGTTCTTATCAGTTGGCCAGATTCCATCCCGGAGACATTTAATGATGGGAGTCATCCAATTGTCGCCCACTTCTTCCACTATGGTGTTTACTTCGTTCCGGTCGGTAGACCTTTCGTTTAAGACCTCCACCAAGACCTCTTTTGTTAAGTGGTCGAATACCAACGTTGCCAGTTTGCTTAGGGCGTCAGCCTTCTGATTCTTACTCCTTGGTATGTTTATGATTGCAAAATGGGAAAACTTTGATATCAAAACCTTTGCTTCGGTTAGGTATTTTATCATTCTATCACAGCTTGCTTCGTATGTTCCGTTGATCTGGTTTGCTACCAACTTTGAGTCTACTCGGACCTCGATCTTTCCTACTTTCATCTGTATTGCAATTCTTAGACCTGCCAGAAGGGCTTCGTATTCTGCTTCATTGTTGGTGGTTTCAAAATTCAGTTGGAGGGCGTAAGTGAACTCGGTTCCGGTTAGGCTGATGAGGACCAATCCGGCTCCTGCACCTTGGGCACTGGATGCTCCGTCTGTAAAGAGGGTCCACATTTCTGTTTCGTCCTTTCCCGGCTTCAGAGCAGGCATCTGGAAGAATTCTTCTGCTGCTTGACCTATAGGTGCTTCGGTTAGGAAGTCTGCCAAAACTTGCCCTTTGATCGCATTCCTTAGTTTGTATTCTATTTTGTAAGCCCCCAACTCAATTGTGTACTTAGCCAACTTTCCGGATGCATCTGCCTTGCTTAATATTTGCTTGATTGGTTGGTCTGTGATTACGTTTATCTCATGGCCTTCAAAATATCTCCTAAGTCTCCTTGATGCCTTTAGCAAGGCTAAAGCCAGCCAACTTTCCGGATGCATCTGCCTTGCTTAATATTTGCTTGATTGGTTGGTCTGTGATTACGTTTATCTCATGTCCTTCGAAATATCTCCTAAGTCTCCTTGATGCCTTTAGCAAGGCTAAAGCCAGTTTTTCCATAGGAGAATAGTTCTTTTCCGCATCACTAAGTGTTCGACCAATATAATGAATCGTACATTGTCTTCCATTCCTTTCAGTAAGCAATACTGCACTAATTGATTCTTGTGATGCTGCCAAGTACATGTACATGAGTTCCTTTGGTCTTGGAGTGGTAAGGGTTGGCAGGTTCATGATCAACTTCTTCATTTGCTGGAATGCCTCTTCCGCCTCCGCGGTCCATTTGTACTCATGCTTGTTCTCCTTTGTGATGTTCTTTAGTGTGTTAAAGAATGGGAGTGCCCTTTCAGCAGATCGTGATAAGAACCGGTTCAAAGCTGTTAACTTGCCACTCAACAATTTCATTTCCTTTCATGTCTTTGGTGATTGGATGTCAACAATGGCCCTAGTTTTCTTCGGATTGGCTTGTATACCTTCCGGAGTAATGATGTATCCCAGGAATTTGCCTTCTTCTACCCCAAACGAGCACTTAACCGGATTTAACTTCATGTTGATTTGTCTGAGGTTGTCAAAGGTTTCTGCCACGTCTGCTAACATGCTCCTTTCATCCTTACTCTTTATCACCATATCATCAATGTATGCCTCCATATTTTGCCTTATCTGACTTTGAAAGGCTGAGTCAACCAGTCTTTGATATGTTGCTCTGGCATTTTTTAATCCGAAGGGCATCTTGGTGTAGCAAAAAGTGCCTTGATCTGTATAAAAAGTTGTCTTCTGTTCATCTTCCGGGGCCATTTGAATTTGATGGTAACCCTTGTATGCGTCCAAGAAACACTTAAAGCGAGATTCTACTACTGATTCAATTTTTTCATCAATGTCCGGTGGTGAGTAGTAGTCCTTCGGACATGCTGAATTAAGATTTTTGAAATCTACGCACATCCTCCACGACCCATCACTCTTTTTGACCATGGCCGGATTATAGATGTACGTTGGGTACTTTACTGATCTGCCTATTCCTGCGGCCACTAGTTCTTCCACTTCTTTGGTTACGGCCTTGCTCTTTTCGGATCCTAGCATTCGTCTTTTCTGACATACCGGGTCTAAGCTCTCATTGACATTCAAATTATGTTGCATGATTCGCCTCGGCACTCCTGTCATATCTGATGGTTCCCATGCGAAGACATCCAAGTTGTCTTTCAGAAGGTTCTTTAATGCTGTTTGGCAAGCTTCAGTTAATCCGCCACCAATAGTGGTAAGCTGTTCCGGATAAGCAGGGTTAACCATGATGCTCTCCGTGTCGGATGGTAACTCAGCCGTCATGGTCTTATCTTTGGTTGTGGGCGTTGGTGCTTGTCTTTTTGCTATCTGCCTACATTCCGAGACGATGACTGATCGAGAGACTAGCGAAGCTACCCCTCTTGGAGTAGGAAACTTCATCATGGCATGGATGGTTGACGGAATGGCCCGAAGGATCCGGATGCCTGTTCTCCCTAGGATCACATTGTATGATGACGGGGCGCTAATCACTACAAACTTCATGTGAGTTCTTCGGACTAATCTATCTGATCCAAAACTGAATTCTAACTCGATCTTTCCTATCGGTTTGACTACTTCTCCAGCGAATCCGACGAGATCAGTTTGCGTGTTCCTCAGCTTTGACTTTATGCTTGTTGGCAGCTTCTCGAATCAGTGTTCGAACATAATCTCCACCGATGCTCCCTCATCTACGTAAACTCTTCTTACCAAGTAACCTCCCAATTCGGCCTCTATGATAATTGGATCATCAGACATCTCATCTTCTTCCAATGGTGGAAAAGTGATTGGGGCTCTCATCCAGCTTTCGGTTGCTTCTCTAGCTTTCCTTCTCTCTTTCCGGTAATGTCCGAACCATGTTTATAATCTTGTCTTGCCTTGGAGCTTCTTCTCTTCGATTATCTCGTCATCTCTGGCGTACATCCCGGACAAGATGATTCAGCTTTCCAGATTCTAGGGCTAGCTCAATTTGCTTTCTTAGCTGGATGCAGTCGTTGGTAAAGTGCCCCTTATCCTGATGATAGTCACAATAACGATCTATGTTTCCACCTCTTGTCGGATTATTCATTGGACGGTGAGGGGATAGACGAATCTGTGTTTCGGTTGCTAGGATTTCTTTTAGATTCTTTGTCAAGGAATTAACACTTAGGACCGGGGCCACTCTGTTTCGGTCATGATAATTGTTTCGGTTGTAATCATTCCTGTGATAATTGTCATTCCAAGGTGGTGGGTATGGTGCCCTGTTGTCTCTATCCCTGTTTCTGTTGTTGAAGAAATCTCTTCCCTTATATGCATCTCGACCATCATTTCTTCTATTGTTGTTCCAGCCATGGTACTTTTGGTTGCGATCATCCCTTCTTTGGTTGGGAGGGTTGGGCTTTCGGTATGGCTTCGTTCCTTCCCCTTTTGGCAGCTCAGTGTTAGCGAATGCCTCCTCAGATCGAACAAAGTCATCCAACCTCTCCATCATTTCGTCCACCGATTCAGGAACTTTGTCCGAATACCTTTTTGCCAGCTCTGGACTTTTGACCGAATCCATAAATGCCGAAATCTTCATGACTTCCGGAACTCCATGGATAAGACCTACTTCGACTGTCCATCGTTCTTTAAAATCTGTTAATGACTCATTTGCTTTTCTTACAATCTTGGTTATCTCATGTGGGCCTTTATGACATAGCTTTCGGATCGATTATCTCTTGACAAATGCCTTCTTTAGCTCTGCCCATTCATCAATGCTGTCGGTATCAAGGCTTTCAAGCCATCCCCTAGCTCCCCCTTCTAACGTTTGCTGGAACATCCTACACCAAACCGGCATTGGCCATTCACCCGAATTGGCTGCTCCGGTGAAGCGGTTCAAATGATCCTCTGGATCTCCCGTTCCGTCGTATGTCTTGACTGTGGCAGGCATCTTGTACTCGGGTCCGGAGAAGTCAATGATTCTTTGAGTGAGTGGGGATTTGACTGCTTCCTTGAAAGGTTTCTTTAAATCCGCATCGGACACCACCTTGCCTCTTACTATCTTAGTGTTGCTGCTTCCTTCATCTTCTTCGTTGAAACTTAGACGGACAGGTTCCACGTCGTTCCGGTTATGCTCTTTGACTAGTAGCCGCAAGGTTAAGATGTGTTGTTCAAGTTGTTCCTTTGTGAGATTCTGATTGTTCGGAGAAGTCAAGTCAATCGGAAGGTTAGGACCTGTCGGAGTGACAGGAGGAGTAGGACCTGCCATTCTAAACAACTGGTAGATAGAATATCAAGTCACACGGATGGCGCCAAGTGTTCGTGCAATTCCTTGCGGGGATCCGAATGGTGAGACCGGATCGGATCTGGGGTGATGTATGCTTCGGATAACCTGAAACCAAAGTAACGCGTTAGCCTCGTCCGGGTGTAAGAACCCAGACCAAGCTCCGGCGTGAAAGTAAGTAAAGGGTAAAAATCCGAAGAGGAATATGAGAGTAAAATAATATAAGTAAAAAGTGATAAGGGTAAAAAAGTTAACCTAAACCTTGAACCCAAAGGGGGTATTTATACTAGTTTGATTCCTAAAAGGCCGGGAATGGTGATGGGCCTTGGTTGGCCCGATTGGGGACACACTCCCTATTTTATAGGAAGTGTGTCTGCTGAGTTCCTTGTTGACTATCTTTGACTTCTTCTAGAAGGATGTGCGTGTTCCGGATCGTCAAGTGTGTTCCGGATCGGGTCATGTGTTCCGGACACATACACGAACAAGTCCCCCCCAAGTGTTGATTGGGCTAACTTTGTCCAGAAAAGGTTTAGTCAAATCAATACTTAAAACTCGTTTTTGTAATTGGTGTGGGCCGAACAAGCTTTTCAACCCATTTTACAGCTGAAGCCCATCAAGGCCCAACCACTTTTACCCTATTTCCCTGCGATGATCGACACGTGGCGTCAGCTTGCTCGGATTGATGACACGTGTGTTTTTACTGTAACTTTCACGCTCTCCCATGTTTTTACCGAGCCTATAAATACCTACCCATTCGTCATTTGTTTGTGTGTGTTTTTACTTCTCTCTCAGGTTTTCCTTCTCTCTACCAATCCGGATTTCTCTTCTCAGGTATCTTTTCTTCCTTTCTTGGTTACCTTTCCGGATCCATCCCTCATACGCTATGGCAGACGAGTATCTTCTTGGGCCTTCCGGCTCAACTCGCTACGCTCCCAAGTTTGACATGCCTAAATATACAACTACTCTCAACGAGGCTTATGTTAAATATTTTGAGCGAAGTCGAAGATTATCTGAAGTCATACTCACCAACAGTTATGGACAAGTTGGGATGTAAAAGGAATGTACTGGTGTTCAAGGATCTCTGAGATGACAATACTTAGAGATCACTTACAACCCTTAGCAGCTTATGCAACCAGAGACTTGCTTTGCCTTTTATAGTTTAGGCGAGAGAATCTCTCAAGTATTTTGAGCGGGAAAAAATAGGAGATTTAAGATAAAGCTTAGTACGACCTAGTGGGATAAAGTGAACAGTTGACACAACTGTTCACCTAAAGTTGTTTAAAGGTATGTCTCCTTATAGACATACATTTAATGCGGTGTACTACTTCTACTTAGAAGTAGACACGTGCCAACTACTCCCACTAAGGAAGCAACCTCGTACCACTATAAATAGGAGGGAGAAAGAAGACAAACATAACCCTTGTGCTTGGATAATTTATCTAAGTCTTTCTCCCACTAGAACCTCTCAGATTTCTACCAGCGACTCTAAGGTTCTCTCGTAAACTTGAGTCTCGAATCAAGTTTCCGTGTCTAAAGGTTCCTTTCTTTATTGTTGCTCAACGGGTGTATTCATAACACTTTGTCGATTAAGAAGAACCTCGTTTTATTAGTGCACTTTTATTTTTTATTGTATTGTATTTACTATTTATAGAAGATTACTCCAAACACAAAAGGAAAGTACAAACATAGGATACCATGCATGACAACTAGAGATGGTAACAGGGTCGAGTTTGCGGGGAATGGTTGCTACCATCCCCATCCCCAAAGTTAAATATCTATCCTCATCTCCGTTCCCATCCCCATCGGGGATTACTAGCTACATACCATCCCCAATGGGGAATCGGAGAATTTTTTTCCCCATTACACAATTAACATTTAAACTATGTTTTAAATGACGCGACCATTACAAATAACACAATACAGTAATATCAAACAACTTTAACGAGATTAACGTTCATGGGAGCATGCTCAGTATTAATAATAACAAAATTAACACACAAGAGCTCATCCTAGAAGGTTAGTGTCAAAGGATATTAACTATCGACTGATAGTGTTTCATTTATTTAATAGATACTTGAAACATACAAGATATATACATGTATATGTAGAAGAAAGATATTCCGGGGCGGGTTCGGCGACGATTTTGGGAAACCAAGGGTATTACCATCCCCGCCTCCATACCCGCTTTTTATTATCGGGGAATCTCCACCCCCATCCCCATACCCGGTCAACTCGGAGAATCCCGGTCAACTCGATCGAGTTCGGAGTTTTTTGCCATCTCTAATGACAACTCAATCAATACAAACATCACTTTGTTGGCCCAAAGTGTTGTTTCTTTTGGCCTAGTTAAAACTAGCGATCCATCAAACTGGACATAGAAACAAGAGTGAATTACATGGTTCGTTCGTCCTTTTGGTTTTGGTCAAATCTCTAATTGAGCCTCTACTTTTTTTTTTCTTAATCGTCCGTATCTTGAAATTATGTAACATCATTCGTCCTTATATCTAGAGAGATAAGAACGAATGGTGTTCAAAGGCATAGCCAGAAATTTGTCTTAGGGTGGGTCGATTTTTTTTCCAAGACCAACAAGTACCGAAATATATAAATATGTCAAAACATTCTAGCAAATTTGTTTATTTATCGTTCTAATTGTATGCGGAAAAACATTTTTTCATAGATTAAACAATCTAAGAGTGAAATTAAAAGTTTATACAAAGTCATTATTAACTTTTTACATGAATTCGTTCGTACGTGTATCTAAACTAGATAGTCAATATATATAACACACTTTAATAAATTATGTTTTACAACATAAATATACGTATAATCTTAAGGTTTTGTGGATGGGCCATAGCACATTTTTGCACCCCACACACCGACGTCAAGGCAGGGTAAAGGCGTGAGGCGCGGCCTTCACGTTAAGAAATAGACCTTGGCGTCGACGTTAGGCGTGGCCTGGCATAAGGCGGGAAAAGGCGAGCAAAAGCGGGCAAAGGTGCGAGTTTTTTTGAAAAGCTTTGAAAATTTTCAAATATTTAAGATTTTTACTTGCGTTTAGTAATATTTTTAATTTTAGTTAAGATTTATAAATGTTTATACTCGTATAATTATAAATATGATACAAAACTAAAAATTTATAATTATATATTGCCGCTTTAAATCACGCCTTAAAAACGCCGCGCCGCTACGCCTTACGCAAAACTCAAGGCTTGGACTCGCCGCCACGACGCGCCTCACGCTATCTGGAACCTTGGCGTATCTATCTGCATTATTTGTGTAATATGTCTATATATGGAAAGAACCACTGGTGCTGTTTCAAACTTTCAATAGCTTTGAGGGTGAAATGACAATGAAGCTTGCTAGTCTTCCTGAGCTAGAATATCTATATCTTCATGGAATCGTTTCATTGGGAAAATTCCAGCAGAATTGGTACCGGACGAAAACTTTTGCACCTGTACTCTTCAATCTTTTTGCTACCATACAGCTCCACAGAAAAATAAATAACGACACAGTTTTTTATCTACCTTCTGTCTAAAAACCAAGAAAAAAGTGTCTTTTGCACAACTTTTTTTTGAAATTAGAATAAACCTTTAAGATGGTGGTGCGGTATATATAATCTTTTGACGAAATGATAGTTTGTCTTTATAGAGATGTTGGAAACAATCATTTGGTTTGAGCAATAAGCGAACTGATGTGTATTGAAGGTTGTTTCCCGGTCCTTAGTAATCTGTATGTTCATTCGACTTAAAGTTTGATACTGTCTCCTGGTGGCAAAATGAGTGGGTAACGGGTCAAAACAAGGATTTTTTTTTTTTTTGGGTACAGGTCCAAACAGTAGGTTTCTTCTCATGTTCTTTCTATAAATAACTAGTGTGTTACTGTAAATGTTAGAAGGATATTAATAAGATACGAGTATAATCTAACCTTTTCGCATATGGTGCTTCAGGGTGTTGTATGCATTAAAATTACACTTTAGATAGCTACCTGTTTGACCCATTTTCTTATTAAGTAAAGTTTTTATATACTGTTATCTGAACAATAACTATCTGACCAGACGAACTCCAGCACAACTTGCGAACATGACCAACCTTGAAATATTGTAAGTACCGCTTACGCAAGTAACTTTTGAGATGATAATATTCTACAAAATATCTGAAATTTGATATTAATGGTGTGATGGTTTCACGTAGATGTCAGGGATCGTTTGCTGGTCTTGCTTACTTGTAAGTTGTAAGCATCCCCGTATACAATCATATATAATCATCTAATGCTTATGCTCGAAAATAAACTCTGTATGTAACTCAGCTACTTACAGATCGCTGGTCCTTTTTTTATCTTAAGAGTTTGTTGTTAGGTACCTGGATCACAATCAATTTAGCAGGACGATACCCGATGCATTCTAGCCATACTCATATAACTCAAAAATATCATCTTTAGAGTTAGTTTTTATGTCCCTCTTTTCAGATACATTGAAGGGAATGCATTCCAACCAGGCGTGAAACCGATTGCATCACATCAGCCTCGAGGACCTTTAGTACATCAGATGCAAAACGCATTTTTTTAACCAAGATTACGACTAGCAATAGTAAAATATACTAGCAAATATAGCACATTAAGAGAATAAATGCACTTCTTAACGTAAAAAAAGCATTTACGCAATCGAAGGCAATATCAGTTTACTCGGATCTTCTG
The DNA here is from genome assembly GCA_025667525.1 of Glebionis coronaria. NCBI lineage: Eukaryota > Viridiplantae > Streptophyta > Magnoliopsida > Asterales > Asteraceae > Glebionis > Glebionis coronaria. The sequence goes on from CM046879.1 coordinate 580,143,926, forward strand.
ACTTATCAACCCTGTTGCAGCCGTTAAGAGAATAAGGAAAACGAGCACTAGCTTAAGCATACACAGTTTCCTTAATATTTAATAGAATCCAATAAACCAAGCCATATAATCAATTAAAAATTTAGAATCAGCTAGATCAAACACGATTTTTTTATGTTCATTTGAATAGTATAAACACCTATTCCAAACAGAATCTCTTGTTCAGAGTCTAACATTACCAACTCGACCATCCCCTTCCTTGAACTTTCAACAGAATCGGAAACTAGCTGAATATCTCCTGAAATTCACAAAAACAAATTTAACCAAACTAAGTCAAACAAAAGCATTGCACCCTTCCCAACAACAATTATAAAAAATGATACCCGATTCTCTTCAAACAAATCAAGAAAACATAACTTCAAGTTAAAAAGGGTGTTTGGCATTGCGTTTAGAAGTTATTATGTGATATGCATAAATCGTAATGTGATTCTTCTGTTCAAACTTGTGATATTGGGTAGATTATCTATGTTTAACAATTTCCTTTAGGATTTACATGTTAATCTGACCAATATTAAACAAATCAGAACTACGTTGGTTGTGGTATTCTTTTACTTCTAAATGATCTCATTGGTTTCCCTATACCAAACACTCCACAGTATATTATACTTGTAAACTCGGTAATCATATAATGACTTTCAAAAAACAATGCCAAACACCCCTTAATCAAATAGTGTTTCAAGAAATCTAATTTAATCAGCAAAATTTGAGACGGTAAAATTGGCTTTTGATCAAACACACTTCATATTTCGAAACAGCTTTTCCCAATTAGTCGATGGAAACCCTGAAGTTTTTTAAATTGTTTGGTCCCTAAGGCTTATTTGTTCTATCGAAAAAATGAACGGAAATGAGTGGATCCAAACAAGACAAACAAATGTTGACTTCGATAAATAAACTGGGGAAAACTAGACTCGATTTATCTATATTTGAATGCACAAACTAACTTTAATTTCAAAGGTTGCTCGGTGCCTAAGTTAAAATTTAACATAGCTGGAAAAGGTTTGATCAATAGCTGGAAAAGGTAGCCCAGTGCCTCGGCTAATAACATAAAACCTAATAGCTATATTATTAAGACACTAAAATTGAGCGTTAACACATGTACGTTGAAGATCGGGAATGTGACTACCAAAATCCTGATGATGAAAATTTGATGTTTACAAACTAAAAAACCTATCTAAAAAGACGGTCTTATTCATTTGAGATGTGGTCTTTCTTTGAGACTTGCTTGCAAGTCGCAACACTAACAAATTCGAGATAATTGAAGGCAGCAAAGTTTATGACTTTAATTTAGAGATACTTTACAGCCCCACTAAAGCCATAATTGGTTCGCATTCAAGAAAATAGCCTCGATATTCGATTGAAAGTTTAATAGAAAGACCAGATTTAAACATAGTTTCCTATATGTTTAATTGACCAGCTTAATTAAACAAAGTTATCCGAATGTTTGATAAAACAGCTTACACCAGCTTAATTAAACAAAGTTATCCGAATGTTTGATAAAACAGCTTACACATATATAACTTCCCGACTGCTAACGTGGGGCTCCTAAGTATTGATACTATTTATATGCTTATTGCATTTAGACACACTAGACAAGCTGTTCGAGAAAGCAATCTGTCTATGATTTGATATTCAAATAACCAGTTTCGACAAAGTAGTTTGTAAGTTCTGACTTGCTGGTTCAAACTGCTTATCTAATTCTGATTACTTTAGCTCCTACTTAAACCATGTATAACCATTTCCAGAGGCGTGGAAACACTTAAAGGCAACTCCATATCTATAAAAAAAATCTCAAACACAATTTCCTGCACCGCTTTTTATAAGTTATGCTGATTCTTACATTTTCAAAACGCGGACTATTAAAAATATATTGTTTGCCAACCTAGTTGTAAAAACTGATTATTTGTGTCATTCCTAGGGAGAAAACGCAGTTTTGATGCCAATTTATACACATATCCAACATTAACCTAAACTTCCAATCCAAACTAACTTCAGGGCAACAATAATCATCAGCATCATATTTCCAATAAAAAAATTTAAGACGCCCATTTGAATAAAAATTTATCAACACAAATCACAAAAAAGGCAAACAATTTCAACTTCAAAATTTAACATAATATAAAACAATAAATCTACATGAATCAGCATTAACATCTTAAGTCATCTAAGGTACTTTTTGATTTAAACTTAATTGTTTTAATCAATAAAATTACTTAAATTGGTTAGTCGAAAAAGACTTGTTTGTTACCAACTTAATCCAGAAACATGACTTAAAAGTCTGAGTTTACGAAACATAACCCTAAAACCGATTGAGTTATAAGCATTTATATAAGCTTAAATTAACACCATTTCATATCAAAAAATCACCACAATTCATAACAATCATAAAAGCCCAAAAAAAGGGCAAACATATAAAAGCATACGCAGCAAGAGAACACGGTATATAGAATAGATAAAGCGCTATGGCGACAAGGGGGACACGAGAATAAACTAACAAGCATAATCGCAAATGAGTGTTTCAAATAAGACAAATAAGCACTACAGACTGGAAATGATAAACTGAAGAAAAAAGTCAAAAACCGCCTCATTCTTTGAAAACCCAAGTTCACTTTCCAAATTAAAGGCATAAATAAAGGGAGGACTTGATCGATAACAGTTAAGGCTGGTTAGTTGAATTCAACATACACCATAATAGCTATTACAATCACGACAACAGAAGAGAGCATTAACACATTTATGGTAAAGATACGAACATTCTGATGATTAAAATTGGAAGTTTACAAACTGAAAAGCCTACGTAAAAAGACGGTCTCATTCATTTGAAATGTGGTTTTTCGTTGAGTTGCTTGTAAGCGACAAGTTCGAAATGATTGAAGGCAACCACAGTTTTTGACTTTATTCAAATGTTACCTATTCAAAAGTCATAATTGTGTATGTTTTACGTATTGTACTTGCGCCCAACATGCACCCATGTAGTCATGTACCTATGTCTTTTTTAACTCGGATTTAGTATCTCTTCCAATTTTTTAGATGATCCATATATGTATCTGAGTTGAACAAAGTTTGCCAACATGTACCAACCAGTAAGCAGTTTGTAACATTTATCTATAATAGCCTAAACTGTTACGCACAAAAGTATACCAATTCAACAAAGATAAGCGCACTATATTAACGCTAACGTAGCTATATAAAAGTAGCAGTTAACATATTCGGGATCTAACTCCACTAAAAAGAATTATAGCCAAGTCTCCAATTTATAAGCTACGAAAAGTGGGTTGCGTTTCTCTAAAACCACACGATCAGCAGCCTTAAAATCGATCGATATTCGACTGAAGGTTTAACAGAAAGAGCTTACTTAAAAATAGCTTCCTAAATGCTTAATAAAACAGCTTATACAGTAACAGTTTCCCGACTGTAAAAGAGGGGCTTCGGATAATAGACAGTGTGTATATGCTTCTTGCATTTTGACACACTAGACAAGCTGTTTTGAGTTGTCGAGACAGCAATCTACCTATGATTTGATGTTCAGATAACCAGTTTCGCAAAATTCGTTTGCAAGTTGCTGATTGTTGGTTAAAACTGCTTACCTAATTCGGTTTATTTTACCTCTAAGTCTCTAACTCACACCATTGAATATCGCAGAGACACAGAATCACTTAAAACAGCTCCATATCTAACTATTTCATTCTGTTACAACATATAAAAACCAAAATATAATCTCCTGCATACAGCATTGCTCTTTATTATAAACTGTGTTTAGGATCGTATTCCGCAGAAAATTACTCTAATTATTACATTTATAAAATGCAAATTATCACAATATAGATTTAAAAAAAAACAGTTAAAGCGAGTGATCATTTGCGTTTTCCAAAAGAAAAATGCAGTTTTGACGCCTGCTATCACAAAACAGCTTTTTTTAATACAATCCCAAACACCCCCTATACCAAATCAGCTCTATCCGACACAAATTTACCACAGTCAGCATCGTCAAAACAGAGCCCTAGCTTATACACAGATCCAACATTAACTCAAACTTACAATCATTAACATCACCATTTATAAAAAGAAACACAATTTAAGTTTCAGATTTCATCATCACTCATAACCAAAATTAACTATTGCATCAGAATTCTAATTAACAACGTGGCGTGATATTCAAGTGACAATCATTTTAATCAGAACTCATGAGGGCGTTTGTTTAAGCTTATATTGCAGGCTCTGGCTCGTCGCTCATTTGGTTTCCGGCTTATGTTTCATAAGCTCATGTTTTTGTAGCTTATTTTGAAACTTTTCGGATTATATTTGCGTAGTATGGCATGATAAGCTTATATAAGCCGAAAAGTTTCAAAATAAGCCACAAAATATGACCTTATGAAACATAAGCCGAAAATGTTATATAACTTAAACAAACACCCCCTTATCACAGAACAATCACATATCATAAAAACACAGCATTCATCTTCAAACTAAGCTAAATTTAAGTGATAAGCACGTGTCTCTTGGGGGTGATTGTTTAAACTTATCCGTGAGTCTTATGAACTTATATGATTTAAACTTGTTTTTCATAATCTCAAAATTTTCAGCTTATTTCAAAATCTATGGGCTTATATAATCTTCGAAGGGGATGTCTGTTTAAACTTATACGATTTCGCCTTATTTTTTAAAACCTCTAATTTTTCGGGTTTATGAATAATAAGTTGGAAAACTAGAGCTTATGCAAAACAAGTAGAAATCAAATACTAGTAATATCTTAAGCTTAGAAGTAACCTTCATTTGTTTGGCTTATATAGCCCGCTTATAGCTTATTTTATCTTGAGACTTATGTTCCATAAGCTCACTTTTTGTGCCTCTTTTTGAAACTTTTTCGGCTTATATTAGTTTATTGGGTTCTCCTAATAAACTTATATTAGCCATAAGCCCAAAAGTTTCAAAATAAGGCACAAAGAGTAAGCTCATGAAACATAAGCCCAAAATCAAATAAGCCATAAGGCGGCTATATAAGCTGAAACAAACGAAGCTTACTTCCAAGCTTAAGATCTTATTTGATTTCGAATCACAGAACACCATTTCATATAAAACTCGTAAGCCGACAAATAACCTTAAACAAACACCCCCTTTATTTCAATCAAAACACCATTTCATTTCATATAAAAAAATCACCACAATTTATAAAAACCATAAAAAACGAACCTTATTAATATTGGAGGTGTCTATTTATGCTTATATAGTGGGATCGTGGCTTATTTGGTTTTGGGCTTATGTTACATAACCTCACTTTTTGTGACTTACTTTTAAACTTTTCAGCTTATATAAGCTTATTATGTCATAAGCCCAAAACCAAAAACATTCAAAATTAGCCACAAAAGTGAGATTATGAAACATAAGCCGAAAAGTAAATAAGCCACGAGCCCGCGATATAAGCTTAAACAAACACCCCCTCATCACAGAACAATCAGATATCGTAAAAACAGAAACTAACGTATAGAAGCATACGCCGCAAGGAAACACAATGTACAGAATAGATAAAGCGCTATAGCGAGAAGGGGGTCACGGGCCTAACTAAAAAAAATAAACGCAAATGGGCACATCACAATACTACGAATTCATAAAAACTAACCTTACTATTATACTATTATGACTAGAAATAATCTTAGATTGTTTCGGCTTATATAGTCAGCTTTTAGCTTATTAAAATTATGGGGTTAATGGGTTATGTTTTGTAAGCTCACTTTTTGTGACTTATTTTGAAATTTTTCGGCTTATGTTATCATGTCCTAATAAACTTATAAATGCCATAAGCCAAAAAGTTTCAAAATAAGCCACAAAAAAGAAGCTCATGAAACATAAGTCCAAATCAAATAAGCCATAAGCCGGCTATATAAGCTGAAACAAACAAAGCGTAATTCCAAGCTTAAGATCTTATTTGATTTCCAATCACAAAACACCATTTCATATAAAACTCGTAAGCCGAGAAATAACCTTATACAAACACCCCTTTCATTTCAATCAAACACCATTTCATTTCATATAACTAAAATCAACAAAATTCATATCGATCATAAAAAACCAACCTTATTATTATAGGAGGTATCTGTTTAAGCTTAAATAGCGGGCTCGTGGCTTATCAGGTTTTGGGTTTCTATGGAGGCTTATAAAAAAACAAGGCGAAATCACATAAACTTGTAAGCCTACAAATAACCTTAAACAAACACCATTTCATTTCATATAACAAAATAAACAAAATTCATATCGATCATAAAAAACCAACCTTATTATTATAGGAGGTGTATGTTTAAGCCGACAAATAACCTTAAACAAACACCCCCTTCATTTCAATCAAAACACCATTTCATTTCATATAAAAATCGCCACAAATTATTAAAAAAAAACAACCTTATTATCATAGGATGTGTCTGTTTAAGCTTATATAGCGGGATCGTGGCTTATCTGGTTATGGGCTTATGTTACATAATCTCACTTTCTGTGACTTACTTTTAAACTTTCCAGCTTATATAAGCTTATTATGTCATAAGCCCAAAACCAAATAAGCCACGAGCCTGATATATAAGCTTAAACAAATACCCCCTAAGTTTTCGGGTTTCTATGAAGGCTTATGAACAATAAGGCAAAATCGCATAAGCTCATAAGCCAAAGACAAATAACCTTAAACAAACACCATTTCATTTCATATAAAAAGATCAGCAGAATTCATTAAAACCATAAAAAATAAGCGGAAATTACATAACCTCGTAAGCGAACAAATAACCTTAAACAAACACCCCCTAGATTAACAGCCCCTAAGTTTTTGGGTTTCTATGGAGGCTTGTAAAACATAAGGCGAAATCACATAAACTCGTAAGCCGGCAAATAACCTTAAACAAACACCATTTCATTTCATATAATAAAATAAACAAAATTCATATCGATCATAAAAAACCAACCTTATTATTATAGGAGGTGTCTGTTAAAACTTATATAGCGGGCTCCTGGCTTATTTGGGTCTCTACGGACGCTTATAAAAAACAAGGCGAAATCACATAAACTTGTAAGACTACAAATAACCTTAAACAAACACCATTTCATTTCATATAACAAAATAAACAAAATTCATATCGATCATAAAAAACCAACCTTATTACCTATAGGACGTGTCTGTTTAAGCTTATATAGCAGGCTCGTGGCTTATTAGGTTTTGGGTTTCTATGGAGGCTTATAAAAAATAAGGCGAAATCACATAACCTTAAACAAACACCCCCTTCATTTCAATCAAAACACCATTTCATTTGATATAAAAATCGCCACAAATTATTAAAAAAAAACAACCTTATTATCATAGGATGTGTCTGTTTAAGCTTATATAGCGGGATCGTGGCTTATCTGGTTATGGGCTTATGTTACATAACCTCACTTTTTGTGACTTACTTTTAAACTTTCCGGCTTATATAAGCTTATTATGTCATAAGCCTAAAACCAAATAAGCCACGAGCCTGCTATATAAGCTTAAACAAATACCCCCTAAGTTTTCGGGTTTCTATGGAGGCTTATGAACAATAAGACAAAATCGCATAAGCTCATAAGCCAAAGACAAATAACCTTTAAACAAACACCATTTCATTTCATATAAAAAGATCAGCAGAATCCATTAAAACCATAAAAAAGAAATGGAAATTACATAAACTCGTAAGCCAACAAATAACCTTAAACAAACACCCCCTAGATTAACAGCCCCTAAGTTTTTGGGTTTCTATGGAGGCTTATAAAACATAAGGCAAAATCACATAAACTCGTAAGCGGACAAATAACCTTAAACAAACACCATTTCCTTTCATATTAAAAAAATCAACAAAATTCTTATCGATCATAAAAAAAACCAACCTTATTATTATAGGAGGTGTCTGTTTAAGCTTATATAGCGGGCTCGTGGCTTATTAGGTTTTGGGTTTCTACGGAGGCTTATAAAAAACAAAGCAAAATCACATAAACTCGTAAGCCGACAAAACCTTAAACAAACACCATTTCATTTCATATAACAAAATCAACAAAATTCTTATCGATCATAAAAAAAACCAACCTTATTACCTATAGGACGTGTCTGTTTAAGCTTATATAGCAGGCTCGTGGCTTATTTGGTTTTGGGTTTCTACGGCGGCTTATAAAAAATAAGGCGAAATCACATAAACTCGTAAGCCTACAAATAACCTTAAACAAACACCATTTCATTTCATATAACAAAATCAACAAAATTCATATCGATCATAAAAAACCAACCTTATTATTATAGGAGGTGTCTGTTAAAGCTTATATAGCGGGCTCGTGGCTTATTTGGGTTTCTACGGAGGCTTATAAAAAACAAGGTGAAGTCACATAAACTCGTAAACCGACAAATAACCTTAAACAAACACCATTTCATTTCATTTCATAAACCAACAAATTCATAAAAACCATAAAATAAAAAACCAACCTTATTATTATAAGATTAAAATTGCAAAAACGGCGCAAAAAGGCGCGCGACTACCACGACGCCTTCTTAACACCATGAAGCATCCCTTTACTCGCAAGCTCCCGAAACACAATCCTAGAAACACGGAACAGCTGATAAACAGATCTAGCACGCCCAGTAAACACACACCTGTTCACCACACGTGTGAACGAGCTGTTACGTGGCAAATCTGCTAACTTGCACCGCGCATTCTCACGCACTTCGTTTGGAAGCTCCGTGTCTCGCACGAGTGACTTGTATAGCTTGCGCCTCAGCTCGAATTTCTCAGCTAAAATGCGCCGTTTTGAGTCTGTTATGTTGCGCTTGTCTGACATGATGATTAGGGTTTTGATTAATGGGTTTTTTGAGATTAGGGTTTTGAAATTAGGGTTTTGAAATGGGGTTTTGGTTTTGGGGGTGATTTGAGGAAGATGAAGATTGGGGTGGAAATTTGGAAATGGTCCTTGGAGTATTGGGTTATGAACTTATGATCACTTGTGGTTTTTGGGTTGTGCAAAATTTGGTTTGAAATCGAGTTTTATAAAATAAGGGGTTTAGGATTAGTAAGGGTTCGTTTGGTTTGAAGTCGGGTTTTATTTTAAGAGTGTGTTTATAAAGTAGCAGGTTTAGGATCCAGTAGAATATTGAATTTGGAGAGAGAAAATTATATTTTTAAATAAATATCTAAGTAATTATTTTAGAATAAAATATAAATTAAAGTTAATGTATATTTGACTAAAAGGTAAAAAAATAATTTTGAGTGGATGAAACTTTTAAGGGGCCCACAATACTGTGTCTATGTCAGTAAAGAAGCGTAGAAGGTAGGTTTTTTAAATGACCAAAAATATAGAACTTAACCTCAAAGTTAACAGTTCTAATGTGACACCAAACAACTGCTTTTTATTTTATTCCCACCTTTTGAATCAAATCACCAATACCAAACGTCTCTTAAGATTTGAATTTAAGGTATTATTTATTAAATAATGTAAGAGAGAGAAAATAAAAATTATTTATTTTAATATTATTTTATAATAAATGATATACATTAATAATTTATTAATTATAATTGAGAGAATATGTAGCCTAAACTAGGGATGAGCATTTTGACCCGAATCCTGATTCCGAACCCGAACCATACCCGAAAACGTACCGATTCTCGGTACCCGAATCCCGTTCGGTATGGAATCGGGACTACGAAATAAGGTTAAAAAAAATTCGTGACCACTAATTCGGGACGGGTTCGGGACGGGATCGGGAAATTCCCGGAAAAAGCGGGAGAAATCCCGATTTCCCGGTACCGGTACCGATACCCAAATCCCGTTCGGTACGGGATCGGTACAAAACTTTTTAGATCGGGAAAAAATCGGGAGCACTAAATCGGGACGGGTTCGGGACGGGATCGGTCCCGAGCTCATCCCTAGCCTAAACTTTTAAAAAGAATATTGGCCATCCCATCAACTCTAGAGCTCTCTCCCCCCACCCCACCCCCACCCCCCCCCCCCCCTACACACACACACACATATCACCGACACATCTAAAAATATTTTCCAGCGGTCGGTTTCGACCGTCCGCTCGGATCCCCTCTTGTACATAGTCTTTTCTACTACATCCTATAATCATAATACATTGCCATCAGATCTGTCATCTCCCGTTGCCGTTTGTCATCTACCACCGTCGCTACACCATCTGATGTGTTGCTACTATCTCAGATATTTTAGATCTGCTGCGCTTCCTAACTTCCACCCCACCAGATGGTTTGCTACTATTACAGGATGCTTTGTTGCAGTCTTGGGATTTAAATTCATATTTGTTTAGTTTAAGGTTGGCTCTTTTAGGGATGTTAGGCTTTATTTTCCTTGTATGGTTCGTGTACTCTTTTGTAGTTTTGCTCCAGGCTACACCACCTTCATACGGTTGTGTTTGAGAAAAGCTCACATTGGTGATTCTCCCTCACCCTTGTATTGTGTTGCTGCTTCCGTCTCATAATCCTTATGGTGTATGTCTTGGTTTGTTTCAACTTGTTACTTTGTGTACTTTGTTTGGCAAATGACTTTTGATTTTGCCCTTTGTGTTCGATGTAACTTGTTGTGTTCTAAATTCCTCTGTTTATGAGGTGTGATAATGAAATTATGTTAAAAAAAACTTTTTTTTTATTATTAGATACATTTTTTGTCAAAAAATTCAACTAAAACCAATGTGTTTAAATGGGATTCACAAAAATTAGTTTTATGGGTTACAATCTTGTACGAACATCATACCAAACATTGGATTTTGAGGGGTTTAAGCCTAAAACCATGAAATCCCATAAACCAAACTGCCTCTAAAAAACCAAGCTGAATTGGTGATTTTGGTTTTCGGTTTTGTATATGTATCATTTTTGGTTTGGTTTGATTAAAAGATGATAAAAAAACACATCTAAATCGTATAAATCGAAGCGAACCGATTGGTCTGATGCAAAATCGAATTGAACCAACCTAGTTTAGTTTTATTATCGGTTCATATCTTTCACAAAATTAGTTTACGGTTCGGATCGAGCAATAGCTGAAAATAAACACACCTAAATTGTACCAAATGGACCGAAACGGAAGGTCACTTTGGTTCAGTTCTCGGTTCATGTCTTTCACAAATTTAGCTTTTGGTTCGGTTAGGTTGTGGTCGATTAGGTCAAAGAAAAGCCATTGCATGTTCATATTACATATAAGAGTGATTATTTCACTTACTTTGGTTGGTTTGGGTAAACAAAAGGTGTTCCAAAGAAAGGTATCCATAACGATAGCTGATCGGACCGGATCGAGCAACTGACCCGATCAAATTTCTGTTCGTTATTCCACACTTTACCTAGTGTTTGATCCTCAGTGGTCTTACCTAAGGCTAAAACCAACTATTCTACCTTTTCGGATCGGACCAACCAAAGAACCAACCGCATCGACCGTACATGACCGAACACATTCGATCCGATCCTCGGTCCGTGATTTTGAGCTAAATCGATATCGGTCCAATTTGGTTTTTCCATTCAAGTTCGGATTTGAACTGATGCACGCCCCTAATTTTTTATCTAATCAATATCACCATGACCAGTTTCGACCTCTCTTTTACCACATCAAAGTTTGTGCCTACTGCCTAGTGAATTTTAACTCGTAACTTTTTATGGCTCATCATACTCCTTTTCTATGGTTCTTAATCTTGTTTAGTTTGAATCAGGGTAAACTACACATCTTGTCCCTTGAATATCGCAGCGAAAAAACCGCTAAGATAAAAGGTGGTGCAAAAACGCCCACGAACTTCCCGTTTTCATGCGAAAAAGCCCTTGAGACGTGATTTATTAACTTTCAATCGTTAAACCCCTGTTATCTCCCATGCACGTGAGGGCAATTTCATCCTTTCCAGTCGTCCCAATCACGCCAGCCCACCCTCGACCTTTCATTGTGCGAAACTTATCCCTGAAACCTTTTGTGTACATCAAACACGTGTGCCTACTGCCTAGTATTATTTATATGCAAAAAAAACCTTGGTTTCCAAAACAATCGAATGTATAACACCATTGATTTGCATAGATATTCGTCTAATCCTTAAAAGATATTTTATATGCATAATCAACCCTTTAGTCTTGAAAGCTTTTTATCCCACATAGGTTTAAAAGGAAAATATATGTTACCTTATACTATAACTTTTATACATCATACGTGTTTGGTTTAGTGTAAGCTTTCATTGTGATATGATTAGGAATGACAAAAAAAACTCGTACCCGATAGGGACCCGAAAACGAAACCCGTTTTGATCGTGGAATCTTCGAGTTGACCGGGGTTGGGGATGAAACGGGGAATCCCCAATATTAAAAATGAGGATGGGGCGAGGATGGTAATGCCTTCTGGGTTCCCAAAATTAAAAATGAGGATGTGGAATCCCCAACATTAAAAATAAGGATAGGGAATCCTCAATATTAAAAATAAGGATGGGGCGGGGATGGGGAATCCAAAATCCTGGAAACACAAAACAACTGATAAACAGATGTAGCACGCCTAGTAAACACACACCTATTCACCACACGTGTGAATGAGCTGTTACGTGGCAAATCTTCTAACTTGTACTGTGCGTTCTTACGCACTTCGTTTGGAAGCTTTGTGTCTTTGACTAGTGACTTGTATATCTTGCGCCTCAGCTCGAATTTCTCTAATAAAATGCGTCGTTTTGAATCTGTTATGTTGCGCTTGTCTGACATGATGATGAGTTTTTATTAGGGTTTTGAAATGATGGGTTTTAGGGGTGATTTGAGGAAGATGAAGATGGGTTGGAAATGGTCCTTAGAGTGTTGAGTAATGTTTACGAACACTTGTGGTTTTAGGTTGAGAAAAATAAGCCGAAAATTGAATCGAACTGAAAAATCTAGTTGAACTGGTTTTGATTTTTGATTTATATATTTATGATTTTTTGTTTGGTTTGATTAAAAGATGAGAAAAAACATATCTAAATCATATAAATGAAAGTGAACTAAAGTTTTCATCAAACCTTTATTTCCTAAAGTTTTTACACGTTTCTAAGCCTTCCTTTGAGCCTAAGTGTTGAAAAGAGGAGAACCGAAACCTTTTGATTCTGAATTTACATCACAGAGTTGGTTGATGTTGATTAAGTTGTGCTTCAACTCATTGACGTAATCGACCCGTGTGAAGGTGATTCTATTGCAATCCAATAAGTTGTATCCTTCAGTGGCTCCTGAAGATTCATCTCCAAAAACCACCCTAAGACCATACTCTTTTTTATATCTGTGCAGATATTGTTTAACCCATGTCATGTGTCTGAAGCAACCACTATCTAGATACCATACAAACTTCTTTAGATATTCATGCACATATATAATGAACTGTATGTATGTAGAGTTGGTCTTTCATCGAAAGAGGAGACCCGTCCCTAGCATACATAACCACTTCCTTAGAGTTGGTGAATGGCTGAGTTGCGTAATGAGCCAAACATGTTTTAGATCAAAATAGACACTATCTTAGTTAGGGTCAAAACTGGTCGGGTTGGGTCAACCTACAAAGGCTTTTTTTTGTCAAAAGTTAAAAAGGCTAATGCTTAGTATGAACACAAAACTAATTTAAAGTTACTAGAATGTTACTCGCGCAATGCAACACTTTCAAGAACACGAAAAATAAAAAATAAAAATGAATAAAAATATATTAAAAATTAATGTTAAATTAAAGATAACAACAATTTTACAATATGGTGAAATTCAATTAAAAAATAAATAAACAGATAAAAAGGTATTTCAATTTGAAATAAAGTTGATTTTTAAGTAACAAGATACATGTCAAACTAAAATGTTTTTTCTCAAATGGCCAAGTACCCGCATCTAGCAAAATTTCCATGACGAGAGTTTTTGTTTAGACAAATTTCATTCATGGCGTTAAAGAATCCTTTGCATTATTTTTCTCGTTCATGTTTGAGAGTGTCTATTTCGTTAACATTGTTTTGAGTTACATTGATCAATTAGAATTTTAATGAAATAACGTAATTGTTTTGTGTAATGAGCAATTAGCATCATCTATTGTCGTTAGAAAAACAAACTTGGCACACTTAAAAAAATGTTAAAGAACATCTAAATTAATACTCATTTGAGTCATTTCCTATCATATTGTTGAGTGATCAAAACATATTACCCTAATTAAAAGTATATCGAATTATGATTCTTAAAATCAAAGAAACTATCGATCATTACCAAGGACGATCCATATACCAATATCATTTTTTTTAGTTCATTCAAGAAAACTCTCTTTTGTTTAGGCAGGGCGGTGACCTACATCGACCTTAATTTTTTCTACTGTAAATGTAATATAAGAAGATAAGAGATAGTATAGATAAACTCGAATGTTAGTTGTGTAAGATAAGATCCTAATAGTACGGATCTCTTGTTATGCTTATCTTGTAATTACTAACTATATATATGATAGAATCCCTGCAAGAGTAATCAGGGAAAACTTATCAGATCTCATTCTCTCGTTTTCTAACTTGGTATCAGAGCCTGATCCATAAGGCTTTGATTTTACCCTCTTCTCTTTCTCTCATCACAACCTACATCTAATATCTTCTTCTTAGCATATTGATTTGATCATGGCCCCTTCACTTATTAATTCTGCCAAGATCGCCACCGCCATCACCTGCAAGTTAACTCGCACAAACTTTCTACTATGGAAGGCACAAGTTGTTCCAATCTTACGAGGTGTCCAACTCTATTTGATATCTCGATGGAACCACGACAAAGCCGGATGCTATAGTAACTCAAGGAACTGGTGATGATGCCCAACAGGTTATCAATCCTGATCATGAAACATGGATTGTTCAAGATCAAGCCATTCTTTGTGGTCTGCTATCGTCAATGACAGAGGATGTGTTATCCCAAATTACTCGTTGCATTGACACCTCAAGTCAGTTATGGACATCACTCCATACTATGTTTTCTGCTCAACACAGAGGAAACTCCATTCAGATTCGCACTCAGCTCGCCACTACGAAGAAGGGAGACATGAGTGTGTCGAAATACTACCAAAAGATGACCGCCCTTGCTGATACTATGGCAAACATTGGTCATCCAATGACCGATAAAGAGGTTATAGGCTACATTCTAGTTGGTTTGGGTCCAGGTCATGGTGATCTATTCACGACAGTTACTGTCCTCAGCAATCAACATGCAGTAACTCTACCGGAATTTTATTCATATTTGATTGCACATGAAACTCAAGCCACTACAATAAGTGGAACAACTGATTTTACTTCATCTGCCAATGCTGTTATCAGGCGAGAATCAAATGATTTTCGTCGCAACTACAACAACCATGGAATGTTTCAAACAACCAGCGAAACAACTATCGAAATAGTGGAAGTACTAATCGTGGTCGCAGACGAGGTCGTGGCAGGTTTAATGCTAATGACCCACGCTGCCAGGTATGTGATATTCCAGGTCATATTACGTTAAATTGCAGAAACCGATTCAATCATGCATATCAGGGAGAAGAGTATCTAGTGGAAATAGTGCCACTACAGGAAACTACAATAATGACACAAATTGGTACATTGATACTGGAGCTACAGATCATCTCACGAGTGATCTTGACCCTCTCTCTGTACATGAGAGATATCATGGCAAAGATCAGGTTCAAGTAGCCAATGGAGCAGGTTTGCATATTTCTCATATTGGTCATTCTCAAATTCCCGGTTTAGGCAGACCTTTGGCTCTTAAAAATATACTTCATGTTCCTAAAATCAACAAACATCTTCTCTCTGCTCATAAACTTGTTTCTGATAATAATGTATTCATTGAAATTCACTCGAATGTTTTCTTTGTTAAGGATAAGGTCACGAAGAAAACACTTATGTTCGGTAAATGCAAAGGAGGTCTCTTCCCAGTACCCATCAGCCATTCCTCAAGTACTCCTCATCATGTCGCGTCCAGTGTCAAAGTATCCTCGTCAAAATGGCATAAGCATCTTGGTCCTCCAACCTCATCAGTGGTTAAGTCTATTTTAAAATCAAATAAATTACATTGTTCTCTTGAAAACGCATCGTCTGTCTGTGATGCATGTCAATGTGCAAAGAGTTATCAACTCCCTTACAATAATTTTTTCATGTTACTTCATCTCCACTTGAGCTTGTCCACACTGATGTTTGGAGACATGCTTAAGTGTCAAGTGAGGATTTAGATGTTACGTCAGTTTTGTGGATGATTATAGTCGCTATACCTGGATTTATCTAACTAAATATAAATCTGATGTTGAACAAGTCTTTTACAATTTCCAACATCATGTTGAACGTCTTTTAAATACCAAAATTCGTATCATTCAATCTGATTGGGGAGGTGAGTACCATAAGCTCCATAAATATTTTTAGCAATCTGGTATTTCTCATCGTGTGTCATGTCCTCATACCTCAGAACAGAATGGAATGGCTGAACGAAAGCATCGACACATTGTTGAAACAGGTTTGGCTCTCTTAGCACACTCCTCACTCCCTCTTCGGTTCTGGGATGAGGCCTTCGTAACAGATTGTTACTTAATAAATCGTATGCCTAGCCACGCTATAAACAACTCTTTACCAATTACATGCCTTCTTAAAATAAACCCCGATTACTCATTTCTACGAACCTTTGGATGTGCATGTTGGCCAAGCCTTCGAAAATACAACACTCACAAACTGGAATTTCGATCTAAGTTATGTGTTTTCTTAGGGTATAGTTCAATACACAAGGGGTACAAGTGTTTGGATAAAACCACAGGTCAAGTCTATAATTTACGAGATGTAATCTTTGACGAATCACGATTTCCCTTTGCAACTACATGTGGTCCCACTACACCATCCATCATGTCAAAAGTCGTGTCTTACCCTCAACCTGAACCGTGTATTGTGAATGATCATTTGAGAAATTATGACTTATCTTTTTTGTTGGCTAACACTTCCAATGCAGCTGCAGCTCCATTAACTCCTATAATCAGCATGCATAGGCCAATAACTACTAGCATCACGTTTGAGAATATGCCTTCAACAGCAACCCGAGTTGTGGAACAAGAACCTCAACCTACAAGTTCAACCTCTGCTGATACACCTACACCTACAAGTGGTACTCATGCCCCCATTACCAGCAGTGATGTTACTTTTGCTACTAGCGAAGACACAACTCCAACTTCAATCGTTCCTGCTACTCCCACTCCTCCAACAGGTGTTGCAACTCGTGCACGTGCAGGAAAGACTTTTCCTCGAAAGTTTACTGATGGGACAGTGACATACAATCCAAATCGACGGGCCTTGTTTGCTGAACCTACTTCCCATCAGTCGGCTCTTTCTAAACCGGAATGGCGCGATGCAATAGAAGCTGAATTCGATGCTCTTCACAAGAATAATACATGGGTCCTGGTCCCAAGACCAAGAGGTGTAAATGTAGTGAGCTGTAAGTGGGTTTTCAAGCTTAAACAACATCCCGATGGTTCCACTGATAAACACAAGGCTCGTGTGGTTGCTCGTGGTTTTACACAACAATACGAAGTGGATTATCTAGACACTTTTAGTCCTGTTGTGAAACCAGCCACTGTTCGATTAATTCTAGCTCTCGTTGTATCAAGAGGATGGCATCTTCGGCAGATTGATGTTAGTAATGCTTTTCTTCATGGATTCTTGCATGAGGAGGTTAACATGCAGCAACCCCCGAGATTTGAGGATGTTTATAAACCACACTATGTGTGCAAACTTAATAAGGAAATCTATGGCCTTAGACAGTCGCCTCGTGCATGGTTTTCTCGCCTCAGCGACAAACTATATCAGCTTGGTTTCCGCTCTTCTAAGGCTGATACATCTCTATTTTTGTTTCATCATGGGAATGTTACTATCTACATGCTGGTTTATGTTGATGACATTGTAATCGTTGGCTCATCACAAAGTGATGTTGTTCGGTTAATTGAACACTTGGCTCGCTCTTTTCCAATCAAGAACCTTGGTCGTCTTTATTTATTTTCTAGGGATTGAAGTCGCTCAAAATTTGGGGGGAATCACTCTCTTGCAACACAAGTATGCCTCTGATCTTCTTTGTCGCGCTCAAATGGAGAATTGTAAGAGCGTTTCAACCCCTATGTCCGTTACGGACAAGCTTGCTTGTGATTATGGAAACCTTCTTAGTGATAATGATGGTTTCAAGTATAGAA
Source organism: Glebionis coronaria (assembly GCA_025667525.1). NCBI lineage: Eukaryota > Viridiplantae > Streptophyta > Magnoliopsida > Asterales > Asteraceae > Glebionis > Glebionis coronaria. The sequence goes on from CM046879.1 coordinate 580,162,121, forward strand.
GTATTGTTGGAGGCTTAGTATCTTACGTTAACACGAACGGATATTTCATTTGCTGTTAACAAGGTATGCCAATATCTCTCGAAGCCCACCGATGTTCATTGGGAGACTGTTAAGCGCATCTTAAGATATATAAAGGGCACAATCAATACAGGGTTTCGTATTCGAAAATCCACTGGTACACTTTTGAGCGTGTTTACAGATGCAGATTGGGCATGATGTTTGGATAGTCGTAGATCTACCGGAGGATTTGCAGTTTTTCTAGGTCCAAATCTGGTCTCATGGAGTTCACGGAAGCAGCCCACTATGTCCCGATCAAGTACATAAGCCGAGTATAAAGCTTTAGCAAATGGTACAGCCTAAGCAATATGGGTGCAGTCGTTGCTTAAGGATTTGGGACTTAATCAACCGAGACCACCAGTTCTATGGTGTGACAATCTTGGAGCTACTTATTTAACGGCTAATCGAGTATTTCATGCACGAACGAAGCACATAGAAGTCGATTTTCATTTTGTTAGAGAAAATGTGGCGATGGGTGCTCTCGATGTTCGTTTTATATCCTCTAATGACCAAGTTGCTGATGGGCTCACTAAGCCAGTCACACGTGATATGCTGGACCGACTAAGAAGCAATCTGAATCTTGTTACGGTTAAGATTGAGGGGGAATGTAAACGTAATATAAGAAGATAAGAGATAGTATAGATAAACTCAAATGTTAGTTGTGTAAGATAAGATCCTAATAGTACGGATCTCTTGTTATGCTTATCTTGTAATTATTAACTATATATATGATAGAATCCCTGCAAGAGTAATCAGGGAAAAACTTATCAGATCTCATTCTCTCGTTTTCTAACTTCTACCACATCAGCTTTCTCTCTCTGACGATTTACAACGACCTATTTGCCCCAACAAGGCGACCTAATGCGACCTAGTTCAAAAAAAATTTATTCATTAAAAAACATTACATTAAATAAAAATATATTACATAAAAAAACATTATATTAAATAAAAAATGTTACATTAAAAAAAATTACATAAAATAAAAAAACGTTACATTAATAAAACATTACATAAAAAAACCATTACGAAACATAATAATAATAATAGATAGTAAAACTTAAAAACTTAAACTCCCCGATTATCAAACCGTGACACTTTAATGGTGCTCCATGCAGGACTTTGTTTCAAATTTTTCCAACATTCATAATATGCAAAATCCGAATGACGAAGAGTGCGATATTCAAGTGCTGACTTCTTGATAAAGAGTATCTTCAGAAGTCCCACTTGGATGCCTACGTAAGACGTCCCCGTAAATCAAAGTAAATTGACCACCTTGAGTACGAATCACACATCTCCATTTGCTGACAATTGAGTCATAACCTCCCTTTTGATCACCCATTTTGGTATGAAAGTACTCAAGTACCTTCATCCAAAACCCTTTCCACTTCTGATGTCGACTTGGACGGGAATTCTCCGTAACGTGGTACCCAAGCTTCCCAAAAATCTACATCCTCCTCGGTAGTCCACGAAATTTGAGAACTCGTTATTTTAGATGGTATAAAAATTGTACCTTGAAGAATTGTGAGTTTAATGTGTGTGATAAATTGTTGAATAAATAGGGTTTTTATAGGGATAAAAAGTTAAATTAAAAAAAATAAAAATTAAAACCAACGGATAGTTTTTTGATTTTTTGTATACACATTTCAAAATTCTGGCTTTTGAAATCGAACGTCCCTGCGACCTAATTAGCTCGGTCGATTTAGTCGACTCGGTCGCTATAATGGGCCGACCGAGTTTGACATCAGTCGACCTAGCCGACCGATACATGCGTTGCGCCCAGCCTCGGTCTTCCCATTTTACATTAAAATATATTTATTCTATATATGTCCTTGTGTAAAATATAAACCATCAATTTTATGCTTACATGACGTGCATATGTTTAATATTTTTAATAATATATAATTGAGTTATTTAAAAATTTTGTAAATTTTTAACAAGTCTATTTATAATGAAAATAGGTTCATATATTTTAATACAATAATGCTAAGCTATAACTAAAAACTTTGTAAATGTTTTAATCAATGCTTTAAGCATATAAAACCACATTAACAGCTCAATTGAATGTAACTGTTCTAATAGAGCAACGGCATGAAACGATAAACCCAACCTCGGTAGCGAACAAATTAAGCTAAAAATAATAATACCATAACCATTTACATAACTACTATTTTAACATAACAAAAAATAATATTTTTTAATATATGTATCTTTCTCTCTCATAGGTTTCTTCCCATTTGACATTTTCATTATAGATGAATTTGTAAAAATAGAAAACACAATCACATGGCATAATAAAATATATTCGGAACACTAAAAATGATGCCTCTCTTTGTTGGATGTCCCGGGTCATCGCCCGCACTCAGTGGAGGATTCAAGATTTTGTAGTGGCATGATTTTCGACTCGCCTCACTTCAAGAAAATTTTAAAATTTAGTTGTCCATTGATTAAGGTATCGGATAATTTGAACATAATGTAAAATAAAATCTATCGTTGTTTTTTAGCCATAACTTTTCTACAAAGTAAAGTCGATACATAATTTCTAAAAAGAACTGGTAAATTAGAAGAACTCTGTAATATAGGGCCCAACAAAAGTAAATGAAAACCGAACTAAACCGGGCAATTCTGGTTCGACTTTCAAATTTGTATATTTATATCGGTATTGGTCGGTTTGATTCAGCTCGGTTTGGCTCAGTTTGGTTTCCATTAAAAACACAAAAATACACCTAAAATATATATTCTTTTCGATTTTTTGGTTCCATTCAATTTTTCTCGATTTTGAACAAATGCTTAGTCCTATGACTTTTAACTCAAATGGTATATTTGATCAATTTACTACACAATCATAGTCATAGGTCCGATCATTATTGAAAGAGAAACACAACAAGCTAAAAGAAAAATCGGTAAAATATAAAATTAATTAGTCATCTTCTCATTTTCTACATTTTCATAGTATTATCTTCTACCTCTCCATTGCTTTTCTTTCTTTAGAGTAAACTAATTTTTTTTTTTCGTTCTTGTTTATGTAACACCTTTAAAACATTGTTGTCCGAATAATGGGTGTAGCACACTCGATAAAACAACAAAAATCACAAAAAAACTATACTTCGTGTGCCGAAACCGTGCCACATGTAGCCCGGGCGTAGATCTGCCCCTGCCCGCACTTCCCATAGTCCAATCCGACACTATTTGCAAGTTTTCCGGCGACTGCACATCGGATTGGGACATCATCATCGGTGAGTGGCGTATCCTGATACCGGTATTCTCGTGGCTAGAGCCACCGCGAGACGTCGGTCAACACTAGCTATAAACTAAGCCTAATTAGTATTTTACATTTGTGCCTATTAAGCCCATAAGTTTCTTATATGTGCGCCCGTTAACCTTTATCAATAATAAAGAATATGCAAAAAGTGTCCCATCCTTATTTATAAAGTATCAAAAAATGCTCATATTTATCAAAATAGGGAAGATTTGCCACCTCTGAAATATATCAAGTACGTGGAACTATAAAAAGAAATACAAGATTCTACCTAGCAATATTATGAAATTAAGGTTTATATAAGTGTGAATGCGTGATCTGATGAGAAGATGGAACTGAACATATAAAGATCATGTGGATTTGGTGATATTTAAACTAGCAATAAGTGACCTTTAGCTTAGCGGCACTTCCTTCTCTCACTTAAAAAACTGTTCTCCTGCTTCTCTCCAAAGTTCACGCCGCCCATTTTTTCTGCCCCTCTTCCGGCGGTTGGCTTTGGCCGATCGTCCGGACCTCCACCAACCTTCTTTTTTGTAATTTTCCCTCCTACTTCCCACAATAAAAGTCCCTTGCTTACAGATCTGTACTTTTCTATCGTTGGCTGTTGTCCGTCACCGCCGCATCATTATTTGATGGCTTGGTGCTACAGTTCGTTTCTCTTCTGGTCAGATCCGCTACCGTTTGGTCTCTTATGCTCAGATCTGTTGCGATCCGCTAGTGTCGTCGCTCGTCTTTTGCTGCTGCCACTTTGGGATATGGATTTAAATTTGTTTGGTTTAGGTTTGACTATTTTAGGGATGTTAGGTTTTATCTTTTATGCATGTTTTTCTGTACTTTATGTACTTTTGCTCTAAGCTTACACTATATGGTTGTGGCTAGCTAAAGCTCACATTAGTGATTCCCCCTCACCCTTGTATTGTGTTGTTGTTCTTTGTCACAACCTTTTCGATGTATGTGTTGGTTTGTCCCAATTTGTTACATCGTGTACTTTGTTTGGCAAATTGGTTTCGATTTTGTCTTTTCTGGTACGATGTAACTTGTTTTGTATAAATTTCCTCCGTTTGTGAGGTGTGATATGAATAATCAGTTAAAAAAGTGACCTTTTGTTTTGTTTGAGCTATAATTTGACTCAAGTTGGACTTGTATGACTTTATATTAAGCTTTTGTTTATTGTATGTGAGTAATTTTGACATGGTGACAATAGCAAATCTTCATATATTGCATATTTGTGAAAAGTTTGTTGTAATCGAGTTTTTTAACGACGAGTTAGTAGTTAGTGATTCGAGCTTACAGTGACATTCAATTGGATAATATGCAAGCATCGAACATTCTCCTTAAGGGATAAACCCCACTCATGCTTTTATTTAATTCGGGCCCTTGAAGGTCCTTAATGAGACCCGAACTCAAGACCTCAACAAGAATACCTCCCCAAGATTAGCCTTGGTGGCAAACTGAGCTAGCTCAGTTGGTTTGTTGAAATCGAGTTGAGCAAGAAGATTTGCAGAAATGGGTTTTTATGATATACATTATGTGTTAGACTGTTAGGGGATGGGAAAAAAAGGTATAATTGTAATATGTTAAATTGTTCTTAAGTAAGACTGATAAAATGGGTAAATATGAAAGTATAATCTTTTTGATTGGGGATATATGTAAATATGAAGTTTGATTAGGGAAATATGCAATTGACTTGGTATAGATGGGGATATATGTAAATCTCCCCAACAAATGATTCATGAAATCCGCCTAATTTTAAGCATGGGATTGGTTTGAGATAAAACATAAACCAAATCATTCCATTTATTTGTATACGGGTCTCTCTCTAGCGATTACAATATGCTAATGTTTTACTATCAATTGCAGGACACTATGTTCCTGAACTAGCAAAACTCATAGTTGACTCAAACACCAAGATCAATAAATGAAGGGCTTGCGACGCAGCTTGTTGCTCGTGTGCCTTCTATATCTATGTAATTACAAACTGTTGTTTTTATCTGCTTTTCTAGACAATAAATGAAATGTTTTTTTAAAAAAAAATCAAAAAATCTAAAGGGAATCAGAGTGAGTAACGTCATTGATTTTTTACTCTATGAAATGCCCAATTGTTTCCTTTCACAAACTTAGCGTCTGTTGCCTAGATAGGTAATCTACTTTTGGAATTCGATACGAATTTTAATGCAAGTCTTTGGTCTCATGGTTTGATATCGGATACGACTTATGTCATGTTTAATAAAGAATGAAACTTGTTAGCCGTATTTAAAGTGATAGTCATATAATATACCGTTGCGAAGCTCATGAAAAATACTATTCAACGGTGTCGATGGTTCTTAGTTATTAATGTTTATGTAACGGGAATTAGTACCGAACACACAAATGAGGAAGGCCTCCTAAACACTTACTACTTAGTATAAAAGGCCTCCTAAGCCTCATTTGGGTGTGTGTTTTCCATTCTATTGTTTGTAGAGAGAGAAACGTATGTGTTTCTCTCACTAGGATTTCACAACTTTTGTTTTTCTCTTTTCCTTCATCTAATCTAATCTTTCTTTTTTGGTTTAATCTTGTTCTTCATTTCTATATCCTAAATAGTCGTGTGAATCATTTCAACAAGTGGTATCAGAGACAAGGGATTCGTATTTAAGCATTTCGTGTGATTTTGATTGTTTTTCGCCAAAACATCAAAAAAATTTCGTGTTTGTTTGTGTTTCTAAGTCGTATACCTTCTTTAAATCGTGTAGTAGTGATTTGGGCATCTTGGTTTTGGCTAAAACACAAGTCTTTTGGATCAAAAGCTGAGAAATTTCTTGTTTTTTCATCATTCCGAATTTCTTGCGAGTATCACCATCGGAAAGTACAAAGGGAGTGAGGCCAGATCGCAATAACCACTAGGTTCTACTTTGCGATTTAAGGATTTCGATACCTTATTCCGACGTGACATTCCGATCGTACATTGCGATCTGGGATTCCGACGGTCTTAAGGGATTTGTGAGTCGTTACTCTGTCCAATTTGTTTTAGCTATATTGCTATCTAGATATTCCGACGGGTACACATTCCGATAGGTCATCGTTCCGACAGATCCCATATTCAGATAGGGTAACATTCCGATCTATACATTCCGATACAAGCAACATTCCGATAGAGCAACATTGCGACAGATCAACATTCCGACAGATCCATCATTCCGATCGAAGGACATTCCGATAGAGGGACATTCCGATAGAGGGACATTCCGATTGAGGGAAATTCCGATAGAGGGACATTATGATCGTAGGACATTCCGATAGAAGCACATTCCGATAGAATTTTCCGATGGGCATTCCAATGGAAATTTTGTTTGAGTAATTTTTAGTCTTAGCCACCATCTATACTAGTCTCGGAACATAGTTTACACGAAGATTAAAAAAAAAGTTAAAATTTTTAGGTCAAGTAAAATCAAAATTTTTCCCTACTAGTTTTTGGCTATCTCGAACTCAATTTCAAAATTTGGCGATACACAATTTTTTCAGCTTACCGTTTTGTCGGACTGAGGAATTTATTGTCGGACTGAGAAAAAAATCAGAAGTTTCGGAATTTCAACAACATCACACGCTTTCTACGAATTGAGATCCTGTTTTTCACACGACTTCTACGATGACGTCTCAACAAGATATTTATGTTGCGGGTACTGAGAATCGTCCACCCATGCTTACCAAGGAGAACTACACTACATGGGCTAGTCGTCTCCTTTGTTATGCAAAATGTAAACCTTTGGGAAAGTTGATTGTCAACTCGATTCAAAAGGGTTCGTATGTTAGAAGAACAATTATTGTGCCTGGGGATCCTACGAATGCTAACCCAGTAGCTGACTCAAGTCATGAGCAAACAGATGAAGAATTAACTGAAGCTGAATCCAAACAACTCGACGCTGATGATCAATCAATTCAAGTCATTCTTATGGGACTTCCTGAAGATGTTTATGCTACTTTCGATAGTTGTGAAACCGCACACGAGATGTGGCTTAGGATTCAGAAAATGATGAAGGGCAGTGAAATCGGTTTACAAGAAAAGGAAACTAAGTTGCTTCGTGAATGGGAGAAATTTACGTCTACTGAAGGGGAACAAATTGAACCTTATTATCATCGGTTTTCAACCCTCATGAACCATCTTAGAAGAAACAAACATGAACCTGCACAAATTGCTGCCAACATCAAATTTCTTGATAATCTTCCTTCTGAATGGTCACGATATGTCAGTCTTGTCAATCAAACCAAGGATCTTCATGTCGTGGACTACACTCAAGTTTATGACTATTTGAAGATGAATCAAGATGAAGCTAACGAAGTTAGGGCAGAAAGACGTGCCAAGACACAAGATCTTTTGGCTTTTATGGCAAACTCTCCATTATCTATGTCATATCCCATGGTACCCTACCATCAACCCTCATCAAGTAACTTCCTGCCATAACAACAACAACAACTCACCGCTTATGGATATCAACATCCTGCTGCTATGAATTACTTACAACAACCCATTGCCTGTTTTGATGACATCACCGATCCTACTCATGCTATTAATACTGGTCTTGCCCTACTTGCAAAGGCATTCAAATTCACCATTAACCCCACCAACAACAATAAGAGAATCTCCTCGAACACTAGAAATAGGCAGATTGCTCAACCGTTCATGAATGCGAATCAAGATCGCCAATTAGTAGTTGCTGGAAACACGGGACTCAGTTTCAACAATATGGTCAGAATGTTGGGCAGACCGTTGGCAATGCAGGAAATCAGTATGGTCAAAACCGTGGTCAAAATCCGGGTGTTCCGAATGTGGGTAATCAGAATGGGTTAATAGTTGTGCCAGCGGTTGGTAACCAGATGGGAAACATTGTGGCTGCAAGGGCTGAGAATACTGGTACGGGAAATGGAAACAACAATCGTCAGGTTCAGTGCTACAACTGCAGGGGATTTGGTCATTATGCTAGAGATTGCACAACCAAAAAGAAGAGGGATGTTGCTTATCTTCAGACTCAGCTTCTCATAGCACAAAGGAAGAGGCAGGGATTCCACTTCAAGCTGAGGAATTTGATCTTATGGCTTCTGCTGCAGAATATGACGAGGAAGAAGAGGTGAATGCCAACTACATCTTGATGGCAAACTTATAGCAAGCATCAACCTCAGGAATGCATGATGACAGAGCTCTCGTCTATGATTCAGACGGTCCCTCTAAGGTACACCCAAGTTTTGATGATAATGATATATATAAAATTTCTAATCAGGAGGAAGAGTATACTGAGATGCTTGAGCCCTACATTGAGACACACGAGGATCAAACGAATAATAGTAATATTATTTCGAATGAGCCTAGTGTGGATCAACTTGCTCAGCCTACAACCCTTCCTGATGAGACACATGCGTATTATAAATCTCTATTTGATAAGCTTGCTAAGGATGTAGATCATGCTACGGTGGTTAATAATAAGTTTAGAGAAACTAATGCCAAATTGACCACTGAGCTTGCAGGATATAAGGAACGGGAGAAAAGTTTTGAGATTCATCATGCTAAAATCAAGGAACTTGAACAAGCTCATGCTACATCGGGTTATCAAGAAAAATGCACCACTAAGAAATTAAATGCCTTACACTTAAGTAGTGCTAAAAAGATAAGCGAATTGAATGATGAAATCACTTCTCTTAATAAACAGCTTTAAACTGAAAAATCTATTATTTTGGATTTAAAAGAAGAACGAAAAAAGCTGAAACATGATTTCAAAATTCGAGAAGATGGGCTTCTTGAAGATTTTTGCAAAGCTCAGGATAGGATTAGAGAATTAGACAACCTTTTAGTAAAACATGGCCAAACTATGCAGACGATAAATATGCTCGCACCAAAAGTGAATGAGATAAATTACACTCGATAAAAATTGGCTTTAGGTTGTCCTCTTCCCCCTAATCCCTATTACCTTAAGCAACTTCAGGCCACTAATGAAACTTTATATAATGGTAGTGTGCTATTGTCTGATGAGCATGATCTTCCTAGTGTGCATGATTCCGAGGAAACTACTGAACTTGCTGTAGAGACTCGTTTAAGAATGAAAAAGCTTGATAAAGAAGTGATACCTGTTTATTATCCGAAAGTTAATCCTCCAACTGTTTTTGTTCGGTCTAAAACGAGTATTGAAATGCTTTTGCTACCAAGTGAGGAATTGTCTGGTGACCCTCCTAAACCGAGTATCACTCGCCGATTTCTAAACGAGCTTAAAGATAACTTTGTCATCCTTAAACGTGTTGTTAATTCAGAAATAACTGGAGGTAATTTTACATCACCTGTTCAGATTGAGGTTCAGAAAATTCTTCAAAACGATATTAATCCGATTATTAATCAAGTTGATGCTCGGTTAGGAAATTTGGAAAACGCTTTTCTAAAAGAATTATCCAACTTTGTTGAAGACTTTAAATCATTGACGAAGGAAGCCGATGAATCTCTTGTTAAAATCAAAGTTTTAGAAAACGATCTTGAACGCCTCTCTAAAGCTCGTGATTGTATTGATAGTAGCCCTGTTGAGTTAGGTACCTCTATGTCGCATAATGAAAACCTCCAAACTGAGCTTGATCTTATGAAAGAGAAAATGGAATCTTATGTCACTAAAAAGGATAAAGAATTCACCGATCTTTGGAATAAATTTGTCAAAAAAATGTGATGAATGCAAATATGACAAGATTTCGTATGAAAAAGCTTACAATGAAATGCAACAAACAATCGCACGGTTGCAGACTCAGTTAGGAGGGGTTTCGGAAACGAATTTAGCCTCGTCAGGGTTAGAGAGTGCTAGTGGTGGTAATGTTCAGAAGCTTAAGGCTAAGATTGCAGATTTAGAATCTGTTGTTGTTTCATATAAGCGGGCTGTTGAACAAAGTAAGTCTGTCTATCAGAAACTTATTGATAAAATCTGTGAGAACTGTAAGTTAAAGGCCTTGTTAAAAGATAAGACTTCTGAACCTAGCTCGATTGTGGATACGATGATCCATAAACCAGCAACCTCGGGACCCACTCGTATTGCTGTGACACCTTTTCCCAAGGTTGCTGGAACGAAAACTGATGTGATTTCCCCAGGAATGTTTCGTGTTAGTTCTCCCTCTGTGCCTAGCAAACAACGTAAAGCAAGCGTTAGGACAAAACCGATCACTATAACTCAACCACAAGTTATTGATTTAAAAAGTGCTAATTCTAATAGACGCGTGTCGTCTTCTACAGGAATAAACAACTACACTAAGAGTAGAAGGCCACAGCCTACGAGCAATACAAGGAATGATAGGGTCCCTTTTGCCTCTAGAAGTAGTCGCCCCAAGATCAATAATGTGGAAGTAGAAGAACTCCCTATGAATTTACCGCTTTTTAATCATAATCAGAAACCTAATTCTTCTGAATGTAATGACTTTAAGCTTGCTATTCGGAATGAAAAATCTGAAGTTATTTGTGCTAAATGTAATAAATGTTTCTTTACTTTTAGTCATGATGCTTGTGGTTTGACTATGAATGGGTTGAATTATGGTGGTTACACTCGAATTGACAAGCTGTCAGTCAGTGAACAACAACGCACTCCTAAGGCTAAGGTGTATGTTCCAAAAAGTACGCATGTAGGGTCCACAAAAAGTCTTGCTAAGCCTAGTAGCCCTAGATTCACCTCTAAATGGTTGCCTACTGGTAGACATTTTGACTGTAGTGGCAAAATTATCGACACTAGTAGATCTCATACTGACAGTGAAACGTCGGTATGTGATACGGCTTAATTATCTTCTAACCCTACATGAACCTATTTCATCGGTTGCCAAAATATTTTCTTCTCATAATGGCTTATAGTGACATGTCAGACTATAACCCGGTCCCTAAATAAAGGAAAGTCGTTGACTTATCCTCAACAACGAGAAATTCGTTTTTCTCGGTCATGAGCTTATATCAAAACATTCAAAGTTTTAAGCTAATGAACACAATTTTCATGAACGTTTGAGCACAATTTTTCAAGGTATTTCAAAACAATGTGCTCATATACTCCGCTATTTAAATAGAATCTCTTTTCAAGGGGGAGTATAATGATTTCATAAACATTTGTTCCAAAGTTTTGTTGGAAACTCACTTTATGTGACGACGTTTAAGAATTCGCACTAGTTATCATAGTCACACACGCTTAGACTAGACTAGGTACAATGTATAGTTTAAGGGTCGTGTGTGACTATATATACCCCTCCTTAGCTTCCAAGGAGGGGTGTTGCTTGTGTTATTTTCTCATTTTAATATATTTTCCTTTCTTTCACACAACCTCTCTTCTCTCTCTCTTTCAACAATGGCTTCCACCACCATCTACCACCATGTTAGATCACCGGATCATATATAGCAAATCCTCAATTGGCATCAGAGCCTCGGTTCCATCCTTGGATCGTGTTATTGTTTTCGATTCGGTGGTCCAAAATTTTTTTTAGTGTCTCGTTCTATCATTCTTTTTGGTCCGTATGTCTCTTTTTTGTCACGGTGGTTTTAATGGTTTCATTTTTTTATGGAAACATTGTGTTAACTTTGTCACAATTTATTGTCCCAATGTCTCTGTCTCATAGTCCAATCTGATATTCTCAAACCCACACCTTTTCACAACTGATTTTTTTGTCCCTGGTTTCACAGTTTTATATTGTGTCAAATGTTAACTGTTTCTGAACTTATTATTATATGATTTCATTTTTTCTGGGTTTCTATTGTTCTTTTTGAAGATGTAGTTACCCAGAAAATTTATCAGATTCACAAGTTCCTGAAAATATGGAAAAAGGACAGTACCTTTGGATAAGCTTTCAGATCGGAATATTGCGATCGCAAAAACCATTGGGTTCTACATTGCGATCGAATATTCCGATGGAACACTTTCGGTGCATTCCGATGGAACGCATTCCGATAGGGTGTAGAGGACTCATTGCGATGGAAAAATAGTGTACACATTGCGATGGAAAACAAATTAGAAACATTCCGATGGGACTTCTTTTGACATTCCGATGGACTGTATATAAAACCAGTGGACCAAAAATGTGACCGAACCAATATCAACACATCCAACCTTTTAACTCCTCAAACTCCAAATCTAATCCTATTCCTGTCGACACCTATTCCCCCATCAAATCTAGACTCCATTGACTCGAAACAATTAAAATACGATCTCAGATTCATTTTTGTGTCTTAACATGCAAACCGAGACAATTAAGATCCACAAAATAGACATGCATCATCGATCTAATATATGGTATCAACCATCTTTGATATTCGAATAATAAGAGCAGATTTAAACAAACATGTTAAAACCCAATCTTTGTTTCGATTTGTTAACAAAAACGACATGTAGTATATGATCTTGATGAAATTTTCGTCATGGTATGGCTCGTATGAAAGGATGAACATGGTTTCGATTCGTGTTATGTTGGGTATGATATTAGATGTCGTCTGTGTGATGCAATTGATGTTATTTGTTTCCAAGATGATGATATTAAATGAGATTTGATGATTGTTTTAATCTGATGGAGGCTGAGAGGATTCGATGATGGTGGATAAAGGAGGGGCGGATGTTTCTAGGAAAAGAGGGCGGATGTATCGAGGGGTGTAGTTAGTAGGTGTGTGGCTGCGTTGAAAAGTGATTAGGGTTATTGTTCTAACCTAATTTTGTGGGGTTGTGAGTGTTATATACCAAATTAGTGGACCGGGTATATCACTTTTGATATGGGCCATGAACACACGTTTATATAACCTTGACACGGGCCTTGGACTCAATTTTTTTAAACAATGCATTTGATTTGGGCCGTATGACTTTTCATATACACATAATTTTTTTAACACAAATTTGAATTTTTGTATAAACTTTGTGTGTATTAAGTTATACTATGGTCATCATCGGGACGAGACAACAAGTGACGTGACAAAGTGACTAAGTGACGAGATATTGTGACAAAATTTATTTGACAAGACCAAGAAAATTTTGAGTATATTTTTAGTGACTACAGATTTTTTTTGATCGGGTATTAATTACGTGACGTTGAAGACGGATTTTTTTAAGGCGTGTATTTATTTTATCTTCAACGATAACTTGCTCGTGCTTAATCTTAGAATGAAGACTTGTTTATCTGGTTTCCGGGTTCGGGGTGGATGGTTGATGACTCGGATAACTATCACTTAAAGGGGTTACATTGTTGTACTTAGTGTCACGCGCTTAGTCGACGTGGATAATTTCAAGAGGTGTTGTGCTTATAGACTTCTTCAGTGATGCATTGAGTACTTAGATATTTCTCCACCGTTCTTCATTCAACAATAGTGCAAGCTTAAGTCACAAGATCGAAGGATTCTTATTCAGTTTCACGTTTGATGTATCTGGTTCATTCAATCAGTGGTCACTTCAAATTGCTTTCAAGTGGGATGGTAAAGATGGCCATGGAGAGTTTATGAGTAGAGATTTTCGATCAACAGTTGATTCTCACAAAATATATAATTCAGCTTATTTATTATTCTCACGAGTTTTCAGGTACATGTGCGTACGATTTGTTGATGGTTCCGAGTTTCGAAACCATCAAGGGGGAAAAAGAAGACACATTGAACGCACAACGAGTACACGTGATGAAATTCATACATTCTTTTGATTTGAAGACATTCCAGGATGACATTTGTCATAGCCGCAGAGAAAATCAGTGTTTTAACTCGTGGCGTTATAAATCTCTAAACGGTACACTACTGATTCGATGTTTAATTGTTTGGTTGTTGCAATTATTCATCATCATTATCCTATATGCATTCCCGGGACTTAATTGACTCTGGTGCATCTCCGGAAGAAGATATGTGCATTTCCGGGACTTAATTGACTCTGGTGTTACGATGTCACCTTCATAAATGGGATAAAGTGTCTACTTCAGTATTTGAGCTTCATAATTGAGATTGATTTACTCTCTTCAACTATGTGGGGGAAGAAATGTCTTGATTCTTTCTGGTATGCATAACTTGAACTCTCAGGGGGAAGAAAAATTCAGAAGAATTATTCAAGCGTGAGAAGAGAAGTTGTTGATCTACTTGGTGTGCCCTAAACTTTCAATCCCTCTTAGCAACGTTATCATGTTATATGATGGGATTTTCTTGTTAGATTCCGCTGTGCGCTTAATCATTCTAAGCTTTATTGAAAGCTTTGAAGTTGCTTACGAGGATTGTCAGTTTAGGGGGAAGCTATTTAAAAGCTTCTACATCAAGTTTATGTGGCATGAATTAGGGGGAAGTTAATTCAGAAGCTTCTCCTTAACCAGAAGTATATGGATTACTTAGCTCGTGCCGTTACAGTATTTCTACTACAAGTTAAAGATGAGTCGTTTTGAAGTCAAAGGCCTCAGAAGACATCATCAGCATTGGACGCTTCATGAAAGCTCTTGTTCTTAATTATTATGTACTTGTTAGGATAAATATTGTAAGGAATTCTACACGTCGTCCCATGGGGGAAGATTGTTGGAAACTCACTTTATGTGACGACATTTAAGAATTCCCATTAGTTATCATAGTCACACACACTTAGACTAGACTAGGTACAATGTATAGTTTAAGGGTCGTGTGTGACTATATATACCCCTCCTTAGCTTCCAAGGAGGGGTGTTGCTTGTGTCATTTTCTCATTTTAATATATTTTCCTTTCTTTCACACAACCTCTCTTCTCTCTCTCTTTCAACAATGGCTTCCACCACCATCTACCACCGGATCATATATAGCAAATCCTCAAGTTTCATGACACATTATTCTCTCCATGTTTCATCACTAGTTTCACAAAAATTTCAATTTCATGCAATTTTTGAGGGGGAGTATAGTGATTAAAATGTGTTATCTTGGATAAGATCTTTGATATAAGTGCTTTCTCTTCCTAATATGTGCAAAAACCTTTCTTTTTATGATGCACATATGTAGGGGGAGCGTTTTGGTGATACAAAAAACCTTCAAGGTGTAAAGACTGATTTCATCAACACCTTGATTGCTTTTTCAACAAGTTTTTCTGGTTACGATATTTATACCTTCAACACATTTATTCACGACGGTATTGGTGTCAAAAGGTGGTTAGGTATTTGTCCTATGATCCAACCAGAACCGGAGGGATCTTCCCAGGGACAATCCATTAGAATTTAGATGTTCTTAGGAAAGATGGAGTAGTTGAGTGTACGGGAAAAATGCCGACTAATGACTTAAGCTAGCACTGGAACAATCACAACAAGGTGCTAGTTATGACGTCTTGGTAAGCATTTAAGGGGTTGAAGAATGAAAAAGAAATGTATGGATAAAGGGTGTAAAGAAAGAAGCCCTCCATACAACTTAGGCAGAAACCGGGTCAATACATCTACTATCAGAATCACGTTGATGATTTCTGGTATTGA
The DNA here is from genome assembly GCA_025667525.1 of Glebionis coronaria. Lineage (NCBI taxonomy): Eukaryota > Viridiplantae > Streptophyta > Magnoliopsida > Asterales > Asteraceae > Glebionis > Glebionis coronaria. The sequence continues at coordinate 580,177,827 of CM046879.1, forward strand.
AGACAAAGCATCATGGACCCAATGATGCAATGTACAACCCCTCCCAGCCTACTCAAGCTTCTCTCAAAAGAAGTTTGTTTTATTGTCACGGAGTTCAACTCATTTATATGGACTTTCTCACTCCGAGATAGTAGATATTAAATAGGTGGCAGTCTGCTCCAGCCTCCGATCACCAAATAAACGTGCACTTATAGAGTCTAGAGCCAACGAGATTCATCAAAAATCTCATCAGGACACTTATTCCTTATATCAATTGTTGTTCATCATTAGAACACAAGCGATAATTTACAGAGTCCTACGCTCTATCCTTGTGGTATTGCTAGAACATTCAGAGTGATACTCTCTAGTATTCACAGTGATGAATGGAAATCCTTCCAGTGTTAACATCAAACAGCACTGCGATAGGTCATATGTACGATTCAGTTTGAATTAAACATATCCTAACTGGAAAGCAACAGTGGTTTGATTCTTAATTGATTCAAACTCGTTCCAGGTCTCTACGCAATATCTTTATGATCTTGCCAGAACATTCAGAGTAATACTTTTCAGTATTTACAGTGACGAATGGAAATCCTTCCAGTGTCATCATCAAACAGCACTGCGGTAGGTAACTTGTGCGATTCTATATGAATCAAACTTGTGTCAACTGGAAAGCAACGATGGTTTGATTCTTAATTGATTCAAACTTGTTCCAGGAAATTGAATTGATGACTTAATCAACAGAATGGAACTGTATGATTCACTCTTTACTATGAATTATCTTTCGATAAATTCAAGTATTAAGAACGACTACCACAGCCGGAAACCCTGTCAAGGAAGTTCTTTGAACTTACCTAATCACAGGTACAGTATTCTTACTGTATAACGGGAATCCGGAGGAATGCAAACGGTGGCGTATCTTCAAGAAGTCGTAATTCAAGACCACATGCTCATATAAATGAAGAAAGCTCAAGAACATCTAAAGACAAAGACTTCCGCTACTCTGATGATCAAGGGAGATTGTTAACAAGCTTTCAAGTCAACACAAAACATGAGTATGTGGAGAAAGACACAAGAACACAAGCTGGCAAAGTTACAAGATCAAGTCAAGGCAAAGATCAAAGATCCAAGATCACAAGTCATGAAAGGAACTATGAAAGAACTCTCAAGACATCGAGCTTCAAAGTCTACAACACCAACGAGGTGAAGTCACATATTACATGACCACCCCTTAGGGGGAGATTGTTAGCCGTATTTAAAGTGATGGTCATATAATATACCGTTGCGAAGCTCGTGAAAAATACTATTCAACTGTGTCAAGGGTTCTTAGTTATTAATGTTTATGTAACGGGAATTAGTCCCGAACACACAAATGAGGAAGGCCTCCTAAACACTTACTACTTAGTATAAAAGGCCTCCTAAGCCTCATTTGTGTGTGTGTTTTCCATTCCATTGTTTGTAGAGAGAGAAACGTATGTGTTTCTCTCACTAGGATTTCACAACTTTTGTTTTTCTCTTTTCCTTCATCTAATCTAATCTTTCTTTTTTGGTTTAATCTTGTTCTTCATTTCTATATCCTAAATAGTCGTGTGAATCATTTCAACAAAACTACTCGACAATAAGAAGACAAGCACAATCCAGGTCTATTACCCCTAAGTGCGCTAAGGTTGCTAATCAAGCTTCAAAAGAGATTGGTAGATTTATCAATGTTTATGATGTCACTCTCGACGTTTGTTTGTGAGATGTTTTCTCACAATCACAAGTTCTCAAGCAAAACGTGACTTCAAAAACTTCCCAATTTCTTTTTATGGTACTTAGAGGTGGCGATTTTGACCATTAACTGATAAATCCTAAATGGATTGAGGCGAGTTATGTTTAATGTCTGAGAGTTCAAATTGATAAGAAAAAGAAATTGCATACCAGGGAAACGACTCAATGAGTCAAATGGGTGGAGTGTTGTCCGACATGTATTCGATAACCCTCGTAAATAATTTCTATCCAGAACAAATACATAGTAGATACCTTTTTAGAAGTATTATGAAGCAACCAGGTCTGTACCAAATATTATTTATTTTGACCTATTACCCAACATGCCTGTCCTGTTCATCATACCTCCTCTAATGATATGGGTCACCATTCTTTTTGTTCCTAATAGTTGTTTTCACTCAACAGCATATAGAGACAATAGATATTTTTGTGGAGGATGAGATGGTCAAATACTTGAACCGCGAAGCCGTTCAAACAACTCTTAATGCTCGTCTTGTGGGTGTCAGAGAATTGTCTTCTTTTAGCCAGTAATAAACAGAACCTAGATCTTGCTTGAGTGTAACGATACAAGGTTATATAATTATAAAAATCTTCTGTTTTTGAGGACAGAATTTTAAGTTATGCGATAGACAATCTAGAGATACCAATGGCTCTTGTGTTGGCCTCCCTTCTCAAGTCTGACATTAGGGTCTTTGTGTACAGGTGAGTGATCCATTTATCCATCCCTGATAGCGGGTTGTTTTTATGTGAGTTTTGAAGTGATTCCCGATATATATATATTTTTAATCAGATAATTAGCTATAATAGAATGGGTTGTATGATGGGATAATTTAGATCGCTTCCACAATTTGAAGTAGCAACTTATAAACATAATGGCTAAATAGGACAGTTTTTTTAATAATTAGGAACAGATCGTGACATGGGAGAAAATTCCCAGTTTATGTTAAGTGGTGTAGACGTGTAGTTAGGGTAACTGTGTGATAGCACCCACATTTAAATTGCGTCTTGTAAAACAAGAAATCAATGTAGAATTTGTTGTAAAGAAGTAAATCGTATAAATGTACCCATAGTTGTTGATGAGACCACAATTATACATGGTCTCATTGCTTAAAACGGGCCTAAAATGCATAAATATATCATAAAAACCATGCAAAAACCCTTTGTTGTGTGATTGTAGATACGTATATCGTGAAAAATACAAAAGATCACAAGAAATAAGCAAAAACGAACACGGGAAACGAAGTTGTACAAAAGAACCGAACCCGGATGTGAATTTCTAAAAATACCTTGAAGAATTGAAGAATTGAAGAATTGCAAGAATAGTCCCTTACCTTCGTCACTTATTCACTTTATACCTTTGAAAAATCAAGATGCACATCAAAGGTCCCTAAAGTTTGGATATTGTACAACAAATACCCTTGAAGAATGCAAATATTGCATACATAGTCCTTTTAATAGTGATCATGAAGTGCAAGGACTAAACTTGCCATTTTCAAATTTTGAATATCAAAGGAAATGGGCAAATATGTTTTTACTAACTCAAGGGGCTGAATGTTATTACTGCAAAGTTGAAGAGAGACTAAAGTTGCCACTTTGCCAAAGTGTTTACCCGGTCCAACACTTAAGCCCAACAACATATCCACCCAGCCCATGTTTTGACCCGATTTAATATTAATACGACCCAAGTCAAATGGTCAAAATGTATTTACCAAGGAAACACTACTGTATCTTTACCCAAAGAGGATTAAAAGCCTCTTAATCAGCTATAAACCCTAGCATAATCACCAGGATCATTCAGCATATAATGAAGGGGTTTTGATAAGTTAACTTAGGGGGTTTCATTCATCACCTAACAAAGAACACAACCACATGCCTCTTGTCCCATATCTAGCTCATCCATCTCTCCCGTCACTTTCATTATTTAGAGATGTAGACCAATTTGATGGATGTTATTACATGGTGTGTTCCCCACACCCAATGGAAGGCTCAGATCGTTTTTCCATATACTATAACACATAGATTGACAGAGATGACTCTAGAACTAAATTCAAATTCGGGATAAATCAAGAATACGCTTCAAGATGCTAAGGGGTGTTTTGGGAAGATCACAAGACTAGGGTTTTCAGTTTAGTAGCTCACATTATAGTATGAATATAGTAGCAGTATTATACTATGGCTTTGTTCCATTTTTTAGTTTGTAAAAATTCTGTAAATGAGTTGCATGTTTTTAATTTTAATGAAATTTAATTTTGAGCAATTTCAAATACTTGTCCCATTAATTTCATTGATTTTTGTTAGTTTTAGCTTTCTGGTTGTGTTTATTTTGATTATTAATCTTACTACTTTATAAAAGGTTTAACCCTTTTTCTATATTTAGAAGTCTTAAAATTTTCAGCCTCAAACATTGCTAAAAAAAAAGAAAGTTATATATGATCATTTTCAAAACCAGTCTAGGTTTTAATGCAGATACGTTTTTTTCAAACCACATTTAAAGAGTACTTTAAATGACAATATCAACTAATAATACATATGAATCAATAACAGTTTAGGTCATTAATAAATAATTTAATGAGAAATTAAATAGTTTAATGAGAAACTATGTAACCCTTTTATGAATACATGTAACATAAAACTACAAATAACTTCTTATTGATATACATTAAAATATGAGTTACGCAATCTTAATATAAAAAGAATTCATGATTTATCAAAAGACGAAAAAAATACACACAAAAGATTCAGCCATCAACGTTCCTCGAACCACCAATACTATCTGATTTCAGAATCGCTACCACCACCACCATTAGGATCCTCACCAACACCGCTGTATTTATTGATAACCAGTGGTGTTTGAGTTTGGGTGTTTTGGTTGATGTTTTTGTAGTTTCGGTGGTATTTTTATGTTTTTAGTTTGTTATTGCATAAGTTACTCTAACTTAAGACTATCATCATTTGAAAAATTACTTTCACGAAACATATATAATCATAAAACATTACATGTTATGAATTTTAATTTTAGGGTACCCGCCGCCACATTTCGCGGGTACCCGGCTAGTGTTTCTTAACACTTCAATAGCCAACTGTTGTTGTAGTGCTTTTTGTACTTATTCCAAAAAATAGCAAATAAATAAGCAAAAATTGGCTTCAAAAGTCATTAGTTGCCTTAAGTTTGCTGCAACTGTTGCATCTAAATTCGCTTTTATTGTTCTTCTTTTGATCTTATTATGTTTTTGCAGCACTTGTTTGTGATTGTGTTTTAGTATATAAGTGGTACGCAGCTTATGACAATAAGCTGTAGGTTATTTTTATTCATCCAAATAGCTTAACAACAACAAGTTAAAAAAGGCATAAAGTTGCAGTAATGGGGGTTTAAACCGCTGACCACGCATACAAGCAAACACAACATCCTACCTCAAATACCATCTGCTCTATTGTTCCCTTCGTTTATTATTTTCATTTATTTTTCCTTTATAGTCTTTCTTATTTCGTATATTTTCTACTAATAAGAAGGCCCTTAGCTTAAAATTCGTTCTATAACTTTTTTTTTCACTCTCTGTTCATTTGTAATTCTTCATATAGGTTAGACGTAGGTAGATTTATTTTTTTTATTTCTATTAAACCATTATCTTTAATATAAACCTAACTTAGCCTTTTTCGTATTTTTTTTGTTGAAGTGCTAGGCGCTGGTCGGGCAGTTGACCACCTCCTAGCTGGTAATCGACCGAGGAGAGGCGGGCGTATTAAACTTTTCTATATATATAATTTAAAACTATATGTGTATTAGATAAATTTTAGCATAAGTAAATAAGTAGGTCTAAAAAAGATGGGATGTTGGCGTGTTGACCGGCGTTCACCCTCTTTTTGGCCGACTAGTGTAAACTATAAAATCGAGGCGGCTGGTGTCTACCATACCGGACATGGTTCAATGGAAAGCATGTTAGTCCATTTATGCTTTTGATTCATGGTTTATTGGTGGATGGTATAGTGAGTAGAGTAGTAGATTAACATGATATGATCCAAAACCCAAATTCCAATCAGGGGGAATAGGAGTAATGCAACACCAAAAAGGCTAAGATTTCATACAAACAAGAAACAAAAATCAGGACACAATTTGGTTAAGGGTTTGTTATTGGATTGATGGATTATAGAAAGAGAATTTGTTACAAGAACAATTACAAATCAATAGCTAAATAAAAATGAACAACAATTTGGGTGTTTATAGGATGATAGAATGGGTTGGGGTGAATAACTACTCTTCCCACCAAAAGTAGTTGACTTCCTTGTTTGACTTTTCTTAACAATTGAGCTCATATCAATCCATCTCCCTTAAAAACATTCTTGTCCTCAAGAATGAGCTTGAAACTCTAGATACTTGGCCTGCAACTCTTTAGCATCTTCCCAAGTAGCATCATTTGTGTTTCCATTGGACCATTGTACTAGCCAATATTCTATTGCAACATTTCTTACTTTAGCAATTTTCCTATTCAACACAGCAATTGGTATGGCAGTAATTAGGCCTTCCTTGGAACAATTAGGGAGTGGGATTGGAACTGTAGGTTGACCTTCATAAGCTTTGAGTTGAGAAACATGAAACACATTGTGCACAAAACTGGTGTTTGGTAATGACAGTTTGTATGCTACCACTCCTACCTTGGCTTGAATCTAAAAAGGACCATAAAACTTTGAAGAGAACTTATGTTGCTTGGGTAACCTGAGGGTGACTTGCCTGTGTGGTTACAGTTTAAGCAACACCCAATCTCCCACCACAAAAGACCTATCACTTCTGTGCTTGTTTGCAAATTCCTTCATCCTGTGTCGTGTCCTTTCTAAATGAATCTGTAGTAAGGTAATTGCTTCCTCTCTAGCAACCAAAGATCTATCAACTTCTTCTACATGCGAGTCTCCAGCCATATATGACACATGTGTTGGTGGAGTTTGACCATACACCACCTCAAAAAGAGTTATGTTAATAACTGTGTGAAAATTTGTGTTGTACTAGATGTCTGCTAACGACAGCCATTGAACCTAATTCTTTGGCTGTTCACTAGTCATGCATCTCAAATAACACTCCAAGCACCTATTAACCACTTATGTCTGGCCATCTGTTTGAGGATGATAAGCAGTGGACAACTGTAAAGTAACCCCCAAATTCTTATACAACTCCTCCAAAAAGTACTTATGGACACCTTATCTTTCTCACTTGTCATTGTTTTGTGTAGTCCTTGCAGTTTATATATTGAGTCAAGGAATACCTAAGCAATTTGTGCAGCTTTAAATGGATGAGACAAAGGAATGAAATGTCCATACTTTCTCAATCTACCAATGACCACTAGAATGATTGTTTTCCCAAAAGAAGATGTAGGCCTTTTAAAGTCCATAGAAATGCCAGTCCAAACTTTAGTAGAAATAGGTAAAGGCTGCAATCTTGGTTTAAAAATGCGTTTTGTGATCCATTACGCTAAAGGTCCCAAAATCAATTGCGCGATGCGTGATGCGATTATGAGCGCAATATAAACGCGATGCATTTAGTATAAAAAAGTAAAAAAATATATAAGTAACAAGTAAATGCAATAAAGTTACAAAAGAAGTTACTAGCATATTGGAATTAGGCATATAATTCATTGTAAAACAAATAAATCGACAATACATCTTGACAAAAAAAACACGTAGCAAAACTAAGGATACTATATTTTTGTTATTGTGTTTATTTTAGATGTTTTTCTAACAAGTTTTATTTTTAAAAAGTCATTAAAATATGTATGTATCTTTTAAATGTTTAAAATTTGACAAAAATGACCTAAGTACTAGATTGCGACAATTGCTACCATTGCTAGCATTACACAAATGCGATAAATTACGGTTTATTGCGAACAAATTCTGGGATGGCATTGGATTAGCCACCTTTATGCGAAATTTTGAATGCAACGCATTAATGCGTGCAATTTGCGCCATAATGCGTGCATTTTAAACCAAGGCTGTAATAATCCTGGATATGGTGCCTGAATGTAGGGAAATTTTTTTGAACGACAGTTTGGTGCATCGGAGTATCTTCCGTGCCACCGAGGCACCAAGTCTCTCGACCTGAGTTCGAATCATCTCACGAAGAGAATATTAACCCCCATGCTAGCCATCCAGTTTCCCATTAAGGGGCTTCAAGGCATTGCGATGGGATTCAAACCTGACCGTCAATTCTGGGAAAATCCCCCACATGGGAAATGACAAGAGTCGAACCCCTGACCTCCCCCACATAGAGACTATAACCAAATGCATCCATCCAACTGTGTTAGACTTTTTTTGCACTTGCTCTAGGAAAAACAAGTATAATTGGCAAGTATTAAACTTTTACGATTTAGGAAAACCGTAACTGTTCGAAAGTGAGTTCGTTCCTCAAGGGATGGTGTGAGTTTTGTTTGTGCCAATATTATAATACTTAATTTGGATTAGTACGTTTTTGGATGAAAAGAGGAAAAAATAAAAGATGATTACGCTAAAATTTAAACTACGACGTAAAACGTAAAAACGTAAAAACGTAAAACGTAAAAACGTAAAACGTGACGTAAAAATAAGATTTAACTAAAAAATTTAAGTTACAAATAAATCCTAATAAATATAACTAAGGTTTAAAAGCCAATAAAACTTTTTGTAACATTTTAATTAATTAATATTTAATTTTTAAAAAGCCCTAAAAATCAAATAAATTAACAAAAAGCTCAATCTATGTTTTTATGCTTTGTAAATCTCAAATATATTTATCTAACGCTAAAAAGTATTTTACAAAAATTTAAAATTAATTAGATCTATTTTTAAATGCCAAAAACAATTTTTAAACTAAAATAATCATAATAAATAAAAGAAAAATGGGAAAAATCCCAAACTAATTTTCAAAAGTCTTTAACATATTAAACTAAAAGGGAAAAATGGAAGAAAGCAAAAACAGTTGCTGAAAAAGCTATAGATAAGCTGCTGATCACTTTGTGCCAACAGAGGCTAGGAAGCCAATTAAGGCAGTGGGAAAATTCTTCCCACTGCTAGTGTTATTTGGACATAGAGTTTAAAGCTCTTTTTTCTTGCTTGTTTGGTGGTTTTTGTTGAGAACAAAGGCACCCCAATAGCGTTTGGCTATTGAGGAGTCAATACAAAGCAAAAGCAGGCAGTAAATAAGCACCAATAAGCATCAAATAAGCCCAGTCCACAAATCAAATAAGCAGACAACTATCACTTATGCCCGATATCAGGCAACCAACTAGTATGTGCTGTCTGATATCGGGTAGAACTAAAAAGCAAAGAAATCGGATAAGTATAGGTAATCAAAAAAATTATGAACTTTGATAAGCTGTAAAAGCTACAATAAGCTAGCAAACTTCAAACAAATAACACTTATACCACAATTAACCTAAGGACTATCAGATTACAAGATTAAGGTGCTAAATCACAAAATCAAACCTCCTAACCCTACTGTTGTAAAATGGCAGTTTTCACAAAAAACTTGCAATACTTCACTACCACTTTCAAACTGATAAACAAAGGTTGAAAAACAAATAAACCAACCAGAATAAAGATGTGCAAGCCTATATGAAATGATTTAGTTGTCACCCTAACCTTTTAAGCATACTAACCAAACACCCTTTATTTCTGATTATGAAAAATAAACAAAGGACTTTTTAATGAATTAACTCAAAATCAATTTTAATCAACTAAATCATGTAAGAAACACTAAATAAACTCAAAATCAATAATAAAATACCAAGTAACATCAAACAATGGTAAACTACATAAGCACCAAGCAAAACAATTAACAAATAGGGAGTTAAGGGATTACCACCTTTGATCTTGTTCAGATCAAAGACACACTAAGGCCTCAACACCTAGCTAGCTGATAAAGGAGATGGTTTGTGAAAGCTGTTGTTATGCAAAGAAGGGGGGCCTACCACAGTCCCTACCAAGTGACTACAATAGTCACTTGGTGATGTCTTCTACATGATTTGTAACATACCAAAAAGAAACCAATATTCAAGCTCAAATAAGCTTGTTATAAGCTCTTGTCAAGGAGCTTATATCAAGCTTATTATGAACAGTAAGCTGTAAAGACATAAAATAAGAATTTTCTCAAAACCACAACTTGGATAAAATTACTTGCAAGGATAAAAAGGTAACCAATGTAGAAATCTAACAAGTCTTAAACTCTTGTTATTAGTTTAATTTGTCAAGTCAAACTCAAACCACGGTCTAAACCTTGGTCTCAAAAGTGATTTTTGCCAAATGTTTTTGAATAAAGAAAACATTTTGATAAATTAAACTATTCTTGCAGAAAAAATAAAGATTTTAAAATAAAACAAATAAGTAAAGATGGAACTCAGCAATTTGTAAACTTTAAAAATTAGATTTTCATAAATTTAAAAAAAAGTACAAAGGCTAGAACCAGGAATAGGTCACAAGTCGACCCCCTTTATATAGAAATCAAAGACAATTTTAGAAGAACGATACAAAAGAGACAATCATCTAAACCTTAGCAACTTTGATTCCTTAATATGCCCCTTGGTGAAATTTGAAATCTTGGTCAACAAAGCTCCCATGTGATTCTCTGGATATACAGCTGTTGTAGATGTGATCCTTGCAATTGAAAGCAAGAAATCATTTGTGTCCATTGATTTTCTGCTATATGTTGGACCATTGCAAAACGTGAGCAGGGGGCCACTTGGAAGGCCATGTGGGTGTGATGGTGACATTTTTTGGGGTTGGAATGTGATTAAGTTAGTATGAATCAAGGTTTTGAAATTGGAATTAAGCTAATTCGTAGGATTAAAGATTTTGGGGGATTAGGGTTCTAGGTTATGCACAGTGGGATGTTTGATTAGTTTTTGGGGATTAAGAGGTGTTACCCGCTTGAATTAATATTTATTAATTCGTTTGCAAAAAAATTAATAAATATTAATCTGGGTTAGTGGATAATGACGTGTACATGGGTATACGTCGGGTCTAGGGTAGTGTTTTGAGCTTATGTTGGGTATTGGTAGGTATTGGACCGGGTTATTTGGGATATGGGTTTTGATTTGAATGGTTTTGGCCCCCAATCTTTGCATTATTTATCATTTTGCTTCCAATTTTATCAACAGCTTTCTAGGGCATTGTCCTTTGTATTAAGTTTGACCCTTTGGCAGAAATAGTCCTTCATACTTTGTAAATTTAGGATAAGGACTAATATTGTAACTTGAGCATTCTTCAAGGGCTGAATATGTAACATCTTGAAACTTTAGGGACCCAGATGTATTTTTGGAGTTTTACAAGGGTATAAAGGGATAAGTCTTAAATTCTTGAGGGACCAATCTTGTCAATGATTCAAACTTCAAGGACTTCTTTGGAAAATCAATACTCGGGTTCGGTTCTTTGTGCGGCTTCATTTCCCGTGTTCGTGTTTGCTTGATTCTTGTTATCTTTTGGCAAATTCACGATATCCGAACCTACAAATACACAATGAACAAATACAAAGGTTTTTGCACGGTTTTTATGATATTTTTGTACATTTTAAGCCCGATTTGGACGATGAGACTATGTATAATTACAGTCTCATAAGTGCTAAGTCAGGCTTATGATACTGGCAACATTGCACACCCTCACATATTCTATAACTATCTTTTTCATCCCCTTCTAATAAAATGCAACTTTCAATTTTTTATAAGTGGCCTCCACACCTGAATGTCCATCTAAAGCTTCATCATGATGGAATTTGAGAAACTCTTGTCTCAAATGAAGGTCTACTCCAATAACTAGCTTTCCTTTCCTTCTTAATTTACCGTCATTCCAACTAAATTTGGATCCTGCAACTCGACCATGTCTAACTGTTTTGATTACTTGTTGCACACTAGGATCAGTCTGCTAACTAGCTTGAATCTTAGACAACAAATCATTTGAGATGTCACTAAGCACCAAGGTTTACAGAGAAGGGTTAGGAGACATTGATAATGCATCAACAACATTGTTCTCACTACCTTTCTTATACGCAATCTCATAGTCATAACCAAGTAGCTTGGATAACCATTTGATCTGGAAAGGTATTGTTAGTATTTGCTCCATGAGGTACTTAAGACTAAAGTGATCAGTCTTTATCTTAGAATGCCTATCAAGCAAATACCCTCTCCACTTCTCCAAAGCATATACCACCGCCCATAATTCCTTCTCATAAGTAGACAAACCTTTATGTTTAGGTGCCAAAGCTCTACTTAAGAAAGCTACTGGATGACCATGTTGTTGCAAAACATCTCCAATACCTTCATCAGAAGCATCAGTCTCCAATACAAATTCTGCTTGAAAATATGGTAGGGCCAAAACTGGAGCACTAATCATAGCCAATTTCAATTCTTCAAAAGCCTTTTGAGCTAAACTTGACCATTCAAAGGAATTCTTCTTGAGTAATTCTATCAAAGGCTTACTAATAGTTGCATAGTGCTTAACAAACCTTATGTAATAACCAGTAAGGCCCAGAAATCCCCTTATCTTCTTTATGTTGATAGGAATGGGCCAATCGTGCATTGCCTTGATTTTAGAAGAATCAGTAGCTACACCTTGGCCAGAAATCACATGCCCCAAATACTTTACTTTTTGAGTTCCAAACACGCACTTACTCAATTTATCATACAACTGATGTTGGTGCATAGTACCCGAAACTTGAGTTAAGTGTTGAGTATGTTCTGTCAAACTACTATTGTACACCAGTATATCATCAAATAAGACTAACACAAAATTCCTTGAGTAGGGAGCGAAAACCTCATTCATAAGAGCTTGAAAATAAGATGGTGCATTTGTTAACCAAAATGCATCACCAAGAACTTATAGTGACCCTAGTGAGTTCTAAAAGCAGTCTTATGGATGTCATCCTCACACATCCTTATCTGGTGGTAACCAGATCTTAGATCCAACTCAATGAATACTTGAGCACCAAACAATTCATCTATTAATTATTCTATCACGGGTATCAGAAACTTATCATTCACAGTTTTATTATTGAGAGCTCTATAGTCAACACACATTCTTCATGACCCATCTTTTTTCTTGACCATCACAATTGGTGAAGAAAATGGAATGTGACTAGGTCTAATAATACCACTATCCATCAAGCCTCTATAACATCCTTCTATGTGGGAAGGTGTCTATAAGGCTTAATGTTTATAGGTGTAGTGTTGTCTAACAAGGGATTCTGTGATCATGTTTCCTATGTGGTGGTAGTGACTTAGGAACAACAAACACTTCCTCATAATCTTGTAACAACTGAATTAATGAAGGATGAACATTAGTAGTTGTATTGTGACACCCTAGGAAAATCCCACATCAGCTGTGGCCAGGAGAGATCCAGGGTTCATAAGATAACAGTCGCCTTCTCATGACACAACGTATTTTGTGGTCTACTGCAAGTGGGGTTCTTAGGAACTGGCATTTAAGCGTGCTCATGTGGGAGTAGTACTAGGTTGGGTGACCAGCCGGGAAGTACTTACAAGAGGGCCACAAAGTAAAGCCGTGAGCCTGCGGGCAAAACGCACAATATTGTATTCTTAGTAGGCGGGATGTTACAAGTGGTATTAAAGCCACTCCTGATCCGTTCGGGATGGTGGGGCAAACCTCATCGAGGACGATGAATCCCGAAGGGGGGTTATTCTGACACCCTAGGAAAATATCACATCGGCTGTGGCCAGGAGAGATCCATGGTTCATAAGATAACAGTCGCGCTCTCATGACACAACGCGTTTTGTGGTCTACTGAGGGTGGGGTTCTTAGGAACTGGCAGTTAAGCATGCTCATGTGGGAGTAGTACTAGGTTGGGTGACAAGCCAGGAAGTACTTACAAGAGGGCCACAAAGCAAAGCCGTGAGCCTGCGGTCAAAGCGGACAATATTATAGTCTTATTAGGCGGGATGTTACATGTAGTATCCATACTTGTTGTCATCAATTCTGCTTGAACACCACAGGTAGGATAGACACAAACTGCCATATAACACAACTTAGCACCCATCAGCTTACCCTCTCTCCACTGTAAAGTAGGATGTGGTGCACCTCTAATGATTACCTTCTTTCCCTCATATTGAAATTCCATTCTTAGTTTTAAAAAGTTACGGACTATATCTCCCAAGATAGCTAACCACTGCATTCCTAAGACCATTTCACAACCACCCAAAGGAATTAAGAACATGTCAGCTTTAAACACCTCCCCTTGTAACTTTCATGAAAAGCCCTTACACTCATGAGAACTAGTAATGAAATTTCCTCCTGCCACAGTTACTTGTAAGGGACAAGTTTGCTTAATATGGCAACCAATCTGTTTAGCAAAACCTATATCCAGAAAATTATGTGTACTACCACAATCAATCAAAATGTTAACTGGTTGATTATTGATTTGACCTTTTACTCTCATAGTTTGGAAAGTATTTACCCCTAACATGGCATTGAGTGAAATTTGAGGTTTTGCCAGCATCTTAGCCTCATTTTGTTCATCAACTTGTTCCATTTCTTCCAATTCAATCGTCTTATCCTCATTGCCAAACACTACTTCACCAAGCTGTAGGTCTGTGTCTTCATCTACCATGTCATTCTTGTAAACAATCTCCAATGAAAACAACTTTCCTGGACATTTATGACCAAGCACATACTTTTGCTCACAGTAGAAACACTGATTTGTAGCTCTATTTTCATCCAACTCCTTTTGAGTCAACCGCTTCCTGTATGGAACAACTCTATTATTTTCCATTGGTCAAACTTAGGGTTTTGGTGCATCGTAATTAGTGAAATTGTAAGGTTTTGGTGTGTGTAACACTGGCATTCTCTGCTTTTGTTTCAACACTCCCAATTTGGTTTCCTCCAACTTGCACAAGACATACACCTCAGCCAAAGACCTTGGTTTGAACATCCTAGCAGTTAGTTCTATTTCCTGTTGCAACCCAGCCAAAAAGAAACGCATGGCTTGATCATCAGGCAACATTACCCTACACAACAACTTGTCATAGGCATCTATATACTCTTGCACATATCCGGTTTGTTACAGTTTCTTAATCTCCCCCAATTGATCGTTATATGCAGTACCAAATCTTTTCACAGTTGCCTCCCTATATTCTGGCCAAGTCACATGTTCCCCATAAATTTAAACAAATTGCTGATGCCACATCAATGGTAGATCATAAAGATGAAGAGATATGAGGTTGATCTTGTCAGCATTTGCTACTTGATCAACCTTAAAGAACTGTTCACACTTGAACACCTAACCTCTTACATCTTCTCCACTAAATTTTGGAAACTCAATCTTGGTGGATTTGTAATACTGTTGCATCATATGAGTCTCTTGACCCGTTCTAACAACAACAGCACCACTTTTACTCGCAACATTTCTCATCTCTTCTCTCAACATGTCAAACTCCTCTCTCATCAATGATGCAACCAGATATTTCAAATCACCACTATCTGGTTCATCTTGACCCCCACCGGTCCTTGTTTGTGGAGCCATAACAAGAATCAAGAACTAAACACTAACAAAATCAAGAACTTGCTAACTAACTCAACATATTCCAACAACTAGCACACAGACACACTATTATGTGAAATAGCGCAAAAAATGAATTTGAACTGACTAACAGAATTTTGTAACGGTTACAACAGAATTGAGCCCAATCCGAGGAAGGATGGCTCTGATACTACTTGATATGATCCAAAACCCAAATTCTAATCAGTGGAATAGGCATAATGCAAATAAAAAGGCCAAGATTTCATACAAACTAGAAACAGAAATCAGGTTACAATTTCGTTAAGGGTTTATTATTGGATTGACGAATTATAGAGCGATAATTTGTCACAAGAACAATTACAAATCAATAGCCAAATGAAAATGAACAACAATTTGGGTATTTATAGGATGATAGAATAGGTTGGCGTGAATAACTACTTTTCCCGCCAAAAGTAGTTGACTTCTTTGTTTGAGTTTTTTCAACAATTGAGCACATATCATAACAATAAGATGTTAAAATTTTAATCGTGTTCGTTAAAGTAGGCAATTAAGGCCTTTTATACAAAAATGGGTTAACTCAGGTCTTATTTGACTGGTAAACATGTCAAAAGTCTACAATAGTAGATTTAATCTTTTTTTTGTAACCATGATTTTCGACTCATAGGCCGACTAATCTATGGGGTGTTAACCCACTATCACACAGACTCAAACTATGTAAAGATACAGAAGGGTTACAGAAAAATCCATGGGGTGTCCCCTCATGAGAATTTTGTTTTCAGCAGGGTGATGATGTTTTCATGCTAAGATACGGAAGGGTTACAGAAAAATCCTATTTCATGATAAATCATGTTCTGGTCTTCATCAATCATGTCTTCATATTGAACGTTGATGAAGCTCCGTTTAATCATACTTTTCAGCCTCTATACAACCAGCACTAAGTCTACGCAGAAATCATCAGCCTATCATGTTAACCGATTCAGTTTAGTTTGCTAATCAGTTAAATCAATTTATTTCTTTTGACCATGTCACACAATTTACACCAGTATCGATCATCCCATAAAATTTCCACCAGTGCCATGTACAGTATTCCATATGTACCCCATGTAAAGTGTCTCAGTTATACTCCATGTACAATATTTCATGTGTACTCCACCTATAGTGTCTCAAATAGGCTCCATGTGCAGTATACATTTTGTACTTCATGTATAGTAGTCCAGGTGTACTCCATGTACCCTACTCTATGGATATTGCTAATAGATCCTAAATCATCTCAGGCGTTTCCACTTGTTGATATTCTACCAGATGCTGATACTGCTCGTGAGTTGAAGATTTTACCATATACTGATGTTGCTAACACTTTGAAGACCTCACAAATGCTGATGTTGCTGATACCTTGGAGAATTCTCAAGATGCTGATGCTGTTTATATTATGAAGACTCTGCAAAACAAGGACAAAAACTATAAACTTGAAATTCTGACAAGAATAAACTTCAACCATCAGACACTACCATTCTATTCCATGCTTCTACTTTCTCAGCTAGATGTCACACTTCACTCAGCTAACCTTCATTCAAGAAGAGTGCGAACCGATACCTAGCCGGCCACGCAGCAGAATAGTTACAGGAATCACGGTCATAATAATGACCCTTGTGAAACTGACAGACAAGGCGGTAATGACAACCACCGTGCTTATATTAATCATTCAGTAGCCATCGGAACTCCGGAACTGACGTGACTAGAAATACAGAGGTTAGCAGTCTAACCTGTCCGCCAACCCTAACAATTACCAGAAATTCTTAACATTATTTAGACCCACCCACTAAAGTACATGTCCAGACAACAGTCAAGACACAGGCCTCAAGTATCATTTCGGAAGACACTTGTCAGGACACTAGTCATGGTACACGTCATACGAATATCTTCTCAAGTACGAGTCAGAACTCATAACTCCAGTTTGTCTTCTAAACTAGGCCCTCAGAAATTCAGGGTACCCTCCTAGGGGGTATACCCGTTCTATTATGCCATGCATGAATCAGATCATTAAAAATTCAGTCACCACCACTAGAGTATTATTCAGGTTAAACACGCAATATTCATACTGTGAGGTTACAAACGAACACATTCAGTGAGAAGTCGCCATGTTTACTTCACGTGTTCCTATGTCAACTTTATTTTAAATCAGGTAGTTACCTGCCTCTCAGCCAGAAAAGACTCCATAGTACCATCCATGTTTATCGAAGTTTACTTTTCAGTCAACGACGAGATCAGTCTTACTAAATCCCGAATATATTCATTATATTTTGCCAGAAAAATCAGTACAAATTATTTCTGCCTTACAAGCGCGTGACTTAGTAGTCCATAGCTACAAAGACTTTTGAACTACCAGTCATAAATCTACTTCTGAAGTTCTTTAAATTTATGATCAACAGTTTATTCTAAAGTTTCCAGATGTCATTCCAGAAATCCCCCTAACCATGAGACGAAGTTTGACATAGAGCTTGTCTCAAAGACAGAACCTATTTTTAGAAATCCTTATCGTAGGGCTCCAGCTGAGCCAAAAAGAGTTGCAGCAATTGCTGTAGAAGTTACCAGAACGAAGCTTATTCGCCCTAGCCTACCACCAGGATGTGCACCGTTTTTTTTCTGTCTATCAAGAAAAGGCCGGTATCATGAGATCATGTATCAACCACTGAAATTTTTACAAGATCACCATTCCTAATCGATGTTCATTCCACGTATAGTAGATTTCCTGATCTGCTACGATGTCTTGAATATTTTTCCAAAACAATTCACGACCATGTCACCATCAGTGGTGAGAGAAAGAACATGATATTTTTCAGACTGGTGTCGCACACGTTATAGTCTCCCTAAAAATTTTGATTTATACTTCTGAGCTCTCTAATGCTCCAGCTATAGTATAAAAATTATGGTTAAATTTTTTTTATGACTTCGCAGATAAAATCATCAGTATAATCATTGATCACATTCTGATCTACTTAATTCTAGAAAAGTACAAGAGAATTATCTTCACACAGCTGTATAGAACCTCCGATAGGAGAAAATTATATAAGCAGATTCCATATGTAAATTCGAGTTAAACACGGTGGCATTTCTGAACCACCCTATTTCAGCAGAAAGAAATTTCAGAAATCCTACAAAGGTGAAGACGATCACCAGATGGTCAAGACCGACCCCTGTAACTAAAGTACAAAATTTTCTAGAACTCAGCTGACTGCTACCGCATAAATTACTGACAGTTCTCACTAAAATTCTTCCATAACTATTCTCCAGATTCCACCAGAACGTACCAAAATCTCAGACATAATTTGATAAAGATAGTATAACACGTTGAGGCAGCTATGTTCATATTTAATGCCTGCCATTCCAGCAGGTTTAAGATAGAACGTCACCATGCTATCGAGTTATTACTACCAGTAGAAATTCTGGACAGAAAGGAGACAAGATTCCATGGAGATTGTTATCAGTTTACTACAGACTCAGAAAAAGTATGATACTATCTAAGTCATTGTCAACCGTGTAATCAACCTACGCATTTTCTTTCATCCGAAAGGATTACGTAGTAGCGGACCTGCAGAAAATTCAGCAGTAAATCATACGATTTCAAGGTATTCCGTCGACCATCATATCAGACAGAATTCATGTTCACGATCACGTGTATGTTTACGTTCACTTTATGTTCACATTTATTTTCACTTTCATGTTTACGTCTCATTCGCAGTACGATGTTGTTTTAGTTCATGTTGTGCTATCTCATGATTTAAGATCACGTTCGCATTCATAACATTGTTCACGTTCAAGTTCGTGTCCATTCCGCGATACACGTTTCACAGATTTCTGAATACGGTTACAGAAAGCTTGAGAAACTAGAATCAAGTTTAGCACAGCTATTCCATAACCAGGCAGACGTTTCACATCTCAGGCCGTATCGTTTGGCATTCTTTCCTCAGTCAGCATACATTAAATATATGTCCTAGTATCACGTTCAAGGTATATTTCACGTATCACGTTTATGATATATTCCATGCCCAACGTTCCTTATATAATAGTGAACCACGTTCACAATCGCTCACGTAGCACGTTCACAATTGTTCAGGTAGTTCGTCCCGTTATATTTTCAACAACCTGCCCAGAGATATAATTGTTATCTCTTCAGGATAACTTTACGTACCTTTTCATGCTATGGTTTGTTCATTCTATCGGATTCAGAAAATCCATCTTAAATATGGAACCAGAAACTATTCAGCCTCGTCAGGACAGGGTCATCAGGACCAAAATTTTCATTATGTTTAGACCCTTGAGGGAATCGTTTCGAGCGGGAAGCTACTCGAAACGAAGGAGTCCATCTGGACCTCTCATCACTTTCCCTTCAATAAATCCAGTTAAGTTCTTTCAGTCAGGTTATGTTACATGATCACTTTAGCCATGTCATGTTATACCCTTTCAGCAGCATCATGTTCTAAATCAAGGACGAATGATCCTTCAGCTAATATGTCTTTTCAGCCTTCATGCTCTTTCAGCATATGTGTCCTTTCGGTTTTTGTAACTTCATCAGATTATTACCTTTAATTCGAGGACGAATTTCTCCTTTTTAGAGGGGAAGAATTGTAAAACCGCAACATTATCACATCCTTAATTCGAGAACGAATTATTTTTTTTAGAGGGGAAGAATTGTAAAACTCACTTTAAAAGTCCACGAACATTAATTACGAATAATCACAGCTTTAATTTAAACGTTACATAACTATTATTCAGATAATAAAATAACAGTATAAATTCAGATATTACGCGAATATAAATTATTCAGGAAATAAATAATCCATATCAAAATATACCACGAAGATTAATATAAATTTCTTGCAGTCTCAGTTTTATTAAAAATGTTACGTACTTAATTATTCAGAAAATAATTCAGAAAATTATTTTTAGTATGACGTACATATTTATTTCAGTAAAATAAATAAATACATGGCGGGATTTTAAAACACGAAAACGCAAATTAAACTCTTAAAAACGAAACGAAGCAAAAGATCAAAACATAAGTATACGTACGTTTTGGGCCGCGTTTAAAACAAGGAAGAAAGAGCAGGTGGGCTTGGAGCCCAGCCCAATACCAAAAAAAACGGGGGATTGCCGCATTCCCTTTTCTCCAAACGGTAACAACAAAAAAAGAAGGGGGATCGAGGGTTGCTATGGGAGGCCGACGGCTGAGAACAGCCACCAAAGAAGAAAATGAATTGCGATCTCCAATTATTCAGTTTATGTATTCAACACCTCATCTTTTATAACAACTACTGGTAATCCTTCATCCTTGTCCTTTTTTTTATCACGAACCCAGATTCTTTAATCAAGAATGTAGGGGTTTAATTATTTAACATGATTTGGTGCGGGTTTTTTGTATCACGAAAACTGAGAGCCCAGGGCCCTCGGTGTGTCTGCTGTGACCAGCCACGACCCAAGCAGGGGCGGCGGTGATGCTTTGTTCATCAGTCGTAGCCAAATACAAACCCAAACAAGGGAGTCGTGTATAAGGGGGTGTTTGTTTTGAGTGTACAGTGGGTAAAATAGCTCATCATGGGGTGCGTTTGGGCCTGCACCATCAGCAGGGGGTGTTTGGGATTGTCAGGGGGTGTTTGGTTTGATAACAGTGGGAAACAAACCAATAGTAGTGGGAACGAACGCATTAACAGTAGGTTATAATACAAAAACAGTGGGAACTATATGAAAACGATGGGAAGTTTATGAAAACAGTGGGAACCGTGGGGTTCCTTTAGCCAACAGTGGCAACCAACACAAGGTCGGTGGCTACTGTTTGTTGTGGGCAACAGGGGAAACCACAACCAAGGGCTGTGGTAGGCTCGGTTTTGGGCTAACCCGAGACATGGGCGCCTCGGGGTTTGGTTTTGACTTGGGTCCGAGTGTCACGAAAAATTAACAAGACGCGAATGTTTTAAACGATTATAAAAGTATGTTTTAATTAAATTGTTTTAATAAATAATCAAGTATAAAGCATTTATTTTAATTTAATTAAACTTTTATTAAATTAATCATGATATATTAGTTACTATTTAAATACTTGATTTCAATTAAATGATTTATTTATTTATGAAACCATTTCTTGAAACGTTTATTTTAGGAAACATTGTATTTCAGAAAACTTTCAATTTTTAGTAGGTTATTTATAACAGTACGATTTTATAAGAATACAAGTTATACATTAATCAGAACACAGTAAAATATACTAATCAGAGTACATGAGATTACACTAATCAGTAATATTAATGAACAGTCAGAACTTATCAGATTATATACCAACAGTAATACACGTATAAAATAAATCAAACTGAGAACAGTTAAGATCAGTAAAAATTAACCGATATAAGACAACTCATTTCGCGTCCCTTATTTAGGTAGTATCCGTGAAGTCGGAGTAGATCCTTCAGCTTTCATTCTTATTTCATTACTGGACACGAGGTACGGATTTCCTGTCCTTCAGTAAGGACTTCCTTTCTATGCGTGATTAGGATTCGCCGTCTGCAGCCAAATATTTTCCCCAATACATGTTTAAGCTTATCAGTAATCATTTTAATAACTAAATAAATTGCCTGAGCTTTATATCCAAGCATGACCAGTTTATGTACTAGTTACGGAGGTACCATAACCATGACACCAGAGGCACCGGTGTCATGACTCCTCTGCGAGGGAGTGATTTCTCGCAGCGTCCCATTTATTTTAGCTTGGCCATTTATCAGTATTATCAGCGGGGCGTATGGGTGCATCCTAAGCTTATCAGTTTACAGTTATCAGGTGTATGTGGTGTGTGCTCTACATCCTTCACATTGGAGTTGATCCCTCAACCCAACACATTATTTAGAGGTCACCCCTCTATAGCATGGCGAGGTCACCCCTCCATTTATTCATGCAACAGTTGTTACAACACATGACCTATATAAGCTCTTGACAATTAAAATACAGTAAATGCATGTTTTCAGATTTAACAGATAACAATTTAGCTTATTATTTATAAATGAGACTTTTTAGATTATACACAGATTTCCGCTGCAACTTTACTTATCAGTCTTATAGCTTCAGTATTTTTATCATCTGCTTTATTTCAGTATTTCTTATCATGCCTTATATCCGTTCACTGGGCGTTATGCTCAGCCGTAGTTCCTTTCATGTTCTAACGGCAGGTACATCAGGATGCTCTGAGGATTCTGAGAGCATGTGCATTTGGATGGAAGCTGTCCAGACTTCTTACTTTGTGCACTTCAACATTACTTTGCTTAGTTGGGCATTATTTAGTCCTTTCATTCAGTATTTACTTTTCATGTTTTGAGCTTATGTTTGGATTACCGATGTTTGATTCCGGTATTTCCTTTATGGTCAGTTAATGTTTTAGGACATTTACCTTATGCTTTGATGACACACCATAAATACACCTAACGGTCCACTTATCCAAGTGGGGTGTTACAGGACAAGTTTGCTTAATATGGCAACCAATATGTTTATAGCAAAAACTATATCCAGAAAATTATGTGTACTACCACAGTCAATCAAAATGTTAATTGGTTGATTATTGATTTGACCTTTTACTCTTAAAGTTTGGAAAGTATTGACCCCTAACATGGCATTGAGTAAATTTTAAGGTTTTTCCACCATCTCAGCCTCATTTTGTTCATCAACTTGTTCTATTTCTCCCAATTCAACCGTCTTATCCTCATTGCCAAACACTACTTCACCAAGCTGTAGGTCTGTGTCTTCATCTACCATGTCATTCTTGTGAACAATCCCCAATGAAAACAACTTTCCAGGACATTTATGACCAAGCACATACTTTTGCTAACAATAGAAACACTGATTTTTAGCTCTATTTTCATCCAACTGCTTTTGAGTCAACCGCTTCATGTATGGAACAACTCTATTATTTTCCATTGGTGAAACTTGGGGTTTTGGTGCATCATAATTAGTGAAATTGTAAGGTTTTGGTGTGTGTAACACTAGCATTCTCTACTTTTGTTTCAACACTCCTAATTTGGTTTCCTCCAACTTGCACAAGACATAAATCTCAGCCAAAGACCTTGGTTTGAGCATCCTAGCAGTTAGTTCTATTTCCTGTTGCAACCTAGCAAAAAAAAACACATGTCTTGATCATCAGGCAACATTACCTAGCACAACGACTTGTCATAGGCATCTATATACTCTTGCACATATCCTGTTTGTTTCAGTTTCTTGATCTCCCCTAATGGATCATCATATGCAGTACCAAATCTTTTCACAATTGCCTCCCTATATTTTGTCCAAGTCGTATTTTCCCCATAAATTTAAACAAAATGCTGATGCTACATCAATGGTAGGTCATAAAGATGAAGAGATATGAGGTTGATCTTGTCAACATTTGCTACTTGATCAACCTTAAAGAACTGCTCACACTTGAACATCTAACCTCTTACATCTTCTCCACCAAATTTTGGAAACTCAATCTTGGTGGATTTGTGATAATGTTGCATCCTATGAGTCTATTGATCCGTTCTAACAACAACACCACCACTTGTACTCGCAATATTTCTCATCTTTTCTCTCAATCTGTCAAACTCCTTTCTCATCAATGATGCAACCAGATCTTTCAAAGCACCCCTATCTCGTTCATCTTAACCCCCACCAGTCCTTATTTGTGGAGCCATAACAAGAATCAGGAACTAAGCACTAACATAATCAAGAACTTGCTAACTAACTCAACAGATTCCAACAAGTCTAGGCAACTACCCGAGTTACATAAAGTGGCTGTCGGCAAAGAAGTCTTACCAAGGATAGCCATGCACACCTACACACTATTCTGTGAAATAGCGCGAAAAATAAATTTGAACTGACTAGCATAATTTTATAACAGTTACAACAGAATTGAGCCCAATCCGAGGAAGGACGGCTTTGATACCACTTGATATGATCCAAAACCCAAAATGCAACATTAAAAGGCCAAGATTTCATACAAACAAGAAACATAAATCAGGACACAATTTCGTTAAGGGTTTGTTATTAGATTGACGAATTATAGAAAGATAATTTGTTACAAGAACAATTACAAATCAATAGCTAAATGAAAATTAACAACAATTTGGGTATTTATAGGATGATAGAATAGGTTGGCATGAATAACTACTTTTCCCGCCAAAAGTAGTTGACTTCTTTGTTTGACTTTTTTCAACAATTGAGCTCATATCATAACAATAAGATGTTAAAATTTTAATCATGTTCGTTAAAGTAGGCAATTAAAGCCTTTTATACAAAAATAGGTTAACTCAGGTCTTATTTGACTGGTAAACATGTCAAAAGTCTACAATAGTAGATTTAATTTTTTTTTTGTAATCATGATTTTCGACTCATAGGCCGACTAATCCATGGGGTGTTAACCCACTATCACACAGACTCAAACCATGTAAAGCTCTTTTTTTTGAGGAGGTTGTCGTGGCCACTTCAAGGTTGTTTGCACCTAACTTAAGAGCTTACCCATACTAGAGTGATAGCCACAAACCTTTTTGCGACTAGACCACCATTGAGTGATCGTAAATGTTCCAACCTTTTTAACTGCATTTACTTTAGAAATTCTGTTAACATTTTTAAATATAGTTCTATGATCGGGCTCAATGCACTAGTTAATGACGCAAAACTTTAAAAGTTGACTAATGAGTGTTGGTAGGTCAGCGGCTGAAACCGACACGTCGTTCCCCAACAGCCGATTAAGCGATTTTGCCACCTCTAGTTTTTTTTGGTTCCGGGTTACTAAGTTTATATTTGGGCAGGTTGGTGGATGGACACAAGTGTATGGTGATGTTCTATCTTTTGCAACCATTAGAAGGGCATCACACGAAGCTCCATTTTCACAACCTGAGCGATCACTTGCTCTATTCAGAGGGTTTTTGGGCGGAAAACCGTTGCCAGCAGCTCATGAAATCCCTCAAAAGAATGAAACTGTGATCCCCTTCTGTTATGAATAAATTATTTTAAGCGGATTTTGTGTCATGCATTTTCAGTGAGTTTCAACAGAAGTTTGTTTAGCGGATAGTCTCAGATTCACGCACCTTTCATTTCGCTGTATTGGACTAGTTAACACTAACACCATGACTCATTTCAAATGTATTTCGGCATGGATTAATTTACTGATTTGTTTCATTTTCGTTAGTTCAATTCCCTCAAACACCATTAGATATACACCTAATTCAGACCCATATTTCGGACAATGATCTTGCTTAAGTTAATTAGTTTATATAAAACATTTGTTATTTAGTTTATAACCAAAACTACATAGTGGAATGGTTTAATTTACTTTGTTCATGCAGTGTTAGTTGTTCACCAGTTTATCTTTATATAAATCTCACATTTTCTTGTCACTTGGTCACAAAATCAATTCATCAATCGAGAAAACCATGAAAGTGGTTTTTCTGGTTTTATTGGTTCTCTTAGCTGTAAAACACTCCTATCTCCTCCCTCTTTCAACAAAATCGAGATGGGTCGTGAACGATTTGACAGGTGAACGAGTCAAGTTTAAGTGCGTTAACTGGCCAGCTCATTTGGAACCTATGTTAGCCGAGGGGTTAGACAAAAGGCCATTGAGTCTCATTGCAAAGCATGTTGGTTTATTGGGGTTTAACTGTGTTCGTCTCACGTATGCTACTCATATGTTTACTCGCTATAGTAATAAAACTGTTGTGCAATCTTTTCGTGACTTGAAGCTAACAAACGCAATTAGCGGTCTCCAAAGGAATAATCCTCAAGTTTTGAATCTCACAATTGTTGATGCGCTATCAGAAGTAATAGATGTGATTGCCTCCTATGGAGTCATGGTGGTGCTTGATAATCACATAAGCAAACCAATGTGGTGCTGCTCCAATGATGATGGGAACGGATTTTTTGGGGATAGAGATTTCGACACGAGAGAATGGTTACATGGATGGTCTATTGTGGGAGAACGTTACAGGAATACTCCCATGGTAAAAAGAATTATATATTCGGAATTACAATCTCATTGAAATAACACAAAACTTTATATATTGCAGGTAGTGGCTATGAGCTTACGAAATGAGCTACGTGGGCGCCGCCAAAACGTGAATGAATGGTACCGATGGGTCCGTCAAGGTGCAACCACAATCCACAAAGCTAACCCTAATGTGTTGGTTATCATCTCTGGTTTAAACTATGATCTTGACTTTAGCTACCTAAAAAGCAAACCCCTGGGACTAGAAAATGCGTTACCAAACAAAATAGTCTACGAAGCACACAGGTACTCGTGGTCAGACGGACAAGCCAAATGGCTACGACGACCACTAAATCAAGTTTGTGACAGTGTTATTCGTGATATAAATAAAAGAGTTGGATTCGTAACAACAGGGCCACATCCGGCCCCGTTGTTTGTTAGTGAGTTCGGTGTGAACTTAATGGGCACGAACTTGGCGGACAATAATTTTCTTACTTGTTACATTGCTTATTTGGCTGAATCAGACTTGGATTGGGCTTTATGGGCATTGCAAGGAAGCTATTATCTCAGGCAAGGGGTCCAAAACATGGATGAACAATATGGTCTGCTTGATACTAATTGGAGCCGGCTAAGAAACCCCGATTTTAACCGTAAACTATATCTCATCCACCAGACGTTACAAGGTAGAATTCAACATACTCTTGTGTCCTACTGATAACCTTCTTTTTTGCAAGTTATAACTTTACACATTGTTGAATGTAGTTCCAAAACTGACCTCAAGCAACTACACATTTATGTATCACCCATTGACCGGACGTTGTATAGAGTATGACAACGAAAATCAGATCTTTGCGGATGAGTGCGACAAATTGACTAGACTAAGTCACCTCGGTGATTGGAATCCAATCCAACTAGAAACCACTCCATTGTGTATTATGATGGGTGGAGAAGGACTTCCAGTGAAGCTAACGACGGATTGCTACGCTGCACAAACCACATGGAGATCAATATCTCGATTCCAAATAGCGAGCAAAGATTTAAATGGTACGGATCTTTGTTTAGACTATGATCCTAATTCTAGCTCCAAGATCTTGAGCAAGAAATGTATTTGTACCGGAAGTGATGCGTCTAAATGCTTCAATAACCCACAGAGTCAGTGGTTTGAGTTCGTTTCCACAAATAGTAGATTGTTTTAGAATTACTACATTACATGCAATGATTCATATACTGCTGTAGTTTACAACATGTTTTGTTCTATTTATAAAATAATGTATAAATGTTGTTCCATGCATATATTTGCAAAAGTGTAGTTTTAAACATTGTAAAATTTTGTTCACGAAGACTCGATGAGAGCAAACTTCCGAGGCCTTATGGGGGAGGTCCGACTTTGGTTTTAGCTACTGATGACGGGGCTACATCGGGGACCGTAATAGGGATCTCATTCCAGTCGGGTATGAAATGGAGATCAATCATTTCCAGCTTGCACATCAAAGAAGTGCACCAAAAGTGTGGGGAGGCAAGCACCTAGCCGAGTTCTAGAAAGCACCTAGACATCGCATCATTAACCGATACCAAATCAATCATCCAACTCCCTATCTCATCTTTTCTCATGCGGGCTTTCATCAAGGTTTCATCGAAACAAGACCTTCGGCCATGCTTTTGCCTTAAAGGTTTCACTGCTTTAAGTAGGGTATCCCGCATAAAAAAGTCAATTATTTTGTAATCCTCATTCTCTTTTATCTATGCCATATTTAATCTCTTACTATTTAATGGTATTTCACAGCCTTTCATGTACAAGTATTGCAACTGAGACCGAGAGACAAGGGAGCTTGGCATTTACAACCTTGATCGAATATGTAGGATAGGTGGGAGATGGTGACACACAACGACCAATCCTGAAAGACCACTCTTTCTTCTAAGGATGCCTAACCGCCGGGATAGAGTCTTCACGAAAGTTGCCCCTTTTTATGGAGATTTACCCATCACAGAGATGCATACGGAACCGAAAGCCCTTCTTTTAAGTTCCTCCCAAATACATGGCTTACATACCCGACTCAACATTCTTAGAAAACAATCGAATCAGCAGGGTTGGTAGCCCACCTTCGAATGGCGTTGGTCCGTAGGACTGTGAACGGATACGCCTCTGGCCTCTAGGCACGTTGTAACCGCATGAGTTCACCGGGGTGGAGCATGGTCAGCCAAAATCGGCATAGACAATGAAAACATCTTCAGAGCAGTTATTACAAAAAGACTATCAAATACTGATTCACTGGATGACTAATGCTCGGTCACAGCTGCTGCTACAGAGTCTTCTCCCCCTAAATAAGTAAGGCCTCGCGCGTGACTCACATTGACAACTTTATCCCACCCCACATCAACCGGAGTGTGTGAGCTTCGCTGCTTATACCTGCTAAAAAATGTCTATCAATTGATCCATATTCATTCGATCAATGTCTCCATAGGGCTTTCCGAAGCTGAGCGAATAGTAGACAATCCGTTATCCTTAGCTAGAATGTACTTTCAATTGTAGGGGCGCGTTAGCGCCAATCGTGACCAAAAAATCTTTAGGTGATCAAGAGGCCCCCCTCGTTCTTCTCAAGTTTAACGTTGATCAAATTACTCCTTTTGGAGAGAGAAAAAAGAAGATTGCGGTCAATGTGACAGGCGGTGTGTATAGGGTCCGGGTACATATTCCCCGCCCGATGCTTTGTTAATGTCAAAGTTTATATCAAGATGAAAGCGAAAGACAATAAGAAAGATTCTAAGATAAAAACTAGAAGAAGGGGCTCGTTCCCATGGTTTGATCCTTCCTAATGAAACACGACGTGTTCGAACTCTGATCGCTTTATGTGATACCCAGAAACCGAGGTCACTATTTATCCCTAATTTACGTATATTTTTGAAATTTTTAAGAAACTATTTTGGTCATATGTTTGACGGGTTAAGTTAAAACCAATGTTGGAGGTCTTAATTTTAACGTTTGACGATTTAAGGAGAACCGTAACGAGTACGATGCCGACGGATGCCAAAAATTTATCTTTTATTATCGATTGACCGATATTTGGATTTTTCGAAGTTTTTATTTTTATTGCGTGTTAAGTCGAGTCAAAACCGTTTTTATTCCATTTTGTGTGCGTTTGAACCATCTAAAAGTTTTTGAGGTAGCTGGGACGAACCCCGACTCTCGCAAAAATTCAAAACCGACTAGTGAGTTATATTCCCGCTCTTTAAATCATTGTTTTATCATAAGTCCAAAAGATAGCTAGTTTGCCAACTTTAACCCCTCCCATTTTACAAAAAGAAACAAGGTAAGCACACATACTCATTTCACTTCAAAAATTTTGAAAACCCTCCCTCTCTCCTTCTCTCTAGCCGACGGCTACACCACCACCACCACTCCACCACCATTTTTTTAGTTTTTGAAGAAACTAACACAAGACCACATCTTATAATCCCTTTGTAAGTGTTTTTATCCACTCAAAACATACATGCATCCATTTGATTTTTCCAAAAATTTATGATTTTTCAAAAGGGGGTTTTGATCTAATTAAAGTAGATGCATGTTTTAATTATATGTTTATAATGATAATTGACTAATAAAACAAGATGGAAAAACATTTTTCTTGGTGTTTTTGATCACCGGCCAAAAGGGGGGTTTGGTTTGATCTTGGTGTTTGATGATTATTGTTATGGGGTTATGTTTAAAAACATGTTTTTATCATTTTTAGTTGATTAGATTTGATTGCATGTTGGTTTTATGAAATAGGTTTTTGATGAAGATTGATTATATAAGTTATTTAGGATGTTATGAATGTTTTAGAATGATTTAGTGATGATATTAGGGGTATAGGAGTAGACGGAATGGAATGAAAACAAGTGTAGGTATGATTTTTAAAGTGTCATTTTAGAACAGAATGTTAAGGCTATTTTTCGTGGTTTTAAGTTTAAGTCCAGGTTTTCATTATAGAATGTAGTTTTAGTGCTTCTTTCTACATTCGTTTTGGTATAAGATAGAGCTTTTAACTCCAAACGAGTCAAAAGTTATGTAAGTTTGAATATTTGTGTACCGGGAAGCGAGTATCGACGCAATCCGAATTTGTGTTCGATATTAGGTCAAATCTCGGGGACTATATGTAGAGTTTTAAAAATGGTTGAGGGATTTTCTTTAGCTCAAAACCTGGAGTTATGAGTCTATTTTCAAACTTAGGAATTGGATTTACAAATGGAATTGGTTAAGTGAGTCAAAATGGTTTTATGACGTAAGGGTACAAATCTGCCCGGATTTTCAAGGTTGGAAATTTGTTGGGCAGCGTGACTTAAAAGTAAAATCTTTTTATGAAAATTTTTGTGAGCTTTTTACATGATGTGAGTGAAGTCTACAGCAAGTTTCGTAAAATTTCGTGATGTTTAAGTATGAGAATTCAGTCCGTACATTAGGTATGTACCGGCAGAATTGTAATAGGAGTAATATTCTTTATAACGTATAAAAGTGAACGTGTCTAGTAAATATCACTTGTTTGGATTTTTGGCGTGAGTTTATATGAACTTTGAGTGTTCTTATTTATATACATACATTACTTGAAGGTACTTGAAGGGGTTGATTCACTTCGCGTTTGTTTGTTAGGTGTTGTATTTGATTTCCCGGGGCATCCTCATCGTCGGTGATTGTTTTCGTCTACGTCTTTTCTAATACTACCACTACTACTTAAGATGAGTATATAGCCTCGATTTCTACTGTTTTTAAATGCTTTTTACCCGCGATGGGAATACATGCTATTTAAATGAAAAGGAACATAAGTCGTGAATGATTATTGGACACGAATGATGTCTTGAATTATGTTAAGTAGCTAGTTGCTAAAGACCCTAAATTCATGAACCGTTAACTATTGTTTGATCCTTGTGTGGATTAGAAATAGCCGCTTGAACAATTGATAGTACTATTGAGTTGACGACCCTATCCTAGACGAGAGCTAGTACGTTGAGTACCCTCTGCGTATGGATAACTTGTGTTGAGAAAAATGTATAATTGGAAACGAATACCTAAGAGGGGCAATAAATTTATTTAAATCACGTCGGCATTTGGCGCGGGTGATAGTTTATGGGGTCGGTGTCACGAGCTTAAACATAAATAGCTTATGCTATAATGAGTAATACCTAAATAATAGTTTGTAATGAGCAACATACTACTGAGTAATCGTGAATGATTTTTATACTTATGTTCAATTGTGATTTTGTAAACCTATAGATCTCGCTCAACATTATTTGTTGACGATATTAAGCATGTGTTTCAGGTAATCGAGGATGATTGTGGCGGAGCATGCTATGGATGTTGTTGTGGCTTGTGGATGGTCTAACTTGTTTTACTCCCTTTTATTAAAGACAATTTATATTTCATGATGTCTTGTAAAACAATTTGGTTGGTTTTTATGGGTTGAGATTTATGGGGACCTAACGCTACTCTGTTAATAACTTTTGGGGTTTGGAAACAATTAGACAATGTTGTTGTTGTAATTTAACTTTGTTTAAATTTACTTATGCTTTAAACGTCTCTTTTGAGTCGTTCAATATGGCGTGTGTGTGATGATTCTTTGACTAGCACCCAATTGTGATATACCGTTGCGCAAGGTAAATTGGGGGTGTTAGAGATTAGTAATCAGAGCCACAAGTTATAGAGAACTAGGTCGTTTTTTAAAAATTCCTAAACTATAACTTTTGGTGTCGTAGATATTTTCGTTCCCAAAGCACACAACTATCCCACATTGCTCCGGTAAGAATTCTTTTAGCATTGTTTTATTATTAGATGTATCCCTTTGAAACTGAAATGATTTCCTGAGTATTTATTAAGTAGATACTATGGTATTATATGGAGGTATTGTGAATGTACACGGAGTACTTAACATCGTAATTTTTGCATTGCATTTGCATGGCTATCATCTTGTCGTATATTGGCATACGTACTACATTTGCATTGTATGTGCATGCATGTATATATAATTTTTGGATAATGACCTTATATCCCCTCGAACTTTCTGTATTTTGTCAAAATGGACGAAGTACCACCGAACGGAAATGGAGACGAGTATGTTGTAGGAGCTGAGGGTGGACCTAAGGCCCTAAACCCGCAAGGAAAAAATGGATGGATTGAACCAGAAGAGGAAAAGAATGAAGTTGAAAGTGACGAGGAACCGCAAGAGGATCACGTGGACGATGAAATTCTTGTGGATGTGGTTGGGCAGACTGAGAAGCGACATGTCCGTTCTACTACACCCACATGTGCTGCTTATTTGAGAGGTTTTCCAGAAGTTGCTCGTGATAGTGATGATGATCAAGCATAATCTAGTGCTGCGGTTAGTGGGTGTTCTCTCCACGAGAACATTGTAAAGGTTAATTGCCCTGGACCGAGGATTTACAGTAACACGATGCATTTCTTGAAGAAGTTTGATCGACTGATGTACGGGAGGTATGTGGTTGAGACAAGAGTGATTAAGAGGTTTAAGAAAAATGAGAAAGCTTTTCAGAGGTTTTATGCTGGTGTGTTAAGAGCTAACAATCCTAGGGATCGTGAATGGGCAGAGATGGATAAGTTGAAGATGATTGTGGAAAATCTGTGTGCTGAGTTTGAAGGAATCAAGGGAGATCGTATCAAGTATGATCGTCTTTGATGTTGGGAGGCTTATGTAAGACCTTTCTTGATGAATGTATGGAAGTTTCGATGTGATCCAAAGTATGCGAACACGTATTTCATGATTGAACGACCAGAGGTTAGCGAGTACTATACATTTGAGGATAAGTTGTATTTGGCCCAGCGCATGGTTCCATCAGGTGAAGGATCTACTTCGACAGGAAAAAGTAAGGTGGATGAGGGAACTACTTCAAAAGGCAAGGAAAAGATGGAGGATAGTGATGAAGAGCCCGAAGAAGAGGACGATGATGATGAGGATGAGCCGCCAGCAAAGAGATCATGTGGATCACCACGTGATTAGTTACTTGTATTTCATTTCTATTTCCTCGTTGTAATTGAACTATTTCAGACTTCTGTATTATGGTATTATGATAGAACTTGATGACTTTAAGTTTTATTCGGTGAATGATTGTAGTGGCAAGTCTTGTCACAATTTTATTGATATCAGTGCAATCTATATTTACCTCTCATGATCTATGATGTGTCTTTACTAGCTCTTTTATGATTTGGTTGATGAATATTTGTAGCATTTGTTGATTGTGCTTGTTGTATTTATATTATGTCTTGAAAAAGGAATCCTTCTTGATCTTGATGTGTATACTTACTTTGTTTTCTTTGGTTGTGATAACAGACCATGAATCCAAAGTTGACAGCTACTCGTGTGAACAATATGATTCAAGAGGCGATCACAAATGTGCTTGAGGCGGATCGTGCAGGTAGAGGTCAAGGCCAAGGTGGAAATGCTGGAGGACTACTAGTCCCAAGGGAATGTTCTTATGCAGTTTTATGAAGTACGGACCTACTCAGTTTTGTGGGACTAGAGGAGCTTTAGAACTTCGTCGTTGGGTGGAGAAGATTGAAAGAACGTTTGAAATCAATGGGTGCTCTGAGGCTAATAAGGTGAAATTTGCAGCTGCTACTTTTCTTGATGACGCTTTGAGTTGGTGGAACAACCAAGTGTCTACTGTTGGGCTTGTAGTGGCTAATGGGAGGACTGGGGTTGCTACGAAAGAACTTTTGACTAAGAAGTTTTGTCCCGAAGAGGAATTGGGCCAGTTAGAAGATGAACTGAGACATCTAGTGTTGAGAAACAATGACATCACTGCTTATACAAGGAGGTTTAATGAGTTGAGCTTACTGTGCCATGATGCTTTTACGGATGACCGCAAGAAAATGAAGCAATATATCAAAGGAATGTCAAGAAACATTAAGGGTGAGACTACTTCGTCAAAGCCGATATCTTTTAATGAAGCTGTCCAAATGGCTCACGCTCTAATGGATGTGAAGTTGCAAGATAAGAAAGATAGTGTGGCTAAAGGAAACAAGAGGAAATGGGAGACTGCTCAAGCTAGTCAATCGCAAGGTCAGAATCGTGTGGGATATCGTAATAACACCCAAGGGTCTAACCAGAATCAGCAATTTAATCAGAGGAGAAATGATGGGATGAGAGCTGCCATAGTGCCTAGAGGAAACAAGGTCTATCCCAAATGTGGCTGTTGTAGTTTGTATCACGTGGGGAATTTCCCTCCTGCGTGTAACAAGTGTGGAAAGGCAAGGCATAAGGCTACGGAGTATAGGGCAAGAGGTGTGGCGACGGGTGCAAATGCCACTAGAGTGATGGTATGTTTTGGTTGTGGTGAGAAGGGACATAAACAAGGAAATTATCCAAAGGTTGGGAATCGACAAGGAGGAAACGCTGCTGCTCCAGCTTATGTGGTGGGGACTGCAGACAAGCCTCAAGGCCCGAACATCATAAATGGTAGGCTCTTACTTGATGCTCGTTATGCTAGCGTACTGTTTGATTCAGGATCAGATAGAAGCTTTGTAGATGTAAAATTCAGTCGCCTTATCAATAGAGAACCGGTAATGTTAACAACTAACTATAATGTGGAATTAACCGATGGAAAGATTGTTAGCACAAATTCTATACTAAAAGGGTGTTCCTTGAAGTTAAGGAATTACGTGTTTGATATTGATTTGATGCCTATAGAGCTAGGATCGTTTGATGTGATCATTGGAATGGATTGGTTAGTTTCACATGGTGCGATAATTGTTTGTGGAGAAAGGTTAGTTCAGATCCTGTTGAGAAACAAGGTGTTGACGGTGAAGGGTGACGAATGTACTTCTCGTTTGAGAGTAATATCTTGCTTGAAGGTGATGAGGTACATGGAGGAAGGGTGTGATGTGTTTTGGCTCAAATTTATAGCGAAGGTGAAGTAGAGACGAAGTTGGAGGATGTGCCAGTGATTCGTGAGTATCCTGAAGTTTTTCCTGAAGAGTTGTCGGGACTGCCGCCATCTCGTGAAGTCGAATTTCGGATTGATTTGGTGCCTGGAGCTGCGCCAGTTGCTCGTGCGCCTTATCGATTGGCACCGACTGAATTGAAGGAGTTGTCCGATTAAATGAAGGAATTGATGGATAAGGGGTTTATTAGACCAAGTTCATCACCTTGGGGAGCGCATGTGTTATTTGTGAAGAAGAAGGACGGATCGTTCAGAATGTGTATCGACTATTGGGAGCTTAACAAATTGACAGTCAAGAATCAGTATCCATTGCTGAGGATTGATGACTTATTTGATCAGTTTCAAGGTTCATGTGTGTACTCGAAGATTGACTTGAGATCGGGTTATCACCAACGGCGAGTTAGAGAGGAAGATATTCCTATAATTGCTTTCCGTACCCGGTATGGGCATTTTGAGTTTCAAGTGATGTCATTTGGTTTAACGAATGCACCTGCTATGTTTATGGATTTGATGAACCGTGTGTGCAAGAAGTATTTGGATAAGTTTGTCATTGTGTTTATTGATGATATCCTTATTTATTCTAAGAGCAAGGAAGAACATGAGAAACATTTGAGAACAATTTTGGAATTGTTGAAGAAAGAGAAGTTGTACGCAAAATTCTCTAAGTGTGAATTTTGGTTAGAATCGGTGCAATTTCTTGGGCATGTGATTGACAACAAAGGTGTTCGTGTAGATCCTTCCAAGATTGAGGCAATTAAGGACTAGTCGGTACCAACAACGCCGACTGAAGTTAGGAAATTTCTTGGTTTGGCTGGTTACTATCGGATATTCATCGAAGGATTTTCGTTGATCGTGAAGCCATTGACCAAGCTTACCGAGAAGAATCGGCCGTTTGAGTATGGAATAGATGAAGAAACTGCATTTAAAACGCTTAAGGACAAGTTGTGTTCTGCTCTGATTTTATCATTGCCGGAAGGAATGGAAGACTTTATGGTTTATTGTGATGCGTATCACAAGGGTTATGGAGCTGTATTGATGCAACGTGAGAAGGTGATTGCTTACGCGTCAAGGCAATTGAGGAAGCACGAGGAGAACTACACTACGCATGATTTGGAACTTGGTGTTGTAGTTTTTGCGTTGAAGTTGCGGAGACACTACTTGTATGGAACCAAGTGTGTTGTGTTCATGGAATACAAGAGTTTGCAACATATTTTGGACCAGAAGGAGTTGTATATGAAGCAAAGGAAATGGGTTGAGTTACTAAGTGATTATGACTGCGAGATTCGCTACCATCCTGGAAATGCGAATGTAGTAGCTGATGCACTTAGTAGGAAGGAAAGAGAAAAGCCTCTTAGAGTTAGAGCTTTGGTGATGACGGAGAGTGTTGATTTGACTGGAATGATATTGAAGGCTCAAGCAAATGGGTTGATGAGAGAGAATGTCAAGGCAGAGAATCTGGGAAGATTGATGAATCCACTTTTTATAGTAAAGTCGGATGGACTGAGATATTTCGAGAATCGAATTTGGTTACCGTTATGTCAACCTGAGGAAGGAGTGCCTAGAGTGCGAGATTTGGTTATGAACGAATCTCATAAGACGAAGTATTCGATACATCCTGGATCGGATAAGATGTATCATGACATGAAGAAAGTGTATTGGTGGCCGAATATGAAGGCAGACATTGCTCGATACGTTAGTAAGTGCTTGACTTTTGCGAAAGTTAAGGCTGAATACAAAAGACCATCTGGATTATTGGTGAAACCAGAAATTCCGGAATGGAAGTGGGAGAAGATCGCTATGGATTTCGTGACGGGTTTACCTAGAACTCCTAGTGGTTATGATATGATATGGGTGATCATGGATAGATTGACGAAATCTGCTCACTTTTTATCTATGAAGAAGACGGATAGTATGGAGAGACTTACTAGTGTGTATGTGAAGGAGATCGTTTGTCGACATGGAGTACCTTTATCGATTATTTCGGGTCACGACAGTAGATTTACGTCTGAGTTTTGGAGATCTCTTCAGCGTGCGTTAGGCACTGAGTTGAGTTTGAGTACGACCTATCATCCCGAGACCGATGGCCAGAGCGAAAGGACTATTCAGACGTTAGAAGACATGCTCTGAGCGTGTGTTGTTGATTTTGGAGGAAGCTGGGAACGTCATTTCCTTTAGTGGAGTTTTCGTATAACAACTGTTGGGAATTATTTGTTAAGTGTCAAGTACCGTTAGTGTATCTTAAGTACTGTCAATGTTATGTAAGTACCATTAGTATTAACGCGGTACATAGTAAGTACTGCTACTTATAAAGTAAGTACTGCTATGATGATTAGGACGAATATATCTTTTTATAAGATATGTCATAGTTATAGTTAGAGTATATCTTATGTGATATACTTTAATAGTTAGAATATTGATAATATATCGTCTGTGATATAGTTATCTTTATAGAATATTCTAAGGTTTCTAGGGTTCCTTACTCTATAAAAGAACATAGGTACAATGTCTTTCATGTACCTCATTCAAGTCGATTAATAAGAGAATCAAATAGTTAAAAGTAATTCTCTTCTTCTATGCTTTATAAGTTAGATTCCGCATAACTTATTTAGTGTTAGTAAGAGTGCTCAAAGTGTTTTAGTTTGATTACAAACTACTATACTAATTCTTAACAGAATATAGATCCAACCAAAGGGATCAACAAGTGGTATCATAGCTTGTTGAGAAACTCTGAAAAAGAAGAACACAACCCCAAACACTACACACATTCCAAAACTCAATGTCTCAACCAGATGGTGATAATGCTCACTTGGATGATGTTCAGAAACCTGGTCCTATACCACATGGACAACCACAAGTTGTGCATCCTGCACCAGCACAAGGTGTTCAAGCCGTGAATGCTGTAGCTACCTCTACAACAACACCTTCTCATACTCTGTCTGTTGTTAAACTCCCAGTTCTCAAAGGTGACAATTATGAGACATGGGCTATGCAGATGGAACATTACTTGAATCACACAGATCACACTGTGTGGCAAGTTATCAAGAATGGGAATACACCAAAGAAGCTACACTGGTTACCAGACAATACATGCTATGTTCTACCTGCTGTGACTGCTGAGGAGGTACAAGCAGAGATCAGAGAGAGAAAAGCCAGAACTGCTTTGGCTATGGCTCTTTCTAAAGACATTCTACCAAGCTTTCATCATTATAAGGATGCTAAAGCTATGTGGGATGCTATAAAACTTAGATTTGGGGGCAATGACAAATCTAAGAAGATTAAGAAGATTGTTCTTAAGCAAGAATTTGATAACTTCCCCAATTACCAGTATAGAGGGGATACATGGTGGATATGGAAGGTTCAGTAAGTTGCTTATTCAGTTAGCAGTTTATGGACAAGTAATTCCTAATGAAGAAGCTAATTTAAAATTCTTAAGAAGTGTTCCACCAGAGTGGAAAGCAACTGCCATGCACCTCATCACAAGAGATGATTTGGAAACAATTCCTTTTGATCATCTCTACAAAAATCTTAGAGCATATGAGATGGATGTGAAAGGCACTAAAGTAAATACAGCGACTACTTCAAAGTCTAACTTGGCTTTTGTATCAGATGGGAACAGCGGTACTTACTTTCATAATACCGCTAGTGGATCTAGCAACGGTACATACTTCACAAATACCGCTAGAGGAGTTACAAGCAGTACTTACCCACAAAGTATTGAAGGCAACCCTATAGTCTCTCAAAATCCACATGGAAGGTGATAGGTGTGTAAACACCCATTCTTTTTACCACTTAACTACAATAATAACCGAGCCAAAACGTGTATTTTATGTCGTAAATGTCGGAATTATGCGTGGTTTGTGTTTTTGTTGTGATTTAGGACGAAAATATGGAAAAAGGGAGAAAACACGGGCATTCACGGGCTTTTATCGAAGAAAAAGACAAAAGACGAAGTCAAGAAATCAAGAGTGAAAAAAGAACGGAAGTCCAAGACCAATTCTGAAGATTTATCGAAGAAAAAGTCAAAAGACGGAAGTTTACTAAAAGCCGAAGAACTCAAGTCTTATTTATGAAGAAATTTCAAGACGAGTTTAAAGAAATCCCGAGACAAAGTCATTAAAGTCGAAGAACTAAGAAGATTAAGGACATAAAGATGCAATTAAAGAAAGAAGAAATAGGGGAGGAAGCTTCCTCTAAGCACCTCCCTAATCTCCTATAAATAGGATACATTTCCCTTCATTTGTTTTTGTTGGCTAAGTGTGACAATTAGCTCTTCCATTTTAATTTTTGCACATTTAAATACATGTCATTTACTTAATTGTCTTGCACTTTTAATACTTTTAATTCCAAGTAAGTGTTCTTGATTTTGTTGCTTTAATCTTTATTTACCTTTGATCAAGTTTTCTTTTATCATTCTCTTTCTACCTTTCTCTTGATTTTGGTTTGTTTTAAAATCGGATTAAGCAAGCAATTGCTTAATCTCTTGCTTATTTGATTAAAAGTTTTGTCTTTTCTTTTCCCTTTAAGCTTTCATATGAAATAAGCTATAAGTTTGACAATCTTATGTGCTTATTTGGTATTTAGCTTAATTGTTTTCAAAGTTTTCTTAAAAGTTTTATCTTTTTACAATCCATTTTATTAAGTTTCGTCTTTTAAATTTCTAAAGGTTTTTAACTTTGTTGCTTATTGTCTCATCTTATGTCCATTTCATTTAAGTATTTGAATTCAGCTTATTAGTCATAGCTTATTACACTTGTGCTTATTGCGAATTTGATCCTCCATCGGAAAGAAGGGATTCTACACATTGCGACAGCTCCGTTTAGCCACATTCCGATTGTGACAGAATTGGGACGAGGGTTTTGGATTCCTACGGCATTGCGATCTAGAGTATAACCCCCTCATTCCGATTTGGTATTGCGATCGCATATTCCGACGGCTCTTGAGGTTTTCTAAGTCGAAGTGCTGCCCGATTTTCCTTAGCAACTTTCTGATCTGGGGATTGCGATCTGACACATTGCGATCTGGATTCCGATAGGGTACACTTTTATACATTCCGATAGATAGCACTTTTCATTATTCCGATAGACCTAGTTTTATACATTCCGATGGACACACTGCGATCTGGATTCCGATGGGCATGGTGACAGCTTTCCGATCTGACATTCCGATGGTCTTGGGTTTGGGATTATATTTTGCTTTGTTTTGTTTTTAAGTTACATTTTTAATACTTTGTTAAATTTAATTTTCGTCACACTTTAGTTTTAAGTCATTTAATTAATTTTACTTTTCAAAGTTTTAATATTGCACAATTTAAGTTTTAATTAGTTTAGACTTAATTTACCGTCATTTATTTAAAGTCTTGCAATTTAATTACACTACAACGACACAACTATTGTTTTCACCAAAAGACGACTGAGTCACATAGTTAACCAGTAATCAATTCGATTAGACCAGAACAACGAACTTAAATTTTCATACTGGCCAAAAAATCAGTTATCAGAAGGTCTTCACCATTGTTTAGTGACAATGATGCCTTCTCATTCTTTGTTGGACAAGACAACAGGCCAAGATTAACACTCAATGACTTGTTCCAAATGGATGATGCTGATGTTAAAGATATGGATCTTCAATGGCAAGCTGCTATGGTGTCAGTAAGATCTAATAGGTTCTTCAAGAAGACTGGAAGAAAAACGACTGTTGATCCTAATGAGTCATTAGGATATGACAAGTCCAAAGTTGAATGCTATAACTGTGGAAGGAATGGACACTTTTCAAGAGAATGCTCTAGAGATAAAGCTGAGAATAGCAATCAGAAGTCCAAGCACAACTATAGAACCAGTCCAAGAATAACTGAAAGCTTTCCAAAAGGAAACAACAGGAGTCCTAAAGGAACCAAAGCATTGGTTACTGTAGATGGAGTGGTGAACTGGGCAGAAGAAGAAGAAGAAGAAGAGCTTGGTTTAATGGCTCTCTCAAATGCAGATACTAAGGTACATCCTTGTTCTAAAGACTGTGTTTTTAAATTTAATAGCCTAAAAGTAGAACTAGAGGAACAATATCAAAAGGTTAACACATGCACTGTAGAATTAAAAGCTTTTAAACAGGGTGTTGTTAAATTAGAAGAAAATATAGTTTTGTACAAAAAGGCTCAACAAAACTATGAAGAAAAAATAAGGATTTTGACTGTTCAAATGAGGGAAAAAGATGTGGAAATAAAAGCTTTTGAAAGACAACTGTTAAAAATATCAACAGAAAATGAAGCTTAAAAAGCCAGTCTTTGTAATGAAAGGGAAGTGATTAATCATTGGCAAAAATCCTTTAAAGGATTGGGAAAATTGATTAATTCACAAATGGGGTATTATGACAAAACAGGCCTAGGATATATTGAGGACCAACCTGGGATAACTTTAACTGACAAGCACTTATCAAAAGGGATTTTTGATAGTTCTAGTGAGGTAGATGATACACCTGAAAATGATAGATATGCTGAAGGAATGAAGGCAGTTCCTCCACCACTATCAAGAATTTTCATGCCCCCTTGTAATGATACAAGTATAGAGTTAGAAGAACCAAAGGTTAAAAATACCTTAAACTCCAGTACTTTGTCCCAAGAAAAGACTGTTGTGACCAAAAATATTGTTTATCCACCTTTAATGAACAACTTTATTTCTGAGGAATCTAAGACTAGTTCTGCTCCCAAGCAGGTAAAAACTCCTAGCAAGATATTGGAAAACAATGTAAAACATAATAAAGCCAAAAGGGGTGGGCTAGGTTTTGAAAAAGTAAAGTCAAAACAACCTTTTGGGTCTTCTTTAAGAAGAAAAAGATGTTATGTTTGTGGTAGTCTAAGTCATTTTATCAAAGATTGTACATTACATGAAAATAAAATTGTGAAACAAAAGGCTACACAAAGGGTCGTGAAAAACAGTAATGGAAAAATGCACAGGTTTATAGGAATCATAAACTTAAAAATGACAAACCTAAGTTTGATCACACAAGGGTAGTTAAACAGATTAAAAATAACTCTACCAAAAGTTTTGTTCCTAGGGCAGTACATATGAAACAAGGTCTAGTACCTTTAAAGTCTGGTAATGCAAGTACCGGCAAGTCTAGACCTGCAAGTACTGCTAGACCAAATTTAAGTACTGTTGGTTTAAAGTCTGTAAAACCAAAATTCTCCAAGACTTCTAAGAAAGTTTTTGAAAAAGTTAAAACACCTAGAAGTAAGGATAAAAACAAACCAGTGCAAATGTGGGTTCCTAAAAGAGATAAATCATGTGTTAAAGCAAGTACCGCTAAAGCAGTACTTAAGTCAAAGAAGTCTGAGCACATAGAGTCACCCTATGACTTTGACTACATAAATGAAACCATGAAGTATAAGAGAAAAGTAACATTACTGGGAATGCTTCAGTACAAACTCTTAAATGTGTAGGTCCCACAAGATCCGAGCCAAATGTGGCTTGGGTCCCTGTTAAAAACTGATGAGTTTTATTTGTGTGCAGGGGCATCTAATTGATGAATTAAAAGATAAAGGTATAGTAGATAGTGGATGCTCAAGACACATGACAGGAAACAAAGATTTTCTTGCAAAATTTAAAGAATTCAGAGGAGGTCCAGTAGCCTTTGGAGGTAGCAAAGGTAGAATCACTGGCAAAGGGAAAATCAATACAGGAAAGTTGGAATTTGAAGATGTGTTCTTTGTAAAAGAATTGAACGAGTTCAGTCTCTTTTCTGTATCACAAATGTGTGATAAGAAGAACAAGGTGCTATTCATAGACAAATACTGCTTGGTGTTGTCTAAAGACTTTGAGATGCCTAAGGAATCTCAAATACTGCTTAAAGTACCCAGGCAAGAAAATATGTACACCTTTAATCTTCATACTATTACTCTAACAAGTGGTATTACATGTTTGCTAGCTAAGGCTTCTTTAGATGAGTCAAATTTATGGCATAGAAGGTTAGGTCATGTGAATTTCAAGAATCTTAATAGATTGGTGAATAGGAATTTGGTTAGAGGTCTATCTAACAAATCTTTTCAAAATGATTTCACATGTGTTGCCTGTCAAAAAGGTTAACAACATAGAGCCTCTTGCAAGACCAAGACTGTTAACACTGTGACAAAACCTTTGCAGCTTTTGCACATGGATTTGTTTGGTCCAGTTTCTATCAAAAGCATTAGTCATAAGACCTTTTGTCTAGTCATTACTAATGATTATAGTAGATTCAGTTGAGTTTTCTTTTTAGCTCTTAAAAGTGAAACAAATGAATTACTTAAGGATTTTATCACCTTAGTTGAAAAGCAGTTCACTAAACAGGTTTTAATCATTAAGACTGACAATGGGACAGAATTCAAGAATGCTGAATTTAATGAATTCTGTAGGTCTAAAGGAATTAACAGACAATTTAGTAATCCTAGGACTTCACAACAAAATAGAGTAGCTGAAAGGAAGAATAGGACACTAATTGAGGCTGCTAGAACTATGCTGACTGATTCACTTTTGCCAAATACCTTTTGGGCAGAAGCAATCAATACTGGATGTTATGTTTTAAATAGAGTCCTAGTAACCAAGACTCAAAACAAAACACCTTATGAACTCTTGACTGATGTAAAGCCTAGCATAAGTCATTTAAGACCTTTTGGGTGTCATGTGTCTATACTAAATACTCTTGATTATTTAGGAAAGTTTGATGGAAAGTCTGATCCAAGATATCTTGTAGGATATTCAGTGCAAAGTATAGCATATAGGGTTTATAATTTGGCAACTAAGAAGGTTGAAGAAAATGCTCATGTTAATTTCTTAGAAAATAAACCCAATGTCCCAGGAATAGGTTATGCTTGGATGTTTGATTTAGATTATCTAACTAACTCCATGGATTACTATTCTTTGCAAAAGGATTGTCAAACTAACAATGTAGGTGAGGAGTCAAGTGCAACTAATGCAGGTACTCAAGAAGATGTTTCTTCATCGGATGATGATGTTCATATCTATGTGCCTAACATGCCTACTGTTACTCCCATGTCTGCCACTCCCAAGAAGCAAACCATTCCATCAAATGATGATCAAGCCTCCCAGGAGATTCAGAGGCTTCAAGATCAAGAAAAGAATGCTACATCTGCTAATAAGCATTCAGGAGAAGAATCTTTTGAGTCACAACACTCAGCAGTACATACTACACCTAACGGTACTTCATCTGCAAGTACTGCTAAGTCAAAATCTGCCAAATCTGTTGACTCACTAGAAGAGATTTTACAAGCCATGGATGATGAAGACTTATATGCTAGTCCAGCTGAAGGAATCTTCTCCAAAGCTTCCTATGATGAGCAGGGTATTCCCACTCATACAGTCAACAACAACCATCCTACTACACAGATTATTAGAGATCCCAAATCTGCTATACAAACCAGAAGACAACTTAAAACCAATATTGAAACTCATGCACTTGTGAGTTATGTCAAACAACAACAGAGAACAAATCATAAAGATACTCAACATTTTTTGTTTGCCTGTTTCTTATCTCAAGTATAGCCCAAAAACACTTCTCAGGCTCTTAATAAAGAAAGTTGGATAGATGCCATGCAAGAATAATTAACACAATTTGAGCTACAAAAAGTTTGGATTCTTGTGGATCTTCCCTCAGGTAAAAGAGTAATTGGTACTAGATGGGTCTTCAGGAACAAAAAGGATGAAAGAGGGGTTGTTGTGAGGAACAAGGCAAGACTTGTTGCTCAAGGCTATAGACAGGAAGAAGGGATAGACTATGATGCGGTTTTTGCACCAGTAGAAGCCATTAGGTT
The DNA here is from genome assembly GCA_025667525.1 of Glebionis coronaria. NCBI lineage: Eukaryota > Viridiplantae > Streptophyta > Magnoliopsida > Asterales > Asteraceae > Glebionis > Glebionis coronaria. Next base: position 580,222,761 of record CM046879.1, read on the forward strand.
ATTTTTGGCCTTTGCATCATATATGGGATTTATAGTCTATCAAATGGATGTGAAAAGTGCCTTTCTATATGGTACTATTTCAGAGGAGGTATATGTCTCACAACCTCCAGGTTTTGTAGATCCTAAATTCCCCAATAGAGTCTACAAGGTTATCAAAGCACTTTATGGTCTGCATCAAGCTCCAAGAGCCTGGTATGCAACCTTATCCAATTTTCTGCTAGTACATGGATATAGGAGAGGAACCATTGACAAAACTCTGTTCATCAAGAAGAATGCTAAGGACATCATTCTAGTTCAAGTTTATGTTGATGACATCATTTTTGGTTCTACCAAGAAGTCATGGTGTGAAGAGTTTGAAGCTTTGATGAAAGGAAGATTTCAAATGAGTTCTATGGGAGAACTAACTTTCTTTTTGAGACTACAAGTCAAACAAAGGAAAGATGGAATATTTATCAGTCAAGATAAATATGTTGCTGAAATCTTGAAGAAATTTTCATGTATGGATACAAGGAGTACAAGCATACCTTTTGAAGCCAAGAAGTCTTTATCAAAAGATGAACATGGAGAATATGTTGACATTCATCTATACAGATTAATGATTGGTTCATTGATGTATCTTACTGCTTCAAGGCCAGATATAATGTTTGCTGTGTGTGCCTGTTCAAGGTTCCAAGTTCATCCAAAGGTGTCACATCTACATGCTGTGAAGAAGATATTAAATATCTTAAAAGTCAACCCAATATAGGATTATGGTATCCTAGAGATTCCACCTTTGAATTGGAAGCTTACTCAGATAGTAATTATGCTGGAGCTAATCATGATAGGAAATCCACAACAGGAGGTTGTCAATTCCTAGGAAGAAGACTCATATCATGGCAGTGTAAGAAGCAAACCATTGTTGCTACTTCTACAACTGAAGCTAAATATGTAGCTGCTGCTCATTGCTGTGGACAAGTACTTTGGATTCAAAATTAATTGTTGGACTATGGGTTTAACTTTATGAACACCAAGATTTACATTGATAATAAATGTACTATATGCATTGTCAAGAATCCAGTATTTCACTCCAAGACCAAGCATATTGAAATAATACATCACTTTATAAGAGATGCTTATGACAAAAAGCTTATTCAAGTCTTGAAGATTCATACAGACAACAATGTAGTTGATTTGTTGACCAAGGCATTTGATGCATAGAGATTCGAATTCTTGATGACACACATTGGTATGCTCAACCAATAACATGCTGCATATGTTGAGGGGGGTAATAGCTGTACAAATTTTTATAATTTTTATTGTATAGTCTATGTTTTGTGTTTTTGATGTAATTGCAGGTTAATAGAAAAAGATAAAAGAGGTTACATTGTTAGTGGAAAGCATGAACTGGTAAATATTGTGAGGTACCGTTGTCACTCCAAGTACCGCTAGCACAAATTCAAGTACCGCTTATGTTCCATGTACCGCTACATGTTAGTTGTACCGTTAAGGGTCTCTTTTGTAAATTTGGCGGTTTCTTCACGCTTGGGTTTGTTATTTACTTAAATACTTACTCCAGTTACACAATTGATTCACCTTATCTTTTATTTTTATCTCTTGATTCTATAACCTTCTCTCTAATTTTTCGATCATCAGAAATACTAATGGATGCTTTACAAGTAATCTCTAAGCATAATTTGGTTGCGAATCTTGCTACGAATGATGACTCTCTTGGTTTCCATGAGGTGCTTGGTTTCCTATCTCGAAGTCATGTTCGATTTGCACTCACTGTAAGTCCAGTTGTCTCTATTTTCATTGTTGAACAATTTTGGAATACTGTTGTATTAGGTACTCGGTTTGATCAACCTTGCATTAAGGCTAGGGTGAATCATCGAAACATTTATGTAACTGAGGTACTGCTACGAGCAAGTTTGAGATTAAATGATGAAAATGGACTTAGTATGCTTAATAATATAGAGATTCATGATGGCCTTGCAGCCATGGGCTATGGAGGTGGTAGGGAAAGTCTTACTTTCTTTAAAGCTTTATTTTCACCTCAATGGAAATTGCTTTTTCATGATATTATTCACTGTTTAAGTTCTAAAAGTACATCTTTTGATCAAATTCCTGCTGCATTGGCATCATCTGGTGTTTGTCTAGCAAATAACAGGGTTTTTAATTTTTCAAAATTAATTTTTGAAGGCATGACTAGGAATTTAGAAGGGACTAAGAAGTTTTTAATGTATCCTAGATTCATTCAGACTTTAGTTAGTGACCAAATACCTAACCTACCAGAGTTAACTGATACATGGGATGTTCCTACATTCACAAAGAGAACTTTCTCTTTCTTAACCAAACAAGGCAATGCCTTTACAGGAACAGTAACACCATTGTTTGCTCATATGTTAGCCCAACCTGCCAATCAAGAAGGTGAGGAACCTAGCAATACTAGTGCTTCTCAGCAAACTCCTTCTCACCAGAGTTCCCATTCCCTAGAAGATTCACAATCTTCTTCTCACAATGTTGGTGTTCCACCAAACACTGATGAGATGATCTACACACCTGCTGCTTCTATTGCTGCTAGTGGTTCACCACAAGCACAAGCACCAGAGGTGGTAGATATTTGATGTAGACTAAAAAATAAAGTAACAAAGATAAGTAATTGGATCTGTTGATTCAACAAGAATGCCAGAAACAATTCTGCTAATAATCGTTGATTCTGAAGAATGCCCGAAAATTAGGGTAAAACACGGCAACTCAACGGCCAATGGTTTAACTTTTATTAAACTGATAATTTTCTTGCTAGGGTTACAGCAGATTCATTAAATAATGAATGCAAACAAAGAAAAACCCTAAAAATCCAACGGCCTGGACCGTAGCCCAATGACAAAGTCCAACTGAAAGTGAAAAAAACATAAAAATGCAAAAAACTGATAATAAAAAGGCTTTTCGGGCCTTGGAAAATCCGCAACCAGCTAAAAGGTGGTTACAGCGTCGTCGGTCTCCTTTTTACGCACGTTTTGACAGGTCACGGGCTGAAAACGGACTTAGGATGCAAAAGTTATGCCCATTTTACTAAACCCCTCTTCGTCACGCGATCTCGGGCCTCCAGAAACAAGTCAGCCCATTCTTCAATACTTGGGCCTCCATCAATATTGCAAATTTAATTGCTTTGTGTACAAGTTTGTCCCAACAGGTACAGGTGTTGTAGAAAGAAAAGCTTGTTCAAGACAAGAAAATTGCTGAATTGGAAGCTAGCCTAATCAAATTAAGGAACAAAGTGTCACCTTGGATGAGGCAACATAGATCTATTCGGAAGTCTGCAATCAAGAAGCAAAGATTTAGGAACCACAAGAAAAGGCAAGTGAATGCAACCAAACAGGGGAGGAATTATGAAGGACAACCACCTTCTTCTGATAATCAGACAAGGATCTATGGAAATGACATCAATTTTGAATTGGATACAGATGTCATGGGGACTTATGCAGATGGAACTGGTTTAGAGACTGGTGTGGATGGACCTTCAGATATGGAGATTCAGCAGCAAGAACCACAACCTACTCCAGAGGAGCCACAAGTTGAAGAAACATTGGTAACTCAGCCAGAACCATCACCTCAATCACCACTTCAAACAAATTGGAGTGCTTTCTATGAGAAGTTGGAGGAAATTAACATTCAGTTTCCTGCTCCATCACCACAAAGCAATAAATCAGATAAGACTGAAGAGGTGCAAGTTGATATGATGGCTTATATGGAAGAAAGAGTATCCGAGGATACACAAGTGATTGAAGAAACAAGTGTGTCTAATACTGGTGAAATCAACATTTTTGAAGATCCAAGTACTACTAAGCCAACTAAGCCGACTGCAAGTACTGCTGACATTGTTGAAGACCCAAGTACTGCTAAGCCAACTAAGCTGATTGCAAGTACCGCTGGTGATCATCCTTCACTAGAAAGTCAAACTCCTTTTGGAGAAGATGAGACTTTAGCCCAATTGCTGCTTGATTTAAAAAAAGAAGAATTTAGTTGAGAAGACTAAACAAGCAGAGGCAGAGAAAAAGACACAACAAGAAGTTCTTGCCAAAAAGAATCAAATTCAAGGTAAGAAAGTTCAAGCTTCACACCCTACTAAAGGTATAGTTATTCAACAGCAAGCTAATGAGGAAAGATCTACCAAGCTGAAGAAGAAGCTACCTAATATTGATCCAAAGGATAAGGGGAAGAAGCAATTATTATCAGAATCTGAAGATGAAAGTGATTCAGATGATGATATAAACAAAGTCATGTACAGATTTAATCAAATAGACCATGATGAGGAATTTGCTTACAGAATGCAAGCACAAATTCGTGAAAATGAATTACAGGAAGAACTTGCAGCAAAGCAGAATTTGCTAGAAGCTAAAAGAATACAGCAAGAATGGAACATACAAGAGTATGACAGGATTCAAGCTGAATTACATGCAAGTGAGCTTCTTGCAGACTCATTGATAGCTGAAGAGAGAGATGCATATGATGAAGAAGAGAAATCAAAATTGATTGATGATCTGGTAAGGGAGCAACAAAGATTATTTGCTGAAAAGAAAAGAAAAGAAAAGATTAAGCCTCCAACTACTATACAGATTAGAAATTAGATGATGAATTTTCTTAAGAAAGTTAAGGGTTTTACTCATATTCAGCTGGTCAAGAAGAATTTTGAAGAAATCAAGACTTTGTATGAGCAAAATAAGATAACTAAATTGAATTTTGTTAAGATTGGATCTGAAGCAGATAGAAAACCTGTTGAAGAGTTTAAGAGACATCTGCAACAACAAAGGCAATTTGGTAGTACTCCTAGAATTGAGCCAAGTACTGCTGAACCTCAAACACATCTCCACCTATCAAGACCACTTATGTGAGGAAGAATAGAAAGGAGAAGGTAAGTTCAAGGGAGGAAGAGACTGCTCAAAGAATGAATACAGGAGTTGAAACTCAAGATATTGCTCAGACTGAAAATGTACAAGCAGTACATACACAGTCAACAGTACATACAACAGTACATACTGAGGAGATGGTACATACAAACTTGGAAGAGGGTTCAACAGAACTTGAGGGAATTTCCAAGGGTGTTAAAAGGAAAAAGGTCAACAAAGACAAAGAAGAAAGCCAAGAGGGCTAAATCAATAGTAGATGATAGTGATGATGATGAGAGCTTGAAGAAGTACTTGAAGATTGTAAAATTTGAAGATTAATGTATTGATACAGAGATTTTTGGAAAGAGAACATCCATTGCTAAATGGATTTACTCTATGTCTGAAGGACTTGAAGCTCATGGAATTCAGAGAACTGGTGGCACAACAAGGATATTCATTGGAGGATATTCTTCACATTCTTGACAGACAAGATATTCAAGATCTTTCCAGGTTAGTTCAAGAAGCCAGTGCAGGTAAAACTGAAGTATCACTATTATACTGGGAATTTCTCTTTATGTATGAGCCACATAATTGTGATCAAGAAATGTTGAAAGAATTAGAGAATCAGGTTCCTAGTTACTGGAGATATTATAGATCATGTGGATTGCATATTCTGGATGTAGATGATGTTACATACTATATGCTGCAAGAGAAAACTTACCCTTTCAAAAGAAAACTGTTGGAAAGGATGTTAGAACAACAATTGGAAGTTACAGAAGAATCTGCTGATGCTTTAGAGTTGATCAGAATGGTTAAACAACAAATCAAGGATTTGAAAGATAAGGAAGAAGCTGAGAAAGAGCTTTAAGTGTTTGACTTTCAGTCACACTTCACAAATGGTTCTCAGTTCACCATGTCTAACACTCATAAGAACTGGCTAGTCCATAAGCAAACGGTTTGTGGTAAAGACTTATCAAATCCGTTGAAAGCTGATAGTTTGCTAAAAACTATATGGTTCTAACTCACCTTGTTTCGAGACAAAGAGTTGGCTAGTCCTAGACAAACGGTACTAGGTAAAGACTTCATCAAATCCGTTGATGGTTGACAATTTACCAAAAATTGTAAGGTTTTCATTACACCTTATTCTTTAAGAATAAAGTATTGGCTATTCCAGAGTGTACGGCTAACTGGTAAAGAATTTATCAAATCCGTTGATAGATGGTGATTTGCTAAAAATCATGAAGCCAATACAGATTGGTTTTTGTTGTTAACTGTTTTATTTCAGGTATGAAGATTACAAGCAAAGAAGTATTTAAAAATACTTAGAAGGTTTTGTCTCATCAAATCAAGACAAAGGTTCATGATTAAGAGTTCAAAGACTAAACTCAAGAAGACAATAACTGATGCTACAAAAATAAGTGAATGTTTAGAAGACACAAGAAGATCATAGTTTGAAGACAAAGATGATACTCATGATGTTTGAAGATTATCTTATCAAAAGAAGATCTACATTTGAAGTGTTTGGCTACATTCAGTTGGATACAAATACAAATTACCAAGTTCAATCCAAGGATGAAGGAAAGACTGAAGACATGTATTTGCATACATCCAGTACAAGAGAAACAAGAAGACAACAAGTTATCATTTCTTGTTTAGGGGAGGATTGTTGGGAATTATTTGTTAAGTGTCAAGTACCGTTAGTGTATCTTAAGTACTGTCAGTGTTATGTAAGTACCGTTAATATTAACGCGGTACATAGTAAGTACTGCTACTTATAAAGTAAGTACTACTATGATGATTAGGACGAATATATCTTTGTATAAGATATGTCATAGTTATAGTTAGAGTATATCTTATGTGATATACTTTAATAGTTAGAATATTGATAATATATCGTCTGTGATATAGTTATCTTTATAGAATATTCTAAGGTTTCTAGGGTTCCTTACTCTATAAAAGGAACATAGGTACAATGTCTTTCATGTACCTCATTCAAGTCGATTAATAAGAGAAACGAATAGTTAAAAGTAATTCTGTTCTTCTGTGCTTTATAAGTTAGATTCCGCATAACTTATTTAGTGTTAGTAAGAGTGCTCAAAGTGTTTTAGTTTGATTACAAACTACTATACTAATTCTTAACAGAATATAGATCCAACCAAAGGGATCAACAACAACAATTATCATGCAAGTATTAAGGCATCGCCATTTGAAGCATTGTATGGACGGGAATGTAGATCTCTTGTGTGTTGGAGTGAAGTAGGAGAAAGTCAATTGACTGGACCTGAGATGATTTTAGAGACTACAAGGGAGCTTGGCAGTGACAACCTTGATCAAATGTGTAGGATAGGTGGGAGGTGGTGACACACAACGAACAATCCTAAAAGACCACTCTTTCTTCTAAGGATGCCTAACCGCCAGGATAGAGACTTCACGAAAGTTGCCCCTTTTTATGGAGATTTACCCATCACAGAGATGCATACGGAACCGAAAGCCCTTCTTTTAAGTTCCTCCCAAATACATGGCTTTCATACCCGACTCAACATTCTTAGAAAACAATCGAATCAACAGGGTTGGTATCCCACCTTTCGAATGGTGTTGGTCCGTAGGACTATGAACGGATTCGCCTCTTGCCTCTCGGCATGTTGTAACCGCATGAGTTCACCGGGGTGGAGCATGGTCAGCCAAAATCGACATAGCCAATGAAAACATCTTCAGAGCAGTTATTACAAAAAGACTAGCAAATACTGATTCACTGGATGACTGATGCTCGATCACTGCTGCTGCTACAGAATCTTCTCCCCCTAAATAAGTAAGGCCTCGCGCGTGACTGACATTGACAACTTTATCCCACCCCACATCAACCGGAGTGTGTGAGGTTCGCTGCTTATACCTGCTAAAAAATGTCTATCAATTGATCCTTATTCATTCGGTTAATGTCTTCTTAGGGCTTTTCGAAGCTGAGCGAATAGTATACAATCCGTTATCCTTAGCTAGAATGTATTTTCAATTGTAGGGGCGCGTTAGCGCCAATCGCGACCAAAAAATCTTTAGGTGATCAAGAGGCCACCCTCGTTCTTCTCAAGTTCAACGTTGATCAAATTACTCCTTTTGGAGAGAGAAAAAAGAAGATTGCGGTCAATGTGACAGGCGGTATGTATAGGGTCCGGGTACATATTCCCCGCCCGATGCTTTGTTAATGTCAAAGTTTATATCAAGATGAAAGCGAAAGACAATAAGAAAGATTCTAAGATAAAAACTAGAAGAATGGGCTCGTTCCCATGGTTCGATCCTTCCAAATGAAACACGGCGTGTTCGAATTCGGACCGCTTTATGTGATACCCAGAAACCGTGGTCACTATTTATCCCTAATTTAGGTATATTTTTGAAACTTTTAATAAATTTTGTTGGTCATATGTTTGACGGTTTAAGTTGAAACCAATGTTGGAGGTCTTAATTTTAATGTTTGACGATTTAAGTAGAGCCGATAACGACTACAATGCCGACGGATGCCCAAAAATTTATCTTTTATTATCGATTGATTGATATTTGGATTTTTCAAAGTTTTTTATTTTTATTGCGTGTTAAGTCGAGTCAGAACCGTTTTTATTCCATTTTGTGTGCGTTTGAACCATCTAAAAGTATTTTGAGGTAGCCGGGACGAACCCGACTCCCGCAAAAATTCAAAACCGACTTGTGGGTTATATTTCCGCTCTTTAAATTATTATTTTATCTTAAGGCCAAAAGATAGCTATTTTGGCAACTTTAACCCCTCCCATTTTACAAAAAGAAACAAGGTAAACACACATACTCATTTCACTTCAAAAATTTTGAAAACCCTCCCTCTCTCCTTCTCTCTAGCCGACAGCTACACCACCACTACCACTTCACCATCATTTTTTTTAGTTTTTGAAGAAACTAACACTAGACCACATCTTATAATCCCTTTGTAAGTATTTTTATCCACTCAACACATACATGCATCCATTTGATTTTTCCAAAAAATTATAATTTTTCAAAAGGGGGTTTTGATCTAATTAAAGTATATGCATGTTTTAATTATATGTTTATAATGATAATTGACTAATAAAACAAGATAGAAAAATCATTTTTCTTGGTGTTTTTGATCACCAAAACCCACGGCCAAAAGGGGGGTTTGGTTTGATCTTGGTGTTTGATGATTATTGTTATGGGGTTATGTTTAAAAACATGTTTTCATCATTTTTAGTTGATTAGATTTGATTGCATGTTGGTTTTATGAAATGGGTTTTTGATGAAGGTCGATTATACAAGTGATTTAGGATGTTATGAATGTTTTAAAATGATTTAGGGATGATATTAGGGGTATAGGAGTAGACAGAATGGATTGAAAACAAGTGTAGGTATGATTTTTAAAGTGTCATTTTAGAACAGAATGTTAAGGCTATTTTTCGTGGTTTTAAGTTTAAGTCCAGGTTTTCATTATAGATTGTAGTTGTAGAGCTTCTTTCTACCTTCGTTTTGGTATAAGATAGAGCTTTTAACTCCAAATGAGTCAAAAGTTATGTAAGTTTGAATATTTGTGGACCGGGAGGCGAGTATCGACGCAATCCAAATTTGTCTTCGATATTAGGTCAAATTTCGGGGACTATAAGTAGAGTTTCGAAAATGGTTGAGGGATGTTCTTTAGTTCAAAACCTGGAGTTATGAGTCTATTTTCAAACTTAGGAATTGTATTTACAAATGAAATTGGTTAAGTGAGTCAAATTGGTTTTATGACGTAAGGGTACAAATCTGCCTGGATTTTCAAGGTTGGAAATGTGTTGAGCAGCGTGACTTAAAAGTAAAATATTTTTATGAAAATTTTTGTGATCTTTTTACACGATGTGAGTGAAGTCTACAGCGAGTTTCGTAAAATTTCGTGATGTTTAAGTATGGGAATTCAGTCCGTACATTAGGTATGTACCGGCAGAATTGTAATTGGAGTAATAGTCTTAATAACGTATAAAAGTGAACGTGTCTAGTAAATATCACTTGTTTGGATTTTCGACGTGAGTTTATATGAACTTTGAGTGTTCTTATTTATATAGATATTTTACTTGAAGGTACTTGAAGGGGTTGATTCATTTCGCGTTTGTTTGTTAGGTGTTGTATTTGATTTCCCAGGACATCCTCATCATCGGTGATTGTTTTCGTCTACGTCTTTGCTAATACAACCACTACTACTTAAGGTGAGTCTAAAGCCTCGCTTTCTACTATTTTTAAATTATTTTTACCCGCGAGGGGGATACATGCTATTTAAATGAATAGGAACATAAATCGTGAATGATTATTGGACCCGAATGATGTCTTGAATTATGTTAAGTAGCTAGTTGCTAAAGACCCTAAATTCATGCATAGTTAACTATTGTTTGATCCTTGTGTGGATTGGAAATATCCGCTTGAACAATTGATAGTACTATTGAGTTGACGACCCTATCCTAGACGAGAGCTAGTACGTTGAGTACCCTCTGCGTATGGATAACTTGTGTTGAGAAAAAGGTATAATTGGCAACGAATATCTAAGAGGGGCAATGAATTTATTTAAATCACGCCGGCATTTGGCGCGGGTGATTAGTTTATGGGGTCTGTGTCATGAGCTTAAACATAATTAAATAGCTTATGCTATAATGAGTAATTCCCAAATAATAGTTTGTAATGATCAACACACTATTGAATAATCGTGAATGATTTTTATACTTATGTTCAATTGTGATTTTGTAAACCTATAGATCTCGCTCAACATTATTTTTGACGATTTTAAGCATGTGTTTCAGGTAATCGAGGATGATTGTGGCCGAGCATGCTATGGATGTTGTTGTGGCTTGTGGGCGGTCTAACTTGTTTTCCTCTCTTTTATTAAAGACAATTTATATTTCATGATGTCTTGTAAAACAATTTTGTTGGTTTTTAGGGGTTGAGATTTATGGGGACCTAACGCTACTCTGTTTATAACTTTTGGGGTTTGGAAACAATAAGACAATGTTGTTGTTGTAATTTAACTTTGTTTAAATTTACTTATGCTTTAAACGTCTCTTTTGAGTCGTTCAATATGGCTTGTGTATGATGATTCTTTGACTAGCACCCAATTGTGATATTCCGATGCGCAAGGTAAATTGGGGGTGTTAGACTTTACGCGCCTGAATTCCCCTTTCAGGACAGATGGAACCAGGTTATGGATCTGTGTAAACGTACAAAGTGGACCGTTGTTTGGCTGACCCACTTCCTCCTATTCGGGTTGGTATTACCTTATTTACACTGGCGTTAGGAGGTTCAGTCAAGTATAGTATAGTGTCGCACATGGTAGTCGTCTAGGGAGTGCAATTGCTAGAGCACGGGAGAATGAAGAATAATGATTTCAGCAAGAGCAGCCGGGCGGAGGCGAGGTTTCACTACTACAAAAGTGCCATAGAAACCGGTCAAAATAGCCCATGAAGTATGGTTTTGGAACCGATCTCTAAGGGGTATCTCCATGATCGATCGAGACATATGAAAACCACTTATGCAACCAATCTCTATTAAAAAATCGACACCGGTTCTCCCGCAACCTGTCTTTACGGAAACATCCAAACTATTTTTATATGGAGCAAATAATACTGTTTTTATCTCAAAACTTGTATTTTTAAATCTCTTTTTATTAAAAAAATATTTTTGGAATTTTTAATTAAATTCCATAATGTAAGAATTTGGCTCACCAAAATAAAGAAATTACAAATGCAGCAAATATATATAAAGTAATTTAGATAGACTAGAAATGTCATAATCAACAAACTAAATTAATACAATACTTCAATTCAACTAAACCATACATTGTTTATATACCAACGATTAAAATTTACTACTACAATTCTTCACATAACACTATCGTGCTCGACTCTCCAGGAAACCCAACCTGCACAATACTTTTTAAGAAGTTAGACACGACTTTTGCTGAGTATTTTGATTTAAGGGAAGAGTTCTAAAAAGTACAATATAGCCATTTCATATTTTGTATACATTAGAAAATAACACAAAGGGCTTATGTCCAAAAAAGCTGCTTACATGATAATAAAGTTTAGACGCAAATGTATGATTTATGAATAAGAAATAAGATGTATGCATAATGTTGGGAATTATTTGTAAAGTACCAAGTACCGTTAGTACAAGTACTGTTAGTGTTCGCAAGTACCGTTAGTGTTAATGCGGTACATAGTAAGTACTGTTAGTTATAATGTAAGTACTGCTATATTTATTAGGACGAATATATCTTTATAAAAGATATGTCATAGTTATAGTTAGATTATATCTTATATGATATACTTAATAGTTTAGAATATTGATAATATATCGTGTGTGATATATTTATCATAATAGAATATTCTAAGGATCCTTACACTATAAAAGGAACATAGGTATGATGAGTTTATTGTACCTCGTTGAAAATTCGATTATTAGAAGATCGAATAGTTAAAAGTAATTATGTTCTTCTTTGTTTTATAAGTTAGATTCCGCATAACTTATTTGGTTGAGTAAGAGTTCTCAAGTGCTCTAGTTTGATTACAAGCTATTGTACAAATTCTTAAGAGAATATATATATCCGTTCAAAGGGATCAATAAGTGGTATCAGAGCTTGTTGAGAAACTATGAATAAGAAGAACACAACCCTAAATCTCCACTCACAAAAATCCAATGTCTCAATCCAGTGATAATCCTCACTTGGAAGAAATTCCAATACCGATCCCATACCACAGGGACAACCTCAAATTATGCATCCTACACCTGCAAATGCACCTACACAAGGTGCACAAGCTACAAATGCTGTAGTTACTCATAAAACTACACCTTCTTCCCATACTCTTTCTGTTATGAAACTCCCTGTTCTCAAAAGTGATAACTATGAGACATGGGCAATGCAGATGGAACATTACTTGAATCACACAGATCACACTCTGTGGGAGGTTATCAAGAATGGGAATACTCCTAAGAAGTTGTATTGGTTGCCTAATGTTACATGTTATGCTTTGCCTGTTGTTACTGCATAAGAGGTACAAGCAGAGATCAGAGAAAGAAAGGCCAGAACTGCTTTAGCTATGGCACTTTCAGAAGACATTCTACCTAGCTTTCATCACTTTAAGGATGCAAAGGCTATGTAGGTGGCTATCAAGCTTAGATTTGGAGGCAATGAAAAGTCTAAGAAGATGAAAAAGATTGTTTTGAAACAAGAATTTGATAACTTCTCAATTTCCAGTACAGAAGGAATCCATAGTGGTTATAGAAGGTTCAGTAAATTGCTCATTCAATTAGCAGTTAATGGACTAGTAATTCATCATGAAGAAGCTAATCTAAAATACTTGAGAAGTGTTCCACAAGAGTGGAAATCAATGACCATGCACTTCATCACAAAGGATGATCTGGATTCAACTCCTTTTGATCATATCTATAATAATCTTAGAGTTTATGAGGATGTTAAAGGCATTGAAGTAATCAAAGCAACAACAGCACCAAAGTCTAACTTGACCTTTGTGTCAGAAGGAAGCAACGGTATTTACTCTCAAAATACCGCTGGTGGATCAAGTAGCGGTCTTTACTCTCAAAATACCGCTGGTGGATCAAGTAGCGGTACTTACTTCCAAAATACCGCTGGAGGACTAACTAGCAGTACTTACTCTCAAGGTACTAAAGGCAGTCCATTAATGTCTCAAAATTCACAAGGAAGATCCTCATCACTGTTTAGTGACAAAGATGCCTTCTCATTCTTTGCTGGATAAGATAACAGACCAAGGTTGACTCTCAATGACTTACTCCAAATGGATGATGCTGACATTGAAGAGATGGATCTCAAATGGAAAGTTGCTATGGTCTTTGTTAGATCCAATAGACTCTACAAAAGGACTGGAAGAAAGATGAATATTGATCCTAATGAACCATTAGGATATGACAAATCAAAATTTGAGTGCTACAACTATGGAAGGAATGGGCACTTTGTAAGGGAGTGCAATAGGGATAAGGCTGAAGGAAGCAGTCAGAAGTCCAAGAACAACTATAGAACCAGCCCAAGAGTCTATGAAAGCTTTCGAAAAGGAGATAACAGAAGCCCTAAAGGAACTAAAGCATTGGCTAAAGTAGATGGAGTGGTTAACTAGACTAAAGAAGAAGAAGAAGAAGAGTTTGGTTTGATGGCTCTCTCACATGAAGACACTGAGGTACATCCCTATTCTAAAGATTGTATTCTTAAGTTTAATAGTCTTAAAGTAGAACTTGAGGAACAATATCAAAAGGTAAACACATGTACGGTAGAAGTAAATGCTTATAAACAAGGTGTTGCTAAGTTAGAAGACAATATAGTTTTGTATCAAAAGGGTCAACAAAACTATGAAGATAAAATTAGGATTCTAACTCTTTAAATGAGAGAAAAAGAAGTAGCCATCACAGCTTTTGAAAACAACTTGTGAAAATAACAGTAGAAAATGAAGTTTTAAAAGATAGTTTGTTTAATGAAAGAGAAGTAATTAATCAATGAAAAAAAAAATCTTCAAAAGGCATAGGTAAGCTGATTAATTCACACATGGGGTATTATGATAAACATGCCTAGGATATATAGAGGACTAACCTGGGATAACCTTAACTGACAAGGACTTATCAAAAGGGTTTTGATAGTTCTAGTGATTCCGTTGATACTCCTGAGAATGATAGGTATGCTGAAGGAATGAAAGTAGTTCCTCCACCTTTGTCAGGAATTTTCATGCTCCCCAATAATGATATAAGTATAGAGTTAGATGGGTCAAAACCTGTTTATGATAATAAGTCACCAAAAAGGTTGTTTATCCACCTTTAATGAGCCCTTTTGTGCCTGAAGGACATGTGCCTATAACTAGTTCTACTCCTAAGCAGTTGAAACCTCCTAGTAAGGTAGTGGATAGCAAATCAGAACATCATGGTAATACCAAGAGGGGTGGGTTAGGTTTTAAGAACACTAAGTCAGAACTACCTTTTGGATCTTCTTTAAAAAGAAAAGGATGTTATGTTTGTGGTAGTCTAAATCATTTTATCAAAGATTGTACTTTGCCTGAAGATAAAATTGATAAACTTAAGGCTACACATAGGGTCACAAAGAAAGGTAATGAGAAACTTGCATAGGTAAAAGGACAAGTAGGACCAAAAGATGACAAACCTAAGTTTGGTCATGCTCAAAGGGTAATTAAGCCTAATAAGATCAATAAGGACAGTTACCCTCTCACAACCAAGGACTTTGTTCCAAGAGCAGTACTTATAAAACAAGGTCTGGTACCTTTTAAGTCTAGCAAGACAAGTACCGGAAAGCCTAGAACTACAAGTACTGCTAGACCAAAAGAAAATACTGCTAGTCAAAAGTCAAACAAACCATTGTCCTTCAAATCTTCTAGGAGTGAATTTGAGATTGTAAAAACACCTAGAAGAAAGCCCCAAAACAAACCAGTGCAAATGTGGGTTTTTAAAGGACAAACATCATGTGTTCAACCTAGTACTGTTAAAACAGTACTTAAGTCAAAGAAGCCTAAGCATATAAAGTCACCTTATGTTTTTGTCTATATAATTGGAACCATGAAATATAAGAGTGTGTGTAGTCTTACTAGAAAACCTACTTATCAAACTCTTAAGTGTGTAGGTTCCATAAGATCCGAGCCAAATGTGGCTTGGGTCCCTGTTAAAAACTAATGAGTTTTGTGTATGTACAGGGGCATCTAATTGATGAACTGAAAGATAAAGGAATAGTAGATAGTGGATGCTCAAGGCACATGACATGGAACAAAGATTTCCTTGCTGAATTTTAAGAATTCAGAGGAGGACCAGTAGCCTTTGGTGGAAGTAAAGGCAGGATTACCGGAAAAGAAAAAATCAATACAGGAAAGTTGGAATTTGAAGATGTGTTCTTTGTGAAAGAATTGAATGAGTTCAATCTCTTCTCTGTATCACAGATGTGTGATAAAAAGAACAAGGTGCTTTTTATAGATACAGACTGCTTGGTACTCTCCAAAGAGTTTGAGATGCCAAAAGGAATCTCAAGTACTGCTTAAGGTACTCAGGCAAGAAAATATGTACACCTTCTGTAAAACCCGCATGCTTTTACCATGAATAGTACCCTTAAGATCGTACGTACTAGATTAAAACTTTCCTAATATAGCATGATTACGATTACGTGTTAGGATTTTACGTATTACGTACGTGTTAGAACACGATAAATATTTTACTACGCATGAGCACGCAATAATTATTTGACAATAATTAATCACGAACATGCGATCATGAAATCATGAACGTAATTTAATCACGAGCTAATATTAATTACGTATATATATTTATTACGAACACGAATAAATATATAAAGTCACGGTTAATATCTAACGAGAACACATAAAACACGAACACGAGAACACACGAGAACACACCAATATTTTAGACACGGAAAACATTCGGGTTACCCCTTGTGGGCCCCATTACCACGAAATTAGGGAGGGAGGATGGGCTTAGCCCATCAATTTTTCACTAAAAGGAGGTTAAGGAATTTACACTACTCATTTTTTTCTACAGAAGAATTTTACAGAAAACCTAAAATCCTCCTCCTCCTTCTTTTTTTCTCTTATGGCCGCCACCTTCAAACACACCAAAAGGGGGTGTTTGCTGATCTTGGATCTTGGAATTCTTGTTGGTGTTCGTGTTTGTTCTTCATTCTTTTGATCCACGTAATCGGTAAATCCTTTTAAACCTTTTTCTTTTGATTTGATCTTTTATTAATTAAGAACATGTTATGTTTTTTTATAAAACCTAATTAGATCATAGATCTAACATGAATTGGGATTTAATAAAATCAAAAGTAATGTTTTAAGGGGTGTTTGTTTTGGCCGCAGCCTACACCGAACCCGAGGGGGTTTCGGTTTGGCCATCCGACCACCACCGAGACCATATGGTCCCGGTTGGTTGGTGTGGGTCCCACGGCAGCATCAAGACAAGGGGTACCCCGATTTGGTTCGGGGTACGGTGTCGATTTCATGTCCAGTTCATGGTTTTTAGTCTAGATCCGGTTCATGGTGTATGTTTAGTTTTTATTTTTTTTATGATCTTATGTTAAAATTAAATTAATAATATGACATGATTAATTTAATTACATGACTTAGGTTATTTTAATTATTAATAATCATGAAATTATTTAGCCTAAGTATTTTTATATTTTAGACTTAGAATTAATTAATTATTTAAAAACCATGGTTATAATTAATTAATTTACATGACTTAGGTTATATTATTAATAAATAATAATACATATTTTAACCTAAGTATTTAACTTTATTTAATTAAAAACATGTTATACTTTACTTAAATATTTTAACCTATAGTTTAATTTAATTACATGAAATAATTATTAAACTATACATTATATCATATGACTTAGAAAATAATCATGAAAACACTTAGGCTTATATACTTAGCTTATTTAACCAGCTTATTTCTAATTATGGAAACTTTCTATTTTTAGAAACTTAATTAAATAAGGCAGCTAATCTATTTATGGAAACCTTCTATTTTTAGAAACTTATTTATTTCAGGCAGCTAATCTATTTATGGAAACTTATTTAATTAAGGCATCTGATCTATTTATGGAAACTTTCTATTTTTAGAAACTTATCTATTTTAAGCAGTAATTCTATTTTTGGAAACTTTCTATTTTTGGAAACTTTCTATTTTTGGAAACTTTCTTTTTTGGAAACTTTCTATTTTTGGTAACTTTCTATTTTTGGAAATTTTCTATTTTTGGAAACTTTCTATTTTTGGAAACTTTCTATTTTTGGTAACTTTCTATTTTTGGAAACTTTCTATTTTTGGAAACTTTCTATTTTAGGAAACCAGCTATTTTTGGAAAGTTACTTATTATTACACAGTAAGTATAATAATACATGAAATACCAGAAACACTTAATCAGAGTAAACAGAATATAAGATAAACACAGTTTAAGGCTTAAAACAGTAAAACATGATAAGAACATATAAAATAAGCTAAGACATGACATAAAATCAGTTACGTATTAGTAAGCAGATACTTATTCATGTATGTATTTATGTAGCATTAGTGATACGGAAGTAGGATTCCTCTCAGTTCGTCTTCTTCGTTCACTGGACATAAGGTACGGATTCCCGTCCTTTCAGTATGGACATTCTTTCCTTATTAGGATTCCCCGTATGCAGCCAAATGTTTTCCCGTAGTATAAGTTACGTGTTTGATTGCTTATGTTTAATTAAGATTACCTATATCCATATACATGCATGACCAGTTTCACCTAGTTATGGAGGTACCATAACCATAACATTAGAGGCACTGATGTTATGACTTCACCACGGCGGAGTGATTGCTCGTGGCGTCCCTTCAGCTTTTGGCCATTTATATTATATTTATCATGTGGGGCGTATGGGTGCATCCTAGTTACATGTTTTCAGTCAGGATTTCATGGTGAATGTGGTGTGTGCCTTGCATCCTTCACAAGGAGCTGATCCCTCCTACCCAGAACCAGTATATTAAATTAGAGGCAGCCCCTCTAATTTGCATGATGAGGTCACCCCTCCAAGTATTCATGCACGGTGGATTTTCATGACCTATATTGGCTAATGGTAAAATATGTTAAACAGTTTTCATAAGATAAACATAAGGCTTTTCAAACTATAAAACCAGTTTTATGAACATGTTCCAGGTTTTCCAGGACTGATACATTTCCGCTGGTATTAAGTCTCTATTATGTTTTAGTCATTTATACTATGTCTATATCCGTGCACTGAGCGTTTTGCTCAGCCGTTACTTTCCTTTCCATGTCCCAAAATGGCAGGTACCCTAGGGAAGACTCGAGCATTTGGAGGACGTGCATAGGATGGAAGCTGCTAGAGACTTCTTTTCCTTCTTGCCCTCATATACTTATGCTTGTTTAGTCTTTCATTCATTTCTTTTGCTTTATTATGTTTTGGGCTTATGTTGGGAACCGATGTTTGATTCCGGTTATCCCTATGGTCATGTAATGTTTTAGACATTTATCCTTGTATGCTTTGATGACACGCCATAATTACGCTTGACATTCCATTATCAAAATGGGGTGTTACAAATATGGTATCAGAGCCAAGGCTTTGACCTGTAGGCTCTAAAACTCGACCTGTGACTAGTGGGTAGTCACTAGGAGCTTCCCAAGCTAACGTTTGATATTCTACGTATTTATGTTTTCAGCGCATTGTTGTTTTAACCATGATGTTTTCAGCACATTGAGGTTTTAACCTTGATGTTTTCATCGATATTGTTGTACTAATATGGATGGACAACCGTCATTCATATTTAGTTACGTGTCATTATTTCATGCATGACGTTCCTCGTGAACTGTGACTATGTGGACTGAACCTCAATAGTTCATAATTAGTCACATAAATTTTTTTCTGATAAGTTTTAACAGATGAGTTTAATTTATTTATGTTTCATGTATCATTGATGCAGGGATTATGACTAAGTAATGGTTGGTACAGGAATGGCCCTATTTAGTCGCATGTGCTTTTATCGAAACTTTTAACTTTGGGACTGACCCATAGGCGTCCCCTCGCCATGTATTTTGTTTTGGGACCGACCCATAGGCGTCCCCTCGCACATATAAAGGTTTTTATAAACTACATTACGCATTCATGCACTGTTTTTCATGCATAAATTTTTTTCTCATGATTTAAATTGGCATAAACTTTTTTTTTCATGTCCCCTCATAAGAAAATATGTTTTTAGTCAAGTATGTTTTCATACTGTCATGGTTAACTTCAGTTCATGCTGATTATGTTATACACTCCTTCATGTTGAATTGTTCATGTTTCTTCATGATAATTCCGTCTTCATGTTGATTACGTCTTAAGCCTCTTTTGTTATTTATGCTTTCACGCAAGACATTGTTGGATTTCATTGAATTCTGCTTTCATGATAGTCATGGTTGGTTTTCATTGATCATGCTTTCAGGCAAATCATCGTTGAATTTTGTGTAACCACACTTTAGCGTTTCTCTATGCAACCAGAATGAGGTATATACTGGCATTGCCAGGTTATCATGATGGTTTTCATAACCGTTTAACCGATATACGTTCCTTAAATCATGATAAATGATCGACCCCATACCGATCATTTCATGTGCATTCCACGTGTACTCCACGTACCGTTTTTCATGTGTATTACACGTACCTTAATCCATGTGTATTTCACTTGCAATACTTCACGAGTATTCGCTAGTCGATTCTGAATCACCTCAGGCGTATTTTCAATTGCTGATATTCTACAAGATTGCTGATGCCGCTCATAACTGGGAGATGTTACTAAAGGTTGATGCTGCTGACGTTCGGAGACGCTACGAGATGTGGATGTTGTTCATAACCTGGAGATCCTACAAGACGAAGACAAAGGCGTCAGAGCAAAGCAATCGGACGAGAAGATGCTTCACCATCAGACGATTTCCATCAATCATTGTCCCTAATTCTTAGTTACATGTCACACGTCATTCGGCTGTCATTTCAGCCATATGAGTGCAAACCGGTACCAGCCGGCCACTCAGCTCAATAGTTACATGAATCACGGTCATGAGAATGACCATCATGGAACTGACAGACAGGACGATAGTAACCACTACTATGACATCAACTATCCTAAAAATCACAACCGAGGCTCCGGCCGCGGACGTGAACAGACATACAAAGGATCAGTAGTCCAACCGATCCGCCAAGTCTGGCATAATAACCTAATATTGTAGTTCTATTGAATTACGTCTCGAGACACATGTCAAGACATCAGTCAAGACACATATCTCACGTATACTTTTTGAAGACACATGTCAAGACACCAGTCAAGACATATGTCATGCTTATAGTTCCAAGAAACGAGTCAAGACACATGACTCACGTCCAACTATGGAACATTTCTAAGAAATTCAGGGTACCCTCCAAGGGTATATCTATTTTTGTTGTGCCATGTATTAATCAGGCCACAAGAAATTCTATACTATTATCGACGCATCAATGAGAACGGTCACGTTGCCGATGTCACTTTCATTTCTTTCACCATGGTTCATATATTCATGAACATCAAGGACGCCTTTCGTATTCCCACGTATACGAAGGTTTTTCCTTCAACTTAATGATGAGATCCAAGCTGCTAACGCATTTCCTCGGACAGACACGAGATGAATTTTATCCTAATTATGTACTATGAACAGCACACCATGCTACGATTCATAATTATGTACAGTAATGTTCAGGCTCCTGAATACATTCAGCTTGATTTT
Organism: Glebionis coronaria; assembly: GCA_025667525.1. NCBI lineage: Eukaryota > Viridiplantae > Streptophyta > Magnoliopsida > Asterales > Asteraceae > Glebionis > Glebionis coronaria. Next base: position 580,243,932 of record CM046879.1, read on the forward strand.
CCATCGGGAAAATCTGTACAAATTAGCTATGCTTACAAGCATGTGCGTTGTTAGCCATGGTCGCTAAAATTTTCTAGCTGTCAGTAAGACACGACCACTTAAGTCTTTTACGCATAGCCAGTTGATTATTCCAAAATCTTCCCATTCATTCCAGAAGAACTTACAAGGAGAAGGACGGTACCATCAGATTATGTGTCGACTACCGTCGGCATAAACAAATCAACATTCATGACCGTTATTCTCCTCCAAGTATTGACAACATGTCCAATCGACCTTATAGTGTTAATCACTTTTCCAAGATCGAACTCATGCTGCCAACAGTGACGAGTGAAAAAGCAGGACATGTCCATGACTGCTATTCGTACATGACTCGGTCATGCTAGATTTATGATTTTGAATTAGTCTCATCAATGCTCCAACATCATTATGGACTTAATAAATTGAGTTTCCATGAACTCCTAAACAAATTCATCAGCGTTTTCATTGAGGATAACCTGATTTCCTCTAAGCCTAGAGAAGAACAGGAAGACCATATCTGCACTATGTTGCAAATTCTATGACAAGAGAAATTCTACCCTGGAAATTTTTTCCAATATCAATTCTGTTTGATTACAGTGACACACTGAATCATATGGGTTTCTATGGTTAATCTTACCATGACTCAGCTTATGCGTAAAGGAGGGAACCCTCCATTACATTAGGTGTTCTAGAAAATCCTACGCTAAGAGAAGTTTGGATTCATAGACTCAGAGTTTCGTAAACTCCTATGTAGCAAGTTCGATGAAGCAAGATATAGTTACGTTCATATCTTCATACCTGTCATACAAACAGGCTAAGATACGACACCAACAGACTGGGATGTTTTCATCATCTGAAATTGTGAATTGAAATGGGACAAGATCTCCATGGATTTTGGTTACCAGATTAACGCAAATTCAGAAGAAGCATGATGCTATCTGGTTTATTGCAAACAGTTTGATCAAGTCTGCAGAATCCTTACATCCGTAAGGATTTCAGAACCAACAGATTGATCGGACATGTTCCAGCCAAGGCTCATCCGATCACTTGGCAATTTCTCAGTTATCGGGTCAGACAAATATTCGCAATTGTGCCCCTTATTTACTTCAGGTCCTTGTTCTAATTTCACGACTTGATTTCGCGCTCGCGTTCATGACACTATTCACGTTCATGATCGTATCTGGGCTTACGATTTTACGTTCATTTCGTTCTGGGAAGTTTTGCAAGAACTTGAGAGACCAGACCCAAGTTTAGTATAACTCTCCATCATCAGATAGACGTTTCACGTCATATTCCACGTCTCACCTTGTAGCGTTTGACGTTACTGCCATTGTATTCTATGATCATGATATGTTTCACATGTCATGTTCATTCCACGTTCCTCATATCATGATCAAGATATGTTACACGTATCATGGATCACGATATGTTTATTCATACTACACTCGCCATATCTCCACGTAGCACGTTCAAAAATTTTCACGTATCACGTTCAAAATTTTTCACGTACTACGTTTCTTTATGTCTCGCGCATCGTTTCTAATTATCAGTTAAGTCAGATTGTCTTGCATCGTAACGTTTCAGTTACCCCAGCACGTTAACTCTTATTATCCTCGATCGAATTTAGGGGATCTACCTTCCGTTGATAACCAAGAATTTCTTCGTATTCCAAGTCAAGCTCAGGAGGACCAAGATTTATCATTTGTGTCAAGATCTTCTGAAGGAACCGTTCCAAGAGGGAGGCCACTTGGAAATGGACAAGTTCATCCGAACTTTTATCCGTTTTTCACTTATCAACTAGATATGTCCTTTCAGTCACGTCACGTTCCATGTCCTTTCAAGACATGTCACGTTCCGCGTTCCTTCTGCCAGGAAACCCGCACGTTCGTTAATCTTACATACCCTTTTAGTTTGATTCGGGTATGTTTCTCCTTCAGTTACGTTATCTACAATTGGGGGACGAATTATTATTTTTAGGGGGGAAGAGTTGTAAAACCCGCATGCTTTTACCATGAATAGTACCCTTAAGATCATACGTACTAGATTAAAACTTTCCTAATATAGCATGATTACGATTACGTGTTAGGATTTTACGTATTACGTACGTGTTAGAACACGATAAATATTTTACTACGCATGAGCACGCAATAATTATTTGACAATAATTAATCACGAACATGCGATCATGAAATCATGAACGTAATTTAATCACGAGCTAATATTAATTACGTATATATATTTATTACGAACACGAATAAATATATAAAGTCACGGTTAATATTTAACGAGAACACATAAAACACGAACACGAGAACACACGAGAACACACCAATATTTTAGACACGGAAAACATTCAGGTTACCCCTTGTGGGCCCCATTACCACGAAATTAGGGAGGGAGGATGGGGTTAGCCCATCAATTTTTCACTAAAAGGAGGTTAAGGAATTTACACTACTCATTTTTTTCTATAGAAGAATTTTACAGAAAACCTAAAATCCTCCTCCTCCTTCTTTTTTTCTCTTATGGCCGCCACCTTCAAACACACCAAAAGGGGGTGTTTGTTGATCTTGGATCTTGGAATTCTTGTTGGTGTTCGTGTTTGTTCTTCATTCTTTTGATCCACGTAATCGGTAAATCCTTTTAAACCTTTTTCTTTTGATTTGATCTTTTATTAATTAAGAACATGTTATGTTTTTTTATAAAAGCTAATTAGATCATAGATCTAACATGAATTGGGATTTAATAAAATCAAAAGTAATGTTTTAAGGGGTGTTTGTTTTGGCCGCAGCCTACACCGAACCCGAGGGGGTTTCGGTTTGGCCATCCGACCACCACCGAGACCATATGGTCCCGGTTGGTTGGTGTGGGTCCCACGACAGCATCAAGACAAGGGGTACCCCGATTTGGTTCGGGGTACGGTGTCGATTTCATGTCCGGTTCATGGTTTTTAGTCTAGATCCGGTTCATGGTGTATGTTTAGTTTTTATTTTTTTATGATCTTATGTTAAAATTAAATTAATAATATGACATGATTAATTTAATTACATGACTTAGGTTATTTTAATTATTAATTGTCATGAAATTATTTAGCCTAAGTATTTTTATATTTTAGACTTAGAATTAATTAATTATTTAAAAACCATGGTTATAATTAATTAATTTACATGACTTAGGTTATATTATTAATAAATAATAATACATGTTTTAACCTAAGTATTTAACTTTATTTAATTAAAAACATGTTATACTTTACTTAAATATTTTAACCTATAGTTTAATTTAATTACATGAAATAATTATTAAACTATACATTATACCATATGACTTAGAAAATAATCATGAAAACACTTAGGCTTATATACTTAGCTTATTTAACCAGCTTATTTCTAATTATGGAAACTTTCTATTTTTAGAAACTTAATTAAATAAGGCAGCTAATCTATTTATGGAAACCTTCTATTTTTAGAAACTTATTTATTTCAGGCAGCTAATCTATTTATGGAAACTTATTTAATTAAGGCATCTGATCTATTTATGGAAACTTTCTATTTTTAGAAACTTATCTATTTTAAGCAGTAATTCTATTTTTGGAAACTTTTTATTTTTGGAAACTTTCTATTTTTAGAAACTTTCTATTTTTGGAAACTTTCTATTTTTGGTAACTTTCTATTTTTGGAAACTTTCTATTTTTGGAAACTTTCTATTTTTGGAAACTTTCTATTTTTGGTAACTTTCTATTTTTGGAAACTTTCTATTTTTGGAAACTTTCTATTTTAGGAAACCAGCTATTTTTAGAAAGTTACTTATTATTACACAGTAAGTATAATAATACATGAAATACCAGAAACACTTAATCAGAGTAAACAGAATATAAGATAAACACAGTTTAAGGCTTAAAACAGTAAAACATGATAAGAACATATAAAATAAGCTAAGACATGACATAAAATCAGTTACGTATTAGTAAGCAGATACTTACTCATGTATGTATTTATGTAGCATTAGTGATACAGAAGTAGGATTCCTCTCAGTTCGTCTTCTTCGTTCACTGGACATAAGGTACGGATTCCCGTCCTTTCAGTATGGACATTCTTTCCTTATTAGGATTCCCCGTATGCAGCCAAATGTTTTCCCGTAGTATAAGTTACGTGTTTGATTGCTTATGTTTAATTAAGATTACCTATAGCCATATACATGCATGACCAGTTTCACCTAGTTATGGAGGTACCATAACCATAACATTAGAGGCACTGATGTTATGACTTCACCACGGCGGAGTGATTGCTCGTGGCGTCCCTTCAGCTTTTGGCCATTTATATTATATTTATCATGTGGGGCGTATGGGTGCATCCTAGTTACATGTTTTCAGTCAGGATTTCATGGTGAATGTGGTGTGTGCCTTGCATCCTTCACAAGGAGCTGATCCCTCCTACCCAGAACCAGTATATTAAATTAGAGGCAGCCCCTCTAATTTGCATGATGAGGTCACCCCTCCAAGTATTCATGCACGGTGGATTTTCATGACCTATATTGGCTAATGGTAAAATATGTTAAACAGTTTTCATAAGATAAACATAAGGCTTTTCAAACTATAAAACCAGTTTTATGAACATGTTCCAGGTTTTCCAGGACTGATACATTTCCGCTGCTATTAAGTCTCTATTATGTTTTAGTCATTTATACTATGTCTATATCCGTGCACTGAGCGTTTTGCTCAGCCGTTACTTTCCTTTCCATGTCCCAAAACGGCAGGTACCCTAGGGAAGACTCGAGCATTTGGAGGACGTGCATAGGATGGAAGCTGCTAGAGACTTCTTTTCCTTCTTGCCCTCATATACTTATGCTTGTTTAGTCTTTCATTCATTTCTTTTGCTTTATTATGTTTAGGGCTTATGTTGGGAACCGATGTTTGATTCCGGTTATCCCTATGGTCATGTAATGTTTTAGACATTTATCCTTGTATGCTTTGATGACACGCCATAATTACGCGTGACATTCCATTATCAAAATGGGGTGTTAAACCTTCAATCTTCATACTATTACTCCAACAGGTGGTATTACATGTCTGTTAGCTAAAGATTCTAATGATGAGTCTAATTTATTGCATAGGAGGTTAGGTCATGTGAATTTTAAGAACCTAAATAAATTGGTTAATGGAAAATTGGTTAGAGGGTTACCTAACAAATCTTTTCAAAATGATCTCACATTAGCTGCTTGTCAAAAAGGTAAGCAACATAGAGCCTCTTGTAAGACCAAGACTGTCAATCCTGTGACTAAGCCTTTGCAACTCTTACATATGGATTTGTTTGGTCCAGTTTTTATTTATAATTGATGATTTTAGTAGATTCAGTTGGGTTTTATTTTTAGCACACAAGAATGAAACCAATGAATTACTTAAGGACTTTGTCATTTAAGTTGAAAAATAGTTCATTAAACAAGTCTTGATCATTAGGACAGATAATGGGACAGAATTTAAGAATGCTGAATTTGATGAATTATGTAGGTCTAAAGGTATCAAGAGACAATTTAGCAATCCTAGGACTCCACAATAAAATGGAGTAGCTGAAAGGAAGAATAGGACACTAATTGAGGCTGCTAGGACTATGCTATCTGATTCTCTTTTGCCAAACACCTTATGGGCAAAAGCAATCAATACTACATGTTATGTGCTAAATAGAGTTTTAGTGACCAAGCCTCAAAACAAAACACCCTATGAACTTTTGACTTGTGTTAAGCCAACCATAAGTCATTTGAAACCTTTTGGATTTCATGTGTCTATTTTGAATACTCTTGATCAATTGGGGAAGTTTGATGGAAAATCTGATTCAGTATATCTAGTAGGATATTCTTTGCAACTAGAAAAGATGAATAAAATGCCCACGTCAATTTCTTAGAGAATAAGCCCAATGTCCCAGGAATAGGTTATGCTTGGATGTTTGATTTGGATTATCTGACTAACTCCATAGATTACTATTCTGTGAAAAAAGATTGTCAAACTAACAATGTAGGTAAATAGACTGGTATAACAAGTTTAGGTACTCAGGAAGACTTTCTTCATCAGACTCTCAAGAGGATGATGTTCATATTTATGTACCAAGTATGCATATTGTCTCTCCTATAGTTACCAGCCCCCAACAGGAGCAACCAGTGTCATCTAATGATGATCCAGCCTCAAATGAGCTTCAGAGGCTTAAAGATCAAGAGAAGAATGCTACAGCCAATACTAAGCATTTAGGAGAAGAATCTTTTGAATCACAACATTCAGCAGTACATATTCAACCTATCAGTACTTCATTTGCAAGTACTGCTAAGACAAGTTCTATAAAGTCTGTTGATTCATTAGAAGATGTTCTACAAGCAATGAACAGTGAAGATGCATATACTAGTCATGAAGGAATATTCTCTAAAGCTTCCTATGATGAGTAGGGTGCAGTAACTGATTTTCGTAATTTTGAAACTGAAATACTTGTCAATTCTATTCCCACTCATAAAGTCAATAACAACCATCCTACAACTCAAATCATTGGAGACCCAAAGTTTGTTGTGTAAACCAGAAGACAACTTCAAGCCAATACTGAAACTCATGCACTTGTGAGCTATGTCAAACAACAGCAGAGAACTAATCATAAAGATACTTAATATTGTTTGTTTGCTTGTTCGTATCACAAGTAGAGCCTAAGAATATTTCTCAAGCTCTTGATGAAGAAATTTGGGTAGATGTCATGCAAGAAGAATTAATGCAATTTGAACTACAAAAGGTTTGGATTCTTGTAGATCTTCCTTCTGGAAAAAGAGTTATTGGTACTAGGTGGGTTTTCAGGAATAAAAAGGATGAGAGAGGTGTTGTTGTGAGGAACAAGGCTAGGCTTGTTGATCAAGGCTATAGACAGGAAGAAGGGATAGACTATGATGAGGTTTTTGCACCAGTGGCAAGGATAGAAGCCATTAGGTTATTTTTGCCTTTGCATCATATATGGGTTTTATAGTCTATCAAATGGATGTGAAAAGTGTCTTTCTTTATGGTACTATCTCTGAGGAGGTATATGTTTCAAAACCTCCAGGTTTTGTAGATCCTAAATTCCCCAACAGAGTCTACAAAGTTATTAAAGCTCTTTATGGTCTTCATCAAGCTCCTAGAGCTTGGTATGTAGCTTTATCCAATTTTCTTTTAGAACATGGATATTGGAGAGGGACCATTGACAAAACCCTTTTCATCAAGAATAATGCTAAGGATATTATCCTAGTTCCAGTCTATGTTGATGACATTATTTTTTATTCAACCAAGAAATCATGGTGTGAAGAGTTTGAAGCTTTAATGAAAGGAAGATTTCAAATGAGTTCTATGGGAGAACTTACCTTCTTTTTAGGACTTCAAGTCAAACAGAGGAAGGATGGAATATATCAGCCAAGATAAATATGTTTCTGAAGTCTTAAAGAAATTTTCAAGTTTGGATATAAGGAGTACAAGCACACCTTTTGAAGCCAAAAAGTCTTTGTCAAAAGATGAACATGGTGAAAATGTTGATAGTCACCTATTTAGATCAATGATTGGTTCATTTTTTTATCTTACTGCTTCAAGATTAGATATTATGTTTGTTGTGTGTGCCTGTTACAGATTTCAAGTCAATCCAAAGGTGTCACATCTACATGCTGTGAAAAGGATTTTTAAGTATCTTAAAAGTCAGCCTAACTTAGGATTATGGTATCCTATAGATTCGACATTTAACTTAGAAGCTTACTCTGATAGTGATTATGCTGGAGCCAATCATGATAGGAAATCCACAACAGGAGGTTGTCAATTCCTAGGCAGAAGACTCATATCATGACAGTGTAAGAAGCAAACCATTGTTGCTACTTCAACAACTAAAGCTGAATATGTAGTTGCTGCTCATTGCTGTGAACAAGTACTTTGGATGCAAAATCAGATGTTGGACTATGGTTTCAACTTCATGAACACCAAAATCTACATTGATAATGAAAGTACTATTTGCATTGTCAAGAATCCAGTCTTTCACTCCAAAACCAAGCATATTGATATAAGACATCACTTTATAAGATATGCTTATGACAAAAAGCTTATTCAAGTTTTGAAGATCCATACAGATAACAATGTAGCTGACTTATTAACCAAGGCATTTGATACGAAGAGATTTGAGTTCTTAGTAACAGATATTGGTATGCTCAACCAATAACTGCTGCATATGTTAAGGGGAGGTAACAACTGTACAATTTTTATGCTAATTATTATTGTATAGTGTTTGTTTGTGTTTTTGATGTGATTGCAGGTTATTAGATTAAGATAAAAGAGGTTACAATGATAGTGGAATGCATGAACCGTTCTAATTTTTGAGGTACCGTTTTGGAACTAAGTACCGCTAGGCAAATTTGAATTACCGTGTATGTTCTATGTACCGCTACATAACCGTTGTACCGTTAACGGTCTTTTTGTAAATTTGGTGGTTTCTTCGCGCTTGGGTTTGTTATTCATATAAATACTAACCCCACTTACACAATTGATTCACCTAATATATTATATTTATACCTCGATTCTATAACCTTCTCTCTAATTTTTGATCATCAAAAATTCTAATGGCTGCTCTACAAGTGATCTCTTAGCACAACCAGGTTGCTAATCTTGCTCAGAATAATGATTCTCTTGGTTTTCATGAGATACTTGACTTTCTATCTCGAAGTCATGTACGTTTTGCACTTACTGTAAGTCCTGTTGTCTCTATTCCTATTGTTACACAATTTTGGAATATTGTTGTCTTAGGTACTCGTCATAATCAACCTTGCATTAGGGCTAGGGTTAATAATAGAAATATTTATTTGACTGAAGTACTGCTTAGGGCTAGTTTAAGACTTGATGATGCAAATGGAACTAGTATGTTAACTAATACTGAGATACATGATGGCCTTGCAGCCAAGGGTTATGAGGGTGGTAGGGAAAGTCTTAATTTCTTTAAAGGATTATTTTCACAACAATGAAAATTACTCTTTCATGCTATAATTCACTGTTTAAGCTCAAAAACTACATCTTTTGACCAAATCCCTGCTGCTTTGGCATCAGCTGGTATTTGTCTAGCAAACAACAGAGTTTTTAACCTTTCAAGGTTAATTTTTGAAGGCATGACTAGAAATTTGCAAGGGTCTAAAAAGTTCTTAATGTATCCAAGATTTATTTAGGCTTTAGTTAATGATCAAATCCTCAACCTACCAGCATTAACGAATACATGGGATGTCCCCTCTTTCACCAAGAGAACCTTTTCTTTCTTGATGAAGAATGGTAGCTCTTTTTCAGGGACAGTAACACCATTATTTGCTAATATGTTAGCCCACCCAGCTAATCAAGAAGGTGAGGAACCTAGCTCAGCTAGTTCTTCTCAGTAAACTCCTTCTAACCAGAGCCCCCAACCATCTGAAGACTCACAGTCTTCTTCTCATCATGATGGTAATCATCCAAATTCTGATGAGATGATCCATACACCTACTGCTTCAATTGCTGCTAGTGGTTCTCCACAAGCAGCAGCAACAAAGGTGGTGGATGTTGCAAATTTCACTACTTTGTGCACAATCTTGTCCAAACAGGTACATGTCTTGCAAAAAGAGAAGCTTGCTCAAGATAAAAGAATTGTTGAATTGGAAGCCAATTTGACAAAACTAAGGAATAAAGTCACTCTTTGGATGAGGCATCACAGGGTAATTCAGAAGGCTGCTCTTAAAAAGCAAAAGTTCAGAAACTTCAAGAAGAAGCAACTGAATGCAACCAAACAAGGGAGGAATAATGAAGAAAAAGGACCTTCTTAAGATATTCATACATAGATCTCTAGCAATGACATCAATTTTAAAACTGATGATGGCATTGAAAATTTTGAAGTTCATGATGGCATAGAGAATGATGTGGATAATGCAAGTTTGGAGCATACAGATATGGAGCTTCAACATGAAGAACCACAACCATATACTCATGAGGAACCACAACCTGCTGATGAAGACATGGTGGTAACCCAGCCACAATCTCAATCACCAAAACTACAAGCAAATTGGAGTAGTTTTTATGAGAAGCTAGAGGAAATAACTTGCACCAGGAGTGGGATCACTAACCGGACTACCACGTAAAATGCATAATTCACTTGTTGGGTCCACTAGATGTGGATCTTGCAGCTTATTAGGAATGGTGAACGACTTCTGTAATCACAATTCTATTCACAGAGAGACTCTAAATGAATCACATAGTATAAGTGCGGAATACAAATACTATGAACAAGAAGAACAAAATAACTATAATGACTTGATCCTTTACTAAGGATTTCTAATATTAATATAAACTAGAATAATGTTTGATGAAGGTGTGTATAACCCTTCTGCCTAAGGTTCCTTTTATCCTACACGGAAACCCTAATACATCAATAAACCAAAACGTGTAAAACTGATATGCATATCCTTTCCTAACATATCTCATGCATATCCTAATAGAATACTCAAAATAATAAAGTTTGACTTTCTCAAGACCAGGAGCACGTGTTGCTCCTACTACTACTAGGACCAGGAGGAACTACATACCTCCTAGTATACCTATTACAAATAACTATTCCAAAGGTCCTAACAATAACTGTTAAGTGTCCTGTGTCTACAACTCCACCACAAAGACAATTTTGGTTTCATAATAAACAGTCTTTCCAAGTACTGTCAAGATCAAGAATTAATGTGGAATCAGACAAGACTGAGGAGTTAGATATTGAGAAGACAACATCCATAGGAGAAAAAATATCTGGAGATACTTTGGTGATAGAATAAAGAAGTGTGTCTATAACTAGTGAAGTAAATACTGCTGAAGGACCAAGTACTGCTCAGCCAATTGCAAGTACTGATGCTGAAAAAGATTCACTATTATCTTCTGAAGAAAGCCAAACTCCATCTTTTAGAGAAGATGAGACATTAGAACAAGTGCTGCTTGATCTAAGAGAGAAGAGCTCAAATGAGAAAGCAAGGCTAGTAGAAGAATAGATGAAGACACAATAAGAATCTTACCAGTAAAGATAAAGACAAAGGTAAGAAAGTTCAAGCTTTACAGCCCACTACAAAAGGTATAATCATTCAGCAACAATCCAATGACGATGAAGAAAGAAGATCTTCAAGGTTATTTAAGAAATTACCTAAGATACATCCAAAGGATAAGGGCAAAAAGAAATTGCAATCAGAGTCTGAAGATGAAAGTGATTCAGATGATGATATAAGCAAAGTCATGAACATATTTCATCAATTGGAGCATGATGAAGAAGTAGCTCTTAGTCTACAAGCACAAATACGTGAAGAAGAGTTACAAGAAGAACTTGCAGCCAAGCAACAATTGCTTGAAGCTCAAAGAGTGCAACAAGAATGGAACATAGCAGAGTATGATTGAATTCAGGCTGAACTAAAGGCAATTGATCTTCTAGCAGAATCCCTAATAGCTGAGGAAAGAGATGCTGGTGATGAGGAAGAAAAAGATAAATTAATAGATGATTTGGTAAGGAAGCAACAAATATTCTTTGCAGAAAAGAGAAGAAGATAAAGAGTTAAGCCTCCAACTACTGTGCAAATCAGGAATCAGATGATGTCTTATCTCAAGAAAGTTAAGCATTTCACTCATGCTCAATTAGTCAGAAAGACTTTTGATGAAATAAAGACTTTGTATGAGCAACACAAGAGGAGCAAACTAAACTTTGTTGAGATTGGATCTGAAAAAGACAAAAAGGATATTGAAGATGTCAAGAAACATCTGCAACAACAAAGACAATTTAGAAGTACCCCCAGACTTGATGCAAGTACTGCTGAACAGAAAGAAGCATCTCCACCTATCAAGACTACATATGCTAGAAAGAAGAAAAGGGTGACAGAAGTTTCAAAAGAAGCAAAGAATGATCAAGGAATGAATGAGGGAATTGCAACTCAAAGTGTTGAAGAGACTGAAAATGTACAAGCAGTACATACACACTCAACAGTACTTGAAGAAACGGTACATACTGATTTGGAGGAAATATCCATTGCGATTGAAGAAACCTCCAAAGGTATTAAAAGAAAGAGATCAACCAGAAAAAAGCAAGAAGCCAAGAAAAAGGCAAAATCTACAGATCAAGATAGTGATGATGATGAAAGTTGCAGAAAGTACTTGAAGATAGTAAAATTTGAAGACTAATGTATTGATACAGAGATTTTTGGAAAGAAATCATCAATCATAAGGTGGACAGGTGCTATGAAGCAAGGATTAGAAGTTCATGCACTAACTAGAACAGATGGAACATTCAGGATGTTCAGGTTACTAGAAGATATTCTGCATATCCTTAACAGACAAGACATTCAAGACATCAATAGATTTGTTCAAGGAGGAAGTGAAGGTCAAGAAGAAACATCACTATTGAGAAATGAATTGAAGTTTATGTATGAGCCACCCAATTGTGATCAACACATGTTGACGGATTTAGAGAATCAGGTTCCTACTTACTAGAGATATTATAGATCATGTGGAATACATACTTTGGATGTAGATGATATTACCTATTACATGCTTCAAGAGAAAAGATATCCTTTTGGAATAAGGTTGTTAGAAAGAATGTTGGAACAACAACTAGAGGTTGCAGAGGAGTCTAATGGTGCTTTGGAGTTGATCAGAATGATTAAACAACAACTCAAGGATTTGGAAAAAGAAGAAGAAGCTGATAAACAACCTTAAGTGTTTGACTCTTAGTCACACTTCACAAATGGTTCTCAGTTCACCATGTCTAGCAAACATAAGAACTGGCTAGTCCATAAGCAAACGGTTTGTGGTAAAGACTTCTCAAATCCGTTGAAAGCTTGTAGTTTGCTAAAAACTATATGGTTCTAACTCACCATGTTTCAAGACAAAGAGTTGGCTAGTCCTAGGGCAAACGGTACTAGGTAAAGAGATTATCAAATCTGTTGAAGGTTGACAGTTTACCAAAAACTGTAGGGTTATTAGTACACCTTATTCTTTATGAATAAAGTATTGGCTATTCCAGAGTGTATGGCTAACTGGTAAAGAATAAATCAAATCCGTTGATAGCTGATGATTTGCTAAAAATCATGTTGCCAATACAGACTGGTTTGTTGTTAACTGTTTTATTTCAGGTGAAAAGATACAAGCATAAATATTAATTCATAAGAAAACTCGTATTTAAAGATTCCAAAAAGGGGAAAAAGACATATGTGGTGTATGTTTTAGCTCAATAAACTTACAAAGAAGATGAGTTCTTACCACTCAAGGGGAAGTGATCCTATATGAAGACAATATTGTTGCTGCAAAAAAATGTTCACAAGAGACAAGAAGATCACATTTTGAAGACAAAAATGATATTCATGAAGATTTGAAGAATATCATATCAGAAGAAGATCTGCATAAAGTGTTTGGCTACATTCATTTTGTACACAGAATCAAGATTACCAAGTTCAATCCAAGTTTGAAGTGAAGACTGAAGACATGTATTTTAATACATTTAGCACACAGAGAAACAAGAAGACAACGAGTTATCATTCTTGTTTAGGGGAGGATTGTTGGGAATTATTTGTAAAGTACCAAATACCATTAGTACAAGTACAAGTACTGTTAGTGTTGGCAAGTACGGTTAGTGTTAACGCGGTACATAGTAAGTACTGTTAGTTATAATGTAAGTACTGCTATATTGACTAGGACGAATATATCTTTACAAAAGATATGTCATATTTATAGTTAGAGTATATCTTATGTGATATACTTAATAGTTTAGAATATTGATAATATATCGTGTGTGATATACTTATCATAATAGAATATTCTAGGGATCCTTACACTATAAAAGGAACATAGGTATAATGAGTTTATTGTACCTCGTTGAAAAGTCGATTAATAGAAGATCGAATAGTTAAAAGTAATTCTGTTCTTCTTTGCTTTATAAGTTAGATTCCGCATAACTTATTTGGTTGAGTAAGAGTTCTCAAGTGCTCTAGTTTGATTACAAGCTATTGTACAAATTGTTAATATAATATAGATCCATTCAAAGGGATCAACACATAATTTAAAACTTAGATGGATATGTTAAAGTTCAGGCTTTGAAAATATGACACGACCACGACACACAATCTAATTACAACTAGAGGTGCAAATAAACCGGATTAAACCGGTTTCGGTTTTTTCTAAACCGGTTTTGATAAAATTGGTTTTTAGGAAAAGCGGTTTCAGATCGGATCAGTTTTTTCGGTTAAGAATGTTCGTATCGGTTTTTTTTGGTTAAAAATTTTCGTTATCGGTTTTATCGGGGTTTTTTCAGATCGGTTTTTTCGGTTAAAAATGTTCGGATCGGGTATTTTTTCGGTTATAAATTTTCCTTATCGGTTTTTTTCATAATTTATTTACAAACATTGTAAAAAAAATACAACCATAAAATATTTAAAAAAACACCACAATAGTTTTTATTTCAACAATACAATCATATAACTTCATAATTTATTTAAACAATACAATAAAAGAACCATAAATACTAATACATTTCGAGCTTCGGCATGGCCATCACCCGAAGAATATTAGTATACTTCAAGTATGTCGAGCTTCGACATTACCATCACCCGTTATATTCAAAGTAAATCCTCTAAATAGTCTTCTACATCTCCGGCTTCAACTTCTATATCTTCAAACTCACCTTCGTATAATTCCGTAGTTGGAGGTGGAATCCCTAATTCAACTTCTTTGTTTGCTATAGTTTCTTCAACACCGTTTAATATCGGACCTTCCAACGATATTTCATGTTGTATCCTATCTACTCCGTCCAAAGAATCTTTCAAACATACACATACTTCCAGGGATTGAGGGGTAAGTCTTGACCTTCTTTCGGATATAATTCTACCGCTAATAGAAAAAGTCGATTCAAACGCTATTGTCGAAGCATGAATCGTAAATAAGTCACGAACCATAACGACTAAAATTGGATAAGCTAACTCCATTTTTTTCCACCATGCCAAAATGTCAAAAGTTTCCAAATCATCGGGCCTAACAGTTTTTAAAATTTTTTGCGTCTTATATTTGTTGATGCAAAAGTTGGTTGATCCTTGCTAGACCCGAATTAGGCTTAATTCGGGCTGACTGGGCTCCGGCTCCTGCACCAAGTGAATCGTTTGGTTGGGATCCTGCACACTAAACAACACGCGTTAAGCTTACCGTGGGAATGTTTCCCACGATTAGACTCCGGCGTGAGAGTAAGTAATCGATTTAGGGTTTATATGAGTTTAGAGTGTCAATCGTAATACCTTTGTGGAACCCTTAGGGGTTCCTTTTATAGGCAGTGAAACCCTAGTGGGCTTTCACTGATCCTTCGGCCCCAGGAAGAGATAAGCACCAGAATTAGAATGATTGTTATCTTCTAATTCTGGTAGTGAATATCTCCTCTTATTGGGATTAAGATATTCCTAGACAGAATATTATTCTGTCTAACCCTATGTCAGCCGTGTCGGCCGTACCGGGCCGTGGGCCGCACACATGCGTGCGGTTACTGTTCATCCAAGCCCATAAGCCTGACTGACATTATTCCACCCATCTGTGATGGGCCGGATACGGGTAGTACCCATGGGCCGGGTCCATGACCCGGCTGGGGACTATACGTCATCAATATTGTCCCAACTCGCTTGATTCCAATATTCGTTGACGCTTGTTGGCGTCTTCATTTTAAAGATTTCAAAAGTTTATATCAAAGTCACGTGCCTCGCTCCCCATTTGCGATGTTCCGACCCCCGTTTAGTCAAAAATTGTGTTTTGTTATCCACCATATTTTGTTGCCCACCATATTTTGTTGCATATATTGCAAATAATTTTCCAAAAGTATCGTTAAATTTAAAAATTTAGGCGTCTATATAGTTCATATCGGGATCATTAGGGTTGGGCCCAAATTCAAAGTCTAAATTCTTCATTATTCTTCTTATTATATTTTTGACCTCCTCAAAATTTATCATTGGATTAAGTGCGGCGAAACAAGTAAAAACCAAAGGTATACTAGCAAAATATTTTACAAATTTCTTTTTTATAACATTAACCATTTTTCTAAACATCCGGCAAGATGAAAATTTAATTCGTCTAATTTTTCTGTCATAGCAAAAATTTGCTTTAAAACTAATGGGCTAGTTAGGTAATAAACACAGGATAATAAAGTTGTTGACACTTTAAAAATTTGTAAATTTTTTGTCAATTCATCTAATCGTTCCCAATCTTCGTCGCTTATCGAAGTGGACCTTTGTCTCCTATAAATAGTGGATCATTTCTCCATTTTACAAAGAGCATTTTTGGACAGTTTTCTGCTTCTAATCTCTTTTCTATATTACAATCATTCTTAAATGATCACTTAATGTGTTAAATATGTTTACTTATGATTATCCTCTTTATCCCCTTCTTTATACGTCCAAAGAGAAGATCACTTACACATTTGTGATATGATAAAAGATGAAACCTTAATAAGATCATCCTTTCTTAGATCTAGTCATAGTCAACATATTGTGTATTTGTGTCTTGTGTAGATCCATTTTATTTGTGTATACATGGATTAGTCTTGTGTAGATCTAAGATATATGTGTATCTTGGATGTGTCTTGTTAGTTCTCACTAAACTCCAAAGTGATGTAGTTGTTAGTGTCCTGTGTGATAGTTCTCACTAAACTACAAAGTGATGTAATTGTGAGTATGGGTGTTTGAGTTCTCACTTAACTAGAAAGTTATGTGAGTGAAGATTGGTTCTATCTTAGGATTAGAACTCAACATCTAGCCTTGTGTCGGAAAAGAAGATAGGCGACGAAGATTGGTTCTAGCTATCACTAGAACTCGACATCTAGCCTTGTGTCAGAAAAGAAGATGGGTGACGAAGATTGGTTCTGTCTAGGATTAGAACTCGACATTTAGCTTATTTTCGAAAAACATTGTAAGCAACATTGTAATGTTTTCTCCGCCAAGAAGGGAACTTGGGGATATAGTGGAAATCTCGAGTAAGGTGTACTCGAAGAGTGGAATAGAAACGAATAGAGAGCTTCGTTTTTTGAACCACTATAAATCTAGGGTGTCTTTTTTTAGGTTGTTTCTTTCCTTACTCTTTACTTACTTGTCTTTAAATGTAAGCATTTCGTTATCATAATCACTTGATATAGCAAATGTTTTGAAACATTGGAATTTGGCTTAACTTTATGAAACATGTTTTCAAGTAATAGTCATTTCTAATGACGAACATAATTTTAATTAGGAAAACTATTCATCCCCCCTTCTAGTTTCTATCGGTATGATTAGGTTAAATCTTAATTATCCTTTGTTTAATGCTTTTGCTTGTATGATTACTTCTAGTCATAGTGATAGTTTAAGTAAATCTACATTATGACATGCTAGACTAGGACATGTTCATTACAAGAGAATGATATATATGGCTAAAATGAGTTTAATATATGCTTTTGACATAACAAACGAAAGTTGCAAGACTTGTATGTTAGCAAAGATTACTAGACAACCATTTAAGGGCGTTAATCGGGAAAGCAAAGTATTAGATATCATACATAGTGATTTATGTGATTTTCATGCCAATCCTTCACTAGGACATAATAAGTATGTTATTACTTTTATTGATAATGCTTTTAGATATGGTTATGTCTATCTATTGTATGCTAAACATGAAGCTCTAGATAAATTTAAAATTTATAAACAAGAAGTAGAACTTTAAAGACAAGATTCGATAAAGTATTTCTTACTGATCGAGGTGGTGAGTATTATGATCTACTCCATTCGTCCCAAATTAATAGTCCCCCGACTAAAAACACATTCTTTTAGAAAACATCACTATGAATGCATTATCTCTCTTACTTTTTTGCAAAACGGCACTCTTACCCTTATGCAATTAATTAAAACTTTATACATATTTTGTAATTTCCAATACCACTAGGTGCAATATGGTAAATTCGTTACATTACTTACGTCTATTTTTGGAAGGGGACTATAATTTTGGGACGTCCCAAAATGGTATAAGGAACTATAAATTTGGGACGGAGGAAGTAGTTTACTTCCAATCAACTGGTATAATACAACCACGACTCCTTACACACCACAACAGAATGTGGTAGCTGAAAGGAAGAATAGGACTTTAAAGGAAATGGTTAATTCCATGTTGTCTTATTCTTGTCTAAGTGAAGGGTTTTGGGGTGAGACAATGTTGAGAGCCTGTTATATTTTGAATAGAACTCCAAACAAAAATAGTAAACAAACTCCTTATGAAATTTGGACCAAGAAGGTACAAATTTGGCATACTTAAGGGTTTGGGGTTGTAGAGCAGTCGTAAGGTTGACGCAACCCAAAATGAAAAATCTGGGTGTGAAAGGTGTAGATTGTATCTTCATTGAGTATGTTGAGCATTCCAAGTGTTATTGGTTTTATGTTATAAAACCTAATGATTATGTGTCAGTGAACTCTATAATAGAGTCAAGAGATGCTAAATTTGATGAAGAACGGTTTACGTCTATACCTAGACCAAGAGGTATGATTCAGCCATCTTCAAGTAAGACAGCTGAAGATGAGACCGAATGTACGGATGATGTTCCTGGTACATCGGTTCCTAGGAAAAGCACTAGAACAAGAAAAGCTAAGTCTTTTGGTTCTAATTTTCAACTTTATTTGGTTGAAGGAACGAGAGATAAGACTGTATCTCTACGTGAATATTGTTTCACTATTGAGGAGGATCTAAGAACCTTGAGTGAGAAAATGTCATCTAGGGATGTTGCCTTTTGGAAATAAGAAATTCAAAGTGAGATTGATTCCATCATGCATAATGATACTTGGGAATTAATTGATTACCTCCTGGATGCAGGGCATTAGGATGTAGATGGATCCTCTAAAGGAAGATGAAAGTGGATGGAAGCATAAATAAATTTAAAGCCAGATTGGAGATTCAAGGCTTTAGACAAAATGAGGGAATTGACTTCTTTTATACTTATGCTCTTGTTGCAAGATTTTCTACTATTATATTGTTATTAGCTATTGCAGCTATACATGACCTTGTTATTCACTAAACGGATGTGAAAACTGCATTCTTTAATGGTGATTTGGATGAGAAAATTTACATGAAACAACCTGAAGGGTTTGTGATGTCTGGACATGAAACAAGGTATGTAAATTAAAGAAATTATTATATGGTCTAAAACAAGCACCAAAACAATGGCATCAAAAGTTTAATGATGTGGTGTTGTCTAATGGTTTTTCTTTAAACCAGTCTGACAAGTTGTTGGGATGTGCATAAGTCATAGATAGTATTTCATACGACTAGGAGTAAGTGGGCCTAAGGGGTCACACACTTAGACATCGAGATTATCTTTTATCAGAGTATACAATAAAATATGCCTATATTTACTGTGTATATTTAATTTGATAAAAGTTAATCTTAACAATAATTAATTAATAAGTTACAAGGTTTAACAAGGATTAATTAATAAGACTTTAAACTTTAAGATAATTAATGTAATTACATAACTAAGTTTATAAAAAACAAAAAGTCAAACCAAATACACCATAGGGGTGTATTCAGCCGATTATACCCAAGAGAAAGGAAAGAGAGATTTTTGGTTTAGAAGGATTTATTACTTGGAGGATAAGTTGTAATCTTTTCCATAACTAGACCTAGAACTCAAATATAAAACAAAGGATTTGATTCATTGTTTCATAACTTTAAACCAAATAAATCTCTTCCTCTCTATTTCTTTGGTCGATGGCAAGAAACCCATAAAGGGTTTTAGGGTTTGATTTAATTAAGTATAAATTAATCAAGATCTAGCAATCGAAGGTGGTCGATTGAAGTGTCGTGTGGACTATCTTAGAGAAGATCTATCTTGATCTTTGGTTTATCGGTGAATCGGATTTGGTACACAAATTAGGGTTTGTGTTTGGTTGGTTGATTAATTATGTTCTTGATCATCCATTCTTGGACTAAAGGTACGTATTCTTTACCTTTATGTGAATTACATTGTATGCATAGATAATTGATTCTATCTGATGCGTTAACTCTTGATGCATTTATGTTTGATACATTGGGGTTGTTAAATTACAACACAAGTGTGTGTATAAAAATTTGATGCTTTTGGTAAAGGAGTAATAAATTGCTTATATGTAGATGACAAGTTGATCTTTGGTACTGACCAAGATCAAGTTAATAAGATAAAGGAATTTTTGCCATCTAATTTTGATACAAAAGATCTAGGGAAGGCATAGCTGATTCTTTGTATTAGAATCAAACGAGGAAACAGTGGTATCTTTATTTATCAGTCTCATTATATTGAGAAGATACTGACAAAGTTTAACTTTGTTGATTGTTCTCCTGTAGATTCTACTGTGAAGTTGATACCTAATAAACAAATAGAATACTCTAGAGCTATTGGATGTCTTATGTATGCCATGATTAGCACGACCAGTTATAGCTTTTGCTATAGGAAAGTTTATTAGATACACTAGAAATCCTAGTGCTCTACATTGGCAAGCTCTTGGTCGAGTATTTCAGTATTTGAAAGGAACCAAGGATTATGGTTTGACTTATAACGGTTATCCTTCTGTTATAAAGGCTTATTCAATTGCCAGTTGGATTAATAACGTGGAGGATCACTCTTCTATGAGTGGTTGGGTATCCCTTCTTGGGAAATGTGTTATCTCTTGGGCTTCAAAGAAACAGAATCGTATTACAAGCTCAACAATGGAGTCTGAATTTGTAGCTTTAGCTGCAACTGCTAATGAAGCTGAGTGGCTAAGAAATTTGATGTATCAAATTCCTTTGTGGCCTAAACCGATATCTACCATTTATATCAAATGTGATAGTGCCGCTTACTTGGCTAAGGCTTATAGTCAAGTGTACAATGGCAAGTGTGACACCCTAGGCAAATCCCACATCGGCTGTAGCCATGAGAGATCCATGGTTCATAAGATAACATTCACCTTCTCATGACACAACGCGTTTTGTGGTCTACTACAAGTGGGGTTCTTAGGAACTGGCAGTTAAGCGTGCTCATGTCAGAGTAGTACTAGGTTGGGTGACCAACTGGGAAGTACAAGAGGGCCACAAAGCAAAGTCGTGAGCCTGTAGGCAAAGCGGATAATATTGTAGTCTGAGTAGGCGGGATGTTACAAGTGGTATCAGAGTCACTCCTGAGCCGTTCGGGATGGTGGGGGCAAACCTCATCGAGGACGATGAGTCCCGAAGGGGGGGGGGGGGGGTGATTGTGACACCCTAGGAAAATCCCACATTGGCTGTGTCTAGGAGAGATCCATAGTTCATAAAATAACATTCGCTTTCTCATAACATAACTCGATTTGTGGCCTATTGCAAGTGGGGTTTTTAGGAACTGGCAGTTAAGCGTACTCATGTCAGAGTAGTACTAGGTTCGGTGACCAGCTGGGAAGTACTTACAAGAGGGCCACAAAGCAAAGCTGTGAGCCTGCGGGCAAAGAGGACAATATTGTAGTCTGAGTAGGCGGGATGTTATAGCAACTCTAGACACTTAGGTATTACACATAGCATGATTCGTGAGCTTATCATGAATGGTGTGATATCTATGGAGTTTGTTAAAAATCAATTGAATTTAGCCGACCATTTAACCAAAGGGGTGGCAAAAGATCTCGTACGCAAGGAGGGTATTGGATGGGTTTAAAGTCCACCTAATTAAATCCTTGTATCAAGAGAGCGAATTCCCATCAAACATAATGTTAGATGCTGAATTCAATGTGGAAATCTTGATATTTTCGTATTAGAACACATAATTACATCATCCCACGGTATGTGTTCTGAACTGCAAGATAAAGGAGGTTGACATTATATTTCTTAATGGTTTTTTGACGAATTGCATGTGCAGGTGCAAGAGTAAAAGATCACCCATATAAGCATGAAGTTTAGCTCTTCAAGAAGCTTATGACTTGGCTTTGATATGCTTATTGAAGGATAGGACACGAGCTAGTAAACTATAGTGTCAAGTAGAACATGTGAATGTGTAAAATGTTGTGTATATTATCTTCAGGTATTCACTATTAATCGAAAGAGTTCAGTCCTTAGTGATACTCTAATATTCGAATATTTGGAATGCTAATATACTAATGTGAAATTCAATCATGTCGTCAATTCATTTATGCATCAGTTTGTATATGTTATGATTTTGCTCTAAGTTAATCAAGATTACACTTAAATGGGGGACGATTGTTGGTGATTTTGTGTTACCAATATGATTTAAGTGTAATGGATTGACTTAGTTTACAATGTGTAATCGTGATAAATGTTCATCAAGTCGGGGTTGTGCGTCGTGCACACTTGTATAACATTATTGTGATTATCATACGGGGGCTAAACCCCCGTACGACGGGGGTCTGGGGGCAGCGCCCCTGGTAGCAGGGTCCAAGGGGCGGAAACCCCTGACAGGGTCCAAGGGGCAGCGCCTCTGGCTTGGTGTAAACTGCTATGTTAAAAACGCACTTGAAAATAAATTTCCCAAAATATAGACCAGGTTTTGCCTGTTAAATTAACTGGTTCGGTGGTTAGTAACTGCTATGGCAGTTGCAACCAAATTTCAGTTTATTGGTCATATATTCATCATCTCTGGTTCTGTTATCATTAGACAAAAACATATTCTCAGTTCAGATATGAGTTTTATCCTATTAGAGATTTCGACAGAACCATCAAAATACTTTAATCTAAAAGTGTTTACACGGCCATCAGATTACTGCGATACAAATTACTAACATAACCGAAACATATTTTTTGATATAAATGAACTGAAACCAAATTTCAAGATTATTTTTTCAGTTGAAATATTCTTTACGCTATGTTCTCAAGTTATCTTTTACAGTATAATAAAAGAATTAGATTTTTTTTACGAATTTTAGTGAAAAGTGAATGTTGTAGAAAAAACGATTGTACCAATCAAATGGCTTGATTTTGACACATAAGCAAAATCGAGCAATGTGATTGGTAGAAAAAAGTTAAAATTGAAATTAATTTAGTCGAAATTAAAATTTTGATGGAGGAATTTGATGAAAACACACAAAGATATTATGTGTCAAATTTGTGAAATGAAAAACTTAAAAAAAGAGGAGGTGATTAATAAAACTTTATTGGTTGAATTTTAAATAAATTTATATGGAATAATTAAATGTAAACTTATAATTTTTCATATTTTTAGTAACTTTATAGATAAACAAAATACCCCCTTATACTTTATACCCTCTAGACTTTATATTTTAAAATACAACATATATGTGATATTAAAAAATCAACGAATCACAAGATTATAAATATTCAAATAAAAACACAAATTATTGTCTATTTTTATTTTGATACTTAACAAAGTCAAGCAATGCAATCTACGTAAATTATTATTTACATGAATATAAATATCAAAATGAACGCAGAATCTCAGACATCGATATGAGATGAAAATAAATAGACGGGATTCTATAAGTTACAACAACATATATTTTTTCA
This sequence comes from Glebionis coronaria, assembly GCA_025667525.1. Taxonomy (NCBI): domain Eukaryota; kingdom Viridiplantae; phylum Streptophyta; class Magnoliopsida; order Asterales; family Asteraceae; genus Glebionis; species Glebionis coronaria. The sequence continues at coordinate 580,267,441 of CM046879.1, forward strand.
AGGTCGTTATGTGTTACTAAACACACAATGTCTAGGAAAGGACAACTAACATTTCAGTTAAACACAGTCAAATTCTTTATGAAACAAATGTTTATACAAAATATCAATTAAAAATTATCACATAACGAAAAATCATGTAAAACTTGAGGGTCCATGCGCATCGCAACTATGTAAAAATTTAATATTGTTTTATAGAATAATATTAAGCATTACAAAATCATGAATTTATAAATCGTATACGTGTAAAGTTGATGTAAATGGTTTGTTAATTAATAATTATGATATAACTATTTAAAATAAAAATATCAAAAGTAAAAAAATATGAAATTCGAAAAATAAAAAACGAGGTGAGTTATATTAATTTACACGACGCACAATAAAAGAACAACATAATTAAACATATAAACATTAGATGTTGTTAAAAAACATATATAATATATATAAAATCGCAATAACGAAATTATTAATTAATTTATTTTTTATGTTCAAGTACCATGCATGCACGAGTATTAAGTTATTGGGATGAAAAAAAAGAAGCAAAAACAAGAGAAGATAAGAGAAAAGAAAAAGAGTAATGCTAAATCTTCTTACAATATCCTCATAATTATCCTACTACCCACCTCAAATTAAAACATGTGTAATCCACTAATTTTTTTCTTCTTAATTTCATCCATTGATCAATCAATTTGTCATAATCATAAAAATAGGAAGATATGTAGGCATATCAAGTAAGAGGATAAATCATTTCATCTTAAAAGTGGGAATAAGATTTTAGCCAAAATGCTTTATATCTTTTTCTTTTTTTTTTCTTTTCTCTTATCAAAACATCTTAAGAACACAATTAAGTTTTAGTTTCTTTTTAAATTTTTTCTTTTCTTTTGAAATAAATCTTAAAAACATAGCGTTAATGTCATTGCATTCTTTTAAGACGATTCATGTAATCATTGTTAGAGCATTGGAACTATTTTGCCATATTTCCCATTTTTGTAAAGGATTAAGTCGTAGAATAGCAATGAACTTTTTTAAATGTATCGATTTGATACGTATACTTTTAAAAGGTTGTACAATAGCAACAAACTTTCATAAGTGTTTCATTATGCACATTTTAATAACGTGTCATCCTTAAAAAAGTGACACATGACACTATTTATATCGTGACACGTCACAAAAATGTGCAGATGGAAACACTTATCAAAGTTCGTCGTTATTGTATAATTTTTAAAAACTACACGTGCTAAATTAGTACATTTAAAAAAGTTTATTATAAATTTACGACTTAATCCCTTTTTACACTGAAATTATTATACTACGTAGTATAGTAATGTTGTAAAACAAAAAAAATCGTGAACATTAAAAATTAAAGTACTATATTGATACAGTGAAAAAAAAAAGGAGTGAACCACACATTCATGCATTCCATAAATGCTTTACACGTGGCTAAGGGAATAGTTAAGGTACGAGTTTTTTGGTTATACATGCGTTGTCTTCTAGTAATATTGAGGAATGTGGGCACATATTTTTATAATTTACTCTACCAAACTCAAAAAATGAAAAGTCACCGGAAAATGGCTGCTGATCATCGGCCACCTTCTTTCTTCCATATCTTGATCAACCCATCTTCACCTCAAATGGTAGTTTACTACTCTCGAATGTGTTTGCATGTGCTCATTTATAACTATTTTACACTCAAATGTGTTTGCATGTAATGTTATTATAACTTTTTTTGCAGCCATTGCCACCTGTATTTGTCACAAAACACTTAGGAAATGAAATCTTGGAAGACCCAATAATTAAAACTGCAAATGGAGGGTATTTATGGAAATTAAAGATGAAGAAAATGGATGATGATCATGGTTTTTGTTTGGTTGATGGTTGGTGTAATGTAGTTAAGGATGTTGGTTTATCTTTTGGGGAATTTCTGTTGTTTAGATATGTTGGTTGTTCTGGTGTTTTCTTGATGCATGTTTATAGTGTTAATGGCTGTGAAAAGATTTTAGTACCTAAAATTAAGGTTTTTGATTATGGGTGTATTGATGATGATGATGAGGTGGAAGAAGAAGAGGATGTGGTGTATGACATGGATGATGATGATGATGATGTTGAATTTGATGATGATAATGATGATGATCATCATCATGTGGAAGAAGATGATGATGATGATGATCATGTGGAAGATGATGCTGATGTTGAGTTTGATGATGATGATAAGAATGAGGATGATGACATGGATGAAGATGATTTGTTGAATGACGTGGATGATGATGATGATGTGGAAGATGAGGATGATGTTGAGTTTGTTTATGATCGTGATGATGATAATGATGACGTGGATGTTGACGGCAACGATGGAGATCCTTTCTTTATGTTGACTAGCTCAAAAAGCAACAGAAATAAGCTGGTAAGACTTTTGATCACATTCTCTAGGAGGTGTTTTTGTTAGCTTATTGGGCTTATGAGCTTATCAAGTTGAAGTTGTGGCCTTAGATAAAGCTCATTTTAAGAAAAATTGGGCTTATGAGCTTTCCAGATTAACATAGGCTTCTAAACTCGGTATATAAGCTAACACAACCACATTCGTATTACTTCTAAATTTGGAGTGTGTTTTCGATTGCACTAAAAGTGGTTATTAATTGCTTGCTGATTTACTCTTAACAGGTAAATGAGTTAGAACTAAATAAGCATATGTTATTGAACTATTGAATAGTGCTAGAAGTGGTCACATTTGCTCAAAGTGGGTCACTGTAGTTTATATGATACTTTACTCCAACAAGTTAATAAAATTAGTTGCTCTTAGCACTTCAGAAAACGCCCCTAATTTGACTATAGCAAGTGTTAGTTTATATACATAATTCGAAGTATACAGATAGTTAGTTACCAACTTCAATATATTTAGGTGCGCTTATTTCTTATAGAATAACTATATAAAAAAACTTCAATAATGAACATGAAACACACATCTAATTCAACTTTCTTTGTTGGTACTATTAGCGGTTCTCGCCGGATTTTGTAGCCTTGGCGAGAATAGATACCAGAGAAACCATAACCTTAAAAAATGATGACGGCTGTGAGAAGATAATGACCGTGCAAACTGATATAAAGAGCAAGTCGTCGAGTTACTATGTGGCCGCAGGATGGAAGGAATTCCAGCGAAATAATGGTATATCGGAAGGTGATAAATGTGTATTTAAGTTCATTGCAAGTGAAGATAAGATATGTCTAGTAAAAGTCACCAAGAAAAAAACTCCAGCAAGGCCTCTCCCATCAGCCATCGAAGCTCCACTAACGGAAGTAGATGCTGACGATGTGGAAGATGATGATGGTATGGAGTATAAGGACGCGGAAGATGAGGATGAAGATGTTGAACTTGTTGATGAAGATGATCCTTTCTTTGTGGTGACCATTACTCCAACCCACAACCGTGTGCTGGTAAAATTTACAGTCAACGTTATTCAAGTTCGCCTACTCTGATCTTAGCTTTACTAAAAAGTTTGTTATGGATTGCACTTCAAATTTTATTGCATGCTTATTTACATTAAGATAGGTAAGTAAACACAATTTATTATGAATTTAAACATGCTGAAAGTTATTCATTAGCAAATAAACAGTTTCTAAAGATACTTGGTTTTAAATTTGGTTCTTTTAAAGGAAAAGTGGAAAACCCATAATATCAACTACAATGATTAAGATAGTTTGCTTTAGAGATGTTTAGGATTGAAGATTTTTAAGAGTTTAGACAGTGTAGAAATAAGTAGGTACCAATTTGATTAAACATTACATGTAAAATAAGCAAATACAGTAATAAGCAGCTTTAATATCAAACTGACAAACTTTCATTGGATGTATTAGCGCATGCCTGCAGACTTTGTGCGGTCGGCTAGAATAGATAGCAAAAGAACCTTGATGGTAAGAAGTCTTGATGGAAAAGAGATGGCAATGCCCGTGCAGTTTGATACACAATACGGTTACCATGCAAAACGATACTATCTGCTGAAGGGGTGGAAGGATTTCATGCAAGGTACTAACATATCAGAAGGAGATAAATGTGTGTTTAAATTTATGACACGTGAAGATAAACTGTGTCTAGCAAAAATCACCAAGCCATGGCCAGCCGCTGAAGCTCTGCCGACTGAAGTTAATGATGATGATAAGGACGAGAATGAAGATGTTGGACCTGTTGATGATGTAGATCCTTTCTTTGTGGCAACTATTACTGCAGGCCAGAATTCTAGGCTGGTAAGATTTTAGCCTATAAAGAGTTTTTTTATTGCACTCGAAAGGGTTCATTACATGCTTCTTTTTAACAGCTAGACATCAAACACTTTTACTTACATGTAATGTGTTTTTATTTGATCTTGTTTTAAAAGCAATGAAACTGTTTTGACTGATACGTGGTTTCAAATTCGATTTGAAGGAAAAACAATAAACAAATATGCAGCTTAAAAAACCAAAAAATGCCCCTAATTGAATAGTTTGGTTTAGAAGGGATGAAGGGTGTTTGGGATTTGGATTTGGCTTATTCTAAAGTGTCTATATTGTAATTCAAAAACAAAGGTACCAACTTACCTATATCTATAAAATTAGCATGCAAGTAATAATGAAAAAACACGGAACGCCACTAATTCTTTTTTTTTTGCATGTTGATATTATTAGTACCTGCCGAACGATTTTGTGGGGTTGGCTGGAATAGATACCAAGGAAAACATACTAATGATAAGCCTTGACGGAAATGAGTATCAAATGGATGTACGAATGTACAAACGAAAGGTCTCGACACGTTACTACTTGTACAGGTGGAATGCCTTCATGCGCAGTAATAATATATCAAAAGGTGATAAATGTGTATTTAAGTACCTTACAAGTGAAGATAAAATGTGTCTAGCAAAAATCATTAAAGCTCCGGCGAGGGAAGTTTATGTTGATGATAGGGATCCCTCCTTTGTGGCGACTATTACTATAACAGACAAGTATATGCTGGTAAGTTTACGATTTAAATTGTTTTTTCCTAAGATTTTAGCCTGCAAATAGTGTGTTTTGGATTGTACTTAAGACATCTATGTACTCTCAAAACAAAGACTATTCTCTATCATAAATTATATTTATGTTATGTTCAGTTTTAATACATAGTAGTATTTAACTATAAATTACTAAGTTTTCATTGTAACTTAATTAACGACAAATCATAAGATACTTCACTAGCAAGTAACAGCTCTAACTAATTATCTTTCTCTTTTTGCATGTTAATATTAGCGGCTACCACCAGGTTTTGTAGCGTTGTCCAGAATAGATACCAAGGAAAACATAATAATGAAGAGTCTTGACGGAAATGAGAGTCAAATGGCTGTACGACTGCACAAACGAGTTAACTCGGCGCAATACTACTTGTCACTAGGTTGGGTGGCTTTCAAGCAAAGTAATAATATATCACAAGGTGATGAATGCGTATTTAAGTACATTACGAGTGAAGATAAAATGTGTCTAGTAAAAATCACGAAACCTTTCGCGAAGGAAGTTGATGATGGTATGGATGAGACGGATCCTTTCTTTGTGGAGACTGTTACTCCATCCCGAAAGTCAATGCTGGTAAGATTCATGATCTCGTTTAATTTTTCTAGAGATTCTAGCCTACAAAGACTTTGCATTGGATTTCACACAAAAGGGTTTATCACTTTATTGAATGCTCATATTTTTAGTTTTTCTTTAGCTAACGGGTTACCCGGTAAAATCTCGTATATAATTTTAAAGAGGTAGATATTGCTCTCTTAAAGTTACTAATGAGTGTTTTTATTTGATACTTTGTTAGAAAAATAAGTAATCCTGCTTATGCTTATTTAAACTGTTGACTAGAAAACAATTTTGAATCATAGTTTGTTTAAAAATCGTCTTCTAAGCATCTTTTAAATAATAAACCATTAGCTTAGGGTGGTTTGAATTTGGCTAGTTTATAGCGTCTTATTCGTATTAGAAAAATAGTTCTAACTTGCGTGTTTTTAAAAAAATAATCATACAAAGTGACTCCCAATACCGTCGTCCACGGGTTATAATTGGTCCCAATACCGTCTTCCATGGTGTATGGAGGAGGTTGAGACGTACACAGCCCTACCCCTACCTATGGTAGAGAGGCTGTTTCCGGTTATACAAAAGGTAGAAAAAGGACCTCCGACCTAGAACAATATAAGTAGTGATAACAGACAAGTACTGCCTCTAATTAGTTTCATCTTTTTTGCATGTTAACATTAGCTGCTGCCAACAGATTTTGTGGCGTCGGCTAGAATAGGTACCAAGGAAAACATAATAATAAAAAGTCTTGACGGAAAGGAGACGCAAATCGCCTTACAGTCTTACAAATTAAAATGGACAACAAGATACTGCTTTTCAGTGGGGTGGGCGGCTTTCAAGCGAAGTAATAATATATCTGATGGTGATGAATGTGTGTTTAAGTACATTAAAAGTGAAGATAAAATATGTCTAGAAAAAATCACCAAGAAAATAACTCGGCCAACGCTGGTGCCTACAAAAGTTGATAATGATGACATGGACGATAAGGATGAAAAGGGTGAAGATGCTCAACTTGTTGACGATGAAGATGATTATGATGTTGATGAGGATCCTTCCTTCATACTGACTATCTCAAACGCCAACCGGAAAATGTTGGTAAGCATATATTATTTTGATTTTTAGCCTAAAAAAGTTGCTTTTATAAGGGTTGATTGATTGCATGGTGTGCAAAGCTACGGAATTTTTTGATTCTTTATTGTAGCCATATAGGTAAAACCGTAAAACTGGTTAAATGTGTTTATTAGCAATATAGTACTCGTAACAGTTATAAATAAATACTTTGTTTAGAAAACGATTCCTCAAACATAAGAGATATAAAGTTTTTCTTATAACATCAACAAATAAGCGGTTTAAAAAACTAAAGAAAACAACCCTAACTTAACAACCTTGCTTCGAAGTCATTTAGGGTGTTTGTAATTGGATATTAAAGTGTTTATATTGTTGAATTCAAAAGCAAAGAACGTTTTTTAAAATAACTACTTTATCATAAGTTACTTCCTGAAAAAAAACGTCAAAGATATAAGGCGCCTTAAAGACTTGAGAAACCCGACCTAACTACTTTACTTAGATTCGAATAATTTACCTTGGTGGGGTTTTCGGGGTTGTCTTTTTTTTTTAGAACGGCAAATGTTAGTGGTTAGTGGGTCGAGTCGTGCAATGACATTCAAGCGGAAGAATGTCTTCTTCGAACCTTCGCCTAGTTATGTTAGACTTCTTATCCGCTTCGCCTGAAAGGCCGCCCTTGGTAGGTCTTGAACCCAAGACCTCCGGAATCCTCCCCCAAAGAAAGCACTTAGTGCAACCTTGGTGGCCAACTGAGCTAAGCCAGTTGGTTTTCAGGATTGTCTGTTTATAAAAATAAGTAGGCACTTGTTAGATTATACTTAGGTAACTATTTCTAATAAAAAGCAAGTAAATAGATGTAATAACAAAACAAAACGTACCTCTAACCAGTGTTGCAAAAACCGTCGGGCGCGGACGGTCGACCACCTTCAAGTCTGAATTGGCGGATTGAAATTTTATATTTTATATTTTATATTTTATATTATTATTATTATTGATATTTATGTTTGGTTTTGGTTATTTTTAGTCACTTTTTATTGAAGTCCCTAAGTTCTTTGTTTGGCCTATTGTGTAAGTCACTTAATAGGCTTTCGCCTAGTTAAATTAGCGTTTTTTTAATAAAAAGTACGCCGTATATCTTTTCTAGCCACCATCTCATGTTTTTCCGTCTTCCCTTACAACCATTACATCACAAAGTTTATTATTACACACCATTTAGAAACAAAATCCGACCAATTAAAAGAAAAACCTAATTTAAAGTCTTAAAACCGTGTTGACCACCATTAACCGTCGTGTTGACTGCTTAAATCGAGGCGGATGGAGGCCGCATAGACCTATTTTTACAACACTTCTTCTAATTTAACTTTCCCATTAACCGTCGTGTTGACTGCCATGGTCGTTTTTTTTGGCTGCCTAGGATTAAATCGAGGCGGATGGAGGCCGCATAGACCTATTTTTACAACACTTCTTCTAATTTAACTTTCTTTGTTTACTTGTTTTTATTATTAGCGGTTCTATCCCGATTTTGTAGCCATACAATATTTTGCAATTTATATTGTTTTATCCAAAAGCAAAACAACACATCTTTTATGATTCTTTGTTTGAAGTCGCATCTAAAAAAAATGTGAATAAAATTAGTCGCTTCGATCCGGGCTGCGCCCATGGCATTCAACAAATAAGGGACATAAAATTTTATAATCCTTGAGAGGCTTAAATTCAGTAAAAAAGTGTTCTTATAATTTGATCCTGCCAAATAAATATAAGTTAAAAATGTGAAGTTCTAGGTGATCAATTTTTTTATCAGAACAATGGTTTGAGCTGAAATCCAGTTTTATAATGATTTTCTCAAACAAGGGATCAGACTTGGAATCGCTTTTTTTTTTAAAACCCTTTGTCGTCATCTTCTTCCCCGCGATATACATAAAATCTGGTAAGTTCTAGCACGACGTTTAAACGGTGTCCCTATATTTCTTAATGAATTTTGACATGTTTGATTGGTTTAGTTTTAACATGATACATACTTAGAACCAAAAAATAACTCTTAGTTTGAAGTAATATACATTAAACAGTTGTCCAAGTTTTTATATAAGTTGGTATGCGATTTTTGTTTGACATTACGGAGGCCCCGTGTAATATTCATTTTAATTAAAATCAAGGCCTAACAATATTCATAAAATAATATTTAAAAAAATAAAATGAGACATAATCGTATAGAATATGTATACATATTATATAAACTTTTTGAGCTCCTATATATTTGAGGGCACACCTGACCTCGTCACTCCCTCTAACACGGCTGCTGTGTTGATTGAATGTCAAACCTTTAAAAGTCGGCGCATTGACAAAGAAACTTGAAAATGTTTTCAAAGAATAAAACTTGATGCGAACATTGTTGTACGATACCGACAACAAACCCGAACTTCGATCACGGAACGCTAGATCACGAGTTGTATCGAACACAAGTAACGAATCCGAGAGACTACAAAGAACCGACAAATATATGCACACTTGTATACTCTCAAACCCACCCCTTATTTATTAAGAACCTAATAAAGATTTATTACATTGAGGAAGAATTGTTCTATTAGAGTAAAATGTATCACGACGAAGCCACTCGTCGTGCCCATGTGGTATGTTCGTCGGCTTTCGGCGGTGTTCGTTGCCACGCCCCCTACCAATTCTGCGAGCTCTCTTTGGTTAACCGGCGAGGCAACGACGGGGATAGTGGAGGAAGTAGCCGTTAAGATTTTTAAAAACTAGCCGTTGGCTAGTGGAAAGTTACCGTTTGAATTAAAAAAAAAAATTTCTTAACATTTATATATACAACCTTCATTTAACAATTTTTACACACAACATTGTTTCTATTCTCTCTGCACAACAAACAATGTCTTAACATCCCAAATGATCAATACCCACATCTCAATTTGACCGGGCTTCTCAACACAAGCAACACCTCGACACCCCCGTCAAACCCCTTGACGCCATCGTCACAAAACTCAATCATCGTCTTCCAGGCTCACAATACCCATTCCCTCCATTTACTCAAAATTATTTCCCCCAATTAACACCGGGACAAATATACCAACAAAAACAAATCTTATTTTACAATGCTCAATTTAATAGCCAATTTTATCCCATTGAACAACAACAAGTGCCCGAAACCCAATTCAAAGTTCTAAAGTCACGATCACAGAAAAAACAAAGCCAGTAAATCAAAAGTTGTTGATTTAGATTTGTGGAAGCTCCGAGTCAGGCAGGCACCGGTACGTTGGACGGAAGCCGAGGAGGTGCTATTGACGAAATGTTGGTGTGGTGTTTCGGAAAACGCCAAAATTGGCAACGATCAAAACCTGGATTATTTTTGGGGCAGATTCTTTGAGATTTCAACGAGCAAACAACCGGGATGCGGCGCACAAAGAACATGATTACTGGAAAATGGGGTCGGATGAATGCTGATGCTCAAAAGTTTCATGCGATTTAGAAAGGGATAAATCTTAAGAGTGGGTGGAATGATGAGAGATGTTTTTGAAGCCGCGAAGGATGAATTTGTTTCGGCATATAAAGGAAGAAAATTTAGTTACGCTCACGCGTGGAGGCTCCTCAGACTTCACCCAAAATGGGTCTGGGCAGAAACGGTTGTTGTGGATGATCATAGGAAGTATTTGGTGATGATGAACGTCCTCGACCTCCGGGAAAAGCTCGACCCGCCAAGAAGTCAAGATCAGAGTGAGAGCACTGAGCACTTAGAGGAACATCGTCGGGGTCATCGTCGAAGGAAGTACTGGAACTGCAATGCATCAAAAATTCCTCTCGGCTAAATCCGCGTATGATGCCCAAACTAAGTTAGCTGATATGCAGATTCTCGCACTTGATGCCGAGGCAATTCCGGAACCAAAGAGGACGGTCATGTGTCTACAACAAGAGGAAATCATAGCCCGACATGCCCCCAAAATTAGGAGTTTAGTTTTATTATTGTGTTTTTAAAATTTTCCTAATTTTTTTCGTATCGTATTTTTAATTTCCGTATTTGTAATTTCAATTTCCGTATTTGTAGTTTTTATTTTGAATGAAATGAATTTTAATTTGTGTGAAAATGAAAAAAAGAAAAATAAAAGATAATGGTGGGCCAAAGTGAAGAGGGGTTGGTGTGTTGTGAGTGAAAGGGTATTTTTGTTAGTTGTTTTGTGATGATGTGGCGCTAATGTGGCAACTGTGGGGCCAAGGTGAACAGGGTTTTCTTAGTAATGATACCTTTACTCTTAGGATCTCCCCTCATCCATATTTACATTTATAGTATATAGAGATGTGAGGGGTAGTCACCTCCTTAAGTCTAATAAGAAACTTCCCAAAATACTTTCTAATATTAGTCTGTTCCTAAATTATATAAGAAAGTACACTTAATACCCTAACCTATGTTTAATATTACTCCTAATATTGTAACAATTTCCACCTTAGGAGTAACACTTAAATATAACCGATACTCGACACCTTTAACCTGTGTTGGAACCTCGAACCGACGACCACCTTTTCGACGAGGCATTGTAATTTCGTAATTTCTCTAGATTAGCTTCCATAGAATCCTTCACTTTCTTCTTCTCAGCAATATTATCCTCCGCACCTTGTTGTCCAGGTACTCCGGTTACCGTAATGTTTTCCCCTACCTTTATACCAAGGTGTACCTTTTCATGCTCATTTACCAAGCAGCCCGTGTTTGTCTTTTCTTCAGGTTTTTTTGTCCTCCAGCCATCTTTGAATCACTGCAGCATGATTCGTTCCAGCCATCTTTGAGTCACTGCAGCGTGATCGTTACTAACCTGAGAAACCTCAAAACCTTAGCTTCACGATCCCCTGTAGTTCCACCTCAAACCAAACACGTTTATCAACATGGACTCTTGTGACCAAGTTCTTGTACCCAATTTGTTTATGACCAAGTTATTTGAACCGAACTTGTTTAAAACCAAGTTTTTTTAATCCAACTTGTTTTGAACCTCCATGGTTTTGTACACCAAAATTTTTCACTTTTGCTTCCAAAGTATACACTTTTCCCGATCCCGGTTCTTCTAACCCGACAACCCTTGATTCTACCAATATGGTGTTAAGGACTTAGTCATATACAAACTAGTCAACTCTATCCAAATTCCTACAACACAACACACGTTTCCTTGGTAACTTCCCGTAAAACATGGTCTCCCAAGCATAGAATCAAAGTACTGTATGCCTTCTTCATCAAAAGTATGCCTTCTTCATCAAAGCATTGTACCATTAAAGCACACATCTTTATTTGCCATAATGAAGTCATTTTTCCCATCAAATTTTTCTATGTCAAAACTAGTTATCGAACCAGCCATTCTTCTTTAACCTTGCTACAAACCTTGTCAAGTTGTTTATTAACCAACTTTACCAACAAGCCTCGCAAGCCGTGTGCAATATATTCATTGTTGCTAAAACCTTTTCTTGCAAATCGAATTTGTTAGATAACCCTAAAACCCTGATTTCGTACAAGCATACCCCCATCGTTAACTTAAAACCCTAAGCAAACCACGATCAAACTTGAACCACAAGAAAATACTCTTCTTGCAAATCGAATTTATTAGACCCAAGCAAACCACGATCGAAACTTGAACTACAAGAAACCGGAAACTACAAACCTTCATGATATCTTTTATATAAATTTTAAACTATAACCGAATTGACCAAAGTTATAATTAAAAAAAAATTGACGACTTTTCACCCACACTTCCATTCCTTGTAGAGGAAGACTAATTGCTTGCTGGATGGGAGCTGTATGAGCGGTAACGACGTAAATGGCATGTACATGCATGCATGTATAAGGATTTAACTCCTTTTGTGGTTTCCTACATTAACCCTTTTTAGTTTTGTCGTTTTTTGTGTTAAAAAACAAACCGCCAAACGAAAAAGCGCGTAAACCTTTGTGTTTCTTCGTTAACGATCGCCACTTCAAAAGTCAATTCATAATCGAGAATCGATCTTTGATATTTCGGACCAACTGGAACCTTAATCTAGCACTCGATCTTCGGAGACCATAATAATGTGTGTCTTTGATACCACTTGTTGTATGATACCGACAACAAACCCGGAGTTCGATCGCGGAACGCTAGATCACGATTTGTATTGAGCACAAGTAGCGAATACGAGAGACTACAAAGAACCATAAATATATACACACGGTATACCCTCAAACCCTCTTTATTAAAAAGCTAATAAAGATTACATTGAAGAGAATAAATGTTCTATTAGGATCCCCCTCATCCCTATTTATAGAGATGAGGGGTAGGCACTTCCTTAAGTCTAAAAGGTAACAATGATGATTGGAAACCAAGTGAAAAGTGATTCTTTGATTGGCACATTGACATATTGATGGTTGAAATTTTCGTCTTTCAAGTTGAGGATTTAAATTCCATATTTAAACATACTTTTTGGCGTGTTATTGTCATTAGAAGTGGCGGACGTGGACAAGTGTATGTTGATGATCACCGGATAAACCAAGCTCCCACGTAGTTAAGAAAATTCAGTAAAACCATGTCTCCCCATTGTCCGCCATGCACCACCCACCTTCTAAGGCCACTTCACACACATCTACACGCCTACAACCACCCAACACTCCACAGTTCCCCGTGGCCTTTTCTCCAATCGCCGAACTCGTCACCCCAGTCAAAATCATCATCAACACCCCACCACTACCACGACCCTTTTTTTCACAATAACTTTTTCCATTGGGTATAAAAATTTGAACACATCAAGTCATTCACAACTTCGGATTTCATTGGTTAGTAATGTAAGTTTTTTAGTTAACTTGAGAAGAAACATGCCTCCCACCTATCCCTTACTCGACCTCACATAAACTAACTTAAGGAGGTTAGCTTAAATACTTGTTAATATTAGTCTATTCCTAATCTAAATTACAAAGTACACTTAACACCCTAACCTATGTTTAATATTACTCCTAATATTCAAACAAACATGAATTATTTTGTTTACAACATTCAATAGGAATATGTTTTTTTAGTCTTGCCCGAGCAACAAAAATGTGTGAACCGGCCTTGTTTGCCATGTTGAGTGTTTGAGATTTGACTATATTTAGTGTTTATATATACGAAATATGAAGATAAGTAGTTACCGATTTGATTATATTTAGGTGCATGTTCCTTATAAGATAATTATATAAGGAGTTTTAATACCCAACACTAAACACGCCTCTAATTCAACTTTCTTTGTTTGTTTGTACTTTTAGCGGTTCTCGCCAGATTTTGTAGCATTGGCCGGAATAGGTAACAGAGAAACCATAGCTTTAAGAAATGATAATGGATACGAGAAAAAAATGGCGTGCAATCCGACATAGACTGTTGATTTTTTTTAGAAGGGCAACTAACTATCTCACGATATATATAATACTTACATACAACGAATCTGTGTCAAATGTCCTTAGCAGGACACAAAGCCCTTTATTGTTGATTTGTATTTGATTCTTAGGGTGTTTCTTTTTCTTGTTGTGCCTTTTAGTGGTAAGAGTTGTGGGCCCAAATCTCTTTCAACCACTTGTTCTACGCTCACATAAAAAATTCACTCTTCTCACTAAGAGCCTAATTAAGATGCTAATATGGTACCACTTAAAAAAGTAAACAATGTTTATTTTGTTTTAGAAGCAATTCAACTGTTTTGATTAAATGACTAATACTTGGTTACTAAATTGGTTTAAATAAAGAAACATCAAACAAATAAACATTTTATAAAACTAAAGGACACTCGCCTAGTTGAATAGTTTGCATTAGGAGGGTGTTTGGGATTTGGATTTGGCTTATTCTAAATTGTCTATATAGTACTAATAAAATACAAACTTACCAACCTGCCTATATCTTATTAAATTAGCGTGGAAGTAAGTATGACAAACACGGGAAACCACTAATTCATTTTTTTTCATGTTTGCATTATTAGAACCTGCCGATCGCGTTTGTCAAGTTGGCTGGGATAGTTACCAAGAAGAACATAACAATCATAAGCCGTGACGGAAATGAGCGTCAAATGGCTGTAGGGAACGTGAAAGACAAACGAAACCACTCGACACGTTACTACTTGTCAAATGGGTGGCCTGCCTTCATGCGAAGTAATAATATATCGCAAGGTGATAAATGTGTATTTAAGTTCATCACAAGCGAAGATAAAATGTGTCTAGCAAAAATCATTAGAGCGCGTGTGAAGGGAGTGGATGTTGATTCTGAGGATCCTTCCTTTGTGGTGACTATTACTACAATGAACAAGGCAATGCTGGTAAGATCTGTGATCTCACTATTTCTTTCCAAAGAATCTAAAGACAACTATATACTCTCAAAACAAAGACTGTCCTCTTGTCCTTGAGAGTAGCCCGTGTACTGGATTATATCTGCTTTCTTAAACTGGAGTATGAACAAGGCAATGTTGATTATGAGGATCCTTCCTTTATTAGCCACAAATTTATTGTTTTTAAAATGACTGGTATGTATGTATTCTTGAAATGTTGTTTAAATTAAAAAACAACTAAACAGTTTTGAATATTACTTGGTTTTAAAATCGACTTCTTTAAAAAGTGTCATATAAATAAGACGCTGTGAAAACTAAAGAACAGCCAAAATTTATAGTTTGCATTAGGAGGGGAGGGGGGAGTGGGAATTTGGCTCAAGTGTCTAAAAAAAAGGCAACACCCAATACCGTCTAGGACGGTGTATGGGGGAGGTTGAGACGTAGACAGTCCCTACCAAAGGTAGAGAGACTGGTTCCGGTTATACCAAAGGTAGAAAAAGACCTCCGGCCTTGCAAGGAGTGGGGATCGAACCTCGGACCTCTGTCTCCAGAGGTAAAGGTGTTAACCAACTCATCCTACCTTGCTAGTTTGGCTCAAGTGTTTATATAGTATTAGAAAAAAAAAACAGTACCGGCTTGCCTGTTTCTAACTGTATATATTAGCAAATGAGTAAACTACAAACAGGGAACACCTCTAATTCATTTTTATTTTTTTTGCATATTGATATATTTAGCGGCTTCCATCAGAGTTTGTAGCATTGGCCAAAATAGATACCAAGGAAAACATAATAATAAAAAGTCTTGATGGAAATGAGAGGCAAATGGCCATACAGTCCAAACGGTACCGGTGCTTGATACAGTACCACTTTTCAATAGGGTGGCCGGCTTTCGTGCGAAGTAATAATATATCAGAAGGTGATGAATGTGTATGTAAGTACATTAGAGGTGAAGATAAATTGTGTCTAGTGAAAGTCACTAAGAGAAAAATTCGAGCAAGGTCGTTGGCTCCCGCCGTCGTAGCTCCAGAGAAAGTTGACACCGATGATGATGGTATCAATGGTAAGGGCCTGGGCCTGGAGGATGATAATGAGAAGGATGAGGATGAAGATGAATATGTTGAACTTGTTGATGACGGGGATCCTTCCTTTGTTGCGACTATCTTTCCATATGAGCTGGTAAGACTTATACTGATCTAGTCTCACCTATTCTGATTTTAGCTGTACTATAGAGTGTGTTTGGGATTGCACTTAAAAGAGTTTATTGCATGCTTATTTAATTTAAAACACACAAATAACCATACATATTGTGAGCTGAAATTGGTTCCTACAAAAGAACAATCTTGAACAAGTAAACAAAACTGTAACGTAACAACAATGCTTAAAATAGTTTGCTTTAGGGAGTGTCTGGGATTAGACATTTTACAGAGTTAATATAGTGGAAAAATAATTAGGTAGCAGTACGATTATATTAAGCAATAAGTGGCTTTAATAACAAATGTGAAACACCTTAATTTTCATTTTTATTTTTTGGCATGTACTAGTACCTGCCGGCAGACTTCGTGCGGTCGGCTGGAATAGATACCAAAAACACCTTAACCATATTGGGTCTTGATGGATATGAGATGGAAATGCCCATGAAATGTAATAAACTTTCTGATGGGTTCAAACGATTCTACGTGGCTAAGGGGTGGTCGGAATTTCGGCGAAATAATGATATATTGGAAGGTGATAAATGTGTATTTAAGTTCATCACAAGTGACGATAAATTATGTCTAGCAAAAATCAACAAGAAAAAAACTCCAACAAGAACCCTCCCACCTGCCACTGCTGATGATGCTAAAGATGAAAATGAAGATGTTGAACGTGTTGACGATGAAGATCCTTTTTTTGTGGTAACTATTAGCCACAAATTTATTCTGGTAAGATTTAGCCTATAAAGCAATGAAACCGTTTTGAATTTTACTTGGGTTTATAATCAGTTTTTCATTTAAAACCATCAGATAAATAAGAAGCTGTGGAAATTTGCTTTAGACAAGGCTTGTTTCTTATAAATTAGCAAATAAGTAATAACTACAAACACGAAACATCTCTAAGTCATTTTTATTTTGTTGCATATTGATATATTTAGCGGCTTCCATCAGAGTTTGTAGCATTGGCCAAAATAGATACCAAGGAAAACATAATAATAAAAAGTCTTGATGGAAATGAGAGGCAAATGGCCATACAGTCGTACAAACAGTACCGTAGCTCGATACGGTACCACTTTTCAATCGGGTGGCCGGCGTTCAGGCGAAGTAATAATATATCTGAAGGTGATGAATGTGTATTTAAGTACATTAGAAGTGAAGATAAACTGTGTCTCGTCAAAGTGACCAAGAGAAAAACTCAGTCAAGGTCACCGACTCCAACCGTTGTAGCTAGAGAGACGGAAGTTGATGCTGATGATGCGGAAGATGATACTGACGCAGAGGATGATAATGATAAGGATGAGGATGAAGATGCTGAATTTGTTGTTGATGATGATGATGATGATCCTTTCTTTGTTGTGACTATTACTCGATCCGACTTCAAAAGGTGTTTGCTAGTAAGATTTATTTATCTGCATTATTCAATCTCGCTTATTCTGAATTTAGCTTTACTAATGAGCGTATTATGGATTGCACTTAGAAGAGTTTATTACATGTTTATTTACTTTAAGAACATCATCATCAATTTAATTTATTTTTTTCCGTTGTATTATAGCGCATGCCGGTAGACTTTGTGCGGTCGGCTGGAATAGATACCAAAAAAAACATAACGTTAAAACGTCTTGATGGATATGAGAAGGAGATACATGTGCGATCTGTATCAAGATACCATTACCACTCGAAACGTTACTGTCTAAGGAAGGGGTGGATGGATTTCGCGCGAAGTACTAACATATCGGTAGGCGATAGATGTTTGTTTAAATTCATTACAAGTGAAGAAAAACTATGTCTAGCAAAAATCACCAAAGCTCAGCCAACAGAAGTTGACGATGATGATATGGAAGTTCGTAGTGGTATGGATGATACGGATGCAGATAGAAATGTTGAACTTGTTGATGGAGTTGATGGTGTCGATGGTGGCGATCCTTTCTTTGAAGTGACTATTACTACAATTCACAAGTCAATGCTGGTAAGATTTATGACCACGTTATATCTTCCTCAAGATTAGAGCATATTCGATTGCACTATACTGCATAAGTCCATAAGCTTATATCTTTCTTAAGATTAGAGCATATTCGATTGCACTATACTGCATAAGTCCATAAGCTTAGATTGACAAGCTCATAAGGCGAAAAAGTGGGCTTATGAGCTTTTAATCCGCGTAACATATAAGCCCGGATAATAAGCCAATTTAAACAACCCCTTTGTTTAAAATGATTTCTTCAAAAATAAAATAAAAATCAAACATATAAGCAACTTAAAACACTCGAGGAGACCCTATAATAGTACTCGTATAATATACAACATATAAGCAACTTGAAAAACTTAAGAACACCCTATAATAGTACTCGTATAATATACGCGAAGTGACAAACAAGGAGAACCTCTGATTCACTTTTTTTTTTTCTTTTCATTTTGGTATTAGGGGCTGCCATCAGCTTTTGTGGGGTTGTCCGGAATAGATGCCAAGGAGAACATAACCATTATAAGTCTTGACGGAAATGAGAGGCTAATGGCCCTGCGGTCCTACCAACAAAATAACTCGACACATTACTGCTTGTCAAAGGGGTGGCCGGCTTTCATGCGAAGTAACAGTATATCGGAAGGTGATGAGTGTGTATTTAAGTACATTACAAGCAAAGATAAAATGTGTCTAGCCAAAGTCACCAACACTAAAACTCAGGCTCGGTTGTCGTCGCCAGTCAAAGTTGTGAAGAGGAAGAGGGGGCGCCCAACCAAAGTTGTAAAGAGGAAGAGGGGACGTCCAGCCAAAATTACGATGACAGAAAATGTTAAGGTTACGGTGGAGGAAGTTGTGAAGAGGAAGAGAGGGCGGCCAGCAGCGTCACCACGGGCGACAGAAAATGTAAATAGGCCACGTGGAAGGCCAGCTAAGCAACTATGTCGAAAGGTACTGCAGCAAAAATGATGATCACTGGACTAAATCAGGTGGTAACTTTTTTAATCAGTGTGTATTAGATGTAAATTAATGTAAGCGTGGTTGAAGTCAAGCTAGGAAATTCAGTTAATATGTCACTGTATTAACATTCTTGTGACATGATCAAAATTCCTGCATCCGCATGTGCGCTTCCCCAGAAGGAGGCACACATTGTAACAATTCATCGCGATAGCTGCCTTTGGCTCTACTCTAATTGGCAAACTGGATATATAAAAACAACTGCGGTTTAACTTGTCGAGATGCAAATCTAACTAACACACACTAACAACTTCACTAGTTTCTAAGATATTCTTTTATAGTTGTTACTAAAGAACATAATGGGTCTCACCGCCGCACAGACTTAGTAATCCTTGTCTCCCTGGAGAGTTTTACGTCGCTGCTTCAAAATTGTTTGCGCTTGGGAGGAGAGGTTTACGTCACTGCTTCACATTTGTTTGCACTCAGAAGGAATTGAGCTCGAGACATTTCTTATATTACTGCACAGACTTAGTAATCCTCTTAGTGGTTGAATCTGCGCATTTTATAGTGATATTACTTCTAGTTGAAAGGAGCTTCTATCATTGGTGGTCTGTGGTGATCACCATTGTTTGTTGGAGCAAAATTAGCGGTTTTGCACATTTTTTTTTTCTAACACTACATTAGAAAACTTCTACCCTTTGATTAATTTGTATTCGTATTTTTTATTCTAACACTACATTATCTTTTGACCATTTTTGTCACAAAAACTACCTCTAAAATGATATGTGCTTTTGAAAGAGCAACTCGTGTTCCTTTGCATGCCAAAAAAGAGCTTTTGATGCTTAAAGATGACTTTATGAAATTTATCACAAGGATGCATTTACTTTTAATTACCGATACCATCAATATACTTTTAAATTTTTTATCAAGTTGAACCAAACGTATATATTGTGACATCACTAGCCCATTTAGCCAACGATCGTTTGCAAAATTAGTCCTTTATATTAACGGGCATTTTTAATTAACTAAATTTTTTATTTTGTTGATGTCTAAGGTATAAGTGTCTAGTTTCCTAATTAGTAAGAATAAAGGTCGGTTGTTTATGTCCAACTCAATCAGGCCCGTACTCATTGTAAGAGTCGGTTCCCCCTCATCTCTATAAAAGGAGGTGAGGGGGAAAGTACTAATGTACGTCATTCTTTCAATAAACTAATCAGTCGATTAGGAATTTACCTTGTGGGCTTCGCTTTTTCTTTATTGTCGATTCTGCTGTAGTGTGTGTTCTTCGCGATCGATATTCCGCATCTAGTAATCAGGGTTATAGGTATTAAACTCGATAAGTGGTATCAAGAGCTCAGGTCAACGAGTCTTCTGGTTTACTAGGAATCGATTGCTGAGGGTTTTGTTGATCGGATATATAGATCTACAAAGGAGCAGCTAGTCAATCGACTTTAAAGGGTAGTTGGTTTTCAGTGTTGAAGATCGACTGAAGATCTGCCATTGTTGTTGTGGAGTAACAGAGAGAAAGAGAAGAAGGAGATAAAGAAAAAAGTCTAGGTGACGTATATTAATCAAAAGGTTTTTTTTTTGGTTTTGGCCTATATCACTTATTCCTTATTTGTGTTGGGCCAAAGGATTTTTTTTCTTTGGGCTTAACAAGGTTATATATTTTTCTTTTGTTTTATTTGTATAAGACATAAAGATTAATGTATTTTGAAGTGTGTACACAAGGGGACTTCGTGATTCGTAATTGTGAGGTTTAATATATCATAAGGTTTAGCGAATCATCGAAGGGGCTTTGCCGGTTTGTGATTGTGAGGTTTTATCACAAGGTTTAGCAAATCAACAAAGAGATTAAAGAATGACGGGAGCCAAGTTTGACATCGAAAAATTTGATGGAACTGGTGATTTCGGGTTATGGAGAATCAAGATGCGTGTTTTATTAATCCAGAACGGATGTGAAGCAGCTTTGGAGGTTTTACCCGCGAATATGGAAGCTGCCATGATTTTGTGTTTATGTAACAAGGTCCTGAGAGAGGTTACCGGGGAGACAACTGCAGCGGGGGTTTGGTCAAAGCTCGAGTCTTTGTACATGACAAAGTCATTGGCCAACAAGTTGTACCTGAAGAAGAAGTTGTATACATTCTACATGTCGACTGGACGAAAGATTTCCGAGCATATAGATGAGTTCAACAAAATTGTTCTTGATTTAGCAAATATTGAGGTAAAATTCGAGGATGAAGATCTTGCTTTATTGTTACTCACTTCTTTACCAGCATCATACGAACACTTTGTAGATACCTTGCTCTATGGACGGGAAGCTTTGACTTTGGAGGACGTGATGGCCACACTAAATTAAAAGGAAATCAAAGAAAGGTCCAAGGCGAAGGGGGATGATGGTGAAGGGTCATACTTGAGGGAAAGAACTCATCGCAGGAATTCGCATCAGTCAAGGGGAAAGTCAAGATCGAAGTCTCGAGGTGGAAGACTCAAATGCTTTATTTGCCAATCTGAGGAGCACTTGAGAAGAGATTGTCCGAAGAATAATCGCAAGAAGTCAAAAGGTTACGTCAAGAAAGATGATCAACCAAGCTCCAGTCAGGGGCAGATCTAGCTTGAACACAGGGTATGCACGTGCATACCCTGTTTAAAATTTGAGTAGTGTAATTTTTTTTGTTAATGTTCAGAAGTAATAAGAATATACACTAGAAATTTGTGAGTGCACACCCTTTAATATGAATGAAAAATCGTGGTGCATACCCTCTTTAAGTTACCTTTGCTAGCAAAAAGAAAGAATGAAAAAAAAAAGTTTTCCTAGTAATCTTAAGCAAGCCAGCAGTTTTGAGGAAGAAGAAGGAGGCGCCCTCATGACTTGTGTAGGGTTTTATATTTTGGTTTGGCCTAGTTAAGATATTAATATTAACTGCTAATATTCAAATCAAAGCCCGTTCATTTTTTATCACAAAGCCCAAGTAAAAAGCACAACTTATAAATATTTGTTTTTTGGACACCAATCTTATACTGCAGTGTTTTCTTATTCAATATTTCAGTTCATAATTTTTACATTTGATTATATTCTTACGTTTCCAATCTTTTCAGCATCTTATTTATTTCGTCACAAGTCTAATAAATTGGTTTTTGATTAATCTACTTTCGGATAGATCATGGTTCTTTTGCATTATAATTCCGTAGATAAACTTAAACCCGAATAAACTCGAAATGAACCAACTAAACTCGAATAAACCCGACATGAACCAACTAACAACCCGACTCGAAAAACCAAATTTTCAACTTTTTACTAATAATTGTGCATACCCTATTTTGAAATCCTGGATCCGCCACTGGCTCCAGTGGTTCGTTTTACGAAGATTCTGAGGTGATGATGGTGATGAGTGCAGAAAGATTGCAAGATTGGATCTGGATTCAGGAGGTTCATATCACATGTCACCCAGTTTAGATGTATTTTTTTATTTTCTAGAATGCAATGGGGGCAAGGTACTGCTGGGAGACAACAGGGAGTGCAAGATCAGGGGTATTGACAAGGTAAAGGTACAACTAAAAGATGGGTCAAGTTTTGTGTTACACAATGTCAGGTATGTTCCTGAATCTAAAAGAAACTTGATATCGATGGGAACTCTTGAAAAAGAGGGATATACCGTAAAATTGCAGTTGGGAAAAGTCAAGGTGATTAATGGTTCTAGGGTTATTATATCTGGAACCCGAAGGGAGAACTGTGTGTACTCTTTGGATGGCCATGCAGTGGCCGGTGAGCTTAATGCTAGTGTTGAAGAAAAAGACAGTCTTGTGCAGGTTTGGCATAAAAGACTAGAACATATCAGTGAGGCGGGACTACAGGTGCTGTAAAAACAGGGTTTGTTTGGCAAGAAGAGTCTAGGTAAGCTCGATTTTTGTGAGAATTGTGTTCTGGGAAAGTCACATCGAGTCAGTTTCGGTGTAGGAAGGCACCCTACTCAGGGAGTGACAGACTATGTTCATTTAGACTTATGAGGTCCGTCTCAGGTGGAATCATTGGGAGGTAAGAGGTATTTCTTATCTATTGTTGATGATTATTCCAGGAGGGTATGGGTTTACGTTCTCAGATTCAAACACGAAGCATTTGGGAAGTTCAAAGAGTGGAAGCAGTTAGTAGAGAATCAGGCTGGGAGGACGGTTAAGAAGCTTAGGACGGATAATGATCTTGAGTTCTGTAACTGGGACTTTAATCAGCTATGCACTGAGAGTGGGATTGCTAAACATTTAACAGTTGCCGGGACGCCGCAGCAGAATGGGTTAGAAGAACGGATGAACAGAACTCTCATGGACAAGGTACGCTGTTTATTAATATAGTCTGGATTGCCCAAGACCTTCTGTCGGCCGCATATCTTATTAATATGTCACCATCGACAAAGATTAAGAAGAAGACACCTATGGAGATATGGTCGGGCCATCCTAGTGATTATGGGATGTTGAGGGTTTTCGGTTGTGTCGCATATTTACACGTTAAACAAGGTAAGCTCGAGCCGAGGGCGATAAAATGCGTTCTTTTGGGGTATCCTGAAGGTGTGAAGGGGTACAGACTATATAGACTTGATAATGAATCACCTAAAATAGTCACAAGCAGGAACGTGGTCTTCAATGAAAGTGTCATGTACAAATACACGTTGAAGTGCAGGTAATGATAAGTTTGTTGAGTAATTACAGGTTGAGGTGGAACTGCAGAGGTTAAATAATCATACACCCGAGGAAGATCAGACACATCAATAAGATCAAATAGATCAGGAAGACCAGACAGATCAGGAAGATTAGTTAGATCAGATAGATGGCTGTGATGAAGATGCAAGGGTTCAAGAAATTGATCATCCACCGGATCTCACAGATTATCAATTGGTTCGGGATAGAGAACCAAGGACAAGAACGAAGCTGACGAGGTTTCAGGATGAGAGTAATATGGTTGCTTACGCGTTTGCTGCAGCAGAGGAAGAAGATACTCATGAACCGTTGACATACCATGAAGCAGTTGCTTGTGAAGACAGTTCTAAGTGGAAAGCTGCTATGAAAGAGGAGATGGATTCTCTGAGGAAGAACAAGACCTGGGTGTTAGTAGATCATCCAGCCGGGCAAAAGCTGGCGAGCTGCAAATGGCTGTACAAAATAAAGGAAGGGATTGAAGGTGTTTAAAAGCCTAGGTACAAGGCAAGGTTGGTGGCTCGTGGATTCACACAAAGGGAAGATATTGATTATAATGAAGTATTTTCGCCGGTAGATCGACACACATCTATTCGGGTTATACTTGCATTGACTGCGTGTAAAGATTATAAGCTCGAGGGCAGCTTGATGTAAAGACGATATTTTTACATGGAAATATTGAAGAAGTGATTTACATGAGGCAGCCACCGGGATTTGAACAAGGTAACAAGGTATGTTTGTTAAAGAAATCTCTTTATGGTTTGAAGCAGTCGCCTAGGCAATGGTACAAGAGGTTCGATGAGTACATGTTGAGCAACGGGTTTAAGCGTAGCAGTTACGACAGCTGCGTATATTACAGATGTTGTGCACCAGGGGAGTATATCTATCTATTGTTATATGTAGAGGATATGCTGATTGCTTGTAAAAGCAAGGCTGAGATTGCTTCTACCAAGTCTTTGCTTAAAAGGGAGTTCGACATGAAAGAGCTCGGGGAAGCAAAGAAGATTCTTGGTATGGAGATCGTCGGGGATCAAAGTCGCAAGATTCTGAGAGTGTCACAATCCGGGTACGTTTCTAAAGTTTTAAACAGGTTTAGAATGGACAATGGGAAGTCGGTTCAGACACCATTGGGTGGGCACTTCAAACTGTCGTTGAAGGATTGCCCGGTTTAGGGATTATGATGTTTAAAGAATGAGTAGGGTGCCATATTCAAATGCAGTTGGGAGCCTAATTTACTTGATCGTATGCACGAGGCCAGACATAGCGTATGTAGTAAGTGTAGTTAACAGATATTTGGCGAATCCGGGTAAACTCTATTGGGAAGCAGTGAAGTGGATTATGAAATATTTGCAGGGTACTGTAAACGTGGGTTTGGTGTATGGGACAAATAGTGGAAATCATGTGGACATAATAGGTTTTGTTGATTCAGACTACGCTAAGGATCCGGATAAAGGTAGGTCTCTCACTGGTTACGCATTTTTAGTACAGGGATGTGTTGTAAGCTGAAAAGAAACGCTACAACATGTGGTGGCTCTTTCAACTACATAGGCGAAGTATATGGCCCTTACGGAGGATGTGAAGGAAGCTATTTTGCTAAGGGGAATCTTTGAAGAGTTGGGCGTGAAACTCAACACCGTTGTAGTTAATTGTGATAATCAGGGCGCGATTCACTTATCGCGGAATCATGTTTTTCATGAAAAGACTAAGCACATCAATGTGTGCTATCACTTTATCAGAGAAGTATTGGAAGCAAAGACGGTTGAAGTTCTGAAGGTGGTTACTGAACACAATGTTGCGGATGTCTTGACGAAGGTGGTACCTGGACGCAAGTTACAACACTGCTTGGAATTGCTGAGTGTTGGGATAGGCTAATATATGCCTAAGGTGGAAATTGTTATGTTTAGTCATTATATTAGCCTGAGTCGATGTCTAAGGTATAAGGGTCTAGTTTTCTAATTAGTAAGAATAAAGGTCGGTTGGTTATGTCCAAACCCAAGCCGACCCGTACTCATTGTAAGAGTCGGTTCCCCCATCTCTATAAAAGGAGGTGAGGGGGAAAGAACTAATGTACATCATTCTTTCAATAAACTAATCAGTCGATTAGGGATTTACCTTGTGTTCTTCACAATCGATATTCCGCATCTAGTAATCAGAGTTGTAGGTATTAAACCCTATATACTTCTATTTAATTTTAAATTTATCTCGTAATTTTTAATTTATGTCGTACAGTTTAAGTTTAAAAAATGCAATTTTTTCTCTTACGCATTCTTTTTTTCAAAGTTAAAAAAAATATTTTTTAGATTACTTTAAAAAATTAATATTTTAAGAAGTTAAGAAGTACATAAAAAAAAAAATAAGAAAAGAGTAAAGCGAAATTTAATTTTCTAATTTCTATAAGTTTAGAAAAAGAAAAGAAATAGTAAAAAAGTTATTTAAAAGTTTTTTCTAAAGAAAATTAATTTTCGGTTAATTTTTTTTCCAATTTAAAGTGTATGAATTTTTTTAAGAAGTATGAAATTAAATAAAAATTAAATTAAAAGCAATTTTTTTTTTCTAATTAATAAAAACGTCTATTGATATATAAGACTAATTTTACAAATGATTGTTGGCTAAATGGACTAACGATGTCACAACATATAGATGTTTGGTTCAATTTGAAAAAAAATTAAAAGTACGTTGCTGATATCGGTCATGAACAAATAAGTGTTTCATTGTGGTATGTTTCAAGAAGTTCGTCATCATTCTATAGCCCTTATCTCTTATTTATTGAGATTGAATAGACCTCATAATTGGAAATATATGACAGATTCAGGGTTACATATGAAGGGATGAAAATTTGATTTTAGCAATTTTGCTCAAAATTCTCTACTTTGCGTGCATGTTCGAGGACGAAATTCATTTAACGGGAAGTGACTTTCACAGCCCATAAATTTTAGAATAATAATTAATTACAAGTTTGACCGCTCTAATGTAAATTTTTCATGCAAACCTTAATATACGTAAAACAAGAACATAAACCCGTGCATGATGTTAAATTATCATGTTTTCAGGTGTATATTGTTAGTAGACTCTTTTTGTGTCTTGAATAATTCCCCATAACTCATTAAAACCCCTAAACCAATATAAATACATTGTTTGAAGTCGGTTTACATAACAGGCCATGGACCTCAATAACAAATATGCTAATACTTCTTCGCAGATGGAACAGAAGGCGTTCAAACATTCAAACTGGAGCGAAACTCAAGAAATAAAGCACTTGACATTTGGTAAACATATTCGCACACTGGAAATGAGAGGGAACATGAAGCACACGAACCCGGCGAAGCAACAAAATCACAGACAAAATGAATGTCAAGCTCAATATGTTTAGTCCGCTGATGTTGAACAGGATTCGTAGACACATATATGACACTAACGTTATCACAATAAACAAGAGTAGCAGTTCAAGTGAAGCATGCAACTCAAGTAACAAATTCCGAATCCAAGTAGTCTCAACAACAACATTTGCAACACAACGATATTCTGCCGCTGCACTAGATCGAGACACTGTAACCTGTCGCTTGACAGACCAATATAGAAGGTTATCACCAAGGAAAGCACAATACCCGGAAGTAGCAGCCCAATCAACATCCGTGTAGGCAGTAAGCTGAGTAGTAGAGGAAACATGAAGTTGGAGGCCATGGTCAATATTTCCATGAATATAACGCAAAATGCGCTTCAAATCAGTAAAATGATCATCATGAGGGTCATGCATGTAAAGATAGACCAGTTGTACAACATATGATATATTTGGGCGAGTGAAAGTCAAATACTGAAGGGCACCTTGAAGACTGCAATATAAGGTAGGATCACTTACTGGGTCACCCTCAGAACCAAGCTTGGACTCAGTATCCACAGGGGTCCTACAGGGGTTACAATTCTACATGTGAGCCCGCTCAAGAATTTCTTCCGCAAATTTGGACTAGGACAAGAACAATCCAAGTTTCGAGCTTTGTGCACATATACCAAGGAAATAAGTGAGAGAGCCAAGATCAATCATAGCAAACTCACCGTGAAGTAATTTGATAATACGCTGTAAAAGAGCTGTAGATGAAGTGGTGAGTACAGTATCATCTACATATAGCAATAAATAAGCAATATTCGAGCCCCGACGATAGACAAATAATGGCGCATCGGTTTTGCTGTGCTGAAAACTGACGCGTATGATAAAGCTAGCAAATCGCTGAAACCATGTGTGGGGTGTGTTTTTGAGCCCATATAGAGAACGCTGCAAATGACAAACATAATCATGGTGAGTACAATACACATCCTGTTTGTTGATGCATGTACACTATCTCAGACAATTGGCCATGAAGAAAAGCATTCTTCACATCAAGCTGATGAATGAGCCATTCGTGCGATACTGCAAGACTCAATACAGTAAGGATCATAGCGGTTTAACAACCGGGCTAAAAGTCTCATTATAATCAATCCCCTGCTGTTGAATGAGACCATTCACAACCAACCTAGCTTTATACTTGCTTAAATAACCATCCACATTAAATTTATGCCTGAAAAGTCACATAAATCGAACAACGTTAACATTAGTTGGACGAGACACAAGGGCCCACGTTACGTTAGAAATCGAAGCATTATATTCAGCTACCATATCC
Source organism: Glebionis coronaria (assembly GCA_025667525.1). Classification (NCBI taxonomy): domain Eukaryota; kingdom Viridiplantae; phylum Streptophyta; class Magnoliopsida; order Asterales; family Asteraceae; genus Glebionis; species Glebionis coronaria. The sequence continues at coordinate 580,295,795 of CM046879.1, forward strand.
TTGTGCCAATGAGGTCACGAAGAGCATGTAAGTGGGAGCGAGGGATAGGCGAAGTAGTGGTGGTATGAAAATTCATGCGTGTAAGTGGTTTTGATATGCCGCCCACTACAATTGTGACCATAGGATGTATATTGGTAGTGTGGGCGGAATGGGCAGATGGTGTGGAACTAGAGGCATGTGAGATAACTGTTGGGCCAGGCGTAGTTGGCTCTCGAGTGAAAGGTAATGGATTGGCGGGCATTTTCTGTTGTGTGGATGCGAGAGTTCGAGGATCAGAGGGGTATTATGGAGATTGTTGTAAGGCTTGTGAAGATTGAGTTGGTCTTCAGCCATTTTCAGTGGGATGTTGGGTTGTAAATGGAGGCGTGGGAAATGGTGAAACAGTAAGGGGAGGTAAGTTGTGCATTTGAGGATCAAGTGGATGGGTAGTGTGAGATGCAGATGTGTGGTGAGCAGGTAGCAAGAAATCATATGATGGAGGTATGTTGGGTGTCATGGAACCAAAAGGGAATTGATTCTCATCAAAAATAACATGGCGGGAAATAATAATTTTATTGGTTGAGAGGTCAAGGCAACGATACCCACGATGTAGAGCCGGGTAACCAAGAAAGACACATGCGGTGGACCGAGGTTGGGGTTTATGATCAAAGAAAATGTGTGGATAACAAAGGCATCCAAACACTCGTAAATGAACATAAGTGGGTGGTTTGTTATAAAGCTTGGTAAAGGGTATCTCACTACTGATGGAAGTGGATGAAAGAATATTTAAAAGGTGCACGGCCATTTTTGGGGCTTCCACCCAATAAGAAGGTGGTATATGTGCTTGAAAAAGAAAGGTTCGGGTAATACTGTTGAGGGTGCGTAGCATATGTTCCGATTTCCCATTTTGTTGAGATGTTTTAGGGCATGAAACCGAAACTAGATGCCATTATGATGGAAAAGGTTATGAAAGCGGGTATTATCAAACTCACCTCAATGGTCACATTGTAAAGCTTTAATATCAACATTAAATTGTTTGTTCAGGCATGCGCAAAAATTAACAAATGTATCAAATAAGTCGGATTTAAGAAGCAAAGGATACCTCCAAACATAATGTGATAAATGATAAAAAAATATAGCATAATATTTAATACCACTTTCACTCAAGATGGGGGATGTCCACAAATCAGAGTGAATAATATCAAATAAAGAAGCAACAATTGACTCAGAGCTGTAAAAAGGAAACCTAGTGTGTTTGCCTAATTGACACGCATGACACAAGCGGACAACTTTGTTTTATTACATGAAATGAACTGAGAAGACTCTAAGAGATGGATCACATCTTCACTTGGGTTTCCAAGGCATCTGTGCCACGTGGTGGGACTTGAAGAAAACAAAGCAAGTGGTGCGGTAGTGAATGGTTGCTGAGTGACAGGATAGATATCACCAGTGCCATTACTACGAAGTAGAAGCCGGTGGGTCTGGTAAACCATAAGCATCAAAGTCAACAGACACATTATTGTCACGAGTAAATTGACGAACGAAAATCAAATTTATGATTATATTAGGTGTAACAAGGACATGATAAAGGTGAAGAGGTTTGTGTGGTGTGTGTGCACAAAGCAATGACCCGTGTGAGTCACGGGTATAGGTTGGCTATTGCCAACATATAAGATTTATATAAGCTTGGATTGCTAAAAGAAGTGAGCATACCTGTGTTCTCAGCAAGATGAGAGGATGCCCCAGTATCCATGTTCCAAGATGGTTCTTGAAGCGTCATCGTTTAAAAAGCATGTGGTAAGCATAGTGGCTTGAGGAAGATACATGGATGGCATAGTATAGTGTATATCTACGTAATCCTTGGATTATCTAATATATGGAAGTGATGTAATTAGAGAGAGAGAGAGAGAGAGAGAGAGAGAGAGAGAGAGAGATGAAGAAAGAGAGAAAAAGATGAGATTTAGAGAGAGAAACTAGAGATATAAAGGAAAAGTGTAAAATAACATTGAATGAAAAGTGAAGTACAAAGAGTATTTACAAGGTTTATATACCCATGTCCATAAGATGGACATGGGCCGGCCCAAGCCAAGCCCACAAGTGGTCGTTTTACTATTCGTGATATCACCTCTAACTACGAGCTCGACTACTACTATTTTTGGAGTGACCGATCCTTTTTAAATACGGAAAAACGTATTTCCAACAATCTCCCCTTAAGGGAGGTCACTCCAAGTTACAAAGTCCTAAATCTAGCATGTAATGCTTGTCTTTAGTCTCGAGCTCGTAGTCTCTAGCTAGACAAGCGAGTTGTGGTGTGAATGAAACTTTCTTAGGAATTTCATATTTCCAACAATCTCCCCCTAAGGAAGGTCACGCCACTTTACAAAATCTTAAACCTAGCATACTATGCTCGAGTCTTGACTTGAAAACTTCAGTTGTTTGCTTGTGAGTATGCTGACGTGATCTTTGACTTTAGGCTTGGAGCATGGTCTATTGACCTTGACTTGTGTTAGCCTCAAAATAATGAGTCAAACAAGAATGTTCGGTCATAGGTTTCTATTGTAATATTTATTAGAACGTTGTAATAGTTAGTTAAATAGTCGTGGTTCACGGGCTTGGATTTATAGTAATTAAAGTCCAAACGACAAGCCCGACCCAATATATAGCCCATTAAAGCCCGCATGTGGGTGGACTATATATACTACCCTCCTAGCATGTTAGGAGGGTGGATAGTCATTAGTAACTCTCATTATTCCTAATCTAATATTCACCAAGTTAATTATCTCTCTCTCTACTTTCTCTCACTACTCTCTCTCTCTAGGAATCCATCTCTTTTCATCTATTTTCTATCACTAATCATCATAATATTATGGGACAACATTTGGTATCAATCGCCACGGGGTAGATTGTGTTTGGTTGTTTGGTTTGAATTTGATTCGGTTGATTTTTCCATATAAATCGTCCCGAATTAAATTTTGTTTAGTATTTTCGGGATAGAAATCTTGATATAAATCATTTATATCGATTTGGTAGGGATTTGGTTTGGTTTTCGTGGTCAAAATCGCAAGATTTTGAGGTGTTTGGATTCATTTTGGAGTTTCGGTTAATTTACTGTTTAAAGATCATTCCAAATTCAGTTTTTCGGAAAAGGGTCAATTATTCCGAAAAAGATTTTCGGAAAAGGGTTTACTATTCCGAAGAAGTGCATATGCTGAAAAAGTGAATTTTTCTGAAAAAGTGGTTTATTCCGAAGATTTCAGGTTTGTTGTTATTCCGAAGATTATCCTTTATCTGAATTTTGCTTATTCTGAAAAACCCATTATTCCGAAGAAGTGATTTTTTCTGAAAAAGTGTTTATTCCGAAAAAGTGGGTTTTTCTGAAATTTTCTCTGAAAACAACAATATTCCGAAAAAGCACTTATTCCGAAGAAAGTTCTGAAAACAACAACATTCCGAAATGGCATTTATTCCGAAGAAAGTTCTGAAAACTCGTTATTCCGAAGAAGTCTTTATTCCGAAGATTATTCCGAAGAATTGTGGATTCCGAAGATTATTCCGAAGAATTGCGGATTCCGAAGATTATTCCGAAGAATTACTTATTCCGAAGATAATTCCGAAGATTTGCTTATTTCGAAGATTATTCCGAAGATAATTCCGAAGACTTGCTTATTCCGAAGATAGTACTTATTCCGAAGATTTGCATTTTTCTGAAAACCTCATTATTCCGAAATACCCAATTTTTCTGAAAATGTTAGTTATTCCGAAGAAACCCCAATAGTGAAAAATTTTAAACGTGTGATTTTTCGCTTTCGATTTTTTGGTTTCTTGTGAAGACAATTTTTAGGGGATTTTAACATTTTTCATCGACAACAACAATCAACACACATCTACTTAAGATCTATTTACACTTCATCGATTTCAAGTTTCTAGATATGGATTCTACTCAAGAGTATCGTGTCACAAACAACAATATCATGGTGGCAGGGAATAAAGAGAGACCACCAATGCTTGTAGCTGGTCGGTATGCTCAATGGCAATCACGTTTCATACGATACCTTGATACAAGACCAAATGGTGATGCCTTGAGGAAATGTATTACTCATGGACCATATGTATTCAAGAAAATCTCAAGTCCTCCAAGAGCAGCCACAGATACTACTGATCCAATTCTTACAAGTGAACGTGATGAAACAAGAGCTGATCTCACACCTGAAGATTGTGCTTGGCATGATGCGGAGAAGGAAGCCATCTATATGGTTCTAAGTGGGATTGCAGATGACATTTATTCCACGGTTTATGCTTGTCCTACAGCACATGAAATGTGGACTGCTATTGAACGCTTGCAACAAGGAGAATCACTCAACAAACAAGATGTCAAAACAAACTTGTTTTGGAATTTTGGCAAGTTTACTTCAAGGGATGGAGAATCAATTGAATCTTACTACTCCAGGTTTTATAAGATGATGAATGACATGACAATAAATAACCTGCAAGTCTCCACCATGCAAGTCAATGTTCAATTTCTTCAACAACTTCAACCCGAGTGGACACGGTTCGTCACTTTGGTGAAACAACAAGAAAAGTTAGACGAGGTCTCATATCATCGACTCTTTGATATCTTGAAGCAATTTCAGAATGAAGCAAATGACATTCGAGCTGAACGTGTTGCAAAAACGGCTAATCCACTTGCTTTAGTGACTACCACTCAACATGTTCAAGATCCCCACTCTCGTGCTCCTAAACCATACTCCACTACATCATCTTCACCACGATATTCCACATCATCTTAGTCTTCATCTTCCACAAAATCTCGCAGTAAAGTGCCAAGAGCACCATCACCACCATCTGAATCATCATCTGAAGAAGATAGTGATGAAGACCAAGCTCAAAAGAATCGAGAGATGAAACAACAAATTGCTTTCATAATGAAGACTTACAAGAAAATCTACAAACCCACCAACAACAATCTTCGTACATCATCTAACACCAAGAACCGATATGTTGAGAGTCCTCCAAGGTATGACACACGTCGACGTGGTGAAAGTCCTTCTAGGTGTGATCGACATAATCCAACACATGTTGAGGGTTCTGCAAGATATGATCGACAAACTGCCAAGTATGATACTCAGAGGATTGCTGCTGCTACTGGGAATAGGGAAACGGTTGGAAGTCTAGTGGTTCAGCAGAGTGGGACTCAATGTTTTAATTGCCAAAGTTATGGTCACATGGCAAAGGAATGCAGGAAGCCGAAAAGGGTTAGAGACTCCAGCTATCACAAGGAAAAGATGCTGCTATGCAAGAAAATGGAAGCAGGGGTTAAATTGTCAGCTAAGGAAGGAGCAATGCTTGATGATACTGATGATGAAGATTCTGATCAAGAGCTTGATGCATATTACTCGTACATGGCAAAGGTTGAAGAAGTTCTCAAAGTCACTGAAGATGACAATGGCCCTATCTTTGACACTGAGCCAATCGATAAGGTACACACTACTGATGAATATAATGTGTTTGGTGATATTCCTGAGCATAGTGATCTACCCAATGCCATTAATGACACGTGTATGATGGAAACGGTTGATAGCAATACCACACCCGCTTCATCAGACATGTGCAATAATGAGTCTGAGGATGATCAACATGCAAATGAATATGATGAAGAGGAACGTATTGCGCTTGCTAATTTAATTGATACTTTACAAAAAGATGTCACTGAAAATAAAAAGAGTCAAAAGCAATTAAATAAGGCAAACGCTACGCTCACTCAAAGTTTTGAAGAATGCAAAGCTGCTCTTATCAAATCTACTGAGATGACTGAAAGCTATAGAGATGAGCTCCTTCAGAAAACCAAAGAGCTTGAGGGGTACAAGGGAAGTGCGTTAAAAAATCAAAAGGACGATTTTGAACACAAATATAATACCACTCTTGAGTTATTAGCCAAAGAGAAGCGTCAATATAATGTTTTCTTAATGGATGAACGTCAAAAAACGTACCTTGCCAATACCAGAGTTAATGAACTTGAACAAAAGCTCTCTATGACCACTACTGATTCTGCTAAAATTCTAGAGGATAAGAAACAAGAGGTAGATGCATTAAAACAAGACTTCAAAAGTAGATATGATAAAGAAACCGAAAAAGTTACGAAACTAGAAGCACAAGTCGAATTTTTGAAGAACGTTGTTTATAAAACGCATGATTCTATTCATCCGTAAGAATGCTAGCACCTCCATCGATGTTTAAGGTTCAAGCTAGCTTTGCAAGTCCTGAGTACCTTGCCAAAGCTCAAGCTGCGAACCCGTGTCTTTATCTTGATGAGACTGAAAGAACCGATCTTGATTGCATGCCTGTTAGTGCCGATAGTGAAGAGACCACCCTTTGGGATGATGATAGTCAACCACTTGTCAATAAGGAGTTTGTGAAACCATATAATTATGCTTATGAGAATAGTCTTTATGGTCTTTTCAACAAACAAACTCAGAAAACTCGTGAGGAAGTGTTTCTAGAATGCAAACAAAAGAGAATTCAATGGAAGAAAGCATTTGCCCCTAAGAAATCTAATGTTTACAAATACATAAACTACCTCCCTCTAGATGAATCTAAAAGCAAGAGTAGGAAAACATTAGGTATTATTAAACACCACATAGATAATGTTAAATCTATTGTTGAAAGAGACTGGGCAAAACGTGAAAATGCTGAGTGGACACGTCCGATTCCTCAAGATATTACCTTGCTTGTGAAAGAACTCTTAATTCCAAACACGACGTTGATTAAAGAAACTGTTCTTCAACTTGAGGAGTTCATAGGACTGAAATGTATGATGATTTAAAATATGTTGACTCTCTTGAGAAACACATTGATGATCTTCAAATGGATAAGTCTGATTTTCAGATGAATATGATTTACTCTTGCAAGAATGCGTTTCTAAAGATGTTATGTGTGCTTATTTTACATCTTGTGCTGATATTGATGAATATTCTGATGTTGCATGCAAATATCTTGATAAGATCAAAGAATGTGAACGTCTTGAAATTGAGCTTTCGAAACGTAAAGAAAATGTTGATAAAAAGGCTTTTGAGTTACTTCAACACAAAACTGATTTCCTTCAAAAACATTGTCATTCTCTTGAACTTGCTTTGCAAAAAGACGTTGGTAGTTTTCCACATGATAATAAATTGCAAGAAAAACTTTCTCAAACGTTTCGAGAAATGAATGAACAGAATTTGGAAATTAAAGGGTTGAAAGCTCAGTTACAATACAGGGACAGAGCGATAGCAGAGTTGCAGAAACTCGTTGCTAAAATGGGTGGGAAAATCATGAAACCTAGCATTAAGAAACCTGTTGTTAGACAACCCAATGCTTCTAAAGTGAATAGATCCTCTATCTTGGGAAAACCATCTGCTTTATCAAATTCCTCGTTTGCAAAACCTGTGTTTGCCCCCAAGATAGATGGAAAGGAAAGGTTACCACAAAATCAACCCATAAGGAATGCCATAGCACCAAGCGTTAAGCACAATAATGTGATTAAACCAGGGATGTATTGAATGACCACTAAGCCCACAAACAAAGTTACTCAATCGCCTCAGACTTAAAGAAACACTAATATTCGTGTGTCTTCTACTACAAGAATAGTCTCCACTACTAGTGTTAGCCGGCCTCATCTTAAGAGCACTCAAGTGAATGATAAGGTCTGGAAACACAAGAATCAAGGGAAGATGAAGGAAGTAGAAGAACACCCTAGGAATTTGAATGTTTTTAAGAATAAAAAGTCTGTAATCGCATGTAATGACGATATGAATGATGTGAATGATTTGAATGCTATGAATGCGAAATTTGTTTGTGTCAAATGTGGCAAGTGTGCTAATGCTAATCATTCTATGTGTGCTATGAATAAAGTCAAAGGCGTAGATACTAGAACTAAGAAGCAAGTTGCGATGCCTATTAGAGCTAGTAAACCCACACGCAAAGTAAACCATTCTGGTGCTACCCCCACTAAGAAAAGTAATGCATCAGACTCCACCACTAAGAATCCTAGAAGCAAAATTAAGGAATTATATGAGTCTGCTAGCAAGTCTTGGAAATGGTGGTTTGCTAATCAATGTCCTCCCAAATATAAATGGATGCCGAAAGCTAGGACAGAAAATGTGAAAACGAGTGTTAGTTTGCCTTTAAATGTTGATAAGGACACTAATGATTCTACTATCACAACTACTGTGGTATCCAATTTAGCAAATGCTCCATCGTGTTTAAACTCTTCTGCAGGTGATACAAATAATTCTCTTCGTACTGGACTCCGGATGCACGAAACACATGACGGGGAATCTCAAGCTTCTAATTAACTTCGTGGAGAAGTTCCTGGGTACGGTCCGATTTGGAAATGATCAATTTGCACCGATCCTAGGATATGGAGATTTGGTTCAGGGAAATATCACGCTAAAAAGGGTATACTACGTCGAAGGGCTCAATCACAATCTTTTCTCGGTTGGTCAATTCTGTGATGCGGATTTGGAAGTTGCTTTCAGAAAGAAGACATGTTTTGTTCGTGATTATGATGGGAATGACTTACTTACCGGTACACGGGGTACTGATCTTTACACAATTTCACTTCAAGACACAACTTCATCAACTCCAATTTGCTTCATGGCTAAAGCTTCAACGACTCAGGCATGGTTATGGCATCAACGTCTTTCTCATCTCAACTTTGATACCATTAACTTGCTTTCCAAGAAAGATATTGTGAGAGGCCTTCCAAGCTTGAAATTCATCAAAGATCATCTTTGTTCTTCTTGTGAACTTTGTAAAGCTAAACGAAGTAGCTTCAAAACAAAGACCACACCAAGCTCTAAAGGACGGTTAGATCTTCTTCACATGGATCTGTGTGGTCCCATGCGTGTTCAGAGTATCAATGGAAAGAAATATATTCTGGTAATAGTCGATGATTACTCACGGTACACATGGACTCACTTCTTGAGGTCCAAGGATGAAACACCAGCTTCCTTAAATTGATACAACGTGGTCTTCAAGCTCAAGTTAAAGTGGTTCGTACTGACAAAGGTACAAAATTTTTGAATTCAAAACTGAGAAACTATTTTGAAGCCGAAGGGATTGAACATGAAACATCTATTGCTCGAACACCCGAACAAAACGGAGTTGTTGAAAGACGAAACCATACTTTAGTTGAGGCTGCTCGAACATTATTATCCGCTTCAAAACTTCCACTGTACTTTTGGGCCGAAGCCGTGTCAACCGCATGCTACACAGAAAACCGCTCCTTAATTATCCCAAGACACGAAAAGACACCATATCACATAATTCATGATCGAAAACCTTCACTCAAACACCTTCATGTTTTTGGATGTACCTGTTACATCATTCGAGATGGTAAAAATTTGGATAAGATGAAAGAAAAAGATGATGCATGTATTCTTGTGGGATATGCAACTCAGTCTAAGGGATATAGAGTATACAACAAGAGAACAAAATTGATTGTCGAGACTATTCACATCCGATTTGATGAATTACAAGAAATGTCACTTGAACAAAACAGTTTAAGTCCCGATACACAACGACAAACGACTTCCGTTCACAACCGCACGGAACTCGAAACTCAAGACCACAACAATGAACCGTCAAGTTCAACGCTGGTTCCAGAAAATGTTCCTAGAGCTGATATGACAGTAGACACGACTATTGAAGAGTTGAAAATGTTATATGGACCAATGTATGATGAATATTTCACGGGGGAGAAACAAGTTGTATCAAAGTCTTCCGCTGTCACTCTTGATAAGAATGATGATACCGATCATCGTCAACAACCGGATACAACTTCATCTACTTCAACACGGGTTGCTGCAGATTTACCTCCTCAGAATATCACTTCAACAATCGATCCTACAACATCCACAAATATTGTCATTGCTCCAAAGAACACAAATCAAGCAGACGATGCATTATCTGACGAAGACGAATTTATCAACCCATTCGGTACACCGGTACACGAAACTGGAGAGTCTTTTACTCGCCATGTTGATACGTCAAATATGCATACGTTCTATCAACGACATCCTTCAACACATCATTGGACCCGAGATCATCCTTTGGTTCATGTCATTGGAAACCCTTCACAGCCTGTTCGCACAAGACGACAACTTAACACAGATGCCGATGTTTGTATGTTCGCACTCGCCGTGAGTTCAGCTGAACCGAAAAACATCAAAGAAGCATTAGCTGATAATGCTTGGATTGAATCGATGACGGATGAACTTCAAAAATTTGAAAGACTTAAAGTCTGGGAACTTATTGACAGACCATACGATGTAACACCATTAAATCTTAGATGGATCTGGAAAAACAAGATGGATGAAGAAAACACGATCATCAAGAATAAATCTAGGCTAGTGGCTAAAGGGTATGGACAGAAAGAGGGTATTAATTTTGAAGAATCATTTGCTCCAGTAGCTCGAATGGAAGCTGTCAGGATTTTTCTTGCTTATGCTGCACATAAGGGATTCATTGTCTATCAAATGGACGTAAAGACGGCGTTTCTTAACGGTCCTTTGAAGGAAGAAGTCTATGTCACGCAACCGGAAGGATTCGTCAATCCTCATTATCCTGACAAGGTGTATCGTCTCCACAAAGCACTTTATGGATTCAAGCAAGCTCCAAGGGCGTGGTACGACGAGCTCTCGAAATTTCTGGTCTCCAAAGGTTTCTCAAAAGGTTCCATTGATTTAACTTTGTTCACTTATAAATATGGGGATGACATTTTGCTTGTGCAGATTTATGTTGATGACATTATTTTCGGGTCTACAAACCCAAAACTTTCAAAATGGTTTGAAAAAGTTATGCACAACAGATTTGAAATGTCTATGATGGGCGAACTAAAATTCTTTCTAGGAATTCAAGTTCACCAATCCCCAAGTGGTATCTTTATTAACCAAGCTAAGTATTGTCAAGAGATAATCACAAAGCATGGTATGACATCATGTGACCCCGTTGGGACACCATTATCAACCACATCCCTAGATGCTGATTTGGAGGGATTACCCATAGATCAAACGAGATATCGTTCCATGATTGGGTCCCTCATGTACTTGACAGCAAGCAGACCTGATATTCATCATGCTACGTGTTATTGTGCATGATATCAAGCACGACCCACTGAAAATTACCTCAAGGAGGTTAAACGGATCTTTCGGTACCTTAAGAATACCATTCACATGGGACTCTGGTATCCAAGGGAAACCGGTTTCTTTCTAACGGCCTATTCAGATTCTGATCATGCAGGGTCTCTTGATACACGTAAAAGTACTTCTGGTGGTGCACAATTTCTAGGTCAAGACAAGCTTGTGGGATGGTCTTCCAAGAAGCAGGATTGCACGTCACTTTCATCAGCCGAAGCGGAGTATGTGTCTCTATCTGCGTGTTGTGCTCAAGTTCTTCGGATGAGAACACAACTCACGGATTATGGCTTCCATTTTGATAAAGTACCTATGTACTGTAACTCAACGTCGGCCATAGCTATCTCCTGCAATCCGGTACAGCATTCCTGCACGAAGCACATTGATGTCAGATATCACTTCATTAAGGAACAAGTTAAAAAGGGTATTGTTGAATTATACTTTGTTGGAACTGATTACCAATTAGCTGACTTGTTTACAAAAGCTCTTTCGAAAGAGAGGTTTGCGTATCTTGTTAGGCAAATTGGTATGAGATGTTTGACTCTAGCAGAACTGGAGATTCTGGCAAAGAAGCCTGCTTGATTCATCTATCAAACATCTATCTGTAAATATAATGAAAAAGAAAAAAAACTGAATTAAAAAATCTTTGAAAATCCAAAAATATTCTTCTCGACATGTCTTTCAGTATCGATAATATGGACTTACCTAGAAATGTCGCTCAATAACGACAAGGGTGTGTACATAAAGCTCGAATGAAAGTTGTAAATATTTTTCAAAACATGTCAGTTCTATTTTTTCAAAAGGAAATTGTCTATTTTGGACAATATTTCCAACAACGGGTAGAGCAATCTATCACGGGTTGAGCTTGTCACAAAACATTCAACGTTTTGAGCTCAACACAATGGTTTGTAATCACTTTCAGATTGCAACCCGGAACTATCTTCACGGGGGAGTGTACGACTTAGTACTCTTACCCTTAGCAAAAGAAGTTCAATCTTCTTACACTTGAGTGGATTCGTCAAGACATTCAAAGTCTATGAACTCAAGTTTATGCTTTAGAAAAACCTTTTCGACAAAAAGAATTGATTTTTCAAAAAGCGTTGAACACAATTTTTTCAAGAAATTCTCAATGATATTCAAAATCTTTCAAAAATTGTGTGTTCAACAACTCCTATCCTCAAAAGTTTAATGTGGATCAAATCCTCGTAATGACAATTCTATTGGATCAATTTTTGAGGGGGAGCGTTCCAAAATTCATGCTAAGTTCCAAAATTCCATTGAAAGTTTTCAAGACTATTTTTAACAATATATTTTAATCAAATTTGGTATCTCTAATATCAAACGATTTTATATATTAGAGATAGGGGAGAAAATGTGATTAAAATGTGATCTAAAGACTCAACACTCACGGTTACGATCAAATACCCACAACATCTTTAATTCACGATGTTATTGGTGTCAAAAGGGTGGTTAGGTTTAAGTCCTATGATCCAACCAGAACCGGAGAGATCTTCCCAGGGACAATCCAATAGATTATTAGAAGTCCTTAGGAAAGATGGAGTAGAATGTGAACGAAGCTGAATGCCGACTAAGTAACTGATGATAGCACTGGAACAATCACAACAAGGTGCTATTAATGATGTCTTGGTAAGCATTGAAGGGGTTGAAGAATGAAAAATAAATGTAAGGATAAAGAGTCTAAAGAAAGAAGCCCTCCGTACAACTTAGGCAGAAACCGGGTCAACTCATCATGAAGACAAACTCATCATGGACCCAGTGATGTGAAGCACAACCCTTTCCTAACTACTCAGGCTTCTCTCAAAAGAAGTTTGTTTTATTGTCACGGAGATCAACACGACTTCTATTGACTTTCTCACTCCGAGATAGTTGATATTGAATAGGTGGCATCTGCTCCAGCCTCCGACCACTAAAAGTTCACAAATCGAGTCTAGAGCCAAGAGATCAATCAAATCTCGTTAGGACACACGGATGAAGATCAAGAGAGTCCTACGCTATATCCTTGCGATATTGCTAGAACACTCAGAGTGATACTACTTAGTATTCACAATGATGAGTGGAAATCCTTCCAGTGTTAACATCAAACAGCACTGCGGTAGGTCATATGCAAGATTCTTTATGAATTGAACATATGTAAAACTGAAAAGCAACAGTGGTTTGATTCTGAATTGATTCAAACTCGTTTCAGGTTTCTACGCAATATCTTTATGGTCTTGCCATAACATTCAGAGTGATATTTATTAATATTCACAGTGACGAATGGAAATCCTTATAGCGTCAACATCAAACAGCGTTACGGTAGGTAACTTGTGAGATTCTTATGAATCAAACTTGTGTCAACTGGAAAGCAACAATGGTAAGATTCTTAATGAATCAAACTTGTTCCAGGAATTTGAATTGACGACTTTAATCAAGCGGATATTTATCCAATTGATTCACTCTTTATGTTCGCAGTCTTGCTTTGAGACGGTCGAGTAAAGAGAATGGCTAGTACAACCGCGAAACCCTGTCAAGGAGATTCTTAATTGAATCTACCTAATCACAGGTACGGTATTTAATATCGTATAACGGTCTTCACCGACCGGAGGTAAAACGCTACTGATTTAGAACGAATGTCAAAGCCATTCAGTCCGTGTCTATGTTTTGTCTCGAGAAGGTGGAGTCACGGTGTACTCAGGAAAGTCAAAGATTCAAAACCACATGTTCATGCCCAAAGACTTATTCAACAATTAATAGTGTGAGCATGTAGATAAAGACACAAGATCGCAAGATGGCAAAGACAAGTCAAGAATGATTTGAAGATCTCAAGATAAAAGACTTAGTCGAAAGTCAACGACAAAGGCTCAAAGATCATAGCATGAAGGAACAACACTACTATTACACGTTCAAGACTCATTTATGACGAAATTCATAAATCTCCATGGGACTCCAAATATCGAAGAGGAATGACCTCACATTGGGGGAGATTGTTAGCCTCAAAATAATGAGTCAAACAAGAATGTTCGTTCATAGGTTTCTATTGTAATATTTATTAGAACGTTGTAATAGTTAGTTAATAGTCGTGGTTCACGGGCTTGGATTTATAGTAATTAAAGTCCAAACGACAAGCCTGACCCAATATATAGCCCATTAAAGCACGCATGTGGGTGGACTATATATACTACCCTCCTAGCATGTTAGGAAGGTGGATAGTCATTAGTAACTCTCATTATTCCTAATCTAATATTCACCAAGTTAATTATCTCTCTCTCTCTAATTTCTCTCACTACTTTCTCTCTCTAGGAATCCATCTCTTTTCATCTATTTTCTATCACTAATCATCATAATATTATGGGACAACAACTTGTATGTGATGATACGAGATTCTTGAGATCATCTTCACGTGCGACCTTCGCCTTCTTGTGATACTTGCCTCCTCGTGACTTCATGTCCCACACAGTTATACTTTGTTGACTTCTTGAATGTTTTAGAGTTTCATACAGCGGAAGACTTTAGATTGAACTTTCTTGAATTTTGCTGAAATATTTGGTGCAAAAAATATAAGTATGTGAGGAGGACTTCTTCTCGGACAACCGCTACGCTACCGTCTTCAAATGTAGTAACATAAGTAGACACGAACGAAATGGATTTGACATTTTGTTTAATTCGGTAGCCTTTTACCTCCGGTCGGTGAAGACCATTGGATGATATATAAAATATCGTACTTGTGACAGGTAGATTTAATTAAAAATCTCCTTGATAAGATTTCATGGGTAAACCCGTTCTTTTTATTCGACCGTGCAAAGTTGACTGCGAACATAAATAGTGAATCATTTGGATAAAATTATCCTTATGATTGAAGTCGTCAATTCATGAACCTAGAACAAGTGAAATTCTATTATGAGCTTCACCATCGTTGCTTTCCAGTTTTCACGAGCTTGATTCTAATAGAATCTTGCTTGTCACCTACCATAGTGCTGTTTAATGTTGATACTAGAAGGATTTCCACTCATCACTATGAACACTAAAGAGTGTCACTCTAAGTGTTTTGGCAAGATCACTTAGATTTTACGTAGAGGACCTGGAACAAGTTTGAATTCAATTAAGAATCAAACCATCATTTCTTTCAAGTTATCACAAGATTGGTTCTTAAAGAACCACACGTGTCAACTACCATGAGCTTGTTTGATATTGGCTCAAGCAGGATTTCCATCTTCATTGTAATACTTTCGTATCACTCGGATGTTCTGGAAATATTACAAGAATATTGCGTAGGACTCAAAAAAATCTTTCTTACTTTTCACAGTGTGTGAAGAAGCAAGGAATAAATGGAAAGTGTCCTAATGAGGCTTTTGATGATCTCGAGGCTCTAGACTCAATAGTGCATTTTGATTAAATAAGCAATGGTGGGAGAGGATTGCCACCTATTCAATATCAATTTATTCGGAGTGAATAAATCAATAGATAACGTGTTGAACTCCATGACATTAAAACAAATATCTATTGAGAGACATTTAAGTTGGCTGGGAGGGGTTATGCATTGCATCGCTGGGTCCATGACGTCTTGTCTTCAATATTGAGAATGATTAAAATGATCCCAATAAATATGTGTGTTGACCCGGTTTCTGCCTAAGTTGTAAGGAGGGCTTATTTCTTTACACCCTTTATCATTACATTTCTTTTCCATTCTTCAACCCTTTAAATACTTACCAATACATCATTACTAGCACCTTGTTGTGAATGTTCCAGTACTAGCTTCAGTACTTGGTCGGCATTCAGCTACGTTCACAATCATTCTCCATCTTTCCTAATGACTACTATTACTAGCTATGGAATTGTCCTTCGGAAGATTCCACCGGTTCTGGAGGAATCATTAGACTTATACCTAATCTTACCACCCTTTTGTCACCACAACCGTGGTAAATTAAGTGTGTTTTGGGTAAGTACTTGTTACAATGAAAAACTTCCTTCGAATTACCAAATCCATTTGATCTTTGGTAACATATGCCTCGATATTCAAAAACATTTTACATATGTTGGGTAGAGCCCACACATTGAGTAAAACCATTATATTGATTAATCACATATTAAATCACATATTAAATCACATTTTCTCCCCCTAATAAGTGTGAAAACACTTATCCTTTTACCACTTATTTCCAATAATAACAAGACCAAAACGTGTATTTTATGTCGTAAAAGTCGGAATTATGCGTGGTTTGTGTTTTTATTGTGTTTTAGGACAAAAAGATGCAAAAGGAAGAAAACATGGGCTATCACGGGCTTTTATCGAAGAAAAAGACTAAAGACGAAGTCGAAAGATCGAGAATGCAAAAAGAACGGAAGTCCAAGGCCAATTCTGAAGATTTATCGAAGAAAAAGTCTAAAGACGGAAGTTTAATGAAGTCGAAGAACTCAAGTCTAATTATAGAAGAAAATTATAAGACAAGTTCAAGTTATATCGACAAATCCCGAGACGACGTCGAGAAAAGCAAAGAAATTAAGTCGAGTCGAGACGAGAAGAAAGAAATAAGATAGCTTAAGCATGTAATCTCCCCACCTCCTATAAATACCCTCCTAATATGTCATTAGGAGGGTGTTAGGTGGTTAGTTTTTAGGAGTAGTAGTTAATTTTAAGTGTGTTTTTAATTTTTCTTCTCTCTAGTTTTCCAAGTTTATCAACTTTAATCTTGTAATCTTTTGATATTAATCTTTAATCAATCAAGTTTATTTTCTTAATTCTCATTCTACCTTTCTTAATCTTTTACTTAATCTTGATAATCATGTAGCTTTATCATAATCTTGTTGATGGTTTGATTGTGTATATTTGATTGTGCTTATTAAATTGGTGATCTAAAAAGTTTCTAATTTAAAGTGCTTATTTTCCTTAATCTTCATGCTTAATAGTTTTTAAGAAATAAGTTGTTTTTAATAAGTTTAAGTTTTAATAAAAAATGCTTTTTTATTTCTAGCTTATTTAGTGTTTTAAATTTTTTTTTATTCTAGCTTATTTACTTTTCCTTAAAATATTTTTGGTTAAGTTCTTGGTAAAGTGCTTATTGATTTTTGGCTTATATTCTTAAATTTTCATGTTACGGAACAAATTGTCCCAAACCCTCTTATTCCGGATAAACTTAATAATAGTTTATTCCGGATAAGGGACTTTAACCCCTGATTCAGGATAAGCACACGTTATTGTTATTCCGGATAAGTCCTCATTTCTATTATTCCGAATAATAGCTCCTTCATCAGATTCCGGATAAGCATCATAAAATTTTTCCGGATAAGGAGATTGCCAGAGATTCCGGATAGTGTACTTCAAGTTATTCCGGATATATATTCCGGATAAGCTCCCAGCCTTGATTCCGGATAACCTGTAGAAGTTCATTTCGGATAAGTTGCAGTTCTAGGATTCCGGATTGAATTCCGGATAACCTTCACTTCTTCATTCCGGATAGTATTCCGGATAACACCTACTTGTCGATTCCGAATAGCAGCCTTCTCAGTCATTTTTCCGGATAAGCCTAAGAAGAAATTATTCCGGATAAGCTCCTTTATTTCCATATTCCGGATAAGCTGCTCAACAGCCATATTCCGGATAAGCTACATTTCCTCATTCCGGATAAGTGACATTTCTGCATTCCGGATAACATTCCGAATAAGGTTCTGTACTTTCAGTTTTTGAATTTTTATTTTTCCCGCCTTTTTTACTTAGCTTTATTCTAACTTGTCTTGTCTTAGTTTAATATTTTAAGTTCACATTTTTATAAGTTTAAATCATTTACTTTTCAATTTTTAAAGTCTTCATTTTTAGTTTAAAATTTTCAAGCTTTCGTTTTTATTTATTTACTCAACGACATTATCATATTTACCTTTAGTTTAAAATAGATAACCAAACCTTTTTATTTTCCACCAAGAACAATTGAGTCGCACTTTCTACCAGTAATCAATTCGAAAAGCCTGAACAACGAACTTTCATATGAGGCAAACCCTTGTATTAAATGGCGCCACTGCCGGCTCTTTTCGTTAAGATTAATGGTTTTAAGTGAGAGACGCGTTGGATTTTGGGATCCGTTCATCTTTGAACGTTATTTTCTTGCTTAAATTTTCAAAAATCCTAAAAAATATAAAATTTTCAAAAATACAAAAAAAAAATAGAAAAACATAAAAACCCAAAAATATTTGTAGGTTTGCATGCGTACTCGTGCTCGTAAGAAGAAAGCAGCTCAAGCCGAATTCATTACTCCACCTATTGTCACCATGGACAATCAACCAATGATTGAGCTTTTGCAATCGCACGTAGAGGGCAACACCGATGCTATTGTCATACCCGAGATTGGAGCCAACAACTTTGAGCTCAAATCAGGCTTTATTCAAATGGTCTCTGCTCAACCTTTCTTGGGGCGTTCACTTGATGATCCTCATGACCATATAAAAAGGTTCAACTCACCAATACGGTTAAGTACAATGGGGTTTCACAAGAAGTGATTCGCTTGCAACTTTTTCCTTTCTCCTTAGAGGGACAAGCCCAGAATTGGCTTGATAAGGAACCGCCACAAAGTATTCTTACGTGGACGGATTTAGAGACCAAATTCATCAATTACTTTTTCCCACCCTCGCGTACTACCGCTTTGCGGAATGAAATCATTACCTTTGAACAAAAGTATGGTGAGACATTTAGTGAATCTTGGGACCGTTTTAAGGAACTTTTAAGAAAGTGTCCACAACATGGTTTCACAAAAGTACATCAAATAAATACTTTTTACAATGGTTTAAGCATGAATGACAAAGATTTACTAAATAGTGCATCGGGGGGTAATATTTTGGTTAAGTCTTCTAATGCTGCATGGGACATTATTGAGAACAAGTCTAGAGTGCAAACTAAGAGTGTTAGGACTAATGTGGCTAGTGCTAGCACTAATGAGAGCGACAAGTGATAAGCTTACTTCGCTTGTTGAATCACTTGCTCTCCAAACCGCCAACAACACCAAAGCTATCAATGCCCAAGTTAATGTTTTGAGTCAGTTATGTGAAATATGCGGGGGGATCTCACTCATACACCGATTTTCCTTCGACTCATGACAATCCGGAAAATGTGTATGCCGCCAACGGTAACTATTCCACGGGAGGCTATCAAGCACGTCCTCAAGGTAACCGCAATTTACTCAGCTATCGCTCAAACAACTTTCTTTCACCACCCGGTTTCCCACCAAAAAACCCGAACAACCTCAATCGCAACAATAAAATCAACCTCGAGCTCCAAATCAATATCAAAACCAAAGAAACCCATATCCACCTCAAAGAAACAACCAAGTTTACCAACAACCCGCTTATCAACCACCTGCCTACCATGCTCCTCCTCCCAACCAACCCACCGCATTACACCAAGACGTTGAAACTTACATGAGGACTAATGATGCGATAGTGCAGAATCTTCAGCGGTAAATGGCCAACATGAAAGCAGATATGGTGAAACAAGGGAACGATCTTCGAGCCGATATGCGAAACACTTTGGCATGTCAAACGAATGACTTAAGGAACATGATGGCTAGTTTCTTCCCAAGTAATCAAGCCTCTGGATCGGGTTCTCTTCCGAGTAACACCGTTGCTAATCCAAGAGGGGAGATGAAAGCAATCACCACTCGCAGTGGAAAAGGTTTAAAGGAACCCGAGCTTCCTACACCTACACCGGTGATTGTGACAAAAGAAAACGAGTCTCCTTCTCCAATTCCTCCACCTTCTATTTCTCCAATTCCTCCACCTTCTACTTCCACCCCTCCACCACCCA
Source organism: Glebionis coronaria (assembly GCA_025667525.1). Classification (NCBI taxonomy): domain Eukaryota; kingdom Viridiplantae; phylum Streptophyta; class Magnoliopsida; order Asterales; family Asteraceae; genus Glebionis; species Glebionis coronaria. The sequence goes on from CM046879.1 coordinate 580,315,730, forward strand.
ATGATGTGAGTGAGAATTCTATCCCAAAGCCTTCATCTCAACCCAATATACCTTATCCTTCAAGGTTGAGGAAAGAGAAATTGAAGAACAAGGATGATATTCAGGTTTCTAACTTTCTTAAAATGTTTAAACAACTGAATTTCAATATCTCCTTTGCTGAGGCTCTCGCTCACATGTCGAAATATGCTAAAATGTTTAAAGATCTTCTCAGTGATAAGGAGAAACTTCTTGACATCGCTCAGACCCAACTTAATGAGAATTTCTCTCCAGTGCTCTTAAGGAAATTACCCACCAAACTTGGTGATCCGGGTCGTTTCTTGATTCCTTGCAACTTCCCTGGGGTAGAGAATTGTATGGCCCTAGCCGATCTAGGTGCTAGTATCAACTTAATGCCTTTAAGCGTTTGGAAACAATTATCTCTACCCGAGCTAGTCCCCACGCAAATGACATTAGAATTAGCTAACCGTACGGTTGCTTATCCAGTGGGGATAGCCGAATACGTCTTTGTTGGTGTCGACAAATTCACCTTTCCGGCGGATTTTGTTGTCGTTGACTACGAGGTGGGCCCCCGTGTTCCATTAATCTTTGGACGTCCATTCTTGAGGACCGGTCGCACTCTCATTGATGTAGCCGCGGGCGAATTAATCATGAGAGTTGGTGACGATAAAATCGTTTTCAACATGGGTAAACTTTCTAAGCAGCCTTCTGAAAATGAGAGCGTTAATTTCATTGACGTTCTTGATGAGGCTTGTGAAGAACATTTCAAAGACGCTTGTAAAAGTGGTTCTTCTTCTCTATCCATTGTTGAGACCGTTGCCTCTATTGCTCCATCACTAACTCCATTTGGAGAAAGTGATTTCATTTTGAAAGAATTTGAAGCAACTTTGGGAGATGTGGACTTGCAATATGACGATTCTCCCTCCAATTGGGATGAAGACATTCGTACCACTGAGAAACTTCTCAATGAGGACCATATTTCTCCACCATCTCCTAAGGATATCTCCATCGATGAACCGAATTTGACTACGCCTTCCATCGAAAATCCTCCGGATTTAGAGCTTAAGGACCTACCGTCTCATCTCGAGTACGTTTTCCTTGACGACAACAAGAAGTCACCCGTCATCATCGCAAAGGACTTGAAAGAGGAAGAAAAATCTCGACTTATCGCCGTGCTAAAGAATCATAAGAAAGCGACTGCTTGGAAAATCTCCGATATTCGTGGAATTGATCCTCACTTTTGCACACATAAAATTCTCATAGAGGACGACTTTAAACCCACTATTCAAAGCCAAAGAAGGGCGAATCCTAAGATCCATGACATTATCAAAAAAGAGGTTATCGAACTTCTTGATGCGGGAATGATCTACCCTATCTCGGATTCACCATAGGTTAGTCTGGTCCATTGTGTGCCTAAGAAAGGCGGAATCACCATTGTGCCCAATGAAAACAACGAGTTGATTCCTACTCGTCTCGTTACAGGGTGGAGAGTTTGTATAGACTATCGCAAACTCAATTATGCTACGAGAAAGGATCATTTTCCCCTTCCTTTCATGGACCAAATGCTTGAACGTCTAGCGGGTAATGACTATTACTGCTTCTTAGACGGTTTCTCTGGGTATTTTCAAATTCCCATCGATCCTAAAGACCAAGAGAAAACCACATTCACTTGTCCTTATGGAACATTTGCTTACAAAAGAATGCCTTTCGGCTTATGCAATGCTCCTGGGACATTCCAAAGGTGTATGATGGCTATCTTCCATGACATGGTTGAAGAAACTATGGAAGTCTTCATGGATGATTTCTCGGTTTATGGTGATTCTTTCTCTCATTGCCTTGCCAATTTGGAACGCATGCTTAAGCGGTGTGAAGACACTCGCCTTGTTCTAAATTGGGAAAAATGCCATTTCATGGTAAAAGAAGGCATTGTGCTTGGACATAAAATCTCAAAAGCCGGTCTTGAAGTGGACCGTGCTAAAGTGGATGTCATAGCCAAATTACCTCCACCTTCAACCGTGGGTGTGAGAATTTTCCTTGGTCATGCGGGCTTCTATCGTCGATTCATTCAATATTTTTCTAAAATCGCTCGCCCGATGACCCACCTCATGGAAAAAGATACTCCTTTTATATTTTCTGAAGAGTGACTTGAATCCTTCAATCTTCTTAAGGACAAGCTAACTAAGGCACCGGTCTTGGTTACCCCTAATTGGGAGCTACCTTTTGAATTGATGTGCGATGCTAGCGACTTTGCTATTGGAGCGGTTTTGGGCCAAAGAGTGAACAGACACTTCCAACCAATCCATTACGCTAGCAAGACAATGACAGGGGGCCAATTGCATTATACCACTACCGAAAAAGAGCTTTTAGCTGTAGTGTATGCTTTTGAGAAGTTCCGCCCCTATCTTGTCCTTTCTACCACCATCATGTATACCGATCATTCCGCCTTGAAGTACTTGTTGACTAAGCAAGATTCTAAGCCAAGACTTCTTCGTTGGGTTTTTCTCCTTCAAGAATTTAACATTAAAATTCGTGACAAGAAGGGAGCCGAAAACCTAGCCGCGGATCATCTAAGTAGACTTAAGGATCCTTATCAAGGGGATCATCCGAATCAAGAGATCAATGACTCTTTTCCCCTTGAAGCCTTAAATTCTATCAATCCTAATCTTGATGACACCCCGTGGTTTGCGGACATTGCAAACTACTTATCGGGTGGAATTCTCAAGGAAGGGTTAACATCCCAACAAAAGAAAAAGTTCTTTAAAGATATTGAACATTATTTCTGGGACGACCCTTACCTTTTCAAACAATGTGCGGATCTTGTCATTCGTCGATGTGTTGATGGGCCGGCAGCGGTACAAATCCTTGACGCTTGCCATAAAGGACCCACCGGTGGTCACTTTGGTCCCAATTACACCACGAAGAAAGTATTCGACTCTGGATTTTATTGGCCCACCATATATCATGACGCTCATGAAATGGTTAAACATTGTGATGCTTGCCAAAGACAAGGAAAGATCACACATAAAGATGAGATGCCTCAAAATTTCATACAAGAATGTGAAATCTTTGATGTATGGGGCATCGACTTTATGGGGCCATTTCCATCATCTAAAGGGAACAAGTACATCCTCGTAGCCGTTGACTATGTTTCTAAATGGGTTGAAGCTAAGTCTCTCCCTACGAACGATGCGAGGGTGGTTGTGAACTTTTTGAAGCAGCTTTTTGCTCGATTCAGAATTCCTCGTGCTATTATCAGTGACCGCGGGACTCATTTTTGCAATGATCAATTCGCAAGAGTCATGGCTAAGTACGGTGTCAATCACCGTCTTTCCACCGCTTATCATCCCCAAACTAATGGGCAAGCCGAGATATCTAACCGCGGATTGAAGCGAATTCTGGAACGTACTGTGGGAGAGCATCGTGCCTCTTGGGCCGATAAATTAGATGATGCTTTGTGGGCTTTCCGTACCGCTTATAAGACCCCGATTGGTTGTACAACTTATCGTCTTGTGTACGGGAAAGCATGCCACCTCCCTATCGAGCTAGAACATAAGGCATACTAGGCCTTGAAGTGGGCTAACTTCGACATCAACAAAGCCGGTGATCTTCGGAAGATTCAACTCAGTGAGCTAAATGAACTAAGGAATGAAGCTTATGAGAACTCGTTGATCTACAAGGAGAAGACCAAGATCATCCATGATGCTAGGATTAAGAACCGAGAGTTCCACGTTGGTGATCAAGTCTTACTTTTTAACTCTCGGTTGAAGATCTTCTCGGGAAAGTTGAAGAGCCGCTGGTCTGGTCCATTCACCGTCGCCAAAGTCTTCCCATATGGCACCATTGAGCTTTCTCAGCCAAATGGGTCCAATTTTAAGGTGAATGGCCAGCGAGTGAAGTTGTACTTTGGTGAGGACATCTCCATGAGATGATTCCATCCCTCACCACGTTTCCCTTGAATTGAGTTATGGGTCGAGTCAGGCCCGTGACTCGATTAACAAAAACAAGCGCTTCTCGGGAGGCAACCCGTTGATCTATCCTTTACCGTTTTCATAATAAGTATAGGGGGAGCCCCGTATGTGTTTGTTGTCTTGTTTCTTCTTCTGTGCAGGGATTAAAGCCTCAAAGATCCATTCTCGATGACTTTTGACGAACCGTGATCCCGTGTACCTATCTTCCCGGTTCTATCCTAAACTGTCGTGATTCAATATTTCATATCTTATATGTTCACATTGAAATCACTATAGTTGTCCTTCCCTTAGCAAGACTTAAACAAAGTGCACAATGTATTAAGTATAGGGGAGTTTACTCCCACATGCTTCAACATTGAGGATAATGTTTATATCAAGTGTAGGGGGGACTTCTATCGAAGTAAGTGGGCTTTTCCATGAATTTGTCCTCATTTTAACCGGAAAATTTGATTTTTCGACATTTTTCAAATTTTTTTGTTGGAAATACGTTTTTACGTATTTAGAAAGGATCGGTCACTCCAAATATAGATACAAGTATTGGGCTCGTGATCTTGTTGGAAATACGTTTTTACGTATTTAGAAAGGATCGGTCACTCCAAATATAGATACAAGTATTGGGCTCGTGATCTAATGTATTAAGGTATAGCCCATATAGCCCACATGTAGGGTGGGCTATATAAACCCCCCTCCTAGCATGTTAGGAGGGGTTGTTGAACACTTCCCATTTTACAACATTCCATCTTTCTTCTTATTCCTCTCCTTTCTCTCTCTTCTTTCTCTCTCTAAGTTCTTCCCATTTCTCATCAATCTTAATAGATAATCCAACAATGCCTAATCCTTAGAAAAACATGATCCTACAATTGGTATCAAGAGCTATGGTTGCATCTTCGGATTGGCGTATTTTTATCTATTGATTTGGTGGTAAAAATCTTTTTTCTAAATTTTTTATTTATTTATTAATTTTTTATTTTTTTCTCTCATTTCTTTTTGGTGTTGCGTGTTTATCAATTTGATAAAAAATAATTTGTCTCATCTTTTATTTTTCATTTTTCAAATTTAAATTGTTTATTTATTTGGTGTTGCGTTTTTTTTTTTTATTTTTTTTTTTGCGTGTTTATCAATTTATCCATTTGCGTGTTTATCAATTTGGTGTTGCGTATTTTTTTTTATTTTTTTTATTTTATTTTATCTTATTTTATTAAAAGTATCAGTTCTGTGTTTATCAAAACTTTTGTTTCATTCTGTCTTTGTTTTTGGTGTCATCGGAAAAGGGTTTTAAAACATTCCGTCAGATTTGTCTTTTTGGTATATTTCCGATCTCATTACGACACCATTCCGACAAGGGTCTTTCCGATTACATACCGATTGTGTTTTCCTACAATCATTCCGACAGGACTGATTCTAATACGACATTCCGATGGTGTTTTTTTGTTTAAACATTCCGATGGTGTTTTTTTGTTTAAACATTCCGATGGTGTTTTTGACATTCCGATCGAATTGTATGTTGACCTCAAACTTGGACTCAATCAATTGACCAAAGACTAGACTCAAGACTGCTCGACTCCAAAAACACCATTCACTCAAACCATTCACTCAAACCCATTAAACACCCTCGACACCATTCAACTCACCATCGTCTCACTCGACTCGACCCTTACCCTCACGACTCGACTCAAGACTCGAACACCAAAAACTCGCCCACAAACAAAGACTCAAGACTGAAACCTACACTCGACCCAGCCTACAACATCACCAAAACACTCGACACCCTCACCTTTACTCTCGACTGCCACAACTCAGAACCCAAACACAGACTAAAACATACGATTCACAACTCCATCTCACTATCTTGACTCATCTCACAAACTGACTCAAAAACACTACCTCCAAACATAATCTCTACTCGACTCCCATTTAACCCTCGAACCAAACCACACACTCACCCTCGACTCCCTCACACTTCACCTAGACTGACGCTCGACTCCATCAAAAACCCTCTTTCCCTCACCCACAACCCACACCCTAGACTCGTACACATATCACTCGGACTCCAAAACCAAAAAGATCTCAGATTTGCTTCGTGTTTATACTTGCATACATCTCGAAACACACGACATATCTTATCATCATTGATCTTTTCTTGAACAACATCCAATTTTAATATTCGAAGAGAAGAAAAGATTAATAACAAATCTGTTATTATCTTATCTCGTTTCGATTAAATCAAAGAAAAACATCGCAAGAAAGACTCGACAGATGATAGAAAGACTCGATAGATATCAAGATTAACAAACATAGAACAGTCAATAACCTACCCGAGATCCTTCACCGGATCTTGAAGCCGTGTTTTTTATTATTTCTTTGAGCTTGATTCGTATAGGCTCATATGATTTGTGGAAAGAGGCGACTGTAGATGGATTACGATTTCTTTTTAGGGGGCTGCGTATTTATGATCTGTTTTGAGAGAATACAAGTGATTGTGAGAGATATTAGGGGTTGTATAAGTTTAATAAGTTTAAGAGGATTGTGTGTTTGAAGACGGAGGTTTCTAGGTGAGGAGAGAGAGAGATTAGGTTGTTGGTTTTGTGAGAGAGAGAGATACGCAGTGATTTTTTGAGAGGAGTGTTGGTTTTGTGTTTACTCAGTTTGAGAGAGAAAGAGATATAAAGTCAAAGTTAATAACTGGCGGAGGAAACTACGTACATACGTGGGTTCTTCTAAGGCCACGTTTTTTGTCTACTTTCCATTTTAAGACACCTATAATCAGCCAACATAATAAATATTTGTTATCTGATTTTAGTTTCTTAATTTTCTATATCTGATTTTCTTAGATTAGAATTTCTTCTTTATTAGATTTTCTTCTTTATTTATTTTTTTTTAATTTTGTATCTAGTTTCTTAATATCTGATTTTTATTAGTTTTTTTTTTCAAACTCTTGATTTCATTTTACTATCTGTTTTTAAATCTTCATTTTATTTTGATAACAATATTTTCATATTCCTTTCTTCAAAATAAATGAGGTTTTGAAATAATTTACGGGTATTGTTTTTAAAAGAACTCGGGTAAATTTGTAATTTTCGAACAAAAGTGCTTAAACGACAAAGATATTTTCGATCTAATAAAGAATTGGACTTTCAACAAATTTTGTGGATTTTCAAGCACCGCTTTTATCAACAATACCAAACAAAGATCCAAGAATTCTATTATCGAACTATCAATGGAATCGTTGAAATCGACATTTCAAGAGGGAGAATTGCATCAACTGCAAGCCAACGCTAGAAGAAGTGGCATCACGTCATTTCGAATGCTTCAGTCTCATCTTGTCACTCTTTCATGGATTCAAGGGGGGAGCGAATTTGTGATCATATTTGGACAAGATCGTCATATATTCATCGACTCAATATTCACCACTTTGACCCAACTCGCCGAGCAACTGAACCATGAAAACTTTAATCACTCTGCATCGGCACTTGCATACCAGACTCTTGTGACACAACTCACGCCTTTCCTCCAATTCAATATCATCAAGTCTGAAAGTTCAGTGATTTGCCAATCATTTCTTCGAGATACACATACCGAGCTTCGAGTTTTCCGTGATACACTATTGAAACTCATGACATCGGTCTCGTCTTCAATTTATGAAAGATCTCAACTTCAGCAAATGTATGATAATGGAGTGCAAGAATCTATGATGCAGATGCAAGAGGAGAATGGTCATACGGTTGACAACTTGGAGCCTAACGATGGCAAGAGCACGAAATCAGGAGGACAACATGATACCAGTGGCACGTCAGGGAATGTTCCCGAGATTTCTTTTGATGACACCTTACCCGTTTATGACGAAGAGCCTGCGAACATGGTACAATGTAATGTTGTTTATGATGTATATGCTGATGAAATGCCGCATATTGCACATTCTGAACCTAATTATGACAAACATGGGATGGAAAAGAGTGATAGAAATACCACTTCTGATTCATCTGATGTGAGTCATAATGGGGGAGAAAGTGTTCAAAATGCTAAACATCATGATAAGTGTCTTATGACTGCTTCTTTAAATAATTCTGATTCTAGGATTAAAGAGCCTGAAATGATTTTAGCTCAGCAATCAAAGAGCTTGAGGATGCCAAAATTGAATTTTCAAAGAAAACGGAAAAATTTGAAACGTATTTTGAAAAACTTGAAAAGTCAAACGTTGTTCTTGAACGAAAATTAGATCAAACAATTCTAGATTCTAAAGATGAAAAGGATAATCTTTTGAAACAAATGAAGTTGCTTGAATCTAAGTTGGCATCCCAAGATGAATTGCTCAAAGAGAATGAGACCTTAAAAGCTCAAGTACAGGAAAAGGTCTTTGCTATAGCTGCGTTGAAAAACGAATTAAGGAAAACCAAAGGAACTAGTGTGGACACTAAGCTTGAAAAACCATCAATCTTGGGGAAACCGCCTACAAATCAGTTCGTTAGACAACCGACTGCATTTAGATCCGAGCGACCACAATCCTCGAGACCGCGGTTTGCCTCCCAAGTTGATTTGGTTCATCTTTCTAGACCAGTCACTCCTGCAACTAGGCCCAATGTGACCAAAACAGCTTTAACAAGACCTAATCACATGATTGCCTCTAGTTTCTCTAAAAATACCAAGACCACGTCTAGAACTAGTTCAAATGACGTTCACCATAAATCTGGTCTAAGGGAAGCTATTCAAAAGACACAAGTAAGAGATAAGACTTTCAAACCTAGACAGATGCCTTCTAGGTTACCCAACACTACTAACCGTAGCATGTCAAATCCTAGGAGCATCAATCATTCGTCCAGGAATTCTAGATCTTACTCGGACATTAAATATGCTACTTGTAAAACATGTAGAAAATGTGTCTTTACGGTAAATCATGATTATTGTATCAAGAAACTACTTAATGAGGTGAACTCCCGTGCTAGACTTAAATCCCAGTGGGTTGCTAAAATCAAACCCATTGGTAAAATGTGGCGCCCCACTGGTAGAACTTTTACTCTTGTAGGAAACGAGTGCCCTTTAACTAGGATAATCTCCGAATCTACTAAGACTGCTAGGGAGAAAATTGAAAAAGATGATACATCACTTAAGCCTGAACTTAAGGTTTTCTATAAACGGAAACGTTTGCCAACTAAGACAAGTGAATCATCCACTCAGGTCGCCTCTGGCACAAGAAACGACAACTGTGAACCCCCACTTGCTTCTAAGATAGATATCGCTAACTCATATCAAAGCATGCAAACTCCTAATGAGAATGCAGGTACCAAAGTTGATGTTCCAAAAGAACGAAGCGGTCCAATCATTGTATACCGTTCAACTAAGGATACTCTTAGAGTTTGGTTGCTGAAGAAGCAGATATCGGAAAAACAAGTGTCTCAGGGGATTCATGGTTAAGCCTACACAAAGGACTTACAGTCACATAACAGACTGTAACTCGCTCTCAAAAGACAGGAAAGTTTATCGCCAATGATAAACTTATCCTTAAAAACGAGAAATTAAATTTTCTCGGACACGAGCTTACTTTCAAACTATTCAACGGTTTTAAGCTCGTGTAAAATGGCTCCTCGTTAAATGACAGACGATGACCCGGATTTCAGAGACAGGGAAGTTTATCTACGCAACAATAACTTACCCTCTTAACAAGAAATTAAGTTTTCTTGGACACGAGCTTATCCTAAAACCATTCAAAGGTTTTAAGCTCGTGTATAAGGCTCATCATTAAATATCAGATGATGACCCGATCTTCAAATAAAGGAAAGTTTATCGCCGATGATAAACTTATCCTTAACAACGGGAAGTTTACAACTTCTCGGACTTGAGCTCGTTTTGTAAGATATTCAACATCTTAAGCTCAAGTAATTGGTTTTCAAAACATTGAACACAATTTTTCGAGAATTTCTCAAAAAGGTTTTCTAAATCTTTCAAAATTGTTTGTTCAAAAAATGTTTTGATAAAAAGAGCATGTCTTCTGGAATCGATAATATTTACGATACTAGAAATGTCATTCAATAATGACACGGGGTTGTAAATAAAGTTCGAGCAGAAGTTCCAATGTTTTAAAACCTGCTCAAAATGGCTTGTAGTTATTTCAGACTGCAACCCGCTTTTTATATTAAAGTCAAGCATTTCATCGGAAAGCTTTGACTCAACAACGGGAATTAATTTTCTCGGGCATGGTTTACTTTATAACCATGTAAGGGATTGTGTTTACGTAATAACATAATCTAACACGAATTTATGTACGTGTCAGTGCATTTATTTGTTAAGACAAGAGAAATCTTGTTTTTATGAAGTTATCATCTCCACCAACCGTAGCAATTTACAATTGATATCTACATACTCGACGATGCGACTACTCAAACGGCGACTACAGCTCTTTCAATAGAACACGGGTCAACAATTGAGGGGGAGCAATTGTCCTGCATTCAGAATCCTTGATTGCAAGAGTACTAAGTTCACATATTGGTGTCAAGACAACGATATCAATCATACACATAGAGTCAAGAGATAACTTCAGACGTGACGAGGCGACCAACATTCGTGAACAAGAACCATGTGAATCTTTCATATGATGTTCTCCATCATTCAGGTCCTACCTCGTAAATTGCTAATCTTGTGAATTCATTATCATATATGATCTTTGCACGTGATAAATACCTTACACTTGTGTTTAAAAGGTATTTAATTTACGTTTCAAGTAGACCCTCATTATTTGAGGGGGAGCTTGTGTAATTCATGAAGATACTTGGCTTTGCATTTTTCTTCCTAAATTTTCTTAAAATGCTATTAAATCAATTGATATTAAAAACATCGATTGGGTTAATATTTTTAATATGGGGGAGAAAATGTGATTTAATATGGGAAATGATTAATCACAAATGGTTTGACTTAACGTGCTAGCTCATCCCGACATGTGCGAAATGTTTTCGGATATCGTGGCATATGTTAAGGGGGAGCAAAATGGATTTGCACTTAAAAATGGATTTCATGGTGATTTATACTTACCCGCAACCCATTTATTTCACGACGATGAAGATTGTGGTGACATAAGGATGGTAGGATAGGTTAAAGTCCAATGATTCCTCTAGAACCAGAGGAATCTTCCCAAGGACATCTCATAGCTAGAAATAGTAGTCCTTAGGAAAGATGGAGAAAGATTGTGAACGTAGCTGAATGCTGACCAAGTACTTAAGTTAGCACTGGAACAATCACAACAAGGTGCTAGTGATGACGTATTGGTAAGCATTGAAGGGGTTGAAGAATGAAAAAGAATTATAAAGATAAAGGGTGTAAAGAAAGAAGCCCTCCTTACAACTTAGGCAGAAACCAGGTCAATACATATCCTATTGAGATCATTTTTAATGATTCTTGATATTGAAGATAGACATCATGGACCCAGTGATGCAATGCACAAGCCATCCCAGCTAACTCAGATATCTCTCAAAAGATATTTGTTTTAATCACACGGAGACAACGCATTATCTATTGATTTATTCACTCCGAATAAATTGGTATTGAAATGGTGGCACTCCTCTCCAGCCTCCGATCACTAAAATCCAAAATGCACGATCGAGTCTAGAGCCATTTGAGATCATCAAATATCTCATTAGGACACACTTTCATATTTCCTTGCTTCTTCACACACTGTGAAAAAGTAAGAAAGATCTTAAGAGTCCTACGCAAAATCTTCATGATCTTTCCTGAACATCCGAGTAATACGAAAGTATTTACAATGAAGATGGAAATCCTTCTTGAGCGAATATCAAAAAGCTCATGGTAGGTGATCTTGTGCGATTCTTTATAAATCAAACTTGTGATAACTGGAAAGCAACAGTGGTTTAATTCTTAAATGAATTTAAACACGTTCCAGGCCTCTACGCAACATCTTAGTGATCTTGCCAGAACACTCAGAGTGATACCTTAGTGTTCACAGTGATGAGTGGAAATCCTTCTAGTGTTAACCTCAAACAGCACTTGGTAAGTAACTTGCAAGATTCTATACGAATCAAGCTCGTGACAACTGGAAAGCAACGATGGTGCGGTTCTTAATTGAACTTCACTTGTTCCAGGAACATGAATTGACGGCTTCAAATCATGCGGATATTATTATCCAAATGATTCACTCTTTATGTTCGCAGTCAGCTTTGGGCGGTCGAATAAAGAGAACGGGTTTACCCGCGAAATCTTGTCAAGGAGGTTCTTAATTGAAACTACCTGCCACAAGTACGATAGTTAATATCGTCCAACGGTCTTCACCGACCGAAGGTAAAATACTACCGATTTAGAATGAAATGTTCAAATCCATTTCATCCGTGTATATGTTTTGTTGCTAACTGTCTTATGCAGCGTAACAAGAAGGTGGCATTGCGGTGTACAATCCAGAAGAAGTCGTCACCACATGCTAATACTATATGCACTTAATACTTCATCAAATTCTAGAAAGTATAAAAAAGTCAAGTCTTCCGCTGTATCAAACTCTGAAGCTTTCAAGAATTACGAAGGTATAAGTATGTGGAACATGAAGTCACAAGGAGAAAAATATCACAAGTGATGAATGCACAAGGTCAAGGCAAGAGAACATGCTCAAGACTAAAGTCAAAGATCTCATCAACATATTCACAAGAACAAGATCGAAGACTCAAGCATAGTATGTTAGGTTTAAGATTTTGTAAAATGGTGTGACCTCCCTTTGGGGGAGATTGTTGGAAATACGTTTTTCCAAGGAAAGTCTCGGTCACATCATTATTAGCATAGATCACGAGCTATAGACTATTTAGGACATTGTAACTTGGAGTGACCTCCCTTTGGGGGAGATTGTTGGAAATACGTTTTTACGTATTTAGAAAGGATCGGTCACTCCAAATATAGATACAAGTATTGGGCTTGTGATCTTGTTGGAAATATGTTTTTACGTATTTAGAAAGGATCGGTCACTCCAAATATAGATACAAGTATTAGGCTCGTGATCTAATGTATTAAGGTATAGCCCATATAGCCCACATGTAGGGTGAGCTATATAAACCCCCCTCCTAGCATGTTAGGATGGGTTGTTGAACACTTCCCATTTTACAACATTCTATCTTTCTTCTTATTCCTCTCCTTTCTCTCTCTTCTTTCTCTCTCTAAGTTCTTCCCATTTCTCATCAATCTTAATAGATAATCCAACAATGCCTAATCCTTAGAAAAACATGATCCTACATTTTTAATCTATTTTGGCCTAGTAGTTTTTCATTTGTTATTGTTATTTGCTTTCTTTGCTAAAATAAAAGTTTAATAAAGTGGTTTTAAATTTTTCAAAGTCGTGAATATTTTGACTCAACCCGAGTTTACTTATCTAAGTTTACTCTAGCTAGCATCCTTAACGTGTTTAAGTCAAGTTTTGCTAGGCTTTTATATAGGGAACTTTAAAACGCGAAAGTCTTAACTCTCACGGGTTAAGAACAAGAACTTTTCGCAAGTTCCTATAATTGATCCTAGAGAGTCGTTTATCAAGGGAACTTTAAAATGCGAATTCTAAACTTGAAAAAGTCTAAGAGTTTGCAAGATCCTATAGATGACTCGAAAACCCAAAACTTTGATTTAATTGGCTAAGCATCCACGAGTCTCATTCCTTGAGATTTTAAATTATGGAGAACGAGAGATGATAGAGTCAATTATAAGTTTGGTATTCTTTCGTGAATTTATGTGAGTTGATTATAAGCCTATTCTCCCATCGCTTGCTAATAAATTTATCTACAATAAATAAGGTTGTACGATTTGAGAAGTTACTTAGCTTCTAGCCCAAGATCGTTTAAAAGTTGCTCGGTATTAATTAGAGTTCATAGCCAAGGCATAACTTATTGAAGCGGGATGCGAAGATTGGCGAGTCCGAAAAGGCCCTAACAAGGCATGAGGGCTACATTTTGTTGCTAAAGATCTAAAAGTGATGTGAAGAATCATTTATCGAAAATCAATATGAAGGATCGAGACACACGACGAAAAGCAAATACTCCCCTAAAGATCATGGAGAAGTCTATCCGAAAAGAACCTAGCAAGGTATGAGGATAAATAGATCCAAGTCCTAAAAGGAGGCGGATCGTTGTATATCAAAGTCCAAAATAAAGATTGGAGAAAAATGAAGAAGTTGTGTTCCAAGTATGAAGAATCTCTCAAAACTTCAAGTGAAGAAATTCCTATTATTAAGAGAAGACCATAATTTCAAGAACGTCTCTCAAAGATTTGAAGTATGAAGTCGCTGCCAAATATCGGTCCGAGAAAGGTCTCAAATCGTGAAGCGAGTTATGCCAAGATATGAACTTTGAAAGGTCCCGAGAAGCAGTTTTAAAAGATTTGTCCTTTAGCTAACTATTGATTAAATCGTCCCACTTTATTTTCAGCCTAAATAACTATCAAAATAAGTCAAACAATGCATCCTCATGATCATTTAAGACATTATTAAAAATTAAGAGGTACACCTAGGAATAAGGGAGTCTAAGTGAATAATTGGGCCACATGAGTTCGTGTTAGTTTGCTAACTTATAATAACAATGATCTCGTTTTTAAGCTTGGTATGGGGAACGTGAAACTTGAGAATGATGAACATTCATGACAACCTAAAACCCCAATGTAAGTCTTTGATTTCTTTACTTGTTTTGTTTTTTTAGTTTTCTTAGTGTTTAGTATTTAATAAAGGCCAAGGTGGGTTATCTATGATGAAAAATGTAAACCGTACTTTGAAATTAATGCATTGCATGAGGACATCGCAATGGTCAAGTGTAGGGGATTTAATAAGTGTGAAAACACTTATCCTTTTACCACTTATTTCCAATAATAACAAGACCAAAACGTGTATTTTATGTCGTAAAAGTCGGAATCATGCGTGGTTTGTGTTTTTATTGTGTTTTAGGACCAAAAGATGCAAAAGGAAGAAAACATGGGCTATCACGGGCTTTTATCGAAGAAAAAGACTAAAAACAAAGTCAAAAGATCGAGAATGCAAAAAGAACGGAAGTCCAAGGCCATTTCTGAAGATTTATCGAAGAAAAAGTCTAAAGACGGAAGTTTAATAAAGTCGAAGAACTCAAGTCTAATTATAGAAGAAAATTATAAGACAAGTTCAACTTATATCGACAAATCCCGAGACGACGTCGAGAAAAGCAAAGAAATTAAGTCGAGTCAAGACGAGAAGAAAGAAATAAGATAGCTTAAGCATGTAATCTCCCCACCTCCTATAAATACCCTCCTAATATGTCATTAGGAGGGTGTTAGGTGGTTAGTTTTTAGGAGTAGTAGTTAATTTTAAGTGTGTTTTTAATTTTTCTTCTCTCTAGTTTTCCAAGTTTATCAACTTTAATCTTGTAATCTTTTGATATTAATCTTTAATCAATCAAGTTTATTTTCTTAATTCTCATTCTACCTTTCTTAATCTTTTACTTAATCTTGATAATCATGTAGCTTTATCTTAATCTTGTTGATGGTTTGATTGTGTAGCTTATTTGGTTGTGCTTATTAAATTGGTGATCTAAAAATTTTCTAATTTAAAGTGCTTATTTTCCTTAATCTTCATGCTTAATATTTTTTAAGAAATAAGTTGTTTTTAATAAGTTTATGTTTTAATAAAAAACTGCTTTTTGATTTGTAGCTTATTTAGTGTTTTAAAACTTTTTTTTTATTCTAGCTTATTTACTTTTCCTTAAAATCTTTTTAGTTAAGTTCTTGGTAAAGTGCTTATTGATTTTTGGCTTATATTCTTAAATTTTCATGTTACGGAACAAATTGTCCCAAACCCTCTTATTCTGGATAAACTTAATAATAGTTTATTCTGGATAAGGGACTTTAACCCCTGATTCAGGATAAGCACACGTTATTGTTATTCCGGATAAGTCCTCATTTCTATTATTCCGAATAATAGCTCCTTCATCAGATTCCGGATAAGCATCATAAAACTTTTCCGGATAAGGAGATTGCCAGAGATTTTGGATAGTGTACTTCAAGTTATTCCGGATATATATTCTGGATAAGCTCCCAGCCTTGATTCCGGATAACCTGTAGAAGTTCATTCCGGATAAGTTGCAGTTCTAGGATTCCGGATTGAATTCCGGATAACCTTCACTTCTTCATTCCGGATAGTATTCCGGATAACACCTACTTGCCGATTCCGAATAGCAGCCTTCTCAATCATTTTTCCGGATAAGCCTAAGAAGAAATTATTCCGGATAAGCTCCTTTATTTCCATATTCCGGATAAGCTGCTCAACAGCCATATTCCGGATAAGCTACATTTCCTCATTCCGGATAAGTGACATTTCTGCATTCCGGATAACATTCCGGATAAGGTTCTGTACTTTCAGTTTTTGAATTTTTATTTTTCCCGCCTTTTTACTTAGCTTTATTCTAACTTGTCTTGTCTTAGTTTAATATTTTAAGTTCACATTTTTATAAGTTTTAATCATTTTCTTTTCAATTTTTAAAGTCTTCATTTTTAGTTTAAAATTTTCAAGCTTTCGTTTTTATTTATTTACTCAACGACATTATCATATTTACCTGTAGTTTAAAATAGATAACCAAACCTTTTTATTTTCCACCAAGAACAATTGAGTCGCACTTTCTACCAGTAATAAATTCGAAAAGACTTGGAACAACGAACTTTCATATGAGGCAAACCCTTGTACTACCCCCTATCAAAAATATTAACCCAATCGATATTTTGGATATCAATTGATTTAATGAAAATTTTAACCAAATTAGGGAGAGAAACGCAAATCCAATAATCATTATGAATTTCATAAGCTCCCCCTCAAAATGATGAGAGATAAGATGTAATGTTGAGCATGTGATTTTGAAAGATTTTGAACTTGATGAAAAATTCTTGAAAAATTCATGCTCAAACACATCATATGCCATATGATAAATCATGATTTTCACAAGCTCCCCCTCAAAAAATGAGGGATTATATGTAGTGTTTGAGTATGTGATTTTGAACTTTTTTTGAAAAATTCATGAAAAATTCATACTTAAACACTTCATATGCAATATCATATAAGTCTAGAAAATAAATATCGCATATTCACACTTACAACAATTATAAGGTTTGACCTGAAATATGAGAACATCATATAATCGAATCACGTCGTTCTTGTCATCAAATGTTGGTCTCCTCGTCACGTCTGAACTTATCTCCTCATTCTGAAAAGCAGCGATCATTCATGACACCACATTTACAATTGGTATTTTTCTCTTAACACCACTTGTGAAGTCGGTAAATTCTTCTTGAAATCACTCGAAATATGAGTACTTTGTCATTACACCAATTGGTAACACTGGCAATACACAATTAATCGGCATTGAAGAGTCTGAACGCTTTACAGTTGCTCCCCCTCAATTGTTGACCCGTGTTTTATCTAAAGAGTTGTAGTCGTCGTTTTGAGTAGTCGCATCATCGAGTATGTAGATACCAATTCTAAAGATCTTCAATTTGTAGAATGATAATTTCATAAAAATAAGATTCTCTCGTTTTGACAAATAAATGCACTGAAGCATACATATATTCGTGTTGGATTATGTTATCAAGTAAACACAATCCCTTACATGGTTATGCAATAAACCACGCCCGAGAAGATTAATTCCCGTTGTGAGGTCAAGTCTTCGTTAAGGAATACTTGCCTTTATGATTAAGACCGGGCTACTATATGAAATAATAGCACACCATTTTTAATGATCTTAAAAACTTTGAATGTTTTAAGCAAAGCTTATGTCCGAGAAACATTAAATTCTCATTTCGAGGATAAGTTATCTTTAAAGATAAAGTTTCCTTTACGAATGACAAGCGAGTTCTAAGCTGACATTTACTTAGAAGTCGTTTTCATGAGCTTGAAAACTTTTGAATGTTTAAACGGAAAGCCTATGACCGAGAAAAATGAATTTCTTGTTATGAGGTAAGTTATCTTATTTAAAAGATACACTTTCCTTTCTGAGCTTTAAACTTGGAATGTTTTAGTACAAGCTCATGACCGAGAAAAATTAATTTCTCGTTACGAGGATAAGTTATCATTAAAGATAAGCTTTCCTTAAATTGAAGTCTGAGTTACAGTCTGATATTTAGCTGTAAGTCATTTTACATGATCTTTAAAACTTTGAATGGTTTAGTAATAGCTCGTGACTGAGAAAATTTAATTTCTCATTATGAGGATAACTTATGTTTAAAGATACACTTTTCTTTATTTGAAGCACGGCTTACAGTCTGACATGTGACTGCAAGCCGTTGTGCATGAGCTTAAAAACTTCGAATGTTTTTAATATAAGCCCATGCCCGAGAAAAAAAATCAATTTCTTGTTGTAAGGATAAGGTATTATCGGTGATAAACTTTCCTTTCTTTGAAGTCTGGGGCATAATCTAAGATATGGTTATACTCCAAGTACCAAACTTAATCGCGAACCCACTGAGACGCTATAATCTTAGACATCCCGTTTATCAACAACAATAATTCATTAAGCTCTGGAACCTTGATCTCGGTACCTTCACTTGCATCAATAATTGGTATGCTTTCATGTGGCTTAGCAATGTTTGTTTTAGAACCATGTGGGGGTTCACAACCAACATTGGTAGTGCTAGAAGGAAGTATCATTCCTATAGGAACCCATATAAGACCAACCTTTTTGAAGATTCTACCCGTTGGTTTCCACCTTAAACAAAATCTAGGAAACACTAGTTTCTCATGTACATCGGAAGACTTAGTGGAAAAGAATCTATTTCCTGTAGGAATCCATGTTTTAGGTGTATTTGAAGTACCTACATCTTTTGTGGGTGTGTTTCTAGTTCTCTTAGGAGATGATACTCTAGCATGGGATTTCACCTTATTCAGGATTTTTGGGATATAATCATCATGACTTGGCGTAAAGACACTGATGATGCATTTCACAAGTCTTATATTTATATTACAAGAGATTACCAAAAATTTAACTAGAAACACAAACACGGGCAAGTATACCCTTTCATGTATAGCATAGTATTTAGGTAAGTCCAGATCGTACCACGGGATTGGTTTAAAAATGTGAAACAATTATCTCTAGAGTGTCACAAGTTCTAGAAATTATACTTATCAAATGATTAAAAATGTGCGTTTGGTTAAGGCTACAAACATATGAAAGATAGATAGCAAAGATGAATATAAGCACATAAACAATGTAAGACAACATGTCGATTACTAGTCCTACATGCAACATCTAATCAATATAACACGAAATCCTTTCGACCTATAGATCATGTTATACCAAAAGCATTAAGAATAGTTTATGTTAGTTTCAATAGATCAAGTACTCGTTGAGACAAACCCTCTTGAGCATGTGACAAAGCATTAAACAATATTATGCAAGAATTGTTACGTATTTTATTCCGCAAATCGCGACAAAAGAGAATACCAAGATTCATTTACTAGATGACATGGAATCCATTCAATCATATAAGTACTAGTTATAATCATGAATGAACCAAATAACAATCATCAAACATAATAGTATCGAGCACAAGAGCAAATCAACCACACTTATAATCACGAACTAGGGAAAAAGTGCGCCGCACAAACTTAATTGTGCGCCGCACTTCGACCCTGTGAAGCTAATTATCCTATCTAATCATAAGGCTTGCAAATACCTTAACCAAATACGCAAGTATCTACTCCATAATAACAGTAAAAACAATCATCTCAATATGTTGTAAATCAAAAAAAATAATAAACATGATTTGAGATAAGAATTATACCCACAAAATTATAATCAATATATTGCTCCAAAAGTTTATAAGTTTTTATCAAACTTATTACAAGCAAAAATCAGTATTCCAAGTGCTTTTGCTACAGCAACAATATGCATGAACTAACTAAAGTTCTCCTTGCACTAGTAACAATGATTAAGGATTGAGAAATCCTTGATTTACATAAACCCTTTGTAACAATGGAGTTTGGTGGTAGGATGATATGGATAGCCAGGGTATGGGGTGAGTTATATAGCCCCCCAAAACGTAGCTCCATTAAATGTAATTGTATATGAATAGTTTCCAATGAATGCCATGCATAATGATACTAAATGTTGTAACTACAGCATAAAGTGCGCCACACTTTCTAAAAAGTGAGTCGTACTTTGCTAGTTCTCCGTATCCGTAGTACAAGCATTTGTGCGCCGCACTTTTCCATTTGTGCGCCACACTTTTGCTTCTTCCCAACATTATTTATTTATTAGTCCATCCATTCTTCTTTCTTTCACTTCCATCTCCATAGTCTTTATTCTTCTTCCTATAATCAATAACACACTTATATTAGTAGTAATTCAAATATATTTTATTTATTTACATAGCAAATAAGGACAAATTCATCATTACAGACATGTATAAATGAGGCGTTATCAGACACATTTGTTACAATTTGAACAAACAATGTTCCTTGTATTTGAGAAAGACTTAGCATGGGAGTTCACCATGTTCAGTACTTTTGTTATACATTCATGATGATTTTCTATAAAGACACATTTGTTACAGTTTTAGCAAACATTGTTTGTTGTATCAGAAAAAGACCTAGAATTCTTCATATGATCAGCCACTGAGATTGTAGTTCTTTGTTCATAGCTATGTTTTGATGCAGACCCATTCCTAGAAGGCATCTTATTGGGTTTATGATTCCTAGTTCTTTCTTGTGTCTTTTTCTTACCCTCTTCTAAATGGTGCTTACGAGAAATGTCCTTTGAACTAATTCAAGACATGTTCTTAGAACTATTCCTAGAGGAGCTAGCTGCTATCACATGGTGAGGTTTTGCAAAGGCAGATTGTCTAGTGTGGGGAGTGACTGGTTTTAAAAATATATTCACATCAACTTGAGAGGCAAACCGCGATCTTGAGGAGTTAGCTCGCTCAGATCTGAATGCAGTTGGTTGTCTAACTAATGTAATTTTGGGTGGTTTCCCCAAGATTGATGATTTTTCAAACTTAGTGTCCGCACTAGTTCCTTGAATTTTCCTCAACTCGTTTATCAATGCAACTATTGCAAAAGCCTTCTCCTAAACTTGAGCCTGTAAAATCTCATTCTCTTTTTGTAATTTCTCTTGAGAAGCCAACTTAGATTCTAACAAATTAATTTGTTTTAGAAATTGATCCTTTTCAGCTTTAGCATCTTGAATTTTACGATCCAATCTTTGTTCAAAAACCACATTTTCCTTTTCAAGTTTTTCTAAACATGTTTCAAACTTTTCAGTTTTCTTTGAAGATTCAAGTTTGGCATTCTCAAGATCTTTTGATTGTTGAGCTAATATTGTTTCGAGCTCTTCAATCTTAGAAGAAGCAGTCGTATAGCATTTATCATGATAACTTACAGAATTTTGTTCAATCTCTCCCCCTTTATGAGTCACATCGGATGTCTCAGAAGTGGTATTGCTATCACCCTTTTCAATCCCGTGTGTGTCATAAATAAGTTCAGAATGCTCAGCATGCGGTATTTGATCGACATATACATCATATACAACATTCCATTGTACCGTATCTGTAGACTCTTCGTCATAAATGGGTATGGTGTCATCATAAGAGATGTCTGTAACATTCCCCGACATGCTGCGAGTATCATGCGTTGCTGATTCAATACCACTGCTATCAATGTTAACCAATGCTTCCGCCACTGTGTCTGCCTCTTGTTTTGCCATGCATCTCTCTTTTGCATTAGCAAGAACATCAATCGTCGTCATAATAATTAAGGATTATAACGGCTCGATCGGTGATAGAAAGTACTTGTGTTTGTTAATTGGTTTGAAAAAAATAGAAATAATTATTAAAATTGCATAAATTAGCACACAAAAAATTTCCCGCCAAAATTAAAATTGTAAAAATATATTTTACCAAATGTTGAAAATCATTAAAAAAATATAATTCTAAGGTTGTAAAAAAAATTTGGAAAATGAAAAATTGTACGTCAAAAATTTGCCCGAAAATTCGAATTTTGCCCTAAAATTTTGAATTTTAGCCCAATAATTTTACTATGTCGCCAAAATTTAAATTTGAAGCTAAAATAGCCTAAATAGTCTATAGAAAAAATTAATTATTAGTCCGGTTTTCTCGCCAATTTTTTTTTTATTTTTTATTTTTTTATTTTTGGTAGAATTTCGCAATAAATTTAACAAGAAATCTCACAATAAAATTTTTGGCTAAATTTCACAATAAATTTAACAAGAAATCTCGCAATAAATTTTTTGGCTGAATTACACAATAAGTTTAACAAGAAATCTCGCAATAAATTGTTTGGCTGAATTTCACAAAAAAATTTAACTAGAAATCTCGCAATAAACTTTTTGGCTGAATTTCGCAATAAATTTAACAAGAAATCTCACAGTAAATTTTTTGGCTGAATTTCGCAATAAATTTAACAAGACATCTCGCAATAAATTTTTTTGGTTGAATTTCGCAATAAATTTAACAAGAAATCTCGCAAATTTTTTGGTTGAATCTCGCAATAAATTTACCAACTAATCTCGCAAAACCAATTTTGCAATAACCAAATCTCGCAAAAAAGACTGTAATCTCGCAATAAGTAGAATTTCGCAATAATTAGGGTTTTGTATTTCACAAAAACGCAGTTTTTCGAGATTTTTCACCAAAATTGAGCTGAACGCCAATTTTTTTTTTGTGTTTTTGACCGAAACAAAAAACCTAAATCACTAACACAAGGTAGAGGAAGGTTTTTAGCAAGATTTAGACCACAAAAACACGAAATCTTTTAGGGTTTAGAGTTGTTGATCTTAAAAACACACGAAAAAAAATCAAATGAAAACTAAAAACACAAACACAAACACAAATCACTAAGCAAATCACTCCATGGCTCTTGATACCAATTGTAGATCTATGTAATCCTTGGATTATCTAATATATGGAAGTGATGTAAATAGAGAGAGAGAGAGTGATAGATGAAGAACTAGAGAGAGAAAGATGAGATCTAGAGAGAGAAACTAGAGAGATAAAGGAAAAGTATAAAATAACAGTAAATGAAAAGTGAAGTACAAAGAGTATTTACAAGGTTTATATACCAATGTCCATAAGATGGAAATGGGTCGGCCCAAGCCAAGCTCACCAGTGGTCTTGGCCCGGTTTTACTATTCATGATATCACCTCTAACTACGAGCTCGACTACTACTATTGTTGGAGTGACTGATCCTTCCTAAATACAGAAAACGTATTTCTAATATATAGTTTGAAAGCACGGGTGGTTGAACTGTGGTACTATTAAAGCCTGGTTGGCTAGGTAGGCAGAAGTTATAAGGTTGTTGGGCTTGATAGACTTGGGCTACTATTGGAAGCTGATGACCTAGTTGCTGGTGGACCGTGGTTGTAAAGGACATGCAGGCATGCTGTTGTTGTTGGACTGGTGAAGTAAATGACATGCCCATGTGGGGCTGCATTGGACTAATACCAGATTGGCAATGCAAATATGGACCCATAAAGTTGGCAAAATATTATAATTTCCAAAAAGCATTGAATTGGTCAATGGTGGTATTGGCGTACTCACACTTCCGCATGATGAATTATTAGTGGCATTTAAAGACCGCATATGTGAATAAGGTTGATTACCATTATTTTTGCTTCTTAAACTCGTGACATTGTTGGTGGATCGTGGTCGAAGATCATTATTACCATGAACAAATTTACAGCACGATCTATAGGTGCAAGATCCGCGTTGAAAATTATGACAAACATCCAAGCCCGAGGTACTCACAGTATTAGTCCTATCATTATGTGAGAGTAGATGCAACAAGCACTGTAGGCAAGGATGTAAGGTGAAGAAGCGATTGGACATTAGATTGTTGAGACATATCACTTTCTTCAAGAAGCATCATCGAACGAAGTTTATCAAATGTAGGCACTTTTTCCTCGAGGCGAATGACGTGGGCGGCGTTCGGATACTTGCTTCTTAACGGCATAGGTTACAAGGCGAGAATCCTTCACTGGTGATTCGAGATTGGCAAGGCGATCTGCTTTGGATTTTATTTGTTGGAATAAATCCGTGACGGATAAATTTCCAATTGCCATGTTTTGGATTTCATTTTCAAGTTGAGTGACACGAGCATCCTTGTTGTTGTGAAAAAGTTCCTAATCTCTTCTAAACACCATGTGTAGTAGAATCAAACTTCATCAAAATACATGGGAATAGTTCGATATGATCTAATGGAAGAGTTACCTATCTACTACGACCAATATGTTGTCATGTTTGGCACTCAAGAATGTAATAATGTTAAAGAGTGCTTGAATTTCTTCGAAGATACATTTGCGCCAACTGAAAAATGGCTGAATATGCTGGAGATGGGTTTCTTGATTGCTTCACAATACAATTTCATTTTCCACAATATAACCACTCTAGGTAGTATGACGTATGTGCCACTTCGTTCGAGTTTGCCACCGTGGTATGATCACAAATTCATTACACTTGGGTACGTTAATAACGGACATTATGTCAGTGTGTTGTTACAAGGAGGCTACCCGATGCCTACTATTACATCTCAATGGTTCCATTATAGGTCTGAATGTGCAGTCGCATGGATTACTCAGTACTTGGAGTGGATAAACAATTATAATCAACTGCTTCACTCAAATCGATTAGATCATAATGTCAAAGAGGTAGTAGTGAAATGATTTAATAAGTGATATGTATCTTTTAAATTATATTTGTATCGTTTATATTATATTATTATATTTCAGTGTGATGTAATAAATATAATATTTAACAAATTAAGTTTTCATTTTTCTATTTATGGGTCGAAATGTATAAGCCGTTTACCCGGATAATCAAATATAAATAATTTTTAATTTATAAAAATGCTTGACCGGTTGACGGGTCGATCCTTTTAATTTTTTCGTATTCCAAACATGACTTGTTTAATAAACGGGTTAAATGGGTTGACTCAAACCTAATCCGAAATATTTTTAGACTCATTCCGTACATATTAGTCTTTTTATCTGCTACGACCTCCGCAACGAAGGTACTTTAGTAGTTTATACTATCAACAATAAAACTAATGTAACAATATATATATATATATATATATATATATATATATATATATATATATATATATATATATATATATATATATATATATATATATATATATATATATATATATATATATATATATATATATATATATATATATATATATATATATATATATATATATATATATATATATATATATATATATATATATATATATATATATATATATATATATATATATATATATATATATATATATATATATATATAAAACTTAACAAAAAATATTGCAATAAAAATATTATAGGATAGTGATTAGAAAATGAGTATAAAAAGCCATAGTGGTTAAGAAAACAATATAGAAGCCACACCGATTAATAAATTAATATATAAGTCACTTGACAATTGATATGACAATTTCACATGTTGGTTTGGTTATGTGGTATAGCAGCTCCCTTTATGGGATGATCTATTTACACTACAAAAATGTTGTTTCGCTGCATTAATTGCAAAAGATTTAACTATTCTAATGATATGTAATAAATGCATTAATAAATGAATTTATTTTATTACCCAATCATGAAATAATATAATGAGTTTTATTTGTCTATTAAATGAATATCATAGGCTACCTTTTTTTAACTTTATAGAAAACTAAATAATTTATACCACTAAATAAAATGAGTAATTTAATTATACATATAGATAACACTTTTTATGCCAATTCAATTATACATATAGATAACAATTTTTTATCTTTTGATACAAATATATCAAATTTTTATCTTTTAATCTCAAAATGTACAATATTATCAACTAGCAAAATGGGCACTTTAATTATAAATGTATTTCAGTCATAATTTTTTTACAATATGGTATAAATATGTACTTGTAGTATATAATTTTCAAGTTGAATCATATATAAATAACAATACAAAAAACCTTGGTTAAGTAACAATGAGTTGGTCAAAATATTTCATAGATTTTTTAAACACGATATAAACGAGGCCATTAATGAAACCACATATTGTCAAAATGAAAAAATGAAACCGGGTATGAAAGTAAAAACTTGTCATCGAACAAATCAGAATTTGAAACGAACACGGTAAGTACTAAGTACATACACATTTTAAGTAGTAGGATATTTTATAGGTTACTATTAAAAATTTTAAAGCATTAAAACATGTTGAAAATTCACTTCAGGTCTCGTCAAGATTTAATAGACTGGGTGAAAGAAATGGGACTTTAACTTGGTTACATTATTTTGATTAAAAGATCCAAAGCCAATTTAAATGTTTATTTTCATTGTAATGTTGGTGGTAAATACACAAGTAAAAAAACTCAACTAGAAACACTGGCACAAAAATGTGATTGTCCTTTTGGTTTTGAAGGAAAATATTTGTATGACGATTGTTGGTGATGAATATTGGTTATCCTTAAAGGTTTCTAAAGAGAGAAAGTGAGAGAAAGAGTGTGCTGGAAGAACACTTTTTTAACACCCCACTTGAATAAGTGGATCGTTACGTGTATTTATAACATGTCATCAAAGCATAAGGTAAATGTTCTAAAACATTAACTGACCATAAAGGAAATACCAGAATCAAACATCGGTAATCCAAACATAAGCTCAAAACATGAAAAGTAAATACTGAAGGAAATGACTAAACAATGTCCAAATAAGCAAAGTAATGTAAGAAGTGCATAAAGTAAGAAGTATGGATAGCTTCCATCCAAATGCACATGCTCTGAGAATCCTAAGAGCGTCCTGGTGTACCTGGCGTTAGAACATGAAAGGAACTACGGCTGAGCATAACGCCCAGTGATAACCTGTAAACTGATAAGCTGTAAACTGATAACCTAGGATGCATCCATACACCCCGCTGATAATACTTATAAAATGGCCAAGCTGAAATAAATGGGACGCTGAGAGAAATCACTCCCCCGCAGAAGAGTCATGACACCGGTGCCTCTAGTGTCATGATTACGGTACCTGCGTAACTAGTACATAACTGGTCATGCTTGTATATAAAGCTCAGGCAATTTAACTTAGTTATTAAAATGATTACTGATAAGATTTAGAACATATACTGGGGAAAACATTTGGCTGCAGACGGGGAATCCTAATCATGCATAGAAGGAAGTCCTTACTAAAGGACGGGAAATCCATACCTCGTGTCAGTAATGAAATAAGAACGAAAGCTGAAGGATCTACTCTGACTTCACGGATACTACATAAATAAGTGACGTGAATGAGTTGTCTGATTAGTGTCTCTTATTACTATTTATTATTGTTCTAAATTTTTTTGCGCGTTCTCGTATTATTTTACTGGTTGCGTATACACTGATTAATTCGATTGTCAGATGTATTTGTGATAAACCCGACTGTTTCTTTAACTGTTCACTGATTATTATATATCTTGTATTTCTGGTTATCGTATATTATACTGTGTTCTGGTATTTACGATATTATTATAAATCGTAACCTGCTATAATTAGAAAGCTTCAAAAATTAGAAAGGTTTCCAAATTAGTTTTTCTTGTAAATTAAATCATAATAAAACACATGTTTGGAAGTAATTAAAAGGATTAATTTAAGGTTACTAATAAAATTAATAACACAAAACAATATAATTAAATTCATTTACAACTTATTTATATAAATGATTTAATCATAAATTAATTAACTTTGAAATTTATTAATTCTCGTGATCCCGAAATCCCGAGTCAAAGTTATCCCCAAGACACCCACGTCTCGGATCAGTCCAAACCGAGTCCACCACGACCCATGTCGTGGTCCCCCCTTGTTGACGTCACAACAGTAGTAGCCGCTGGCCTAGTGCCAGTTGCTACTGCTTGCACAGTGATTCCCACTGTTAGTTCTTTAGTTCCCACTGTTCGTATATGTTCCCACCGTTTGTATAAAGTTCCCACTGTTCTGCTGTTGTACCCACTGTTCACAGACCCAAACACGCCCATACTGCCTGTTACCCCAAACACCCCCTGCTGAGACTTTTTACCCACTATTATAAGAAACAAACCCCCCTTTTGTACACGACACCCCTTGTCTGGGGGTTTTTGGGTTGCGGCTGTATAAAATAAGCACCACACCGCCCATGTATGGGTCACGGCTAGCCAACAGCCACCACACCGAGACCAATTGGTCTTGGTTTTCCCTTAATTCACCAAAACCCGACACCCTTAATTATATTACTTCATGATTCATTTTATTTTCATTTGTATAGATCTTTAAGAACCATTAATTCGTGATATAAACTGAATTCAAGAAAATGAGATGATTACCGTGATAGATTGCTAAGGAATGATGATCAAACACAGATTACTTGAAGAAAGCTAGGACGAATCCTTTTTTTTATCCGGCGGCCACACCAAGGGGATGAACCCTAATTCTCGTTCTTTTTTTTGTATAACTATTGTCCAAATGAAGTGGGGATACCCCGTTTTTTTCTTTTCTTTCTCAAAAGGGGTCGGGCTCCAAGGCCCATATTTCTTTATATCATGTAATAATAAGATGTAGCCCAAATTAAAATACACGCTATTCATTTTCGTGTTTATATAATTAACGCGACGTTCGATTTAACTTTCGTGTTTACTCGAAACGTGTAATAATTATTTTACTGAAATAATAAAAATAATAATAACAAAAGCTGTAATACTTGAAAAGTAAATATTAATTATTTTTCCGAATAATTAATTTCGTGATGCTTTAAATAGAATTGAGGCCGCGTATAGTTACGTTCCTGGATTTTTCTGAATAATTAATTACGACATGTTTTACTTAAAATTGAGAGTGTGTATAATTAATGTTCTAGGATTCCTAAATGCGGGTTTTACAACTTTAGAGAGAGAAAGTAGAGAGAAAAAACTATGTTTATTTACTATGTTAAACAATGAACAAGCAACACCCTCTTCATCTAAGTAGAATGTTTATATACACATGTCCAATATATGGACATGGGCCGGCCAAGCCAAGTCCACACATGGACTTGGCTCGGTTTAGTTACAAGTCATACTTACATAATTCACTTATCTACAAGCCCGTTACTAATGTCGTTGGAGTGACCGAAACTTCTAATGGTAAAAACCGTATTCCTAAAAATCTCCCCCTAAGGGAGGTCACTCAAAGTAACAAGATCTTAACCCTAGCATACTATACCAGTCTTCAGTCGTGAGCTCATAGATCGTCCTTTTCCTTTTCTTTTTCCTTATGAATATGTTGTTATGATATTTGGCTTTGAGCTAGAGAATGTTCCTTTTTCTTTTAACTTGTATGTGATCGTTGAGCGTCTTTGAGATTATCATCATGTGAGACTCTTTCCTTCTTGTGACTTTTGTTCCAACATACTCATGCTTGATTGATTTCTTGAAAGCTTTATAATAGTACACAACAGAAGTCTTTATCTTTTGCGTTCATGAAATCTTTAAAGTCACTAGCTTTAAGTATGAGCATGTGGAGACGACTTCATTTGGCACACCACGACATCACCTTCTTGATATGCTACATAAAATATTCAGCAACAACACATAGACATGGACGTAATGGCTTTGTCATTCGTCTAAACTCGATAGCGTTTTACCTCCGATCGATGAAGATCGTTAGACGGTATTAAATACAATATATGTGACAGGTAGATTAAATTAAGAACCTCATTAACAAGGTTTCACGATTGTATAAGCATGTTCTCATTACCTGACCGTCTCAAAGCAGATTGCGTGGTATGAGTGAATCAATTTGATAAAATTATCCATCTGATTGAAGCCATCAATTCAAAATCCTGGAATAAGTTTGATTTAGTTAAGAATCTCATCATTGTTACTTTCTAGTTGTCACAAGCTTAATTCTTGTAGACTCTTTCAAGTCACCTACCACAATGCTGTTTAATGTTAAAATTGGAAGGATTTCCACTCGACATTGTGAACACTAAAGAGTGTCAATCTGAATGTTCTGGCAAGATTACAAGGATATTGCGTAGAGGCATGAATAGTTTTGTATTCAATTAAGAATCAAACCATCATTTCTTTCTAGTTATCACAAGTTAGATTCATAAAGAACCGCAAAAGTTACCTACCATGAGCTTGTTTGATGTTGACTCAAGCAGGATTTCCATCTTCATTATGAATACTTATGTATCACTCAGATATTCTAGCAATATCTTGAGAATATTCGGTAGGACTCTTACGATCTTTCTCACTCTCTACACTGTGTGAAGAAGCAAGAGAATATGAAGTAGTGTCCAAATGAGACTTTTTATGATCTCTGGGCTCTCGACTCAATTGTTCATTTTAGATTTAGTGACCGGAGGTCGAAGAGGACTGACGCCTTATCAATACCAACTTACTCGAAGTGAGCAAGTTAATAGATAACATGTTGAACTCCGTGACATTAAAAAAAATATCTTTTGAGATATATTTGAGTTAGTCAGGAAGGTTTGTGAATTGCATCACTGGGTTCATGATGTCTGTCTTCAATATCGAACATCATTTAAATTGATCCTTATAGTTTATGTGTTGACCTGGTTTCTGCTTAAGTTCTAAGGGGGATTATTTCTTCACACCCTTTATCTTTACATTTCTTTTTCATTCTGCAAACCTATGTTCCACGAAGACGAATACGGAAACGGGGACGAGGATCGGTACTTAGAAACGCCAATGTCCCAAAAACATGAAACGGGTACGACTGGAAACGTTTTTGTATTTTATGTATATTTATTAATAAATTAAATAAACATAAATCTATAATAGATAAAGCAAGAAAAAACAAATACTAATAGTAAGACATAACATATACTTAACATTAAACCATTACTTAATAACATTATAAGTTGGTGGATATTATTGTTTAAAACATCAACCAGGAAACTGTAAGTTGGTCACTACTTCAAAAACCAAGTTTTCAACATTAACGCCCTGTTACAAAAAACGACATAGTACACTTCTGAACTATTCGATATTTTGAGAGATAAAGACGATATCGAGTGCGGTCTCATCAAGTGATAGTGCAAATAACTCTAAAAGTCATGTATCTTCCATTGTACCAAACTCATCTCCTCCAACATCCCACATCTTGGTCTTCTCCTCCAAATATTGTTCGGTGATCCTTGATAAAAGACGTTGATTGTTATGAACAAAAACCAAGTCTTCAGCACATTTAGGAGTTAACTTATTCTTCTTAGTGAGTTAACAAAAGAGTATGTACTCTAATTACACTCAGAACAAGATGAAGAATTGGGTTGATCAAGAAATTTAAAAGCTAACATTTGTATCAAAGGAGGTTGTGCTCTAAAATTTGCCCACCAAGTTTTAGCCTCCATAGTTCCCATCCTAGAAAGAGAGCCAATATATGAAAAAGGGCCTCTTATAAGAGAGAAACTAGCGAACTTATCTAGAACTTTGTCATAATCATCAACTTTACGAAAGAACCTTTCAAAGCATTTTTTCCTCTCTTGAGAAATTTCCGCATCTCTATGAGGAACAACTCTATCAGAATTCTAACTAAGCCAAGCCTCACTATAATACCAATAAGATACAAGTAAACAAATACATAAGAAATAAATAATAAGACCATTCCATTTTATATTCAGAATCATGCACAATCGGATTATATATATAAACCACTCCATTTTATATTTAGTATCATGGCATCATCAGATTAGCTAAATAAGACCACTCCACATTTTATTCGGATAAGATAAATAACATATGAAAGTACCTCGGGTTTAAAGAATATGCTAAACAATGAAGTAGTGTTGAACTTTTAGTCCAACGAGCAATAAGGATGTCATAGACAACTTTGTAGAAGACATAATAGCCGTCTAGCGCTTTTTTTCATACTTATAGATCGCGACTTTGACCTTCTCAATCATAGAATCTCACATCTCGTATACCAAATGAAGACACGGCCGATCAGTATCACAACTCTAATCATATCGTATATAGGTGTCGTAAACTTGAGAATTTAGTCCACTTTGTCCCACCAAACTTCATTTAACAACTTTCCCCTCACAAATATTGCTTTGTCTTGGTCATCCTCTCGATAAGATGCCTACTCATCACTCATCAGCAAACTAAGTTTCAACCACATACAATAACTCAAGTGGGGTAAATTTGTTGTACATCAACAATCACATCGTGTGATTCAAAATAATTTTTTTTATTTGAACCACTTCTCCATGTTTCGGTGATCCAATGACAAAAACCAGACACATCTAAATTGTTTTTGTTAGTTCTAGCAGCACAAATGTTTTTCAAAGCAAGATTAAGTGTATGAACCACACACGGTGTCCAACAGATGTGCAAGTAAAGCCCTTGAATTAATTCACCGACTCCTTTACAATTAACCGCGTTATCTATAACAATTTTGACTACATTTTGTTCAATGATCACACTGACGACTTCTTGCATTAAGTTAACAATATACTCTCTGGTTTTGATTCCACCCGTATAATTTACAGCTTTAATAAACAAGTGACCTTTTGCTGAAGTTGCTATAAAATTAATCAACGGTTTTCTTTGAGGATCACTCCAACCATTAGTCACAGTTGACACCCCTCTTTCTTTCCATGTATTCTTGATTGGTTGTAGCAATCTCTCAACATTTGCCTTCTCTTGTTGAACTAAATTCGTTCTTAGTTTATTGTAGCTCGGAGGCACATAACCACCTAAGTTCTGATTTGCAACTAATGTAAAAGCCTTCATATAATATGGATTTCTAGCAAAATTAAATCATAAACCACCCGTATAAAACATTCTTGCAATTTCTTGATCTAACTGAGCTCTAGTATCGGTATCAAATGCTTTAGCCAAAGCACTCAATTTAGATTTTCTTTTCTTAGCGGCGTTTTGAAATTGAAATCCACCACAAGACAATGTTACATATTTAGGGGTTGCATTTACTTTTATCTTTTCGTAATCACTTTCTTTAGTTCTAATCTCAAGCAAATCAGAATGGCCAACTTTCTTACATATTGCTATTCCTTTTCAAAATGTTGAAGTAAATGAGCCTTCACCCTAGAGTAACTCCTTGTTTTACTTCGAGAAAAAAGTTACACTTAAATTTGTTGGAGTATGCTCGTGTCATAATAAATAATTATACGGCTAGATACATGTGAGCCTATGGGGTCACACACATATACACAGAGGTACCACTTAATATATCGTATTTTTTGTATGCGATATATGTATAACCTACGTAACACGAGATCAATTACGGCACCTAATTACCGAGCTAGTACTTAGTTTATTGGGTTAGACATAACAAACGAGCAAGCCCATTTGTATGCCTTCTAGTCCGACCACATGGTAGTCAAAGGAAATGATAAAACGTTTTATTTAGCTTGGAAATAAAAAAACGTTATGATGTATCTTATAACCGTGATTGACTTTTAGAGCACAGGGTACGGTGCGCCATGGCTTGAGTTATGGCCATGGCGCGAGACAATAAGCTGAGCCAACCACACCCCCACTTGAGTTATAGGGAGAAAACTGGAGATAGCCAGCCGACGTTAAAGCCCATGGCGCGACCCCATGGCATAGCCAACCACACCGTGGCTCGCGTCATGGGGCTGAGTTATCATTTTTTTTATTTTTTTTTATAATTTTGAAATCTGGACGTTGGCCAACGGCTTTTTTTTAGGGGAGTGTTTTTTGACCGTTTGGGGGTAAAAAATACCCTCTTTTTCCTATATTTTTACCTATAAATCCCATCTAAAACTAACAAAAAATTGCACCCTCTTCTATAATTCACAACATCTAAGTTCTATATTATTTCTATCCGCCATGAGCTAAAATCCAAACCAATTCCCGAATCAATGGATAAACACTTTTTTATCCGATCCGCAAAATCAAATTCCGACCACTCAACTTCTAAATTCGTCTACTTCGTCTAACCTGAATACTCCCTCATCCGCAACATCAAGTACTAATCAAATTTCTTCATTCGCCAACTATAATCAACTACCAAATTCTTTTGCTAACTTCCCACCACAAAACCCATTTGTTAATTTTACACCCGAGGCATTCAATTTATGGTTCTAACAATCTCAACAATCACAAGTCTTCCAACAATCACAACAACAAAATTTCCAAAACTTTCCTCAACACTCTTCACAAGAACCTCAAGAACCCGAAGAAAACGATGATCCCGAAGAACCCGACGAACAAGCCGCGGGTCCATCGAAGAAAGGCGGGAGAAAGAAAAGTGTTGCAAAAAAACCCAAAAAAATCCGCGGGTCCACCACCACCCCCGAAGTCGGACCATTCTTTTTGGACCCAACGTGAAGAAGAAGTTTTGGCCGAGTGTTGGATTGAAGTATCCGAAGACCCGAAGGTCGAGTCTGATCAACCATATGAGGCATTTTGGTACCAGATTATGGATATGTATAACAACCAGCTTAGGGATGAGGGTTTTAAACCGAGGAACAAAAATATGTTGACCGGGAAATGGACGACTTTGAACCGCGAGGTTCACAAGTTTAATTCATTTTATGAAAACGCCAAACTTTTGAGTGGAGAAAATCAAGATGATTTGATGACCCGTGTGATGAGTTTGTTTCGAGATGAAAACGGGAACAAGGAGTTTCCACATAAAAGTGCTTGGCTTGTTTTGAAAGACAAGTATATATGGAAAAATCCCGATTCAACTAAAACACGTCGTGCCCGGGGAGAGTAGCCGATGTAGATCCGGAACTTTTTAATGATGAAATCCCTCGTCCATCCGGTGTTCCAAGAAAGCCCAAGGTTCAACGCTCCTCAAGTTCATCCGCCACTTCGGGGTCTCAAAAAGAACAATTGGTCGAATGATGACAACAACAAATGATATCGAATCGTGATGCTAAAAAGGAACGATTGGACAGAGAGGTGGCGGCAAGACTAGAAGTGGTTCAACTTCAAAAAATGAATTAAGAATTGCAAATCCTTCGATTCGACACAACCGGGATGAGTGCCGAAGACGTGGCAAGAATCGTAAAGCTCAAGGACGGGGCGCGCGCGAAATATTTTAATTTCTAAGTTGTATTTTTTTTATGTTTTTTTTATTTCGTGTATTTTTTTTTTGTTTCTTGTTTTTTTTTTATTTCGTAATTGTATTTTTATTTTTATTAATGAAAAAATCAAGTTTTAGTTAATTAATTGTTAAATTAAAAAAAAGGTGGTGGGGTCATGATAAACCGAGAAAAGTTGGTGTTAACCAGGGAGCGGGTTTGGTAGGTTATGGGGTGTTTCTGAGTTATGGGAGAAAAAGCTGATGTGGCAGCACTTTTTGCCCACGGCTCGACTTTGACGGCTCGACCGTACCCAACGCTCTTAAGGAATTATTATTAATTACAATCAATTAGATTATAACACATATACTTATTTCCATCCTATGTGATACGTGGGGAAAAAATATGAGAACATATGATGTGCTCATTTTTTTTTTTGAAATTAAAAATATTGTATCTATGGTAGTTAAGGTTTAGTTACGAAGCAAGGTTATTAGACTAGCATCGATTTGGTATACAATAATGTGTAGTGTGTTTCTACATAGAGGGGATCTACTTTGGTCACTTGGGTTTCTTGGTTAGATAATGTATTGGTGAAGGTCTCCGTTCGATCCTGTCGAATCACGCTACAAAGGTATACTATTATGTGTTTATTATTCGATTAATCATATGGCTATGTGGATCCGTTAATAGGTGATCTTTCCGCTGTGTTTATTATTTATTCATATCATTTTAATATGGATACTCACCTATAGTGGTATCACGAGCCATCATATGATGTCATATGATTATCGGGTATGCGTAAAAGTGGCTAAAACGCGTGTTTTTTATGGATTAATAAAGATAAAATTAAAACAACCCCTAGGGATTAATTTTTGTGATAAAACACAACCTAAGATGGTCTTATGATCTGTGGTTTTTTATTCCATGGCCACGGGTTACGCATATCTTAATTGTTTTTGTTACTGGTACGTGTAAAATGACCTAAAACGCTTGTTTTGGCACGATTTGGGAATCGGTTTTAGAACAGCCCTATGGACATGATTTCTGTGATTATATGATAATTATAAGGTGTTTAAAATGTGGTTATAATATCCTATGGTCAATGGTTACACGTACCAATCGAGGGTTTAATTAATTTTTGATTATTGCTTCGATTTCGTTGGGTAACAAGTGTATCTTGTTGTTTATTTTATATCCATGGAAAATACATGCATGTTTGGCCATGTGTTGGGAATAAAATGTAGCCAGTCCACTTGAGCTCTGACAAGAGTAAAACAAGCGTTGATAGGAAGAAAACAAACGCCTTTGACAAGAAGAAGTCAAGCGTTGATAGGTTGAAGACAAGTACTGATGGAAAGATTTAGTCTTTTCTAGTTTGTTTCTAGTAAAGATAAGTTCAACATTGTATTTTCTATAATTATCTTTACCTAGAATAGTTGATACGTAGACTCTTGTACAAGGCTTCTTATGTCTATAAAAGAAGACCTTTAGGTTAAGTTTCATAATAAGTTTTTCATACGTTAAACACTTTCATTGTAAGCAAGTTTGTTATTATCAATCAAGTGAAAGTTTGTTTACATCTTTGTGTGTTCTTGTTTAAGTGTTAATTCCGCATAACACTTAGATTACTTTATACATAAATAAAGTTTCTCTACGTGTATAACTTGATCTAATCTTGTATACACAAAGCTAAATCGATCTAAGTTTGGGATCAACAAGTGGTATCAGAGCTTGTTGAGAAACTTTTGATCTTAAAAGAACACAAGAACCCTAAAATCACCAAAACCCTAATTTTCACAAAACCCTAAAAACATCATGTCCACTCCAGAAGTAAAACCCTCGTCCTCAAACCCTAGCATCAAGATTCCCATGCTTGATGCAAACAACTTTGAGCTATGGAAGTTCAACTTTGAGCAATATCATGGAATCTATGACTACACTCTCTGGGAGATTATTGAATATGGAAACACATTCAATAAAGCTGAAAAGATTGCTAATGCCATTGCTGCAAGAACTGCTATTGCTGGATGTCCAGAAGCATATAAGAAAGAAAAACCTGATGATGGTAGAGCTGTGTCTGCTGAAGACATAGCAAAGAAAAGGGTTGATATGAAAACCCTAAACATTCTGAAACTTTCTTTGGGACAAGAGAACCAGCATAAATACAGAGGTTATGAATCTGCAAAAGACCTTTGGGCAGCTCTTGAAGTTGCATATGGTGGCAATGATGATACTAAGGAAGAGAAGAAGAAGCAACTCATGCATGAGTATGCTGTTTTCAAGGCTCAACCTAATGAGAAGCTTAGCAGTGTTAGAAGCAGACTGCTTGACATTACAAGCAAGTTGTCCTTCATGGGGACACAAGTTGGTGATGTTGACATTATTGCCACCTTTCTTAAAAGCCTTGGTGATGCGTGGAAGATTAAGGCAAGATCTATTCTTGCCAATAACACTCACAAAAGTTTTACCTTTGATGATATCTACAACAAACTGAGGCTGTTGGAGAATGAAACTCTTTTGGAGCATTGAAGTAAGTCTACCAATAGCAACATGGACTTCTTCTCACATAGTGAAGGCCAATTTGATCAGAAGGACTCTTACATGCACCCAGTTACTGGATCAACATGTGTCAACACTGGAACATACCCTGTCAACGCCTCACATTCAGACGCTGACACATACAAAAGTGACTCTCCAAGAGTTAAGCCTGCTGGTTTGGATCTGGATACTGTGTGTGCATACATTGCTTCTTTGCCCAATGGTTCAGTGATTAAATATGAGGACCTTGAGCAAATAAGTGATGAGCACTTGGAGGATATGGATATTAAGTGGAACATGGCTCTTGCTAGTATAAGAGCAAACAGGTGGAATAGAAGGTTTAAGAAGAAGATGACCTTTAATGCAAAAAACACTGCTGGATTTGATAAATCCAAGGTTGAGTGCTACAATTGTCATCGTATGGGGAACTTCATGAGGGAATGCATATCTCCAAGAAGATCTGATCCTGGCAAACCCTCAAGCCAAGTTGTTAAGGCTCAGGATCCTAAGGCCATGGTGGCAGTGCAAGAAATTGATGGTATTGGATGGGACTGGAGCTATTTGGATAAGGATGGGGAAGAGGATAAAGCTTTGGTTGCTGAGATAGAAGAAGAAGAGCATGTTCAATATGCTCTCATGGCACACTCCTCCTCTTCATCAGATAATGAGGTATACGATGATGCTTTTTGTAGTAAGGGTTGTAGGTTAAATACTGAAAAACTTAACAAAGAGGTTACAAGATTGTTAAGTGATGTGTGTACTGAGAGATGCAAATTGTCTAACTATCAAATTGCTCTCACTCAAACTGAAAAGACAGTTTCTGAGTACAAGAAAATGGAATTTGACCTAAAAGATAAAATAAATATCTTAAAACATGATTTAAATGCTAGTAATGATATTAGAAACATCATGGAAAGGGTTAATAGTGAACTACAGGCTAAATTAGATGAGGCTATCAAAAATAAGGATAATGTTGACCTTAAAATTCAGAGATTTGATAAGGTCTCACAAACCCTAGGAGAATGTGTTAATAAACAAAAGGATCCTAAGGACATGACTGGGATTGGGATGAAAGACTATGCTGTTGTTCCACCACCAGCTGAGGACTTCTATGATGTCCAAAGAAAGGACTTATCTTGGACTGGTATACCAGAACTCCAAGAGGAGGAATTTATTCCTCCACCAAGAGTCATTACCCCAGTTGAAGAGTATAGACAAAAGTTGACTGACTTGAATGAATGGAAGAAAGCCAACCCTACCTTGTTTGTTAAGGGTGGCTTGTTGTGTGAAAGTCCAAATGAGTCTACCCCTATTAAGGTAACAAACCCAATCACTGGCAAGACTGTTGACCTTGGCTCAAACACTGTTAGAAAACTTAGCATTAAGTATGCAGAGATGTATAGGAATACTAGGTCACCTAAAAGCCAAGTTAGTAATGATGGAACAGGCTTCTTCTCTTCTAGACCTAGGGTTGTGTCTAGAAAAGCCTGTTACTCTCGTGGTAGCTTTTCACATTTAGCATATAAGTGTGTCAACGCTTCCAAGGTCAACGCTGTTAAAAATTCAAACGTTGTCAGACCCAAAACCTTTGTGGAGCAAAGTCCACAAGTTGTTAGACCAACCCCATTCTTCACTAGAGGGTCTAACACTCATGGACAAAGACCATTTCAGAAGACCAATACTTGGTCTAATAGGCAATGGGTTTCTGTAGCAAACCCTAGGTTCAACACTGACAAGGGTAATTTCAGCGTTGACAAGACCAAATCCAACGCTGACAGAAACGTTGCCAGACCTAAATATTTGCAACCACAGGGTAAGGGGTCTAAAGCTTCTTCTAGCTTGACATGAAGACCTAAGCAAGATCAAAACCCTAACTCTAATGGGCTTTCTATGACCTGCAACAGATTTAATTATATTTCAAAGGTCATTACAAAACCTATTGGGGTCAACTGGGTATTTCATCCAAAAAGGGATGAACAAGGGGTTGTTATGAGAACTAAGTCTGTTCTTGTTGAACAACCAGATGAATCCAAGTCTGCTAAGGCTTGGGTTCCCAAAGAAAACTAATTTGTTTTCTTTATGTGCAGGACATTCAAAAACAGGTCAATGATTATGGATATTGGGACAGTGGATGCTCCAAGCACATGACAAGGAAGGAAGATTACTTAACTAACTTCACTCCCATTAAGGATGGTGATAAGGTTTACTTTGGAGGCGGATATGGAACTATCACAGGCAAAGGAACTCTTCTCACCAAGAACTTGCGTTTTGAAAACGTGTTTCTGGTAAAGGAACTTGATTACAATCTTTTTAGTGTATCACAAGTTTGTGATAACAAACATGAAGTTCTGTTTACTGATACTGAATGCTTGGTGTTAAGCAAGGATTATAAAATCCCTGATGAGAAATATATTGACTATAGAACACCTAGACATAAAGACATTTATAATGTGAATCTTAATGGGATTAGGATGAATAATAATATGTCATGTTTTTATGCTAAAGCTTCAGTTGATGAGAGTAATCTATGGCACAGGAGACTAGGACACATAAACTTTAAGAATATAAACAGGCTTGTGAGACTTGGATTGGTTGATGGTTTGCCTGAAAAGGCTTTCCACAATGACCACTCCTGTGTTGCATGTCTTAAAGGCAAGCAGCACAAGGTCTCATTTAAGTCTAAACAGGTACACTCTAGTTCTAGACCACTTCACTTGCTGCATATGGACCTATTTGGTCCAACTAATATAGAGAGTTTGAATGGTAAATCATACTGCTTTGTCATCATAGATGACTTTTCTAGGTTTACTTGGACTTTCTTTTTAGCTATGAAAAGTGACACTGCTGACACTTTAATTGACTTTATTACTCAGATAGAGAAGAAAACTGGTAATAAAGTTAAAATGCTTAGAAGTGATAATGGTGGTGAGTTTAGAAATAAGCTTTTAGATGATTTTTGTGCCAAGAAAGGGATTACTAGGCAGTTTAGTGTTGCCAGAACCCCACAGCAAAATGGGGTTGCTGAGAGAAAGAATAGAACCCTAATTGAAGCAGCCAGGACTATGTTGGCTGATGCTCATTTCCCCATAGCTTTTTGGGCTGAGGCTGTGAATACAGCTTGTTATGTTCAGAATAGAGCATTGGTCAACAAGATACAGAACAAAACACCTTATGAATTACTTTGGGGAAGGAAACCTAATATTGGTTTTCTTAAACCTTTTGGCTGTCATGTAGTTGTACTTGATACTAGTGATGCCCTAGGTAAATTTAGTGCAAAAGGTGATGAAGGCTATTTCATTTATTCAGTGCAGAGCAAGGGATATAGGGTTTACCTCAAGAAGGAAAAACGTATACTTGAGAGAGTACATGTTAGGTTTTTAGAGAGTAAACCTAGTGATCCTGAAAGTGGTCCAAATTGGTTGCTTGACTTGGAACCTTTATCTAGGACTTTAAATTATATGTCTGTTACTAATCCAGACATTGTGAAGGTAACTTCAAATGTTGTGGAAGAACAAGTTATTGATGTTTCAGGTACACGGGTTAATGAAGAGGTTGGATCACAAGCAGAAAAGTCATCTCCCATACAAGAGTATGTCACTATCCCCATATGGACAGATGCTTTTGCTGCTGCTGGAAAGGAAAATGGTGGTCCCCAAGTACCACCAGTTAACAACATG
Organism: Glebionis coronaria; assembly: GCA_025667525.1. Classification (NCBI taxonomy): domain Eukaryota; kingdom Viridiplantae; phylum Streptophyta; class Magnoliopsida; order Asterales; family Asteraceae; genus Glebionis; species Glebionis coronaria. The sequence goes on from CM046879.1 coordinate 580,356,917, forward strand.
CATGGTCCTTCAGGCGCTGACAAAGGTAAATCTGGCGCTGACAGGACAAATTCAGGCGTTGATGGCTCAAACGTTGACAACAACATTTCAGGCGTTGATAACCCAAACGCTGACAATCTTGGTTCAGGCGTTGACAACACTTTTGAGCATATCTTCTCTTCCAATTTTGAACAAGGTGAACCTTCAAATGCACATGAAGAGGTTCATACTAATATTGATGGAAGAGAGTCTGAAGAAGATATTGGCAACATGGATAATGAGATTGAAGAGAACAGACTTTTTGAGGGAGGAGTTCTCACTTCTACAATGAAGAATCATCCTCCTTCTCAAATTATTGGGGATGTCATGACTCCTGTTCAGACTAGAAGATCTCATCAGAATCTTGGTGGATTTATTGCCAATATACACAAGAAGGTTGATACCCCTCTTGTTCAAGCATGTTTGTTTGCCTGTTTTCTGTCACAACAGGAACCCAAGAAGATCTTTGATGCTCTCAAAGAACCAAGTTGGGTGGAAGCAATGCAGGATGAGCTTCACCAATTTGCTATTCAGGATGTGTGGGAGCTGGTTGATTGTCCCAGATATGTCAGACCTATTGGGACAATATGGGTTCTTAGAAACAAGAGAGATGAAAGAGTTATTGTGGTCAGAAACAAGGCACGTTTAGTGGCTCAGGGATATACACAAGAGGAAGGGATAGACTATGAGGAGGTCTTTGCACCAGTTGCAAGGATTGAAGCTATAATGATATTTCTAGCCTATGCTTCCTGCATGGGCTTCACTGTCTATCAAATGGATGTGAAGAGTGCCTTCCTCTATGGAACAATTGTTGAGGAGGTATATGTTATGCAGCCTCCTAGTTTTGAGGATCCAGAGAATCCAAACAAGGTGTATAGAGTCAAGAAGGCTATGTATGGACTTCATCAAGCCCCAAGAGCATGGTATGGTACATTTTCCACTTATTTGGTGGAAAATGGATTCAAGAGGGGCACCATAGACCAGACATTATTTACAAAGAAGGCTGGTAAGGATGTCTTACTTGTTCAGGTTTATGTTGATGATATCATCTTTGGATCCACAAATCCAAAGATGAGTGAAGACTTTTCCAAGCTTATGACAGACAAATTCAAGATGAGTGCAATGGGGGAGATGAACTTCTTTATAGGGTTAAAAGTTCAACAGAAAGAAGATGGTATCTTCATCTCTCAGGATAAGTATGTAGCAGAGATCTTGAAGAAGTTTGGCTTTTCTCCACATGAAAAGAGGGCTACTACTCCTATGGATAGAGAACACCCTTGAGGAAAGATTGGAGATGGAAAAGATGTGGATGTCAGGCACTATAGATCAATGATTGGTTCATTGATGTACCTCACAGCCTCAATACCTGACATCATGTTTGTTGTGTGTGCTTGTGCACGCCATCAAGTGACTCCCAAAGAATGTCACCTTTATGCTGTCAAGAGAATCTTTAGGTACCTAAGATCTTATCCAGATCTTGGCTTGTGGTACCCAAAAGATTCACCATTGGAGCTTACTGCATATTCAGACAGTGACTATGGAGGTGATAAGTTTGATAGAAAATCCACAACTGGTGGATGTCAATTTCTTGGGAGTAGGTTAATATCTTGGCAATGCAAGAAACAAACAGTGGTGGCCAATTCTACAACTGAAGCAGAGTATGTTGCAGCAGCTTCTTGTTGTGGACAAGTCTTATGGATTCAGAACCAGCTGTTGGATTATGGGTATAATTTCATGCATACCAAGATATTTGTTGACAATAACAGCACTTTATGCATTATTAAGAATCCTGTACATCATTCTAAAACAAAACACATAGAAATTAGACATCATTTTATAAGGGATTGTTTTGAAAAAGGTTTAATACAACCAGATAGGGTTGACACAGAAGAAAATGTGTCTGATTTATTAACTAAACCTTTTGATGTTGGAAGGTTTCAATACTTGGTAACAAGTATTGGAATGATCAATCTCACATAATATATGTTTTGGGGTCTTTTTGTAAAAGTATGTACAGGATAATGCATTGTTATTGGTCTTTTTGAGGATTTAGATTTTCCACTATATTTTTCGAACACTGACAAAGGTTATCTTAACGCTGATAAGTGTTATTATGATGTTGTCAGCAATATATTTGTCTAATGCTGACAAAGGTTTCCTTAACGCTGACAAGTGTTATCGGGACGTTGTCAGCAACATTGTTAGTTTTGTGGTTTTTAATCTAAATGTGCAAGTGGTGTTAGCATTATACCATTGGATACAGAGTTGCTTATGGATCCTTGGAGAATCATTTGAGCATGTTTTTATTTATGGATGATGGTTGGAATTTTCTATTCCTATCTTGACATAAATTTTTATGTTCATGCATATTTTTGGCAACATATGTATCACAGTTTAAGGGGAGGTTTTAGGAACCTTTAGGACTTTTAGGTATTCTTATGATACTCTTATCACAAATCTAGATTGTGTCCACAGGTGAGTATGAGTTAGTTTTACTAAATCATGAGGCACTGTAGCATGCAAAGTTGATATATTATGCATGCTGCCAAGACATTTTTGGCCTAGAATTGGTTGTGGTCTGTTGGGAGACTTGGGAATGATTTTATCATGGGTTTTACCTGGGAGTAACAAGGAATTTTATGAGATAACTTAGTTGTTAAGAGTTTTGGTTAGCAAGGGACACTAGAGGACTGTTATGTCTATCTTGCATAAGCAAGTGTGCATAACTGGACAGTGCTTGCCACCCTATAATAATTATCAACTTATAGGTTATCTTCACTAGGATAAATTACTTTGTTAAGGTCCTTTTTCATTTTTAATATTTTTTTTTTGGACGCTGACAAGTATTTTTCCAAGCGTTGTTGTGACCAATTTAGACGCTGACATGGCTTTGGCAAACGTTGACAAGAATATAGCCGTTGGGTGTTGATGGGTTATTTTTGACTGTTGATACCCATTGGACCTACCCAATTGTTACTTTTTGACAAATTTTGGGGGCGTAATTTTGGGAGCAGATAACTTTGAATTCATGCGTGAGATAACTTATTTACTTTTCAATATTTTCATCATGATATTTTGAAAATAGTTGCCTCATTTTTGACCAATCACATGCATATATCTCTCCTATATATTTGGCTCCTATTTTTAAACAGGGTACCTATCATTCTTGTCTAATATTTTTCTCCTATAATTCATCTTTCTAAACATTCACAAACAACTTTCAACAATGACACCAAAATTTAAACCAAGTGATTTGGTATTGGGATTCAGGAGTCAACACAACATGATAGCATATTTGGACGCTGATGACACTCTGTTTCCACAATACACCTAGATGGTGGCGTATTTGAATGCATCCCCCATTCGGTATGCTCTTTCTCATGCTCCTCTCATCTCTGTCACACATATTAAGCAGTTTTGGAACACAGTTAGTTCCTCAACAGTTAATAATGTGACTACATTATCATCTATTGTTCATGGGCGTACATGGGTGGTTACTGAAGCCTTGGTTCGCCAGGCTTTGCATCTTGATGATGCAGATGTTATAACCACCCTCCCCATTCATGAAATGGAACAAGGACTAAGGGCTTTGGGTTATCCTTTCCCTGATGAGGGAACTTTAAACAAATATCATAAACAGGAGTTTCCCCCAGCCTGGAAGTACCTCATACATGTCCTCTTACAATGTTTGAGTCCCAAGTGTACTGCACACAATGAGATTAATAGATCCATTGCTAGTGTTATTGTGTGCATTGCAACTGGGCAAAAGTTTAATTATTCAAAAATGATTTTTGAGGGTATGTGTAAAAACAAAAGGAGTAAATGACTTTAGCTTATCCCAGATTTTTACAAATGGTTTTTGATGTGCAAAATTACTGCACAAGAGATCATGATGGCTTTTATGAGATCCCTGTGCAAAAGAAAGCAATTTTTACAAAGATGAACTCACCCCCTCACCGTGACTTACCCCTCACCCCATCTATGATTGCTGTCATTGAAGCAGCACAACCCCAACCAGACCCACAACCCCAACTTGACCCCATACCAGAACCTTTACCTTCACAACAACACATGCAAATTGACCAAGAACCCTTTGACGCTGACACATTAAATGTTGGCGTTGACACACCTAATCCAGACGTTGACACCATTCCTTTACAGACCCAAACACCCCTTAACCAACCCACATCCACCCAATCCACATCATCTTCTACCCCACCACAATATAGGTTGTAAAAACACCAAAGGACTACTGAAGTGTTCTCCTCTAGTGGTCCTAGCCATGTAGCAGAGATAACCACCACCACAAGTGTGGTTGGTGCATTGGATGAGGCTGGGACTATTGGCTCTGGCTTAGATGCAGGCCAAGACAGTCCTAACATCTTTAAGACCTCATCCATGCCCCATGAATCTAACTTGGGCGGTGAAATACCCATTTTAGAGGAGGGCATATTGGAACCAATGACATTAATAGAATTGACGGCTGTCTGCATTAGCTTGCAAAAGCAAAATGCAGACTTGGTACAAATTGTCAGTACACAAGGCCTTGAACTCAAGCAATTGAGGGAGAGGATTGTTATTTTGGAGAATGCTAGCACCAGGCGTGGGATGGAGGAATCTTCCAAAGGGGAGGATGAGCAGATTAATGTGAGTGATAAGGGCTCACATGATGGTGAATCTTTGGGTGTTGTTGAGGCCCTAACTAGTTTGAAGAAACAACCAGGTTTTGTTAGATCTCTGGTAACTCCTACAAATTTAGACTTGTCTTTTACAGCTATGTTGGAGCAAATTACAAGAGGCCCTGAGACAGGTAATTTGGGCGTTGACAAGCAGAGTTTGAACGCTGACATGGGTAAATTGGGCGCTGACACAGGCAAATTGAGCGTTGACAGACTTGCAGATGAGGTTGATGTATTCCAGTCATCATCCATCATCAAAGATGTATCTTCACAGGTATTACCATCATCCTTACCCATCATTGATCCATTAGATAAGGGTAAAGGAAAAATGGTAGAACTAGAAGTTCCAAAGGATGCAGCATAGGTTGAGTTTGATAGAAGGTTGGCTGCACAAATTGTGGAACAAGAAAGAAAGAAGGTTGGTGAATCACCATTTGTTGTCACTTCAGAGGAACAAGAAGGAAGTGATGAAGCTAGTTCAGACTCAAGTGTGATGATAATAGAACAACCAGAAAGACTTGAGTATGGTGATGATTTGGCAAAAGAGAAGTTGAATGAGTTGAAATTGCAAATAGATTTTGATATGCCAGAAGTTGTTCAGATGTACCATGCTTGGGAAGATAGGTGTATGGAGAATCCAGATTTGACTATTTCAGACCAAATATGGGGTTTGGAGATTCTTCTAAGAGTTCAAGCAGACTGCAAGGTTATTCTGAAACACAAAGCTAGCAATATTCTCTCAATGCTGAAAAGGGATAGAAGGGAGTTGTACTACATGCTACTCAGATGTCATGGAACAGGATGGACCTACAAGAAATTGTTGGGATTGGCTTTTGAAGAGTTGGAGTACAAGGCTTATCCCATTTGAGCAAGAGTGCAGGAAGAAAACACTCTAAGACTTCTTTCTGATGAAAGGAAAGAAGAACTTGCAGAAGAGATGGAACTTAAAAAGGAAATGATTGTTCCTAGACCTTTGAAGAAGGGAGTTCTTCTTGAGTTTCCTAAGGATATGGATAGATTGGTGCCTAGTGAAGCTGTTATAAGAAGGAGCATCAAGCTCTCACCATTGGAAGCTTCAGATATGGTACAAGTGTTACCTCTTGATTCCAGAAACCCTATTATAAGCTATGAAGAAGATGAATGTGGGTTTTGGAAGATTGGCAGGTATGGGAAAGAGGTACACACTTTTACTACACTCATATCTCTTTTTGCAAGTTTTGATAGAGAAGACTTGGTAGACCTTTGGAGGTTGTTGGAGGCCAAGTATGAGACTGAAGCTCCTACTTCAGTCAATGCAATAAAACTTTGGTCAACATTTAAGAGAATATGTGGACCAAGAGATGAAGATCCTGTTGTTTGGAAGGATCTTGAAGATGACCTCAGTGGTCTTCAATGGCGTTTGTATTCAGTTGCTGGTGTGTACTACTTGAGCTCTACAAAGTTTGCTGAGTATCTACTTGTAGATGGTCAGTATTCCATGTCCAAAGAAGTTTTGGAGAAGATGAAGACAACACAGCTGGAGATTGATTATTCAAGTGACGAGGCCAAAGATTTGATCAGACATATTTATTACCAATATGATCAAGTTTGTAAGATTCCTCCTAGTTCTTAATGTTTATTCAGAAACTTGATTACTAGAGTAGATATCAAGTTTAGGGGAGGAATGTTGGGAATAAAATGTAGCCAGTCCAATTGAGCGCTGACAAGAGTAAAACAAGCGTTGATAGGAAGAAAACAAACGCTTACAGATCAAACGCTGACAAGAAGAAGTCAAGCGTTGATAGGTTGAAGACAAGCACTGATGGAAAGATTTAGTCTACGCGTATATTGTTTCTAGTTTGTTTCTAGTAAAGATAAGTTCAACATTGTATTTTCTATAATTATCTTTACCTAGAATAGTTGATACGTAGACTCTTGTACAAGGCTTCTTATGTCTATAAAAAAAGACCTTTAGGTTAAGTTTCATAATAAGTTTTTCATACGTTAAACACTTTCATTGTAAGCAAGTTTGTTATTATCAATCAAGTGAAAGTTTGTTTACATCTTTGTGTGTTCTTGTTTAAGTGTTAATTACGCATAACACTTAGATTACTTTATACATAAACAAAGTTTCTCTACGTGTATAACTTGATCTAATCTCGTATACACAAAGCTAAATCGATCTAAGTTTGGGATCAACACCATGGACTTAGCACACACCTTGTTATATTCATAATCTTATGATATTATTATGTTTCATAAACAAAGCCAATGAAAACCTAGACCAATAGTGACATGTTGTGTGTTGATTTGCATTTAATATCAGTTTTGGGGATTTGCCATTGTTTCAGCTTCATTAATATGTTTTTATGTTGGTTATAGCCATTGTTTGTAGTTTAATAATAGGTTAAATATTGTTAGTCATAATTCAATTGTAACCGATGCTTGGATGGGAATGGCTAATGAATTAAAGACATATTGTGAAACTTAGAGCTGCTGAGTGACCTGCACTAAAACGTGATTTCTCGAAGTTCTATAAGGAGATAGAAGCCCAATTTTGGTGTGCTGATTCAAAACTCATGGGCCTTCAAAAGTCTCAATTGGACCTTAGGCAGGGGAAGAATCCTTCTATGGATTTTGGGCCCTATAAGTCGACTGAAATTTTATGGCAGTTTTGGGCCTCATGTTCACTTTGGGTTCTACTTGCTCTTGATGGTCCTGGAGCAAGTGGGAGCCCACTTTGTGGTTGTGTTGACTTAACCTTAGTTGATTTCTTGGTCCTCGTGATAGCTCACGAGATCAGGCTTAGGTTTTTCATCGGTTTGAGGCTTTGTATACTTGTGTTTGTGTGGTTGCTTATTTGCTTGATATCTTGCTATAACTTGCAAATGTTTTTATAAAAACTTAAAACCAATCACAAACCAATTATAAAACTAAATCATTGATTTAGTTTAAAGTTTAAATGTGATTTAAAACTAAAATCTTGTTTTCATAATAACTCGTAACGTGTTATGAATGTTATTTCTTTTATGTATTGTCTAATCTAATATTAATTCCACTTAGGTTTTATATTAGTCTTTAACTTGGACAACTTGACACGCATAAATTAAAACAAGATTGGATTTAAGTTAAGAAATGTTTTTGACTTGTGCTACGATGGATGAATGCATGCTTCCTCGTACACACTTTTGATTTGTAAATCAAACTTTTATACCCGTCTCAAATTTAAGTCATGCCGTCCAATCGTTTGAGATCACTTGCAATTACTTTTTGCATCTTGTGAGACGGATGTGAATTGTAACCCAAGGTGCTTATTATCTATGCGTGAGACCTAGACTTAATCTCGCATGTTCTGAAATTAGATGACTTAATCGGTACAACGGTGAGACCTTGACCGAGGCAAGGATGGGACTAAACATGCCAGTTTGATATTTTGTGAATTGTTCACTTATTTCATGAGTCTCATAAGGATCTAAGAATTGCACATGATTTTCAATTGACGAACGTTATCTACCTATTGAATCTATCATTGCTAGCAGATCAACTGATGTGATGATGGAACCTCAATGAGGATCTTAGCCTTTTCGTAAAATTAATTGTTTTTTTTTTGTAAACTTGGGTAGTTAATTTTTGAAAGGATAATTATCGAAAATACTAAATATGAACTTTGTATTTCTATAAGTGATTTTACACAAACCGTAAACAAAGTTTATTTCCTTTCATGCTAGAGGAAAACAAACTAAGTCTTCTTTCCCTGTAAGAATAAGACTCGTTCCCATCCTTTCTCCTTGTATGAGAAAGCTATAATAGGAACACTTGAATCTTCTCAATTCTAAGAAATATTAGTACACACCTACTTATTAAATCGCATTGTCTTGTAAGTCAAAAGGTTAAGTACGGTTGCTCATCTTACGCTTTCAAGTGATTCCATAACCCTTATTCCGGTTTAGAAATCTTGAAATACTTAAGATATCTGGATAACTAGAGAACATGTTTTCTATAGCCACCAAAATTACACATCTTGAAGTGTTCAGACATTGTATGAGTCTTGATTAGAAATTGAAGTCTCAATAAACCGTGAGAGGAAAGGAAATTACTAGCATGTTTTTCTAGTATATTTTCCTTACTCAAATAAGTTCCATAAGATTCTACACACCTTTGAGGTAAAGTAGAAAGAGGAATTGCATGCAAACTTTCAAGTTGATGACATCGATAGAAATCCCATCATAATATAGTAGAACTTGATACTTTTCTTTGAATATCTATGTACATGTTTACCGCGACTCACATTGGCTATAATGTGTAGACATTCAAAGAACTAGAAAGTATACAACTTGCTACTTGCTTTTCCACTAGTATAGATACATTCAAAATGTTGTCTAAACTAATGGGAGAAATGTAGTTTTCAACCTTAGGACACACTTGTAATGTTGTCTTATTCAGTGGGAGCTATGAGCTTATCACTTTGTAAGTGACCCACTTAATTTCTAGATTGTCTTGAAATAACATCATAGTTTTCTAAGCCTTATTGCATATTATTTTAAAAGATAACTAGTCGCTTTTCTAATGTCGGTTCCCGAATTGTTATCTAAAGATAGTTATGCATGATTGCTTATTAAACGATGAAGTTATACATAACCCTTCTATACAAGCTTGATTTGAATATGACTTAAATCATATTATATCTGTGACACTTATATATTATTCATATATGATGTTGTGCCATGCTCAAGTGGGAGAAATATTAGAGTGTGCAAGGTACAACACAATATGGCTAATAATATTCTACTAGGACTTATACATATTGATGTGTGTTATCTAATAGAGAACTAATGTCAAGAAATAATAAAAACTATTTCATTATATTACCTAAATAGTTTAGCTAATATGCATATGTCTTCTTGTAAAGACATAAATATGAAGTATGTAAACTAACTTAAAAATACTATTGAAGCCAAAAGTAGGCATTCAATAATACTTTATTCATAATATGTTTATGTCTTCAAGTAAAGACATAAACGTGAACTTCCTTGAATTTTTCGAATACTTATAAAATAAAGTAAGTAATTTACTTGTTGTGTCTTCCTGTTAGGTTATATATAATGAAGTTATTGAATTGTTCAATTCCTTATAAAGTAAATTTAGCGACTAACATGCTATGTTTTCTTGTTAAAACATGAACTAAAGTTCTTGAACTGATAAAACAATCATACTTTATAGCATGCAATTGGATTGAATATATTATCTATGCAATTTGGTTTGACCAAATTATAAATATATGAGCCAAAGAGTATTAGTTTATCTAAGGAATTGTGATACTGTCCCACAATCACAACACTATGTCTCATGTGTAAAATCAAATACTATTTTTATTATTTGATCCTTGATAACACTAACTACTCTCTCCCTCTCTATTATTAAGGTTAACAAAAATTTGAATGAGCCACATGTTTATTCAATATGGTTCCAAACAAGAAGGTAACTAAGAAACCATCAAGTTATGGAATGGGATGACTCCTAGTAAGTCTTAGTTGAAGTCTTGACTTTGTTGAAATCATGTTAGACGTGTCATTAACAAACTAGAATCAAGAACTACCAGTGTATTTTATACATCCCAAACGAGAACAATTCATTGTTGCTCGACATGCTGTGTACTTGGAGAAAGTCTCCTCTTACAAGAAGCAAGTGGGAGACTTTGTGTATCTTTGCAGAAAGTAAGAAATGAAATACAACCTTCTGAATACACTAGTGAACGACATAATGAGGTTGAGCATGTAAATGCAAAAGCCACAAATTGTTGTAACTCCCATTCGCATATCCGCAAGGATACCTCAAGCACCTGAAGACATGAATGTCATGTCAATGTTGAGAAATATGAGTTAGAGGATCATAGTGAACCTCATAACTATCGAGACTCATTTTAGATTTGGAATCTAATGGATGACTCAAAACTATGAATGGTAGATGTAGTCCATAAAAGAAAATCAATTTTGGAATTTGAAATTCTTTCACCAATCAGTAAGACTGATAGGTTATAAATGGTCTTCTATGAGAAGATAAATATGGACACAATTGTACACTTTTGTACACACTCTCTTTAAATAGAGTTTAAGTCATGCTCAAGCAATTGATCATGTTTAAAGCTTTATTTTCTTTACGAGTGTTAAATTAATAAAGATATTAATTACCATACTTGATTTTATTAGTATGAAATATGGCAATTGGATGTCAAAATCCTCATGAATGATTACATTTGCGAGGACGTTGTGTAATCAAAAGGGTTTATAAATCCACCTAATCTTTAGAAAGTGTACAAGCTCTAGAAATCCAAGTGTGGATTAATACATGCATCTAGGAGCTAGAATCTTATGTTTGAATTAAGGATATGATCATGATTAAAACAAAGATAACTCTTGAGTACCCTTTAAGCTAGTAGGAGCATATTATTTTGATTGTTTTAAATCTCATATGTTGTTAACATATTGGAAATATTATTCCATCAAAGCTAATTTTTAATCCTTGACTTGGAATATATTTATATTGAGAGATATAAGAAATAAAACATATATCTTTGGAACATATGCTTATTAGGATAAGGCATACGCGGTTAATAAATCTAAATATGACACATCATTGAGAAAGTCTCAAAGTTCTATCTCACTTAATAAGATTGAACATGTACATGTATATCTTTAGTTTACCTAATGGATTCATTACATATGATATGTTATGTATTAGAGTGATTTTTATACTTGCTTGAATGCAAGATGAACTGATCAAAAAGTATCTAATTGAAAGTCATTAGACTACTATAGACATTTTTATCGTTTACGGAGTTTAGGTAAGGAGATTAGTGTTGAGTTTATACACTAATTCTTACTTTGATTGAGATGATACTCAATCCTAGTGATAGTAGGATTTCATCTTAAATGATATTACTACTACCTAGACGTGCTTGACAGAAAGCACTGTTGCACTACTTATTAGTAAAATAAGAATACTTTACAATTTGAGAAGTTGTTAAGAAGATTTTCCTGAATAGGTGTTCTACTTGCTTCAAACAGCCTATATAATGTACTATGGCGATGCTAGTATTATTGTATTAGCACTTGAGCGCACATATACAAAATGACAATCATTATATTATTCAAAATCTTCACTATTACCAAAAAAAAAAATCTTCACTATTTGTGAGTTTCTGAAATAAGTATTATCAAAGTTCACTCAGATGACAACTCAATAGGTCCTTGTGTAAAGTCAATGTCGTATAACCAAACATGTTAACCGTGCTAGGAACATTGAACTTTGACCTTCTAGTAGTCTCATGTATATCTGTTTTTTTATGTATTTGGATAATGGAACATTAAGAATTTTTACTAAATAATGAATTGATATGACCGTCTTCATTTGTACTACTGTGTTCTATATTAGCATGTTTAATCCATGAATAATTTATTTATTCTAAATCATCCATTGTCGGTTGTTGATACGGGAGTATCGATGAATTAAGACAAATATGAGTGTTTTGGTCATATTCATTTGGAATGAATATTAATTGATGATGCCGCCAAACTCATATGTGTTCATTGGATGAACATTGGATTGACCCAACCTACGAGAATTCACTGCATGGATCGTCGTCAATAGTGAATCTCGCAAGTGGTTAAATCTCTCAGCCTTAGACTTGAGATGCAAGTAGGTTTTGTATGTGTGAAATATCAATCTTTGATATGGTTCAACGTTGTCTTGAACAAGGCTGCTATAATGACCATTCTCAAGTACGATGTGAAACACATGAACGACAAGTGTAGTCAAAATAGGATTTGTTCCTCCACATGTATTGGAGTTCGATACTACTGGGGCCCTCGATGAATTGTACAGATGTATGTGTGGCCACACCCAAATGTAATTAAGATGATACTTTATTAATTTGGTAATCTAGTCTAATATCAATATCGAGAAACAGAATAGTTAAACTAAAGAATGACTTTTGATCCATGTCTAAAGTTTAACAGAGTATCTGAAACAAAAGGATGACTGATATCTAAACCATTTAAATGAGATGTTTGAGAAACTATCCTCATATGTTTCTAGGGGCATTGGCGTGTTGCTAGACGCTAACCTTTGCTTGTATAATTACTTGACTATTATGACGTGTGCAAGTGGGAGCTGTTGGAGTATGCTCGTGTCATAATAAATAATTATACGGCTAGATACATGTGAGCCTATGGGGTCACAAACATATACACAGAGGTACCACTTAATATATCGTATTTATTGTGATGCGATATATGTATAACCTACGTAACACGAGATCAATTACGGGCACCTAGTTACTGAGCTAGTACTTAGTTTATTGGGTTAGACATAATAAATGAGCAAGCCCATTTGTATGCCTTCTAGTCCGACCACATGGTAGTCAAAGGAAATGAGAAAACGTTTTATTTAACTTGGAAATAAAAAACCGTTATGATGTATCTTATAACCGTGATTGACTTTTAAGGAATGATTATAAATTATAATCAATTAGATTATAACACATATACTTCTTTCCATCCAATGTGATACGTGGGGGAAAAATATGAGAACATATGATGTGCTCATTTTTTTCCTTTTTGAAATTAAAAATCTTGTATCTATGGTAGTGCAAGGTTTAGTGACGAAGCAATGTTATTATACTAGCATCGATTTGGTATACAATGATGTGTAGTGTGTTTCTACATAGAGCTGATCTACTTTGGTCACTTGGGTTTTCTTGGTTAGATAATGTATTGGTGATGGTCTCCGTTCGATCCTACCGAATCACGCTACAAAGGTATACTGTTATGTGTTTATTATTCGATTAATCATATGACTATATGGATCTGTTAATAGGTGATCTTTCCGCTGCGTTTATTATTTATTCATATCATTTTAATATGGATACTCAACTATAAAATTTCCATGTACCCCTGTCTCCCGTCTTAGAGATTTTAGTAACGTATTCTCACAACGACCCTTTATCACTAGATTGCATAGAAGCCGAGGGCACACTATCGCTAGTATTATTGCTAGCACTTGAACTCGATTCCATGACTAAAAATATGATAATAAGGCAACAAGTCAATAAGGTAATATGATAAACGGCTAAATGGTAATAAGGAAATAAGTTAATGAAGCAGCTCCATAGTCCCTAACAATCTCGTAATAACTAATAAGCATAGTAGGACTTCATATCATGATATCAATTTATACTAAGTCACTAAGACGGTAAGACATGACAATTAACAATATATTAAGCACATCAATTAATAAAGAACATCAATTAATTAAGAACATCAATAACAATTATGGTAAAGTGTTAAATAACACATCATACTCCAAACAAGTCAATTGGTTAAGGACATGACAAATTGACAATTAACAATTATGAATTTGTGATCAACGGATCATGTAATAGATCATAAAAGTAGAACTAGATACGAAATTAAGGAATATAGAGTTAAGGATCAATGAATCTTACCTTACATTGTGAAAAAGGATCAGTGATAGATTAAAATGATTATTGGATTTAAAGATACGTGATATGTCTACCTAATATGAAGGATCAGATATTTAAAAGTTGACTAAAAATATGTCGACCTACCAGATGTATATACAATATAAATGGATTAATAAATGTTTCATGGTCCAATAACTAGCCCAAAAACGTGTTAAAAGCCCCAAAACGTTTCCATTCGCGTTTTTGTTAGAGTCTCGACGTTTTCAATTTTCATGAAATGTTTCCCTTCTTGGGGAAACGTTTCCGCCGCGTTTCCAGCTGTTTCTCGTTTCTAAAACGTTTTCGGGACGAGCACGACATCCGAGGGACATTTCCGTGCAACATAGCTGCAAATCCTTCAATGTTTACCAGGAAGGCATCATTAGCACCTTGTTGTGATTGTTCTAATGCTAGCTTAAGTCATTAGTCGGCATTCGGATACGTTCACAATCTATTTCCATCTTTCCCAAGGACTGCTATTTCTAGCTATGAGATATCCTTAGAAAGATTCTTTAGGTTCTGGAAGAATCATTAGACTTATACCTATCCTACCATATGTATATCACCATAATCTTCGGGGTGTAAGTGTGTTTTGGATAATTACTTGTTACCATGAACACTTCTTTGAAAATCATTTAAGGTACATGTGATAATAAAATCAAATTTTTTGTATCTTAAACATCTTAGTCATCAAAACGCTCCTCTCAACATCTGCATCGATAACCAAAATATTTTTGCCCATGTAGAGTTTGAGTATTTACTTAAGTCCTTGTTTTGGATCACATATATTTACAAGTAAGGTTTGATCCCATTTTCTCCCATTATCCAAAATCTTAACCCCTTGATATTTTAGATACTAATAGATTAACGATCGGGAAAATATTACATAATATTTGGCCAAGGAACATTTTAATGCTCCCACTCAATTAGTGAGGGATAAGCTGTAGTGTTGAGTATAGTTTTATGAAAGATCTCAAACTTTGCGAGAAATTCTTGAAAAATCCATACTCGAACACTACACCTTGCCATTCTAGCCTATGATAATATGATAAATGACTTAAAAATGTATCTAACTTGACACTTTTTACCGTTCTGTGTAGCCATCTTTTTTTCCCTATATTATCATTAAACTTTGTGATTTCGTACATTGTGTGTATCCGGTGACCTGCTTGACTGGTTAGCAGGTTGCCTTAACGATCGTTAAATTTTTTTATTACAACGTTAGTCCTTTATATTAACGGCCATTAACATAAACACTTAAAATTTGATTTTCTTTTAAATAAAACGTAAAACCTTAAAAAAAACATGTAACTTTATATAAAAAATATAAGAATAAATTTACACATGCATATATAGAAAATTTTAAACAATTATTATTTTTAAACATGTGCTAGTTACTTTTAAAATTTATATAAAGTATCTTATATATAACTTAACTTTTTCGTACTTTATAAATCTTAATTTTTTGCGAAAATCATAATATTTTTTTTTAATTTAAAATTTTCAAAAGTATAAGTCATACTTTTTTACAAAAACAAAATGAAATTTTTTAAATTCCTTTTTTTACAAAAACAATCGTACCTTTTTACAAAATTTTGAACTTTTGTTTTTTTATTTTATATAAATTGTGTGTATATATAATTTTATTTAGAAAACTTTTTTACAAAATAATAATTATTTTTCTTTTTGTAATCTTAAAATTTTTAAAGTAAAAAACCGTACTTAAAAAAAAAAGTTTTTGGAACCTTCGATTTTTTTTTTGCAAATAATCATGCTATATTTTTAGAATTTTAATGTTTTCAAAACCAAATGTCATACTTTTTCACAAAATTTTTTTTGAAAGAAAAGTAATTTTTTTGCAATAAAGAAAGTAACTTTTTTGCGAAAAAAAAGTTATTTCGTTAAAAAAATTTTAAAAAATTATATATACACACAATTTATATAAAAGAAAAAAAGGTTTTAAATTTTGTAAAAAGGTATGATTTTTTGTGAAAAAAACACGACTTTTACTTTTGTAAACTTAAACTTTTTTTAAATAATAGTATTTTTTTCTGCAAAAGAATTTCGAAGGTTCAGAAAACTCTTTGTAAAAAAAGTGCGGTTTTTTACTTTAAGAATTTTAAGATTAAAAAGAAAAATAAATTTTTTGTAAAAAAAAAATTATTTTGTAAAAAAATTTATAAAAAAAGTTATATATACACACAATTTATATAAAATAAAATAAAAAGAGTTTAAAATTTTGTAAAAAACTAATTTCAAAAATTTCGATTTTGTTTTTGTAAAACACGTTTTATATAAATTTTAAAAGTTAACTAAAACAAGTTTAAAAATAATAATATTTAAAACATTTTTATTCAAACGTGCGTAAATTATATTTCTAAAGAAAAATTTTGTAAAAAGTTATATACTTTTTTTAATGTTTTACGTTTTATTTAAAAAAAATCAATATTTTGTGTGTATGTTAATGGCCGTTAATATAAAGGACTAACGTTGTAATAAAAATTTAACGGTCGTTAAGGCAACCTGCTAACCAGTCAAACAGGTCACCAAGTACACACAACGTACGAAATCACAAAGTTTAATGATAATATAGGAAAAAAAAGATGGTTACACAGAACGGTAAAAAGTGTCAAGTTAGATGCATTTTTAAGTCATTAACCCATGATAATATTATTTACATATTCACAAGATTTTATGGAAGTGACCTTTTAGAATCGAACAACACATCACGTGGTCCGTTGTAGTAGTCGATAGTCGTTTCCATATGGGCTACCACCAACAAACCTTTCCAAGTTCCTCATCTACCGTCTTTCTTTCATCTTTTTGTCAATCCTTTCCATCATTGCCCTTGCTCTCTTCTTTTCCAACTTTGTCCACTTATGGTTTGGTAGCCCTTTCACATGATTGTCGACATTGAGATGATTTAACTCTCATTAGTCGATTTGCATCGCTTTGATTGACGTAAATGATACCTTCATTTGGTTGTCGAACTCCGGTGTAACGCGTTTTGTTCTTGTATACTGTTCGGATGGAGTCGGGTCTCGTTAGATTGAGCTTCTTTTGGTAGCTTTCGAGACCAAGTTGAAGATTTTCCACCCTTTCGCGAATGACCGTCCGTCTTGTATACATTCTGGCCGTCACATTTAACGCATACTTTTCGTCAAGAAAAATAAAAAAGAATATGGCCACATTTGAACGCAAAGTTAAAAGTATTTATGTAAAACTTAAGAATAAAAAAAATCAAGTGTAAATACAGAGAATATTTTCGTAAATTTATGTAATAATTGAGATTATGTATGTAACTTTTCACATAGCAATGATTTTCGTCAAGTGATAACTTATAAATATTATTTGTGTACTTTATGTTACATAGTTATAACTAGCGATCACGTTGTTAACTTTAAAAACGTTCTTGCATGCTTTTAAGACGGTTCTATGTAATCACGGTTAGAGCATTGGAACTATTTTGCCATATTTCCCATTTTCGCAATGAAATTATTGTTATAATTATAAATAAAATTGAAATCAAAATGCGGTAGATGAAAAAAATCGTGTACGTTAAATATTAAAATTAAAGTGCTCTCAGTGAAAAAAAGAGTGTCAACCACACATTGATGCATTCCATAAAACCACATTTGAACGCAAAGTTAAAGTACACAAATACAGAGAATAACAATTGAGATTATGTATGTAACTTTTCACATAGCAATGGTTTTCGCAAGTGATAATGTATAAAGATTATTTGTGTACTTTATGTTACATAGTTATAGATAGCGATGACGTTGTTAACTTTAAAAATATTCTTACATTCTTTTAAGACAGTTCATGTAATCACTGTTAGAGCATTGGAACCAATGTTTTAAAACCCGGTTCGACCCGGCCGGTTCAACCGGTTGAACCGGGAACCGGAGTATTGACCGGGCCGTTATGAGCCGGGTTTTTACCAAAACTCGGACCGGATTAAACCGCCGGATTTTGGTCGAACCGGTCGAACCGCCGGACCGGAAACCGGCCGGTTCAACACTTATCAAACGAATAAAAGAGAATGATCTAACATCACGCATGAAATTTGACAAATTTGATGTGAATCACACGCTGCTTTCATGTGAACCAATGATGAAGATCTGTTTTTGCTTGGGATAAATGGAGATAAGTAAGGATGAAAATAGGATCACTGATCTGTGTAGGGATGATAAATTGTGGAAGAAAATGAGGTGCGGTTTAAAGGTATATAATCAGATCTGGGTTTTAGTACAGTTGTAGGAAATGATATAGGAAAGCAAATAGGAAATGATATAGGAAATGATAACAGTTGTAGGAGTAGTACATATCACGTGCTGTTTGACACAATTTTCTAGGAGTGTATTAGAATGAATATTTTTGATTATGTAAGTCTTGAATTGAATTGGTGGGATGAAAAAAAAAATCTAATATCCGTTTGTTTGACATTACGTACAGGCAATATTTCTTTTGGTGTAAAACCGGTTTGACCCGGCGGTTCAACCGGTTGAACCGGTAACCCGGTGAACCGGTGACTTAACCGAGTCGATTAAAAACCCGGGTTTTAAAACATTGATTGGAACTATTTTGTCATATTTTCTATTTTCACAATGAAATTATTGTTATATTTAAAAATAAAATTGAAATCAAAATGTTGTAAAAGAAAAAAATCGTGTATGTTAAATATTAAAATTAAAATTAAAATACTTCTATATTGACACAGTGAAAAATAAATAGTCAATCACACATTTTCCATAAATGCTTACACGTGGGCACATATTTTTGATTACTTAACTCTAAAAACTCAAAAAATGAATGTTAAAAAAAAAAAAAACTCAGAAAATGAAAAGTCACCGGAAAATGGCTGCTGATCAACGCCCACCTTCTTTCTTCCATATCTTGATCAACCCATCTTCACCTCATATGGTAGTTTACTACTCTCGAATGTGTTTGCATGTGCTTATTTATAACTATTTTACACTCAAATGTGTTTGCATGTAATGTTTTTATAACTTTTTTTGCAGCCATTGCCACCTGTATTTGTCACAAAGCACTTAGGAAATGAAATATTGGAAGACCCAATAATTAAAAGTGCAAATGGAGGGTATTTATGGAAATTAAAAATGAAGAAAATGGATGATGATCATGGTTTTTGTTTTGTTGATGGTTGGTGTAATGTAGTTACGGATGTTGGTTTATCGTTTGGGGAATTTCTGTTGTTTAGATATGTTGGTCGTTCTGGTGTTTTCTTTATGCATGTTTATAGTGTTAATGGTTGTGAAAAGATTTTGGTACCTAGAATTAAGGTTTTTGATTATGGGTGTATTGATGATGATGATGAGGTGGAAGAAGAAGAGGATGTGGTGTATGACATGGATGATGGTGATGATGATCATGTGGAAGATGATGATGATGATGTTGAATTTGATGATGATAATGATGATCATCATCATCATCATGTGGAAGATGATGATGATGATGATGATCATGTGGAAGATGATGCTGATGTTGAGTTTGATGATGAGGATGAAGATGATGTGTTGTATGACGTGGATGATGATGATGATGTGGAAGATGAGGATGATGTTGAGTTTGTTTATGATCGTGATGATGATAGTGATGACGTGGATGTAGACGGCAAAGATGGAGATCCTTTCTTTATATTGACTATCTCAAAAAGCAACAGAAATAAGCTGGTAAGACTTTTGATCACATTTTCTAGTAGGTGTTTTTGTTAGCTTATTGGGCTTATGAGCTTATCAAGTTGAAGTTGTGGCCTTAGATAAAGCTCATATGCCGAAAAATTGGGCTTACGAGCTTTCCAGATTCACATAGGCTTCTAAACTCGGTATATAAGCTAACACAACCACATCCGTAATCTTAGTTACTTTTAAATTTGGAGTGTGTTTTCGATTGCACTAAAAATGGTTATTAATTGCTTGCTGATATACTCTTAACAGGCAAATAAGCTGTTAGAACTAAATAAGCATATGTTATTGAACTATTGAATAGTGCTAGAAGTGGTCACATTTGCTCAAATAAAGTGGGTCACTGTAGTTTACATGATACTTTACTCCAACAAGTTAATAAAATTAGTTGCTCTTAGCTCTTAAGAAAACGCCCCTAATTTGACTATAGCAAGTGTTAGTTTATATACATAATTCGAAGTATACAGATAGTTAGTTACCAACTTCAATATATTTAGGTGCGTTTATTTCTTATAGAATAACTATATAAAAAACTTCAATAATGAACATGAAACACACATCTAATTCAACTTTCTTTGTTGGTACTATTAGCGGTTCCCGCCGGATTTTGTAGCCTTGGCGAGAATAGATACCAGAGAAACCATAACCTTAAAAAATGATGACGGCTGTGAGAAGATAATGACCGTGCAAACTGATAAAAAGAGCAAGTCGTTGAGTTACTACGTGGCCGCAGGGTGGAAGGAATTCCAGCGAAATAATGGTATATCGGAAGGTGATAAATGTGTATTTAAGTTCATTGCAAGTGAAGATAAGATATGTCTAGTAAAAGTCACCAAGAAAAAAACTCCAGCAAGGCCTCTCCCATCAGCCATCGAAGCTCCACTAACGGAAGTAGATGCTGACGATGTGGAAGATAATGATGGTATGGAGTATAAGGACGCGGAAGATGATAGTGATAAGAATGAGGACGAAGATGTTGAACTTGTTGATGAAGATGATCCTTTCTTTGTGGTGACTATTACTCCAACCCACAACCGTGTGCTGGTAAAATTTACAGTCAACGTTATTCAAATTCGCCTACTCTGATCTTAGCTTTACTAAAAAGTTTGTTATGGATTGCACTTCAAATTTTTATTGCATGCTTATTTACATTAAGATAGGTAAGTAAACACAAATTATTATGAACTTAAACATGCTGAAAGTTATTCATTAGCAAATAAACAGTTTTTAAAGATACTTGGTTTTAAATTTGGTTCTTTTAAAGGAAAAGTGGAAAACCCATAATATCAACTACAATGATTAAGATAGTTTGCTTTAGAGATGTTTAGGATTGAAGATTTTTAAGAGTTTAGACAGTGTAGAAATAAGTAGGTACCAATTTGATTAAACATTACATGTCAAATAAGCAAATAATAAGCAGCTTTAATATCAAACTGACAAACTTTCATTGGATGTATTAGCGCATGCCTGCAGACTTTGTGCGGTCGGCTAGAATAGATAGCAAAAGAACCTTGATGGTAAGAAGTCTTGATGGAAAAGAGATGGCAATGCCCGTGCAGTTTGATACACAATACGGTTACCATGCAAAACGATACTATCTGCTGAAGGGGTGGAAGGATTTCATGCAAGGTACTAACATATCAGAAGGAGATAAATGTGTGTTTAAATTTATCACACGTGAAGATAAACTGTGTCTAGCAAAAATCACCAAGCCATGGCCAGCCGCCGAAGCTCTGCCGACTGAAGTTAATGATGATGATAAGGACGAGAATGAAGATGTTGGACCTGTTGATGATATAGATCCTTTCTTTGTGGCAACTATTACTGCAGGCCAGAATTCTAGGCTGGTAAGATTTTAGCCTATAAAGAGTTTTTTTATTGCACTCAAAAGGGTTCATTACATGCTTCTTTTTAACAGCTAGACATCAAACACTTTTACTTACATGTAATGTGTTTTTATTTGATCTTGTTTTAAAAGCAATTAAACTGTTTTGACTGATACGTGGTTTCAAATTCGATTTGAAGAAAAAACAATAAACAAATATGCAGCTTAAAAAACCAAAAAATGCCTCTAATTGAATAGTTTGGTTTAGTAGGGATGAAGGGTGTTTGGGATTTGGATTTGGCTTATTCTAAAGTGTCTATATTGTAATTCAAAAACAAGGTACCAACTTACCTATATCTATAAAATTAGCATGTAAGTAATAATGAAAAAACACGGAACGCCACTAATTCTTTTTTTTGCATGTTGATATTATTAGTACCTGCCGAACGATTTTGTGGGGTTGGCTGGAATAGATACCAAGGAAAACATACTAATGATAAGCCTTGACGGAACTGAGTATCAAATGGATGTTCGAAAGTACAAACGAAGGGTCTCGACACATTACCACTTGTACAGGTGGAATGCCTTCATGCGCAGTAATAATATATCAAAAGGTGATAAATGTGTATTTAAGTACCTTACAAGTGAAGATAAAATGTGTCTAGCAAAAATCATTAAAGCTCCGGCGAGGGAAGTTTATGTTGATGATAGGGATCCCTCCTTTGTGACGACTATTACTATAACCGACAAGTATATGCTGGTAAGTTTACGATTTAAATTGTTTTTTCCTAAGATTTTAGCCTGCAAATAGTGTGTTTTGGATTGTACTTAAGACAGCTATGTACTCTCAAAACAAAGACTATCCTCTATCATAAATTATATTTATGTTATGTTCAGTTTTAAATTAATTAACGACAAATCATAAGATACTTCACTAGCAAGTAACAGATCTAACTAATTATCTCTTTTTGCATGTTAATATTAGCGGCTGCCACCAGGTTTTGTAGCGTTGTCCAGAATAGATACCAAGGAAAACATAATAATGAAGAGTCTTGACGGAAATGAGAGTCAAATGGCTACGACTGCACAAACGAGTTAACTCGGCGCAATACTACTTGTCACTAGGTTGGGTGGCTTTCAAGCAAAGTAATAATATATCACAAGGTGATGAATGCGTATTTAAGTACATTACGAGTGAAGATAAAATGTGTCTAGTAAAAATCACGAAACCTTCCGCGAAGGAAGTTGATGATGGTATGGATGAGACAGATCCTTTCTTTGTGGAGACTGTTACTCCATCCCGAAAGTCAATGCTGGTAAGATTCATGATCTCGTTTAATTTTTCTAGAGATTCTAGCCTACAAAGACTTTGCATTGGATTTCACTCAAAAGGATTTATCACTTTATTGAATGCTCATATTTTTAGTTTTTTTTTTAGCTAAAGGGTTACCTGGTAAAATCTCGTATATAATTTTAAAGAGGTAGATATTGCTCTCTTAAAGTTACTAATGAGTGTTTTTATTTTATACTTTGTTAGAAAAATAAGTAATCCTGCTTATGCTTATTTAAACTGTTGACTAGAAAACAATTTTGAATCATAGTTTGTTTAAAAATCGTCTTCTAAGCATCTTTATTTAAATAATAAACCATTAGCTTAGGGTGGTTTGAATTTGGCTAGCTTAGAGTGTCTTATTCGTATTAGAAAAATAGTTCTAACTTGCGTGTTTATAAAAAAATAATCATACAAAGTAACTCCCAATACTGTCGTCCACGGGTTATAATTGGTCCCAATACCGTCTTCCATGGTGTATGGAGGAGGTTGAGACGTACACAACCCTACCCCTACCTATGGTAGAGAGGCTGCTTCCGGTTATACAAAAGGTAGAAAAAGGACCTCCGACCTAGAACAATATAAGTAGTGATAACAGACAAGTATTGCCTCTAATTAGTTTCGTCTTTTTTGCATGTTGACATTAGCTGCTGCCAACAGATTTTGTGGCGTTGGCTAGAATAGGTACCAAGGAAAACATAATAATAAAAAGTCTTGACGGAAAGGAGACGCAAATCGCCTTACAGTCTTACAAATTAAAATGGACAACACG
This sequence comes from Glebionis coronaria, assembly GCA_025667525.1. Classification (NCBI taxonomy): domain Eukaryota; kingdom Viridiplantae; phylum Streptophyta; class Magnoliopsida; order Asterales; family Asteraceae; genus Glebionis; species Glebionis coronaria. Next base: position 580,380,748 of record CM046879.1, read on the forward strand.
ATACTGCTTTTCAGTGGGGTGGGCGGCTTTCAAGCGAAGTAATAATATATCTGATGGTGATGAATGTGTGTTTAAGTACATTAAAAGTGAAGATAAAATATGTCTAGAAAAAATCACCAAGAAAATAACTCGGCCAACGCTGGTGCCTACAAAAGTTGATAATGATGACATGGACGATAAGGATGAAAAGGGTGAAGATGCTCAACTTGTTGACGATGAAGATGATTATGATGTTGATGAGGATCCTTTCTTCATACTGACTATCTCAAACGCCAACCGGAAAATGTTGGTAAGCATATATTATTTTGATTTTTAGCCTAAAAAAGTTGCTTTTATAAGGGTTGATTGATTGCATGGTGTGCAAAGCTACGGAATTTTTTGATTCTTAATTGTAGCCAAATAGGTAAAACCGTAAAACTGGTTACATGTGTTTATTAGCAATATAGTACTCGTAACAGTTATAAATAAATACTTTGTTTAGAAAACGATTCCTCAAACATCAGAGATATAAACTTTTTCTTATAACATCAACAAATAAGCCGTTTAGAAAACTAAAGAAAACAACCCTAACTTAACAACCTTGCTTCGAACTCATTTAGGGTGTTTGTAATTTGATATTAAAGTGTTTATATTGTTGAATTCAAAAGCAAAGAACGTTTTTTAAAAATAACTCTACTTTATCAAAAGTTACTTCCTGAAAAAAACGTCAAAGATATAAGGCGCCTTAAAGACTTGAGAAACCGACCTAACTACTTTACTTGGATTCGAATAATTTACCTTGGTGAGGTTTTCGGGATTGTCTGTTTATAAAAATAAGTAGGTACTTGTTAGATTATACTTAGGTAACTATTTCTAATAAAAAGAAGTAAATAGATGTAATAACAAAACAAAACACACCTCTAACCAGTGTTGCAGAAAACGTCGGGCGCGGACGGTCGACACCTTCAAGGCTGAATTCGCGGAGTGAAATTTTATATTATTATTATTATTATTATTGATATTTATGTTTGGTTTTGGTTATTTTTAGTCACTTTTGATTGAAGTCCCTAAGTTCTTTGTTTGGCCTACTGTGTAAGTCACTTAATAGGCTTTCGCCTAGTTATATTAGCGTTTTTTTTAATAAAAAGTACGCCGTATATCTTTTTTTTTTCTAGCCACCATCTCATGTTTTTCCGTCTTCCCTTACAACCATTACATCACAAAGTTTATTATTACACACCATTTAGAAACAAAATCCGACCAACTAAAAGAAAAACCTAATTTAAAGTCTTAAAACCGTGTTGACCACCGTTGACCACCATTAACCGTCGTGTTGACTGCTTAAATCGAGGCGGATGGAGGCCGCATAGACCTATTTTTACAACACTTTTTCTAATTTAACTTTCCCATTAACCGTCGTGTTCACTGCCATGGTCGTTTTTTGGCTGCCTAGGATTAAATCGAGGGGGATGGAGGCCGCATAGACCTATTTTTACAACACTTCTTCTAATTTAACTTTCTTTGTTTACTTGTTTTTATTATTAGCGGTTCTATCCCGATTTTGTAGCCATGCAATATTTTGCAATTTATATTGTTTTATCCAAAAGCAAAACAACAGATCTTTTACGATTCTTTGTTTGAAGTCGCATCTAAAAAAAATGTGAATAAAATTAGTCGCTTCGATCCGGGCTACGCCCATGGAATTCAACAAATAAGGGACATAAACTTTTATAATCATTGAGACTCGTTTAACCCATTTTTAGGCTTAAATTCAGTAAAAGAGTGTTCTTATACTTTGATCCTGCCAAATAAATATAAGTTAAAAATGTGAAGTTCTAGGTGATCAATTTTTATTAAAACAATGGTTTGAGCTGAAATCCAATTTTATAAAGATTTTCTCAAAAAAGGGATCAGACTTGGAATCGCTTTTTTTTTTAAAACCCTTTGTCGTCATCTTCTTCCCCGCGATATACATAAAATCTGGTAAGTTCTAGCACAACGTTTAAGCGGTGTCCCTATATTTCTTAATGAATTTTGACATGCTTGATTGGTTTAGTTTTAACATGATACATACTTAGAACCAAAAAATAACTCTTAGTTTGAAGTAATATACATTAAACAGTTGTCCAAGTTTTTATATAAGTTGGTATGCGATTTTTGTTTGACATTACGGAGGCCCTGTGTAATATTCATTTTAATTAAAATCAAGGCCTAACTATATTCGTAAAATAATATTTTAAAAAAATAAAATGAGACATAATCGTATAGAATATGTATACATATTATATAAACTTTTTGAGCTCTATATATTTGAGGGCACACCTCGTCACTCCCTCTAACACGGCTCTGTTGTTTGAATGTCAAACCTTTAAAAGTCGGCGCATTGACAAAGAAACTCGAAAATGTTTTCAAAAGAATAAAATTTGACGCGAACATTGTTGTACGATACCGACAACGAACCCGAAGTTTGATCACGGAACGCTAGATCACGAGTTGTATCGAGCACAAGTACGAATCCGAGACTACAAAGAACCAACAAATATATGCACACGGTATACTCTCAAACCCACCCCTCATTTATTAAAAACCTAATAAAGATTTATTACATTGAGGAAGAATTGTTCTATTAGAGTAAAAGGTATCACGACGAAGCCACTCGTCGTGCCCATGTGGTATGTTCGTCGGCTTTCGGCGGTGTCCGTTGCCACGCCCCCCCCCCCCCCCCCCCCCCCCCCCTGCCTATATAGTACTAATAGTACTAATAAAATACAAACTTACCAACCTGCCTATATCTTATTAAATTAGCGTGGAAGTATGACAAACACGGGAAACCACTAATTCATTTTTTTTTCATGTTTGCATTATTAGAACCTGCCGATCGCGTTTGTCAAGTTGGCTGGGATAGTTACCAAGAAGAACATAACAATCATAAGCCGTGACGGAAATGAGCGTCAAATGGCTGTAGGGAACGTGAAAGACAAACGAAACCACTCGACACGTTACTACTTGTCAAATGGGTGGCCTGCCTTCATGCGAAGTAATAATATATCACAAGGTGATAAATGTGTATTTAAGTTCATTACAAGTGAAGATAAAATGTGTCTAGCAAAAATCGTTAGAGCGCGTGTGAAGGGAGTGGATGTTGATTCTGAGGATCCTTCCTTTGTGGTGACTATTACTACAGTGAACAAGGCAATGCTGGTAAGATCTGTGATCTCACTATTTCTTTCCAAAGAATCTAAAGACAACTATATACTCTCAAAACAAAGACTGTTCTCTTGTCTTTGAGAGTAGCCCGTGTACTGGATTATATCTGCTTTCTTAAACTCGAGTATGAACAAGGCAATGTTGATTATGAGGATCCTTCCTTTATTAGCCACAAATTTATTGTTTTTAAAATGACTGGTATGTCTGTATTCTTGAAATGTTGTTTAAATTAAAAAACAACTAAACAGTTTTGAATATTACTTGGTTTTAAAATCGACTTCTTTAAAAAGTGTCATATAAAACCGTCTAGGACGGTGTATGGGGGAGGTTGAGACGTAGACAGTCCCTACCAAAGGTAGAGAGACTGGTTCCGGTTATACCAAAGGTAGAAAAAGACCTCCGGCCTTGCAAGGAGTGGGGATCGAACCTCGGACCTCTGTCTTCAGAGGTAAAGGTGTTAACCAACTCATCCTACCTTGCTAGTTTGGCTCAAGTGTTTATATAGTATTAGAAATAAAAAACAGTACCGGCTTGCCTGTTTCTAACTGTATATATTAGCAAATGAGTAAACTACAAACAGGGAACACCTCTAATTCATTTTTAATTTTTTTGCATATTGATATATTTAGCGGCTTCCATCAGAGTTTGTAGCATTGGCCAAAATAGATACCAAGGAAAACATAATAATAAAAAGTCTTGATGGAAATGAGAGGCAAATGGCCATACAGTCCAAACGGTACCGGTGCTTGATACAGTACCACTTTTCAATAGGGTGGCCGGCTTTCCTGCGAAGTAATAATATATCTGAAGGTGATGAATGTGTATGTAAGTACATTAGAGGTGAAGATAAATTGTGTCTAGTGAAAGTCACTAAGAGAAAAATTCGAGCAAGGTCGTTGGCTCCAGCCGTCGTAGCTCCAGAGAAAGTTGACACCGATGATGATGGTATCAATGGTAAGGGCCTGGGCCTGGAGGATGATAATGATAAGGATGAGGATGAAGATGAATATGTTGAACTTGTTGATGACGAGGATCCTTCCTTTGTTGCGACTATCTTTCCATATGAGCTGGTAAGACTTATACTGATCTAGTCTCACCTATTCTGATTTTAGCTGTACTATAGAGTGTGTTTGGATTGCACTTAAAAGAGTTTATTGCATGCTTATTTAATATAAAACACACAAATAACCATACATACTGTGAGCTGAAATTGGTTCCTATAAAGAACAATCTTGAACAAGTAAACAAAACTGTAACGTAACAAATAATTAGGTAACAAATAATGCTTAAAATAGTTTGCTTTAGGGAGTGTCTGGGATTAGACATTTTACATAGTTAATATAGTGGACAAATAATTAGGTAGCAGTACGATTATATTAAGCAATAAGTGGCTTTAATAACAAATGTGAAACACCTTAATTTTTATTTTTATTTTTTGGCATGTACTAGTACCTGCCGGCAGACTTCGTGCGGTCGGCTGGAATAGATACCAAAAACACCTTAACCATATTGGGTCTTGATGGATATGAGATGGAAATGCCTATGCAATGTTATAAACTTTCTGATGGGTTCAAACGATTCTACGTGGCTAAGGGGTGGTCGGAATTTCGGCGAAATAATGATATATTGGAAGGTGATAAATGTGTGTTTAAGTTCATCACAAGTGACGATAAATTATGTCTATCAAAAATCAACAAGAAAAAAACTCCAACAAAAACCCTCCCTCCTGCCATTGATGATGATGCTAAAGATGAGAATGAAGATGTTGAACGTGTTGACGATGAAGATCCTTTTTTTGTGGTGACTATTAGCCACAAATTTATTCTGGTAAGATTTAGCCTATAAAGCAATGAAACCGTTTTGAATGTTACTTACCAGATAAATAAGAAGCTGCGGAAATTTGCTTTAGACAAGGCTTGTTTCTTATAACTTAGCAAATAAGTAATAACTACAAACACGGAACATCTCTAAGTCATTTTTATTTTGTTGCATATTGATATATTTAGCGGCTTCCATCAGAGTTTGTAGCATTGGCCAAAATAGATACCAAGGAAAACATAATAATAAAAAGTCTTGATGGAAATGAGAGGCAAATGGCAATACAGTCGTACAAACAGTACCGTAGCTTGATACGGTACCACTTTTCAATCGGGTGGCCGGCGTTCAGGCGAAGTAATAATATATCTGAAGGTGATGAATGTGTATTTAAGTACATTAGAAGTGAAGATAAACTGTGTCTCGTCAAAGTGACCAAGAGAAAAACTCAGGCAAGGTCACCGACTCCAACCGTTGTAGCTAGAGAGACGGAAGTTGATGCTGATGATGCGGAAGATGATACTGACGCAGAGGATGATAATGATAAGGATGAGGATGAAGATGCTGAATTTGTTGTTGATGATGATGATGATCCTTTCTTTGTTGTGACTATTACTCGATCCGACTTCAAAAGGTGTTTGCTAGTAAGTTTTATTTATCTGCATTATTCAATCTCGCTTATTCTGAATTTAGCTTTACTAATGAGTGTATTATGGATCACACTTAGAAGAGTTTATTACATGTTTATTTACTTTAAGAACATCATCATCAATTTAATTTATTTTTTTCCGTTGTATTATAGCGCATGCCGGTAGACTTTGTGCGGTCGGCTGGAATAGATACCAAAAAATACATAACGTTAAAACGTCTTGATGGATATGAGAAGGAGATACATGTGCGATCTGTATCAAGATACCATTACCACTCGAAACGTTACTGTCTAAGGAAGGGGTGGATGGATTTCGCGCGAAGTACTAACATATCGGTAGGCGATAGATGTTTGTTTAAATTTATAACAAGTGAAAATAAACTATGTCTAGCAAAAATCACCAAAGCTCAGCCAACAGAAGTTGACGACAATGATGTGGAAGTTCGTAGTGGTATGGATGATACGGATGCAGATAGAAATGTTGAACATGTTGATGGAATTGATGGTGTCGATGGTGGCGATCCTTTCTTTGAAGTGACTATTACTACAATCCACAAGTCAATGCTGGTAAGATTTATGACCACGTTATATCTTTCTTAAGATTAGAGCATATTCGATTGCACTATATTGCATGCTTATATTTGCTTTAGAGTGTTATATTGTACACTCAAAATCATTCGAAAATAGTTTTTATCTGATAATAAAAGTAAAACTGGTTACGCCTGCTTAGTTAAACCATTGATTATAAAAGCAATAAAACTGTTTGGAGCCATATATACCTTGGATGTGTATCGATTAGCTATTTTTCCACATCTATGGGATTACTTAAAATTGGAACAGATCATACGCTCATTTTTTAGGTCTGTGAGCTTATTAAGTGTATGACTTATTAAGTCCATATATAAGCTTAGATTGACAAGCTCATAAGGCGAAAAAGTGGGCTTATGAGCTTTTAATTCGTGTAACATATAAGCCCGGATAATAAGCCAATCTAAACAACCTCTTAGTTTAAAATGATTTCTTCAAAAATAAAATAAAAATCAAACATATAAGCAACTTAAAACACTCGAGGAGACCCTATAATAGTACTCGTATAATATACAACATATAAGCAACTTGAAAAACTTAAGAACAGCCTATAATAGAACTCGTATAATATACGAAGTGACAAACAAGGAGAACATCTGATTCACTTTTTTTTTTTCATTTTGGTATTAGGGGCTGCCATCAGCTTTTGTGGGGTTGTCCGGAATAGATGCCAAGGAGAACATAACCATTATAAGTCTTGACGGAAATGAGAGGCTAATGGCCCTGCGGTCCTACCAACAAAATAACTCGACACATTACTGCTTGTCAACGGGGTGGCCGGCTTTCATGCGAAGTAACAGTATATCGGAAGGTGATGAGTGTGTATTTAAGTACATTACAAGCAAAGATAAAATGTGTCTAGCCAAAGTCACCAACACTAAAACTCAGGCTCGGTTGTCGTCGCCAGTCAAAGTTGTGAAGAGGAAGAGGGGGCGCCCAACCAAAGTTGTAAAGAGGAAGAGGGGACGTCCAGCCAAAATTACGATGACAGAAAATGTTAAGGTTACGGTGGAGGAAGTTGTGAAGAGGAAGAGAGGGCGGCCAGCAGCGTCACCACGGGCGACAGAAAATGTAAATAGGCCACGTGGAAGGTCAGCTAAGCAACTATGTCGAAAGGCACCACAGCAAAAATGATGATCCTGGACTAAATCAGGTGGTAACTTTTTTAATCAGTGTGTATTAGATGTAAATTAATGTAAGCGTGGTTGAAGTCAAGCTAGGAAATTCAGTTAATATGTCACTGTATTAACATTCTTGTGACATGATTAAAATTCCTGCATCCGCATGCGCACTTCCCCAGAAGGAGGCACACATTGTAACAATTCATCGCGATAGCTGCCTTTGGCTCTACTTTAACTTGTCGAGATGCAAATCTAACTAACACACACTAACAACTTCACTAGTTTCTAAGATATTCTTTTATAGTTGTTACTAAAGAACATAATGGGTCTCACCGCCGCACAGACTTAGTAATCCTTGTCTCTCTGGAGAGTTTTACGTCGCTGCTTCAAAATTGTTTGCGCTTGGGAGGAGAGGTTTACGTCACTGCTTCACATTTGTTTGCACTCAGAAGGAATTGAGCTCGAGACATTTCTTATATTACTGCACAGACTTAGTAATCCTCTTAGTGGTTGAATCTGCGCATTTTATAGTGATATTACTTCGAGTTGAAAGGAGCTTCTATCATTGGTGCTCTGTGGTGATCACCATTGTTTGTTGGAGCAAAATTAGCGGTTTTGCACATTTTTTTTTCTAACACTACATTAGAAAACTTCTAACCCTTTGATTAATTTGTATTCGTATTTTTTTCTAACACTACATTATCTTTTGACCATTTTTGTCACAAAAACTACCTCTAAAATGATATGTGCTTTTGAAAGAGCAACTCGTGTTCCTTTGCATGCCAAAAAAGAGCTTTTGATGCTTAAAGATGACTTTATGAAATTTATCACAAGGATGCATTTACTTTTAATTACCGATACCATCAATATAATTTTAAATTTTTTATCAAGTTGAACCAAACGTATATATTGTGACATCACTAGCCCATTTAGCCAACGATCGTTTGCAAAATTAGTCCTTTATATTAACGGACATTTTTAATTAACTAAATTTTTTATTTTGTTGATGTCTAAGGTATAAGTGTCTAGTTTCCTAATTAGTAAGAATAAAGGTCGGTTGTTTATGTCCAACTCAACCAGGCCCGTACTCATTGTAAGAGTCGGTTCCCCCTCATCTCTATAAAAGGAGGTGAGGGGGAAAGTACTAATACGTCATTCTTTCAATAAACTAATCAGTCGATTAGGAATTTACCTTGTGGCCTTCGCTTTTTCTTTATTGTCGATTATGCTGTAGTGTGTGTTCTTCGCGATCGATATTCCGCATCTAGTAATCAGGGTTATAGGTATTAAACTCGATAAGTGGTATCAAGAGCTCAGGTCAACGAGTCTTCTGGTTTACTAGGAATCGATCGCTGAGGGTTTTGTTGATCGGATATATAGATCTACAAAGGAGCAGCTAGTCAATCGACTTTAAAGGGTAGTTGGTTTTCAGTGTTGAAGATCGACTGAAGATCTGCCATTGTTGTTGTGGAGTAACAGAGAGAAAGAGAAGAAGGAGATAAAGAAAAAAGATCTAGGTGACATATATTAATCAAAAGGTTTTTTTTTTTGGTTTTGGGCCTATATCACTTATTCCTTATTTGTGTTGGGCCAAAGGATTTTTTTTTCTTTGGGCTTAACAAGGTTATATATTTTTCTTTTGTTTTATTTGTACAAGACATAAAGATTAATGTATTTTGAAGTGTATACACAAGGGGACTTCGTGATTCGTAATTGTGAGGTTTAATATACCATAAGGTTTAGCGAATTATCGAAGGGGCTTTGCCGGTTTGTGATTGTGAGGTTTTATCACAAGGTTTAGCAAATCAACAAAGGGATTAAAGAATGACGGGAGCCAAGTTTGACATCGAAAAATTTGATGGAACTGGTGATTTCGGGTTATGGAGAATCAAGATGCGTGCTTTATTAATCCAGAACGGATGTGAAGCAGCTTTGGAGGTTTTACCCGCGAATATGGAAGCTGAAGAGAAATCTAAGCTTGATAAGAAAGCTCATAGTGCCATGATTTTTTGTTTAGGTAACAAGGTCCTGAGAGAGGTTACCGGGGAGACGACTGCAGCGGGGGTTTGGTCAAAGCTCGAGTCTTTGTACATGACAAAGTCATTGGCCAACAAGTTGTACCTGAAGAAGAAGTTGTATACATTCTACATGCCGACTGAACGAAAGATTTCCGAGCATATAGATGAGTTCAACAAAATTGTTCTTGATTTAGCAAATATTGAGGTAAAATTCGAGGATGAAGATCTTGCTTTATTGTTACTCACTTCTTTACCAGCATCATACGAACACTTTGTAGATACCCTGCTCTATGGACGGGAAGCTTTGACTTTGGAGGACGTGATGGCCACACTAAATTAAAAGGAAATCAAAGAAAGGTCCAAGGCGAAGGGGGATGATGGTGAAGGGTCATACTTGAGGGAAAGAACTCATCGCAGGAATTCGCATCAGTCAAGGGGAAAGTCAAGATCGAAGTCTCGAGGTGGAAGACTCAAATGCTTTATTTTCCAATCCGAGGAGCACTTGAGAAGAGGTTGTCCGAAGAATAATCGCAAGAAGTCAAAAGGTTACGTCAAGAAAGATGATCAACCAAGCTCCAGTCAGGGGCGGATCTAGCTTGAACACAGGGTATGCACGTGCATACCCTGTTTAAAATTTGAGTAGTGTAATTTTTTTTGTTAATGTTCAGAAGTAATAAGAATATACTCTAGAAATTTGTGAGTGCACACCCTTTAAAATGAATAAAAAATCGTGGTGCATACCCTCTTTAAGTTACCTCTGCTAGCAAAAAGAAAGAATGAAAAAAGAAAGTTTTCCTGGTAATCTTAAGCAAGCCAGCAGTTTTGAGGAAGAAGAAGGAGGCGCCCTCATGACTTGTGTAGGGTTTTATATTTTGGTTTGGCCTAGTTAAGATATTAATATTAACTGTTAATATTCAAATTAAAGGCCGTTCATTTTTTATCACAAAGCCCAAGTTTTTTATTTTGAACTTCACAAAGCCCAAGTCAAAAGCACAACTTATAAATATTTGTTTTTTGGACACCAATCTTATACTGCAGTGTTTTCTTATTCAATATTTCAGTTCATAATTTTTACATTTGATTATATTCTTACGTTTCCAATCTTTTCAGCATCTTATTTATTTCGTCACAAGTCTAATAAATTGGTTTTTGATTAATCTACTTTCGGATATATCATGGGTCTTTTGCATTATAAATCCGTAGATAAATTTAAACCCGAATAAACTCGAAATGAACCAACTAAACTCGAATAAACCCGACATGAACCAACTAACCCCAAAAATCCGACTCGAAAAACCAAATTTTCAACTTTTTACTATTAATTGTGCATACCCTGTTTTGAAATCCTGGATCCGCCACTGGCTCCAGTGGTTCGTTTTACGAAGATTCTGAGGTGATGATGGTGATGAGTGCAGAAAGACTGCAAGATTGGATATGGATTCAGGAGGTTCATATCACATGTCACCCAGTTTAGATGTATTTTTTTATTTTCTAGAATGCGATGGGGGCAAGGTACTGTTGGGAGACAACATGGAGTGCAAGATCAGGGGTATTGGCAAGGTAAAGGTACAACTGAAAGATGGGTCAAGTTTTGTGTTACACAATGTCAGGTATGTTCCTGAATCTAAAAGAAACTTGATATCGATGGGAACTCTTGAAAAAGAGGGATATACCGTAAAAATTGCAGTTGGGCGAAGTCAAGGTGATTAATGGTTCTAGGGTTATTATATCTGGAACCCGAAGGGAGAACTATGTGTACTCTTTGGATGGCCATGCAGTGGCCGGTGAGCTTAATGCTAGTGTTGAAGAAAAAGACAGTCTTGTGCAGGTTTGGCATAAAAGACTAGAACATATCAGTGAGGCGGGACTACAGGTGCTGGAAAAACAGGGTTTGTTTGGAAAGAAGAGTCTAGGTAAGCTCGATTTTTGTGAGAATTGTGTTCTGGGAAAGTCACATCGAGTCAGTTTTGGTGTAGGAAGGCACCCTACTCAGGGAGTGATAGACTATGTTCATTTAGACTTATGAGGTTCGTCTCAGGTGGAATCATTGGGAGGTAAGAGGTATTTCTTATCTATTGTTGATGATTATTCCAGGAGGGTATGGGTTTACGTTCTCAGATTCAAACACGAAGCATTTGGGAAGTTCAAAGAGTGGAAACAGTTAGTAGAGAATCAGGCTGGGAGAGTTAAGAAGCTTAGGACGGATAATGATCTTGAGTTCTGTAACTGGGACTTTAATCAGCTATGCACTGAGAGTGGGATTGCTAGACATTTAACAGTTGCCGGGACGCCGCAGCAGAATGGGTTAGAAGAACGGATGAACAGAACTCTCATGGACAAGGTACGCTATTTATTAATATAGTCTGGATTGCCCAAGACCTTCTGTCGGCCGCATATCTTATTAATATGTCACCATCGACAACGATTAAGAAGAAGACACCTATGGAGATATGGTCGGGCCATCCTAGTGATTATGGGATGTTGAGGGTTTTCGGTTGTGTCGCATATTCACACGTTAAACAAGGTAAGCTCGAGCCGAGGGCGGTAAAATACGTTCTTTTGGGGTATCCTGAAGGTGTGAAGGGGTACAGACTATATAGACTTGATAATGAATCACCTAAAATAGTCACAAGCAGGAACGTGGTCTTCAATGAAAGTGTCATGTACAAATACACGTTGAAGGATACTAGTGCAGGTAATGATAAGTCTGTTGAGTAATTACAGGTTGAGGTGGAACTGCAGAGGTTAAATAATCATACACCCGGGGAAGATCAGACACATCAAAAAGATCAGATAGATCAGGAAGACCAGACAGATCAGGAAGATCAGTTAGATCAGATAGATGGTTGTGATGAAGATGCAGGGGTTCAAGAAATTGATCATCCACCGGATCTCACAGATTATCAATTGGTTCGGGATAGAGAACCAAGGACAAGAACGAAGCCGGTGAGGTTTCAGGATGAGAGTAATATGGTTGCTTACGCGTTTGCTGCAGCAGAGGAAGAAGATACTCATGAACCGTTGACATACCATGAAGCAGTTGCTTGTGAAGACAGTTCTAAGTGGAAAGCTGCTATGAAAGAGGAGATGGATTCTCTGAGGAAGAACAAGACCTGGGTGTTAGTAGATCATCCAGCCGGGCAAAAGCTGGCGAGCTGCAAATGGCTGTACAAAATAAAGGAAGGGATTGAAGGTGTTTAAAAGCCTAGGTACAAGGCAAGGTTGGTGGCTCGTGGATTCACACAAAGGGCAGATATTGATTACAATGAAGTATTTTCGCTGGTAGTTCGACACACATCTACTCGGGTTATACTTGCATTGACTGCGTGTAAAGATTATGAGCTCAAGGGCAGCTTGATGTAAAGACGATATTTTTACATGGAAATATTGAAGAAGTGATTTACATGAGGCAGCCACCGGGATTTTAACAAGGTAACAAGGTATGTTTGTTAAAGAAATCTCTTTATGGTTTGAAGCAGTCGCCTAGGCAATGGTACAAGAGGTTCGATGAGTACATGTTGAGCAACGTGTTTAAGCGTAGCAGTTACAACAGCTACGTATATTACAGATGTTGTGCACCAGGGGAGTATATCTATCTATTTTTATATGTAGAGGATATGCTGATTGCTTGTAAAAGCAAGGCTGAGATTGCTTCTACCAAGTCTTTTCTTAAAAGGGAGTTCGACATGAAAGAGCTCGGGGAAGCAAAGAAGATTCTTGGTATGGAGATCGTCGTGGATCAGAGTCGCAAGATTCTGAGAGTGTCACAATCCGGGTACGTTTCTAAAGTTTTAAACAGGTTTAGAATGGACAATGGGAAGTCGGTTCAGACACCATTCGGTGGGCACTTCAAACTGTCGTTGAAGGATTGCCCGGTTTAGGGATTATGATGTTTAAAGAATGAGTAGGGTGCCATATTCAAATGCAGTTGGGAGCTTAATTTACTTGATGGTGTGCACGAGGCCAGACATAGCGTATGTAGTAAGTGTAGTTAACAGATATTTGGCGAATCCGGGTAAACTCTATTGGGAAGCAGTGAAGTGGATTATGAAATATTTGCAGGGTACTGTAAACGTGGGTTTGGTGTATGGGACAAATAGTGGAAATCATGTGGACATAACAGGTTTTGTTGATTCAGACTACGCTAAGGATCCGGATAAAGGTAGGTCTATCATTGGTTACGCATTTTTAGTACATGGATGTGTTGTAAGCTGAAAAGCAACGCTACAACACGTGGTGGCTCTTTCAACTACATAGGCAAAGTATATGGCCCTTACGGAGGATGTGAAGGAAGCTATTTTGCTAAGGGGAATCTTGGAAGAGTTGGGCGTGAAACTCAACACCGTTGCAGTTAATTGTGATAATCAGGGCGCGATTCACTTATCGCGGAATCATGTTTTTCATGAAAGGACTAAGCACATCAATGTGTGCTATCACTTTATCAGAGAAGTATTGGAAGCAAAGACGGTTGAAGTTCTGAAGGTGGTTACTGAACACAATGTTGCGGATGCCTTGACGAAGGTGGTACCTGGACGCAAGTTACAACACTGCTTGGAATTGCTGAGTGTTGGGATAGGCTAATATATGCCTAAGGTGGAAATTGTTATGTTTAGTCATTATATTAGCCTGAGTCGATGTCTAAGGTATAAGGGTCTAGTTTTCTAATTAGTAAGAATAAAGGTCGGTTGGTTATGTCCAAACCTAAGCCGACCCGTACTCATTGTAAGAGTCGGTTCCCCCCATCTCTATAAAAGGAGGTGAGGGGGAAAGAACTAATGTACGTCATTCTTTCAATAAACTAATCAGTCGATTAGGGATTTACCTTGTGGGCTTCACTTTTTCTTTATTGTCGATTCTGTTGTGGTGTGTGTTCTTCACAATCGATATTCCGCATCTAGTAATCAGAGTTGCAGGTATTAAACCCTATATACTTCTATTTAATTTTAAATTTATCTCGTAGTTTTTAATTTATGTCTTACAATTTAAGTTTAAAAAATGCAATTTTTTCTCTTACGCATTCTTTTTTCCAAAGTTAAAAAAAAATATTTTTTAGATTACTTTAAAAAATTAATATTTTAAGAAGTTAAAAAGTACATAAAAATAAAAAAAATAAGAAAAGAGTAAAGCGAAATTTAATTTTCTAATTTCTATAAGTTTAGAAAAAGAAAAGAAATCGTAAAAAAGTTATTTAAAAGTTTTTTCTAAAGAAAATTAATTTTCGGTTAATTTTTTTTCCAATTTAAAGTGTATGAATTTTTTTTAAGAAGTATGAAATAAAATTAAAATTAAATTAAAAGCAATTTTTTTTTGTTTCTAATTAATAAAAACGTCTATTGATATATAAGACTAATTTTGCAAATGATTGTTGGCTAAATGGACTAACGATGTCACAACATATAGATGTTTGGTTCAATTCGAAAAAAAAAATTAAAAGTACGTTGTTGATATCGGTCATGAACAAATAAGTGTTTCATTGTGGTATGTTTCAAGAAGTTCGTCATCATTCTATAGCCCTTATCTCTTATTTATTGAGATTGAATAGACCTCATAATTGGAAATATATGACAGATTCAGGGTTACATATGAAGGGATGAAAATTTGATTTTAGCAATTTTGCTCAAAATTCTCTACTTTGCGTGCGTGTTCGAGGACGAAATTCATTTAACGGGAAGTGACTTTCACAGCCCATAAATTTTAGAATAATAATTAATTACAAGTTTGACCGCTCTAATGTAAATTTTTCATGCAAACTTTAATATACGTAAAACAAGAACATAAACCCGTGCATGATGTTAAATTATCATGTTTTCAGGTGTATATTGTTAGTAGACTCTTTTTGTGTCTTGAATAATTCCCCATAACTCATTAAAACCCCTAAACCAATATAAATACATTGTTTGAAGTCAGTTTACATAACAGGCCATGGACCTCAATAACAAATATGCTAATACTTCTTCGCAGATGGAACGGAAGGCGTTCAAACATTCAAACTGGAGCCAAACTCAAGAAATAAAGCACCCAGAAGACATTTGGTAAATATATTTGCACACTGGAAAATGAGAGGGAACATGAAGCACACGAACCCGGCGAAGCAACAAAATCACAGACAAAATGAATGTCAAGCTCAATATGTTTAGTCCGCTGATGTTGAACAGGATTCGTAGACACATATATGACACTAACGTTATCACAATAAACAAGAGTAGCAGTTAAAGTGGAGCATGCAACTCAAGTAACAAATTCCGAATCCAAGTAGTCTCAACAACAACATTTGCAACACAACGATATTCTGCCGCTGCACTAGATCGAGACACTGTGACCTGTCGCTTGACAGACCAATATAGAAGGTTATCACCAAGGAAAGCACAATACCCGGAAGTAGCAACCCAATCAACATCCGTGTAGGCAGTAAGCTGAGTAGTAGAGGAAACATGAAGTTGGAGGCCATGGTCAATATTTCCATTAATATAACGCAAAATGCGCTTCAAATCAGTAAAATGATGATCACGAGGGTCATGCATGTAAAGACAGACCAGTTGTACAACATATGATATATTTGGGCGAGTGAAAGTCAAATACTGAAGGGCACCTTGAAGACTGCAATATAAGGTAGAATCACTGACTGGGTCACCCTCAGAACCAAGCTTGGACTCAGTATCCACAGGGTTCCTACAAGAGTTACAATTCTACATGTGGGCCCGCTCAAGAATTTCTTCCGCAAATTTGGACTAGGACAAGAACAGTCCAGGTTTCGAGCTTTGTGCACATATACCAAGGAAATAAGTGAGAGAGCCAAGATCAATCATAGCAAACTCACCGTGAAGTAATGTGATAATACGCTGTAAAAGAGCTGTAGATGAAGTGGTGAGTACAATATCATCCACATATAGCAATAAATAAGCAATATTCGAGCCCCGACGATAGACAAATAATGGCACATCGGTTTTGCTGTGCTGAAAACTGACGCGTATGATAAAGCTAGCAAATCGCTGAAACCATGCGTAGGGTGTGTGTTTAAGCCCATATAGAGAATGCTACAAATGACAAACATAATCATGGTGAGTACAATACACATCCTGTTTATTGATGCATGTACACTATCTCAGACAATTAGCCATGAAGAAAAGCATTCTTCACATCAAGCTGATGGATGAGCCATTCGTGCGATACTACAAGACTCAATACAGTAAGGATCATAGCGGTTTAACAACCGGGCTAAAAGTCTCATTATAATCAATCCCCTGATGTTGAATGCGACCATTCGCAACCAACCTAGCTTTGTACTTGCTTAAATAACCATCCACATTAAATTTATGTCTGAAAAGTCACATAAATCGAACAACGTTAACATTAGTTGGACGAGACACAAGGGCCCACGTTACGTTAGAAATCGAAGCATTATATTCAGCTACCATAGCCTTGTGCCAATGAGGTCACGAAGAGCATGTAAGTGGGAGCGAGGGATAGGCGAAGTAGTGGTGGTATGACAATTCATGCGTGTAAGTGGTTTTGATATGCCGGCCACTACAATTGTGACCATAGGATGTATATTGGTAGTGTGGGCGGAATGGGCAGATGGTGTGGAACTAGAGGCATGTGAGATATCTGTTGGGCCAGGCGTAGTTGGCTCTCGAGTGAAAGGTAATGGATTGGCGGGCATTTTCTGTTGTGTGGATGCGAGAGTTCGAGGATCAGAGGGGTATTATGGAGATTGTTGTAAGGCTCATGAAGATTGAGTTGGTCTTCAGCCATTTTCAGTGGGATGTTGGGTTGTAAATGGAGGCGTGGGAAATGGTGAAACAGTAGGGGGAGGTAAGTTGTGCATTTGAGGATCAAGTGGATGGGTAGTGTGAGATGTAGATGTGTGGTGAGCAGGTAGCAAGAAATCATATGATGGAGGTATGTTGGGTGTCATGGAACCAAAAGGGAATTGATTCTCATCAAAAATAACATGGCGGGAAATAATAATTTTATTGGTTGAGAGGTCAAGGCAACGATACCCACGATGTAGAGCCGGGTAACCAAGAAAGACACATGCGGTGGACCGAGGTTGGGGTTTATGATCAAAGAAAATGTGTGGATAACAAAGGCATCCAAACACTCGTAAATGAACATAAGTGGGTGGTTTGTTATAAAGCTTGGTAAAGGGTATCTCACTACTGATGGAAGTGGATGGAAGAATATTTAAAAGGTGCACGGCCATTTTTGGGGCTTCCACCCAATAAGAAGGTGGTATATGTGCTTGAAAAAGAAAGGTTCGGGTAATACTGTTGAGGGTGCGTAGCATATGTTCCGATTTCCCATTTTGTTGAGATGTTTTAGGGCATGAAACCGAAACTAGATGCCATTATGATGGAAAAGGTTATGAAAGCGGGTATTATCAAACTCACCTCAATGGTCACATTGTAAAGCTTTAATATCAACATTAAATTGTTTGTTCAGGCATGCGCAAAAATTAACAAATGTATCAAATAAGTCGGATTTAAGAAGCAAAGGATACCTCCAAACATAATGTGAGAAATGATCAAAAATATAACATAATATTTAATACCACTTTCACTCAAGATGGGAGATGTCCACAAATCAGAGTGAATAATATCAAATAAAGAAGCAACAATTGACTCAGAGCTGTAAAAAGGAAACCTAGTGTGTTTGCCTAATTGACACGCATGACACAAGCGGACAACTTTGTTTTATTATGGATCACATCTTCACTTGGGTTTCCAAGGCGTCTGTGCCACGTGGTGGGACTTGAAGAAAGCAAAGCAAGTGGTGCGATAGTGAATGGTTGCTGAGTGACATGATAGATATCACCAGTGCCATTACTACGAAGTAGAAGCTGGTGGGTCTGGTAAACCATAAGCATCAAAGTCAACAGACACATTATTGTCACGAGTAAATTGACGAACGAAAATCAAATTTATGATTATATTAGGTGTAACAAGGACATGATAATGGTGAAGAGGTTTGTGTGGTGTGTGTGCACAAAGCAATGACCCGTGTGAGTCACGGGTATAGGTTGGCTATTGCCAACATATACAGATTTATATAAGCTTGGATTGCTAAAATAAGTGAGCATACCTGTGTTCTCAGCAAGATGAGAGGATGCCCCAGTATCCATGTTCCAAGATGGTTCTTGAAGCGTCATCGTTTGAAAAGCATGTGGTAAGCATAGTGGCTTGAGGAAGATACATGGATGGCATAGTATAGTGTATATCTACGTAATCCTTGGATTATCTAATATATGGAAGTGATGTAATTAGAGAGAGAGAGAGATGAAGAAAGAGAGAAAAAGATGAGATTTAGAGAGAGAAACTAGAGATATAAAGGAAAAGTGTAAAATAACATTGAATGAAAAGAGAAGTACAAAGAGTATTTACAAGGTTTATATACCCATGTCCATAAGATGGACATGGGCCGGCCCAAGGCAAGCCCACAAGTGGTCGTTTTACTATTCGTGATATCTACCTCTAACTACAAGCTCGACTACTACTATTATTGGAGTGATCGATCCTTTTTAAATACGGAAAAACGTATTTCCAACAATCTCCCCTTAAGGGAGGTCACTCCAAGTTACAAAGTCCTAAATCTAGCATGTAATGCTTGTCTTTAGTCTCGAGCTCGTAGTCTCTAGCTAGACAAGCGAGTTGTGGTGTGAATGAGACTTTCTTAGGAATTTCATATTTCCAACAATCTCCCCCTAAGGGAGGTCACGCCACTTTACAAAATCTTAAACCTAGCATACTATGCTCGAGTCTTCGATCTTGTACTTGAAAACTTCAGTTGTTTGCTTGTGAGTATGCTGACGTGATCTTTGACTTTAGGCTTGGAGCACGGTCTGTTGACCTTGACTTGTGTTAGCCTCAAAATAATGAGTCAAACAAGAATTTTCGGTCATAGGTTTCTATTGTAATATTTATTAGAACGTTGTAATAGTTAGTTAAATAGTCGTAGTTCACGGGCTTGGATTTATAGTAATTAAAGTCCAAACGACAAGCCTGGCCCAATATATAGCCCATTAAAGCCCGCATGTGGGTGGACTATATATACTACCCTCCTAGCATGTTAGGAGGGTGGATAGTCATTAGTAACTCTCATTATTCCTAATCTTATATTCACCAAGTTACTTATCTCTCTCTCTACTTTCTCTCACTACTTTCTCTCTCTAGGAATCCATCTCTTTTCATCTATTTTCTATCACTAATCATCATAATTTTATGGGACAACATTTGGTATCAATCGCCACGGGGTAGATTGTGTTTGGTTGTTTGGTTTGAATTTGATTCGGTTGATTTTTCCATATAAATCATCCCGAATTAAATTTTGTTTAGTATTTTTGGGATAGAAATCTTGATATAAATCATTTATATCGATTTGGTAGGGATTTGGTTTGGTTTTCGTGGTCAAAATCGCAAGATTTTGAGGTGTTTGGATTCATTTTGGAGTTTCGGTTAGTTTACTGTTTAAAGATCATTCCAAATTCAGTTTTTCGGAAAAGGGTCAATTATTCCGAAAAAAGATTTTCGGAAAAGGGTTTACTATTCCGAAGAAGTGCATATGCTGAAAAAGTGAATTTTTCTGAAAAAGTGGTTTATTCCGAAGATTTCAGGTTTGTTGTTGTTCCGAAGATTATCCTTTATCTGAATTTTGCTTATTCTGAAAAACCCATTATTCCAAAGAAGTGATTTTTTCTAAAAAAGTGTTTATTCCGAAAAAGTGGGTTTTTCTGAAATTTTCTCTGAAAACAACATTATTCCGAAAAAGCACTTATTCCGAAGAAAGTTCTGAAAACAACAACATTCCGAAAAAGCATTTATTCCGAAGAAAGTTCTGAAAACTCGTTATTCCGAAGAAGTCTTTATTCCGAAGATTATTCCGAAGAATTGTGGATTCCGAAGATTATTCCGAAGAATTGCGGATTCCGAAGATTATTCCGAAGAATTACTTATTCCGAAGATAATTCCGAAGATTTGCTTATTCCGAAGAATTGCTTATTCCGAAGATAATTCCGAAGACTTGCTTATTCCGAAGATTATTCCGAAGATAGTACTTATTCCGAAGATTTGCATTTTTCTGAAAATCTCATTATTCCGAAATACCCAATTTTTCTGAAAATGTTAGTTATTCCGAAGAAACCCCAACAGTGAAAATTTTTAAACGTGTGATTTTTCGCTTTCGATTTTTTGGTTTCTTGTGAAGACAATTTTTAGGGGATTTTAACATTTTTCATCGACAACAACAATCAACACACATCTACTTAAGATCCATTTACACTTCATCGATTTCAAGTTTCTAGATATAGATTCTACTCAAGAGTATCGTGTCACAAACAACAATATCATGGTGGCAGGGAATAAAGAGAGACCACCAATGCTTGTAGCTGGTCGGTATGCTCAATGGCAATCACGTTTCATACGATACCTTGATACAAGACCAAATGGTGATGCCTTGAGGAAATGTATTAATCATGGACCATATGTATTCAAGAAAATCTCAAGTCCTCCAAGAGCAGCCACAGATACTACTGATCCAATTCCTACAAGTGAACGTGATGAAACAAGAGCTGATCTCACACCTGAAGATTGTGCTTGGCATGATGCGGAGAAGGAAGCCATCTATATGGTTCTAAGTGGGATTGCAGATGACATTTATTCCACGGTTGATGCTTGTCCTACAGCACATGAAATGTGGACTGCTATTGAACGCTTGCAACAAGGAGAATCACTCAACAAACAAGATGTCAAAACAAACTTGTTTTGGAATTTTGGCAAGTTTACTTCAAGGGATGGAGAATCAATTGACTCTTACTACTCCAGGTTTTTTAAGATGATGAATGACATGACAAGAAATAACCTGCAAGTCTCCACCATGCAAGTCAATGTTCAATTTCTTCAACAACTTCAACCGAGTGGACACGGTTCGTCACTTTGGTGAAACAACAAGAAAAGTTAGACGAGGTCTCATATCATCGACTCTTTGATATCTTGAAGCAATTTCAGAATGAAGTAAATGAGATTCGAGCTGAACGTGTTGCAAAAACGGCTAATCCACTTGCTTTAGTGACTACCACTCAACATGTTCAAGATCCTCACTCTCGTGCTCCTAAGCCATACTCCACTACATCATCTTCACCACGATATTCCACATCGTCTAAGTCTTCATCTTCCGCAAAATCTCGCGGTAAAGTGCCAAGAGCACCATCAACACTATCTGAATCATCATCTGAAGAAGATAGTGATGAAGACCAAGCTCAAAAGAATCAAGAGATGAAACAACAAATTGCTTTCATAATGAAGACTTACAAGAAAATCTACAAACACACCAACAACAATCTTCGTACATCATCTAACACCAAGAACCGATATGTTGAGAGTCCTCCAAGGTATGACACACGTCGACGTGGTGAAAGTCCTTCTAGGTATGATCGACATAATCCAACACATGTTGAGGGTTCTGCAAGATATGATCGACAAACTACCAAGTATGATACTCAGAGGATTGCTGCTGCTACTGGGAATAGGGAAACGGTTGGAAGTCAAGTGGTTCAGCAGAGTGGGATTCAATGTTTTAATTGCCAAGGTTATGGGCATATGGCAAAGGAATGCAGGAAGCCGAAAAGGGTTAGAGACTCCAGCTATCACAAGGAAAAGATGCTGCTATGCAAGAAAATGGAAGCAGGGGTTAAATTGTCAGCTGAGGAAGGAGCAATGCTTGATGATACTGATGATGATGATTCTGATCAAGAGCTCGATGCACATTACTCGTACATGGCAAAGGTTGAAGAAGTTCTCAAAGTCACTGAAGATGACAATGGCCCTATCTTTGACACTGAGCCAATCGATAAGGTACACACTACTGATGAATATAATGTGTTTGGTGATATTCCTGAGCATAGTGATCTACCCAATGCCATTAATGACACGTGTATGATGGAAACGGTTGATAGCAATACCACACCCACTTCATCAGACATGTGCAATAATGAGTCTGAGGATGATCAACATGCAAATGAATATGATGAAGAGGAACGTATTGCGCTTGCTAATTTAATTGCTACTTTACAAAAAGATGTCACTGAAAATAAAAAGAGTCAAAAGCAATTAAAGAAGGCAAACGCTACGCTCACTCAAGGTTTTGAAGAATGCAAAGCTGCTCTTATCAAATCTACTGAGATGACTGAAAGATATAGAGATGAGCTCCTTCAAAAAACCAAAGAGCTTGAGGGGTACAAGGGAAGTGCGTTAAAAAGTCAAAAGGACGATTTTGAACACAAATATAATACCACTCTTGAGTTATTAGCCAAAGAGAAGCGTCAATATAATGTTTTCTTAATGGATGAACGTCAAAAAACGTACCTTGCCAATACCAGAGTTAATGAACTTGAACAAAAGCTCTCTATGACCACTACTGATTCTGCTAAATTTCTAGAGGTTTAGAAACAAGAGGTAGATGCGTTAAAACAAGACTTCAAAAGTAGATATGATAAAGAAACCGAAAAAGTTACGAAACTAGAAGCACAAGTCGAATTTTTGAAGAACGTTGTTTATAAAACGCATGATTCTATTCAATCCGTAAGAATGCTAGCACCTTCATCGATGTTTAAGGGTCAAGCTAGCTTTGCAAGTCCTGAGTACCTTGCCAAAGCTCAAGCTGCGAACCCGTGTCTTTATCTTGATGAGACTGAAAGAACCGATCTTGATTGCATGCCTGTTAGTGCCGATAGTGAAGAGACTGCCCTTTGGGATGGTGATAGTATGCCTGTTAGTGCCGATAGTGAAGAGACTGCCCTTTGGGATGATGATAGTCAACCACTTGTCAATAAGGAGTTTGTGAAACCAAATAATTATGCTTATGAGAATAGTCTTTATGGTCTTTTCAACAAATAAACTCAGAAAACTCGTGAGGAAGTGTTTCTAGAATGCAAACAAAAGAGAATTCAATGGAAGAAAGCATTTGCCCCTAAGAAATCTAATGTTTACAAATACATAAACTACCTCCCTCTAGATGAATCTAAAAGCAAGAGTAGGAAAACATTAGGTATTCTTAAACACCACATAGATAATGTTAAATCTATTGTTGAAAGAGACTGGGCAAAACGTGAAAATGTTGAGTGGACACGTCCGATTCCTAAAGATATTACCTTGCTTGTGAAAGAACTCTTAATTCCAAACACGGCGTTGATTAAAGAAACCGTTCTTCAACTTGAGGAGTTCATTAGGACTGAAATGTATGATGATTTAAAATATGTTGAATCTCTTGAGAAACACATTGATGATCTTCAAATGGAGAAGTCTGATTTTTCAGATGAATATGATTTACTCTTGCAAGAATGCGTTTCTAAAGATGTAATGTGTGCTTATTTTACATCTTGTGTTGATATTGATGAATATTCTGATGTTGCATGCAAATATCTTGATAAGATCAAAGAATGTGAACGTCTTGAAATTGAGCTTTCGAAACGTAAAGAAAATGTTGATAAAAAGGCTTTTGAGTTACTTCAACACAAAACTGATTTCCTTCAAAAACATTGTCATTCTCTTGAACTTGCTTTGCAAAAGACGTTGGTAGTTTTCCACATGATAATAAATTGCAAGAAAAACTTTCTCAAACGTTTCGAGAAATGAATGAACAGAATTTGGAAATTAAAGGGTTGAAAGCTCAGTTACAAGACAGGGACAGAGCGATAGCAGAGTTGCAGAAACTCGTTGCTAAAATGGGTGGGAAAATCGTGGAACCTAGCATTAAGAAACTTGTTGTTAGACAACCCAATGCTTCTAAAGTGAATAGATCCTCTATCTTGGGAAAACCATCTGCTTTATCAAATTCCTTGTTTGCAAAACCTGTGTTTGCCCCCAAGATAGATGGAAAGGAAAGGTTACCACAAAATCAACCCATAAGGAATGCCATAGCACCAATCTTTAAGCACAATAATGTGATTAAACCAGGGATGTATAGAATGACCACTAAGCCCACAAACAAAGTTACTCAATCGCCTCAGACTTATAGAAACACTAATATTCGTGTGTCTTCTACTACAAGAATAGTCTCCACTACTAGTGTTAGCCGGCCTCAGCTTAAGAGCACTCAAGTGAATGATAAGGTCTGGAAACACAAGAATCAAGGGAAGATGAAGGAAGTAGAAGAACACCCTAGGAATTTGAATGTTTTTAAGAATAAAAAGTCTGTAATCGCATGTAATGACGATATGAATGATGTGAATGATTTGAATGCTATGAATGCGAAATTTGTTTGTGTCAAATGTGGCAAGTGTGCTAATGCTAATCATTCTATGTGTGCTATGAATAAAGTCAAAGGCGTAGATACTAGAACTAAGAAGCAAGTTGCGATGCCTATTAGAGCTAGTAAACCCAAACGCAAAGTAAACCATTCTGGTGCTACTCCCACTAAGAAAAGTAATGCATCAGACTCCACCACTAAGAATCCTAGAAGCAAAATTAAGGAATTATATGAGTCTGCTAGCAAGTCTTGGAAATGGTGGTTTGCTAATCAATGTCCTCCCGGATATAAATGGATGCCGAAAGCTAGGACAGAAAATGTGAAAACGAGTGTTAGTTTGCCTTTAAATGTTGATAAGGACACTAATGATTCTACTATTACAACTAATGTGGTATCCAATTTAGCAAATGCTCCATCGTGTTCTAACTCTTCTGCAGGTGATACAAATAATTCTCTTCGTACTGGACTCCGGATGCACGAAACACATGACGGGGAATCTCAAGCTTCTAATTAACTTCGTGGAGAAGTTCCTGGGTACGGTCCGATTCGGAAATGATCAATTTGCACCGATCCTAGGATATGGAGATTTGGTTCAGGGAAATATCACGATAAAAAGGGTATACTACGTCGAAGGGCTCAATCACAATCTTTTCTCGGTTGGTCAATTCTGTGATGCGGATTTGGAAGTTGCTTTCAGAAAGAAGACATGTTTTGTTCGTGATTATGATGGGAATGACTTACTTACCGGTACACGGGGTACTGATCTTTACACAATTTCACTTCAAGACACAACTTCATCAACTCCAATTTGCTTCATGGCTAAAGCTTCAACGACTCAGGCATGGTTATGGCATCAACATCTTTCTCATCTCAACTTTGATACCATTAACTTGCTTTCCAAGAATGTGAGAGGCCTTCCAAGCTTGAAATTCATCA
Organism: Glebionis coronaria; assembly: GCA_025667525.1. NCBI lineage: Eukaryota > Viridiplantae > Streptophyta > Magnoliopsida > Asterales > Asteraceae > Glebionis > Glebionis coronaria. The sequence goes on from CM046879.1 coordinate 580,406,298, forward strand.
AAGATCATCTTTTTTCTTCTTGTGAACTTTGTAAAGCTAAACGAAGTAGCTTCAAAACAAAGACCACACCAAGCTCTAAAGGACGGTTAGATCTTCTTCACATGGATCTGTGTGGTCCCATGCGTGTTCAGAGTATCAATGGAAAGAAATATATTCTGGTAATAGTCGATGATTACTCACGGTACACATGGACTCACTTCTTGAGGTCCAAGGATGAAACACCCGACGTTCTCATCAGCTTCCTTAAATTGATACAACGTGGTCTTCAAGCTCAAGTTAAAGTGGTTCGTACTGACAAAGGTACAAAATTTTTGATTTCAAAACTGAGAAACTATTTTGAAGCTGAAGGGATTGAACATGAAACATCTATTGCTCGAACACCCGAACAAAACGGAGTTGTTGAAAGACGAACCGTACTTTAGTTGAGGCCGCTCGAACATTATTATCCGCTTCAAAACTTCCACTGTACTTTTGGGCCGAAGCCGTGTCAACCGCATGCTACACACAAAACCTCTCCTTAATTATCCCAAGACACGAAAAGACACCATATCACATAATTCATGATCGAAAACCTTCACTCAAACACCTTCATGTTTTTGTATGTACCTGTTACATCATTCGAGATGGTGAAAATTTGGACAAGATGAAAGAAAAAGATGATGCATGTATTCTTGTGGGATATGCAACTCAGTCTAAGGGATATAGAGTATACAACAAGAGAACAAAATTGATTGTCGAGACTATTCACATCCGATTTGATGAATTACAAGAAATTTCACTTGAACAAAATATTTTAAGTCCCGATACACAACGACAAACGACTTCCGTTCACAACCGCACGGAACTCGGAACTCAAGACCACAACAATGAACCGTCAAGTTCAACGCTGGTTCCAGAAAATGTTCCTAGAGCTGATATGACAGTAGACACGACAATTGAAGAGTTGAAAATGTTATATGGACCAATGTATGATGAATATTTCACGGGGGAGAAACAAGTTGTATCAAAGTCTTCCGCTGTCACTCATGATAAGAATGATGATACCGATCATCGTCAACAACCGGATACAACTTCATCTACTTCAACACAGGTTGCTGCAGATTTACCTCCTCAGAATATCACTTCAACAATCGATCCTACAACATCCACAAATACTGTCATTGCTCCAGAGAACACAAATCAAGCAGACGATGCATTATCTGACGAAGACGAATTTATCAACCCATTCGGTACACCGGTACACGAAACTGGAGAGTCTTCTACTCGCCATGTTGATCCGTCAAATATGCATACGTTCTATCAACGACATCCTTCAACACATCATTGAACCCGAGATCATCCTTTGGTTCATGTCATTGGAAACCCTTCACAGCCTGTTCGCACAAGACGACAGCTTAACACAGATGTCGATGTTTGTATGTTCGCACTCGCCGTGAGTTTAGCTGAACCGAAAAACATCAAAGAAGCATTAGCTGATCATGCTTGGATTGAATCGATGACGTATGAACTTCAACAATTTGAAAGACTTAAAGTCTGGGAACTTATTGACAGACCATACGATGTAACACCATGAAATCTTCGATGGATCTGGAAAAACAAGATGGATGAAGAAAACACGATCATCAAGAATAAATCTAGGATAGTGGCTAAAGGGTATGGAAAGAAATAGGGTATTGATTTTGAAGAATCATTTGCACCAGTAGCTCGAATGGAAGCGGTCAGGATTTTTCTTGCTTATGCTGCACATAAGGGATTCATTGTCTATCAAATGGACGTAAAGACAATGTTTCTTAACGGTCCTTTGAAGGAAGAAGTCTATGTCACGCAGCCGGAAGGATTCGTCAATCCTCATTATCCTGACAAGGTGTATCGTCTCCACAAAGCACTTTATGGACTCAAGCAAGCTCCAAGGGCGTGTACGACGAGCTCTCGAAATTTCTGGTCTCCAAAGGTTTCTCAAAAGGTTCCATTGATTTAACTTTGTTCACTTATAAATATGGGGATGACATTTTGCTTGTGCAGATTTATGTTGATGACATTATTTTCGGGTCTACAAACCCAAAACTTTCAAAATGGTTTGAAAAATTATGCACAGCAGATTTGAAATGTCTATGATGGGCGAACTAAAATTCTTTCTAGGAATTCAAGTTCACCAATCCCCAAGTGGTATCTTTATTAACCAAGCTAAGTATTGTCAAGAGATAATCACAAAGCATGGTATGACATCATGTGACCCCGTTGGGACACCATTATCAACCACATCCCTAGATGCTGATTTGGAGGGATTACCCATAGATCAAACGAGATATCGTTCCATGATCGGGTCCATCATGTACTTGACAGCAAGCAGACCTGATATTCATCATGCTACGTGTTATTGTGCACGATATCAAGCACGACCCACTAAAAATCACCTCAAGGAGGTTAAACGGATCTTTCGGTACCTTAAGAATACCATTCACATGGGACTCTGGTATCCAAGGGAAACCGGTTTCTTTCTAACGGCCTATTCAGATTCTGATCATGCAGGGTCTCTTGATACACGTAAAAGTACTTCTGGTGGTGCACAATTTCTAGGTCAAGACAAGCTTGTGGGATGGTCTTCCAAGAAGCAGGATTGCACGTCACTTTCATCAGCCAAAGCGGAGTATGTGTCTCTATCTGTGTGTTGTGCTCAAGTTCTTTGGATGATAACACAACTCACGGATTATGGCTTCCATTTTGATAAAGTACCTATGTACTGTGACTCAAAGTCGGCCATAGCTATCTCCTGCAATCCGGTACAGCATTCCCGCACGAAGCACATTGATGTCAGATATCACTTCATTAAGGAACAAGTTGAAAAGGGTATTGTTGAATTATACTTTGTTGGAACTGATTACTAATTAGCTGACTTGTTTACAAAAGCTCTTTCGAAAGAGAGGTTTGCGTATCTTGTTAGGCAAATTGGTATGAGATGTTTGACTCCAGCAGAACTAGAGATTCTGGCAAAGAAGCCTGCTTGATTCATCTATCAAACATCTATCTGTAAATATAATGAAAAAGAAAAAAAAACAAAATTAAAAAATCTTTGAAAATCCAAAAGTATTCTTCTCGACATGTCTTTCAGTATCGATAATATGGACATACCTAGGAATGTCGCTCAATAACGACACGGATGTGTACATAAAGCTCGAATGAAAGTTGTAAATATTTTTCAAAACATGTCAGTTCTATTTTTTCAAAAGGAAATTGTCTATTTTGGACAATATTTCCAACAACGGGTAGAGCAATCTATCACGGGTTGAGCTTGTCACAAAACATTCAACGTTTTGAGCTCAACACAATGGTTTGTAATCACTTTCAGATTGCAACCCGGAACTATCTTCACGGGGGAGTGTACGACTTAGTACTCTTACCCTTAGCAAAAGAAGTTCAATCTTCTTACACTTGAGTGGATTCGTCAAGACATTCAAAGTCTATGAACTCAAGTTTATGCTTTAGAAAAACTTTTTCGACAAAAAGAATTGATTTTTCAAAAAGCGTTGAACACAATTTTTTCAAGAATTTCTCAATGATATTCAAAATCTTTCAAAAATTGTGTGTTCAACAACTCCTATCCTCAGAATTTTAATGTGGATCAAATCCTCGTAATGACAATTCCATTGGATCAATTTTTGAGGGGATCGTTCCAAAATTCATGCTAAGTTCCAGAATTCCATTGAAAGTTTTCAAGACTATTTTTAACAATATATTTTAATCAAATTTGGTATCTCTAATATCAAACGATTTTATATATTAGAGATAGGGGAGAAAATGTGATTAAAATGTGATCTAAAGACTCAAGCACTCATGGTTACGATCAAATACCCACAACATCTTTAATTCACGACGTTATTGGTGTCAAAAGGGTGGTTAGGTTTAAGTCCTATGATCCAACCAGAACCGGAGGGATCTTCCCAGGGACAATCCAATAGATTATTAGAAGTCCTTAGGAAAGATGGAGTAGAATGTGAACGAAGCTGAATGCCGACTAAGTAACTGATGATAGCACTGGAACAATCACAACAAGGTGCTATTAATGATGTCTTGGTAAGCATTGAAGGGGTTGAAGAATGAAAAAGAAATGTAAGGATAAAGGGTCTAAAGAAAGAAGCCCTCCATACAACTTAGGCAGAAACCAGGTCAACTCATCATGAAGACAAACTCATCATGGACCCAGTGATGTGAAGCACAACCCTTTCCTAGCTACTCAGGCTTCTCTCAAAGAAGTTTGTTTTATTGTCACGGAGATCAACACGACTTCTATTGACTTTCTCACTCCGAGATAGTTGATATTGAATAGGTGGCATCTGCTCCAGCCTCCGACCACTAAAAGTGCACAAATCGAGTCTAGAGCCAAGAGATCAATCAAATCTCGTTAGGACACACGGATGAAGATCAAGAGAGTCCTACGCTATATCCTTGCGATATTGCTAGAACACTCAGAGTGATACTACTTATTATTCACAATGATGAGTGGAACTCCTTCCAGTGTTAACATCAAACAACACTGCGGTAGGTCATATGCAAGATTCTTTATGAATTGAACATATGTAAAACTGAAAAGCAACAGTGGTTTGATTCTGAATTGATTCAAACTCGTTTCAGGTTTCTACGCAATATCTTTATGGTCTTGCCAGAACATTCAGAGTGATATTTATTAATATTCACAGTGACGAATGGAAATCCTTCTAGCGTCAACATCAAACAGCGCTACGATAGGTAACTTGTGAGATTCTTATGAATCAAACTTGTGTCAACTAGAAAGCAACAATGGTAAGATTCTTAATGAATCAAACTTGTTCCAGGAATTTGAATTGACGACTTTAATCAAGCGGATATTTATCCAATTGATTCACTCTTTATGTTCGCAGTCTTGCTTTGAGACGGTCGAGTAAAGAGAACGGCTAGTACAGCCGCGAAACCCTGTCAAGGAGATTCTTAATTGAATCTACCTAATCACAGGTACGGTATTTAATATCGTATAACGGTCTTCACCGACCGGAGGTAAAACGCTACCGATTTGAACGAATGTCAAAGCCAATCAGTCCGTGTCTATGTTTTGTCTCGAGAAGGTGGCGTCACGGTGTACTCAGGAAAGTCAAAGATTCAAAAGCACATGTTCATGCCCAAAGACTTATTCAACAATTAATAGTGTGAGCATGTAGATAAAGACACAAGATAGTAAGATGGCAAAGACAAGTCAAGAATGATTTGAAGATCTCAAGATAAAAGACTTAGTCAAAAGTCAACGACAAAGGCTCAAAGATCACAACATAAAGGAACAACACTACTATTACACGTTCAAGACTCATTTATAACGAAATTCATAAATCTCCATGGGACTCCAAATATCGAAGAGGAATGACCTCACATTGGGGGAGATTGTTAGCCTCAAAATAATGAGCAAACAAGAATGTTCGTTCATAGGTTTCTATTGTAATATTTATTAGAACGTTGTAATAGTTAGTTAAATAGTCGTGGTTCACGGGCTTGGATTTATAGTAATTAAAGTCTAAACGACAAGCCCCACCCAATATATAGCCCATTAAAGCCCGCATGTGGGTGGACTATATATACTACCCTCCTAGCATGTTAGGAGGGTGGATAGTCATTAGTAACTCTCATTATTCCTAATCTAATATTCACCAAGTTAATTATATCTCTCTCTCTACTTTCTCTCTCTAGGAATCCATCTCTTTTCATCTATTTTCTATCACTAATCATCATAATATTATGGGACAACAACTTGTATGTGATAATACGAGATTCTTGAGATCATCTTCACGTGCGACCTTCGCCTTCTTGTGATACTTGCCTCCTCGTGACTTCATATCCCACACAGTTATACTTTGTTGACTTCTTGAATGTTTTAGAGTTTGATACAGCGGAAGACTTTAGATTGAACTTTCTTGAATTTTGCTAAAATATTTGGTGCAAAAAATATAAGTATGTGAGGACGACTTCTTCTCGGACACCGCTACGCCACCGTCTTCAAATGTAGTAACATAAGTAGACACGAACGAAATGGCTTTGACATTTTGTTTAATTCGATAGCCTTTTACCTCCGGTCGGTGAAGACCGTTGGATGATATATAAAATATCGTACTTGTGACAGGTAGATTTAATTAAAAATCTCCTTGATAAGATTTCATGGGTAAACCCGTTCTTTTAATTCGACCGTGCAAAGTTGACTGCGAACATAAATAGTGAATCATTTGGATAAAATTATCCTTATGATTGAAGTCGTCAATTCATGAACCTAGAACAAGTGAAATTCTATTATGAGCTTCACCATCGTTGCTTTCCAGTTTTCACGAGCTTGATTTTAATAGAATCTTGCTTGTCACCTACCATACTGTTGTTTAATGTTGACACTAGAAGGATTTCCACTCATCACTATGAACACTAAAGAGTGTTACTCTAAGTGTTTTGGCAAGATCACTTAGATTTTACGTAGAGGCCCTATAACAAGTTTGAATTCAATTAAGAATCAAACCATCATTTCTTTCAAGTTATCACAAGATTGGTTCTTAAAGAACCGCACGTGTCAACTACCATGAGCTTGTTTGATATTGGCTCAAGCAGGATTTCCATCTTCATCGTAATACTTTCGTATCACTCGGATGTTCTGGAAATATTACAAGAATATTGCGTAGGACTCAAAAAAATCTTTCTTACTTTTCACAGTGTGTGAAGAAGCAAGGAATAAATGGAAAGTGTCCTAATGAGGCTTTTGATGATCTCGAGGCTCTAGACTCAATAGTGCATTTTGATTAAATAAGCGATGGTTGGAGAGGATTGCCACCTATTCAATATCAATTTATTCAGAGTGAATAAATCAATAGATAGTGTGTTGAACTCCATGACATTAAAACAAATATCTATTGAGAGACATTTAAGTTGGCTGGGAGGGGTTATGCATTGCATCACTGGGTCCATGACGTCTTGTCTTCAATATTGAGAATGATTAAAATGATCCCAATAAATATGTGTGTTGACCCGGTTTCTGCCTAAGTTGTAAGGAGGGCTTATTTCTTTACACCCTTTATCATTACATTTCTTTTCCATTCTTCAACCCTTTCAATACTTACCAATACATCATTACTAGCACCTTGTTGTGAGTGTTCCAGTACTAGCTTCAGTACTTGGTCGGCATTCAGCTACGTTCACAATCATTCTCCATCTTTCCTAATGACTACTATTACTAGCTATGGAATTGTCCTTCGGAAGATTCCACCGGTTCTGGAGGAATCATTAGACTTATACCTAATCTTACCACCCTTTTGTCACCACAACCGTGGTGAATTAAATGTGTTTTGGGTAAGTACTTGTCACAATGAAAAACTTCCTTTGAATTACCAAATCCATTTGATCTTTGGTAACATATGCCTCGATATTCAAAAACATTTTACATATGTTGGGTAGAGCCCACACATTGAGTAAAACCATTATATTGATTAATCACATATTAAATCACATTTTCTCCCCCTAATAAGTGTGAAAACACTTATCCTTTTATCACTTATTTCCAATAATAACAAGACCAAAACGTGTATTTATGTCATAAAAGTCGGAATTATGCGTGGTTTGTGTTTTTATTATGTTTTAGGATCAAAAGATGCAAAAGGATGAAAACATGGGCTATCACGGGCTTTTATCGAAGAAAAAGACTAAAGACGAAGTCGAAAGATCGAGAATGCAAAAAGAACGGAAGTCCAAGGCCAATTATGAAGATTTATCGAAGAAAAAGTCTAAAGACGGAAGTTTAATGAAGTCGAAGAACTCAAGTCTAATTATAGAAGAAAATTATAAGACAAGTTCAACTTATATCGACAAATCCCGAGACGACGTCGAGAAAAGCAAAGAAATTAAGTAGAGTCGAGACGAGAAGAAAGAAATAAGATAGCTTAAGCATGTAATCTCCCCACCTCCTATAAATATCCTCCTAATATGTCATTAGGAGGGTGTTAGGTGGTTAGTTTTTAGGAGTAGTAGTTAATTTTAAGTGTGTTTTTAATTTTTCTTCTCTCTAGTTTTCCAAGTTTATCAACTTTAATCTTGTAATCTTTTGATATTAATCTTTAATCAATCAAGTTTATTTTCTTATTCTCATTCTACCTTTCTTAATCTTTTACTTAATCTTGATAATCATGTAGCTTTATCTTAATCTTATTGATGGTTTGATTGTGTAGCTTATTTGATTGTGCTTATTAAATTGGTGATCTAAAAAGTTTCTAATTTAAAGTGCTTATTTTCCTTAATCTTCATGCTTAATAGTTTTTAAGAAATAAGTTGTTTTTAATAAGTTTAAGTTTTAATAAAAATTGCTTTTTGATTTCTAGCTTATTTAGTGTTTTAAAAGTTTTTTTTATTCTAGCTTATTTACTTTTCCTTAAAATCTTTTTGGTTAAGTTCTTGGTAAAGTGCTTATTGATTTTTGGCTTATTCTCATAAATTTTCATGTTACGGAACAAATTGTCCCAAACCCTCTTATTCCGGATAAACTTAATAATAGTTTATTCCGGATAAGGGACTTTAACCCCTGATTCAGGATAAGCACACGTTATTGTTATTCCGGATAAGTCCTCATTTCTATTATTCCGAATAATAGCTCCTTCATCAGATTCCGGATAAGCATCATAAAATTTTTCCGGATAAGGAGATTGCCAGAGATTCCGGATAGTGTACTTCAAGTTATTCCGGATATATATTCCGGATAAGCTCCCAGCCTTGATTCCGGATAACCTGTAGAAGTTCATTCCGGATAAGTTGCAGTTCTAGGATTCCGGATTGAATTCCGGATAACCTTCACTTCTTCATTCTGGATAGTATTCCAGATAACACCTACTTGTCGATTCCGAATAGCAGTCTTCTCAGTCATTTTTCCGGATAAGCCTAAGAAGAAATTATTCCGGATAAGCTCCTTTATTTCTATATTCCGGATAAGCTGCTCAACAGCCATATTACGGATAAGCTACATTTCCTCATTCCGGATAAGTGACATTTCTGCATTCCGGATAACATTCCGAATAAGGTTCTGTACTTTCAGTTTTTGAATTTTTATTTTTCCCGCCTTTTTACTTAGCTTTATTCTAACTTGACTTGTTTTAGTTTAATATTTTAAGTTCACATTTTTATAAGTTTTAATCATTTACTTTTCAATTTTTAAAGTCTTCATTTTTAGTTTAAAATTTTCAAGCTTTCGTTTTTATTTATTTACTCAACGACATTATCATATTTACCTTTAGTTTAAAATAGATAACCAAACCTTTTTATTTTCCACCAAGAACAATTGAGTCGCACTTTCTACCAGTAATCAATTCGAAAAGCCTTAACAACAAACTTTCATATGAGGCAAACCCTTGTATTAAATGGCGCCACTGCCGGCTCTTTTCGTTAAGATTAACGGTTTTAAGTGAGAGACGCGTTGGATTTTGGGATCCGTTCATCTTTGAACGTTATTTTCTTGCTTAAATTTTCAAAAATCCTAAAAAAATATAAAATTTTCAAAAATACAAAAAAAATAGAAAAACATAAAAACCCAAAAATATTTGTAGGTTTGCATGCGTACTCGTGCTCGTAAGAAGAAAGCAGCTCAAGCCGAAGTCATTACTCCACCTATTGTCACCATGGACAATCAACCAATGATTGAGCTTTTGCAATCGCACGTAGAGGGCAACACCGATGATATTGTCATACCCGAGATTGGAGCCAACAACTTTGAGCTCAAATCAGGCTTTATTCAAATGGTCTCTGCTCAACCTTTCTTGGGGCGTTCACTTGATGATCCTCATGACCATATAAAAAGGTTTCTTCAACTCACCAATACGGTTAAGTACAATGGGGTTTCACAAGAAGTGATTCGCTTGCAACTTTTTCCTTTCTCCTTAGAGGGACAAGCCCGGAATCAGCTTGATAAGGAACCGCCACAAAGTATTCTTACGTGGACGGATTTAGAGACCAAATTCATCAATTACTTTTTCCCACCCTCACGTACTACCGCTTTGCGGAATGAAATCATTACCTTTGAACAAAAGTACCGTGAGACATTTAGTGAATCTTGGCACCGTTTTAAGGAACTTTTAAGAAAGTGTCCACAACATGGTTTCACAAAAGTACATCAAATAAATACTTTTTACAATGGTTTAAGCATGAATGACCAAGATTCACTAAATAGTGCCTCGGGGGGTAATATTTTGGTTAAGTCTTCTAATGCTACATGGGGCATTATTGAGAACAAGTCTAGAGTGCAAACTAAGAGTGTTCGGACTAATGTGGCTAGTGCTAGCACTAATGAGAGCGACAAGAGAATTGATAAGCTTACTTCGCTTGTTGAATCACTTGCTCTCCAAACCGCCAACAACACCAAAGCTATCAATGCCCAAGTTAATGTTTTGAGTCAATTATGTGAAATATGCGGGGGATCTCACTCATACACCGATTGTCCTTCGACTCATGACAATCCGGAAAATGTGTATGCCGCCAACGGTAACTATTCCACGGGAGGCTATCAAGCACGTCCTCAAGGTAACCGCAATTTGCTCAGCTATCGCTCAAACAACTTTCTTTCACCACCCGGTTGCCCACCACAAAACCCGAACAACCTCAATCGCAACAATCAAAATCAACCTCGAGCTCCAAATCAATATCAAAACCAAAGAAACCCATATCCATCTCAAAGAAACAACCAAGTTTACCAACAACCCGCTTATCAACCACCTGCCTACCATGCTCCTCCTCCCAACCAACCCACCGCATTACACCAAGACGTTGAAACTTACATGAGGACTAATGATGCGATAGTGCAGAATCTTCAGCGGGAAATGGCCAACATGAAAGCAGATATGGTGAAACAAGGGAATGATCTTCGAGCCGATATGCGAAACACTTTGGCAAGTCAAACGAATGACTTAAGGAACATGATGGCTAGTTTCTTCCCAAGTAATCAAGCCTCTGGATCGGGTTCTCTTCCGAGTAACACCGTTGCTAATCCAAGAGGGGAGATGAAAGCAATCACCACTCGCAGTGGAAAAGGTTTAAAGGAACCCGAGCTTCCTACACCTACACCGGTGATTGTGACAAAAGAAAACGTGTCTCCTTCTCCAATTCCTCCACCTTCTATTTCTCCAATTCCTCCACCTTCTACTTCCACCCCTCCACCACCCAATGATGTGAGTGAGAATTCTATCCCAAAGCCTTCATCTCAACCCAGTATACCTTATCCTTCAAGGTTGAGGAAAGAAAAATTGAAGAACAAGGATGATATTCAGGTTTCTAACTTTCTTAAAATGTTTAAACAACTGAATTTCAATATCTCCTTTGCTGAGGCTCTCGCTCACATGCCGAAATATGCTAAAATGTTTAAAGATCTTCTCAGTGATAAGGATAAACTTCTTGACATCGCTCAGACCCAACTTAATGAGAATTGCTCTGTAGTGCTCTTAAGGAAATTACCCACCAAACTTGGTGATCCGGGTCGTTTCTTGATTCCTTGCAACTTCCCTAGGGTAGAGAATTGTATGGCCCTAACCGATCTAGGTGCTAGTATCAACTTAATGCCTTTAAGCGTTTGGAAACAATTATCTCTACCCGAGCTAGTCCCCACGCGAATGACATTAGAATTAGCTAACCGTACGGTTGCTTATCCGGTGGGGATAGCCGAAGACGTCTTTGTTGGTGTCGACAAATTCACCTTTCCGGCGGATTTTTTTGTCGTTGACTACGAGGTGGACCCCCGTGTTCCATTAATCTTTGGACGTCCATTCTTGAGGACCGGTCGCACTCTCATTAATGTAGCCGCGGGCGAATTAATCATGAGAGTTGGTGACGATAAAATCATTTTCAACATGGGTAAACTTTCTAAGCAGCCTTCTGAAAATGAGAGCGTTGATTTCATTGACGTTCTTGATGAGGCTTGTGAAGAAAATTTCAAAGACGCTTGTAAAAGTGGTTCTTCTTCTCTATCCATTGTTGAGACTGTTGCCTCTATTGCTCCATCACTAACTCCATTTGAAGAAAGTGATTTCATTTTGAAAGAATTTGAAGCAACTTTGGGAGATGTGGACTTGCAATATGACGATTCTCCCTCCAATTGGGATGAAGACATTCGTACCACTGAGAAACTTCTCAATGAGGACCATATTTATCCACCATCTCCTAAGGATATCTCCATCGATGAACCGAATTTGACTACGCCTTTCATCGAAAATCCTCCAGATTTAGAGCTTAAGGACCTACCGTCTCATCTCGAGTACGTTTTCCTTGACGACAACAAGAAGTCACCCGTCATCATCGCAAAGGACTTGAAAGAGGAAGAAAAATCTCGACTTATCGCCGTGCTGAAGAATCATAAGAAAGCGACTGCTTGGAAAATCTCCGATATTCGTGGAATTGATCCTCACTTTTGCACACATAAAATTCTCATAGAGGACGACTTTAAACCCACTATTCAAAGCCAAAGAAGGGTGAATCCTAAGATCCATGACATTATCAAAAAAGAGGTTATCGAACTTCTTGATGCGGGAATGATCTACCCTATCTCGGATTCACCATGGGTTAGTCCGGTCCATTGTGTGCCTAAGAAAGGCGGAATCACCGTTGTGCCCAATGAAAACAACGAGTTGATTCCTACTCGTCTCGTTACAGGGTGGAGAGTTTGTATAGACTATCGCAAACTCAATGATGCTACGAGAAAGGATCATTTTCCCCTTCCTTTCATGGACCAAATGCTTGAACGTCTAGCGGGTAATGACTATTACTGCTTCTTAGACGGTTTCTCTGGGTATTTTCAAATTCCCATCGATCCTAAAGACCAAGAGAAAACCACATTCACTTGTCCTTATGGAACATTTGCTTACAAAAGAATGCCTTTCGGCTTATGCAATGCTCCTGGGACATTCCAAAGGTGTATGATGGCTATCTTCCATGACATGGTTGAAGAAACTATGGAAGTCTTCATGGATGATTTCTCGGTTTATGGTGATTCTTTCTCTCATTGCCTTGCCAATTTGGAACGCATGCTTAAGCGGTGTGAAGACACTCGCCTTGTTCTACATTGGGAAAAATGCCATTTCATGGTAAAAGAAGGCATTGTGCTTGGACATAAAATCTCAAAAGCCGGTCTTGAAGTGGACCGTGCTAAAGTGGATGTCATAGCCAAATTACCTCCACCTTCAACCGTGGGTGTGAGAAGTTTCCTTGGTCATGCGGGCTTCTATCGTCGATTCATTCAATATTTTTCTAAAATCGCTCGCCCGATGACCCACCTCTTAGAAAAAGATACTCCTTTTATATTTTCTGAAGAGTGTCTTGAATCCTTCAATCTTCTTAAGGACAAGCTAACTAAGGCACCGGTCTTGGTTACCCCTAATTGGGAGCTATTTTGGATTGATGTGTGATGCTAGCGACTTTGCTATTGGAGCGGTTTTGGGCCAAAGAGTAAACAGACACTTCCAACCAATCCATTACGCTAGCAAGACAATGACAGGGGCCCAATTGCATTATACCACTACCGAAAAAGAGCTTTTAGCTGTAGTGTATGCTTTTGAGAAGTTCCGCCCCTATCTTGTCCTTTCTACCACCATCGTGTATACCGATCATTCCGCGTTGAAGTACTTGTTGACTAAGCAAGATTCTAAGCCAAGACTTCTTCGTTGGGTTTTTATCCTTCAAGAATTTAACATTGAAATTCGTGACAAGAAGGGAGCCGAAAACCTATCCGCGGATCATCTAAGTAGACTTGAGGATCCTTATCAAGGGGATCATCCGAATCAAGAGATCAATGACTCTTTTCCCCTTGAAGCCTTAATTTCTATCAATCCTAATCTTGATGACACCCCGTGGTTTGCGGACATTGCAAACTACTTAGCGGGTGGAATTCTCAAGGAAGGGTTAACATCCCAACAAAAGAAAAAGTTCTTTAAAGATATTGAACATTATTTCTGGGACGACCCTTACCTTTTCAATCAATGTGCGGATCTTGTCATTCGTCGATGTGTTGATGGGCCGGCAGCGGTACAAATCCTTGACGCTTGCCATAAAGGACCCATCGGTGGTCACTTTGGTCCCAATTACACCGCGAAGAAAGTATTCGACTCTGGATTTTATTGGCCCACCATATATCATGACGCTCATGAAATGGTTAAACATTGTGATGCTTACCAAAGACAAGGCAAGATCACACATAAAGATGAGATGCCTCAAAAGTTCATACAAGAATATGAAATCTTTGATGTATGGGGCATCGACTTTATGGGGCCATTTCCATCATCTAAAGGCAACAAGTACATCCTCGTAGCCGTTGACTATGTTTCTAAATGGGTTGAAGCTAAGGCTCACCCTACAAACGATGCGAGGGTGGTTGTGAACTTTTTGAAGCAGCTTTTTACTCGATTCGGTGTTCCTCGTGCTATTATCAGTGACCGCGGGACTCATTTTTGCAATGATCAATTCGCAAGAGTCATGGCTAAGTCCGGTGTCAATCACCGTCTTTCCACCGCTTATCATCCCCAAACTAATGGGCAAGCCGAGATATCTAACCGCGGATTGAAGCGAATTCTGGAACGTACTGTGGGAGAGCATCGTGCCTCTTGGGCTGATAAATTAGATGATGCTTTGTGGGCTTTCCGTACCGCTTATAAGACCCCGATTGGTTGTACACCTTATCGTCTTGTGTACGGGAAAGCATGCCACCTCCTTATCGATCTAGAACATAAGGCATACTGGGCCTTGAAGTGGGCTAACTTTGACATCAACAAAGCCGGCGATCTTCGGAAGATTCAACTCAGTGAGCTAAATAAACTAAGGAATGAAGCTTATGAGAACTCGTTGATCTACAAGGAGAAAACCAAGATCATCCATGATGCTAGGATTAAGAACCGAGAGTTCCACGTTGGTGATCAAGTCTTACTTTTTAACTCTCGGTTGAAGATCTTCTCGGGAAAGTTGAAGAGCCGCTGGTCTGGTCCATTCACCATCGCCAAAGTCTTCCCATATGGCACCATTGAGCTTTCTCAGCCAAATGGGTCTAATTTTAAGGTGAATGGCCAGCGCGTGAAGTTGTACTTTGGTGAGGACATCTCTCATGAATTGATTCCATCCCTCACCACGTTTCCCTTGAATTGAGTTCTGGGTCGAGTCAGGCTCGTGACTAGGTTAACAAAAACAAGCGCTTCTCGGGAGGCAACCCGTTGATCTATCCTTTACCGTTTTCATAATAAGTGTAGGGGGAGCCCCGTATGTGTTTGTTGTCTTGTTTCTTCTTCTGTGCAGGGATTAAAGCCTCAAAGATCCATTCTCGATGACTTTTGACGAACCGTGATCCCGTGTACCTATCTTCCCGGTTCTATCCTAAACTGTCGTGATTCAATATTTCATATCTTATATGTTCACATTGAAATCACTATAGTTGTCCTTCCCTTAGCAAGACTTAAACAAAGTGCACAATGTCTTAAGTGTAGGGGAGTTTACTCCCACATGCTTCAACATTGAGGACAATGTTTATATCAAGTGTAGGGGGGACTTCTATCGAAGTAAGTGGGCTTTTCCATGAATTTGTCCTCATTTTAACCAGAAAATTTTATTTTTCGACATTTTTCAAAATTTTTAATCTATTTTGGCCTAGTAGTTTTCATTTGTTATTGTTATTTACTTTCTTTGCTAAAATAAAAGTTTAATAAAGTGGTTTTAAATTTTTCAAAGTCGTGAATATTTTGACTCAACCCGAGTTTACTTATCTAAGTTTACTCTAGCTAGTATCCTTAACGTGTTTAAGTCAAGTTTTGCTAGACTTTTATATAGGGAACTTTAAAACGTGAAAGTCTTAACTCTCACGGGTTAAGAACAAGAACTTTTCGCAAGTTCCTATAATTGATCCTAGAGAGTCGTTTATCAAGGGAACTTTAAAATGCGAATTCTAAACTTGAAAAAGTCTAAGAGTTTGCAAGATCCTATAGATGACTCGAAAACCCAAAACTTTGATTTAATTGGCTAAGCATCCACGAGTCTCATTCCTTGAGATTTTATATTATGGAGAACGAGAGATGATAGAGTCAATTATAAGTTTGGTATTCTTTCGTGAATTTATGTGAGTTGATTATAAGCCTATTCTCCCATCGCTTGCTAATAAATTTATCTGCAATAAATAAGGTTGTACGATTTGAAAAGTTACTTAGCTTCTAGCCCAAGATCCTTTAAAAATTGCTCGGTATTAATTAGAGTTCATAGCCAAGGCATAACTTATTGAAGCGGGATGCGAAGATTGGCGAGTCCGAAAAGGCCCTAACAAGGCATGAGGGCTACATTTTGTTGCTAAAGATACAAAAGTTTTGTGAAGAATCATTTATCGAAAATCAATATGAAGGATCGAGACACACGACGAAAAACAAATACTCCCCTAAATATCATGGAGAAGTCTATCCGAAAAGAACCTAGCAAGGTATGAGGATAAATAGATCCAAGTCCTAAAAGGAGGCGGATCGTTGTATATCAAAGTCCAAAATAAAGATTGGAGAAAAATGAAGAAGTCGTGGTCCAAGTATGAAGAATCTCTCAAAACTTCAAGTGAAGAAATTCCTATTATGAAGAGAAGACCATAATTTCAAGAACGTCTCTCAAAGATTTGAAGTATAAAGTCGCTGCCAAATATCGGTCCGAGAAAGGTCTCAAATCGTGAAGCGAGTTATGCCAAGATATGAACTTTGAAAGGTCCCGACAAGCAGTTTTAAAAGATTTTATCCTTTAGCTAACTATTGATTAAATCGTCCCACTTTATTTTCAGCCTAAATAACTATCAAAATAAGTCAAACAATGCATCCTCGTGATCATTTAAGACATTGTTAAAATATAAGAGGTACACCTAGGAATAAGGGAGTCTAAGTGAATAATTGGGCCACATGAGTTCGTGTTAGTTTGCTAACTTATAAAAACAATGATCTCGTTTTTAAGCTTGGTATGGGGAACGTGAAACTTGAGAATGATGAACATTCATGACAACCTAAAACCCCAATGCAAGTCTTTGATGTCTTTACTTGTTTTGTTTTTTTAGTTTTCTTAGTGTTTAGTATTTAATAAAGGCCAAGGTGGGTTATCTATGATGAAAAATGTAAACCGTACTTTGAAATTAATGCATTGCATGAGGACATTGCAATGGTCAAGTGTAGGGGATTTAATAAGTGTGAAAACACTTATCCTTTTACCACTTATTTCCAATAATAACAAGACCAAAACGTGTATTTTATGTCGTAAAAATCGGAATCATGCGTGGTTTATGTTTTTATTGTGTTTTAGGACCGAAAGATGCAAAAGGAAGAAAACATGGGCTATCACGGGCTTTTATCGAAAAAAAGACTAAAGACGAAGTCGAAAGATCGAGAATGCAAAAAGAACGGAAGTCCAAGGCCAATTCTAAAGATGTATCGAAGAAAAAGTCTAAAGACGGAAGTTTAATGAAGTCGAAGAACTCAAGTCTAATTATAGAAGAAAATTATAAGACAAGTTCAACTTATATCGACAAATCCCGAGACGACGTCGAGAAAAGCAAAGAAATTAAGTCGAGTCGAGACGAGAAGAAAGAAATAAGATAGCTTAAGCATGTAATCTCCCCACCTCCTATAAATACCCTCCTAATATGTCATTAGGAGGGTGTTAGGTGGTTAGTTTTTAGGAGTAGTAGTTAATTTTAAGTGTGTTTTTAATTTTTCTTCTCTCTAGTTTTCCAAGTTTATCAACTTTAATCTTGTAATCTTTTGATATTAATCTTTAATCAATCAAGTTTATTTTCTTAATTCTCATTCTACCTTTCTTAATCTTTTACTTAATCTTGATAATCATGTAGCTTTATCTTAATCTTGTTGATGGTTTGATTGTGTAGCTTATTTGATTGTGCTTATTAAATTGGTGATCTAAAAAGTTTCTAATTTAAAGTGCTTATTTTCCTTAATATTCATGCTTAATAGGTTTTAAGAAATAAGTTGTTTTTAATAAGTTTATGTTTTAATAAAAATTGCTTTTTGATTTCTAGCTTATTTAGTGTTTTAAAAGTTTTTTTTATTCTAGCTTATTTACTTTTCCTTAAAATCTTTTTGGTTAAGTTTTTGGTAAAGTGCTTATTGATTTTTGGCTTATTTTCTTAAATTTTCATGTTACGGAACAAATTGTCTCAAACCCTCTTATTCCGGATAAACTTAATAATAGTTTATTCCGGATAAGGGACTTTAACCCCTGATTCAGGATAAGCACACGTTATTGTTATTCCGGATAAGTCCTCATTTCTATTATTCCGAATAATAGCTCCTTCATCAGATTCCGGATAAGCATCATAAAACTTTTCCGGATAAGGAGATTGCCAGAGATTTTGGATAGTGTACTTCAAGTTATTCCGGATATATATTCCGGATAAGCTCCCAGCCTTGATTCCGGATAACCTGTAGAAGTTCATTCCGGATAAGTTGCAGTTCTAGGATTCCGGATTGAATTTCGGATAACCTTCACTTCTTCATTCCGGATAGTATTCCGGATAACACCTACTTGCCGATTCCGAATAGCAGCCTTCTCAGTCATTTTTCCGGATAAGCCTAAGAAGAAATTATTCCGGATAAGCTCCTTTATTTCCATATTCCGGATAAGCTGCTCAACAGCCATATTCCGGATAAGCTACATTTCCTCATTCCGGATAAGTGACATTTCTGCATTCCGGATAACATTCCGGATAAGGTTCTGTACTTTCAGTTTTTGAATTTTTATTTTTCCCGCCTTTTTACTTAGCTTTATTCTAACTTGTCTTGTCTTAGTTTAATATTTTAAGTTCACATTTTTATAAGTATTAATCATTTACTTTTCAATTTTTAAAGTCTTCATTTTTAGTTTAAAAATTTCAAGCTTTCGTTTTTATTTATTTACTCAAGGACATTATCATATTTACCTTTAGTTTAAAATAGATAACCAAACCTTTTTATTTTCCACCAAGAACAATTGAGTCGCACTTTCTACCAGTAATCAATTCGAAAAGACTTGGAACAACGAACTTTCATACGAGGCAAACCCTTGTACTACCCCCTATCAAAAATATTAACCCAATCGATATTTTGGATATCAATTGATTTAATGACAATTTTACCCAAATTAGGGAGAGAAACGCAAATCCAATAATCTTTATGAATTTCATAAGCTCCCCCTCAAAATGATGAGAGATAAGATGTAATGTTGAGTATGTGATTTTGAAAGATTTTGAACTTGATGAAAAATTCTTGAAAAATTCATGCTCAAACACATCATATGCCATATGATAAATCATGATTTTCACAAGCTCCCCCTCAAAAAATGAGGGATTATATGTAGTGTTTGAGTATGTGATTTTGAATTTCTTTTGAAAAATTCATGAAAAATTCATACTTAAACACTTCATATGCAATATCATATAAGTCTAGAAAATAAATATCGCATATTCACACTTACAACAATTATAAGGTTTGACCTGAAATATGAGAACATCATATGATCGAATCACGTGGTTCTTGTCAGCAAATGTTGGTCTCCTCGTCATGTCTGAAATTATCTCCTCATTCTAAAAAGCAGCGATCATTCATGACACCACATTTACAATTGGTATTTTTCTCTTAACACCACTTGTGAAGTCGGTAAATTCGTCTTGAAATCACTTGAAAGATGAGTACTTTGTCATTACACCAATTGGTAACACTGGCAATACACAATTAATCGGCATTGAAGAGTCTGAACGCTTTACAGTTGCTCCCCCTCAATTGTTGACCCGTGTTTTATCTAAAGAGTTGTAGTCGTCGTTTTGAGTAGTCGCATCATCGAGTATGTAGATACCAATTGTAAAGATCTTCAATTTGTAGAATGATAATTTCATAAAAATAAGATTTCTCTCGTTTTGACAAATAAATGCACTGAAGCGTACATATATTCGTGTTAGATTATGTTATCAAGTAAACACAATCCCTTACATGGTTATGCAATAAACCACGCCCGAGAAGATTAATTCCCGTTGTGATGTCAAGTCTTCGTTAAGGAATACTTGCCTTTATGATTAAGACCGGGCTACTATATGAAATAATAGCACACCATTTTTAATGAGCTTAAAAACTTTGAATGTTTTAAGCAAAGCTTATGTCCGAGAAACATTAAATTCTCATTTCGAGGATAAGTTATCTTTAAAGATAAAGTTTCCTTTACGAATGACAAGCGAGTTCTAAGCTGACATTTACTTAGAAGTCGTTTTCATGAGCTTGAAAACTTTTGAATGTTTAAACGGAAAGCCCATGACCGAGAAAAATGAATTTCTCGTTATGAGGTAAGTTATCTTATTTAAAAGATACACTTTCCTTTCTGAGCTTTAAACTTGGAATGTTTTAGTACAAGCTCATGACCGAGAAAAATTAATTTCTCGTTACGAGGATAAGTTATCATTAAAGATAAGCTTTCCTTAAATTGAAGTCCGAGTTACAGTCTGATATTTACTGTAAGTCATTTTAAATGATCTTTAAAACTTTGAATGGTTTAGTAATAGCTCGTGACTGAGAAAATTTAATTTCTCATTATGAGGATAACTTATGTTTAAAGATACACTTTTCTTTATTTGAAGCACGGGTTACAGTCTGACATGTGACTGCAAGCCGTTGTGCATGAGCTTAAAAACTTCGAATGTTTTTAATATAAGCCCATTCCCGAGAAAAAAAATCAATTTCTTGTTGTAAGGATAAGTTATTATCGGTGATAAACTTTCCTTTCTTTAAAGTCTGGGGCATAATCTAAGATATGATTATACTCCAAGTACCAAACTTAATCGCGAACCCACTGAGACGCTATAATCTTAGACATCCCTTTTATCAACAACAATAATTCATTAAGCTCTGGAACCTTGATCTCGGTACCTTCACTTGCATCAATAATTGGTATGCTTTCATGTGGCTTAGCAATATTTGTTTTAGAACCATGTGGGGGTTCACAACCAAAATTGGTAGTGATAGAAGGAAGTATCATTCCTGTAGGAACCCATATAAGACCAACCTTTTTGAAGATTCTACCCGTTGGTTTCCACCTTAAACTAGATCTTGGAAACACTAGTTTCTCATGTACATCGTAAGACTTAGTGGAAGAGAATCTATTTCCTGTAGGAATCCATGTTTTAGGTGTATTTGAAGTACCTACATCTTTTGTGGGTGTGTTTCTAGTTCTCTTAGGAGATGATACTCTAGCATGGGATTTCACCTTGTTCAGGATTTTTGTGATATAATCATCATGACTTGGCGTAAAGACACTGATGATGCATTTCGCAAGTCTTATATTTATATTACAAGAGATTACCAAAAATTTAACTAGAAACACAAACACAGGCAAGTATACCCTTTCATGTATAGCATAGTATTTAGGAAAGTCCAGATCGTACCACGGGATTGGTTTAAAAATGTGAAACAATTATCTCTAGAGTGTCACAAGTTCTAGAAATTATACTTATCAAATGATTAAAAATGTGCGTTTGGTTAAGGCTACAAACATATGAAAGATAGATAGCAAAGATGAATATAAGCACATAAACAATGTAAGACAACATGTCGATTACTAGTCGTACATGCAACATCTAATCAATATAACACGAAATCCTTTCGACCTATAGATCATGTTATACCAAAAGCATTAAGAATAGTTTATGTTAGTTTCAATAGATCAAGTACTCGTTGAGACAAACCCTCTCGAGCATGTGACAAAGCATTAAACAATATTATGCAAGAGTTGTTATGTATTTTATTCCGTAAATCGCGACAAAAGAGAATACCAAGATTCATTTACTAGATGACATGGAATCCATTCAATCATATAAGTACTAGTTATAATCATGAATGAACCAAATACATAACAATCATCAAACATAATAGTATCGAGCACAAGAGCAAATCAACCACACTTATAATCACGAACTAGGGAAAAAGTGTGCCGCACAAACCTAATTGTGCGCCGCACTTCGACCCTGTGAAGCTAATTATCCTATCTAATCATAAGGCTTGCAAATACCTTAACCAAATACGCAAGTATCTACTCCATAATAACAGTAAAAACAATCATCTCAATATGTTGTAAATCAAAAGAAATAATAAACATGATTTGAGATAAGAATTATACCCACAAAATTATAATCAATATATTGCTCCAAAAGTTTATAAGTTTTGATCAAACTTATTACAAGCAAAAATCAGTATTCCAAGTGCTTTTGCTACAGCAACAATATGCATGAACTAACTAAAGTTCTCCTTGCACTAGTAACAATGATTAAGGATTGAGAAATCCTTGATTTACTTAAACCCTTTGTAATAATGGATTTTGGTGGTAGGATGATATGGATAGCCAGGGTATGGGGTGAGTTATATAGCCCCCAAAAACGTAGCTCCATTAAATGTAATTGTATATGAATAGTTTCCAATGAATGCCATGCATAATGATACTAAATGTTGTAACTACAGCATAAAGTGCGCCACACTTTCTAAAAAGTGAGTCGTACTTTGCTAGTTCTCCGTATCCGTAGTACAAGCATTTGTGCGCCGCACTTTTCCATTTGTGCGCCACACTTTTGCTTCTTCCCAACATTATTTATTTATTAGTCCATCCATTCTTCTTTCTTTCACTTCCATCTCCATAGTCTTTATTCTTTTTCCTATAATCAATAACACACTTATATTAGTAGTAATTCAAGTATATTTTATTTATTTACATAGCAAACAAGGACAAATTCATCATTACAGACATGTATAAATGAGGCGTTATCAGAAACATTTGTTACAATTTGAACAAACAATGTTCCTTGTATCTGAGAAAGACTTAGCATGGGAGTTCACCCTGTTCAGTACTTTTGTTATACATTCATGATGATGTGCTATAAAGACACATTTGTTACAGTTTTAGCAAACATTGTTTGTTGTATCAGAGAAAGACCTAGAATTCTTCATATGATCAGCCACTGAGATTGTAGTTCTTTGTTCATAGCTATGTTTTGATGCAGACCCATTCCTAGAAGGCATCTTATTGGATTTATGATTCTTAGTTCTTTCTTGTGTCTTTTTCTTACCCTCCTCTAAATGGTGCTTACGAGAAATGTCCTTTGAACTAATTCAAGACATGTTCTTAGAACTATTCCTAGAGGAGCTAGCTGCTATCACATGGTGAGGTTTTGCAAAGGCAGATTGTCTGGTGTGGGGAGTGACTGGTTTTAAAAATATATTCACATAAACTTGGGAGGCAAACCGCGATCTTGAGGAGTTAGCTCGCTCAGATCTGAATGCAGTTGGTTTTCTAACTAATGTAATTTTGGGTGGTTTCCCCAAGATTGATGATTTTTCAAACTTAGTGTCCGCACTAGTTCCTTGAATTTTCCTCAACTCGTTTATCAATGAAACTATTGCAAAAGCCTTCTCCTAAACTTGAGCCTGTAAAATCTCATTCTCTTTTTGTAATTTCTCTTGAGAAGCTAACTTAGATTCTAACAAATTAATTTGTTTTAGAAATTGATCCTTTTCAGCTTTAGCATCTTGAATTTTACGATCCAATCGTTGTTCAAAAACTACATTTTCCTTTTCAAGTTTTTCTAAACATGTTTCAAACTTTTCAGTTTTCTTTGAAGATTCAAGTTTGGCATTCTCAAGATCTTTTGATTGTTGAGCTAATATTGTTTCGAGCTCTTCAATCTTAGAAGAAGCAGTCGTATAGCATTTATCATGATAACTTACAGCATTTTGTTCAATCTCTCCCCCTTTATGAGTCACATCGGATGTCTCAGAAGTGGTATTGCTATCACCCTTTTCAATCCCGTGTGTGTCATAAATAAGTTCAGAATGCTCAACATGCGGTATTTGATCGGCATATACATCATATACAACATTCCATTGTACCGTATCTGTAGACTCTTTGTCATAAATGGGTATGGTGTCATCATAAGAGATGTCTGTAACATTCCCCGACATGCTGCGAGTATCATGCGTTGCTGATTCAATACCACTGCTATCAATGTTAACCAATGCTTCCGCCACTGTGTCTGCCTCTTGTTTTGCCATGCATCTCTCTTTTGCATTAGCAAGAACATCAATCGTCGTCATAACAATTAAGGATTATAACGGCTCGATCGGTGATAGAAAGTACTTGTGTTTGTTAATTGGTTTAAAAAAATAGAAATAATTATTAAAATTGCATAAATTAGCACACAAAAAATTTCCCGCCAAAAGTAAAATTGTAAAAATATATTTTACCAAATGTTGAAAATCACTAAAAAATATAATTCTAAGGTTGTAAAAAAAATTTGGAAAATGAAAAATTGTACGTCAAAAATTTGCCCGAAAATTCGAATTTTGCCCTAAAAATTTGAATTTTAGCCCAATAATTTTAC
Organism: Glebionis coronaria; assembly: GCA_025667525.1. Classification (NCBI taxonomy): domain Eukaryota; kingdom Viridiplantae; phylum Streptophyta; class Magnoliopsida; order Asterales; family Asteraceae; genus Glebionis; species Glebionis coronaria. The sequence goes on from CM046879.1 coordinate 580,430,710, forward strand.
TATGTAGCCAAAATTTAAATTTGAAGCTAAAATAGCCTAAATAGTCTATAGAAAAAATTAATTATTAGTCCGGTTTTCTCGCCAATTTTTTTTTTTATTTTTTATTTTTTATTTTTGGTAGAATTTCGCAATAAATTTAACAAGAAATCTCACAATAAAATTTTTGGCTAAATTTCACAATAAATTTAACAAGAAATCTCGCAATAAATTTTTTGGCTGAATTACACCGCAAGTTTAACAAGAAATCTCGCAATAATTTGTTTGGCTGAATTTCGCAAAAAAATTTAACAAGAAATCTCGCAATAAACTTTTTGGCTGAATTTCGCAATAAATTTAACAAGAATCTCACAGTAAACTTTTTGGCTGAATTTCGCAATAAATTTAACAAGACATCTCGCAATAAATTTTTTTGGTTGAATTTCGCAATAAATTTAACAAGAAATCTCGCAATTTTTTTGGTTGAATCTCGCAATAAATTTACCAACTAATCTCACAAAACCAATTTCGCAATAACCAAATCTCGCAAAACAGACTGTAATCTCGCAATAAGTAGAATTTCGCAATAATTAGGGTTTTGTATTTCGCAAAAACGCAGTTTTTCGAGATTTTTCACCAAAATTGAGCTAAACGCCAATTGTTTTTGTGTTTTTGACCGAAACAAAAAACCCAAATCACTAACACAAGGTAGAGGAAGGTTTTTAGCAAGATTTAGACCACAAAAACATGAAATCTTTTAGGGTTTAGAGTTGTTGATCTTAAAAAAACACGAAAAAAATAAAAAAAATCAAATGAAAACTAAAAACAGAAACACAAACATAAATCACTAAGCAAATCACTCCATGGCTCTTGATACCAATTGTAGATCTATGTAATCCTTGGATTATCTAATATATGGAAGTGATGTAAATAGAGAGAGAGAGAGAGAGAGAGAGAGAGAGATGAAGAACTAGAGAGAGAAAGATGAGATCTAGAGAGAGAAACTAGAGAGATAAAGGAAAAGTATAAAATACAGTAAATGAAAAGTGAAGTACAAAGAGTATTTACAAGGTTTATATACCAATGTCCATAAGATGGAAATGGGTCGGCCCAAGCCAAGCTCACCAGTGGTCTTGGCCCGGTTTTACTATTCATGATATCACCTCTAACTACGAGCTCGACTACTACTATTGTTGGAGTGACCGATCCTTCCTAAATACGGAAAACGTATTTCCAATATATAGTTTGAAAGCACGGGTGGTTGAACTGTGGTACTATTGAAGTCTGGTTGGCTAGGTAGGCAGAAGTTATAAGGTTGTTGGGCTTGATAGACTTGGGCTACTATTGGAAGCTGATGGCCTGGTTGCTGGTGGACCGTGGTGGTAAAGGACATGCAGGCCTGCTGTTGTTGTTGGACTGGTGAAGTAAATGACATGCCCATGTGGGGCTGCATTGGACTAATACCAGATTGGCAATGCAAATATGGACCCATAAAGTTGGCAAAATATTATAATTTCCAAAAAGCATTGAATTGGTCAATGGTGGTATTGGCGTACTCACACTTCCGCATGATGAATTATTAGTGGCATTTAAAGACCGCATATGTGAATAAGGTTGATTACCATTATTTTTGCTTCTTAAACTCGTGACATTGTTGGTGGATCGTGGTCGAAGATCATTATTACCATGAACAAATTTACAGCACGATCTATAGGTGCAAGATCCACGTTGAAAATTATGACAAACATCCAAGCCCGAGGTACTCACAGTATTAGTCCTATCATTATGTGAGAGTAGATGCAACAAGCACTGTAGGCAAGGATGTAAGGTGAAGAAGCGATTGGACATTAGATTGTTGAGACATATCACTTTCTTCGAGAAGCATCATCGAACGAAGTTTATCAAAAGTAGGCACTTTTTCCTCGAGGCGAATGACGTGGGCGGCGTTCGGATACTTGCTTCTTAACGGCATAGGTTACAAGGCGAGAATCCTTCGCTGGTGATTCGAGATTGGCAAGGCGAGCTGCTTTGGATTTTATTTGTTGTAATAAATCCGTGATGGATAAATTTCCAATTGCCATGTTTCAGATTTCATTTTCAAGTTGAGTGACACGAGCATCCTTGTTGTTGTGAAAAATTTCCTAATCTCTTCTAAACACCATGTGCAGTAGAATCAAGCTTCATCAAAATGCATGGGCAATAGTTCGATATGATCTAATGGAAGAGTTACCTATCTACTACGACCAATATGTTGTCATGTTTGGCACTCAAGAATGTAATAATGTTAAAGAGTGCTTGAATTTCTTCGAATATACATTTGCGCCAACTGAAAAATGGCTGAATATGTTGGAGATGGGTTTCTTGATTGCTTCACAATACAATTTCATTTTCCACAATACAATCACTCTAGGTAGTATGACGTATGTGCCACTTCGTTCGAGTTCGCCACCGTGGTATGATCACAAATTCATTACACTTGGGTACGTTAACAACGGACATTATGTCAGTGTGTTGTTACAAGGAGGCTACCCGATGCCTACTATTACATCTCAATGGTTCCATTATAGGTCTGAATGTGCAGTCGCATGGATTACTCAGTACTTGGAGCAGATAAACAATTATAATCAACTGCTTCACTCAAATCGATTAGATCATAATGTCAAAGAGGTAGTAGTTAAATGATTTAATAAGTGATATGTATCTTTTAAATTATATTTGTATCGTTTATATTATATTGTTATATTTTAGTGTGATGTAATAAATATAATATTTAACAAATTAAGTTTTCATTTTTTCTATTTATGGGTCGAAATGTATAAGCCGTTTACCCGGATAATCAAATAGAAATAATTTTTAATTTATAAAAATGCTTGATCGGTTGACGGGTCGATCCTTTTAATTTTTTCGTATTCCAAACATGACTTGTTTAATAAACGGGTTAAATGGGTTGACCTAAACCTAATCCGAAATATTTTTAGACTCATTCCGAACATATTAGTCTTTTTATCTGCTACGACCTCCGCAACGAAGGTACTTTAGTAGTTTATACTATCAACAATAAAACTAATGTAACAATATATATATATATATATATAAAACTTAACAAAAAATATTGCAATAAAAATATTATAGGATAGTGATTAGAAAATGAAAAGCCATAGTGGTTAAGAAAACAATATAGAAGCCACACCGATTAATAAATTAATATATAAGTCACTTGACAATTGATATGACAATTTCACATGTTGGTTTGGTTATGTGGTATAGCAGCACCCTTTATGGGATGATCTATTTACACTACAAAAATGTTGTTTCGCTGCATTAATTGCAAAAGATTTAACTATTCTAATGATATGTAATAAATGCATTAATAAATGAATTTATTTTATTACCCAATCATGAAATAATAAATGAGTTTTATTTGTCTTTTAAATGATTTATTTTAATATCATAGGCTACCTTTTTTTAACTTTATAGAAAACTAAATAATTTATACCACTAAATAAAATGAGTAATTTAATTATACATATAGATAACACTTTTTATGCCAATTCAATTATACATATAGATAACAATTTTTTATCTTTTGATACAAATATATCAAATTTTTATCTTTTAATCTCAAAATGTACAATATTATCAACTAGCAAAATGGGCACTTTAATTATAAATGTATTTCAATCATAATTTTTTTTACAATATGGTATAAATATGTACTTGTAGTATATAATTTTCAAGTTGAATCATATATAAATAACAAAACAAAAAACCTTGGTTAAGTAACAATGAGTTGGTCAAAATATTTCATAGATTTTTTAAACACGATATAAACGAGGCCATTAATGAAACCACATATTGTCAACATGAAAAAATGAAATCGGGTATGAAAGTAAAAATTTGTCATCGAACAAATCAGAATTTGAAACGGACACGGTAAGTACTAAGTACATACACATTTTAAGTAGTAGGATATTTTATAGGTTACTATTAAAAAATTTTAAAGCATTAAAACATGTAGAAAATTCATTTCAGGTCTCGTCAAGATTTAATAGACTGGGTGAAAGAAATGGGACTTTAACTTGGTTACATTATTTTGATTAAAAGATCCAAAGCCAATTTAAATGTTTATTTTCATTGTAATGTTGGTGGTAAATACACAAGTAAAAAAACTCAACTAGAAACACTGGCACAAAAATGTGATTGTCCTTTTGGTTTTGAAGGAAAATATTTGTATGACGATTGTTGGTGATGAATATTGGTTATCCTTAAAGGTTTCTAAAGAGAGAAAGTGAGAGAAAGAGTGTGTTGGAAGAACACTTTTTTAACACCCCACTTGAATAAGTGGATCGTTACGTGTATTTATAACGTGTCATCAAAGCATAAGGTAAATGTTCTAAAACATTAACTGATCATAAAGGAAATACCAGAATCAAACATCGGTAATCCAAACATAAGCTCAAAACATGAAAAGTAAATACTGAAGGAAAGGACTAAACAATGTCCAAATAAGCAAAGTAATGTAAGAAGTGCATAAAGTAAGAAGTCTGGATAGCTTCCATCCAAATGCACATGCTCTCAGAATCCTAAGAGCGTCCTGGTGTACCTGACGTTAGAACATGAAAGGAACTACGGCTGAGCATAACGCCCAGTGATAACCTGTAAACTGATAAGCTGTAAACTGATAACCTAGGATGCATCCATACACCCCGCTGATAATACTTATAAAATGGCCAAGCTGAAATAAATGGGACGCTGCGAGAAATCACTCCGCCGCAGAAGAGTCATGACACCGGTGCCTCTAGTGTCATGATTACGGTACCTCCGTAACTAGTACATAACTGGTCATGCTTGTATATAAAGCTCAGGCAATTTAACTTAGTTATTAAAATGATTACTGATAAGATTTAGAACATATAATGGGGAAAACATTTGGCTGCAGACGGGGAATCCTAATCATGCATAGAAGGAAGCCCTTACTAAAGGACGGGAAATCCATACCTCGTGTCAGTAATGAAATAAGAACGAAAGCTGAAGGATCTACTCTGACTTCACAGATACTACATAAATAAGTGACGTGAATGAGTTGTCTGATTAATGTCTCTTATTACTGTTTATTACTGTTCTAAATTCTTTTTGCGCGTTCTCGTATTATTTTACTGGTTGCGTATACACTGATTAATTCGATTGTCAGATGTATTTGTGATAAACCCGACTGTTTCTTTAACTGTTCACTGATTATTATATATCTTGTATTTCTGGTTATCGTATATTATACTGTGTTCTGGTATTTACGATATTATTATAAATTGTAAGCTGCTATAATTAGAAAGCTTCAAAAATTAGAAAGGTTTCCAAATTAGTTTTTCTTGTAAATTAAATCATAATAAAACACATGTTTGAAAGTAATTAAAAGGATTAATTTAAGGTTACTAATAAAATTAATAACACAAAACAATATAATTAAATTCATTTACAACTTATTTATATAAATGATTCAATCATAAATTAATTAACTTTGAAATTTATTAATTCTCGTGATCCCGAAATCCCGAGTCAAAGTTATCCCTGAGACACCCACGTCTCGGATCAGTCCAAACCGAGTCCACCACGACCCATGTCGTGGTCCCCCCTTGTTGACGTCACAACAGTAGTAGCCACTAGCCTAATGCCAGTTGCTACTGCTTGCACAGTGGTTCCCACTTTTAGTTCTTTAGTTCCCACTGTTCGTATATGTTCCAACCGTTTGTATAAAGTTCCCACTGTTCTGCTGTTGTACCCACTGTTCACAGACCCAAACACACCCATACTGGCTGTTACCCCAAACACCCCCTGCTGAGACTTTTTACCCACTATTATAAGAAACAAACCCCCCCCTTTTGTACACGACACCCCTTGTCTGGAGGTTTTTGGGTTGCGGCTGTATAAAATAAGCACCACACCGCCCATGTATGGGTCACGGCTAGCCAACAACCACCACACCGAGACCAATTGGTCTTGGTTTTCCCTTAATTCACCAAAACCCGACACCCTTAATTATATTACTTCATGATTCATTTTATTTTCATTTGTATAGATCTTTAAGAACCATTAATTCGTGATATAAACTGAATTCAAGAAAATGAGATGATTACCGTTATAGATTGCTAAGGAATGATGATCAAACACGGATTACTTGAAGAAAACTAGGACGAATCCTTTTTTTTATCCGGCGGCCACACCAAGGGGATGAACCCTAATTCCCGTTTTTTTTTTGTATAACTGTTGTCCAAATGAAGTGGGGATACCCCGTTTTTTTCTTTTCTTTCTCAAAAGGGGCCGGGCTCCAAGGCCCATATTTCTTTATATCAGGTAATAATAAGATGTAGCCCAAATTAAAATACACGCTATTCGTTTTCGTGTTTATATAATTAACGCGAAGTTCGATTTAACTTTCGTGTTTACTCGAAACGTGTAATAATTATTTTACTAAAATAATAAAAATAATAATAACAAAAGCTGTAATACTTGAAAAGTAAATATTAAATATTTTTCCGAATAATTAATTTCGTGATGCTTTACAAAGAATTGAGGCCGCGTATAGTTACGTTCATGGATTTTTCTGAATAATTAATTAGGACATGTTTTACTTAAAATTAAGACTGTGTATAATTAATGTTCTAGGATTCCTAAATGCGGGTTTTACAACTTTAGAGAGAGAAAGTAGAGAGAAAAAACTATGTTTATTTACTATGTTAAACAATGAACAAGCAACACCCTCTTCATCTAAGTAGAATGTTTATATACACATGTCCAATATATGGACATGGGCCGGCCAAGCCAAGTCCACACATGGACTTGGCTCGGTTTAGTTACAAGTCATACTTACATAATTCACTTATCTACGAGCCCGTTACTAATGTCGTTGGAGTGACCGAAACTTCTAATGGTAAAAACCGTATTCCTAAAAATCTCCCCCTAAGGGAGGTCACTCAAAGTTACAAGATCTTAACCCTAGCATACTATACCAATCTTCAGTCATGAGCTCATAGATCGTCCTTTTCCTTTTCTTTTTCCTTATGAATATGTTGTTATGATCTTTGGCTTTGAGCTAGAGCATGTTCCTTTTTCTTTTAACTTGTATGTGATCGTTGTGCGTCTTTGAGATTATCATCATGTGAGACTCTTTCCTTCTTGTGACTTTTGTTACAACATACTCATGCTTGATTGATTTCTTGAAAGCTTTATAATAGTACACAACAGAAGTCTTTATCTTTTGCGTTCTTGAAATCTTTAAAGTCTCTAGCTTTAAGTATGAGCATGTGGAGACGACTTCATTTGGCACACCACGACATCACCTTCTTGATATGATACATAAAATATTCAACAATAACACATAGACACGGACGTAATGGCTTTGTCATTCGTCTAAACTAGATAGCGTTTTACCTCCGATCGATGAAGATCGTTAGATGGTATTAAATACAATATATGTGACAGCTAGATTAAATTAAGAACCTCATTAACAAGGTTTCACGATTGTATAAGCATGTTCTCATTACCTGACCGTCTCAAAGCAGATTGCGTGGTATGAGTGAATCAATTTGATAAAATTATCCATCTGATTGAAGCCATCAATTCAAAATCCTGGAATAAGTTTGATTTAGTTAAGAATCTCATCATTGTTACTTTCTAGTTGTCACAAGCTTAATTCTTGTAGACTCTTTCAAGTCACCTACCACAATGCTGTTTAATGTTAAAATTGGAAGGATTTCCACTCGACACTGTGAACACTAAAGAGTGTCAATCTGAATGTTCTGGCAAGATTACAAGGATATTGCGTAGAGGCATGAATAGTTTTGTATTCAATTAAGAATCAAACCATCATTTCTTTCTAGTTATCACAAGTTAGATTCATAAAGAACCGCAAAAGTTACCTACCATGAGCTTGTTTGATGTTGACTCAAGCAGGATTTCCATCTTCATTATGAATACTTGTGTATCACTCAGATATTCTAGCAATATCTTGAGAATATTCGGTAGGACTCTTACGATCTTTCTCACTCTCTACACTGTGTGAAGAAGCAAGAGAATATGAAGTAGTGTCCAAATGAGACTTTTTATGATCTGTGGGCTCTAGACTCAATTGTTCATTTTAGATTTAGTGACCGGAGGTCGAAGAGGACTGCCGCCTTATCAATACCAACTTACTCGAAGTGAGCAAGTTAATAGATAACATGTTGAACTCCGTGACATTAAAAAAAAATATCTTTTGAGATATATTTGAGTTAGTCAGGAAGGTTTGTGAATTGTATCACTGGGTTCATGATGTCTGTCTTCAATATCGAGCATCATTTAAATTGATCCTTATAGTTTATGTGTTGACCTGGTTTCTGCTTAAGTTCTAAGGAGGGCTTATTTCTTCACACCCTTTATCTTTAATTTCTTTTTCATTCTGCAAACCTATGTTCCACAAAGACGAATACGGAAACGGGGACGAGGATCGGTACTTAGAAACGCCAATGTCCCAAAAACATGAAACGGGTACGACTGGAAACGTTTTTGTATTTTATGTATATTTATTAATAAATTAAATAAACATAAATCTATAATAGATAAAGCAAGAAAAAACAAATACTAATAGTAAGACATAACATATACTTAACATTAATCCATTACTTAATAACATTATAAGTTGGTGGATATTATTGTTTAAAACATCAACCAGGAAACTGTAAGTTGGTCACTACTTCAAAAACCAAGTTTTCAACATTAACGCCCTGTCACAAAAAACGACATAGTACACTTCTGAACTATTCTATATTTTGAGAGATAAAGACGATATCGAGTGCGGTCTCATCAAATGATAGTGCAAATAACTCTAAAAATCATGTATCTTCCATTATACCAAACTCATCTCCTGCAACATCCCACATCTTGGTCTTCTCCTCCAAATATTGTTCGGTGATCCTTGATAAAAGACGTTGATTGTTATGAACAAAAACCAAGTCTTCAGCACATTTAGGAGTTAACTTATTCCTTCTAAGTGAGTTAACAAAAGAGTATGTACTCTAATTACACTCAGAACAAGATGAAGAATTGGGTTGATCAAGAAATTTAAAAGCAAACATTTGTATCAAAGGAGGTTGTGCTCTAAAATTTGCCCACCAAGTTTTAGCCTCCATAGTTTCCATCCTAGAAAGAGAGCCAATATATGAAAAAGGGCCCCTTATAAGAGAGAAACTAGCGAACTTATCTAGAACTTTGTCATAATCATCAACTTTACGAAAGAGCCTTTCAAAGCATTTTTTCCTCTCTTGAGAAATTTCCGCATCTCTATGAGGAACAACTCTATCAGAATTCTAACTAAGCCAAGCCTCACTATAATACCAATAAGATACAAGCAAACAAATACATAAGAAATAAATAATAAGACCATTCCATTTTATATTCAGAATCATGTACAATCGGATTATATATATAAACCACTCCGTTTTATATTTAGTATCATGGCATCATCAGATTAGCTAAATAAGACCACTCCACATTTTATTCAGATAAGATAAATAACATATGAAAGTACCTCGGGTTTAAAGAATATGCTAAACAATGAAGTAGTGTTGAACTTTTTGTCCAACGAGCAATAAGGATGTCATAGACAACTTTGTAGAAGACATAATAGCCGTCTAGCGCTTATTTTCATACTTATAGATCGCGACTTTGACCTTCTCAATCATAGAATCCCACATCTCGTATACCAAATGAAGACACGGCCGATCAGTATCACAACTCTAATCATATCGTATATAGGTGTCGTAAACTTGAGAATTTAGTCCACTTTGTCCCACCTAACTTCATTTAACAACTTTCCCCTCACAAATATTGCTTTGTCTTGGTCATCTTCTCGATAAGATGCCTACTCATCACTCATCAACAAACTAAGTTTCAACCACATACAATAACTTAAGTGGGGTAAATTTGTTGTACATCAACAATCACATCGTGTGATTCAAAATAATTTTTTTTATTTGAACCACTTCTCCATGTTTCGGTGATCCAATGACAAAAACCAGACACATCTAAATTTTTTTCGTTATTTCTAGCAGCACAAATGTTTTTCAAAGCAAGATTAAGTGTATGAACCACACACGGTGTCCAACAGATGTGCAAGTAAAGCCCTTGAATTAATTCACCGACTCCTTTACAATTAACCGCGTTATCTATAACAATTTTGACAACATTTTGTTCAATGATCACACTGACGACTTCTTGCATTAAGTTAACAATATACTCTCTGGTTTTAATTCCACCCGTACAACTTACAGCTTTAATAAACACGTGGCCTTTTGCTGAAGTTGCTATAAAATTAATCAACGGTTTTCTTTGAGGATCACTCCAACCATTGGTCACAGTTGACACCCCTCTTTCTTTCCATGTATTCTTGATTGGTTGTAGCAATCTCTCAACATTTGCCTTCTCTTGTTGAACTAAAGTCGTTCTTAGTTTATTGTAGCTCGGAGGCACATAACCACCTAAGTTCTGATTTGCAACTAATGTAAAAGCCTTCATATAATATGGATTTCTAGCAAAATTAAATCATAAACCACCCGTATAAAAAATTCTTGCAATTTCTTGATCTAACTGAGCTCTAGTATCGGTATCAAATGCTTTAGCCAAAGCACTCAATTTAGATTTTCTTTTCTTAGCCGGCGTTTTGAAATTGTAATCCACCACAAGACAATGTTACATATTTAGGGGTTGCATTTACTTTTATCTTTTCGTAATCACTTTCTTTAGTTCTAATCTCAAGCAAATCAGAATGGCCAACTTTCTTACATATTGCTATTCCTTTTCAGAATGTTGAAGTAAATGAGCCTTCACCCTAGAGTAACTCCTTGTTTTACTTCGAGAAAAAAGTTACACTTAAATTTGTTGGAGTATGCTCGTGTCATAATAAATAATTATACGTCTAGATACATGTGAGCATATGGGGTCACACACATATACACAGAGGTACCACTTAATATATCGTATTTATTGTAGATGCGATATAAGTATAACCTACGTAACACGAGATCAAATACGACACCTAATTACTGAGCTAGTACTTAATTTATTGGGTTAGACATAACAAACGAGCAAGCCCATTTGTATGCCTTCTAGTCCGACCACATGGTAGTCAAAGGAAGTGAGAAAACGTTTTATTTAGCTTGGAAATAAAAAAAACGTTATGATGTATCTTATAACCGTGATTGACTTTTAGAGCACAGGGTACGGTGCGCCATGGCTTGAGTTATGGCCATGGCGCGAGACAATAAGCTGAGCCAACCACACCCCCACTTGAGTTATAGGGAGAAAACTGGAGATAGCCAGCCGACGTTAAAGCCCATGGCGCGACCCCATGGCGCAACCAACCACACCGTGGCTCGCGTCATGGGGCTGAGTTATCATCTTTTTTATTTTTTTTTTTATAATTTTGAAATCTGGACGTTGGCCAACAGCTATTTTTTTGGGGGAGTGTTTTTTGACCGTTTGGGGGTAAAAAATACCCTCTTTTTCCTATATTTTTACCTATAAATCCCATCTAAAACTAACAAAAAATTGCACCCTCTTCTATAATTCACAACATCTAAGTTCTATATTTTTTCTATCCGCCATGAGCTAAAATCCAAACCAATTCCCGAATCAATGGATAAACACTTTTTTATCCGATTCGCAAAATCAAATTCCGACCACTCAACTTCTAAATTCGTCTACTTCGTCTAACCCGAATACTCCCTCATCCGCAACATCAAGTACTAATCAATTTTCTTCATTCGCCAACTATAATCAACTACCAAATTCTTTTGCTAACTTCCCACCACAAAACCCATTTGTTAATTTTACACCCGAGGCATTCAATTTATGGTTCTAACAATCTCAACAATCACAAGTCTTCCAACAATCACAACAACAAAATTTCCAAAACTTTCCTCAACACTCTTCACAAGAACCTCAAGAACCCGAAGAAAACGATGATCCCGAAGAACCCGACGAACAAGCCGCGGGTCCATCGAAGAAAGGCGGGAGAAAGAAAAGTGTTGCAAAAAAAACCCAAAAAAATCCGCGGGTCCACCACCACCCCCGAAGTCGGACCATTCTTTTTGGACCCAACGTGAAGAAGTAGTTTTGGCCGAGTGTTGGATTGAAGTATCCGAAGACCCGAAGGTCGAGTCTGATCAACCATATGAGGCGTTTTGGTACCAAATTATGGATATGTATAACAACCAGCTTAGGGATGAGGGTTTTAAACCGAGGAACAAAAATATGTTGACCGGAAAATGGACGACTTTGAATCGCGAGGTTCACAAGTTTAATTCATTTTATGAAAACGCCAAACTTTTGAGTGGAGAAAATCAAGATGATTTGATGACCCGTGTGATAAGTTTGTTTCGAGATGAAAACGGGAACAAGGAGTTTCCACACAAAAGTGCTTGGCTTGTTTTGAAAGACAAGTATATATGAAAAAATCCAGATTCAACTAAAACACGTCGTGCCCGGGGGAGAGTAGCCGATGTAGATCCGGAACTTTTTAATGATGAAATCCCTCGTCCATCCGGTGTTCCAAGAAAGCCCAAGGTTCAACGCTCCTCAAGTTCATCCGCCACTTCGGGGTCTCAAAAAGAACAATTGGTCGAATTGTGACAACAACAAATGATATCGAATCGTGATGCTAAAAAGGAACGATTGGACCGAGAGGTGGCGGCAAGACTAGAAGTGGTTCAACTTCAAAAAAGGAATTAAGAATTGCAAATCCTTCGATTCGACACAACCGGGATGAGTGCCGAAGACGTGGCAAGAATCGAAAAGCTCAAGGACGGGGCGCGCGCGAAATATTTTAATTTCTAAGTTGTATTTTTTTATGTTTTTCTTATTTCGTGTATTTTCCTTTTTTTTTTGTTTCTTGTTTTTTTTTGATTTCGTAATTGTATTTTTATTTTTATTAATGAAAAAATCAAGTTTTAGTTAATTAATTGTTAAATTAAAAAAAAGGTGTTGGGGTCATGATAAACCGAGAAAAGTTGGTGTTAACCAGGGAGAGGGTTTGGTAGGTTATGGGGTGTTTCTGAGTTATGGGAGAAAAAGCTGACGTGGCAGCACTTTTTGCCCACGGCTCGACTTTGACGGCTCGACCGTACCCAACGCTCTTAAGGAATTATTATTGATTACTATCAATTAGATTATAACACATATACTTATTTCCATCCTATGTGATACGTGGGGAAAAAAATATGAGAACATATGATGTGCTCATTTTTTTTTTGAAATTAAAAATCTTGTATCTATGGTAGTTAAGGTTTAGTTACGAAGCAAGGTTATTAGACTAGCATCGATTTGGTATACAATGATGTGTAGTGTGTTTCTACATAGAGGAGATCTACTTTGGTCACTTGGGTTTCTTGGTTAGATAATGTATTGGTGAAGGTCTCCGTTCGATCCTGTCGAATCACGCTACAAATGTATACTATTATGTGTTTATTATTCGATTAATCATATGGCTATATGGATCCGTTAATAGGTGATCTTTCCGATGCGTTTATTATTTATTCATATCATTTTAATATGGATACTCACCTATAGTGGTATCACGAGCCATCATATGATGTCATATGATTATCGGGTATGCGTAAAAGTGGCTAAAACGCGTGTTTTTTATGGATTAATAAAGATAAAATTAAAACAGCCCCTAGGGATTAATTTTCGTGATAAAACACAACCTAAGATGGTCTTATGATCTGTGGTTTTTTATTCCATGGCCACAGGTTACGCATATCTTAATTGTTTTTGTCACTTGTACGTGTAAAATGACTTAAAACGCTTGTTTTGGCACGATTTGGGAATCGGTTTTAGAACAGCCCTATGGACATGATTTTTGTGATTATATGATAATTATAAGGTGTTTAAAATGTGGTTATAATATCCTATGGTCAATGGTTACACGTACCAATCGGGGGTTTAATTAATTTTTGATTATTGCTTCGATTTTGTTGGCTAACAAGTGTATCTTGTTGTTTATTTTATATCCATGGAAAATACATGCATGTTTGGCCATGTGTTGGGAATAAAATGTAGCCATTCCACTTGAGCGCTGACAAGAGTAAAACAAGCGTTGATAGGAAGAAAACAAACGCTGACAGATCAAACGTTGACAAGAAGAAGTCAAGCGTTGATAGGTTGAAGACAAGCACTGATGGAAAGATTTAGTCTACGCGTATATTGTTTCTAGTTTGTTTCTAGTAAAGATAAGTTCAACATTGTATTTTCTATAATTATCTTTACCTAGAATAGTTGTTACGTAGACTCTTGTACAAGGCTTCTTATGTCTATAAAAGAAGACCTTTAGGTTAAGTTTCATAATAAGTTTTTCATACGTTAAACACTTTCATTGTAAGCAAGTTTGTTATTATCAATCAAGTGAAAGTTTGTTTACATCTTTGTGTGTTCTTGTTTAAGTGTTAGTTCCGCATAACACTTAGATTACTTTATACATAAACAAAGTTTCTCTACGTGTATAACTTGATCTAATCTCGTATACACAAAGCTAAATCGATCTAAGTTTGGGATCAACAAGTGGTATCAGAGCTTGTTGAGAAACTTTTGATCTTAAAAGAACACAAGAACCCTAAAATCACCAAAACCCTAATTTTCACAAAACCCTAAAAACATCATGTACAATCCAGAAGTAAACCCCTCGTCCTCAAACCCTAGCATCAAGATTCCCATGCTTGATGCAAACAACTTTGAGCTATGGAAGTTAAACTTTGAGCAATATCTGGGAATCTATGACTACACTCTCTGGGAGATTATTGAATATGGAAACACATTCAATAAAGCTGAAAAGATTGCTAATGCCATTGCTGCAAGAACTGCTGTTGCTGGATGTCCAGAAGCAGATAAGAAAGAAAAACCTGATGATGGTAGAGCCGTGTCTGCTGAAGACATAGCAAAGAAAAGGGTTGATATAAAAACCCTGAACATTCTAAAACTTTCTTTGGGACAAGAGAACCAGCATAAATACAGAGGTTATGAATCTGCAAAAGACCTTTGGGCAGCTCTTGAAGTTGCATATGGTGGAAATGATGATACTAAGGAAGAGAAAAAGAAGCATCTCTTGCATGAGTATGTTGTTTTCAAGGCTCAACCTAATGAGAAGCTTAGCAGTGTTAGAGGCAGACTGCTTGACATTACAAGCAAGCTGTCCTTCATGGGGACACAAGTTGGTGATGTTGACATTATTGCCACCTTTCTTAAAAGCCTTGGTGATGCGTGGAATATTGAGGCAAGATCTATTCTTGCCAATAACACTCACAAAAGTTCTACCTTTGATGATATCTACAACAAACTGAGGCTGTTGGAGAATGAAACTCTTTTGGAGCATGGTAGTAAGTCTACCAATAGCAACATGGCCTTCTTCTCACATAGTGAAGGCCAATTTGATCAGAAGGACTCTTACATGCACCCAGTTACTGGATCAACATGTGTTAACACTAGAACATACCCTGTCAACGCCTCACATTTAGACGCTGACACATACAAAAGTGACTCTCCAAGAGTTAAGCCTGCTGGTTTGGATCTGGATACTGTGTGTGCATACATTGCTTCTTTGCCTAATGGTTCAGTGATTACATATGAGGACCTTGAGCAAATAAGTGATGAGCACTTGGAGGAGATGGATATTAAGTGGAACATGGCTCTTGCTAGTATAAGAGCAAACAGGTGGAATAGAAGGTTTAAGAAGAAGATGACCTTTAATGCAAAAAACACTGCTGGATTTGATAAATCCAAGGTTGAGTGCTACAACTGTCATCGTATGGGGCACTTCATGAGGGAATGCAGATCTCCAAGAAGATTTGATGCTGGCAAACCCTCAAGCCAAGTTGTTAAGGCTCAGGATCCTAAGGCCATGGTGGCAGTGCAAGAAATTGATGGTATTGGATGGGACTGGAGCTATTTGGCTAAGGATGGGGAAGAGGATAAAGCTTTGGTTGCTGAGATAGAAGAAGAAGAGCATGTTCAATATGCTCTCATGGCACACTCCTCCTCTTCATCTGATAATGAGGTATACGATGATGCTTTTTGTAGTAAGGGTTGTAGGTTAAATACTGAAAAACTTAACAAAGAGGTTACAAGATTGTTAAGTGATGTGAGTATTGAGAGATGCAAATTGTCTAACTATCAAATTGCTCTTACTCAAACTGAAAAGACAGTTTCTGAGTACAAGAAAATGTAATTTGACCTAAAAGATAAAATAAATATCTTAAAACATGAGTTAAATGCTAGTAATGATATTAGAAACTTCATGGAAAGGGTCAATAGTGAACTACAGGCTAAATTAAATGAGGCTATCAAAAATAAGGATAATGTTGACCTTAAAATTCAGAGATTTGATAAGGCCTCACAAACCCTAGGAGAATGTGTTAATAAACAAAGGGATCCTAAGGACATGACTGGGATTGGGATGAAAGACTATGCTGTTGTTCCACCACCAGCTGAGGACTTCTATGGTGTCCAAAGAAAGGACTTATCTTGGACTGGTTTACCAGAACTCCAAGAGGAGGAATTTATTCCTCCACCAAGAGTCATTACCCCAGTTGAAGAGTATAGACAAAAGTTGACTGACTTGAATGAATGGAAGAAAGCCAACCCTACCTTGTTTGCTAAGGGTGGCTTGTTACGTGAAAGTCCAAATGAGTCTACCCCTATTAAGGTAACAAACCCAATCATTGGCAAGACTGTTGACCTTGGCTCAAACACTGTTAGAAAACCTAGCATTAAGTATGTAGAGATGTATAGGAATACTAGGTCACCTAAAAGCCAAGTTAGTAATGATGGAACAGGCTTCTTCTCTTCTAGACCTAGGGTTGTGTCTAGAAAAGCTTGTTACTCTTGTGGTAGCTTTTCACATTTAGCATATAAGCGTGTCAACGCTTCCAAGGTCAACGCTGTTAAAAATTCAAACGTTGTCAGACCCAAAACCTTTGTGGAGCAAAGTCCACAAGTTGTTAGACCAGCCCCATTCTTCACTAGAGGGTCTAACACTCATGGACAAAGACCATTTCAGAAGACCAATACTTGGTCTAATAGGCAATGGGTTTCTGTAGCAAACCCTAGGTTCAACGCTGACAAGGGTAATTTCAGCGTTGACAAGACCAAATCCAACACTGACAGAAACGTTGCCAGACCTAAATATTTGCAACCACAGGGTAAGGGGTCTAAAGCTTCTTCTAGCTTGACATGGATACCTAAGCAAGATCAAAACCCTAAATCTAATGGGCTTTCTATGACCTGCAACAGATTTAATTATCTTTCAAAGGTCATTACAAAACCTATTGGGGTCAACTGGGTATTTCCTCCAAAAAGGGATGAACAAGAGGTTGTTATGAGAACTAAGTCTGTTCTTGTTGAACAACCAGATGAATCCAAGTCTGCTAAGGCTTGGGTTCCCAAAGAAAACTAATTTTGTTTTCTTTATGTGCAGGGCATTCAAAAACAGGTCAATGATTATGGATATTGGGACAGTGGATGCTCCAGGCACATGACAGGGAAGGAAGATTACTTAACTAACTTCACTCCCATTAAGGATGGTGATAAGGTTTACTTTGGAGACGGATATGGAACTATCACATGCAAAGGAACTCTTCTGACCAAGAACTTGCGTTTTGAAAACGTGTTTCTGGTAAAGGAACTTGATTACAATCTTTTTTAGTGTATCACAAGTTTGTGATAACAAAAATAAAGTTCTGTTTACTGATACTGAATGCTTGGTGTTAAGCAAGGATTATAAAATCCCTGATGAGAAATATATTGACTATAGAACACCTAGACATAAAGACATTTATAATGTGAATCTTAATGGGATTAGGATGAATAATAATATGTCATGTTTTTATGCTAAAGATTCAGTTGATGAGAGTAATCTATGGCACAGGAGACTAGGGCACATAAACTTTAAGAATATAAACAGGCTTGTGAGACTTAGATTGGTTGATGGTTTGCCTGAAAAGGCTTTCCACAATGACCACTCTTGTGTTGCATGTCTTAAAGGCAAGCAGCACAAGGTCTCATTTAAGTCTAAACATGTACACTCTAGTTCTAGACCACTTCACTTGCTGCATATGGACCTATTTGGTCCAACTAATATAGAGAGTTTGAATGGTAAATCATAATGCTTTGTCATCATATATGACTTTTCTAGGTTTACTTGGACTTTCTTTTTAGCTATGAAAAGTGACACTGTTGACACTTTAATTGACTTTATTACTCAGATAGAGAAGAAAACTGGTAATGAAGTTAAAATGCTTAGAAGTGACAATGGTGGTGAGTTTAGAAATAAGCTTTTAGATGATGTTTGTGCCAAGAAAGGGATTACTAGGCAGTTTAGTGTTGCCAGAACCCCACAGCAAAATAGGGTTGCTGAGAGAAAGAATAGAACCCTAATTGAAGCAGCCAGGACTATGTTGGCTGATGCTTATTTCCCCATAGCTTTTTGGGCTGAGGCTGTGAATACAACTTGTTATGTTCAGAATAGAGCATTGGTCAACAAGATACAGAACAAAACACCTTATGAATTACTTTGGGGAAGGAAACCTAATATTGGTTTTCTTAAACCTTTTGGCTGTCATGTAGTTGTACTTGATACTAGTGATGCCCTAGGTAAATTTAGTGTAAAAGGTGATGAAGGCTATTTCATGGGTTATTCAGTGCAGAGCAAGGGATATAGGGTTTACCTCTAGAAGGAAAAACGTATACTTGAGAGAGTACATGTTAGGTTTTTAGAGAGTAAACCTAGTGATCCTGAAAGTGGTCCAAATTGGTTGTTTGACTTGGAACCTTTATCTAGGACTTTAAATTATATGTCTGTTACTAATCCAGACATTGTGAAGGTAACTTCAAATGTTGTGGAAGAACAAGTTGTTGATGTTTCAGGTACACAGGTTAATGAAGAGGTTGGATCACAAGCAGAAAAGTCATCTCCCATACAAGAGTATGTCACTATCCCCATATGGACAGATGCTTTTGCTGCTGCTGCTGCTGGAAAGGAAAATGGTGGTCCCCAAGTACCACCAGTTAACAACATGCATGGTCCTTCAGGCGCTGACAAAGGCAAATCTGGCGCTGACAAGACAAATTAAGGCGTTGATGGCTCAAACATTGACAACAACATTTCAGGCGTTGATAACCCAAACGCTGACAATCTTGGTTCAGGCGTTGACAACACTTTTGAGCATATCTTCTCTTCCAATGACGAACAAGGTGAACCTTCAAATGCACATGAAGAGGTTCATACTAATATTGATGGAAGAGAGTCTGAAGAAGATATTGGCAACATGGATAATGAGATTGAAGACAACAGACTTTTTGAGGGAGGAGTTCTCACTTCTACAATGAAGAATCATCCTCCTTCTCAAATTATTGGGGATGTCATGACTCCTGTTCAGACTAGAAGATCTCATCAGAATCTTGGTGGATTTATTGCCAATATACACAAGAAGGTTGATACCCCTCTTGTTCAAGCATGTTTGTTTGCCTGTTTTCTGTCACAACAGGAACCCAAGAAGATCTTTGATGCTCTCAAAGAACCAAGTTGGGTGGAAGCAATGCAGGATGAGCTTCACCAATTTGCTATTCAGGATGTGTGGGAGCTGGTTGATTGTCCCAGATATGTCAGACCTATTGGGACAAGATGGGTTTTTAGAAACAAGAGAGATGAAAGAGGTATTGTGGTCAGAAACAAGGCACGTTTAGTGGCTCAGGGATATACACAAGAGGAAGGGATAAACTATGAGGAGGTATTTGCACCAGTTGCAAGGATTGAAGCTATAAGGATATTTCTAGCCTATGCTTCCTGCATGGGCTTCACTGTCTATCAAATGGATGTGAAGAGTGCCTTCCTCTATGGAACAATTTTTGAGGAGGTATATGTTATGCAGCCTCCTGGTTTTGAGGATCCAGAGAATCCAGACAAGGTGTATAGAGTCAAGAAGGCTATGTATGGACTTCATCAAGACCCAAGAGCATGGTATGGTACATTGTCCACTTATTTGGTGGAAAATGGATTCAAGAGGGGCACCATAGACCAGACATTATTTACAAAGAAGGCTGGTAAGGATGTCTTACTTGTTCAGGTTTATGTTGATGATATCATCTTTGGATCCACAAATCCAAAGATGAGTAAAGACTTTTCCAAGCTTATGACAGACAAATTCAAGATGAGTGCAATGGGGGAGATGAACTTCTTTCTAGGGTTACAAGTTCAGCAGAAAGAAGATGGTATCTTCATCTCTCAGGATAAGTATGTAGCAGAGATCTTGAAGAAGTTTGGCTTTTCTCCACATGAAAAGAGGGCTACTACTCCTATGGATAGAGAACACCCTTGGGGAAAGATTGGAGATGGAAAAGATGTGGATGTCAGGCACTATAGATCAATGATTGGTTCATTGATGTACCTCACAGCCTCAAGACCTGACATCATGTTTGCTGTGTGTGCTTGTGCACGCCATCAAGTGACTCCTAAAGAATGTCACCTTTATGTTGTCAAGAGAATCTTTAGGTACCTAAGATGTCATCCAGATCTTGGCTTGTGGTACCCAAAAGATTCACCATTGGAGCTTATTGCATATTCAGACAGTGACTATGGAGGTGATAAGTTTGATAGAACATCCACAACTGGTGGATGTCAGTTTCTTGGGAGTAGGTTAATATCTTGGCAATGCAAGAAACAAACAGTGGTGGCCAATTCTACAACTGAAGTAGAGTATGTTGCAGCAGCTGCTTGTTGTGGACAAGTCTTATGGATTTAGAACCAGCTGTTGGATTATGGGTATAATTTCATGCATACCAAGATATTTGTTGACAATAACAGCACTTTATGCATTATTAAGAATCCTGTACATCATTCTAAAACAAAACACATAGAAATTAGACATCATTTTATAAGGGATTGTTTTGAAAAAGGTTTAATACAACCAGATAGGGTTGACACAGAAGAAAATATGTCTGATTTATTAACTAAACCTTTTGATGCTGGAAGGTTTCAATACTTGGTAACAAGTATCGGAATGATCAATCTCACATAATATATTTTTTGTGGTCTTTTTGTAAAAGTATGTACAGGATAATGCATTGTTATTGGTCTTTTTGAGGATTTAGATTTTCCACTATATTTTTCGAACACTGACAAAGGTTACCTTAACGCTGATAAGTGTTATTGTGACGTTGTCAGCAATATATTTGTCTAACGCTGACAAAGGTTTCCTTAATGCTGACAAGTGTTATCGGGACGTTGTCAACAACAATGTTAGTTTTGTGGTTTTTAATCTAAATGTGCAGGTGGTGTTAGCATTATACCATTGGATACAGAGTTGCTTATGGATCCTTGAAGAATCATTTGAGCATGTTTTTTGTAGAACAATGATAATCTTGTGAAACAAGGGGGTTGATGTTTTTCTAGAGAGAGAAAGTTAGAGAGAGAAATGAAAGAAAACACATATATTGAAATGAGAGAATAAAACAACCAACACCTCTTTCCATGGTGGAAAGAGGTTTAAATACCCCAAGTCCTTAAAGGACTTGGGCTTCCGGCCCATGAACATGCTCATGGGTCGGGCTATGTAATAAATACTACTTAACTTAACTACGAGCCTATAACTACATGGTTGGAGTGACCGAGACTTTCTAAATGCGTAAAACGTATTTCCAACAATATCCCCCAAAGGGAGGTCACTCCAAGTTTACAAAGTCCTAATCTAGCATGTTAGATTCTGTTCTTGAGCTCGTAGTCTTCTTTTCTTTCTTTTTCTTTTCTTTTGTGAATATGTATTGAATGATATCAGCCTTTTTGCTTGGAACATGTTCTTTTGGCCTTTCACGTGCGATCTTTGCCTACTTGTGAATTTTGCCTCCTCGTGACTCCATGTTCCACACACTTATGTCTTTTTGTTGAATTCTTGAAAGTTTCAGAGTTTGTTACAGCGGAAGACTTCATCTTGTACTTTCTTGAATTTTTGCTGAACTTTGATGCAGAAAGACATAAGCATGTGGGATGACTTCTACAGGTACACCGCAACACCACCGTCTTTAACTGGTACACAGCAACGCCACCGTCTTCAACAGGTACACAGCAACGCCACCGTCTTTAACAGGTACACAGCAACGACACGAATAAAATGGCTTTGAACATTTTATTCTAATTCGGTAGCATTTTACCTCCGGTCGGTGAAGACCGTTGGACGATATTAGATATCGTACTCGTGACGGATAGTTTCAATTAAGTAACTTCCTGACAGGATTTCGCGGGTAAACCCGTTCTCTTTATTCGACCGTCCAAAGCTGACTGCGAACATAAAGAGTGAATCACTTGGATAATTTATCCCTGTGATTAGAAGCCGTCAATTCATGAAACCTGGAACAAGTGAATCTCAATTAAGATTTTCACCATCGTTGCTTTCCAGTTGTCACGAGCTTAATTCATAAAGAATCTTGCACGTCACCTACCAAGTGCTGTTTGATGTTGACACTAGAAGGATTTCCACTCGTCACTGTGGTCAATAAAGAGTCACTCTGAGTGTTCTGGCAAGATCATATGATAATGCGAAGAGGCCTGGAACGAGTTTAAGTTCAATTAAGAATTAAACCACTGTTACCTTCCAGTTTTTTACAAGATTGATTCTAAAAGAACCGCACGTGTAACCTACCATGAGCTTGTTTGATGTTGGCTCAAGCAGGATTTCCATCTTCATTGTAATACTTACGTATTACTCGGATGTTCTGGCAATATTACAGGAATATTGCGTAGGACTCATGAAAATCTCTTACTTTTCACAGTGTGTGAGAAAGCAAGGAATAAATGAAAAGTGTCCTAATGAGACTTTTGATGATCTCTTGGCTCTAGACTCGATTGTGCGTTTTGATTTAGTGAGCGATGGCTGGAGAGGAGTGCCACCTTTTCAATACCAGTCTATTCGGAGTGAATAAACCAATAGATAACGTGTTGATCTCCGTGTGATTAAAACAAATACCTTTTGAGAGATATTTGAGTTAGCTGGGAAGGGTTGTGCATTGCATCACTGGGTCCATGATGTCTTTCTTCAATACCGAGAATCATTAGCAAAAATGACCTCGATAGCATATGTATTGACCCGGTTTCTGCCTAAAGTTGTAAGGAGGGCTTCTTTCTTTACACCCTTTATCTTTACAATTCTTTTTCATTCTTCAACCCCTTCAATGCTTACCAATACGTCATCACTAGCACCTTGTTGTGATTGTTCCAGTGCTAGCTTAAGTACTTGGTCGGCATTCAGCTACGTTCACATTCTTTCTCCATCTTTCCTAGGACTTCTAATTCTATCTAGGGAAGTGTCCTTGGGAAGATTCCATCGGCTCTGATGAATCATTGGACTAAACCTATTCCTACCACCCTTTTGTCACCACATCCGTCGTGAATTAAGCGTGTTTTGGGAAGGAATTGCCACCATGAAAAATCATTGAAAATCACCTAAGGTACTTGTGATATTGAAATCAAAAGTTTTGTACCTTAGGTGTTTTGTTTATCAAAAACGCTCCCCCTTAACACGTGCTTTACACATATTAAGTTGGATTATCGTTAAGTCTTTTTCATCTTTTAGCCAAGTATCACTTACGTCTCCTTAATTCCATTTTCTCCCCTTATCCAAAATGTTAACCATTAATATTTGGGATATTGAATGGATTAA
Source organism: Glebionis coronaria (assembly GCA_025667525.1). Lineage (NCBI taxonomy): Eukaryota > Viridiplantae > Streptophyta > Magnoliopsida > Asterales > Asteraceae > Glebionis > Glebionis coronaria. Next base: position 580,454,412 of record CM046879.1, read on the forward strand.
CCGGTCTTTGGGTAAAAATGAAATCGATGTTTGGCCATAGAACATGTTAATGCTCCCCCTTAATTAAATAAGGGATAGTTGTAGTGCTTTAGTATGATATATTTTGAAAGATTTAGAATCTCGTGAGAAATTCTTGAAAAATTATCATACCTTAACACTACAACAAGCCACAAAAGCTGATAAAGTAAAAAGATAACATATTCACAATAATGTACATATGGAGTTGACCTGTAATGAGACGAACCAAAATTAATTGGATCGTTCCGTGAGCCGATGGTGAGCTCCATATGGTCGTCCACCGACGAATCGTTCTATGCTTCGTAGCAACCGGCGCTTCCTTAGCACTTCCTCAATTTTCCTGATTGCATACGAAGATCCTTTTCTGCACTTGGTTGTCCAGGTGTATGTGACTGCCGGAAGAGGTAAGTTGGAATTGAGAACCGACAAATCATCTCGAACATTCTTTAGCGTTCCATCACTGAATTTGTGCAGTTCTGAGAATCGCATGTATTGCATGACGCCAGTCTGATTTGGATAAAAGATTCCTGCTTCCGGCTTGGTAGTCCCCATGTAGACCTTCTTGTTCTTGTGGAAATTACTGAGTGGAGTCGTATGGGGACGTTCCAGGTTTAGCTTCTTCTGATAGCTTTCTACCCCAAGTTGAAAGTCTTCCACCCGGTGTTGAATGACAATTTTTCTGGCGTATTGACGAAAGTTTGAACTCAATGCTATGACAATATCAGGGGATAGATGGTCAACTTTCTCTTGAGCCAAGAGCAACAATAGATCTTCTATGTCTTCAAGTTGAAGGTACTGGAGATCACTTTCGTCAATGCGGTATTCTTTCTCATCGGTACGTTTGAGCAAGATTACATTTAAGTAATCGTAACCGAAAACCGTCTGAGTAGTTGCCCCAAGGATACTTTTGATTCTGTGAGATGAGACAATAGAAGCACCTTGCTTAGGACGATGGAAGTGATTATAGGCTAACTTCTTCTTTTTGTCCCAGTGAGATATGCCAAGTGAAGCATAGGTGTCATAAAATTTGAGCAGCTTCTTTCTCCATATTGAGTCAGGCACTTTGTCTTCTATCCATGGAACATTCTCCAAGTTGACAGCCTTGAGCATTGTTAGTGACGTGGCGTACTTCTTTGCTCCATTTTCAAGGTATTCAAGATCGTGAGAGACAAAATGCTCGATTGGGATAGTGGCAGAACTAGTGATGACCGTTGGTGTAAGAGGTTGCAATACGGGAGTTTGAATTCCTGTAGTTGTCGCTCTCATTGCTTTTGTAAGCTCATTCAGGTGATATTCTGCTTCATTATGGGTGATCTTTAGTGTGTCAAAGAAGTCCACATTTGCAGCTGCCATTTTGATCAGATCCGGGGTCATCGTTGGTTTCCCATGAGAGTACCTTAGAAAAGCCGAGAAGTCGATAGGGTTGTTGAGGAATTGAGTCATCTCCATTACAGTTGCAGTTTCAAATGGATGATGTGGTGCTGCGTTTGTTAGCCAAAGTTGTTCTTGTACCGTATCATCAATGATAAGGGATTCAGCAAATGTCGGTTCTGGAACATTTAAATCTTCAACTTCCATGTCATCATCATGCTGAGCTGTAGATGATGTTGAAGGTTGAGTTTGCGTCACCGGTATATCATCGTGAGGTTCTTCTTCAAGCATAGTTTCGGTCGGTTCTTCTGCTTGCATGTATTCTACAGATTCAATATAAGAATCAGTAGTGAATTCTGGTGCAGTAGATATACCTGAAGCAACCTGCTGAGTTTCTGATACTGTTGTCTCCAGTGGCTTATCTGTGGTGTCAGCAACCGTTTCTGCAATGTCCTCGAAACCTTTCTCGGTGGCTGTTTCATTGTCATCCTTCCTTGTCTCGTCGGCATTTGTACCAGTGTTGTCATTCTTATCACCCTTGTTGAGTTTATTACCCTTGTCATTATCATCATCGTCATCCTGATCATCATCTGTATCCTCGTCCTCGTCCTTATCGTCATCAACATTCTTATCCTTTCCTTGTTCATCCTCTTCATCCTCCTCATCTCCTTCCTTATCCTTATCCTCATTCTCATCATCCTTTTCACCATGTTCCTCGTCATCTTCCTCGTCTAACTCATTCTCATCATCAGACTCAGAGTCGGTAGTGTCTGCAGGATTTTCTTCATCAATTGCGTAGTTGAGATATTGCAGAACTTTGCGTTTGTATTTTGATTTATGAGCTCCCAAGTCTAGCAGACGTTTCTGAAGCAATGTCATGATTTGAAGAGTAGATAGACCATTACCGACCAGATGTGGTAATTGTTGATCAACATAAGACTTGACTTCGCGTTGAATGATCGCGGTCATCTGCTCGTCAATTGACCCGAGAAAAGCAGCATTTTCTTTATCCCGAGTTTTCTTCTCTTTACGAAATGCTTTATGTTGTTCTTTGAGCTTTGACACTTTGTCTGATAGTTTTTGAAGAATGGGCTCATCAGGATGCGGTTCCTTTGGAGGAGTAGCAAACCTTTCTGTCAACGTAGCTATTTGGGTAGCTTGAGCCTCTAGCTGTTGTTGAAGAGACTGGATCAACGGATCATTGATTGTGAGAAAAGGATTTGATGTAGATGAAGCTTGTGGTTCTGTTGGTGGAGGTGTAACCAAAACCGTTAAAGTGGTCGTGGATGATACTGGTTGTACCGGGATAGGTGTTGATGTAGATGCAGTGGTTAGGACGGTGGTTGATACAGGTTGTTCAACTGTAGATGCCGGTGTAGATTCCGTGGTAATGGTGGTGGTTGATACTTGTTGTTCAACAGTTGCGGGTGTGATGGTGGTGGTCGGGACCTCACTGATAATTGGGGTTGAAAGTAGGGAAGTGGTGGTCGATGTAATAGTGGTTATAGGGACATCCACCATTTGTTCGTTTGTTGACGGATCAGTGTTGGTGACCTCAACACCCTCCCCTTCTAAATTGAGATATTTCAAAACATCATCAGAGTTTGAAGTAGACTTACTTTGAAGTTGTGTGTCTGGAATGAAAGTTGCATGAGCATCTTCATTTAGTACCATGTGAGTCGGTTCAGGCAGAGATGTGGTAATATTTGCATCTCGATACATCATACTTGTATCTGTGTCAGCACTGCTCTCACGTTCTTCACTTGGTTCCCGACTTTCAAGTTGAAAGGTAGCAGCATCTTCATACTCATCTTCATAAATATTTTCTTCGTCGAAGAATTCCGTATCATCATCAGGATTACCAAAATCTGCTAAATCATCAAATACCCTTGAGCCTGATCCACCAAAGGCTTCCTGTCGACTTTGTTGAAGAATAATACGAAGTCTTTTTTCTTCAGAAAGTTGTTGTTGAACAGGATCATTTTGAGCAACACTTGCCTCTTTGCCTTTAGCTTTCCTTGCTTTCTTAGGCCTGCGGAGTGGTACTTCTTCTTCTTGTTCGTCTTCAGTGTGGATCAGCTCATCTTCATCATCTTCATCAATAATTTGCATTTTTCCTGAGCGTTTATCTTTAGGAGCAGCTGGTTGACGCTGTGAAACTCGTTTCTTGCGTTTACCTTTTTGCTTCTCTGAGGGTGGTAAATTTGCCCGCTTGAATTGTGCGTCAATGTCTCGAAGCATTTCTTGGTATTTATCACTCTCCTTGATTCCATCATTAATCATCGTGTCAGGTACTAGTGCAGGAAGTAATGCATACTTTGTGGAATTTGTGTCTGCATTCATTGAGAGAATCACATAATCATCATCTTTCGAATTGTGCGTCAATGTCTCGAAGCATTTCTTGGTATTTATCACTCTCCTTGATTCCATCATTAATCATCGTGTCAGGTACTAGTGCAGGAAGTAATGCATACTTTGTGGAATTTGTGTCTGCATTCATTGAGAGAATCACATAATCATCATCTTTCGTGTGATAAAAGAACTTCCCGCGAGTGTCAATGGTTGGGTCATTCTTCATAAAATAGTGGATAATGAGCTTGGTGAATCTCAGGAATGGAAGATGCACGGATTTCTTCTTCGTTTCAGTAATCTGATAACAAAATTCTTGCCAGAGAAGAAGTGCATAATCGACTTTTGATGCAGTATACAATCCCCAAAATAAGTGAGCCTGTGGTGGTCTCATTGCATCGGTGCCCCTAGTTTTACCAGTGAGACACTTGACGATGATGGTGATAATTGCTTTCCAGGGTTGCCCTATGTGCGAAGTGTTAAATTGTGATGGACTGTTAATTTCACCCTCATAATTCATGGCACGAATAACTCGAAGCACTTCATCATTTTTTGGGTTAGCCACAAATTGTTCTCCTTGTGCCAACCTAGGGAGCTTAAACAATTTCCTAAAAATGCTCAAGTTGAGTACCCTCGGTGTTTTGTTCAATTCGAAAGATATGATCTTGTTAGAGAAAGATGCAGTATTCCAGAATTCATGGATGTAGACTTCGGGAACAGATGCAGTACGTCTGAGTGTGTCGCTGATGGATGATATGTCTAGGATATCCGTGGCTATTTTGAAAGCAGGTAAAACCGGATCAAAATCATCTTGTAATCTAGTGTTGTTCTCAGCATATGGGAGCCTATGACTGAGTGGGACAAGTTCAAGATCACGGACTCGTTGTTCTTCCTCGGTGATTGACATTTTCCTGCTTTGATGACATGTTCACAAATGATATACACAACATATGTAGATATATTCAATCAATGCCAATTTTAAACACAGGAAAAATATCATTTCACTTATTACCACAACATTCACACATACATCAGATGAACAAGGTCCTTACATATAGCAATGCACTTAGGAAAATAGTATAAATGCCAGTGATAATTTTATTCTAAGGAGATACCGTCCTAGCCTTAGTTCTTACAATATTTGGATTTCTTGGTGGTCATGACCAAAACCTCAGTAGGTTTAGGTTTGATGTCTATTAACACCTCAGTAGGTCTTGGTTTGATTTCAACCAAAACTTCAGTGGGTTTTGATTTAGTTTCAACCACTACGTCAGGAATTGTAGGATTACCCTCAACCCAAAAGATAGTGGGCTTGAACAAAGATGAAGCTTTGTCTGCCATGGCCTGGAAACACAAACCCAAGACATTGAGTAAGAAATTTGTATCTCTTTTGTTTACATAGGAATCAACTTATTAAATAAGATGAACTTCTGTAATAAGAAACCGTTCAAGTATTCTTATGAGATAAAAATTGGCTTATTTCAACAACACTTGGTTTCGTTTAAATGGCCCTAAAGAACTAAAAGCTAAAGAAGGATTAGTGCAAGCTAGGCCGAACTCATGGCATATCCTAAGGCAATAGCATAAGAATAAGAGACCTAATTCTATCGCAATGTAGCAAACCATCAGAATCCTAGCCATACCATCGCAATGAAACAATCATCGGAATCCTAATGAAATACCATCCTATCGCAATATCTAAGGCTATCGCAATCTATGCATTTCCATCGGAATAACTGAAAAATCATCGCAATATACCCATCGCAATACATAGTGCGAATCCATCGCAATGACACATCGGAATGTGCCATCGCAACATACCATCGCAATGAACCAACGAATGGCCATCGCAATGAGCCTGTCGCAACGAACCATCGGAATGACTCGTCGCAACGACCCATCGCAATAGAACCATCGCAATGACTCATCGCAATGAGCATCGCAATGAGTCATCGTAATAACTCGTCGCAATAGCCCATCGCAACGAATCATCGAAATGATTCATCGCAATGATAGCATCGCAATGATGTATCGCAATCTACATCGAAATCCGTGACAGGGATTCGATCTTATCTTTGACTTCACGATCTGGAGTTTTAGGCAACGTTTTAAGCGATTCTAAGCGAAACCATTGTGTAAAAGTGAATTCTTAACAAATCCCAGCACTTAAAATACATGTTCATGGCAAAAATTAAAACCCTAAATCGAAAAACTTGAATCTATGATTTCTGTGTTGATATGTGATGATTAAACATGTAAGACGAGATGAATTCGACCATAGATATAGTACCTAGATAGATTAAGCAACCAGATATAATGAATCGAAGTGGAGCTTGAGTGCTTCAACAATGGCAGAAACAAGAGTGTGTTTTGTGTGTGTTTCAGATGCGACAGGAAGGAGAGAGGGGGGGGGGGTTTGTTTTTGACTTGGTCAAAGTTGATTCAAGCCCCTCCTATTATTGCAATTTTGCAAAACGAGTCCCCCTATTTTGTAAGTTAAGTGAAAGTTCAAGTTATCTTGGCACATAACAAACTTATTCCCAAACACAAACACATGTACTTGTCGCCAAAATGTTAATGACCTATCCAGGATATACTTAATTCACACATGGCACACATAGCGTAACTGAAGATGATGGGTAGCTAATATTTTCTGATAAACCTGTTGAACGACCAAATTTGTTAACTTTAAAGAATTAATATTTGCTCCCTCTTAATCCCTGACCCGTTTTCTAATTAAAGAGCAGTAATCAAAGATATTAGGGACACAACTATTAATGAGGACATTTGCCGATTAAGTGATTGTATAGAACGATTCTGGTGGAAATAAGATTTCTCTTATTTAAACAAGATAAGTGCACTGAAACGTACACGAATTTGTGTTAGACCAAGTTATTAAGTAAACTTGGCCCCTTACAAGGTTTTAAAGTAAAACCTTGCCCGAGAAACTTAATTCCCGTTGTGAGCCAACGTTTTCAAAAGAAATACGTGACTTGAAAATGAAAAGCGGGTTGCAGTCAGAAATAACTACAAGCCATAATGGGCATGTTTTAAAAACTTGTACAACTTTTATACGGACTCTATTTATGGCGTCGTGTCAATAGTAATCGACATTTCTAAAGCCGTAAATATTACCGTACTAAAAGACATGCCCGATTTGAAAAAAGAAAAAATAATTTTGGGTTTTCTTGATTTTATATTTTTTATGGATTTTCTTGGTTTTATATTTTTTTTTTATGGTTTTTCTTGATTTTATATTTTTGTATTTTGCTTTTGATGGTTTAAGTATGTACTATAATATACAAGATCACGATCAAAAGGATACTCGAGAATAGTTTACCAGTACTATTCTTCAGACTCTTCTGCCAACTCCTTAAGTGTCGCTGGTGAAAATGATTTCATGCCTAGCTTTTCGATCAAAAACTCGATGCGTGCTCGATCTAAGGCCTTTGTGAATATATCTGCCAGCTGATACTCAGTGTTGACGAAGTATAGTTCGATCACTCCATTTTCCACTTGCTCCTTGATGAAATGGTAGCGGATGTCAATGTGCTTTGCTCGAGAGTGTTGAACATAGTTGCAGCATAGAGCGATTGCACTTTTGTTATCACAGTACATCGGGATTTTGTTGAAACCAAGGCCGTAGTCAGTCAATTGTGATCTCATCCAAAGAACTTGAGCACAACAACCGGACATAGCTATGTTCGGATACCACAGACCACGATTAAGTGTTCCTTTTAGATACCGAAAGATCCTTTTCACAACATGTAAGTGCTTTTCGGTAGGCCGAGCCTGATACCGGGCACACATGCCTATAGCAAATTGCAAATCAGGCCTGCTAGCAGTCAGATAGAGAAGGGTGCCGATCATTCCACGGTAAAGTTTAGGATCGACAGCTATCCCTTCCTTATCTTCATCTAACTTGGATCGCTCCACCATTGGAGTATCCACGGGGTCAAAGTTTTCAAAGTGATATTTCTTTAAGGATTCAAGAGCAAATTTGGATTGATTAATAAAGATGCCTCTGGGATTCTGAGAAATTTGCAACCCTAAGAAAAATGAAATTTTTCCCATCATTGACATCTTAAAACGTGTGGACATAATTTTCTCAAAACGGTCAGACAAACGTTGATTAGTAGCAGCAAATATTATATCATCAACATAAATTTGTACCAGTATCATGTCGTTGTCCTCCTTGAGAATGAATAATGTGGGGTCCACTTTGCCTTTGGAGAAGCCTTTGGAGATGAGATACGTCGATAAGAGATCATACCACGCGCGTGGAGCCTGTTTCAACCCGTAAAGAGCCTTCTTGAGCTTGTACACATGATTAGGATACTCTGAATTGACGAATCCATTCGGCTGGCTTACATAGACATCTTCCCTTAATTCACCATTAAGAAATGCCGTCTTAACATCCATTTGGTAGACGATCATATTCATGTGAGCAGCATAAGCAAGGAATAGTATAATTGCCTCCAATCGTGCAACAGGAGCAAAGGATTCTTCAAAATCGATACCCAAAGCTTGTTTGTAACCTCTAGCGACCAATCTAGCTTTGTTTTTCAGCACACTACCTAACTCATCAAGCTTGACCTTATATACCCACAACAGTGTCAAGATTTCAACGTTGCTGGGTAACGGAACTAATTCCCACACTTCAAGACGTTGGAATTCATTAAGTTCCTCTTGCATTGCTTCAATCCATGATGACTTGGTCATGGCTTGTTGCCAGTTTTTAGGTTCAGTGTCTGACAGAAATGCATCAAAATAGCAATATAATGCATGTTCTTGGAGTTGATGGCGTGTTAAGACTGGTCGATCGATGTCACCAATAATATTGCGGATTGGGTGATCCTTTGTCCATTTAGTGTTGTGAGTTTCAATCCTTGGTGGTCGGGAGTGAACGATTGCAGGAGCTTCCTCTGAGGTAGACGCACCCGTAGGGTCATCAGGTATGTGTGAACCAAAGAAAGGAAGCTCTTGTAAGTGAGCATATTCCAGATCGTGATCATATAATTCCTCTTCAACATCATTAGGAACGAGTGGGGGTGATGATTCAGGTGTTGTTTGAGAATTGGTAGGGGATGGTACATCTTGATCAAGAGTAACAGTAGTTGCCTCGGATTCATTTCCATTATCTTGAGCAACAACTACGGGAATCAAAGCCACTGCTACGGGTACTGAAGAATCATTACTCTGTGGATCAAAGAATTCATCAAACATAGGTTGAAATAACTTATCCCACTCGGACCTTGTTGGTGGTATGAATGATGGAGAAGTAGGGTTGTTGGGAAGTAAGCCGAAACTGATTGTACCGGTTCCCATCTCGTGTAATGCGGGTTCAGAGCTGTGTTGCTCAGAAGCCATCGCTGTCAGCTCATCAAAATCGACATCCAAAGTTTCTACAATCTTGCCAAGACGACGGTTATAAATCCGGTAAGCCTTCTTTGCAGGTGAATAGCCAATGAAAATTCCAATATCAGCCTTCGGTTGAAGTTTTCCCAGATTTTCACTATTTGTATTTGGATAGCAAAGTGCACCAAACACATGAAGAAAGGAAATATCGGGTTTATGTCCATGAAGAAGCTCATATGGAGTTTTACCATGACGTTTGCGAATGATTGAGCGGTTTTGGGTATAACATGCGGTTGCCACTGCTTCTGCCCATAAGAATAAGGGAGCATTCGCATAAATCAACATAGTTCTAGCAGCTTCCATCAGTGTACGGTTACGTCTTTCGACGACACCATTTTGTTGTGGAGTGCGAGCCACAGATGTTTCATGAGAAATACCAACCTTTTCGTAATAAGTTCGAAGAGTCTGATTAACGAACTCAGTGCCGTTATCAGTCCGAATGCGGCGAACAGTAGCATTCCGACGGACTTGGATCATTTTTAAGAAGGTAATGATATACTCTGGTGCTTGATCCTTAGATGCTAAAAACTTTACCCATGTAAACCTTGAGAAATCATCCACTATGACGAGGATGTATTTTCTACCACTCACACTAGTTGTACGCATTGGCCCACAAAGATCCATGTGCAAAAGATACAGTGGTTCTTGGTTGGTGTCTTCTGCTTTAGGTTTGTAAGATTTCTTGGTGCTTTTCCCCAATGAACATGCGGAACATAAATGATCCTTGTCGAACTTAAGTTTCGGAAGACCACAAACAAGTTCGTTTCTAGCCAAATGGTTAATAGCATCAAAGTTAAGATGAGATAACCGACGATGCCACAACCATGACTTGGTCTTAGATGCTTTGGAGAGTAAGCAAACAGGAGAGGCGGCCATCATGTTTTGAATAGACAAAGTATATAGATTATCCCCTCGAGAACCCTTTAACAAATCATTTCCTGCAAGATCGCGAATGAAGCAAGTATGTTGTCGAAAGGCCACTTCAAGGTTAGAATCGCAGAATTGTCCTACTGAGAATAGATTATGACCAAGTCCCTCTACATAGTAAACCCTTGAAATCGTGACATTCCCAATTTGATATTCACCATAACCCATAATCTTTGCAATATGGTCGTTGCCGAATTTTACCGTTCCTAGAAACTTGCTGACGAAATTTTTGAGCATCAAGCGGTCTCCAGTCATATGTTTGGAGCACCCCGAGTCCAAATACCAAAGAATAATTTGGACGACCTGAAAATTTTACCAAACACAGACGATGTATCGGATTCTAATTGTTCTTCTGAGTTAGCAGGTACAGATATAGTTATCTTAGATTTGCTATCAGACAAAACTTTAGGTTTCCAGATTTTCTTACTAGTGATTGGCTTAGATTCTAGTTGTCTAGTATTCTGAGGTACTTTGTGACTGGGGACATTACCACTGGTAGGCACATTAGTGGGGGCAGACCTAGTTAAAGGGCGCTTTTTCCATTTCTTAGTGCTAGTGTTCCTATTTAAAGGGCGCTTAGACCTAACTTCCGTGGATGTGATCCTAGTTAAAGGGCACGTAGTTCCATTTGCAGTAAAGGTCCTACCAGTGGGTTTCCATTGCCACCCAACTTGAGTAAATTTCTTACCTGTTGGCTTCCATTCAAGATTGTTCTTAATAGCATGCATTTCATTCACGTGATCAATAAGGCATAAATCATGATGCTTAGAAAACATACATTCGTTACAATTCCAACATTTCGCATTAGAATTCACACTTTGCTTAGGTTTCCACTCATAAAGAGGACCTTTTGTCTTAGCTACATGATTCTTTTTATTTAAAACTGAAACAACGTTCCTAGGGTGCACTTCTACTTTCTTCTTCTCAGTCCTATTAGTGGAAGGCTTGATCCTATCTTTCTTTCCTGGAGATCCTTTAGCCTTAGTGGACACTTTTACTCCTGTAGAAGCCAAGGGAACATTAGTGACAGATTTTAAAGGTGCCTTACTTGAAAGTGTCAATGACGGTTTTGCTCCTGGAGTCTTATTAAATGGAGTTACAGCAATGGGCCTATTATTAAGTAGTGCAGAACCTGGTGTACCTATGTATTGCAAATATGCTAAGCAATATTGAACTCGCTTAACATATTCATGAGCCGAATAATAGTCGCTACTTGAGGGATCTAAGGCATAAAGATCGTCTAAAATATCCCTAAGAAGATCGACATGCTTAATGGCGTTCCTCATATAATCATCGTAGGTAACCGGGTTTCTCTTATGAAGCGGATTCTTATAAAGCACTACTGACTTATTTGTTGGAGCACTAGTGGACGGTGCAGAGTCGGTAGCTAAGTTATCAACAACTTCTTGTCGGTTGAGAAGAAGTGTCTCCTTTAACTCAGCCAAAACCATGTTTTTATCTATGAGCTGAATGTTTAGGTCAGAGGTTTCCTCACATTTCTTGTTCAGTTTGTCAATTAAAGACTTTCGCTCTGTTGCATTAAATGCAAGGTGTTCTTCTATTGAACCAGAAATTTGTGAGTCTCCCTGCCTTACTTGTTCACGCTCTCCTAGTATAGAATTAATTCTTGTTTCTAGGACATGATTGTTAGCCTCTGCAGCCTCTAGTTCCGTTTTTGTTTCTACTAATTCTCTCTTAAGTCTCATCATTTCTTCTTCTAAATTTTGAACCATCTGAATCATCTTGTCACTTGTCTCAACGGAGTTTCCACCATCATTTAGTTTTAAAAGAGTTTCATTTTTAGATTGATTCTTAATTTCAAGAGATATAGAATGTTGTTGAAGCTCGTTAAAACTTTTTGAAAGTGTATTATATGAATCCTGAAGCTTTAAAAATTCAGCGTTGGATTCATGACAAGAATGATTTTCTACAGTATTCACATGTTCATTAGTATTCACAGATTTATGCACATCATCACAAATATTCACAGTAGATGAAATTTCATGAGTATATTGAATAGTAACAACTTGCATCACTTCAAGAGACACCATATGTTCTAAAAAGCAGTCATATTCTGATAAAATCTTTTCCTTTTCAATTAAGTGTTGTTCATAAGCATCATCCATGTTATTGAAAACTTTTTGAACTTCACCAATTTCAAATTGTAAATTACACACTAGATCATAGACTCCTTGTTTAATATGGTTCACAAACGGAACGATCGCTTCTTCAAACACCGATTTCATGTGTTCGAATGCCCATTCTCCAGCAGTTTGAGCCGTTGAAGTCGTACATTCCAAGATGACCTTGTCAAAATCGGTAAGGTATTGCCCAATCTCTTCAATACTGAGCCTTACCGTACTAACCGGGGGAAGATTCTTAGGAATTTCCTTTGGTTTGTCCGAGTTGACAAGTGTAGGAATTATACTAAGGCATTCTCTAGTCGGCATGAAAGTGGATGTTTGGAGAGTTTTCTTTTTCATATTAAAACGAGTTCTAAGATCTATTGTGGCATTTTTTGCATTCATTGACGCATAATCATATTCAGGATATGTCAAAAGTAATTTTAACTGCTTTTCATCGTATGGTGATATAGAATCACTTGAGAACACTATCGGGTTTAATGCCAAACCTAACTTTGTTGCATCATACAGTCGGGGGTTGTGGTTAAGTGCTTGCTTTGCATAACCCGGGTTAGGTGGTAAGTCTATGAGACGCGATAAGTTGAACTCTTTAAATGAAGCATGAAACAAGTGTACTAGATGTGAAGCGGCATATTGTTTTAAAAGCTTAAGTTCCGTTTCTTTTATTCTGTTAGACGTCTTAATTTCCATTTCAAGCTGTTTGGATTCCAGAATTTCAAAATCTGTTTGAAGTTGTTGAAAATTAGTGACGACTGACTCTTTTTCTTTAAGCTCATTCGAAAGGTTTGCTCTTAAACTTTCAATTTCAAGCAGATTGTCCATTTGAACTTTCCTAAACCTATCAAATTCAGGATTGGTTAAGGTAGTGGACACAGGAGTCATTTCCAAGGTTTTAACCTTGTCTTTATGCAAAGCAAGCTCAGCAGATAAAGTCTGATTAGCATTAAGGGTTTCAAGGACTGCATTATTCATTTGGCTAAGCAAAGATGCAGGGACCATAACCAAATCAGGTTGAGCAGACGAATTAATAGTCATAGGAGCTTCTGGTTGTGGTTCACTCAAAATCTGAGGACTTGCAATGTTATTGCTATCATTGTTTGTCTCATCGATTGAATTACTAACCACCGGAGGCTCTTCCGAATACTCCGACATTTGCTCAACATGATGAGGTACAATGCTAGTATCTGTAGCAGTATTTGGTACCTCAGCAATGGTATCAGTCCCATAGAGTGAGAGATTTGCCATGAGAGCTGCTTTGGCGGTGTTAAAATCATCACAATCCGAGTCATATGCATCCAAATCGTCACACTGATAAGCAGCATTGTTGGTGATGACTGTTGTAAGACGATCAGTTTCCGCTACTCCTGGATCTGCAAGGAATGCCAATTCTTCTTCATCAAGCTCACGACCTTGGGCTTGAGCATTCACCAGGTAAATCTTCTCCTTAAACCATGTGTCGTCCCTTCTCCTCTTAGGCTGCTTGCATTCTCGGGCCATGTGTCCTTCCCCTTTGCAGTTGTAGCAAATAACCACCTTCATTTTACCATTGCTGTTAGCCCTTGTAGCAGTAGTATTAGATGAACGTGCACCAGCAGTAGATGAATTTGATCTCCCTTGAAGTGGTTGCACCATGACCCTGCCGTCCTGAATTGTTGCCTGTTGTCGAGAGTTAGACGAGTTCCTTAACTAATTGTTAGTTGGTGCTGAACCTCGGTAACCTCTTTTGTTCAAAGTTTGACTTAAAAATGCAGACAACAGAGCTAGGATTTCAGTAGGGCTATCTCCTTGTTTAATTTCAGGGACAGGGATGTCATCGTCACAGTATAATGCTGATGCTGGTTGAGCAACAAACTGATTGGTTGGAACACTTTCTTGATGTGAGTAATGATGTTGAGGAGCCTCGAGTTGTGGATAGGTACTAACAGGGTTGGTGGGAGGTTGATACGGTGAATACTGGTGTGAAGCATAAGGTGATGGGTGTGAATCTCCTTGTGATGATGATGTTGCTGGTTGATGATAAGATGTTGGTGGCGGTGGCAGAATCGAGTACTGTGGAAAGCTTGGTGTTTGATACACAGGTTGATATAAAGATTTGTGTCCTAAAGCAAGCGGAGAGTTGTGATATGATAGTGTAGGATGATTTGCCAATAATGCCATTGGTTCATGATAGGGTCCTTGAGAGATTCGGTTTTGGATCACATGCTTCTCATGTTGTTGTAAGAAAGCATACAGTTGATCTAAGTTGGACTTGTGTAGATCACGAATCATTTTGACATCCGTCACATATTGACTCCATTCAGGGGGTAGTGTGTTCAAAAACTTGGTGTTTAACTGGAATTGTTCAATCCTTAGATTATAGACATTCATGTCATTCATCAGAGTGGTAAAACGCCAGTAAAAATCATGGAGAGTCTCCCTGGAATGTATTGGAATCTATCAAACAAATCATATAATTGACATTCTCGTTCTTGCTTAGTGAGAGATGTCCCTTGTAGCAAAACCGCAAGTCGATCCCAAAGATCCTTGGCCACTTTATGTTCACTCACCATTCTGAAGATATCAGGTGGAAGGGCTTGAAGAATTGTCTGCACAGCCCTTTCATCGGCATCTGCAATGGCTTTGTTGGCATCTGTTAACTCATGATACTGCCTTGGCCTTGTCACATTGTTGATGGTAACCTCTCCCCAATCTAATGGACCTTTGTCAATTGATTCTAGCATAAGTCGACCACTTTGTTTGCCCATGATGTATGTTCTCATTCGACTTTGCCATGATTCAAATAAGTCTTTGATGAGCAAAGGCGGGCGAGTATCGGTACCCGAAATGATCGATATATCGGTGAGTGAAGTCATAGTTGGCATAAATGAATGTGAATTCATTTTGTGATCCCTTGAATAAGATTATCAAAGATGATCGAACAATGAAATAAAGTTATGAGTTTTTTTTGTGTTGTTAACTAAAAGATGTTGTTATCTTGTTGTAGTATTAGCTTTTGAACATTTCCAAATTACCAAATTAAATGCCAAATAGAAGAAAATCCACTAAGTATCTAAAACCAGTTCTGTCGCAATGTTCTTTCTGTCGGAATACCTAGATCGGAAAGTCTTACTATCGGAATCAGTTCAGATCGTAATGATTTTAGATCGCAATGTAACCGTGTAGCGATGATGATGGTATCGGAATGTCTAGATCGCAATGCGATGTCTATCGGAATGCTTCAGATCGCAATATCTATCGCAATGATCTAGATCGCAAAGTGGTTTACAAAATTTGAGCAGAGTAACGACTTAACACACCTTCCTTATACCCGTCGGAATCTCAGATCGCAATAGCTATCGGAATGATTCAGATCGGAATAAGTAATGAAAATCCAACGATCGCAAAGTAGTACCCTAACCCTTTCCAATAGTTAAGGTATTGCGATGGAGGCCCAAGTACCTTTTGTACTTTCCGATGGATGCGTCTGCTGAAATTTCGGAATGTAGAAAAACACACTTTTTTGCACTTTTGATCCAAGAAAACTGAAGTTTTAATGAAATCCAAGATACCAAGAACACGTTTAAGCCCAAATTCCTATGTTACACTACTTATCACTATGATCAACGAAAAAAAATTTGAATATTTCGGCCAAAAAGCTAGTTTGTAATCTACGAATGTAAATACACAACTCAACACAAAAACAAGCCTTTATCTCATCCCATGCTCTTGATACCAATTGTAGAACAATGATAATCTTGTGAAACAAGGGGGTTGATGTTTTTCTAGAGAGAGAAAGTTAGAGAGAGAAATGAAAGAAAACACATATATTGAAATGAGAGAATAAAACAACCAACACCTCTTTCCATGGTGGAAAGAGGTTTAGATACCCCAAGTCCTTAAAGGACTTGGGCTTCCGGCCCATGAACATGCTCATGGGTCGGGCTATGTAATAAATACTACTTAACTTAACTACGAGCCTATAACTACATGGTTGGAGTGACCGAGACTTTCTAAATGCGTAAAACGTATTTCCAACATTTTTATTTATGGATGATGGTTGGAATTTTCTATTCCTATCTTGACATAAATTTTTATGTTCATGCATATTTTTGGCAACATATGTATCACAGTTTAAGGGGAGGTTTTAGGAGCCTTTAGGACTTTTGGGTATTCTTATGATACTCTTATCACAATTCTAGATTGTGTCCACAGGTGAGTATGAGTTAGTTTTACTAAATCATGAGGCACTATAGCATGCAAAGTTGATATACTATGCATGTTGCCAAGACATTTTTGGCCTAGAATTGGTTGTGGTCTGTTGGGAGACTTGAGAATGATTTTATCATGGGTTTTACCTGGGAGTAACAAAGAATTTTATGAGATAACTTAGTTGTTAAGAGTTTTGGTTAGCAAGGGACACTAGAGGACTGTTATGTTTATCTTGCATAAGCAAGTGTGCATAACTGGACAGTGCTTGCCGCCCTATAATAATTATCAACTTATAGGTTATCTTCACTAGGATAAATTACTTTGTTAAGGTCCTTTTTCATTTTTAATATTTTTATTTTTGGACGCTGACAAGTATTTTTCCAAGCGTTGTTGTGACCAATTTAGACGCTGACATAGCTTTGGCAAACGTTGACAAGAATATAACCGTTGGGCATTGATGGGTTATTTTTTACCGTTGATACCCATTGGGACCTACCCAGTTGTTACTTTTTGACAAATTTTGGGGGCGTAATTTTGGGAGCAGATAACTTTTAATTAATGCATGAGATAACTTATTTTCTTTTCAATATTTTCATCATGATATTTTGAAAATAGTTGCCTCATTTTTGACCAATCACATGCATATATCTCTCCTATATATTTGGCTCCTATTTTTAAACAGGGTACCTATCATTCTTGTCTAACAATTTTCTCCTATAATTCATCTTTCTAAACATTCACAAACAGCTTTCAACAATGGCACCAAAATTTAAACCAAGTGATTTGGTATTGGGATTCAGGAGTCAACACAACATGATAGCATATTTGGACGCTGATGACACTCTGTTTCCACAATACACCCAGATGGTGGCGTATTTGAATGCATCCCCCATTCGGTATGCTCTTTCTCATGCTCCTCTCATCTCTGTCACACATATTAAGCAGTTTTGGAACAAAGTTAGTTCCTCAACAATTAATAATGTGACTACATTATCATCTATTGTTCATGGGCGTACATGGGTGGTTACTGAAGCCTTGGTTCGCCAGGCTTTGCATCTTGATGATGCAGATGTTATAACCACCCTCCCCATTCATGAAATAGAACAAGGACTAAGGCTTTGGGTTATCCTTCCCCTGATGAGGGAACTTTAAACAAATATCATAAACAGGAGTTTCCCCCAGCCTAGAAGTATCTCATACATGTCCTCTTACAATGTTTGAGTCCCAAGTGTACTGCACACAATGAGATTAATAGATCCATTGCTAGTGCTATTGTGTGCATTGCAACTGGGCAAAAGTTTAATTATTCAAAAATAATTTTTGAGGGTATGTGTAACAAAAAAGGGAGTAAAATGAATTTAGCTTATCCCATATTTTTACAAATGGTTTTTGATGTACAAAATTACTGCACAAGGGATCATGATGACTTTTATGAGATCCCTGTGCAAAAGAAAGCAATTTTTACAAAGATGAACTCACCCCCTCACTGTGACTTACCCCTCACCCCAGCTATGATTGCTGTCATTGAAGCAGCACAACACCAACCAGACCCACAACCCCAACTTGACCCCATACCAGAACCTTTACCTTCACCACAACACATGCAAATTGACCAAGAACCCTTTGACGCTGACACATTAAATGTTGGCGTTGACACACCTAATCCAGACGTTGACACCATTCCTTCACAGACCCAAACACCCCTTAACCAACCCACATCCACCCAATGTCCACATCATCTTCTACCCCACCACAATATAGTTTGCAAAAACGCCAAAGGACTACTGGAGTGTTCTCCTCTAGTGGTCCTAGCCATGTAGGAGAGAGAACCACCACCACAAGTGTGGTTGGTGCATTGGATGAGGCTGGGACTATTGGCTCTGGCTTAGATGCAGGCCAAGACAGTCCTAACATCTTTAAGACCTCATCCATGCCCCATGAATCTAACTTTGGCGGTCAAATACCCATTTTAGAGGAGGGCAGATTGGAACCAATGACATTAATAGAATTGACGACTGTCTGCATTAGCTTGCAAAAGCAAAATGCAGACTTGGTACAAATTGTCAGTACACAAGGCCTTGAACTCAAGCAATTGAGGGAGAGGATTGTTATTTTGGAGAATGCTAGCACCAGGCGTGGGATGGAGTAATCTTCCAAAGGGGAGGATGAGCAGATTAATGTGAGTGATAAGGGCTCACATGATGGTGAATCTTTGGGTGTTGCTGAGGCCCTAACTAGTTTGAAGAAACAACCAGGTTTTATTAGATCTCTGGTAACTCCTACAAATTTATACTTGTCTTTTACAGCTATGTTGGAGCAAATTACAAGAGGCCCTGAGACAGGTAATTTGGGCGTTGACAAGCAGAGTTTGAACGCTGACATGGGTAAATTGGGCATTGACAAAGGCAAATTGAGCGTTGACAGACCTGCAGATGAGGTTGATGTATTCCAGTCATCATCCATCATCAAAGATGTATCTTCACAGGTATTACCATCATCCTTACCCATCATTGATCCATTAGATAAGGGTAAAGGAAAAATAGTAGAAGTAGAAGTTCCAAAGGATGCAGCACAGGTTGAGTTTGATAGAAGGTTGGCTGCACAAATTGTGGAACAAGAAAGAAAGAAGGTTGGTGAATCACCATTTGTTGTCACTTCAGAGGAACAAGAAGGAAGTGATGAAGCTAGTTCAGACTCAAGTGTGATGATAATAGAACAACCAGAAAGACTTGAGTATGGTGATGATTTGGCAAAAGAGAAGTTGAATGAGTTGAAATTGCAAGTAGATTTTGATATGCCAGAAGTTGTTCAGATGTACCATGCTTGGGAAGATAGGTGTATGGAGAATCCAGATTTGACTATTTCAGACCAAATATGGGGTTTGGAGATTCTTCTAAGAGTTCAAGCAGACTGCAAGGTTATTTTGAAACACAAAGCTAGCAATATTCTCTCAATGCTGAAAAGGGATAGAAGGGAGTTGTACTACATGCTACTCAGATGTCATGGAACAGGATGGACCTACAAGAAATTGTTGGGATTGTCTTTTGAAGAGTTGGAGTACAAGGCTTATCCCATTTGAGCAAGAGTGCAGGAAGAAAACACTCTAAGACTTCTTTCTGATGAAAGGAAAGAAGAACTTGCAGAAGAGATGGAACTTAAGAAGGCAATGATTGTTCCTAGACCTTTGAAGAAGGGAGTTCCTCTTGAGTTTCCTAAGGATATGAATAGATTGGTGCCTAGTGAAGCTGTTACAAGAAGGAGCATCAAGCTCTCACCATTGGAAGCTTCAGATATGGTACAAGTGTTACCTCTTGATTCCAGAAACCCTATTATAAGCTATGAAGAAGATGAATGTGGGTTTTGGAAGATTGGCAGGTATGGGAAAGAGGTACACACTTTTACTACACTCATATCTCTTTTTGCAAGTTTTGATAGAGAAGACTTGGTAGACCTTTGGAGGTTGTTGGAGGCCAAGTATGAGACTGAAGCTCCTACTTCAGTCAATGCAATAAAACTTTGGTCAACATTTAAGAGAATATGTGGACCAAGAGATGAAGATCCTGCTATTTGGAAGGATCTTGAAGATGACCTCAGTGGTCTTCAATGGCGTTTGTATTCAGCTGCTGGTGTGTACTACTTGAGCTCTACAAAGTTTGCTGAGTATCTACTTGTAGATGGTCAGTATTTCATGTCCAAAGAAGTTTTGGAGAAGATGAAGACAACACAGCTGGAGATTGATTATTCAAGTGACGTGGCCAAAGATTTGATCAAACATATTTATTACCAATATGATCAAGTTTGTAAGATTCCTCCTAGTTCTTAATGTTTATTCAGAAACTTGATTACTAGAGTAGATATCAAGTTTAGGGGAGGATTGTTGGGAATAAAATGTAGCCAGTCCACTTGAGAGCTGACAAGAGTAAAACAAGCGTTGATAGGAAGAAAACAAACGTTGACAGATCAAACGTTGACAAGAAGAAGTCAAGCGTTGATAGGTTGAAGACAAGCACTGATGGAAAGATTTAGTCTACGCGTATATTGTTTCTAGTTTGTTTCTAGTAAAGATAAGTTCAACATTGTATTTTCTATAATTATTTTTACCTAGAATAGTTGATACATAGACTCTTGTACAAGACTTCTTATGTCTATAAAAAAAGACCTTTAGGTTAAGTTTCATAATAAGTTTTTCATACGTTAAACACTTTCATTGTAAGCAAGTTTGTTATTATCAATCAAGTGAAAGTTTGTTTACATCTTTGTGTGTTCTTGTTTAAGTGTTAATTACGCATAACACTTAGATTACTTTATACATAAACAAAGTTTCTCTACGTGTATAACTTGATCTAATCTCGTATACACAAAGCTAAATCGATCTAAGTTTGGGATCAACACCATGGACTTAGCACACACCTTGTTATATTCATAATATTATGGTATTATTATGTTTCATAAACAAAGCCAATGAAAACCTAGACCAATAGTGACATGTTGTGTGTTGATTTGCATTTAATATCAGTTTTGGGGATTTGCCATTGTTTCAGCTTCATTAATATGTTTTTATGTTGGTTATAGCCATTGTTTGTAGTTTAATAATAGGTTAAATATTGTTAGTCATAATTTAATTGTAACCGATGCTTGGATGGGAATGGCTAATGAATTAAAGACATATTGTGAAATTTGGAGCTGCTGAGTGACCTGCACTAAAACGTGATTTCACGGAGTTCTATAAGGAGATAGAAGCCCAATTTTGGTGTGTTGATTCAAAACTCATGGGCCTTCAAAAGTCTCAACTGGACCTCAGGCAGGGGAAGAATCCTTCGATGGGTTTTGGGCCCTAGAAGTCGACTGAAATTTTATGGCAGTTTTGGGCCTCATGTTCACTTTGGGTTCTACTTGCTCTTGATGGTCCTGGAGCAAGTGGGAGCCCACTTTGTGGTTGTGTTGAATTAACCTTAGTTGACTTCTTGGTCCTCGTGATAGCTCACGAGATTAGGCTTAGGTTTTTCATCGGTTTGAGGCTTTGCATACTTGTGTTTGTGTGGTTGCTTATTTGCTTGATATCTTGCTATAACTTGCAAATGTTTTTTTAAAAACTTAAAACCAATCACAAACCAATTATAAAACTAAATCATTGATTTAGTTTAAAGTTTAAATGTGATTTAAAACTAAAATCTTGTTTTCATAATAACTCGTAACGTGTTATGAATGTTATTTCTTTTATGTATTGTCTAATCTAATATTAATTCCACTTAGGTTTTATATTAGTCTTTAACTTGGACAACTTGACACGCATAAATTAAAACAAGATTGGATTTAAGTTAAGAAATGTTTTTGACTTGTGCTACGATGGATGAATGCATGCTTCCTCGTACACACTTTTGATTTGTAAATCAAACTTTTATACCCGTCTCAAATTTAAGTCATGCCGTCCAATCGTTTGAGATCACTTGCAATTACTTTTTGCATCTTGTGAGACGGATGTGAATTGTAACCCAAGGTGATTATTATCTATGCGTGAGACCTAGACTTATTCTCGCATGTTCTGAAATTAGATGACTTAATCGGTACAACGGTGAGACCTTGACCGAGGCAAGGATGGGACTAAACATGCCAGTTTGATATTTTGTGAATTGTTCACTTATGTCATGAGTCCCATAAGGATCTAAGAATTGCACATGATTTTCAATTGATGAACGTTATCTACCTATTGAATCTATCATTGCTAGCAGATCAACTGATGTGATGATGGAACCTCAATGAGGATCTTAGCCTTTTCGTAAAATTAATTGTTTTTTTTGTAAACTTGGGTAGTTAATTTTTGAAAGGATAATTATCGAAAATACTAAATATGAACTTTGTATTTCTATAAGTGATTTTACACAAACCGTAAACAAAGTTTATTTCCTTTCATGCTAGAGGAAAACAAACTAAGTCTTCTTTCCCTGTAAGAATAAGACTCATTCCCATCCTTTCTCCTTGTATGAGAAAGCTATAATAGGAACACTTTAATCTTCTCAATTCTAAGAAATATTAGTAAACACCTACTTATTAAATCGCATTGTCTTGTAAGTCAAAAGGTTAAGTACGGTTGTTCATCTTACGCTTTCAAGTGATTCCATAACCCTTATTCCGGTTTAGAAATCTTGAAATACTTAAGATATCTGGATAACTAGAGAACATGTTTTCTATAGCTACCAAAATTACACATCTTGAAGTGTTCAGACATTGTATGAGTCTTGATTAGAAATTGAAGTCTCAATAAACCGTGAGAGGAAAGGAAATTACTAGCATGTTTTTCTAGTATATTTTCCTTACTAAAATAAGTTCCATAAGATTCTACACAACTTTGAGGTAAAGTAGAAAGAGGAATTGCATGCAAACTTTCAAGTTGATGACATCGATAGAAATCCCATCATAATATAGTAGAACTTGATACTTTTCTTTGAATATCTATGTACATGTTTACCGCGACTCACATTGGCTATAATGTGTAGACATTCAAAGAACTAGAAAGTATACAAATTGCTACTTGCTTTTCCACTAGTATAGATACAATCAAAATGTTGTCTAAACTAATGGGAGAAATGCAGTTTTCAACCTTAGGACACACTTGTAATGTTGTCTTATTCAGTGGGAGCTATGAGCTTATCACTTTGTAAGTGACCCACTTAATTTCTAGATTGTCTTGAAATAACATCATAGTTTTCTAAGCCTTATTGCATATTATTTTAAAAGATAACTAGTCGCTTTTCTGATGCCGGTTCCCGAATTGTTATCTAAAGATAGTTATGCATGATTGCTTATTAAACGATGAAGTTATACATAACCCTTCTATACAAGCTTGATTTGAATATGACTTAAATCATATTATATCTGTGACACTTATATATTATTCATATATGATGTTGTGCCATGCTCAAGTGGGAGAAATATTAGAGTGTGCAAGGTACAACACAATATGACTAATAATATTCTACTAGGACTTATACATATTGATGTGTGTTATCTAATAGAGAACTAATGTCAAGAAATAATAAAAACTATTTCATTATATTATCTAAATAGTTTAGCTAATATGCATATGTCTTCTTGTAAAGACATAAATATGAAGTATGTAAACTAACTTAAAAATACTATTGAAGCCAAAAGTAGGCATTCAATAATACTTTATTCATAATATGTTTATGTCTTCAAGTAAAGTCATAAACGTGAACTTCCTTGAATTTTTCAAATACTTATAAAATAAAGTAAGTAATTTACTTGTTGTGTCTTCTTGTTAGGTTATATATAATGAAGTTATTGAATTGTTCAATTCCTTATAAAGTAAATTTAGCGACTAACATGCTATGTTTTCTTGTTAAAACATGAACTAAAGTTCTTGAACTGCTAAAATAATCATACTTTATAGCACGCAATTGGATTGAATATATTATCTATGCAATTTGGTTTGACCAAATTATAAATATATGAGCCAAAGAGTATTAGTTTATCTAAGGAATTGTGATAATGTCCCACAATCGCAACACTATGTCTCATGTGTAAAATCAAATACTATTTTTATTATTTGATCCTTGATAATACTAACTACTCTCTCCCTCTCTCTAATCAAGGTTAACAAAAATTTAAATGAGCCACATGTTTATTCAATATGGTTCCAAACAAGAAGGTAACTAAGAAACCATCAAGTTATGGAATGGGATGACTCCTAGTAAGTCTTAGTTGAAGTCTTGAATTTGTTGAAATCATGTTAGACGTATCATTAACAAACTAGAATCAAGAACTACCAGTGTATTTTATACATCCCAAACGAGAACAATTCATTGTTGCTCGACATGTTGTGTACTTGGAGAAAGTCTCCTCTTACAAGAAGCAAGTGGGAGACTTTGTGCATCTTTGCAGAAACTAAGAAATAAAATACAACCTTCTGAATACACTAGTGAACGACATAATGAGGTTGAGCATGTAAATGCAAAAGCCACAAATTGTTGTAACTCCCATTTGCATATCCGCAAGGATACCTCAAGCACCTGAAGACATGAATGTCATGTCAATGTTGAGGAATATGAGTTAGAGGATCATAGTGAACCTCATAACTATCGAGACTCATTTTAGATTTGGAATCTAATGGATGACTCAAAACTATGAATGGTAGATGTAGTCCATAAAAGAAAATCAATTTTGGAATTTGAAATTCTTTCACCAATCAGTAAGACTGATAGGTTATAAATGGTCTTTTATGAGAAGATAGATATGGACACAATTGTACACTTTTGTACACACTCTCTTTGAATAGAGTTTAAGTCATGCTCAAGCAATTGATCATGTTTAAAGCTTTATTTTCTTTACGAGTGTTAAATTAATAAAGATATTAATTACCATACTTGATTTCATTAGTATGAAATATGGCAATTGGATGTCAAAATCCTCATGAATGATTACATTTGCGAGGACGTTGTGTAATCAAAAGGGTTTATAAATCCACCTAATCTTTAGAAAGTGTACAAGCTCTAGAAATCCAAGTGTGGATTAATACATGCATCTAGGAGCTAGAATCTTATGTTTGAATTAAGGATATGATCATGATTAAAACAAAGATAACTCTTGAGTACCCTTTAAGCTAGTAGGAGCATATTATTTTGATTGTTTTAAATCTCATATGTTGTTAACATATTGGAAATATTATTCCATCAAAGCTAATTTTTAATCCTTGACTTGGAATATATTTATATTGAGAGATATAAGAAATAAAACATATATCCTTGGAACATATGCTTATTAGGATAAGGCATACGCGGTTAATAAATCTAAATATGACACATCATTGAGAAAGTCTCAAAGTTCTATCTCACTTAATAAGATTGAACATGTACATGTATATGTATATCTTTAGTTTACCTAATGGATTCATTACATATGATATGTTATGTATTAGAGTGATTTTTATACTTGCTTGAATGCAAGATGAACTGATAAAAAAGTATCTAATTAAAAGTCATTAGACTACTATAGACATTTTTATCGTTTACGGAGTTTAGGTAAGGAGATTAGTGTTGAGTTTATACACTAATTCTTACTTTGATTGAGATGATACTCAATCCAAGTGATAGTAGGATTTCATCTTAAATGATATTACTACTACCTAGACGTGCTTGACAGAAAGCACTGTTGCACTACTTATTAGTAAAATAAGAATACTTTATAGTTTGAGAAGTTGTTAAGAAGATTTTCCTGAATAGGTGTTCTGCTTGCTTCAAACAGCCTATATAATGTACTATGGCGATGCTAGTATTATTGTATTAGCACTTGAGCGCACATATACAAAATGACAATCATTATATTATTCAAAATCTTCACTATTACCAAAAAAAAAATCTTCACTATTTGTGAGTTTCTAAAATAAGTATTATCAAAGTTCACTCAGATGACAACTCAACAGGTCCTTGTGTAAAGTCAATGTCGTATTGTAAAACCCGCATGCTTTTACCATGAATAGTGCCCTTAAGATCGTACGTTCTAGATTAAAACTTACCTCATGTGGTATTGATCACATTCATGTGCTAATAATCAAGCAAGTGCGTACGTGTATGTCATGACAAGTATCGATTACGTACGAACCCATGATAAACAGTTAATAATATATCACGTGAACATAATTAAATCATGAACACCATTTAAAATACTAACTAAAATAATTACGTAAATACTTATAATATATTTACGAGCGTTAAGTTTACGATAAACGACACGTTAAAAGAAACAGAAACACGTTAAACACGAGCACGTTTAACCACGAACGAACACGAAACATCGGGACACGAGAAAGGTACGGGTACCCCATGTGGGGCCCCCATACCCACGGCACACATAGACAAAATGGGCTTGGCCCATGGACTTTACAAGTTAAGGGGGGGTAAAAGTAAAAACATGTTTTCATTTTCATTTTCAAGAAATAAACATTAAAACCCTAAAAAGAGTTTTCTCCTCTCCTTTTCCTTCTCTTGGTGCCGCCACCTCTACACCACCATAAGAGGGTGTTTGATTGATTTTGATCTTAAAAACAAGTGTTAGAATACGTGTTTGTTCATCCTTTTTCCAAGCTACATAGTGGTATACCTTTCTAACCCTTCTTTTTAATTCTTTTAATTCTTTTAATCTTTGATTATTTTCATGAACATGTTATTATTTTTCATATGAAAACAAGGTAATTAATCATTGATCTAACATGTTTTGGTATTAATTAAAATCAAAGAATGGTTTATAAGGGTGTTTGTTTTTGGCCGCCTAGCAAACAAACCCGAGGGGGGTTTGGTTTGCTATTGCCGCCACCACCAAGACCACAATTGGTCTTGGTTGGCTCATGTGGGACCCACGGCAGCAAGGGGACACGTGTGCCCCGGGTTTGGCCCGGGGTACGGTGTCGAATTCATACCCGATTCATGGTTCGTTGGTTAAAATCATGATCTATGTTACATGTAATTTTTATGAATCATGAACTTAGGATATAATTAATTAATAACATGAAATATTAATTAAATCATGACTTAGGTTATTTTAATTATTAGTTTATCATGACATTAATTTAACCTAAGTATTTTATGTTATAAGTTATAATTAATTAATTATTAAAACATGCCTATAATTAATTAATTTAGACATGACTTAGGTTATATTATTATTAATAATAATACACATTTTAACCTAAGTATTTTCATTTCATTTTAATTATACATGTTATACTTTAATTAAAATGCTTAACCTATAGTTTAATTAAAATACATGAAATAATAATTAAACTATACACTATATCGTATGACTTAAGAATAAGCTTATAACACTTAGACTTATATGTTAGCTTATGAAATCAGCTTAATTCTAATTATGGAAACTTCTATTTATAGAAACTTAATTAAATAAGGCAACTAATCTAATTATGGAAACCTTCTATATATGGAAATCAATCTATTTCAGGCAACTAATCTAATTATGGAAACCTTCTATATATGGAAACTTATTTAATTAAGGCAGCTGATCTATTTTTGGAAACTTTCTATTTTTAGAAACTAATCTATTTTAGGCAGTAAATTCTATTTTTGGAAACTTTCTATTTTTGGAAACTTTCCATTTTTGGAAACTTTCTATTTTTGGAAACTTTCTATTTTTGGAAACTTTCTATTTTTGGTAACTTTCTATTTATGGAAACTTTCTATTTTTGGAAACTTTCTATTTTTGGAAACCTGCTATTTTTGGAAAGTTACTTATTATTACACAGTAAGTATATTAATGCATGAAACAACAGTAATACTTAATCCGATTAATCAGAATACTAGATAAACACAGTTTAAGGCTTTAAACAGTGAACCATGACCTAAAACATACCAAATCAGCTATAACAAGACACAGAACCCAGTACGTAATCAGTGAATCGATACTTATACACGTGTGTATTCATGTAGCGTTAGTGATCCAGAAGTAGGAGTCTTTCTTCCGTTCATTCACTGGACTTGAGGTACGGATTTCCGTCCTTTCAGTATGGACATTCTTTCCTTATTAGGATTTCCCCGTATGCAGCCAACTGTTTTCCCCAGCATTTGTTTTATTGTTTTGAACTGCTTATGTTAATTTAGCATAAACTATAGCCATATACAAGCATGACCAGTTTCACCTAGTTATGGAGGTACCATAACCATAGCATTGGAGGCACCGATGTTATGACTTCCCCACGGCGGAGTGATTGCTCGTGGCGTCTCTTTTCAGTTTGGCCATATTATTATATCAGGTGGGGCGTATGGGTGCATCCTAGTTACATGTTTTATCCAGTTTATCATGGTGAATGTGGTGTGTGCCTTGCACCCTTCACAAGGAGCTGATCCCTCCTACCCAAATCAGTATATTGATTAGAGGCATCCCCTCTAATCAGCATGATGAGGTCACCCCTCCAAGTATTCATGCACGTGACCTTTTCATGACCTATATGGGCTATGGTATATATATGTTAAAACAGTTTTCACAGGTTAAACATAAGGCTTTTCAAACTATAAAACCAGTTTTCATGACACTTAACCAGTTTACTCAGTACTTAGTCTTCCGCTGTTATATGTTACATGCTTATCCTATATCATGCTTTATTGTACATCCGTGCACTGAGCGTCTTGCTCAGCCGTTTTCCTTTTCATGTTCCCAAAACGGCAGGTACTCAGGGACGCTCGTAGATCTCGAACGTAGGTGCATATGGACTGGAAGCTTTACTGTTTTCCTTTACTTTATGCATTTCCTTTACTTTGATACAGTCGCTTTGGACATTGTTTCGTCCTTTCCTTTTTACAGTATTTATGTTTGTGTGTGATGAGCTTTACTTTGGGATACCGATGTTTGTTTCCGGTATTTCCCTTTTATGGTTGAATAATGCTTAGACATTTATCCTTGTATGCTTTGATGACACGCCATGATATGCGTAATATTCCATTTCCAAAATGGGGTGTTACAATTATGGTATCAGAGCCAAGGCTTCGACCTGTAGGCTCTCAAATATGACCTGTGATTAGTGGGTAGTCACTACGGTCTTCCTAGAACTGACAGTTGTTTTCATGCATTCATCATTTTTAAGCATACATATACATGTCATTGTTACAGGGTTTTTGACTAAGTAATGGTTGGTACAGGACTGGCCCTATTTAGTCGCATGTGTTTTATCGAAACTTTTAGATTTGGGACCGACCCATAGGCGTCCCCTCGATATGTCTTTTATTTTGAGTGAACTGACCGAAGGCGTTCACTCTCGAGCATCAAAAGTTTTCATAAAACTGCATCATGCATTCATACAAAGATTTTCTTGCATAAAATTTTTCTCGTGAAATTTTTGGCATAAAATTTTTCTTTTATATATTGTGTTTGAACTGTTAATCATATGTTTTATGTTATACTGTCAGATGGTTCTCACACGCGAGCAAGAGCAGCTCAACGCTGCAATTCAGGCTGCCATGCAAGCCTTACTTCCTCAACTGAGGAATGACATTCGTGCTGAAGTCCAAGCTGCCAATAATCAGCAGCCGCAGAATCAGGCACCTCCTCCTCCTCCTCCCCCAGTGACTCTAGCGGTATGGTTGGAACGATTTAACAAGCTCCGTCCTAGAGCTTTTGAAAAGACTGATAGCCCCAGCGATGCTGAAAGCTGGCTGACTCACATTGAGAAAATCTTCAATGCTATGGGATGTGACCCCGTCTTCAAGGCAAGATTGGCGTGCTACAGGTTTGAAGGCGATGTACTCAACTGGTGGCTAGCTTTGACACAGTCAGAAGGAGGTGATGAATGGGTCGCTGGTTTGACATGGGCCCAATTCAAGGAGAGAGTGATGGAACAGTTCTTTCCTAAGGCAGAGCAGGACAAACTCAAGCGTGAATACCACGGGATACGTCAGAGACAGGGCGAGAATAGCAACGAATTCATGCAGCGCTTTCTTCGCCTTGCTGGTTTTCTAGGAGCAGCGGCTGGTACTCCTGAGGAGCAGGCACACCACTTTAGGTGGGCACTTCGCACCTCGGTTGCGAACAATCTAGTATGTGCTACGTTCAATACGGTAGCACAAGTGGCTGACGCAGCAAGAAAGCTTGAGATGTTGCAGGAACGTGATGAGTTCGGGGAAGCAGAAAGACCCGACAAGAGGTAAAACATTTCATGTTCTAGCGTTAACCAGACCGCATCCTATCGTTATATGTTCTATAATCATCTCTTAAACTGTATCTTCCAGGCAGAAAACTGGGGACCGGTCTCAGCCGGCTACTCAGCAGCAGCCCAATCAGCCCAAAGGAAACGGTCACTCTAACGACCGTTCTGTTGTGGAAAGGCGCAGCGGTAATGACAATTACCGTAACAATGCGGGACAGTCCAACAACAGCAGGTCCTACTATTTACGCATCTTCTTATGATTTCATGTTATATCTCTCATGCTGACACTATATTAATCTCTACCAGGAACCACGGTAACGGAAGGGACCAGAACCACAGGGGTTCTCAGCCCAACCGTTCAGCTAACACTGGTAAGCATCTTACGACGTTTACATCCTATACTCGTGCATATACCTTATTCTTAACACGTTCTGTCATCAGCAGGCCCTCAGCAAGCAAGGACTCCTGCTGGAGGATTCACTCATCCTCTTTGCAGCACTTGTCATCGCAGACACCCTGGCCCATGTCGTCGTGATTCCGACGCGTGCTACAAGTGCGGCCTCCCTGGCCATCGTATGAGAGATTGCCGTAAGGGTGAAATGGAGGGTACTTCGGGTCATGCTGATACTAAACCGCCTCCTACCACTGGGCGTGTCTACACGACATCGCGCGATCAGGCAAACAAATCTACAGGTACCATTACTGGAATTTTGTATATGTACGGCCAGGCTGCATGTGTTCTTTTCGACACGGGTGCCACTCATTCAGTTGTTTCCACTACTTATGCTAAGAACATCAGGACACTTCCCTCGCCACTAGAAAATAAGCTTACCATTTCCACGCCTCTGAGGGACTCTGTATTAATAACTCATGTATACAAGAGTCTTCCTCTAGAGTTTGACGATAAAGTTCGTGCAGTAGATGCACTTCCTCTAGACATGATTGAGTTTGATATGATTCTCGGCATGGATTGGCTATCCAAGCACCATGCTACTATAGACTGCCACTCTTATCGAGTGATCTTCGGCGACATTAATGCACCAGAGTACATCCATAACGGGTTCATACCCGGACGGTCTGTACAAGTCATATCTACCTTGCAAGCACGTGCATTACTGTCACATGGCTGCGAAGGTTATCTCGCTACGGTTCATGACATGGATGCTGAATCCCCATCGATTCAGGATCAACCAGTAGTTTCAGAATTTCAAGACGTCTTCCCAGATGAACTTCCAGGCATACCACCTGCAAGAGAAGTGGAGTTCAACATCGACCTTGTTCCAGGAGCTGAGCCAATCTCTAAGGCTCCGTATCGTATGGCTCCCATAGAGCTAAAAGAACTGAAGGACCAATTGCAGGAACTTCTTGAACGAGGGTTCATTAGACCGAGCGCATCTCCATGGGGCGCACCGGTCTTGTTCGTTAAGAAGAAGGACGGCAGCATGCGACTTTGCATTGACTACCGTGAACTTAATAAGATTACCATCCGCAACAGATATCCACTGCCACGTATAGACGATCTGTTTGACCAACTTCAAGGAGCCAAACACTTCTCAAAGATCGATCTAAGGTCAGGCTACCATCAGCTAAGGGTTAAAGAGCAGGATATTGCCAAGACTGCTTTTCGTACCCGCTATGGCCATTATGAGTTTGTAGTCATGCCATTCGGCCTGACTAACGCTCCAGCAGTATTCATGGATCTGATGAACAGAATCTTCCATGAATTCCTTGATAAATTTGTCATTGTATTCATCGATGACATCTTGATATTCTCAAAGTCCACGGAGGAACACGAAGATCATCTCCGTACTGTACTACAGATTCTTCGTCAGAAGCAGCTGTATGCGAAATTCTCCAAGTGTGAGTTCTGGTTAAACAAGGTGGCATTCTTAGGTCACATTGTATCAGCAGAAGGGATCACTATGGACCCAGCGAAGGTTGAGGCTATCACTAAATGGCCAAGACCAACATCAGCGACAGAAGTCCGCAGTTTCTTAGGCTTAGCTGGATATTATCGAAGATTCGTGGAGAACTTTTCTCGGCTGGCATTGCCTCTCACCAAACTGATGCGAAAAGGAGAGAAATTTGTCTGGACGGAAGAACGAGAGAAGAGCTTCGAAGACCTAAAGCAGAAGTTAGTATCTGCACCTATTCTTACTCTCCCATCTGGTACAGGTGGATTTCAGATCTATAGCGATGCATCGGGGAAGGGACTGGGCTGTGTTCTCATGCAACATGGGAAAGTGATCGCGTATGCTTCACGGCAGCTTAAGCCCTATGAAGAAAACTACCCTACGCATGACCTGGAACTTGCTGCAGTGGTGTTCGCATTGAAGATATGGAGGCATTACTTATACGGAGAATCATGCGACATTTTCACGGATCACAAGAGCTTGAAGTATATCTTCACACAGCGAGAATTGAACATGAGACAAAGGAGATGGTTGGAACTGTTGAAGGATTATGATATTAACCTACAGTATCATCCCGGGAAAGCTAATGTAGTAGCAGATGCACTCAGCAGAAAGTCCGGAATGATAAACGGCATTGAGATCAAGGAACAAAACATAAGAGACTTGGAGCGGCTAGACATCGAAATCATGGTACGTGGGCAGCACGGATACTGGGCGAATCTTAGTGTAGAACCTGAGTTACTGACTAGGATCAAGGAAGCGTAGAAGGATGATGGAGAGATTTGGGCGATAATTCAGAATTTGGAGAAGCAGACAGAATTCAGAATGGACGCAGACGGTATCATTTGGCAGGGCACGAGACTTTGTGTTCCTGACAATCCAGAACTCCGGGAAGCATTGTTAGCTGAAGCTCACAGCTCCCCATTTTCTATACATCATGGGTCGACAAAAATGTACCATGACATCAGACAGCACTTTTGGTGGAGTGGTATGAAACAGGATGTAGCCACGTATGTCTCCAAATGTCTTACCTGTCAGCAGGTTAAGATTGAACATCAGCGATCTGGCGGTCTCCTTCAACCGTTGGATATTCCAGAGTGGAAGTGGGACAAAATCACCATGGATTTTGTTACCGGTCTTCCGCCTACCAAGAAGAAGCACGATGCTATTTGGGTCATCGTTGATCGACTCACCAAATCAGCTCATTTCTTACCGATACGCAAGGAAGATCCGGTAAGTAAACTCGCAGATACGTACAGAAGGGAGATCATGAGACTCCACGGCACTCCCTCCAGCATCGTCTCAGACAGAGATCCTCGTTTCACGTCGCGATTCTGGAAAGGTCTGCAAAAAGCTTGGGGTACACAACTTAAGCTGAGCACAGCCTTTCATCCTCAAACGGACGGACAATCGGAGCGGACAATTCAGACATTGGAAGATATGTTAAGGTCGTGTGCGTTGGAATGGACAGGTGATTGGGACGATTACATCTGTTTAGTCGAGTTTGCATACAACAACAGCTGGCACGCAAGTATCAAATGTGCTCCTTTCGAAATGTTGTATGGCAGAAAGTGTCGCGCTCCAACTTGCTGGGATCAAGTGGGAGAGCGAACACTCGAAGGACCAGAGATTATAGAAATGACCAATGAGAAGATTGAGGTAGCTAAACAGAAGTTGCAAGAAGCGCGTTCACGTCAGAAGAGTTACGCCGATAAGCATCGTAGGGACATACATTTTAATGTGGGAGATCACGTCTTCCTCAAGGTTTCGCCGGCACGTGGTGTTAAACGCTTCGGGATCAAAGGAAAACTCAGTCCTCGGTTCATCGGACCATTTGATATCGTTGAACGAATCGGCGAAGTATCTTACCGATTGGCGTTACCTCCTCAGCTTTCGCACGTGCATAACGTGTTCCATGTGTCCTTACTCAGAGGGTACAATTACCATCCCCTTCACATGGTTCAGTATCCACTGGAACAGATACGTGAAGATCTCACGTTTATAGAAGAACCCGAACGAGTACTCGACAGACAAGAACGAGTCATGAGAAGGAAGACGATTCCTTTCGTCAAAATCCTTTGGAGGGACCATACCGAGCGGGAAGCCACTTGGGAAACAGAGGAGTCTATCCGGGCTTCTTACCCTCACTTCATATTTTGAGTTCGGGTATGTCACTTCTTTTCAGCTTACTTTATCTATAATTCGGGGACGAATTATTCTTTTTAGGGGGGAAGAATTGTAAAACCCGCATGCTTTTACCATGAATAGTGCCCTTAAGATCGTACGTTCTAGATTAAAACTTACCTCATGTGGTATTGATCACATTCATGTGCTAATAATCAAGCAAGTGCGTACGTGTATGTCATGACAAGTATCGATTACGTACGAACCCATGATAAACAGTTAATAATATATCACGTGAACATAATTAAATCATGAACACCATTTAAAATACTAACTAAAATAATTACGTAAATACTTATAATATATTTACGAGCGTTAAGTTTACGATAAACGACACGTTAAAAGAAACAGAAACACGTTAAACACGAGCATGTTTAACCACGAACGAACACGAAACATCAGGACACGAGAAAGGTACGGGTACCCCATGTGGGGCCCCCATACCCACGGCACACATAGACAAAATGGGCTTGGCTCATGGACTTTACAAGTTAAGGGGGGGGTAAAAGTAAAAACATGTTTTCATTTTCATTTTCAAGAAATAAACATTAAAACCCTAAAAAGAGTTTTCTCCTCTCCTTTTCCTTCTCTTGGTGCCGCCACCTCTACACCACCATAAGAGGGTGTTTGATTGATTTTGATCTTAAAAACAAGTGTTAGAATACGTGTTTGTTCATCCTTTTTCCAAGCTACATAGTGGTATACCTTTCTAACCCTTCTTTTTAATTCTTTTAATTCTTTTAATCTTTGATTATTTTCATGAACATGTTATTATTTTTCTTATGAAAACAAGGTAATTAATCATTGATCTAACATGTTTTGGTATTAATTAAAATCAAAGAATGGTTTATAAGGGTGTTTGTTTTTGGCCGCCTA
This sequence comes from Glebionis coronaria, assembly GCA_025667525.1. Lineage (NCBI taxonomy): Eukaryota > Viridiplantae > Streptophyta > Magnoliopsida > Asterales > Asteraceae > Glebionis > Glebionis coronaria. Next base: position 580,489,463 of record CM046879.1, read on the forward strand.
GCAAACAAACCCGAGGGGGGGTTTGGTTTGCTATTGCCGCCACCACCAAGACCACAATTGGTCTTGGTTGGCTCATGTGGGACCCACGGCAGCAAGGGGACACGTGTGCCCCGGGTTTGGCCCGGGGTACGGTGTCGAATTCATACCCGATTCATGGTTCGTTGGTTAAAATCATGATCTATGTTACATGTAATTTTTATGAATCATGAACTTAGGATATAATTAATTAATAACATGAAATATTAATTAAATCATGACTTAGGTTATTTTAATTATTAGTTTATCATGACATTAATTTAACCTAAGTATTTTATGTTATAAGTTATAATTAATTAATTATTAAAACATGCCTATAATTAATTAATTTAGACATGACTTAGGTTATATTATTATTAATAATAATACACATTTTAACCTAAGTATTTTCATTTCATTTTAATTATACATGTTATACTTTAATTAAAATGCTTAACCTATAGTTTAATTAAAATACATGAAATAATAATTAAACTATACACTATATCGTATGACTTAAGAATAAGCTTATAACACTTAGACTTATATGTTAGCTTATGAAATCAGCTTAATTCTAATTATGGAAACTTCTATTTATAGAAACTTAATTAAATAAGGCAACTAATCTAATTATGGAAACCTTCTATATATGGAAATCAATCTATTTCAGGCAGCTAATCTAATTATGGAAACCTTCTATATATGGAAACTTATTTAATTAAGGCAGCTGATCTATTTTTGGAAACTTTCTATTTTTAGAAACTAATCTATTTTAGGCAGTAAATTCTATTTTTGGAAACTTTCTATTTTTGGAAACTTTCTATTTTTGGAAACTTTCTATTTTTGGAAACTTTCTATTTTTGGAAACTTTCTATTTTTGGAAACCTGCTATTTTTGGAAAGTTACTTATTATTACACAGTAAGTATATTAATGCATGAAACAACAGTAATACTTAATCCGATTAATCAGAATACTAGATAAACACAGTTTAAGGCTTTAAACAGTGAACCATGACCTAAAACATACCAAATCAGCTATAACAAGACACAGAACCCAGTACGTAATCAGTGAATCGATACTTATACACGTGTGTATTCATGTAGCGTTAGTGATCCAGAAGTAGGAGTCTTTCTTCCGTTCATTCACTGGACTTGAGGTACGGATTTCCGTCCTTTCAGTATGGACATTCTTTCCTTATTAGGATTTCCCCGTATGCAGCCAACTGTTTTCCCTAGCATTTGTTTTATTGTTTTGAACTGCTTATGTTAATTTAGCATAAACTATAGCCATATACAAGCATGACCAGTTTCACCTAGTTATGGAGGTACCATAACCATAGCATTGGAGGCACCGATGTTATGACTTCCCCACGGCGGAGTGATTGCTCGTGGCGTCCCTTTTCAGTTTGGCCATATTATTATATCAGGTGGGGCGTATGGGTGCATCCTAGTTACATGTTTTATCCAGTTTATCATGGTGAATGTGGTGTGTGCCTTGCACCCTTCACAAGGAGCTGATCCCTCCTACCCAAATCAGTATATTGATTAGAGGCATCCCCTCTAATCAGCATGATGAGGTCACCCCTCCAAGTATTCATGCACGTGACCTTTTCATGACCTATATGGGCTATGGTATATATATGTTAAAACAGTTTTCACAGGTTAAACATAAGGCTTTTCAAACTATAAAACCAGTTTTCATGACACTTAACCAGTTTACTCAGTACTTAGTCTTCCGCTGTTATATGTTACATGCTTATCCTATATCATGCTTTATTGTACATCCGTGCACTGAGCGTCTTGCTCAGCCGTTTTCCTTTTCATGTTCCCAAAACGGCAGGTACTCAGGGACGCTCGTAGATCTCGAACGTAGGTGCATATGGACTGGAAGCTTTACTGTTTTCCTTTACTTTATGCATTTCCTTTACTTTGATACAGTCGCTTTGGACATTGTTTCGTCCTTTCCTTTTTACAGTATTTATGTTTGTGTGTGATGAGCTTTACTTTGGGATACCGATGTTTGTTTCCGGTATTTCCCTTTTATGGTTGAATAATGCTTAGACATTTATCCTTGTATGCTTTGATGACACGCCATGATATGCGTAATATTCCATTTCCAAAATGGGGTGTTACACGTATAACCAAACATGTTAACCGTGCTAGGAACATTTAACTTTGACCTTCTAGTATTCTCATGTATATCTGTTTTTTTATGTATTTGGATAATGGAACGTTAAGAAGTTTTACTAAATAATGAATTGATATGACCGTCTTCATTTGTACTACTGTGTTCTATATTAGCATGTTTAATCCATGAATAATTTATTTATTCTAAATCATCCATTGTCGGTTGTTGATACGGGAGTATCGATGAATTAAGACAAATATGAGTGTTTTGGTCATATTCATTTGGAATGAATATTAATTGATGATGCCGCCAAACTCATATGTGTTCATTGGATTGACCTAACCTACGAGAATTCACTGCATGGATCGTCGTTAATAGTGAATCTCGCAAGTGGTTAAATCTCTCAGTCTTAGACTTGAGATGCAAGTAGGTTTTGTATGTGTGAAATGTCAATCTTTGATATGGTTCAACGTTGTCTTGAACAAGGCTGCTATAAAGACCATCTCAAGTGCGATGTGAAACACATGAACGACACGTGCAGTCAAAATAGGATTTGTTCCTCCACATGTATTGGAGTTCGATACTACTGGGCCCCTCGATGAATTGTACAGATGTATGTGTGGCCACACCCAAATGTAATTAAGATGACACTTTATTAATTTGGTAATCTAGTCTAATATCAATATCGAGAAACAGAATAGTTAAACTAAAGAATGACTTTTGATCCATGTCTAAAGTTTAACAGAGTATCTGAAACAAAAGGATGACTGATATCTAAACCATTTAAATGAGATGTTTGAGAAACTATCCTCATATGTTTCTAGGGGCATTGGCGTGTTGCTAGAAGCTAACTTTTGCTTATATAATTACTTGACTATTATGACGTGTGCAAGTGGGAGCTGTTGGAGTATGCTCGTGTCATAATAAATAATTATACGGCTAGATACATGTGAGCCTATGGGGTCACAAACATATACACAGAGGTACCATTTAATATATCATATTTATTGTGATGCGATATATGTATAACCTACGTAACACGAGATCAATTACGGGCACCTAGTTACTAAGCTAGTACTTAGTTTATTGGGTTAGACATAATAAATGAGCAAGCCCATTTGTACTCCTTCTAGTCCGACCACATGGTAGTCAAAGGAAATGATAAAACGTTTTATTTAACTTGGAAATAAAAAACCGTTATGATGTATCTTATAACCGTGATTGACTTTTAAGGAATGATTATAAATTACAATCGATTAGATTATAACACATATACTTCTTTCCATCCTATGTGATACGTGGGGAAAAAATATGAGAACATATGATGTGCTCATTTTTTTCCTTTTTGAAAATCTTTTATCTATGGTAGTGCAAGGTTTAGTGACGAAGCAATGTTATTAGACTAGCATCGATTTGGTATACAATGATGTGTAGTGTGTTTCTACATAGAGCTGATCTACTTTGGTCACTTGGGTTTTCTTGGTTAGATAATGTATTGGTGATGGTCTCCGTTCGATCCCACCGAATCACGCTACAAAGGTATACTATTATGTGTTTATTATTCGATTAATCATATGACTATATGGATCCGTTAATAGGTGATCTTTCCGCTGCGTTTATTATTTATTCATATCATTTTAATATGGATACTCAGCTATAAAATTTCCATGTACCCCCTGTCTCCCGTCTTAGAGATTTTAGTAACGTATTCTCACAACGACCCTTTATCACTAGATTGCATAGAAGCCGAGGGCACACTATCGCTAGTATTATTGCTAGCACTAGAACTCGATTCCATGACTAAAAATATGATAATAAGGCAACAAGTCAATAAGGTAATATGGTAAACGGCTAAATGGTAATAAGGAAATAAGTTAATGAAGCAGCTCCATAGTCCCTAACAATCTCCTAATAACTAATAAGCATAGTAGGACTTCATATCATGATATCAATTTATACTAAGTCACTAAGATGGTAAGACATGACAATTAACAATATACTAAGCACATCAATTAATAAAGAACATCAATTAATTAAGAACATCAATAACAATTATGGTAAAGTGGTAAATAACACATCATACTCCAAACAAATCAATTGGTTAAGGACATGACAAATTGACAATTAACAATTATGAATTTGTGATCAACGGATCATGTAATAGATCATAAAAGTAGAACTAGATACGAAATTAAGGAATATAGAGTTAAGGATCAATGAATCTTACCTTACATTGTGAAAAAGGATCAGTGATAGATTAAAATGATTATTGGATTTAAAGATACGTGATATGTCTACCTAATATGAAGGATCAGATATTAAGAAGTTGACTAAAAATATGTCGACCTACCAGATGTATATACAATATAAATGGACTAATAAATGTTTCATGGTCCAATAACTAGCCCAAAAACGTGTTAAAAGCCCCAAAACGTTTCCAATCGCGTTTTTGTTAGAGTCTCAACGTTTTCGATTTTCATGAAATGTTTCCCTTTTTGGGAAAACGTTTCCGCCGCGTTTCCAGTTGTTTCTCGTTTCTAAAACGTTTTCGGGACTAGCACGACACCCGAGGGACGTTTCCGTGCAACATAGCTGCAAATCCTTCAATGTTTACCAGGAAGGCATCATTAGCACATTGTTGTGATTGTTCTAATGCTAGCTTAAGTCATTAGTCGGCATTCGGATACGTTCACAATCTATTTCCATCTTTCCCAAGGACTGTTATTTCTAGCTATGAGATATCCTTAGAAAGATTCTTTAGGTTCTAGAAGAATCATTGGACTTATACCTATCCTACCATTTGTATATCACCATAATCTTCGGGGTGTAAGTGTGTTTTGGATAAGTACTTGTTACCATGAACACTTCTTTGAAAATCATTTAAGGTACATGTGATAATAAAATCAAATTTTTTGTATCTTAAACATCTTAGTCATCAAAACGCTCCCCTCAACATCTGCATCGATAACCAAAATATTTTTACCCATGTAGAGTTTGAGTATTTACTTAAGTCCTTGTTTTGGATCACATATATTTACAAGTAAGGTTTGATCCCATTTTCTCCCATTATCCAAAATCTTAACCCTTTGATATTTTAGATACTAATGAATTAACGATCGGGAAAATGTTACACAATATTTGGCCAAGGAACATTTTAATGCTCCCACTCAATTAGTGAGGGATAAGCTGTAGTGTTGAGTATAGTTTTATGAAAGATCTCAAACTTTGCGAGAAATTCTTGAAAAATTCATACTCGAACACTACACCTTGCCATTCTAGCCTATGATAATATGATAAATGACTTAAAAATGTATCTAACTTGACACTTTTTACTGTTCTGTGTAGCCATCTTTTTTTTCCTATATTATCATTAAACTTTGTGATTTCGTACATTGTGTGTACCGGTTGACCTGCTTGACTGGTTAGCAGGTTGCCTTAACGATCGTTAAATTTTTTTATTACAACGTTAGTCCTTTATATTAACGGCTATTAACATAAACACTTAAATTTTGATTTTATTTTAAATAAAACGTAAAACCTTAAAAAAAACATGTAACTTTATATAAAAAATATAAGAATAAATTTACACATGCATATATAGAAAATTTTAAAAAATCATTATTTTTAAACATGTGCTAGTTACTTTTAAAATTTATATAAAATATCTTATATATAACTTAACTTTTTCGTACTTTATAAATCTTAATTTTTTGCGAAAAATAATAATATTTTTTTTTTAATTTAAAATTTTCAAAAGTATAAGTCATACTTTTTTACAAAAATAAAATGAAATTTTTTAAATTCCTTTTTTTACAAAAACAATCGTACCTTTTTAAAAATTTTGAACTTTTGTTTTTTTATTTTATATAAATTGTGTGTATATATAATTTTATTTAGAAAACTTTTTTTCAAAATAATAATTATTTTTCTTTTTGTAATCTTAAAATTTTTAAAGTAAAAAACCGTACTTTTTTTTAAAAAAGTTTTTGGAACCTTCGATTTTTTTGCAGATAATCATGCTATTTTTTTAGAATTTTAATGTTTTCAAAACCAAATGTCATACTTTTTCACAAAAATTTTTTTGAAAGAAAAGTAATTTTTTTGCAATAAAGAAAGTAACTTTTTTGTGAAAAAAAAGTTATTTCGTTTAAAAAATTAAAAAAAATTATATATACACACAATTTATATAAAAGAAAAAAAGGTTTTCAATTTTGTAAAAAGGTATGATTTTTTGTAAAAAAACACGACTTTTACTTTTGTAAACTTAAATTTTTTTTAAATAATAGTATGTTTTTCTGCAAAAAATATCGAAGGTTCAAAAAACTCTTTGTAAAAAAAGTGCGGTTTCTTACTTTAAGAATTTTAAGATTAAAAAGAAAAATAATTTTTTTGTAAAAAAAAATTATTTCGTAAAAAAAATTTATAAAAAAAGTTATATATACACACAATTTATATAAAATAAAAATAAAAAGTGTTTAAAATTTTGTAAAAAACTAATTTCAAAAATTTCGATTTTGTTTTTGTAAAACACGTTTTATATAAATTTTAAAAGTTAACTAAAACAAGTTTAAAAATAATAATATTTAAAACATTTTTATTCAAACGTGCGTAAATTATATCTCTAAAGAAAATTTTTGTACAAAGTTATATACTTTTTTTAATGTTTTACGTTTTATTTTAAAAAAAATCAAATTTTAAGTGTGTATGTTAATGGCCGTTAATATAAAGGACTAACGTTGTAATAAAAAATTTAACGGTCGTTAAGGCAACCTGCTAACCAGTCAAACAGGTCACCAGATACACACAATGTACAAAATTACAAAGTTTAATGATAATATAGGAAAAAAAAGATGGCTACACAGAACGGTAAAAAGTGTCAAGTTATATGCATTTTTAAGTCATTAACCCATGATAATATTATTTACATATTCACAAGAGTTTATGGAAGTGACCTTTTAGAATCGAACAACACATCACGTGGTCCGTTGTAGTAGTCGATAGTCGTTTCCATATGGGCTGCCACCAATAAACCTTTCCAAGTTCTTCATCTACCGTCTTTCTTTCATCTTTTTGTCAATCCTTTCCATCATTGCCCTTGCTCTCTTCTTTTCCAACTTTGTCCACTTATGGTTTGGTAGCCCTTTCACATGGTTGTCGACATTGAGATGATTTAACTCTCATTAGTCGATTTGCATCGCTTTGATTGACGTAAATGATACCTTCATTTGGTTGTCGAACTCCGGTGTAACGCGTTTTGTTCTTGTATACTGTTCGGACGGAGTCGGGTCTCGTTAGATTGAGCTTCTTTTGGTAGCTTTCGAGACCAAGTTGAAGATTTTCCACCCTTTCGCGAATGACCGTTCGTCTTGTATACATTCTGGCCGTCACATTTAACGCATACTTTTCGTCAAGAAAAATAAAAAAGAATATGACCACATTTGAACGCAAAGTTAAAAGTATTTATGTAAAACTTAAGAATAAAAAAAATCAAGTGTAAATACAGAGAATATTTTCGTAAATTTATGTGATAATTGAGATTATGTATGTAACTTTTCACATAGCAATGATTTTCGTCAAGTGATAACTTATAAATATTATTTGTGTACTTTATGTTACATAGTTATAACTAGCGATCACGTTGTTAACTTTAAAAACGTTCTTGCATGCTTTTAAGACGGTTCTATGTAATCACGGTTAGAGCATTGGAACTATTTTGCCATATTTCCCATTTTCGCAATGAAATTATTGTTATATTTACAAATAAATTTGAAATCAAAATGCGGTAGATGAAAAAAATCGTGTACGTTAAATATTAAAATTAAAGTATTCTATATTGACTCAGTGAAAAAAAGAGTGTCAACCAGGGGCGGAGCTATGCCTTGGCCACATGTGGCACGTGCCACACATAGATTTTTCATGTAAAGCAGGGCGGATTTGGATGATGAATTTGATTTCAGGCACTAAACTGATAACAATGTGCTCAAGAATGAAAAGTGTGAATTTTTACAAACAGAATGAAGTTAAAGTCGATTAATATAGCTATGTACAGTAAGTTAGAAACTGGGTTAAAGATGGTGGCATACGTATGGTTGTGAATGAAGAAGATGGACACTTTTGAGTCATTTACACTTTTGCTCCCTACAGTTTCTGAATTTTATACATTGTCTTATTTTTTGTTTTAGTTCAAAAAATGTAAGAAGGTATCGAAGTAACATTATTGACCCTTGTTTTAAAACACAAACATTATTTTGATTGGTCATAACTCATAAGTGACTGAGCGTCACATGCTAGTTGCCTAGTTACCGTCTAAAAAGTTATTCAATAAAATTATTGTTATAAATTTACCATCATCTATTGTTTCTAAGATTGTATTGTGTTTGATTTCTTTTAGTTTTTTGATATTTATTTTTTCTTTCACGTCTTAGAGCGGGAGGAATCTTGGCTGATGGCTAGGCGCCATGGCCATAACGCAACAAAAATCCACGGCGCAGGGCTCCGTGGTGTTGCGCCATGGCTCCTGCGTCATGCCCACCAGCCCTCGCAATGGGGTTTTCTGATTTTTATTTTATTTTTTTATTTGAATTATTAAAGTGGATATATGTGGACCCCTTATACCACTTTTTACTCCCACGACACCAGTTTTCCCACGGCTCAGTGTTACCAGTGAAAACTTGTGCCGTGGGAAAAAAAAGCTGACGTGGCAGCACTTTTTGTGTCATGGCACCAAGCCATGGCACAAGGATTCCTGTGCTCTTAGTGTTCTCGAGTTCAAGCATCATGATGTGTAAATACTAGTTTTTTTTAGAATTTGTTGTAAGGTAATCGGTGTAACTATACTAGCTTAGATATGATTTTTCTAAACCCTGCAATTTTTATTTCAGACCAGGGCCGGCCCATTGTTGTTGGAGGCCCTAGGCAATAATGATTAAGAGGCTCCGTTACACTTTCAGATTAAAGAGAAATTTCATATAACCTTGAATTACACGACTTATACATGTTTAACATATTATTATATACATAATATTAAAAATATGTGGCCCTTTTTCAAGTGGAGGCCCGGTGCGATGGCACCACTTGCACACCTTTTGAGCCGCCTCTGTTTCAGACTTTGTATTAGTTATAATTTGAGGTAAAAAAATCACTTATGCTACACATATATAAATAACCTGGATCCACTACTGGTGTCAACGACACATTGATGCATTCCATAAAACCACATTTGAACGCAAAGTTAAAGTACACAAATACAGAGAATAACAATTGAGATTATGTATGTAACTTTTCACATAGCAATGGTTTTCGCAAGTGATAATGTATAAAGATTATTTGTGTACTTTATGTTACATAGTTATAGATAGCGATGACGTTATTAACTTTAAAAATATTCTTACATTCTTTTAAGACAGTTCATGTAATCACTGTTAGAGCATTGGAACTATTTTGTCATATTTCCTATTTTCACAATGAAATTATTGTTATATTTAAAAATAAAATTGAAATCAAAATGTTGTAAAAGAAAAAATCGTGTATGTTAAATATTAAAATTAAAATTAAAATACTTCTAAATTGGCACAGTGAAAAATAAATAGTCAATGCTTACACGTGGGCACATATTTTTGATAACTTAACTCTAAAAACTCAAAAAATGAATGTTAAAAAAAAAAAAACTCAGAAAATGAAAAGTCACCGGAAAATGGCTGCTGATCAACGCCCACCTTCTTTCTTCCATATCTTGATCAACCCATCTTCACCTCATATGGTAGTTTACTACTCTCGAATGTGTTTGCATGTGCTTATTTATAACTATTTTACACTCAAATGTGTTTGCATGTAATGTTTTTATAACTTTTTTTGCAGCCATTGCCACCTGTATTTGTCACAAAGCACTTAGGAAATGAAATCTTGGAAGACCCAATAATTAAAACTGCAAATGGAGGGTATGTATGGAAATTAAAAATGAAGAAAATGGATGATGATCATGGTTTTTGTTTTGTTGATGGTTGGTGTAATGTAGTTAAGGATGTTGGTTTATCTTTTGGAGAATTTCTGTTGTTTAGATATGTTGGTCGTTCTGGTGTTTTCTTAATGCATGTTTATAGTATTAATGGTTGTGAAAAGATTTTAGTACCTAAAATTAAGGTTTTAGATTATGGGTGTATTGATGATGATGATGAGGTGGAAGAAGAAGAGGATGTGGTGTATGACATGGATGATGATGATGATCATCATGTGGAAGATGATGATGATGATGATGTTGAATTTGATGATGACATGGATGAAGATGATGTGTTGTATGACGTGGATGATGATGATGATGTGGAAGATGAGGATGATGTTGAGTTTGTTTATGATCGTGATGATGATAATGATGACGTGGATGTAGACAGCAACGATGGAGATCCTTTCTTTATATTGACTAGCTCAAAAAGCAACAGAAATAAGCTGGTAAGATTTATTGATCGCATTCTCTAGGAGGTGTTTTTGTTGGCTTATTGGGCTTACGAACTTATCAAGTTGAAGTTGTGGCCTTAGATAATCATTTTCCGAAAAATTGGGCTTATGAGATTTCCAGATTAATATAGGCTTCTAAACTCGGTATATAAGCTAACACAACCACATCCGTAATCTTAGTTACTTTTAAATTTGGAGTGTGTTTTCGATTGCACTAAAAATGGTTATTAATTGCTTGCTGATATACTCTTAACAGGCAAATAAGCTGTTAGAACTAAATAAGCATATGTTATTGAACTATTGAATAGTGCTAGAAGTGGTCACATATGCTCAAATAAAGTGGGTCACTGTAGTTTACATGATACTTTACTCCAACAAGTTAATAAAATTAGTTGCTCTTAGCACTTAAGAAAACGCCCCTAATTTGACTATAGCAAGTGTTAGTTTATATACATAATTCGAAGTATACAGATAGTTAGTTACCAACTTGAATATATTTAGGTGCGCTTATTTCTTATAGAATAACTATATAAAAAACTTCAATAATGAACATGAAACACACATCTAATTCAACTTTCTTTGTTGGTACTATTAGCGGTTCTCGCCGGATTTTGTAGCCTTGGCGAGAATAGATACCAGAGAAACCATAACCTTAAAAAATGATGACGGCTGTGAGAAGATAATGACCGTGCAAACTGATAAAAAGAGCAAGTCGTCGAGTTACTATGTGGCCGCAGGGTGGAAGGAATTCCAGCGAAATAATGGTATATCGGAAGGTGATAAATGTGTATTTAAGTTCATTGCAAGTGAAGATAAGATATGTCTAGTAAAAGTCACCAAGAAAAAAACTCCAGCAAGGCCTCTCCCATCAGCCATCGAAGCTCCACTAACGGAAGTAGATGCTGACGATGTGGAAGATGATGATGGTATGGAGTATAAGGACGCGGAAGATGATAATGATAAGGATGAGGATGAAGATGTTGAACTTGTTGATGAAGATGATCCTTTCTTTGTGGTGACCATTACTCCAACCCACAACCGTGTGCTGGTAAAATTTACAGTCAACGTTATTCAAATTCGCCTACTCTGATCTTAGCTTTACTAAGAAGTTTGTTATGGATTGCACTTCAAATTTTTATTGCATGGATTCTTATTTACATTAAGATAGGTAAGGAAACACAAATTATTATGAACTTAAACATGCTGAAAGTTATTCATTAGCAAATAAACAGTTTTTAAAGATACTTGGTTTTAAATTTGGTTCTTTTAAAGGAAAAGTGGAAAACCCATAATATCAACTACAATGATTAAGATAGTTTGCTTTAGAGTTGTTTAGGATTGAAGATTTTTAAGAGTTTAGACAGTGTAGAAATAAGTAGGTAGCAATTTGATTAAACATTACATGTAAAATAAGCAAATAATAAGCAGCTTTAATATCAAACTGACAAACTTTCATTGGATGTATTAGCGCATGCCTGCAGACTTTGTGCGGTCGGCTAGAATAGATAGCAAAAGAACCTTAAGGGTAAGAAGTCTTGATGGAAAAGAGATGGCAATGCCCGTGCAGTTTGATACACAATACGGTTACCACGCAAAACGATACTATCTGCTGAAGGGGTGGAAGGATTTCATGCAAGGTACTAACATATCAGAAGGAGATAAATGTGTGTTTAAATTTATCACACGTGAAGATAAACTGTGTCTAGCAAAAATCACCAAGCCATGGCCAGCTGCCGAAGCTCTGCCGACTGAAGTTAATGATGATGATAAGGACGAGAATAAAGATGTTGGACCTGTTGATGATATAGATCCTTTCTTTGTGGCAACTATTACTGCAGGCCAGAATTCTAGGCTGGTAAGATTTTAGCCTATAAAGAGTTTTTTTATTGCACTCAAAAGGGTTCATTACATGCTTCTTTTTAACAGCTAGACATCAAACACTTTTACTTACATGTAATGTGTTTTTATTTGATCTTGTTTTAAAAGCAATTAAACTGTTTTGACTGATACGTGGTTTCAAATTCGATTTGAAGGAAAAACAATAAACAAATATGCAGCTTAAAAAACCAAAAAATGCCTCTAATTGAATAGTTTGGTTTAGAAGGGATGAAGGGTGTTTGGGATTTGGATTTGGCTTATTCTAAAGTGTCTATATTGTAATTCAAAAACAAGGTACCAACTTACCTATATCTATAAAATTAGCATGTAAGTAATAATGAAAAAACACGGAACGCCACTAATTCTTTTTTTTGCATGTTGATATTATTAGTACCTGCCGAACGATTTTGTGGGGTTGGCTGGAATAGATACCAAGGAAAACATACTAATGATAAGCCTTGACGGAACTGAGTATCAAATGGATGTTCGAAAGTACAAACGAAGGGTCTCGACACATTACCACTTGTACAGGTGGAATGCCTTCATGCGCAGTAATAATATATCAAAAGGTGATAAATGTGTATTTAAGTACCTTACAAGTGAAGATAAAATGTGTCTAGCAAAAATCATTAAAGCTCCGGCGAGGGAAGTTTATGTTGATGATAGGGATCCCTCCTTTGTGACGACTATTACTATAACCGACAAGTATATGCTGGTAAGTTTACGATTTAAATTGTTTTTTCCTAAGATTTTAGCCTGCAAATAGTGTGTTTTGGATTGTACTTAAGACAGCTATGTACTCTCAAAACAAAGACTATCCTCTATCATAAATTATATTTATGTTATGTTCAGTTTTAATACATAGTAGTATTTAACTACAAATTACTAAGTTTTCATTGTAACTTAATTAACGACAAATCATAAGATACTTCACTAGCAAGTAACAGCTCTAACTAATTATCTTTCTCTTTTTGCATGTTAATATTAGCGGATACCACCAGGTTTTGTAGCGTTGTCCAGAATAGATACCAAGGAAAACATAATAATGAAGAGTCTTGACGGAAATGAGAGTCAAATGGCTGTACGACTGCACAAACGAGTTAACTCGGCGCAATACTACTTGTCACTAGGTTGGGTGGCTTTCAAGCAAAGTAATAATATATCACAAGGTGATGAATGCGTATTTAAGTACATTACGAGCGAAGATAAAATGTGTCTAGTAAAAATCACGAAACCTTTCGCGAAGGAAGTTGATGATGGTATGGATGAGACGGATCCTTTCTTTGTGGAGACTGTTACTCCATCCCGAAAGTCAATGCTGGTAAGATTCATGATCTCGTTTAATTTTTCTAGAGATTCTAGCCTACAAAGACTTTGCATTGGATTTCACTCAAAAGGATTTATCACTTTATTGAATGCTCATATTTTTAGTTTTTTTTTTAGCTAAAGGGTTACCTGGTAAAATCTCGTATATAATTTTATAGAGGTAGATATTCCATTATTGCTCTCTTAAAGTTACTAATGAGTGTTTTTATTTGATACTTTGTTAGAAAAATAAGTAATCCTGCTTATGCTTATTTAAACTGTTGACTAGAAAACAATTTTGAATCATAGTTTGTTTAAAAATCGTCTTGTAAGCATCTTTATTTAAATAATAAACCATTAGCTTAGGGTGGTTTGAATTTGGCTAGTTTAGAGCGTCTTATTCGTATTAGAAAATTAGTTCTAACTTGCGTGTTTATAAAAAAATAATCATACAAAGTAACTCCCAATACCGTCGTCCACGGGTTATAATTGGTCCCAATACCGTCTTCCATGGTGTATGGAGGAGGTTGAGACGTACACAACCCTACCCCTACCTATGGTAGAGAGGCTGCTTCCGGTTATACAAAAGGTATAAAAAGGACCTCCGACCTAGAACAATATAAGTAGTGATAACAGACAAGTATTGCCTCTAATTAGTTTCGTCTTTTTTGCATGTTGACATTAGCTGCTGCCAACAGATTTTGTGGCGTTGGCTAGAATAGGTACCAAGGAAAACATAATAATAAAAAGTCTTGACGGAAAGGAGACGCAAATCGCCTTACAGTCTTACAAATTAAAATGGACAACAAGATACTGCTTTTCAGTGGGGTGGGCGGCTTTCAAGCGAAGTAATAATATATCTGATGGTGATGAATGTGTGTTTAAGTACATTAAAAGTGAAGATAAAATATGTCTAGAAAAAATCACCAAGAAAATAACTCGGCCAACGCTGGTGCCTACAAAAGTTGATAATGATGACATGGACGATAAGGATGGAAAGGGTGAAGATGCTCAACTTGTTGACGAGGAAGATGATTATGATGTTGATGAGGATCCTTCCTTCATACTGACTATCTCAAACGCCAACCGGAAAATGTTGGTAAGCATATATTATTTTGATTTTTTGCCTAAAAAAGTTGCTTTTATAAGGGTTGATTGATTGCATGGTGTGCAAAGCTACGGAATTTTTTGATTCTTCATTGTAGCCAAATAGGTTAAACCGTAAAACTGGTTACATGTGTTTATTAGCAATATAGTACTCGTAAGTCGTAACAGTTATAAATAAATACTTTGTTTAGAAAACAATTCCTCAAACATCAGAGATATAAAGTTTTTCTTATAACATCAACAAATAAGCGGTTTAAAAAACTAAAGAAAACAACCCTAACTTAACAACCTTGCTTCGAAGTCATTTAGGGTGTTTGTAATTGGATATTAAAGTGTTTATATTGTTGAATTCAAAAGCAAAGAACGTTTTTTAAAATAACTCTACTTTATCAAAAGTTACTTCCTGAAAAAAAACGTCAAAGATATAAGGCGCCTTAAAGACTTGAGAAACCGACCTAACTACTTTACTTGGATTCGAATAATTTACCTTGGTGGGGTTTTCGGGATTGTCTGTTTATAAAAATAAGTAGGTACTTGTTAGATTATACTTAGGTAACTATTTCTAATAAAAAGCAAGTAAATAGATGTAACAACAAAACAAAACACACCTCTAACCAGTGTTGCAAAAAACGTCGGGCGCGGACGGTCGACCACCTTCAAAGCTGAATTCGCGGATTGAAATTTTATATTTTATATTATTATTATTATTATTATTTATATTTATGTTTGGTTTTGGTTATTTTTAGTCACTTTTGATTGAAGTCCCTAAGTTCTTTGTTTGGCCTATGTGTAAGTCACTTTTGATTGAAGTCCCTAAATTAGCGTTTTTTTAAATAAAAAGTACGCCGTATATCTTTTTTTTTTCTATCCACCATATCATGTTTTTTCGTCTTCCCTTACAACCATTACATCACAAAGTTTATTATAACACACCATTTAGAAACAAAATCCGACCAATTAAAAGAAAAACCTAATTTAAAGTTTTAAAACCGTGTTGACCACCGTTGACCACCATTAACCGTCGTGTTGACTGCCATGGTCGTTTTTTGGCTGCCTAGGATTAAATCGAGGCGGATGGAGGCCGCATAGACCTATTTTTACAACACTTCTTCTAATTTAACTTTCCCATTAACCGTCGTGTTGACTGCCATGGTCGCTTTTTGGCTGCCTAGGATTAAATCGAGGCGGATGGAGGCCGCATAGACCTATTTTTACAACACTTCTTCTAATTTAACTTTCCCATTAACCGTCGTGTTGACTGCCATGGTCGTTTTTTGGCTGCCTAGGATTAAATCGAGGCGGATGGAGGCCGCATAGACCTATTTTTACAACACTTCTTCTAATTTAACTTTCTTTGTTTACTTGTTTTTATTATTAGCGGTTCTATCCTGATTTTGTAGCCATACAATATTTTGCAATTTATATTGTTTTATCCAAAAGCAAAACAACAGATCTTTTATGATTCTTTGTTTGAAGTCGCATCTAAAAAAAATGTGAATAAAATTAGTCGCTTCGATCCGGGCTACGCCCATGGCATTCAACAAATAAGGGACATAAACTTTTATAATCATTGAGACTCGTTTAACCCATTTTTAGGCTTAAATTCCGTAAAAGAGTGTTCTTATACTTTGATCCTGCCAAATAAATATAAGTTAAAAATGTGAAGTTCTAGGTGATCAATTTTTTATTAAAACAATGGTTTGAGCTGAAATCCAATTTTATAATGATTTTCTCAAACAAGGGATCAGACTTGGAATCGCTTTTTTCTTCCCCGCGATATACATAAAATCTGGTAAGTTCTAGCACAGCGTTTAAACGGCGTCCCTATATTTCTTAATGAATTTTGACATGTTTGATTGGGTTAGTTTTAACATGATACATACTTAGAACCAAAAAATAACTCTTAGTTTGAAGTAATATACATTAAACAATTGTCCAAGTTTTTATATAAGTTGGTATGCGGTTTTTGTTTGACATTACGGAGGCCCTGTGTAATATTAATTTTAATTAAAATCAAGGCCTAACAATATTCGTAAAATAATATTTAAAAAAATAAAATGAGACATAATCGTATAGAATATGTATACATATTATATAAACTTTTTGAGCTCCTATATATTTGAGGGTGTGTATATTTGAGGGCACACCTGACATCGTCACTCCCTCTAACACGGCTGTGTTGATTGAATGTCAAACCTTTAAAAGTCGGCGCATTGACAAAGAAACTGGAAAATGTTTTCAAAGGAATAAAACTTGATGTGAACATTGTTGTACGATACCGACAACAAACCCGAAGTTCGATCACGGAACGCTAGATCACGAGTTGTATCGAGCACAAGTAACGAATCCGAGAGACTGCAAAGAACCGACAAATATATGCACACGGTATACTCTCAAACCCACCCCTCATTTATTAAAAACCTAATAAAGATTTATTACATTGAGGAAGAATTGTTCTATTAGAGTAAAAGGTATCATGACGAAGCCACTCGTCGTGCCCATGTGGTATGTTCGTCGGCTTTCGGCGGTGTTCGTTGCCACGCCCCCCTACCAATTCTGCGGGCTCTCTTTGGTTAACCGGCGAGGCAACGACGAGGATAGCGGAGGAAGTAGCCGTTGGCTAGTGGAAAGTTGCCGTTTGAATTAAAAAAAAATTCTTAACATTTATATATACAACCTTCATTTAACAGTTTTTACACACCACATTATTTCTATTCTCTCTACACAACAAAAAATATCTTAACATCCCAAATGATCAATACCCAAATCTCAATTTGACGGGGCTCCATCAAACCCCTCGACGCCATCGTCACAAAACTCAATCATCGTCTTCCCAGGTTCCATCTGGCTCACAATACCCATTCCCTCCATTTACTCAAAACTATTCCCCCAATTAACACCGGGACAAATTTACCAACAAAAACAAATCTTATTTTACAACGCTCAATTTAATAGCCAATTTTATCCCATTGAACAATAACAAGTGCCCGAAACCCAATTCAAAGTTCCAAAGTCACGATCACCAGCCGAAAAAGGCAATCGCAGAAAAAACAAAGCAAATAAATCAAAAGCCGTTGATTTGGATTTGTGGAAGCTCCGAGTCAGGAACCGGTACGTTGGACGGAAGCCGAGGAGGTGCTATTGACGAAATGTTGGTGTGGTGTTTCGGAAAACGCCGAAATTGGCAACGATCAAAACCTTGATTATTTTTGGGGCAGATTCTTCGAGATTTCAACGAGCAAACAACCGGGATGCGGCGCACAAAGAACATGATTACTGGAAAATGGGGTCGGATGAATCCCGATGCTCAAAAGTTTCATGCGATTTAGAAAGGAATAAATCTTAAGAGTGGGTGGAATGATGAAGATGTTTTTGAAGCCGCGAAGGATGAATTTGTTTCGGCATATAAAGGAAGAAGATATAGTTACGCTCACGCGTGGAGGCTCTTCAGACTTCACCCAAAATGGGTCGGGGCAGATACGGTTGTTGTGGATGATCATAGGAAGTATTTGGTGATGATGAACGTCTTCGACCTCCAGGAAAAGCTCGACCCGCCAAGAAGTCAAGATCAGAGTGAGAGCACTGAGCACCTGGAGGAACATCGTCCGGGTCATCGTCGAAGGAAGTACTGGAAACTGCAATGCATCAAAAATTCCTCTCGGCTAAATCCGCGTATGATGCACAAACTAAGTTAGCCGATATGCAGATTCTCGCGCTTGATGCCGAGGCAATGCCGGAACCAAAGAGGACGGTCATGTGTCTACAACAAGAGGAAATCATAGCCCGACATGCCCCCCCCCCCCAAAAAAAAAAATTAGGAGTTTAGTTTTATTATTGTGTTTTTAAATTTTCGTAATTTTTTTTCGTATCGTATTTTTAATTTCCGTATTTGTAATTTCAATTTCCGTATTTGTAGTTTTTATTTTGAATGAAATGAATTTTAATTTGTGAAAATGAAAAAAGAAAAATAAAAGATAGTGGTGGGGCCAAAGTGAAGAGGGGTTGGTGTGTTGTGAGTGAAGGAGTATTTTTGTTAGTTGTTTTGTGATGATGTGGCGCTGATGTGCCAACTGTGGGGCCAAAGTGAACAAGGTTTTCTTAGTCATGATACCTTTACTCTTAGGATCTCCCCTCATCCATATTTACATTTACAGTATACAAAGTCTAATAAGAAACTTCCCATGAACAAACTTAAGGAGGTTAGCCTAAATACTTTCTAATATTAGTCTATTTCTAAATTATATAAGAAAGTACACTTAATACCCTAACCTATGTTTAATATTACTCCTAATATTGTAACAATTTCCACCTTACGAGTAACACTTAAATATAACCGATACTCAACACCTTTAACCTCAACACCTTTAACCTGTGTTGGAACCTCGAACCGGGGACCACCTTTTCGACGAGGCATTGTAATTTCGTAATTTCTCTAGATTAGCTTCCATAGAATCCTTCACTTTCTTCTTCTCAGCAACATTATCCCCCGCACCTTGTTGTCCAGGTACTCCGGTTACCGTAATGTTTTCCCTACCTTTATACCAAGGTGTACCTTTTCATGCTTATTTACCAAGCAGCCCGTGTTTGTCTTTTCTTCAGGTTTTTTGTCCTCCAGCCATCTTTGAGTCACTGCAGCATGATCGTTCCAACCATCTTTGAGTCACTGCAGCATCATCGTTCCAACCATCTTTGAGTTACTGCAGCATCATCGTTACTAACCTGAAAAACCTCAAAACCTTAGCTTCACGATCCCCTGTAGTTCCACCTCAAACCAAACACGTTTATCAACATGGACTCTTGTGACCAAGTTGCTTGTACCCAATTTGTTTATGACCAAGTTGTTTGAACCGAACTTGTTTAAAACCAAGTTTTTTTAATCCAACTTGTTTTGGACCTCCATGGTTTTGTACACCAAAGGTTTTCACTTTTGCTTCCAAAGTATACACATTTCCCGATCCCGGTTCTTCTAACCCGACAACCCTTGTTTCTACCAATATGGTGCTAAGGACTTAGTCATATACAAACTAGTCAACTTTATCCAAATTCTTGCAACAACAACACATGTTTCCTTGGTAACTTCCCATAAAACATGGTCTCCCAAGCATAGAATCAAAGTACTGTATGCCTTCTTCATCAAAAGTATGCCTTCTTCATCAAAGCAGAAATGTCTCTAATTCAACATCATCCCTGATGTACCATTAAAGCACACATCTTTATTTGCCATAATGAAGTCATTTACCCGTCAAATTTTTCTATGTCAAACCTAGTTATCGAACAAGCCATTCTTCTTTAACCTTGCTACTAGGGGTGGAAACGAGCCGAGCTGCTCGTGAAAAGCTCGGGATCGGATCGGTAAAAAGCTCGAACGAGCCGAGCCCAAACAAGCTCGTGCTCGAGCCCGAGCTCGAGCCTAAGTTTTAGCTCGTTTATTAAACGAGCTCGAGCCCGAGCTTTACGTACAAAGCTCGTTTAGGCTCGCGAGCCTAAACGAGCCTAATGTTTTATACACAAGCTTAATAACAATCTTATTAACGAGCCTAATTTAGATATATTACGAGCCGAGCTCGAGCCAAATTTTATGTTTACATTGCAAAATCGTATAAACGAGCCGAGCCCGAGCTTGTCCCATACCACGAGCCGAACTCGAGCCTAATTAATAAGGCTCGAAACGAGCCGAGCTCGATCTCGAGCTTTGTAAAACTTAAACGAGCCTAGCTCGAGCTCGTTTCCACCCCTACTTGCTACAAACCTTGTCAAGTTGTTAATTAACCAACTTTACCAACAAGCCTCGCAAGCCGTGTGCAATATATTCATTGTTGCTAAAACCTTTTCTTGCAAATCGAATTTGTTAGATAACCCTAAAACCCCGATTTCGTACAAGCATACCCCGATCGTTAACTTAAAACCCTAAGCAAACCACGATCAAACTTGAACCACAAGAAAATACTCTTCTTGCAAATCGAATTTATTAGACCCAAGCAAACCACGATCGAAACTTGAACTACAAGAAACCGGAAACTACAAACCTTCATGATATGTTTTATATAAATTTAAAACTATAACCGAATTGACCAAAGTTATAATTAAAAAAAACTTGACGACTTGATTCACCCACACTTCCATTCCTTGTAGAGGAAGACTAATTGCTTGATGTATGAGCGGTAACGACGTAAATGGCATGTACATGCATGCATGTATAAGGATTTAACTCCTTTTGTGGTTTCCTACGTTAACCCTTTTTAGTTTTTCCTTTTTTTTGTTAAAAAACAAACCGCCAAACGAAAAAGCGTAAACCTTTGTGTTTCTCTCGTTAACGATCGCCACTTCACAAGTCGATTCATAATCGAGAATCGATCTTTGATGTTTCGGACCAACTCGAACCTTAATCTAGCACTCGATCTTCGGAGACCATAATAATGTGTGTCTTTGATACCACTTGTTGTACGATCCTGACAACAAACCCGAAGTCACGATTTGTATTGAGCACAAGTAGCGAATACGAGAGACTACAAAGAACCGATAAATATATTCACACGGTATACCCTCAAACCCCCTTTATTAAAAAGCTAATAAAGATTACATTGAAGAGAATAAATGTTCTATTAGGACCCCCCTCACCCCTATTTATAGAGATGAGGGTAGGCACCTTGTTAAGTCTAAAAGGTAACAATGATGATTGGAAACAAAGTGAAAAGTGATTCTTTGATTGGCACATTGACATACTGATGGTTGAAATTTTCGTCTCTCAAGTTAAGGATTTAAATTCCATATTTAAACATACTTTTGGGTGTGTTATTGTCATTAGAAGTGGCGGACGTGGACAAGTGTATGTTGATGATCACCGGATAAACCAAACTCCCACGTAGTTAAGAAAATTCAGTAAAACCATGTCTCCCCATGGTCCGCCATGCACCACCCACCTTCTAAGGCCACTTCACACACATCTACACGCCTACAACCACCCAACACTCCACAGTTCCCCGTGGGCTTTTCTCCAATCGCCGAACTCGTCACCCCAGTCAAAATCATCATCAACACCCCACCACTACCACGACCCTTTTTTTCACAATAACTTTTTCCATTGGGTATAAAAATTTGAACACATCAAGTCATTCACAACTTCGGATTTCATTGGTTAGTAATTTAAGTTTTTTAGTTAACTTGAGAAGAAACATGCCTCCCCTTACTAGACCTCCCATAAACCAAATTAAGGAGGTTAGCTTAAATACTTGTTAATATTAGTCTATTCCTAATCTAAATTACAAAGTACACTTAACATCCTAACCTATGTCTAATATTACTCCTAATATTCAAACAAACATGAATTATTTTGTTTACAACATTCAATAGGAATATGTTTTTTAGTCTTGCCCGAGCAACAAAAATGTGTGAACCGGCCTTGTTTGCCTTGTTGAGTGTTTGAGATTTGACTATATTTAGGTGCATGTTCCTTACAATAGGAACAGTTTCTAATTGGCAAACTGGATATATAAAAACAACTGCGGTTTAACTTGTCGAGATGCAAATCTAACTAACACACACTAACAACTTCACTAGTTTCTAAGATATTCTTTTATAGTTGTTACTAAAGAACATAATGGGTCTCACCGCCGCACAGACTTAGTAATCCTTGTCTCCCTGGAGAGTTTTACGTCGCTGCTTCAAAATTGTTTGCGCTTGGGAGGAGAGGTTTACGTCACTGCTTCACATTTGTTTGCACTCAGAAGGAATTGAGCTCGAGACATTTCTTATATTACTGCACAGACTTAGTAATCCTCTTAGTGGTTAAATCTGCGCATTTTATAGTGATATTACTTCTAGTTGAAAGGAGCTTCTATCATTGGTGGTCTGTGGTGATCACCATTGTTTGTTGGAGCAAAATTAGCGGTTTTGCACATTTTTTTTTTCTAACACTACATTAGAAAACTTCTACCCTTTGATTAATTTGTATTCGTATTTTTTATTCTAACACTACATTATCTTTTGACCATTTTTGTCACAAAAACTACCTCTAAAATGATATGTGCTTTTGAAAGAGCAACTCGTGTTCCTTTGCATGCCAAAAAAGAGCTTTTGATGCTTAAAGATGACTTTATAAGGATGCATTTACTTTTAATTACCGATACCATCAATATACTTTTAAATTTTTTTATCAAGTTGAACCAAACGTATATATTGTGACATTACTAGCCCATTTAGCCAACGATCGTTTGCAAAATTAGTCCTTTATATTAACGGGCATTTTTAATTAACTAAATTTTTTATTTTGTTGATGTCTAAGGTATAAGTGTCTAGTTTCCTAATTAGTAAGAATAAAGGTCGGTTGTTTATGTCCAACTCAACCAGGCCCGTACTCATTGTAAGAGTCGGTTCCCCCTCATCTCTATAAAAGGAGGTGAGGGGGAAAGTAGTAATACGTCATTCTTTCAATAAACTAATCAGTCGATTAGGAATTTACCTTGTGGCCTTCTGGTTTACTAGGAATCGATCGCTGAGGGTTTTGTTGATCGGATATATAGATCTACAAAGGAGCAGCTAGTCAATCGACTTTAAAGGGTAGTTGGTTTTCAGTGTTGAAGATCGACTGAAGATCTGCCATTGTTGTTGTGGAGTAACAGAGAGAAAGAGAAGAAGGAGATAAAGAAAAAAGATCTAGGTGACGTATATTAATCAAAAGTTTTTTTTTGGTTTTGGGCCTATATCACTTATTCCTTATTTGTGTTGGGCCAAAGGATTTTTTTTTCTTTGGGCTTAACAAGGTTATATATTTTTCTTTTGTTTTATTTGTATAAGACATAAAGATTAATGTATTTTGAAGTGTGTACACAAGGGGACTTCGTGATTCGTAATTGCGAGGTTTAATATATCATAAGGTTTAGCGAACCATCGAAGGGGCTTTGCCGGTTTGTGATTGTGAGGTTTTATCACAAGGTTTAGCAAATCAACAAAGGGATTAAAGAATGACGGGAGCCAAGTTTGACATCGAAAAATTTGATGGAACTGGTGATTTCGGGTTATGGAGAATCAAGATGCGTGCTTTATTAATCCAGAACGGATGTGAAGCAGATTTGGAGGTTTTACCCGCGAATATGGAAGCTGAAGAGAAATCTAAGCTTGATAAGAAAGCTCATAGTGCCATGATTTTTTGTTTAGGTAACAAGGTCCTGAGAGAGGTTATCGGGGAGATGACTGAAGCGGGGGTTTGGTCAAAGCTCGAGTCTTTGTACATGACAAAGTCATTGGCCAACAAGTTGTACCTGAAGAAGAAGTTGTATACATTCTACATGCCGACTGAACGAAAGATTTCCGAGCATATAGATGAGTTCAACAAAATTGTTCTTGATTTAGCAAATATTGAGGTAAAATTCGAGGATGAAGATCTTGCTTTATTGTTACTCACTTCTTTACCAGCATCATACGAACACTTTGTAGATACCTTGCTCTATGGACGGGAAGCTTTGACTTTGGAGGACGTGATGGCCACACTAAATTAAAAGGAAATCAAAGAAAGGTCCAAGGCGAAGGGGGATGATGGTGAAGGGTCATACTTGAGGGAAAGAACTCATCGCAGGAATTCGCATCAGTCAAGGGGAAAGTCAAGATCGAAGTCTCGAGGTGGAAGACTCAAATGCTTTATTTGCCAATCCGAGGAGCACTTGAGAAGAGATTGTCCGAAGAATAATCGCAAGAAGTCAAAAGGTTACGTCAAGAAAGATGATCAACCAAGCTCCAGTCAGGGGCGGATCTAGCTTGAACACATGGTATGCACGTGCATACCCTGTTTAAAATTTGAGTAGTGTAATTTTTTTTGTTAATGTTCAGAAGTAATAAGAATATACACTAGAAATTTGTGAGTGCACACCCTTTAAAATGAATGAAAAATCGTGGTGCATACCCTCTTTAAGTTACCTCTGCTAGCAAAAAGAAAGAATGAAAAAAAAAGTTTTCCTGGTAATCTTAAGCAAGCCAGCAGTTTTGAGGAAGAAGAAGGAGGCGCCCTCATGACTTGTGTAGGGTTTCATATTTTGGTTTGGCCTAGTTAAGATATTAATATTAACTATTAATATTCAAATTAAAGCCCGTTCATTTTTTATCACAAAGCCCAAGTTTTTTATTTTGAACTTCACAAAGCCCAAGTCAAAAGCACAACTTATAAATATTTGTTTTTTGGACACCAATCTTATACTGCAGTGTTTTCTTATTCAATATTTCAGTTCATAATTTTTACATTTGATTATATTCTTACGTTTCCAATCTTTTCAGCATCTTATTTATTTCGTCACAAGTCTAATAAATTGGTTTTTGATTAATCTACTTTCGGATATATCATGGGTCTTTTGCATTATAAATCCGTAGATAAATTTAAACCCGAATAAACTCGAAATGAACCAACTAAACTCGAATAAACCCGACATGAACCAACTAACCCCAAAAACCCGACTCGAAAAACCAAATTTTCAACTTTTTACTAATAATTGTGCATACCCTGTTTTGAAATCCTGGATCCGCCATTGGCTCCAGTGGTTCGTTTTACGAAGATTCTGAGGTGATGATGGTGATGAGTGCAGAAAGACTGCAAGATTGGATCTGGATTCAGGAGGTTCATATCACATGTCACCCAGTTTAGATGTATTTTTTTATTTTCTAGAATGCGATAGGGGCAAGGTACTGTTGGGAGACAACAGGGAGTGCAAGATCAGGGGTATTGACAAGGTAAAGGTACAACATGAAAGATGGGTCAAGTTTTGTGTTACACAATGTCAGGTATGTGTACTCTTTGGATGGCCATGCAGTGGCCGGTGAGCTTATTGCTAGTGTTGAAGAAAAAGACAGTCTTGTGCAGGTTTAGCATAAAAGACTAGAACATATCAGTGAGGCGGGACTACAGGTGCTGGAAAAACAGGGTTTGTTTTGCAAGAAGAGTCTAGGTAAGCTCGATTTTTGTGAGAATTCTGTTCTGGGAAAGTCACATCGAGTCAGTTTCGGTGTAGGAAGGCACCCTACTCAGGGAGTGATAGACTATGTTCATTTAGACTTATGAGGTCCGTCTCAGGTGAAATCATTGGGAGGTAAGAGGTATTTCTTATCTATTGTTGATGATTATTCCAGAAGGGTATGGTTTTATGTTCTCAGATTCAAACACGAAGCATTTGGGAAGTTCAAAGAGTGGAAGCAGTTAGTAGAGAATCAGGCTGGGAGAGTTAAGAAGCTTAGGACGGATAATGATCTTGAGTTCTGTAACTGGGACTTTAATCAGCTATGCACTGAGAGTGGGATTGCTAGACATTTAACAGTTGCCGGGACGCCGCAGCAGAATAGGTTAGAAGAACGGATGAACAGAACTCTCATGGACAAGGTACGCTGTTTATTAATATAGTCTGGATTGCCCAAGACCTTCTGTCGACCGCATATCTTATTAATATGTCACCATCGACAACGATTAAGAAGAAGACACCTATGGAGATATGGTCGGGCCATCCTAGTGATTATGGGATGTTGAGGGTTTTCGGTAGTGTCGCATATTCACACGTTAAACAAGGTAAGCTCGAGCCGAGGGCGGTAAAATGCGTTCTTTTGGGGTATCCTGAAGGTGTGAAGGGGTACAGACTATATAGACTTGATAATGAATCACCTAAAATAGTCACAAGCAGGAACGTGGTCTTCAATGAAACTGTCATGTACAAATACACGTTGAAGGATACTGGTGCAGGTAATGATAAGTCTGTTGAGTAATTACAAGTTGAGGTGGAACTGCAGAGGTTAAATAATCATACACCCGAGGAAGATCAGACACATCAAGAAGATCAGATAGATCAGGAAGACCAGACAGATCAGGAAGATCAGTTAGATCAGATAGATGGCTGTGATGAAGATGCAGGGGTTCAAGAAATTGATCATCCATCGGATCTCACAGATTATCAATTAGTTCGGGATAGAGAACCAAGGACAAGAACGAAGCCGGCGAGGTTTCAGGATGAGAGTAATATGGTTGCTTACGCGTTTGCTGCAGCAGAGGAAGAAGATACTCATGAACCGTTGACATACCATGAAGCAGTTGCTTGTGAAGACAGTTCTAAGTGGAAAGCTGTTATGAAAGAGGAGATGGATTCTCTGAGGAAGAACAAGACCTGGGTGTTAGTAGATCATCCAGCCGGGCAAAAGCTGGCGAGCTGAAAATGGCTGTACAAAATAAAGGAAGGGATTGAAGGTGTTTAAAAGCCTAGGTACAAGGCAAGGTTGGTGGCTCGTGGATTCACACAAAGGGCAGATATTGATTACAATGAAGTATTTTCGCCGGTAGTTCGACACACATCTACTTGGGTTATACTTGCATTGATTGCGTGTAAAGATTATGAGCTCGAGGGCAGCTTGATGTAAAGACGATATTTTTACATGGAAATATTGAAGAAGTGATTTACATGAGGCAGCCACCGGGATTTGAACAAGGTAACAAGGTATGTTTGTTAAAGAAATCTCTTTATGGTTTGAAGCAGTCGCCTAGGCAATAGTACAAGAGGTTCGATGAGTACATGTTGAGCAACGGGTTTAAGCGTAGCAGTTACAACAGCTGCGTATATTACAGATGTTGTGCACCAGGGGAGTATATCTATCTATTTTTATATGTAGAGGATATGTTGATTGCTTGTAAAAGCAAGGCTGAGATTGCTTCTACCAAGTCTTTGCTTAAAAGGGAGTTCGACATGAAAGAGCTCGGGGAAGCAAAGAAGATTCTTGGTATGGAGATCGTCGGGGATTAGAGTCGCAAGATTCTGAGAGTGTCACAATCCGGGTACGTTTCTAAAGTTTTAAACAGGTTTAGAATGGACAATGGGAAGTCGGTTCAGACACCATTGGGTGGGTACTTCAAACTGTCGTTGAAGGATTGCCCGGTTTAGGGATTATGATGTTTAAAGAATGAGTAGGGTGCCATATTCAAATGCAGTTGGGAGCTTAATTTACTTGATGGTGTGCACGAGGCCAGACATAGCGTATGTAGTAAGTGTAGTTAACAGATATTTGGCGAATCCGGGTAAACTCTTTTGGGAAGCAGTGAAGTGGATTATGAAATATTTGCAGGGTACTGTAAACGTGGGTTTGGTGTATGGGACAAATAGTGGAAATCATGTGGACGTAACAGGTTTTGTTGATTCAGACTACGCTAAGGATCCGGATAAAGGTAGGTCTCTCACTGGTTACGCATTTTTAGTACAGGGATGTGTTGTAAGCTGAAAAGCAACGCTACAACACGTGGTGGCTCTTTCAACTACATAGGCGAAGTATATGGCCCTTACGGAGGATGTGAAGGAAGCTATTTTGCTAAGGGGAATCTTGGAAGAGTTGGGCGTGAAACTCAACACCGTTGCAGTTAATTGTGATAATCAGGGCGCGATTCACTTATCGCGGAATCATGTTTTTCATGAAAGGACTAAGCACATCAATGTGTGCTATCACTTTATCAGAGAAGTATTGGAAGCAAAGACAGTTGAAGTTCTGAAGGTGGTTACTGAACACAATGTTGCGGATGCCTTGACGAAGGTGGTACCTGGACGTAAGTTACAACACTGCTTGGAATTGCTGAGTGTTGGGGTAGGCTAATATATGCCTAAGGTGGAAATTGTTATGTTTAGTCATTATATTAGCCTGAGTCGATGTCTAAGGTATAAGGGTCTAGTTTTCTAATTAGTAAGAATAAAGGTCGGTTGGTTATGTCCAAACCTAAGCCGACCCGTACTCATTGTAAGAGTCGGTTCCCCCCATCTCTATAAAAGGAGGTGAGGGGGAAAGAACTAATGTACGTCATTCTTTCAATAAACTAATCAGTCGATTAGGGATTTACCTTGTGGGCTTCAGTTTTTCTTTATTGTCGATTCTGTTGTGGTGTGTGTTCTTCACAATCGATATTCCGCATCTAGTAATCAGAGTTGTAGGTATTAAACCCTATATACTTCTATTTAATTTTAAATTTATCTCGTAATTTTTAATTTATGTCGTACAATTTAAGTTTAAAAAATGCAATTTTTTCTCTTATGCATTCTTTTTTTCAAAGTTAAAAAAAATATTTTTTAGATTACTTTAAAAAATTAATATTTTAAGAAGTTAAGAAGTACATAAAAATAAAAAAATAAGAAAAGAGTAAAGCGAAATTTAATTTTCTAATTTCTATAAGTTTAGAAAAAGAAAAGAAATCGTAAAAAGGTTATTTAAAAGTTTTTTCTAAAGAAAATTAATTTTCGGTTAATTTTTTTTCCAATTTAAAGTGTATGAATTTTTTTAAGAAGTATGAAATAAAATAAAAATTAAATTAAAAGCAATTTTTTTTTGTTTCTAATTAATAAAAACGTCTATTGATATATAAGACTAATTTTGCAAATGATTGTTGGCTAAATGGACTAACGATGTCACAACATATAGATGTTTGGTTCAATTTGAAAAAAAGTTTAAAAGTACGTTGTTGATATCGGTCATGAACAAATAAGTGTTTCATTGTGGTATGTTTCAAGAAGTTCGTCATTATTCTATAGCCCTTATCTCTTATTTATTGAGATTGAATAGACCTCAGAATTGGAAATATATGACAGATTCAGGGTTACATATGAAGGGATGAAAATTTGATTTTAGCAATTTTGCTCAAAATTCTCTACTTTGCGTGCATGTTCGAGGACGAAATTCATTTAACGGGAAGTGACTTTCACAGCCCATAAATTTTAGAATAATAATTAATTACAAGTTTGACCACTCTAATGTAAATTTTTCATGCAAACTTTAATATACGTAAAACAAGAACATAAACCCGTGCATGATATTAAATTATCATGTTTTCAGGTGTATATTGTTAGTAGACTCTTTTTGTGTCTTGAATAATTCCCCATAACTCATTAAAACCCCTAAACCAATATAAATACATTGCTTGAAGTCAGTTTACATAACAGGCCATGGACCTCAATAACAAATATGCTAATACTTCTTCGCAGATGGAACGGAAGGCGTTCAAACATTCAAACTGGAGCCAAACTCAAGAAATAAAGCACCCAGAAGACATTTGGTAAATATATTCGCACACTGTAAATGAGAGGGAACATGAAGCACACGAACCCGGCGAAGCAACAAAATCACAGACAAAATGAATGTCAAGCTCAATATGTTTAGTCCGCTGATGTTGAACAGGATTCGTAGACACATATATGACACTAACGTTATCACAATAAACAAGAGTAGCAGTTCAAGTGGAGCATGCAACGCAAGTAACAAATTCCGAATCCAAGTAGTCTCAACAACAACATTTGCAACACAACGATATTCTGCCGCTGCACTAGATCGAGACACTATGACCTGTCGCTTGACAGACCAATATAGAAGGTTATCACCAAGGAAAGCACAATACCCGGAAGTAGCAACCCAATCAACATCCGTGTAGGCAGTAAGCTGAGTAGTAGAGGAAACATGAAGTTGGAGGCCATGGTCAATATTTCCATGAATATAACGCAAAATGCGCTTCAAATCAGTAAAATGATGATCACGAGGGTCATGCATGTAAAGACAGACCAGTTGTACAACATATGATATATTTGGGCGAGTGAAAGTCAAATACTGAAGGGCACCTTGAAGACTGCAATATAAGGTAGTATCACTGACTGGGTCACCCTCAGAACCAAGCTTGGATTCAGTATCCACAGGGGTCCTACAGGGGTTACAATTCTACATGTGGGCCCGCTCAAGAATTTGTTCCGCAAATTTGGACTAGGACAAGAACAGTCCAGGTTTCGAGCTTTGTGCACATATACCAAGGAAATAAGTGAGAGAGCCAAGATCAATCATAGCAAACTCACCGTGAAGTAATGTGATAATACGCTGTAAAAGAGCTGTAGATGAAGTGGTGAGTACAATATCATCCACATATAGCAATAAATAAGCAATATTCGAGCCCCGACGATAGAAAAATAATGGCACATCGGTTTTGCTGTGCTGAAAACTGACGCGTATGATAAAGCTAGCAAATCGCTGAAACCATGCGTGGGGTGTGTGTTTAAGCCCATATAGAGAATGCTGCAAATGACAAACATAATCATGGTGAGTACAATACACATCCTGTTTGTTGATGCATGTACACTATCTCAGACAATTGGCCATGAAGAAAAGCATTCTTCACATCAAGCTGATGAATGAGCCATTCGTGCGATACTGCAAGACTCAATACAGTAAGGATCATAGCGGTTTAACAACCGGGCTAAAAGTCTCATTATAATCAATCCCCTGATGTTGAATGCGACCATTCGCAACCAACCTAGCTTTATACTTGCTTAAATAACCATCCACATTAAATTTATGTCTGAAAAGTCACATAAATCAAACAACGTAAACATTAGTTGGACGAGACACAAGGGCCCACGTTACGTTAGAAATCGAAGCATTATATTCAGCTACCATAGCCTTGTGCCAATGAGGTCACGAAGAGTGTAGAATATTGATAATCTATGAATCTATGAAGGGGGTTGATGATTTCTAGAGAGAGAAAGTTAGAGAGAGAAAGTGAGAGAAACTATGTGTTATTTCATTAAGTGGAAACTAGAAAATGACAACAACCAACCCCTTTCCATGGTGGAAAGGGGTATTTATACTTCCAAGCTACATGGGCTTGGGCCGGTCCATGACAAGCCCATAGACCGGTTCTTACTTAACTTAATAAGCAACTATTAACTATTTGTTAACTACGAGCTATTACAACATTAATAATATTGTGGAGTGACCGATACTTCTAATATACGTAAAAACGTATTTCTAACAATCTCCCTCTAAGGGAGGTCACTCCACGTTACAAAATTCTAAACCTAGCATACTATACTAAGTCTTCGTTCTTTAGCTCGTAGTCTTTTCTTCTTTTCTTTCTTTTGTTGTGAATATGTTGGTTTGATCTTTTTGGCTTTGGCTTGAGAGCATTGTTCTTTGGCCTTTCACGTGCGATCTTTGCCTCTCTTGTGAATTTGCCTCCTCGTGACTCCATGTTCCACACACTTATGTCTTTTTATTGAATTCTCGAAAGTTTCAGAGTTTGGTACAGCGGAAGACTTTATCTTGTACTTTCTTGAATTTTTTGCTAAACGTTGTTGCAGAAAAAAACATAAGCATGTGGGAACGACTTCTACAGGTACACCGCAACACCACCGTCTTCACTGGTACACAGCAACGCCACCGTCTTCAACAGGTACACAGCAACGCCACCGTCTTTAACAGGTACACAGCAACGACACGAATAAAATGGCTTTGAACATTTTATTCTAATTCGGTAGCCTTTTACCTCCGGTCGGTGAAGACCGTTGGACGATATTAGATATCGTACCCGTGACGGATAGTTTCAATTAAGTAACTTCCTGACAGGATTTCGCGGGTAAACCCGTTCTCTTTATTCGACCGTCCAAAGCTGACTGCGAACATAAAGAGTGAATCACTTGGATAAATTATCCTTGTGATTTGAAGCCGTCAATTCATGAAACCTGGAACAAGTGAATTTCAATTAAGATTTTCACCATCGTTGCTTTCCAGTTGTCACGAGCTCAATTCATAAAGAATCTTGCACGTCACCTACCAAGTGCTGTTTGATGTTAACACTAGAAGGATTTCCACTCGTCACTGTGGTCAATAAAGAGTCACTCTGAGTGTTCTGGCAAGATCATATGATAATGCGAAGAGGCCTAGAACGAGTTTAAATTCATTTAAGAATTAAACCACTGTTACCTTCCAGTTTTTCACAGGATTGGTTCTAAAAGAACCGCACGTGTAACCTACCATGAGCTTGTTTGATGTTGGCTCAAGCAGGATTTCCATCTTCGTTGTAATACTTACGTATTACTCGGATGTTCTGGCAATATTACAGGAATACTGCGTAGGACTCATGAAAATCTCTTACTTTTCACAGTGTGTGAGAAAGCAAGGAATAAATGGAAAGTGTCCTAATGAGACTTTTGATGATCTCTTGGCTCTAGACTCGATTGTGCGTTTTGATTTAGTGAGCGATGGCTGGAGAGGAGTGCCACCTTTTCAATACCAGTCTATTCGGAGTGAATAAACCAATAGATAACGTGTTAATCTCCGTGTGATTAAAACAAATACCTTTTGAGAGATATTTGAGTTAGCTGGGAAGGGTTGTGCATTGCATCACTGGGTCCATGATGTCTTTCTTCAATACCGAGAATCATTAGCAAAAATGACCTCAATAGCATATGTATTGACCCGGTTTCTGCCTAAAGTTGTAAGGAGGGCTTCTTTCTTTACACCCTTTATCTTTACAATTCTTTTTCATTCTTCAACCCCTTCAATGCTTACCAATACGTCATCACTAGCACCTTGTTGTGATTGTTCCAGTGCTAGCTTAAGTACTTGGTCGGCATTCAGCTACGTTCACATTCTTTCTCCATCTTTCCTAGGACTTCTAATTCTATCTAGGGAATTGTCCTTGGGAAGATACCATCGGCTCTGATGAATCATTGGACTAAACCTATTCCTACCACCCTTTTGTCACCACATTCGTCGTGAATTAAGCGTGTTTTGGGAAGGAATTGCCACCATGAAAAATCATTGAAAATCACCTAAAGTACTTGTGATATTGAAATCAAAAGTTTTGTACCTTAGGTGTTTTGTTCATAAAAAACGCTCCCCCTTAACACGTGCTTTACACGTATTAAGTTGGATAATCGTTAAGTCTTTTTCATCTTTTAGCCAAGTATCACTTACGTCTCCTTAATCCCATTTTCTCCCCTTATCCAAAATGTTAACCATTAATATTTGGGATATTGAATGGATTAACCGGTCTTTGGGTAAAAATGAAATCGATGTTTAGCCATAGAACAAGTTATTGCTCCCCCTTAAGTTAATAAGTGATAGTTGTAGTGCTTTAGTATGATATATTTTGAAAGATTTAGAATCTCGTGAGAAATTCTTGAAAAATTATCATACCTTAACACTACAGCAAGCCATTAAAGCACATTATTCACAAATATACATATTCACAATTGAAAACCAATATAAAGTGGACCTGAAATGTACGACCCATTAGATGGATCGTTGCAGTAGCTTGTGGTGCACTAGATATGGTCTTCCACCAACGAATCTTTCCAAGCTCCTCATCAATCTACGTTCACGGAGCTTTTGATCAATCTTCTTGATCACGTACTTCGCCATCTGCCGGTAACCCGGATGCCAATCCTCCGTCATTTCTGGCAAAGTCCCACCCGAGTTCAGATGCTCCAACTTTCCTCTGACTTGTAGAAGAGTCCCATCACTGTACTTATGGAGCTCACCCACCCTCATAAACTTCATCAAACCTCGACTGTTCAAGTAGAAAATGCCGTAATTCGGGACAGAAATGCCGGTATAGGGACATCTTTCTACATGTTGAGGTAGCACTTGATTCACTGGACGGGTTAGGTTAAGCTTCCTTTGATAGCTTTCGACTCCCAACTAAAGATCTTCAACTCGTGTCTTGATGACAATGCTTCGTGTGAACATACGAAGTGCTGTATTCAAAGCAATGAGATCTTCACGAGGAATATGTGCGAGTTGATCTCGGGTCATCAGAAGCAGCATATCTTCGATATCCTCAAGGCGAATGATGGAAAAATCTCCCTGCTGGATTTTGTATTCCCTGTCATCCTCCCTTTTCAAACGAATCTCCGTCACATGATAATAGCCGTTCTTGGCTTCAGTTTTCAACCCTAAAATGCTGGAGATGCGGATATCGGATCTAACGATACTTCCAGAATTGACTAGACAGCAACCCCTGTACGCCCTTCGAACTCGTTCGTCCCAATGAGATGCACCTATGACAGCATACATATCATAATTACGATTTACCTTTGGGACCCATAGTCGGTTTACCTTTTCCTCGATAAAGGGTATTGTCCCCCAGTTGGCAGCTTTCAGCAAGGTCAGGGAGGTTGCGTACTTTGATGACCCCTTCAGAAGATACACAAGATCATTGGTGACGAAGAAGTCAAGAGCAATCTGATTATCTTGAGAAGGATCCATTGGAGGTGGAGCTCTTTCTGATTCATGAAGGCCTGGCCGTTGAATGGTATTCAGAGCCTTCAGGATCTCATCGGCATAATACTCGAACTCCATTCGAGTTAACCGGGTTTTGGCACGAAGTCTCTTATCCTTCAACGCTTTCTTCACCAAGGATGGAGTAACCGAAGTCTTATACTCATGAGCAAGAAATGCACATAAGTCAATCGGACTGCGGATACGAAGATACAACACATCTTTGTCAGCGTCTGTGATCGGATCATATTGTGCTGCTGCCGTGATCCAAGCCTGTGGTGGTGCAGTCTCGTCTATCTCCAACGTGTCTGCCCAGTCTCGTGCGCTTGGTTCAGGAACCGTAGATTGTTGTGCTTGTTGTAGAGGAGTAGAAGTGCGAACATCTGCTGGTTCTGATTCAGGCATTTCGGCAGTGTCGTGAACTGGTGAGTGTTGTGCAGCTTCAGGTTCAGTTACCGATTCTGCAATCACAGGAGCAACAACAACAGAACTAATGGGGTTAGTGGTAATAGGTAAAGATACAGCAATAGAGGTACCAGGAACCGAAGACGCTGTAGTAGCATTCACATCGTGGCGCCACTTAGATCGTCTTGATTCCGATGATGTTGATTTGTCCTTCTGTGCTGCATCTTTCTTGGACTTGGTTCCAGTCTTAGCAGTTTTCTTGGAGCTGGTAACCTTGTCTCCCTCTTTAGGCTGTTCACCCCCATCATCATCCTCATTGTTATCCCCGTTACTCCCCATAGCACTCTCCTCATTCCCATCACCACCATCATCGCCATCATCATCATCATCATCATCATCGTCATCATCATCCTCATCCTTATCCTCATCATCACCATCATCGTCATCCTTTTCCTCTTCTTCTCCTTCTTCTTCCTCTTCCTCTTCACCAGTACCCTCTTCCTGCTCACTTTCTTCCCTTTCTTCTTCAGGTAGAATGTGATAAGGTACCACACTTCCAAACGTTTTGAATAACCTATCATCCTCCATGATAGCGTCATTCAGGGATTTGTATAGAGCCCGTTGAATTCTAGACTTATCAAACGATCCAAGTTCCACCATACGAGCCTTAAGGATCTTCTTCAATTCAAAATCCGTCAAGTCATAAGCAATCTTGTAGGCGGATTCTGAAGGATTGGATGACTTGATCATCAAGTTATCAGCTGCTAGCGTCTTCAACTCATCACGCAGTTTAGGCATAATGGATTCAACGGATTCTTGCACTCTTTCTTCCACAGAGGCTTCAAGTGCTTCTTTTTGCTCTTTGTATTTATCCCTCATCGCTTGAAGTCTGGTGATACGTGCAGCATGCTTATCTGCCTCAACCTGCTTAACCCGAGCTAGTTCTTCTGCATGTGCTTTTCGAGTCAACTCCATATCTGCAGCGAACCTAGCAATCATCTCCTCTTGGGCTCTCCTAGATGCTTCTTCACTTTGAGCTCGTCTTTGTAACTCTTGGCGAAGTTCATCCATTTCTCGTTTGTGATTATCCACATGTTTATCCAACATTTCGGCCATCACCAATGCAGCCATTGTAGATGTTGCAGAGCTGCTCTGGGTTGATAGAAGAGGCTCGGTTGTTACTGCGGTACTAAGGATGGGAGTTATAGGTGGTGGAAGAAATGGTGTTGAAGCCGGTCTGGTTGGTAGGGGTTGTATTGGTGGAGGTTGAGTTGTTAAAGGTTGAGTTGACACTATGATCGTAGGAGCAACAGACTCCTTTTCCACACTTGCTGAAATAGGGATCGATGGCTCCTTCGAAGTGGAATAATGTTCAGGTGACCCAAACTCATAAACATCATCTGGTTCCTGGTACTCCTCTTCAACATTTACCCTTGCACCTGAACCACTACCGCCAGTATCTTTCCTACTCCTTTGAATTGCTATCTTCATCATTTGTTTCTCTGTTTTGTCAAGAGCAGGATCAACAACATCTTCTTCGTCACGTAGACGTAACTCATCAGCCTTACCCTTTCCCTTCTTACCCTCAGTCTTCTTCTTCTTGGTTTCGGGTTCAGGTAACGCAGCTGGTTGTTTGCGTTTACCTTTACTCTTGACCGTTGTAGACGAGTCTTCTCCAGTCTGAAGGTTTGCTTTCAGCTTCTTTATTTCTATCTGCAGTAGCTTGTAATCAGCAGAACCTTTGATTTTCTCCGTCAGAAGATAATCGGGAATAGGACCCGGAATCACACCAATAGATGGTCCTTCATGCCTCAGATCCACAGTATCATCAGCTTCTTCAGTGTGATAACGACTTGCTGCACGCCTATCAATAGTAGCATCATGTTTCATAAAATAATTAATGATAAGCTTGATAAACCTTGGATAAGGAAAGAAATTTGTCTTCCGCTTCTTGTTATAGAAGAGTTGAAAGGTGAATTCTTCCCATATCAACAATGCATAATCTGCATTTGCAGCTTTGTACATGCCATAGAACAGGTTTATTATAGGACTGCGCAGAGCATCATGGCCACTCGTTTTTGGTGTAAGACATCTACTGAGAATACCCATCAATGCTCTCCAAGGTTGTCCTACTTTAGCAGTGGTAAACTCAGACGCAACTCGTATTTCCGGACATCCAAGAGCGTCAAATAACTCCATGAGTTCATCTTTAGTAGGATCCCTCGAGAATGACATGCCTTTGGGTGTATCCCGTATACCAAGAATCTTACGGAAGTCTGAAACTGTGAGTGTCTGCTGCTTGTTGTCGATGGTGAAGGTGATCTTGTTTGAAGTGATTTCCTTGGTAGCCCAAAATTCATACATATAATCATAAGGCACCGAGGCACTACTTCTTAAAGAATTCTTAAAATGGGATTGATCAAGGATCGCAATGGCTACTTTAAATCCATGGTGAGTGGATTTTGAGATTTGCTTCAGCCGGTAGTTGTTGGGTATAAACTTAAGGGTTCGTGCTTTAGCAATATCGGCTTCTCTAGAGTCTTGGATTGCTTGTACTGTTGGATTAGTCATTGTATCTGCTTAAGATAAGACATGAAAGGTTGATGCACAAAAACATGTAG
This sequence comes from Glebionis coronaria, assembly GCA_025667525.1. Lineage (NCBI taxonomy): Eukaryota > Viridiplantae > Streptophyta > Magnoliopsida > Asterales > Asteraceae > Glebionis > Glebionis coronaria. The sequence goes on from CM046879.1 coordinate 580,527,404, forward strand.
ATATATATCATTCTTACTTCTAAGCATAACACATTTCATAACATAATACAACAAGTACATATAACATGCAAACAATAATAATCAAACAACTCTTCATCCGGAACTTTTCCTCATTCGGAACTTCTTCATCCGGAACATTCCTTCATTCGGAACTTCCTTCATCCGGAAGTTCTTCATTCGGAACTTCCTCATCCGGAAGTTCTTCATTCGGAACTTCCTTCATCCGGAAGTTCTTCATTCGGAACTTCTTTCATCCGGAAGTTCTTCATTCGGAACTTCCTTCATCCGGAAGTTATTCATTCGGAACTTCTTCATTCGGAAGTTCTTCATTCGGAACTTCCTTCATTCGGAAGTTCTTCATTCGGAAGTTCTTCATTCGGAACTTCCTTCATTCGGAAGTTCTTCATTCGGAAGTTCTTCATTCGGAAGTTCTTCATTCAGAACTTCTTCATTCCGAATCTTAAACATGGCAATTCATGCGAGTAAGTGGTTTTGATATGCCGGCCACTACAATTGTGACCATAGGATGTATATTGGTAGTGTGGGCGAAATGGGCAGATGGTGTGGAACTAGAGGCATGTGAGATAACTGTTGGGCCAGGCGTAGTTGGCTCTCGAGTGAAAGGTAATGGATTGGCGGGCATTTTCTGTTGTGTGGATGCGAGAGTTTGAGGATCAAAGGGGTATTATGGAGATTGTTGTAAGGCTCATGAAGATTGAGTTGGTCTTCAGCCATTTTCAGTGGGATGTTGGGTTGTAAATGGAGGCGTGGGAAATGGTGAAATAGTAGGGGGAGGTAAGTTGTGCATTTGAGGATCAAGTGGATGGGTAGTGTGAGATGCAGATGTGTGGTGAGCAGGTAGCAAGAAATCATATGATGGAGGTATGTTGGGTGTCATGGAACCAAAAGGGAATTGATTCTCATCAAAAATAACATGGCGGGAAATAATAATTTTATTGGTTGAGAGGTCAAGGCAACGATACCCACGATGTAGAGCCGGGTAACCAAGAAAGACACATGCGGTGGACCAAGGTTGGGGTTTATGATCAAAGAAAATGTGTGGATAACAAAGGCATCCAAACACTCGTAAATGAACATGAGTGGGTGGTTTGTTATAAAGCTTGGTAAAGGGTATCTCACTACTGATGGAAGTGGATGGAAGAATATTTAAAAGGTGCACGGCCATTTTTGGGGCTTCCACCCAATAAGAAGGTGGTATATGTGCTTGAAAAAGAAAGGTTCGGGTAATACTTTTGAGGGTGCGTAGCATATGTTCCGATTTCCCATTTTTTTGAGATGTTTTAGGGCATGAAACCGAAACTAGATGCCATTATGATGGAAAAGGTTATGAAAGCGGGTATTATCAAACTCACCTCAATGGTCACATTGTAAAGCTTTAATATCAACATTAAATTGTTTGTTCAGGCATGCGCAAAAATTAACAAATGTATCAAATAAGTCGGATTTAAGAAGCAAAGGATACCTCCAAACATAATGTGAGAAATGATCAAAAAATATAGCATAATATTTAATACCACTTTCACTCAAGATGGGGGATGTCCACAAATCAGAGTGAATAATATCAAATAAAGAAGCAACAATTGACTCAGAGCTGTAAAAAGGAAACCTAGTGTGTTTGCCTAATTGACACGCATGACACAAGCTGACAACTTTGTTTTATTACATGAAATGAACTGAGAAGACTCTAAGAGATGGATCACATCTTCACTTGGGTTTCCAAGGCGTCTGTGCCACGTGGTGGGACTTGAAGAAAGCAAAGCAAGTGGTGCGATAGTGAATGGTTGCTGAGTGACAGGATAGATATCACCAGTGCCATTACTACGAAGTAGAAGCCGGTGGGTCTGGTAAACCATAAGCATCAAAGTCAACAGACACATTATTGTCACGAGTAAATTGACGAACGAAAATCAAATTTATGATTATATTAGGTGTAACAAGGACATGATAAAGGTGAAGAGGTTTGTGTGGTGTGTGTGCACAAAGCAATGACCCGTGTGAGTCACGGGTATAGGTTGGCTGTTGCCAACATATACAGATTTATATAAGCTTGGATTGCTAAAATAAGTGAGCATACCTGTGTTCTCAGCAAGATGAGAGGATGCCCCAGTATCCATGTTCCAAGATGGTTCTTGAAGCGTCATCGTTTGAAAAGCATGTGGTAAGCATAGTGGCTTGAGGAAGATACATGGATGGCATAGTATAGTGTATATCTACGTAATCCTTGGATTATCTAATATATGGAAGTGATGTAATTAGAGAGAGAGAGAGAGAGAGAGAGAGAGAGAGAGAGAGATGAAGAAAGAGAGAAAAAGATGAGATTTAGAGAGAGAAACTAGAGATATAAAGAAAAGTGTAAAATAACATTGAATGAAAAGAGAAGTACAAAGAGTATTTACAAGGTTTATATACCCATGTCCATAAGATGGACATGGGCCGGCCCAAGCCAAGCCCACAAGTGGTCGTTTTACTATTCGTGATATCTACCTCTAACTACGAGCTCGACTACTACTATTGTTGGAGTGACCGATCCTTTTTAAATACGGAAAAACGTATTTCCAACAATCTCCCCTTAAGGGAGGTCACTCCAAGTTACAAAGTCCTAAATCTAGCATGTAATGCTTGTCTTTAGTCTCGAGCTCGTAGTCTCTAGCTAGACAAGCGAGTTGTGGTGTGAATGAGACTTTCTTAGGAATTTCATATTTCCAACAATCCCCCCTAAGGGAGGTCACGCCACTTTACAAAATCTTAAACCTAGCATACTATGCTTGAGTCTTCGATCTTGTACTTGAAAACTTTAGTTGTTTGCTTGTGAGTATGCTGACGTGATCTTTGACTTTAGGCTTGGAGCATGGTCTGTTGACCTTGACTTATGTTAGCCTCAAAATAATGAGTCAAATAAGAATGTTCGGTCATAGGTTTCTATTGTAATATTTATTAGAACGTTGTAATAGTTAGTTAAATAGTCGTGGTTCACGGGCTTGGATTTATAGTAATTAATGTCCAAACGACAAGCCCGGCCCAATATATAGCCCATTAAAGCCCGCATGTGGGTGGACTATATATACTACCCTCCTAGCATGTTAGGAGGGTGGATAGTCATTAGTAACTCTCATTATTCCTAATCTAATATTCACCAAGTTAATTATCTCTATCTCTCTACTTTCTCTCACTACTTTCTCTCTCTAGGAATCCATCTCTTTTCATCTATTTTCTATCACTAATCATCACAATTTTATGGGACAACATTTGGTATCAATCGCCACGGGGTAGATTGTGTTTGGTTGTTTGGTTTGAATTTGATTCGGTTGATTTTTCCATATAAATCATCCCGAATTAAATTTTGTTTAGTATTTTCGGGATAGAAATCTTGATATAAATCATTTATATCGATTTGGTAGGGATTTGGTTTGGTTTTCGTGGTCAAAATCACAAGATTTTGAGGTGTTTGGATTCATTTTGGAGTTTCGGTTAGTTTACTGTTTAAGGATCATTTCAAATACAGTTTTTCGGAAAAGGGTCAATTATTCCGAAAAAATATTTTCGGAAAAGGGTTTACTATTCCGAAGAAGTGCATATGCTGAAAAAGTGAATTTTTCTGAAAAAGTGGTTTATTCCGAAGATTTCAGGTTTGTTGTTGTTCCGAAGATTATCCTTTATCTGAATTTTGCTTATTCTGAAAAACCCATTATTCCAAAGAAGTGATTTTTTCTGAAAAAGTGTTTATTCCGAAAAAGTGGGTTTTTCTGAAATTTTCTCTGAAAACAACAATATTCCGAAAAAGCACTTATTCCGAAGAAAGTTCTGAAAACAACAACATTCCGAAAAAGCATTTATTCCGAAGAAAGTTCTGAAAACTCGTTATTTTGAAGAAGTCTTTATTCCGAAGATTATTCCGAAGAATTGTGGATTCCGAAGATTATTCCGAAGAATTGCAGATTCCGAAGATTATTCCGAAGAATTACTTATTCCGAAGATAATTCCGAAGATTTGCTTATTCCGAAGATAATTCCGAAGACTTGCTTATTCCGAAGATTATTCCGAAGATAGTACTTATTCCGAAGATTTGCATTTTTCTGAAAATCTCATTATTCCGAAATACCCAATTTTTCTGAAAATGTTAGTTATTCCGAAGAAACCCCAACAGTGAAAATTTTTAAACGTGTGATTTTTCGCTTTCGATTTTTTGGTTTCTTGTGAAGACAATTTTTAGGGGATTTTAACATTTTTCATCTACAACAACAATCAACACACATCTACTTAAGATCTATTTACACTTCATCGATTTCAAGTTTCTAGATATGGATTCTACTCAAGAGTATCGTGTCACAAACAACAATATCATGGTGGAAGGGAATAAAGAGAGACCACCAATGCTTGTAGCTGGTCGGTATGCTAAATGGCAATCACGTTTCATACGATACCTTGATACAAGACCAAATGGTGATGCCTTGAGGAAATGTATTAATCATGGACCATATGTATTCAAGAAAATCTCATGTCCTCCAAGAGCAGCCACAGATACTACTGATCCAATTCCTACAAGTGAACGTGATGAAACAAGAGCTGATCTCACACCTGAAGATTGTGCTTGGCATGATGCGGAGAAGGAAGCCATCTATATGGTTCTAAGTGGGATTGCAGATGACATTTATTCCACGGTTGATGCTTGTCCTACAGCACATGAAATGTGGACTGCTATTGAACGCTTGCAACAAGGAGAATCACTCAACAAACAAGATGTCAAAACAAACTTGTTTTGGAATTTTGGCAAGTTTACTTCAAGGGATGGAGAATCAATTGACTCTTACTACTCCAGGTTTTTTAAGATGATGAATGACATGACAAGAAATAACCTGCAAGTCTCCACCATGCAAGTCAATGTTCAATTTCTTCAACAACTTCAACCCGAGTGGACACGGTTCGTCACTTTGGTGAAACAACAAGAAAAGTTAGACGAGGTCTCATATCATCGACTCTTTGATATCTTGAAGCAATTTCAGAATGAAGTAAATGAGATTCGAGCTGAACGAGTTGCAAAAACAGCTAATCCACTTGCTTTAGTGACTACCACTCAACATGTTCAAGATCCTCACTCTCGTGCTCCTAAGCCATACTCCACTACATCATCTTCACCACGATATTCCACATCATCTAAGTCTTCATCTTCCGCAAAATCTCGCGGTAAAGTGCCAAGAGCACCATCAACACCATCTGAATCATCATCTGAAGAAGATAGTGATGAAGACCAAGCTCAAAAGAATCGAGAGATGAAACAACAAATTGCTTTCATAATGAAGACTTACAAGAAAATCTACAAACCTACCAACAACAATCTTCTTACATCATCTAACACCAAGAATCGATATGTTGAGAGTCCTCCAAGGTATGACACACGTCGACGTGGTGAAAGTCCTTCTAGGTGTGATCGACATAATCCAACACATGTTGAGGGTTCTGCAAGATATGATCGACAAACTGCGAAGTATGATACTCAGAGGATTGCTGCTGCTACCGGGAATAGGGAAACGGTTGGAAGTCAAGTGGTTCAACAGAGTGGGATTCAATGTTTTAATTGTCAAGGTTATGGGCATATGGAAAAGGAATGCAGGAAGCCGAAAAGGGTTAGAGACTCCAGCTATCACAAGGAAAAGATGCTGCTATGCAAGAAAATGGAAGCAGGGGTTAAATTGTCAGCTGAGGAAGGAGCAATGCTTGATGATACTGATGATGATGATTCTGATCAAGATCTCGATGCACATTACTCGTACTTGGCAAAGGTTGAAGAAGTTCTCAAAGTCACTAAAGATGACAATGGCCCTATCTTTGACATTGAGCCAATCGATAAGGTACACACTACTGATGAATATAATGTGTTTGGTGATATTCCTAAGCATAGTTGTAACACCCCTAATTTCACAAGGCAGCGGAATATCAACATTAGGCGTTACTTCATAGCACATCGCACACAGTCATAGAAAACGACCTCAAAAGAGACGTTTTATAAAATAAACCATTCGATAATTTTATTAAATCAGAGTTAACTAAAAAAAATAGGTCCCACAAATTTATACAAACCTTAAGAAATAATAAAAGTTTGTCAAAATGTATCGAATGGAAATTGTTTGTTTTGCCTTTACTTTATCCTGTGCGACTCCATGCTCCAGCTGCTCTTAAACCTACACACCTGAGAATACATGCTAACATGTCAACACAACGGTTGAGTGAATTCATAGGTTTTTAAATAAACAATAATGGGTTTTTAAATAAACCATGCAGCTTTTGAACACAAGAATCTCATCCACTGTCGATAGTGCAACACATGCAATACCCAAAGTCCACGCTATTCCACTAAGCCATGACACCGAAGCCTTAAGTATAATAATGCCCTAGTAAGGTATTTTGCCGAATACCCCCTTACTTCTAATACAACACACCTGGCTGAGCCTCCAACCCACAGGTGCGACCTGCCCAGGTGGGGGCCATCCCCGATGGATCCATCCGTCTGTACCAGCGCCTACCCATCAAGGGTAGTTAACGGTTCATGGGTTTATAGGGACTTTCCAAATTTTGGCAATACAACACTTAGCAAATAGCGGTTCACAATCAATACAATCAACGCTTGTGTTCATCTTTCAAAAGCATTTAATCAGCATCTTACATTCATTTACAGCAACTTGTATTCGTTCATATCGTATAGTCAAACCTCGCATGTTTATTCATAAACATGTATTCTCTCAAAAGCATTAATATATATTTTTATACCAAGAGCATGTATTCCCCCTCGCGGGTTTATAAACACATATAAATCAGTAAAAGCGAGGCTATGAACTCACCTGATATAGCTATCACACGTAGATCAAGGAACAAACGTCCAATAGTCGATACACGACTTCACGAGATAATAATCGCTCACTGATCGAGAACGAGATGCCCAACGGTCAACATATGACCGAACGAGACCTAAAATGACGAGACGCGCCTTAGGTTCGAGACTATACATAAGTCATAAATATATGTAAATAGTTCATTTTGGTAAGTTTGGACATTGCATAAGTTTTATAAAACTTTTTATAAAACCTTTCATAACAATTTAACATATATCTTCTCATTATGACCATTAAGCCCATTCTAGCCCATTAGTGACCCATTACAATTTTGTGTGACTTTAGTCCATTTCAATCTCAGTATTGACCTCTAAAATTATTATAAATCTTAGGCCCAGTAATGGCCAAAAGCCATTATAAGTGTAAGTTGGGCTTTTGTGGCCCAAATCCACTTTATATGTATTACGGGTTCTAAAACGCCTCATAACGATGTAAACTTAATGTCCACGATGGCCGAGTCTCGGGTATTCTAGTTATCAAAAAATAAACGAGTCTATATTTACTAAAAAGCGGCTCATACCATTTCGGTGTTTATAAAAATCATCACGTTTTACCTTAATTTAATATAGTCTAATTCTTACAATTTTCACGACATGTCTCGTTAATTAGACCGTTTCTCCTAAACCGTATATAATATAGATGAGTTATTTCTTACTAAAGTCATTCTTAACTTATTTAGTTTACTTATTATAAGTTCAATTGCCTCTAATTTATAGTTATCATAGCTTATTTACCCATTTTATTACTTAGAAGAGTTGGCTGTTTTTCGCAGCCAACTTCAGTTTCACCGTTTTAGCCGCCATTTCCAAACCGTTTATCCGTAGAAAACCATTCGACTCGTGGAGATTCTATATAAATTTAGCTACAACTTTTAGTTTTACATATTTAGAGGTCAGTATACAATTTTTAAGAGTTTTTGGCCGTGCAAAACTGGTAGATCAGATTCCACACTTTTCAGTATTTTGACCATATCTAATTCATCGGGTATCGTCACGAGACGAGCCACCCGGAAAAATCACCACAAAACATAGACCTATCACCCTATATTTTTATCCAGAGACCAATACCTACTAAGTTTAAACAATCATATCGTTTTTGGGACTGATATAAATCTGAAATTTACAACCATTATGTAGAGCTTGTTTAGACCAACTTTTTATGTCAGAAATCATATACAATACCCAAAATATACCAAATCAACTATTAAAAGCACAAAATCAGTAGATGGATTATAAATACATGATTCACAAAATAATACAATCAGAAATTATAAAAGAAGAAATAAAAAGATTCCTTACAAATGAATATGGGGAAATTTATGAGACACTTGATCAAGGCTTTTAATCTCAAATCCAAAGATAACAAAAACCCAAATTCAACATATGAAAACACTTTTAGAAGTCCCAATAAATCAGCCTTTATACTCTAGGAGATTTTTGATTCGGAAGTTATCAAGCGTAATCACTAGGTATCCAAATAAGTTATAAAAGGTTATATGGTGTCTTTTGGTTCACGCTACAAGAAACACAGAGAAAGATGATGAGTTTTGTTATCTCATTTTGATAGATGTGAGTTATCTATCTTAGGATAACTTACAAGTTCTGCCTAAATGGTCTAAGTAAGACACGTATAGAATTGTTGGTGTAGGCAAGTTAATATAAAAATTTACCCACAATTTATAAAAGCGGGTAATATCGAAGTCCGATATTTTTAGAGTTTCGCAATTTAAAAGATACACGTTAAACACGAAAAATAAACGCTCAATATAAAATAAAAACATTTACATTCGGGGAACGTTGATATTTTGATAAATAAATGAGGGCTTATGATTTAAAATATGATATCACGTCATACAAACGAATGACGCCTAAAGGCTTAACGTATATTACAAAGAATGCTCATAAAACAAGAATTTAAAACGACGACAATAGAAAATAACTCTAAGTCATAACGAGGATATTTACGGTCGATGACGGACATAGACTTTGCCGATAATTAATAAATGACACATATTCGATACGTTAAGACCTTAACCTTGCCGATTAGCCGAGAAATCAATATTATTTGTCGAACGAACATGAAAAATAAAAGTCGAGTAATAAATATTGATCCAAATACTAGAAATATGATTAGATCTCGATCTAAATGTTGATTTTAAAGTTCGAGTTATTACATCATCTAACCCTTTAGGAAGCGACGTCCCGGCGCTTAATTCGTCTCAATAGTCTTCAGTCTAACAGTGAATAGTGAAAAACAAGCAAGTGATCGTCTAGGTTTTCAAGGAAGGTCAAAAGATACTATATGGTACACATTCTCCATGATCGGACGTCATTGGACAATGCTGTCTCAAGTTCGCACAACTTACGATCATTCGATTGGATCACATATTATATAAATACTTAAAAAGAAAGGTCAAATATAAACATCAAATATAAATCTCCACTGTTGATCATCGAGAAAACCTTGAATGAACCCTTCGATAATAGCAAGTAAAATTACAAAACCTTCACATCCATGATAAGTCTCCGTTGATAACTTGATCCTCAATCAATCCACAAGTACACGCATAAATCCTGGTGACGCTTAAACAAGTCGCCTATTCTCGGAATGGTCAACAGTTCTTAACGATTAGCTTATAAAGCTCGCGATCATCAAGACACATTAGAAATGGTCCATCGAAATAAATCGCAGCTCGAGAGAAGTCCAACGGGTTACTCATACATAGATGATAACCGGCGATCATCATAATGACGACGACACCGAACGATTCCTACCAACGAAACACGATTCAGAGGAAGACGTACGCACACCAAACATCCACAAATCGAACCAGACATACTTGGGCCCACTCATTTATAACTCCTTGTCTACATCAAAAGGCGTCCCCTTTCATGTATACAAGATTTTATAAATTTACGGTTCGGGGACTTATAACTTCCTTGTTTAAATAAAAAGGCGTCCCAATCCATTTCAACGAGACGATTATAAGTCATCCTACTCAAGTATTACTATCTCTCAACACGATATCATATCAAAATACCATAGTAAATACAAGGTGTCAATAAAATTACATCATGATTTCCGTATTCAAACGTCCCATTCCATTTGAATAAGGAAAACACAACAATCTAAGGTCTAGTGTTTGAAATTCTCTTATTCAAATGTACCAATCCATTTAAATAAGATAACCTTAAACGACTCATAGTTGGGCGAGTTAAAATCTATATATCTAAATGTCCCATTCAATTTAGATACACAATATTAAGTCACTCAACTGAATGACTACTACGAGCATATCATTGTTGTACCCAAACTATATATATTTAATTAGGATATATATATCTTAAGTACAACATTGGCATCCTCCTTTCGCCAATAAAACATAGTCATATAAAATCAAATCAAACGTCGCATTATGTAGGAGATATCGCATCAGATAAAGGATTCTTCAAAATCATAAGTAGTAACGAAAACACGAACATCACATTTATCAATTACGTTTCAAAAGGAGATGTCCTAAAATGGCACATCACGATACGATGATAAAAATCAAACTTAAACAAGTCGATATGCGATAGATTACGAAACAATATATACATACTCAAAGCATCAAACAAGTTTCACACTCGTATTCAGATAATATACAATTATCAAGATCGGTGATTGGCAGTGAGGCCAAATCCGATACAAAACTGTATCATAAGATGTACGACAATCATTCAAGGACCATTGCTTCACGTGCAATGCCTTTAAATACCATAATATATTCATTCATATACATACAACCATTTCTACATACACATAGGATCACATTATCACAACCAAACATTTGTTTTTAGGAGCCATGAGCGCGCGCGAATACGTTGTAAGGCAATCAGACAATTTTACGAAAGAGCAGTTATAGTCTAGGTTTTAAAAATGACCTAGTTCGCTATAACTAGTGCTCTGATACCAATCTGTAACACCCCTAATTTCACAAGGCAGCGGAATATCAACATTGGGCGTTACTTCATAGCACATCACACACAGTCATAGAAAACGACCTCAAAAGAGACGTTTTATAAAATAAACCATTCGATAATTTTATTAAATCAGAGTTAACTAAAAAAAAGAGGTCCCACAAATTTATATAAACCTTAAGAAATAATAAAAGTTTGTCAAAATGTATCGAATGGAAATTGTTTGTTTTGCCTTTACTTTATCATGTGCGACTCCATGCTCCAGCTGCTCTTAAACCTATACACCTGAGAATACATGCTAACATGTCAACACAACGGTTGAGTGAATTCATAGGTTTTTAAATAAACAATAATGGGTTTTTAAATAAACCATGCAGCTTTTGAACACAAGAATCTCATCCACTGTCGATAGTGCAACACATGCAATACCCAAAGTCCACGCTATTCCACTAAGCCATGACACCGAAGCCTTAAGTATAATAATGCCCTAGTCAGGTATTTTGCCGAATACCCCCTTACTTCTAATACAACACACCTGGCTGAGCCTCCAACCCACAGGTGCGACCTGCCCAGGTGGGGGCCATCCCCGATGGATCCATCCGTCTGTACCAGCGCCTACCCATCAAGGGTAGTTAATGGTTCATGGGTTTATAGGGACTTTCCAAATTTTGGCAATACAACACTTAGCAAATAGCGGTTCACAATCAATACAATCAACGCTTGTGTTCATCTTTCAAAAGCATTTAATCAGCATCTTACATTCATTTACAGCAACTTGTATTCGTTCATATCGTATAGTCAAACCTCGCATGTTTATTCATAAACATGTATTCTCTCAAAAGCATTAATATATATTTTTATACCAAGAGCATGTATTCCCCCTCGCGGGTTTATAAACACATATAAATCAGTAAAAGCGAGGCTATGAACTCACCTGATATAGCTATCACACGTAGATCAAGGAACAAACGTCCAATAGTCGATACACGACTTCACGAGATAATAATCGCTCACTGATCGAGAACGAGATGCCCAACGGTCAACATATGACCGAACGAGACCTAAAATGACGAGACGCGCCTTAGGTTCGAGACTATACATAAGTCATAAATATATGTAAATAGTTCATTTTGGTAAGTTTGGACATTGCATAAGTTTTATAAAACTTTTTATAAAACCTTTCATAACAATTTAACATATATCTTCTCATTATGACCATTAAGCCCATTCTAGCCCATTAGTGACCCATTACAATTTTGTGTGACTTTAGTCCATTTCAATCTCAGTATTGACCTCTAAAATTATTATAAATCTTAGGCCCAGTAATGGCCCAAAAGCCATTATAAGTGTAAGTTGGGCTTTTGTGGCCCAAATCCACTTTATATGTATTACGGGTTCTAAAACGCCTCATAACGATGTAAACTTAATGTCCACGATGGCCGAGTCTCGGGTATTCTAGTTATCAAAAAATAAACGAGTCTATATTTACTAAAAAGCGGCTCATACCATTTTGGTGTTTATAAAAATCATCACGTTTTACCTTAATTTAATATAGTCTAATTCTTACAATTTTCACGACATGTCTCGTTAATTAGACCGTTTCTCCTAAACCGTATATAATATAGATGAGTTATTTCTTACTAAAGTCATTCTTAACTTATTTAGTTTACTTATTATAAGTTCAATTGCCTCTAATTTATAGTTATCATAGCTTATTTACCCATTTTATTACTTAGAAGAGTTGGCTGTTTTTCGCAGCCAACTTCAGTTTCACCGTTTTAGCCGCCATTTCCAAACCGTTTATCCGTAGAAAACCATTCGACTCGTGGAGATTCTATATAAATTTAGCTACAACTTTTAGTTTTACATATTTAGAGGTCAGTATACAATTTTTAAGAGTTTTTGGCCGTGCAAAACTGGTAGATCAGATTCCACACTTTTCAGTATTTTGACCATATCTAATTCATCGGGTATCGTCACGAGACGAGCCACCCGGAAAAATCACCACAAAACATAGACCTATCACCCTATATTTTTATCCAGAGACCAATACCTACTAAGTTTAAACAATCATATCGTTTTTGGGACTGATATAAATCTGAAATTTACAACCATTATGTAGAGCTTGTTTAGACCAACTTTTTATGTCAGAAATCATATACAATACCCAAAATATACCAAATCAACTATTAAAAGCACAAAATCAGTAGATGGATTATAAGTACATGATTCACAAAATAATACAATCAGAAATTATAAAAGAAGAAATAAAAAGATTCCTTACAAATGAATATGGGGAAATTTATGAGACACTTGATCAAGGCTTTTAATCTCAAATCCAAAGATAACAAAAACCCAAATTCAACATATGAAAACACTTTTAGAAGTCCCAATAAATCAGCCTTTATACTCTAGGAGATTTTTGATTCGGAAGTTATCAAGCGTAATCACTAGGTATCCAAATAAGTTATAAAAGGTTATATGGTGTCTTTTGGTTCACGCTACAAGAAACACAGAGAAAGATGATGAGTTTTGTTATCTCATTTTGATAGATGTGAGTTATCTATCTTAGGATAACTTACAAGTTTTGCCTAAATGGTCTAAGTAAGACACGTATAGAATTGTTGGTGTAGGCAAGTTAATATAAAAATTTACCCACAATTTATAAAAGCGGGTAATATCGAAGTCCGATATTTTTAGAGTTTCGCAATTTAAAAGATACACGTTAAACACGAAAAATAAACGCTCAATATAAAATAAAAATATTTACATTCGGGGAACGTTGATATTTTGATAAATAAATGAGGGCTTATGATTTAAAATATGATATCACGTCATACAAACGAATGACGCCTAAAGGCTTAACGTATATTACAAAGAATGCTCATAAAACAAGAAATTAAAACGACGACAATAGAAAATAACTCTAAGTCATAACGAGGATATTTACGGTCGATGACGGACATAGACTTTGCCGATAATTAATAAATGACACATATTCGATACGTTAAGACCTTAACCTTGCCGATTAGCCGAGAAATCAATATTATTTGTCGAACGAACATAAAAAATAAAAGTCGAGTAATAAATATTGATCCAAATACTAGAAATATGATTAGATCTCGATCTAAATGTTGATTTTAAAGTTCGAGTTATTACAATAGTGATCTACCCAATGCCATTAATGACACGTGTATGATGGAAACGGTTGATAGCAATACCACGCCCGCTTCATCAGACATGTGCAATAATGAGTCTGAGGATGATCAACATGAAAATGAATATGATGAAGAGGAACGTATTACGCTTGCTAATTTAATTGCTACTTTACAAAAAGATGTCACTGAAAATAAAAAGAGTCAAAAGCAATTAAAGAAGGCAAACGCTACGCTCACTCAAGGTTTTGAAGAATGCAAAGCTGCTCTTATCAAATCTACTGAGATGACTGAAAGATATAGAGATGAGCTCCTTCAGAAAACCAAAGAGCTTGAGGGGTACAAGGGAAGTGCGTTAAAAAGTCAAAAGGATGATTTTGAACACAAATATAATACCACTCTTGAGTTATTAGCCAAAGAGAAGCGTCAATATAATGTTTTCTTAATGGATGAACGTCAAAAAACGTACCTTGCCAATACCAGAGTTAATGAACTTGAACAAAAACTCTCTATGACCACTACTGATTCTGCTAAAATTCTAGAGGATAAGAAACAAGAGGTAGATGCGTTAACACAAGACTTCAAAAGTAGATATGATAAAGAAACCGAAAAAGTTACGAAACTAGAAGCACAAGTCGAATTTTTGAAGAACGTTGTTTATAAAACGCATGATTCTATTCAATCCGTAAGAATGCTAGCACCTCCATCGATGTTTAAGGGTCAAGCTAGCTTTGCAAGTCCTGAGTACCTTGCCAAAGCTCAAGCTGCGAACCCGTGTCTTTATCTTGATGAGACTGAAAGAACCGATCTTGATTGCATGCCTGTTAGTTCCGATAGTGAAGAGACTGCCCTTTGGGATGATGATAGTCAACCACTTGTCAATAAGGAGTTTGTGAAACCAAATAATTATGCCTGAGAATAGTCTTTATGGTCTTTTCAACAAACAAACTCAGAAAACTCGTGAGGAAGTGTTTCTAGAATGCAAACAAAAGATAATTCAATGGAAGAAAGCATTTGCCCCTAAGAAATCTAATGTTTACAAATACATAAACTACCTCCCTCTAGATGAATCTAAAAGCAAGAGTAGGAAAACATTAGGTATTCTTAAACACCACATAGAAAATGTTAAATCTATTGTTGAAAGAGACTGGGCAAAACGTGAAAATGCTGAGTGGACACGTCCGATTCCTCAAGATATTACCTTGCTTGTGAAAGAACTCTTAATTCCAAACACGGCGTTGATTAAAGAAACTGTTCTTCAACTTGAGGAGTTCATTAGGACTGAAATGTATGATGATTTAAAATATGTTGAATCTCTTGAGAAACACATTGATGATCTTCAAATGGAGAAGTCTGATTTTTTAGATGAATATGATTTACTCTTGCAAGAATGCGTTTCTAAAGATGTAATGTGTGCTTATTTTACATCTTGTGCTGATATTGATGAATATTCTGATGTTGCATGCAAATATCTTGATAAGATCAAAGAATGTGAACGTCTTGAAATTGAGCTTTCGAAACGTAAAGAAAATGTTGATAAAAAGGCTTTTGAGTTACTTCAACACAAAACTGATTTCCTTCAAAAACATTGTCATTCTCTTGAACTTGCTTTGCAAAATACGTTGGTAGTTTTCCACATGATAATAAATTGCAAGAAAAACTTTCTCAAACGTTTCGAGAAATGAATGAACAGAATTTGGAAACTAAAGGGTTGAAAGCTCAGTTACAAGACAGGGACAGAGCGATAGCAGAGTTGAAGAAACTCGTTGCTAAAATGGGTGGGAAAATCGTGGAACCTAGCATTAAGAAACCTGTTGTTAGACAACCCAATGCTTCTAAAGTGAATAGATCCTCTATCTTGGGAAAACCATCTGCTTTATCAAATTCCTCGTTTGCAAAACCTGTGTTTGCCCCCAAGATAGATGGAAAGGAAAGGTTACCACAAAATCAACCCATAAGGAATGCCATAGCACCAAGCGTTAAGCACAATAATGTGATTAAACCAGGGATGTATAGAATGACCACTAAGCCCACAAACAAAGTTACTCAATCGCCTCAGACTTATAGAAACACTAATATTCGTGTGTCTTCTACTACAAGAATAGTCTCCACTACTAGTGTTAGTCGGCCTCAGCTTAAGAGCACTCAAGTGAATGATAAGGTCTGGAAACACAAGAATAAAGGGAAGATGAACGAAGTAGAAGAACACCCTAGGAATTTGAATGTTTTTAAGAATAAAAAGTCTGTAATCGCATGTAATGACGATATGAATGATGTGAATGATTTGAATGCTATGAATGCGAAATTTGTTTGTGTCAAATGTGGCAAGTGTGCTAATGCTAATCATTCTATGTGTGCTATGAATAAAGTCAAAGGCGTAGATACTAGAACTAAGAAGCAAGTTGCGATGCCTATTAGAGCTAGTAAACCCAAACGCAAGGTAAACCATTCTGGTGCTACTCCCACTAAGAAAAGTAATGCATCAGACTCCACCACTAAGAATCCTAGAAGCAAAATTAAGGAATTATTCTGCTAGCAAGTCTTGGAAATGGTGGTTTGCTAATCAATGTCCTCCCGGATATAAATGGATGCCGAAAGCTAGGACAGAAAATGTGAAAACGAGTGTTAGTTTGCCTTTAAATGTTGATAAGGACACTAATGATTCTACTATCACAACTACTGTGGTATCCAATTTAGCAAATGCTCCATCGTGTTCTAACTCTTTTGCAGGTGATACAAATAATTCTCTTCGTACTGGACTCCAGATGCACGAAACACATGACGGGGAATCTCAAGCTTCTAATTAACTTCATGGAGAAGTTCCTGGGTACGGTCCGATTCGGAAATGATCAATTTGCACTGATCCTAGGATATGGAGATTTGGTTCAGGGAAATATCACGATAAAAAGGGTATACTACGTCGAAGGGCTCAATCACAATCTTTTCTCGGTTGGTCAATTCTGTGATGTGGATTTGGAAGTTGCTTTCAGAAAGAACACATGTTTTGTTCGTGATTATGATGGGAATGACTTACTTACCGGTACACAGGGTACTGATCTTTACACAATTTCACTTCAAGACACAACTTCATTAACTCCAATTTGATTCATGGCTAAATCTTCAACGACTCAGGCATGGTTATGGCATCAACGTCTTTCTCATCTCAACTTTGATACCATTAACTTGCTTTCCAAGAAAGATATTGTGAGAGGCCTTCCAAGCTTGAAATTCATCAAAGATCATCTTTGTTCTTCTTGTGAACTTTGTAAAGCTAAACGAAGTAGCTTCAAAACAAAGACCACACCAAGCTCTAAAGGACGGTTAGATCTTCTTCACATGGATCTGTGTGGTCCCATGCGTGTTCAGAGTATCAATGGAAAGAAATATATTATGGTAATAGTCGATGATTACTCACGGTACATATGGACTCACTTCTTGAGGTCCAAGGATGAAACACCCGACGTTCTCATCAGCTTCCTTAAATTGATACAACGTGGTCTTCAAGCTCAAGTTAAAGTGGTTCGTACTGACAAAGGTACAAAATTTTTGAATTCAAAACTGAGAAACTATTTTGAAGCCGAAGGGATTGAACATGAAACATCTATTGCTCGAACACCCGAACAAAACGGAGTTGTTGAAAGACGAAACCGTACTTTAGTTGAGGCTACTCGAACATTATTATCCGCTTCAAAACTTCCACTTTACTTTTGGGCCGAAGCCGTGTCAACCGCATGCTACACACAAAACCGCTCCTTAATTATCCCAAGACACGAAAAGACACCATATCACATAATTCTTGATCGAAAACCTTCACTCAAACACCTTCATATTTTTGGATGTACCTGTTACATCATTCGAGATGGTGAAAATTTGGATAAGATGAAAGAAAAAGATGATGCATGTATTCTTGTGGGATATGCAACTCAGTCTAAGGGATATAGAGTATACAACAAGAGAACAAAATTGATTGTCGAGACTATTCACATCCGATTTGATGAATTACAAGAAATGGAACTTGAACAAAATAGTTAAAGTCCCGATACACAACGACAAACGACTTCCGTTCACAACCGCACGGAACTCGGAACTCAAGACCACAACAATGAACCGTCAAGTTCAACGCTGGTTCCATAAAATCTTCCTAGAGCTGATATGACAGTAGACACGACAATTGAAGAGTTGAAAATGTTATATGGACCAATGTATGATGAATATTTCACGGGGGAGAAACAAGTTGTATCAAAGTCTTCCGCTGTCACTCATGATAAGAATGATGATACCGATCATCGTCAACAACCGGATACAACTTCATCTACTTCAACACGGGTTGCTGCAGATTTACCTCCTCAGAATATCACTTCAACAATCGATCCTACAACATCCACAAATACTGTCATTGCTCCAGAGAACACAAATCAAGCAGACGATGCATTATCTGACGAAGACGAATTTATCAACCCATTCGGTACACCGGTACACGAAACTGGAGAGTCTTCTACTCGCCATGTTGATCCGTCAAATATGCATACGTTCTATCAACGACATCCTTCAACACATCATTAAACCCGAGATCATCCTTTGGTTCATGTCATTGGAAACCCTTCACAGCCTGTTCGCACAAGACGACAGCTTAACACAGATGTCGATGTTTGTATGTTCGCACTCGCCGTGAGTTTAGCTGAACCGAAAAACATCAAAGAAGCATTAGCTGATCATGCTTGGATTGAATCGATGACGGATGAACTTCAACAATTTGAAAGACTTAAAGTCTGGGAACTTATTGACAGACCATACGATGTAACACCATTAAATCTTCGATGGATCTGGAAAAACAAGATGGATGAAGAAAACACGATCATTAAGAATAAATCTAGGCTAGTGGCTAAAGGGTATGGACAGAAATAGGGTACTGATTTTGAAGAATCATTTGCACCAGTAGCTCGAATGGAAGCGGTCAGGATTTTTCTTGCTTATGCTGCACATAAGGGATTCATTGTCTATCAAATGGACGTAAAGACGGCGTTTCTTAACGGTCCTTTGAAGGAAGAAGTCTATGTCACGCAGCCGGAAGGATTCGTCAATCCTCATTATCCTGACAAGGTGTATCGTCTCCATAAAGCACTTTATGGACTCAAGCAAGCTCCAAGGGCGTGGTACGACGAGCTCTCGAAATTTCTGGTCTCCAAAGGTTTCTCAAAAGGTTCCATTGATTTAACTTTGTTCACTTATAAATATGGGGATGACATTTTGCTCGTGCAGATTTATGTTGATGACATTATTTTCGGGTCTACAAACCCAAAACTTTCAAAATGGTTTGAAAAAGTTATGCACAGCAGATTTGAAATGTCTATGATGGGCGAACTAAAATTCTTTCTAGGAATTCAAGTTCACCAATCCCCAAGTGGTATCTTTATTAACCAAGCTAAGTATTGTCAAGAGATAATCACAAAGCATGGTATGACATCATGTGACCCCGTTGGGACACCATTATCAAACACATCCCTAGATGCTGATTTGGAGGGATTACCCATAGATCAAACGAGATATCGTTCCATGATCGGGTCCATCATGTACTTGACAGCAAGCAGACCTGATATTCATCATGCTACGTGTTATTGTGCACGATATCAAGCACGACCCACTGAAAATCACCTCAAGGAGGTTAAACGGATCTTTCGGTACCTTAAGAATACCATTCACATGGGACTCTGGTATCCAAGGGAAACCGGTTTCTTTCTAACGGCCTATTCAGATTCTGATCATGCAGGGTCTCTTGATACACGTAAAAGTACTTCTGGTGGTGCACAATTTCTAGGTCAAGACAAGCTTGTCGGATGGTCTTCCAAGAAGCAGGATTGCACGTCACTTTCATCAGCCGAAGCGGAGTATGTGTCTCTATTTGCGTGTTGTGCTCAAGTTCTTTGGATGATAACACAACTCACAGATTATGGCTTCCATTTTGATAAAGTACCTATGTACTGTGACTCAAAGTCGTCCATAGCTATCTCCTGCAATCCGGTACAGCATTCCTGCACGAAGCACATTGATGTCAGATATCACTTCATTAAGGAACAAGTTGAAAAGGGTATTGTTGAATTATACTTTGTTGGAACTGATTACTAATTAGTTGACTTGTTTACAAAAGCTCTTTCGAAAGAGAGGTTTGCGTATCTTGTTAGGCAAATTGGTATGAGATGTTTGACTCCAGCAGAACTAGAGATTCTGGCAAAGAAGCCTGCTTGTTTCATCTATCAAACATCTATCTGTAAATATAATGAAAAAGAAAAAAAACAAAATTAAAAAATCTTTGAAAATCCAAAAATATTCTTCTCGACATGTCTTTCAGTATCGATAATATGGACATACCTAGAAATGTCGCTCAATAACGACACGGGTGTGTACATAAAGCTCGAATGAAAGTTGTAAATATTTTTCAAAACATGTCAGTTCTATTTTTTCAAAAGGAAATTGTCTATTTTGGACAATATTTCCAACAACGGGTAGAGCAATCTATCACGGGTTGAGCTTGTCACAAAACATTCAACGTTTTGAGCTCAACACAATGGTTTGTAATCACTTTCAGATTGCAACCCGGAACTATCTTCACGGGGAGTGTACGACTTAGTACTCTTACCCTTAGCAAAAGAAGTTCAATCTTCTTACACTTGAGTGGATTCGTCAAGACATTCAAAGTCTATGAACTCAAGTTTATGCTTTAGAAAAACTTTTTCGACAAAAAGAATTGATTTTTCAAAAAGCGTTGAACACAATTTTTTCAAGAATTTCTCAATGATATTCAAAATCTTTCAAAAATTGTGTGTTCAACAACTCCTATCCTCAAAATTTTAATGTGGATCAAATCCTCGTAATGACAATTCCCTTGGATCAATTTTTGAGGGGATCGATCCAAAATTCATGCTAAGTTCCAAAATTCCATTGAAAGTTTTCAAGACTATTTTTAACAATATATTTTAATCAGATTTGGTATCTCCAATATCAAACGATTTTATATATTAGAGATAGGGGAGAAAATGTGATTAAAATGTGATCTAAAGACTCAAGCACTCATGGTTACGATCAAATACCCACAACATCTTTAATTCACGACGTTATTGGTGTCAAAAGGGTGGTTAGGTTTAAGTCCTATGATCCAACCAGAACCGGAGGGATCTTCCCAGGGACAATCCAATAGATTATTAGAAGTCCTTAGGAAAGATGGAGTAGAATGTGAACGAAGCTGAATGCCGACTAAGTAACTGATGATAGCACTGGAACAATCACAACAAGGTGCTATTAATGATGTCTTGGTAAGCATTGAAGGGGTTGAAGAATGAAAAAGAAATGTAAGGATAAAGGGTCTAAAGAAAGAAGCCCTCCATACAACTTAGGCAGAAACCGGGTCAACTCATCTTGAAGACAAACTCATCATGGACCCAGTGATGTGAAGCACAACCCTTTTCCTAGCTACTCAGGCTTCTCTCAAAAGAAGTTTGTTTTATTGTCACGGAGATCAACATGACTTCTATTGACTTTCTCACTCTGAGATAGTTGATATTGAATAGGTGGCATCTGCTCCAGCCTCCGACCACTAAAAGTGCACAAATCGAGTCTAGAGCCAAGAGATCAATCAAATCTCGTTAGGACACACAGATGAAGATCAAGAGAGTCCTACGCTATATCCTTGCAATATTGCTAGAACACTAAGAGTGATACTACTTATTATTCACAATGATGAGTGGAAATCCTTCCAGTGTTAACATCAAACAACACTGCGGTAGGTCATATGCAAGATTCTTTATGAATTGAACATATGTAAAACTGAAAAGCAACAATGGTTTGATTCTGAATTGATTCAAACTCGTTTCAGGTTTCTACGCAATATCTTTATGGTCTTGCCAAAACATTCAGAGTGATATTTATTAATATTCACAGTGACGAATGGAAATCCTTCTAGCGTCAACATCAAACAGCGCTACGATAGGTAACTTGTGAGATTCTTATGAATCAAACTTGTGTCAACTGGAAAGCAACAATGGTAAGATTCTTAATGAATCAAACTTGTTCCAGGAATTTGAATTGACGACTTTAATCAAGCGGATATTTATCCAATTGATTCACTCTTTATGTTCGCAGTCTTGCTTTGAGACGGTCGAGTAAAGAGAACGGCTAGTACAGCCGCGAAACCCTGTCAAGGAGATTCTTAATTGAATCTACCTAATCACAGGTACGGTATTTAATATCGTATAACGATCTTCACCGACCGGAGGTAAAACGCTACCGATTTGAACGAATGTCAAAGCCATTCAGTCCGTGTCTATGTTTTGTCTCGAAAAGGTGGCGTCACGATGTACTCAGGAAAGTCAAAGATTCAAAAGCACATGTTCATGCCCAAAGACTTATTCAACAATTAATAGTTTGAGCATGTAGATAAAGACACAAGATCGCAAGATGGCAAAGACAAGTCAAGAATGATTTGAAGATCTCAAGATAAAAGACTTAGTCGAAAGTCAACGACAAAGGCTCAAAGATCAAAGCATAAAGGAACAACACTACTATTACACGTTCAAGACTCATTTATGAAGAAATTCATAAATCTCCATGGGACTCCAAATATCGAAGAGGAATGACCTCACATTGGGGGAGATTGTTAGCCTCAAAATAATGAGTCAAACAAGAATGTTCGTTCATAGGTTTCTATTGTAATATTTATTAGAACGTTGTAATAGTTAGTTAAATAGTCTTGGTTCACGGGCTTGGATTTATAGTAATTAAAGTCCAAACGACAAGCCCGACCCAATATATAGCCCATTAAAGCCCGCATGTGGGTGGACTATATATACTACCCTCCTAGCATGTTAGGAGGGTGGATAGTCATTAGTAACTCTCATTATTCCTAATCTAATATTCACCAAGTTAATTATCTCTCTCTCTCTACTTTCTCTCACTACTTTCTTTCTCTAGGAATCCATCTCTTTTCATCTATTTTCTATCACTAATCATCATAATATTATGGGACAACAACTTGTATGTGATAATACGAGATTCTTGAGATCATCTTCACGTGCAACCTTCGCCTTCTTGTGATACTTGCCTCCTCGTGACTTCATATCCCACACAGTTATACTTTGTTGACTTCTTGAATGTTTTAGAGTTTGATACAGCGGAAGACTTTAGATTGAACTTTCTTGAATTTTGCTGAAATATTTGGTGCAAAAAATATAAGTATGTGAGGACGACTTCTTCTCGGACACCGCTACGCCACCGTCTTCAAATGTAGTAACATAATTAGACACGAACGAAATGGCTTTGACATTTTGTTTAATTCGGTAGCCTTTTACCTCCGGTCGGTGAAGACCGTTGGATGATATATAAAATATCGTACTTGTGACAGGTAGATTTAATTAGAAATCTCCTTGATAAGATTTCATGGGTAAACCCGTTCTTTTTATTCGACCGTGAAAAGTTGACTGCGAACATAAATAGTGAATCATTTGGATAAAATTATCCTTATGATTGAAGTCGTCAATTCATGAACCTAGAACAAGTGAAATTCTATTATGAGCTTCACCATCGTTGCTTTCCAGTTTTCACGAGCTTGATTCTAATAGAATCTTGCTTGTCACCTACCATGGTGCTGTTTAATGTTGACACTAGAAGGATTTCCACTCATCACTATGAACACTAAAGAGTGTTACTCTAAGTGTTTTGGCAAGATCACTTAGATTTTACGTAGAGGCCCTAGAACAAGTTTGAATTCAATTAAGAATCAAACCATCATTTCTTTCAAGTTATCACAAGATTGGTTCTTAAAGAACCGCATGTGTCAACTACCATGAGCTTGTTTGATATTGGCTCAAGCAGGATTTCCATCTTCATCGTAATACTTTCGTATCACACGGATGTTCTGGAAATATTACAAGAATATTGCGTAGGACTCAAAAAAATCTTTCTTACTTTTCACAGTGTGTGACGAAGCAAGGAATAAATGGAAAGTGTCCTAATGAGGCTTTTGATGATCTCGAGGCTCTAGACTCAATAGTTCATTTTGATTAAATAAGCGATGGTTGGAGAGGATTGCCACCTATTCAATATCAATTTATTCGGAGTGAATAAATCAATAGATAGCGTGTTGAACTCCATGACATTAAAACAAATATCTATTGAGAGACATTTAAGTTGGCTGGGAGGGGTTATGCATTGCATCACTGGGTCCATGACGTCTTGTCTTCAATATTGAGAATATGATCCCAATAAATATGTGTGTTGACCCGGTTTCTGCCTAAGTTGTAAGGAGGGCTTATTTCTTTACACCCTTTATCATTACATTTCTTTTCCATTCTTCAACCCTTTCAATACTTACCAATACATCATTACTAGCACCTTGTTGTGAGTGTTCCAGTACTAGCTTCAGTACTTGGTCGGCATTCAGCTACGTTCACAATCATTCTCCATCTTTCCTAATGACTACTATTACTAGCTATGGAATTGTCCTTCGGAAGATTCCACCGGTTATGGAGGAATCATTAGACTTATACCTAATCTTACCCCCCCCTTTTGTCACCACAACCGTGGTGAATTAAATGTGTTTTGGGTAAGTACTTGTCACAATGAAAAACTTCCTTTGAATTACCAAATCCATTTGATCTTTGGTAACATATGCCTCGATATTCAAAAACATTTTACATATGTTGGGTAGAGCCCACACATTGAGTAAAACCATTATATTGATTAATCACATATTAAATCACATTTTCTCCCCCTAATAAGTGTGAAAACACTTACCCTTTTACCACTTATTTCCAATAATAACAAGACCAAAACGTGTATTTTATGTCGTAAAAGTCGGAATTATGCGTGGTTTGTGTTTTTATTGTGTTTTAGGATCAAAAGATGCAAAAGGAAGAAAACATGGGCTATCACGGGCTTTTATCGAAGAAAAAGACTAAAGACGAAGTCGAAAGATCGAGAATGCAAAAAGAACAGAAGTCCAAGGCCAATTCTGAAGATTTATCGAAGAAAAAGTCTAAAGACGGAAGTTTAATGAAGTCGAAGAACTCAAGCCTAATTATAGAAGAAAATTATAAGACAAGTTCAACTTATATCGACAAATCCCGAGACGACGTCGAGAAAAGCAAAGAAATTAAGTAGAGTCGAGACGAGAAGAAAGAAATAAGATAGCTTAAGCATGTAATCTCCCCACCTCCTATAAATATCCTCCTAATATGTCATTAGGAGGGTGTTAGGTGGTTAGTTTTTAGGAGTAGTAGTTAATTTTAAGTGTGTTTTTAATTTTTCTTCTCTCTAGTTTTCCAAGTTTATCAACTTTAATCTTGTAATCTTTTGATATTAATCTTTAATCAATCAAGTTTATTTTCTTAATTCTCATTCTACCTTTCTTAATCTTTTACTTAATCTTGATAATCATGTAGCTTTATCTTAATCTTATTGATGGTTCGATTGTGTAGCTTATTTGATTGTGCTTATTAAATTGGTGATCTAAAAAGTTTCTAATTTAAAGTGCTTATTTTCCTTAATCTTCATGCTTAATAGTTTTTAAGAAATAAGTTGTTTTTAATAAGTTTAAGTTTTAATAAAAATTGCTTTTTAATTTCTAGCATATTTAGTGTTTTAAAAGTTTTTTTTATTCTAGCTTATTTACTTTTCCTTAAAAATCCTTTTGGTTAAGTTCTTGGTGAAGTGCTTATTGATTTTTGGCTTATTCTCTTAAATTTTCATGTTACGGAACAAATTGTCCCAAACCCTCTTATTCCGAATAAACTTAATAATAGTTTATTCCGGATAAGGGACTTTAACCCCTGATTCAGGATAATCACACGTTATCGTTATTCCGGATAAGTCCTCATTTCTATTATTCCGAATAATAGCTCCTTCATCAGATTCCGGATAAGCATCATAAAATTTTTCCGGATAAGGAGATTGACAGAGATTCTGGATAGTGTACTTCAAGTTATTCCGGATATATATTCCGGATAAGCTCCCAGCCTTGATTCCGGATAACCTGTAGAAGTTCATTCCGGATAAGTTGCAGTTCTAGGATTCCAGATTGAATTCCGGATAACCTTCACTTCTTCATTCCGGATAGTATTCCGGATAACACCTACTTGTCGATTCCGAATAACAGCCTTCTCAGTCATTTTTCCGGATAAGCCTAAGAAGAAATTATTCCGGACAAGCTCCTTTATTTCCATATTCCGGATAAGCTGCTCAACAGCCATATTACGGATAAGCTACATTTCCTCATTCCGGATAAGTGACATTTCTGCATTCCGGATAACATTCCGAATAAGGTTCTGTACTTTCAGTTTTTGAATTTTTATTTTCCCGCCTTTTTACTTAGCTTTATTCTAACTTGACTTGTTTTAGTTTAATATTTTAAGTTCACATTTTTATAAGTTTTAATCATTTACTTTTCAATTTTTAAAGTCCTCATTTTTAGTTTAAAATTTTCAAGCTTTCGTTTTTATTTATTTACTCAACGACATTATCATATTTACCTTTAGTTTAAAATAGATAACCAAACCTTTTTATTTTCCACCAAGAACAATTGAGTCGCACTTTCTACCAGTAATCAATTCGAAAAGCCTTAACAACGAACTTTCATATGAGGCAAACCCTTGTATTAAATGGCGCCACTGCCGACTCTTTTCGTTAAGATTAACGGTTTTTAGTGAGAGACGCGTTGGATTTTGGGATCCGTTCATCTTTGAACGTTATTTTCTTGCTTAAATTTTCAAAAATCCTAAAAAATATAAAATTTTCAAAAATACAAAAAAAATAGAAAAACATAAAAACCCAAAAATATTTGTAGGTTTGCATGCGTACTCGTGCTCGTAAGAAGAAATCAGCTCAAGCCGAAGTCATTACTCCACCTATTGTTACCATGGACAATCAACCAATGATTGAGCTTTTGCAATCGCACGTAGAGAGCAACACCGATGCTATTGTCATACCCGAGATTGGAGCCAACAACTTTGAGCTCAAATCAGGCTTTATTCAAACGGTCTCTGCTCAACCTTTCTTGGGGCGTTCACTTGATGATCCTCATGACCATATAAAAAGGTTTCTTCAACTCACCAATACGGTTAAGTACAATGGGGTTTCACAAGAAGTGATTCGCTTGCAACTTTTTCCTTTCTCCTTAGAGGGACAAGCCCGGAATCAGCTTGATAAGGAACCGCCACAAAGTATTCTTACGTGGACGGATTTAGAGACCAAATTCATCAATTACTTTTTCCCACCCTCACGTACTACCGCTTTGCGGAATGAAATCATTACCTTTGAACAAAAGTACTGTGAGACATTTAGTGAATCTTGGCACCGTTTTAAAGAACTTCTAAGAAAGTGTCCACAACATGGTTTCACAAAAGTACATCAAATAAATACTTTTTACAATGGTTTAAGCATGAATGACCAAGATTCACTAAATAGTGCCTCAGGGGGTAATATTTTGGTTAAGTCTTCTAATGCTACATGGGACATTATTGAGAACAAGTCTAGAGTGCAAACTAAGAGTGTTCGGACTAATGTGGCTAGTGCTAGCACTAATGAGAGCGACAAGAGAATTGATAAGCTTACTTCGCTTGTTGAATCACTTGCTCTCCAAACCGCCAACAACACCAAAGCTATCAATGCCCAAGTTAATGTTTTGAGTCAGTTATGTGAAATATGCGGGGGATCTCACTAATACACCGATTGTCCTTCGACTCATGACAATCCGGAAAATGTGTATGCCGCCGACGGTAACTATTCCACGGGAGGCTATCAAGCACGTCCTCAAGGTAACCGCAATTTGCTCAGCTATCGCTCAAACAACTTTCTTTCACCACCCGGTTTCCCACCACAAAACCCGAACAACCTCAATCGCAACAATCAAAATCAACCTCGAGCTCCAAATCAATATTAAAACCAAAGAAACCCATATCCATCTCAAAGAAACAACCAAGTTTACCAACAACCCGCTTATCAAACACCTGCCTACCATGCTCCTCCTCCCAACCAACCCACCGCATTACACCAAGACGTTGAAACTTACATGAGGACTAATGATGCGATAGTGCAGAATCTTTAGCGGGAAATGGCCAACATGAAAGCAGATATGGTGAAACAAGGGAATGATCTTCGAGCCGATATGCGAAACACTTTGGCAAGTCAAACGAATGACTTAAGGAACATGATGGCTAGTTTCTTCCCAAGTAATCAAGTCTCTGGATCGGGTTCTCTTCCGAGTAACACCGTTGCTAATCCAAGAGGGGAGATGAAAGCAATCACCACTCGCAGTGGAAAAGGTTTAAAGGAACCCGAGCTTCCTACACCTACACCGGTGATTGTGACAAAAGAAAACGAGTCTCCTTCTCCAATTCCTCCACCTTCTATTTCTCCAATTCCTCCACCTTCTACTTCCACCCCTCCACCACCCAATGATGTGAGTGAGAATTCTATCCCAAGGCCTTCATCTCAACCCAATATACCTTATCCTTCAAGGTTGAGGAAAGAGAAATTGAAGAACAAGGATGATATTCAGGTTTCTAACTTTCTTAAAATGTTTAAACAACTGAATTTCAATATCTCCTTTGCTGAGGCTCTCGCCCACATGCCGAAATATGCTAAAATGTTTAAAGATCTTCTCAGTGATAAGGATAAACTTCTTGACATCGCTCAGACCTAACTTAATGAGAATTTCTCTGCAGTGCTCTTAAGGAAATTACCCACCAAACTTGGTGATCCGGGTCGTTTCTTGATTCCTTGCAACTTCCCTGGGGTAGAGAATTATATGGCCCTAACCGATCTAGGTGCTAGTATCAACTTAATGCCTTTAAGCGTTTGGAAACAATTATCTCTACCCGAGCTAGTCCCCACGCGAATGACATTAGAATTAGCTAACCGTACGGTTGCTTATCCGATGGGGATAGCCGAAGACGTCTTTGTTGGTGTCAACAAATTCACCTTTCTGGCGGATTTTTTTGTCGTTGACTACGAAGTGGACCCCCGTGTTCCATTAATCTTTGGACGTCCATTCTTGAGGACCGGTCGCACTCTCATTGATGTAGCTGCGGGCGAATTAATCATGAGAGTTGGTGACGATAAAATCGTTTTCAACATGGGTAAACTTTCTAAGCAGCCTTCTGAAAATGAGAGCGTTAATTTCATTGATGTTCTTGATGAGGCTTATGAAGAACATTTCAAAGACGCTTGTAAAAGTGGTTCTTCTTCTCTATCCATTGTTGAGACCGTTGCCTCTATTGCTCCATCACTAACTCCATTTGGAGAAAGTGATTTCATTTTGAAAGAATTTGAAGCAACTTTGGGAGATGTGGACTTGCAATATGACGATTCTCCCTCCAATTGGGATGAAGACATTCGTACCACTGAGAAACTTCTCAATGAGGACCATATTTCTCCACCATCTCCTAAGGATATCTCCATCGATGAACCGAATTTGACTACGCCTTTCATCAAAAATCCTCCGGATTTAGAGCTTAAGGACCTACCGTCTCATCTCGAGTACGTTTTCCTTGACGACAACAAGAAGTCACCCGTCATCATCGCAAAGGACTTGAAAGAGGAAGAAAAATCTCGACTTATCGCCGTGCTGAAGAATCATAAGAAAGCGACTGCTTGGAAAATCTCCGATATTCGTGGAATTGATCCTCACTTTTGCACACATAAAATTCTCATAGAGGACGACTTTAAACCCACTATTCAAAGCCAAAGAAGGGTGAATCCTAAGATCCATGACATTATCAAAAAAGAGGTTATCGAACTTCTTGATGCGGGAATGATCTACCCTATCTCGGATTCACCATGGGTTAGTCCGGTCCATTGTGTGCCTAAGAAAGGCGGAATCACCGTTGTGCCCAATGAAAACAACGAGTTGATTCCTACTCGTCTCGTTACAGGGTGGAGAGTTTGTATAGACTATCGCAAACTCAATGATGCTACGAGAAAGGATCATTTTCCCCTTCCTTTCATGGACCAAATGCTTGAACGTCTAGCGGGTAATGACTATTACTGCTTCTTAGACGGTTTATCTGGGTATTTTCATATTCCCATCGATCCTAAAGACCAAGAGAAAACCACATTCACTTGTCCTTATGGAACATTTGCTTACAAAAGAATGCCTTTCGGCTTATGCAATGCTCCTGGGACATTCCAAAGGTGTATGATGGCTATCTTCCATGACATGGTTGAAGAAACTATGGAAGTCTTCATGGATGATTTCTCGGTTTATGGTGATTCTTTCTCTCATTGCCTTGCCAATTTGGAACGCATGCTTAAGCGGTGTGAAGACACTCGCCTTGTGCTAAATTGGGAAAAATGACATTTCATGGTAAAAGAAGGCATTGTGCTTGGACATAAAATCTCAAAATCCGGTCTTGAAGTGGACCATGCTAAAGTGGATGTCATAGCCAAATTACCTCCACCTTCAACCGTGGGTGTGAGAAGTTTCCTTGGTCATGCGGGCTTCTATCGTCGATTCATTCAATATTTTTCTAAAATCGCTCGCCCGATGACCCACCTCTTAGAAAAAGATACTCCTTTATATTTTCTGAAGAGTGTCTTGAATCCTTCAATCTTCTTAAGGACAAGCTAACTAAGGCACCGGTCTTGGTTACCCCTAATTGGGAGCTACCTTTTGAATTGATGTGTGATGCTAGCGACTTTGCTATTGGAGCGGTTTTGGGCCAAAGAGTGAACAGACACTTCCAACCAATCCATTACGCTAGCAAGACAATGACAGGGGCCCAATTGCATTATACCACTACCTAAAAAGAGCTTTTAGCTGTAGTGTATGCTTTTGAGAAGTTCCGCCCCTATCTTGTCCTTTCTACCACCATCGTGTATACCGATCATTCCGCGTTGAAGTACTTGTTGACTAAGCAAGATTCTAAGCCAAGACTTCTTCGTTGGGTTTTTATCCTTCAAGAATTTAACATTGAAATTCGTGACAAGAAGGGAGCCGAAAACCTAGCTGCGGATCATCTAAGTAGACTTGAGGATCCTTATCAAGGGGATCATCCGAATCAAGAGATAAATGACTCTTTTCCCCTTGAAGCCATAATTTCTATCAATCCTAATCTTGATGACACCCCGTGGTTTGCGGACATTGCAAACTACTTAGCGGGTGGAATTCTCAAGGAAGGGTTAACATCCCAACAAAAGAAAAAGTTCTTTAAAGATATTGAACATTATTTCTGGGACGACCCTTACCTTTTCAAACAATGTGCGGATCTTGTCATTCGTCGATGTGTTGATGGGCCGGCAGCGGTACAAATCCTTGACGCTTGCCATAAAGGACCCACCGGTGGTCACTTTGGTCCCAATTACACCGCGAAGAAAGTATTCGACTCTGGATTTTATTGGCCCACCATATATCATGACGCTCATGAAATGGTTAAACATTGTGATGCTTGCCAAAGAAAAGGCAAGATCACACATAAAGATGAGATGCCTCAAAATTTCATACAAGAATGTGAAATCTTTGATGTATGGGGCATCGACTTTATGGGGCCATTTCCATCATCTAAAGGAAACAAGTACATCCTCGTAGCCGTTGACTATGTTTCTAAATGGGTTGAAGCTAAGGCTCTCCCTACGAACGATGCGAGGGTGGTTGTGAACTTTTTGAAGCAGCTTTTTGCTCGATTCGATGTTCCTCGTGCTATTATCAGTGACCGCGGGACTCATTTTTGCAATGATCAATTCGTAAGAGTCATGGCTAAGTACGGTGTCAATCACCATCTTTCCACCGCTTATCATCCCCAAACTAATGGGCAAGCCGAGATATCTAACCGCGGATTGAAGCAAATTCTGGAACGTACTGTGGGAGAGCATCGTGCCTCTTGGGCCGATAAATTAGATGATGCTTTGTGGGCTTTCCGTACCGCTTATAAGACCCCGATTGGTTGTACACCTTATCGTCTTGTGTACGGGAAAGCATGCCACCTCCCTATCGAGCTAGAACATAAGGCATACTGGGCCTTGAAGTGGGCTAACTTCGACATCAACAAAGCCGGCGATCTTCGGAAGATTCAACTCAGTGAGCTAAATGAACTAAGGAATGAAGCTTATGAGAATTCGTTGATCTACAAGGAGAAAACCAAGATCATCCATGATGCTAGGATTAAGAACCGAGAGTTCCACGTTGGTGATCAAGTCTTACTTTTTAACTCTCGGTTGAAGTCTTCTCGGGAAAGTTGAAGAGCCGCTGGTCTGGTCCATTCACCGTCGCCAAAGTCTTCCCATATGGCACCATTGAGCTTTCTCGGCCAAATGGGTCCAATTTTAAGGTGAATGGCCAGCGAGTGAAGTTGTACTTTGGTGAGGACATCTCTCATGAGATGATTCCATCCCTCACCACGTTTCCCTTGAATTGAGTTCTGGGTCGAGTCAGGCTCGTGACTCGGTTAACAAAAACAAGCGCTTCTCGGGAGGCAACCCATTGATCTATCCTTTATCGTTTTCATAATAAGTGTAGGGGGAGCCCCGTATGTGTTTGTTGTCTTGTTTCTTCTTCTGTGCAGGGATTAAAGCCTCAAAGATCCATTCTCGATGACTTTTGACGAACCGTGATCCTGTGTACCTATCTTCTCGGTTCTATCCTAAACTGTCGTGATTCAATATTTCATGTCTTATATGTTCACACTGAAATCACTATAGTTGTCCTTCCCTTAGCAAGACTTAAACAAAGTGCACAATGTCTTAAGTGTAGGGGAGTTTACTCCCACATGCTTCAACATTGAGGACAATGTTTATATCAAGTGTAGGGGGACTTCTATCGAAGTAAGTGGGCTTTTCCATGAATTTGTCCTCATTTTAACCAGAAAATTTGATTTTTCGACATTTTTCAAAATTTTTAATCTATTTTGGCCTAGTAGTTTTTCATTTGTTATTGTTATTTACTTTCTTTGCTAAAATAAAAGTTTAATAAAGTGGTTTTAAATTTTTCAAAGTCGTGAATATTTTGACTCAACCCGAGTTTACTTATCTAAGTTTACTCTAGCTAGTATCCTTAACGTGTTTAAGTCAAGTTTTGCTAGGCTTTTATATAGGGAACTTTAAAACGCGAAAGTCTTAACTCTCACGGGTTAAGAAAAAGAACTTTTCGCAAGTTCCTATAATTGATCCTAGAGAGTCGTTTATCAAGGGAACTTTAAAATGCGA
Source organism: Glebionis coronaria (assembly GCA_025667525.1). Classification (NCBI taxonomy): domain Eukaryota; kingdom Viridiplantae; phylum Streptophyta; class Magnoliopsida; order Asterales; family Asteraceae; genus Glebionis; species Glebionis coronaria. The sequence goes on from CM046879.1 coordinate 580,560,605, forward strand.
ATTCTAAACTTGAAAAAGTCTAAGAGTTTGCAAGATCCTATAGATGACTCGAAAACCCAAAACTTTGATTTAATTGGCTAAGCATCCACGAGTCTCATTCCTTGAGATTTTATATTGTGGAGAACGAGAGATGATAGAGTCAATTATAAGTTTGGTATTCTTTCGTGAATTTATGTGAGCTGATTATAAGCCTATTCTCCCATCGCTTGCTAATAAATTTATCTGCAATAAATAAGGTTGTACGATTTGAAAAGTTACTTAGCTTCTAGCCCAAGATCGTTTAAAAGTTGCTCGGTATTAATTAGAGTTCATAGCCAAGGCATAACTTATTGAAGCGGGATGCGAAGATTGGCGAGTCCGAAAAGGCCCTAACAAGGCATGAGGGCTACATTTTGTTGCTAAAGATACAAAAGTGATGTGAAGAATCATTTATCGAAAATCAATATGAAGGATCGAGACACACGACGAAAAGCAAATACTCCCCTAAAGATCATGGATAAGTCTATCCGAAAAGAACCTACTAAGGTATGAGGATAAATAGATCCAAGTCCTAAAAGGAGGCGGATCGTTGTATATCAAAGTCCAAAATAAAGATTGGAGAAAAATGAAGAAGTCGTGGTCCAATTATGAAGAATCTCTCAAAACTTCAAGTGAAGAAATTCCTATTATGAAGAGAAGACCATAATTTCAAGAACGTCTCTCAAAGATTTGAAGTATGAAGTCGCTGCCAAATATCGGTCCGAGAAAGGTCTCAAATCGTGAAGCGAGTTATGCCAAGATATGAACTTTGAAAGGTCACGAGAAGCAATTTTAAAAGATTTTGTCCTTTAGCTAACTATTGATTAAATCGTCCCACTTTATTTTCAGCCTAAATAACTATCAAAATAAGTCAAACAATGCATCCTTGTGATCATTTAAGACATTATTAAAATATAAGAGGTACATCTAGGAATAAGGGAGTCTAAGTGAATAATTGGGCCACATGAGTTCGTGTTAGTTTGATAACTTATAATAACAATGATCTCGTTTTTAAGCTTGGTATGGGGAACGTGAAACTTGAGAATGATGAACATTCATGACAACCTAAAACCCCAATGTAAGTCTTTGATTTCTTTGCTTGTTTTGTTTTTTTAGTTTTCTTAGTGTTTAGTATTTAATAAAGGCCAAGGTGGGTTATCTATGATGAAAAATGTAAACCGTACTTTGAAATTAATGCATTGCATGAGGACATTGCAATGGTCAAGTGTAGGGGATTTAATAAGTGTGAATACACTTATCCTTTTACCACTTATTTCCAATAATAACAAGACCAAAACGTGTATTTTATGTCGTAAAAGTCGGAATCATGCGTGGTTTGTGTTTTTATTGTGTTTTAGGACCAAAAGATGAAAAAGGAAGAAAACATGGGCTATCACGGGCTTTTATCGAAGAAAAAGACTAAAGACGAAGTCGAAAGATCGAGAATGCAAAAAGAACGGAAGTCCAAGGCCAATTCTGAAGATTTATCAAAGAAAAAGTCTAAAGACGGAAGTTTAATGAAGTCGAAGAACTCAAGTGTAATTATAGAAGAAAATTATAAGACAAGTTTATATCAAAAAATCCCGAGACGACGTCGAGAAAAGCAAAGAAATTAAGTCGAGTCGAGACGAGAAGAAAGAAATAAGATAGCTTAAGCATGTAATCTCCCCACCTCCTATAAATACCCTCCTAATATGTCATTAGGAGGGTGTTAGGTGGTTAGTTTTTAGGAGGAGTAGTTAATTTTAAGTGTGTTTTTAATTTTTCTTCTCTCTAGTTTTCCAAGTTTATCAACTTTAATCTTGTAATCTTTTGATATTAATCTTTAATCAATCAAGTTTATTTTCTTAATTCTCATTCTACCTTTCTTAATCTTTTACTTAATCTTGATAATCATGTAGCTTTATCTTAATCTTGTTGATGGTTTGATTGTGTAGCTTATTTGATTGTGCTTATTAAATTGGTGATCTAAAAAGTTTCTAATTTAAAGTGCTTATTTTCCTTAATCTTCATGCTTAATAGTTTTTAAGAAATAAGTTGTTTTTAATAAGTTTATGTTTTAATAAAAATCGCTTTTTGATTTCTAGCTTATTTAGTGTTTTAAAAGTTTTTTTTATTCTAGCTTATTTACTTTTCCTTAAAATCTTTTTGGTTAAGTTTTTGGTAAAGTGCTTATTGATTTTTGGCTTATTTTCTTAAATTTTCATGTTACGGAACAAATTGTCTCAAACCCTCTTATTCCGGATAAACTTAATAATAGTTTATTCCGGATAAGGGACTTTAACCCCTGATTCAGGATAAGCACACGTTATTGTTATTCCGGATAAGTCCTCATTTCTATTATTCCGAATAATAGCTCCTTCATCAGATTCCTGATAAGCATCATAAAACTTTTCCAGATAAGGAGATTGCCAGAGATTTTGGATAGTGTACTTCAAGTTATTCCAGATATATATTTCGGATAAGCTCCCAGCCTTGATTCCGGATAACCTATAGAAGTTCATTCCGGATAAGTTGCAGTTCTAGGATTCCGGATTGAATTTCGGATAACCTTCACTTCTTCATTCCGGATAGTATTCCGGATAACACCTACTTGCCGATTCCGAATAGCAGCCTTCTCAGTCATTTTTCCGGATAAGCCTAAGAAGAAATTATTCCGGATAAGCTCCTTTATTTCCATATTCCGGATAAGCTGCTCAACAGCCATATTCCGGATAAGCTACATTTCCTCATTCCGGATAAGTGACATTTCTGCATTCCGAATAACATTCCGGATAAGGTTCTGTACTTTCAGTTTTTGAATTTTTATTTTTCCCGCCTTTTTTACTTAGCTTTATTCTAACTTGTCTTGTCTTAGTTTAATATTTTAAGTTTACATTTTTATAAGTATTAATCATTTACTTTTCAATTTTTAAAGTCTTCATTTTTAGTTTAAAATTTTCAAGCTTTCGTTTTTATTTATTTACTCAACGACATTATGATATTTACCTTTAGTTTAAAATAGATAACGAAACCTTTTTATTTTCCACCAAGAACAATTGAGTCGCACTTTCTACCAGTAATCAATTCGAAAAGACTTGTAACAATGAACTTTCATACGAGGCAAACCCTTGTACTACCCCCTATCAAAAATATTAACCCAATCGATATTTTGGATATCAATTGATTTAATGAAAATTTTACCCAAATTAGGGAGAGAAACGCAAATCCAATAATCGTTATGAATTTCATAAGCTCCCCCTCAAAATGATGAGAGATAAGATGTAATGTTGAGTATGTGATTTTGAAAGATTTTGAACTTGATGAAAAATTCTTGAAAAATTCATGCTCAAACACATCATATGCCATATGATAAATCATGATTTTCACAAGCTCCCCCTCAAAAAATGAGGGATTATATGTAGTGTTTGAGTATGTGATTTGAATTTCTTTTTAAAAATTCATGAAAAATTCATACTTAAACACTTCATATGCAATATCATATAAGTCTAGAAAATAAATATCGCATATTCACACTTACAAAAATTATAAGGTTTGACCTGAAATATGAGAATATCATATGATCGAATCACGTGGTTCTTGTCAGCAAATGTTGGTCTCCTCGTCATGTCTGAAATTATCTCCTCATTCTGAAAAGCAGCGATCATTCATGACACCACATTTACAATTGGTATTTTTCTCTTAACACCACTTGTGAAGTCGGTAAATTCGTCTTGAAATCACTTGAAAGATGAGTACTTTGTCATTACACCAATTGGTAACACTGGCAATACACAATAATCGGCATTGAAGAGTCTGAACGCTTTACAGTTGCTCCCCTCAATTGTTGACCCGTGTTTTATCTAAAGAGTTGTAGTCGTCGTTTTGAGTAGTCGCATCATCGAGTATGTAGATACCAATTGTAAAGATCTTCAATTTGTAGAATGATAATTTCATAAAAATAAGATTTCTCTCGTTTTGACAAATAAATGCACTGAAGCGTACATATATTCGTGTTGGATTATGTTATTAAGTAAGCACAATCCCTTACATGGTTATGCAATAAACCACGCCCGAGAAGATTAATTCCCGTTGTGAGGTCAAGTCTTCGTTAAGGAATACTTGCCTTTATGATTAAGACCGGGCTACTATATGAAATAATAGCACACCATTTTTAATGAGCTTAAAAACTTTGAATGTTTTAAGCAAAGCTTATGTCTGAGAAACATTAAATTCTCATTTCGAGGATAAGTTATCTTTAAAGATAAAGTTTCATTTGCGAATGACAAGAGAGTTCTAAGCTGACATTTACTTAGAAGCCGTTTTCATGAGCTTGAAAACTTTTGAATGTTTAAACGGAAAGCCCATGACCGAGAAAAATGAATTTCTCGTTATGAGGTAAGTTATCTTATTTAAAAGATACACTTTCCTTTCTGAGCTTTAAACTTGGAATGTTTTAGTACAAGCTCATGACCGAGAAAAAATAATTTCTCGTTACGAGGATAAGTTATCATTAAAGATAAGCTTTCCTTAAATTGAAGTCCGAGTTACAGTCTGATATTTAACTGTAAGTCATTTTACATGATCTTTAAAACTTTGAATGGTTTAGTAATAGCTCGTGACTGAGAAAATTTAATTTCTCATTATGAGGATAACTTATGTTTAAAGATACACTTTTCTTTATTTGAAGCACGGGTTACAGTCTGACATGTGACTGCAAGCCGTTGTGCATGAGCTTAAAAACTTCGAATGTTTTTAATATAAGCCCATTCCCGAGAAAAAAATCAATTTATTGTTGTAAGGATAAGGTATTATCGGTGATAAACTTTCCTTTCTTTAAAGTCTGGGGCATAATCTAAGATATGATTATACTCCAAGTACCAAACTTAATCGCGAACCCACTGAGACGCTATAATCTTAGACATCCCGTTTATCAACAACAATAATTCATTAAGCTCTGGAACCTTGATCTCGGTACCTTCACTTGCATCAATAATTGGTATGCTTTCATGTGGCTTAGCAATATTTGTTTTAGAACCATGTGGGGGTTCACAACCAACATTGGTAGTGATAGAAGGAAGTATCATTCCTGTAGGAACCCATATAAGACCAACCTTTTTGAAGATTCTACCCGTTGGTTTCCACCTTAAATTAGATCTAGGAAACACTAGTTTCTCATGTACATCAGAAGACTTAGTGGAAGAGAATCTATTTCCTGTAGGAATCCATGTTTTAGGTGTATTTGAAGTACCTACATCTTTTGTGGGTGTGTTTCTAGTTCTCTTAGGAGATGATACTCTAGCATGGGATTTCACCTTGTTCAGGATTTTTGTGATATAATCATCATGACTTGGCGTAAAGACACTGATGATGCATTTCGCAAGTCTTATATTTATATTACAAGAGATTACCAAAAATTTAACTAGAAACACAAACACAGGCAAGTATACCCTTTCATGTATAGCATAGTATTTAGGAAAGTCCAGATCGTACCATGGGATTGGTTTAAAAATGTGAAACAATTATCTCTAGAGTGTCACAAGTTCTAGAAATTATACTTATTGAATGATTAAAAATGTGCGTTTGGTTAAGGCTACAAACATATGAAAGATAGATAGCAAAGATGAATATAAGCACATAAACAATGTAAGACAACATGTCGATTACTAGTCGTACATGCAACATCTAATCAATATAACACGAAATCCTTTCGACCTATAGATCATGTTATACCAAAAGCATTAAGAATAGTTTATGTTAGTTTCAATAGATCAAGTACTCGTTGAGACAAACCCTCTCGAGCATGTGACAAAGCATTAAACAATATTATGCAAGAGTTGTTATGTATTTTATTCCGCAAATCGCGACAAAAGAGAATACCAAGATTCATTTAGTAGATGACATGGAATCCATTCAATCATATAAGTACTAGTTATAATCATGAATGAACCAAATACATAACAATCGTCAAACATAATAGTATCAAGCACAAGAGCAAATCAACCACACTTATAATCACGAACTAGGGAAAAAGTGCGCCGCACAAACCTAATTGTGCGCCGCACTTCGACCCTGTGAAGCTAATTATCCTATCTAATCATAAGGCTTGCAAATACCTTAACCAAATACGCAAGTATCTACTCCATAATAACAGTAAAAACAATCATCTCAATATGTTGTAAATCAAAAGAAATAATAAACATGATTTGAGATAAGAATTATACCCACAAAATTATAATCAATATATTGCTCCAAAAGTTTATAAGTTTTGATCAAACTTATTACAAGCAAAAATCAGTATTCCAAGCGCTTTTGCTACAGCAACAATATGCATGAACTAACTAAAGTTCTCCTTGCACTAGTAACAATGATTAAGGATTAAGAAATCCTTGATTTACTTAAACCCTTTGTAACAATGGAGTTTGGTGGTAGGATGATATGGATAGCCAGGGTATGGGGTGAGTTATATAGCCCCCAAAAACGTATCTCCATTAAATGTAATTGTATAAGAATAGTTTCCAATGAATGCCATGCATAATGATACTAAATGTTGTAACTACAGCATAAAGTACGCCACACTTTCTAAAAAGTGAGTCGTACTTTGCTAGTTCTCCGTATCCGTAGTACAAGCATTTGTGCGCCGCACTTTTCCATTTGTGCGCCACACTTTTGCTTCTTCCCAACATTATTTATTTATTAGTCCATCCATTCTTCTTTCTTTCACTTCCATCTCCATAGTCTTTATTCTTTTTCCTATAATCAATAACACACTTATATTAGTAGTAATTCAAATATATTTTATTTATTTACATAGCAAACAAGGACAAATTCATCATTACAGACATGTATAAATGAGGCGTTATCAGAAACATTTGTTACAATTTGAACAAACAATGTTCCTTGTATCTGAGAAAGACTTAGCATGGGAGTTCACCCTGTTCAGTACTTTTGTTATACATTCATGATGATTTGCTATAAAGACACATTTGTTACAGTTTTAGCAAACATTGTTTGTTGTATCAGAGAAAGACCTAGAATTCTTCATATGATCAGCCATTGAGATTGTAGTTCTTTGTTCATAGCTATGTTTTGATGCAGACCCATTCCTAGAAGGCATCTTATTGGGTTTATGATTCTTAGTTCTTTCTTGTGTCTTTTTCTTACCCTCCTATAAATGGTGCTTACGAGAAATGTCCTTTGAACTAATTCAAGACATGTTCTTAGAACTATTCCTAGAGGAGCTAGCTGCTATCACATGGTGAGGTTTTGCAAAGGCAGATTGTCTGGTGTGGGGAGTGACTGGTTTTAAAAATATATTCACATAAACTTGGGAGGCAAACCGCGATCTTGAGGAGTTAGCTCGCTCAGATCTGAATGCAGTTGGTTTTCTAACTAATGTAATTTTGGGTGGTTTCCCCAAGATTGATGATTTTTCAAACTTAGTGTCCGTTCTAGTTCCTTGAATTTTCCTCAACTCGTTTATCAATGCAACTATTGCAAAAGCCTTCTCCTAAACTTGAGCCTGTAAAATCTCATTCTCTTTCTGTAATTTCTCTTGTGAAGCCAACTTAGATTCTAACAAATTAATTTGTTTTAGAAATTGATCCTTTTCAGCTTTAGCATCTTGAATTTTACGATCCAATCGTTGTTCAAAAACCACATTTTCCTTTTCAAGTTTTTCTAAACATGTTTCAAACTTTTCAGTTTTCTTTGAAGATTCAAGTTTGGCATTCTCAAGATCTTTTGATTGTTGAGCTAATATTGTTTCAAGCTCTTCAATCTTAGAAGAAGCAGTCGTATAGCAATTATCATGATAACTTACAGCATTTTGTTCAATCTCTCCCCCTTTATGAGTCACATCGGATGTCTCAGAAGTGGTATTGCTATCACCCTTTTCAATCCCGTGTGTGTCATAAATAAGTTCAGAATGCTCAACATGCGGTATTTGATCGGCATATACATCATATACAACATTCCATTGTACCGTATCTGTAGACTCTTCGTCATAAATGGGTATGGTGTCATCATAAGAGATGTCTGTAACATTCCCCGACATGTTGCGAGTATCATGCGTTGCTGATTCAATACCACTGCTATCAATGTTAACCAATGCTTCCGCCACTGTGTCTGCCTCTTGTTTTGCCATGCATCTCTCTTTTGCATTAGCAAGAACATCAATCGTCGTCATAACAATTAAGGATTATAACGGCTCGATCGGTGATAGAAAGTACTTGTGTTTGTTAATTGGTTTGAAAAAAATAGAAATAATTATTAAAATTGCATAAATTAGCACACAAAAAATTTCCCGCCAAAAGTAAAATTGTAAAAATATATTTTACCAAATGTTGAAAATCACTAAAAAATATAAATCTAAGGTTGTAAAAAAAATTTGGAAAATGAAAAATTGTACGTCAAAAATTTGCCCGAAAATTCGAATTTTGCCCTAAAAATTTGAATTTTAGCCCAATAATTTTACTATGTCGCCAAAATTTAAATTTGAAGCTAAAATAGCCTAAATAGTCTATAGAAAAAATTAATTATTAGTCCGGTCTCGCCAATTTTTTTTTTATTTTTTATTTTTTATTTTTGGTAGAATTTCGCAATAAATTTAACAAGAAATCTCACAATAAAATTTTTGGCTAAATTTCACAATAAATTTAACAAGAAATCTCGCAATAAATTTTTTGGCTGAATTACACCGCAAGTTTAACAAGAAATCTCGCAATAAATTGTTTGGCTGAATTTCGCAAAAAAATTTAACAAGAAATCTCGCAATAAACTTTTTGGCTGAATTTCACAATAAATTTAACAAGAAATCTCACAGTAAATTTTTTGGCTGAATTTCGCAATAAATTTAACAAGACATCTTGCAATAAATTTTTTTGGTTGAATTTCGCAATAAATTTAACAAGAAATCTCGCAATTTTTTTGGTTGAATCTCGCAATAAATTTACCAACTAATCTCGCAAATCCAATTTCGCAATAACCAAATCTCGCAAAAAAGACTGTAATCTCGCAATAAGTAGAATTTCGCAATAATTAGGGTTTTGTATTTCGCAAAAACGCAGTTTTTCGAGATTTTTCACCAAAATTGAGCTAAACGCCAATTGTTTTTGTGTTTTTGACCGAAACAAAAAACCCAAATCACTAACACAAGGTAGAGGAAGGTTTTTAGCAAGATTTAGACCACAAAAACATGAAATCTTTTAGGGTTTAGAGTTGTTGATCTTAAAAACACATGAAAAAAATAAAAAAAAATCAAATGAAAACTAAAAACACAAACACAAACACAAATCACTAAGCAAATCACTCCATGGCTCTTGATACCAATTGTAGATCTATGTAATCCTTGGATTATCTAATATATGGAAGTGATGTAAATAGATAGAGAGAGAGAGAGAGAGAGAGAGAGAGAGAGAGAGAGAGAGAGAGAGAGAGAGAGAGAGAGAGAGAGAGAGATGAAGAACTAGAGAGAGAAAGATGAGATCTAGAGAGAGAAACTAGAGAGATAAAGAAAAAGTATAAAATACAGTAAATGAAAAGTGAAGTACAAAGAGTATTTACAAGGTTTATATACCAATGTCCATAAGATGGAAATGGGTCGGCCCAAGCCAAGCTCACCAGTGGTCTTGGCCTGGCTTTACTATTCATGATATCACCTTTAACTACGAGCTCGACTACTACTATTGTTGGAGTGACCGATCCTTCCTAAATACGGAAAACTTATTTCCAATATATAGTTTGAAAGCACGGGTGGTTGAACTGTGGTACTATTGAAGCCTGGTTGGCTAGGTAGGCAGAAGTTATAAGGTTGTTGGGCTTGATAGACTTGGGCTACTATTGGAAGCTGATGGCCTGGTTGCTGGTGGACCGTGGTGGTAAAGGACATGCAGGTCTGTTGTTGTTGTTGGACTGGTGAAGTAAATGACATGCCCATGTGGGGCTGCATTGGACTAATACCAGATTGGCAATGCAAATATGGACCCATAAAGTTGGCAAAATATTATAATTTCCAAAAAGCATTGAATTGGTCAATGGTGGTATTGGCGTACTCACACTTCCGCATGATGAATTATTAGTGGCATTTAAAGACCGCAGATGTGAATAAGGTTGATTACCATTATTTTTGCTTCTTAAACTCATGACATTGTTGGTGGATCGTGGTCGAAGATCATTATTACCATGAACAAATTTACAGCACGATCTATAGGTGCAAGATCCGCATTGAAAATTATGACAAACATCCAAGCCCGAGGTACTCACAGTATTAGTCCTATCTTTATGTGAGAGTAGATGCAACAAGCACTGTAGGCAAGGATGTAAGGTGAATAAGCGATTGGACATTAGATTGTTGAGACATATCACTTTCTTCAAGAAGCATCATCGAACGAAGTTTATCAAAAGTAGGCACTTTTTCCTCGAGGCGAATGACGTGGGCGGCGTTCGGATACTTGCTTCTTAACGGCATAGGTTACAAGGCGAGAATCCTTCACTGGTGATTCGAGATTGGCAAGGCGATCTGCTTTGGATTTTATTTGTTGTAATAAATCCGTGATGGATAAATTTCCAATTGCCATGTTTCGGATTTCATTTTCAAGTTGAGTGACACGAGCATCCTTGTTGTTGTGAAAAAGTTCCTAATCTCTTCTAAACACCATGTGCAGTAGAATCAAGCTTCATCAAAATGCATGGGCAATAGTTCGATATGATATAATAGAAGAGTTACCTATCTACTACGACCAATATGTTGTCATGTTTGGCACTCAAGAATGTAATAATGTTAAAGAGTGCTTGAATTTCTTCGAAGATACATTTGCGCCAACTGAAAAATGGTTGAATATGTTGGAGATGGGTTTCTTGATTGCTTCACAATACAATTTCATTTTCCACAATATAACCACTCTAGGTAGTATGACGTATGTGCCACTTCGTTCGAGTTCGCCACCGTGGTATGATCACAGATTCATTACACTTGGGTACGTTAATAACGGACATTATGTAAGTGTGTTGTTACAAGGAGGCTACCCGATGCCTACTATTACATCTCAATGGTTCCATTATAGGTCTGAATGTGCAGTCGCATGGATTACTCAGTACTTGGAGCGGATAAACAATTATAATCAACTGCTTCACTCAAATCGATTAGATCATATTGTCAAAGAGGTAGTAGTGAAATGATTTAATAAGTGATATGTATCTTTTAAATTATATTTGTATCGTTTATATTATATTCTTATATTTTAGTGTGATGTAATAAATATAATATTTAACAAATTAAGTTTTCATTTTTTCTATTTATGGGTCGAAATGTATAAGCCGTTTACCCGGATAATCAAATATAAATAATTTTTAATTTATTAAAATGCTTGATCGGTTGACGGGTCGATCCTTTTAATTTTTTCGTATTTCAAACATGACTTGTTTAATAAACGGGTTAAATGGGTTGACCTAAACCTAATCCGAAATATTTTTAGACTCATTCCGAACATATTAGTCTTTTTATCTGCTACGACCTCCGCAACGAAGTTACTTTAGTAGTTTATACTATCAACAATAAAACTAATGTAACAATATATATATATGTAAAACTTAACAAAAAATATTGCAATAAAAATATTATAGGATAGTGATTAGAAAATGAGTATAAAAGCCATAGTGGTTAAGAAAACAATATATAAGCCACACCGATTAATAAATTAATATATAAGTCACTTGACAATTGATATGACAATTTCACATGTTGGTTTGGTTATGTGGTATAGCAGCTCCCTTTATGGGATGATCTATTTACACTACAAAAATATTGTTTCGCTGCATTAATTAAAAAAAAGATTTAACTATTCTAATGATATGTAATAAATGCATTAATAAATGAATTTATTTTATTACCCAATCATGAAATAATAAATGAGTTTTATTTGTCTTTTAAATGATTTATTTTAATATCATAGGCTACCTTTTTTTAACTTTATAGAAAACTAAATAATTTATACCACTAAATAAAATGAGTAATTTAATTATACATATAGATAACACTTTTTATGCCAATTAAATTATACATATAGATAACAATTTTTTATCTTTTGATACAAATATATCAAATTTTTATCTTTTAATCTCAAAATGTACAATATTATCAACTAGCAAAATGGGCACTTTAATTATAAATGTATTTCAATCATAATTTTTTTACAATATGGTATAAATATGTACTTGTAGTATATAATTTTCAAGTTGAATCATATATAAATAACAAAACAAAAAACCTTGGTTAAGTAACAATGAGTTGGTCAAAATATTTCATAGATTTTTTAAACACGATATAAACGAGGCCATTAATGAAACCACATATTGTCAACATGAAAAAATGAAATCGGGTATGAAAGTAAAAACTTGTCATCGAACAAATCAGAATTTGAAACGGACACGGTAAGTACTAAGTACATACACATTTTAAGTAGTAGGATATTTTATAGGTTACTATTAAAAAATTTAAAGCATTAAAACATGTTGAAAATTCATTTCACGTCTCGTCAAGACTTAATAGACTGGGTGAAAGAAATAGGACTTTAACTTGGTTACATTATTTTGATTAAAAGATCCAAAGCCAATTTAAATGTTTATTTTCATTGTAATGTTGGTGGTAAATACACAAGTAAAAAAACTCAACTAGAAACACTGGCACAAAAATGTGATTGTCCTTTTGGTTTTGAAGGAAAATATTGTATGACGATTGTTGGTGATGAATATTGGTTATCCTTAAAGGTTTCTAAAGAGAGAAAGTGAGAGAAAGAGTGTGTTGGAAGAACACTTTTTTAACACCCCACTTGAATAAGTGGATCGTTACGTGTATTTATAACGTGTCATCAAAGCATAAGGTAAATGTTCTAAAACATTAACTGACCATAAAGGAAATACCATAATCAAACATCGGTAATCCAAACATAAGCTCAAAACATGAAAAGTAAATACTGAAGGAAAGGACTAAACAATGTCCAAATAAGCAAAGTAATGTAAGAAGTACATAAAGTAAGAAGTCTGGATAGCTTCCATCCAAATGCACATGCTCTCAGAATCCTAAGAGCGTCCTGGTGTACCTGGCGTTAGAACATGAAAGGAACTACGGCTGAGAATAACGCCCAGTGATAACCTGTAAACTGATAAGCTGTAAACTGATAACCTAGGATGCATCCATACACCCTGCTGATAATACTTATAAAATGGCCAAGCTGAAATAAATGGGACGCTGCGAGAAATCACTCCCCCGCAGAAGAGTCATGACACCGATGCCTCTAGTGTCATGATTACGGTACCTCCGTAACTAGTACATAACTGGTCATGCTTGTATATAAAGCTCGGGTAATTTAACATAGTTATTAAAATAATTACTGATAAGATTTAGAACATATACTGGGGAAAACATTTGGCTGCAGACGGGGAATCCTAATCATGCATAGAAGGAAGTCCTTACTAAAGGACGGGAAATCCATACCTCGTGTCAGTAATGAAATAAGAACGAAAGCTGAAGGATCTACTCTGACTTCACAGATACTACATAAATAAGTGACGTGAATGAGTTGTCTGATTAATGTCTCTTATTACTGTTTATTACTGTTCAAAATTCTTTTTGCGCGTTCTCGTATTATTTTACTGGTTGCGTATACACTGATTAATTCGATTGTCAGATGTATTTGTGATAAACCCGACTGTTTCTATAACTGTTCACTGATTATTATATATCTTGTATTTCTGGTTATCGTATATTATACTGTGTTCTGGTAATTACGATATTATTATAAATTGTAAGCTGCTATAATTAGAAAGCTTCAAAAATTAGAAAGGTTTCCAAATTAGTTTTTCTTGTAAATTAAATCATAATAAAACACATGTTTGAAAGTAATTAAAAGGATTAATTTAAGGTTACTAATAAAATTAATAACACAAAACAATATAATTAAATTCATTTACAACTTATTTATATAAATGATTTAATCATAAATTAATTAACTTTGAAATTTATTAATTCTCGTGATCCCGAAATCCTGAGTCAAAGTTATCCCTGAGACACCCACGTCTCGCATCAGTCCAAACCGAGTCCACCACGACCCATGTCGTGGTCCCCCCTTGTTGACGTCACAACAGTAGTAGCCACTAGCCTAATGGCAGTTGCTACTGCTTGCACAGTGGTTCCCACTTTAGTTCTTTAGTTCCCACTGTTCGTATATGTTCCAACCGTTTGTATAAAGTTCCCACTGTTCTGCTGTTGTACCCACTGTTCACAGACCCAAACACACCCATACTGGCTGTTACCCCAAACACCCCCTGCTGAGACTTTTTACCCACTATTATAAGAAACAAACCCCCCTTTTGTACACGACACCCCTTGTCTGGGGGTTTTTGGGTTGCGGTTGTATAAAATAAGCACCACACCGCCCATGTATGGGTCATGGCTAGCCAACAGCCACCACACCGAGACCAATTGGTCTTGGTTTTCCCTTAATTCACCAAAACCCGACACCCTTAATTATATTACTTCATGATTCATTTTATTTTCATTTGTATAGATCTTTAAGAACCATTAATTTGTGATATAAACTGAATTCAAGAAAATGAGATGATTACCGTTATAGATTGCTAAGGAATGATGATCAAACACGGATTACTTGAAGAAAACTAGGACGAATCCTTTTTTTATCCGGCGACCACACCAAGGGGATGAACCCTAATTCCCGTTCTTTTTTTTTTGTATAACTGTTGTCCAAATGAAGTGGGGATACCCCGTTTTTTTCTTTTCTTTCTCAAAAGGGGCCGGGCTCCAAGGCCCATTATTCTTTATATCATGTAATAATAAGATGTAGCCCAAATTAAAATACACGATATTCGTTTTCGTGTTTATATAATTAACGCGAAGTTCGATTTAACTTTCGTGTTTACTCGAAACGTGTAATAATTATTTTACTGAAATAATAAAAATAATAATAACAAAAGCTATAATACTTGAAAAGTAAATATTAATTATTTTCCCGAATAATTAATTTCGTGATGCTTTACAAAGAATTGAGGCCGCGTATAGTTACGTTCATGGATTTTTCTGGATAATTAATTAGGACATGTTTTACTTAAAATTGAGAATGTGTATAATTAATGTTCTAGGATTCCTAAATGCGGGTTTTACAACTTTAGAGAGAGAAAGTAGAGAGAAAAAAACTATGTTTATTTACTATGTTAAACAATGAACAAGCAACACCCTCTTCATCTAAGTAGAATGTTTATATACACATGTCCAATATATGGACATGGGCCGTCCAAGCCAAGTCCACACATGGACTTGGCTCGGTTTAGTTACAAGTCATACTTACATAATTCACTTATCTACGAGCCCGTTACTAATGTCGTTGGAGTGACCGAAACTTCTAATGGTAAAAACCGTATTCCTAAAAATCTCCCCCTAAGGGAGGTCACTCAAAGTTACAAGATCTTAACCCTAGCATACTATACCAGTCTTCAGTCATGAGCTCATAGATCGTCCTTTTCCTTTTCTTTTTCCTTATGAATATGTTGTTATGATCTTTGGCTTTGAGCTAGAGCATGTTCCTTTTTCTTTTAACTTGTATGTGATCGTTGTGCGTCTTTGAGATTATCATCATGTGAGACTCTTTCCTTCTTGTGACTTTTGTTCCAACATACTCATGCTTGATTGATTTCTTGAAAGCTTTATAATAGTACACAACAGAAGTCTTTATCTTTTGCGTTCTTGAAATCTTTAAAGTCTCTAGCTTTAAGTATGAGCATGTGGAGACGACTTCATTTGGCACACCACGACATCACCTTCTTGATATGATACATAAAATATTCAGCAACAACACATAGACACGGACGTAATGGCTTTGTCATTCGTCTAAACTCAATAGCGTTTTACCTCCGATCGATGAAGATCGTTAGACGGTATTAAATACAATATATGTGACAGCTAGATTAAATTAAGAACCTCATGACAAGGTTTCACGATTGTATAAGCATGTTCTCATTACCTGACCGTCTCAAAGCAGATTGCGTGGTATGAGTGAATCAATTTGATAAAATTATCCATCTGATTGAAGCCATCAATTCAAAATCCTGGAATAAGTTTTATTTAGTTAAGAATCTCATCATTGTTACTTTCTAGTTGTCACAATCTTAATTCTTGTAGACTCTTTCAAGTCACCTACCACAATGCTGTTTAATGTTAAAATTGGAAGGATTTCGACTCGACACTGTGAACACTAAAGAGTGTCAATCTGAATGTTCTGGCAAGATTACAAGGATATTGCGTAGAGGCATGAATAGTTTTGTATTCAATTAAGAATCAAACCATCATTTCTTTCTAGTTATCACAAGTTAGATTCATAAAGAACCGCAAAAGTTACCTACCATGAGCTTGTTTGATGTTGACTCAAGCATGATTTCCATCTTCATTATGAATACTTGTGTATCACTCAGATATTCTAGCAATATCTTGAGAATATTCGGTAGGACTCTTACGATCTTTCTCACTCTCTACACTGTGTGAAGAAGCAAGAGAATATGAAGTAGTGTCCAAATGAGACTTTTTATGATCTGTGGGCTCTAGACTCAATTGTTCATTTTAGATTTAGTGACCGGAGGTCGAAGAGGACTGCCGCCTTATCAATACCAACTTACTCGAAGTGAGCAAGTTAATAGATAACATGTTGAACTCCGTGACATTAAAAAAATATCTTTTGAGATATATTTGAGTTAGTCAGGAAGGTTTGTGAATTGCATCACTGGGTTCATGATGTCTGTCTTCAATATCGAGCATCATTTAAATTGATCCTGATAGTTTATGTGTTGACCTGGTTTCTGCTTAAGTTCTAAGGAGGGCTTATTTCTTCACACCCTTTATCTTTACATTTCTTTTTCATTCTGCAAACCTATGTTCCATGAAGACGAATATGGAAACGGGGACGAGGATCGGTACTTAGAAACGCCAATGTCCCAAAAACATGAAACGGGTACGACTGGAAACGTTTTTGTATTTTATGTATATTTATTAATAAATTAAATAAACATAAATCTATAATAGATAAAGCAAGAAAAAAACAAATACTAATAGTAAGACATAACATATACTTAACATTAAACCATTACTTAATAACATTATAAGTTGGTGGATATTATGGTTTAAAACATCAACCAGGAAACTGTAAGTTGGTCACTACTTCAAAAACCAAGTTTTCAACATTAACGCCCTGTCATAAAAAAACGACATAGTACACTTCTGAACTATTCTATATTTTGAGAGATAAAGACGATATCGAGTGCGGTCTCATTAAGTGATAGTGCAAATAACTCTAAAAATCATGTATCTTCCATTATACCAAACTCATCTCCTCCAACATCCCACATCTTGGTCTTCTCCTCCAAATATTGTTCGGTGATCCTTGATAAAAGACGTTGATTGTTATGAACAAAAACCAAGTCTTCAGCACATTTAGGAGTTAACTTATTCCTTCTAAGTGAGTTAACAAAAGAGTATGTACTCTAATTACACTCAGAACAAGATGAAGAATTGGGTTGATCAAGAAATTTAAAAGATAACATTTGTATCAAAGGAGGTTGTGCTCTAAAATTTGCCCACCAAGTTTTAGCCTCCATAGTTCCCATCCTAGAAAGAGAGCCAATATATGAAAAAGGGCCCCTTATAAGAGAGAAACTAGCGAACTTATCTAGAACTTTGTCATAATCATCAACTTTACGAAAGAGCCTTTCAAAGCATTTTTTCCTCTCTTGAGAAATTTCCGCATCTCTATGAGGAACAACTCTATCAGAATTCTAACTAAGCCAAGCCTCACTATAATACCAATAAGATACAAGCAAACAAATACATAAGAAATAAATAATAAGACCATTCCATTTTATATTCAGAATCATGCACAATCGGATTATATATATAAACCACTCCATTTTATATTTAGTATCATGGCATCATCAGATTAGCTAAATAAGACCACTCCACATTTTATTCAGATAAGATAAATAACATATGAAAGTACCTCGGGTTTAAAGAATATGCTAAACAATGAAGTAGTGTTGAACTTTTTGTCCAACAAGCAATAAGGATGTCATAGACAACTTTGTAGAAGACATAATAGCCGTCTAGCGCTTTTTTCATACTTATAGATCGCGACTTTGACCTTCTCAATCATAGAATCCCACATCTCGTATACCAAATGAAGACACGGCCGATCAGTATCACAACTCTAATCATATCGTATATAGGTGTCGTAAACTTGAGAATTTAGTCCACTTTGTCCCACCTAACTTCATTTAACAACTTTCCCCTCACAAATATTGCTTTGTCTTGGTCATCTTCTCGATAAGATGCCTACTCATCACTCATCAACAAACTAAGTTTCAACCACATACAATAACTCAAGTGGGGTAAATTTGTTGTACATCAACAATCACATCGTGTGATTCAAAATAATTTATTTTATTTGAACCACTTCTCCATGTTTCGGTGATCCAATGACAAAAACCAGACACATCTAAATTGTTTTCGTTATTTCTAGCAGCACAAATGTTTTTCAAAGCAAGATTAAGTGTATGAACCACACACGGTGTCCAACAGATGTGCAAGTAAAGCCCTTGAATTAATTCACCGACTCCTTTACAATTAACCGCGTTATCTATAACAATTTTGACTACATTTTGTTCAATGATCACACTGACGACTTCTTGCATTAAGTTAACAATATACTCTCTGGTTTTAATTCCACCCGTACAATTTACAGCTTTAATAAACACGTGACCTTTTGCTGAAGTTGCTATAAAATTAATCAATGGTTTTCTTTGAGGATCACTCCAACCATTGGTCACAGTTGACACCCCTCTTTGTTTCCATGTATTCTTGATTGGTTGTAGCAATCTCTCAACATTTGCCTTCTCTTGTTGAACTAAAGTCGTTCTTAGTTTATTGTAGCTCGGAGGCACATAACCACCTAAGTTCTGATTTGCAACTAATGTAAAAGCCTTCATATAATATGGATTTCTAGCAAAATTAAATCATAAACCACCCGTATAAAACATTCTTGCAATTTCTTGATCTAACTGAGCTCTAGTATCGGTATCAAATGCTTTAGCCAAAGCACTCAATTTAGATTTTCTTTTCTTAGCCGGCGTTTTGAAATTGTAATCCACCACAAGACAATGTTACATATTTAGGGGTTGCATTTACTTTTATCTTTTTGTAATCACTTTCTTTAGTTCTAATCTCAAGCAAATCAGAATGGCCAACTTTCTTACATATTGCTATTCCTTTTCAGAATGTTGAAGTAAATGAGCCTTCACCCTAGAGTAACTCCTTGTTTTACTTCGAGAAAAAAGTTACACTTAAATTTGTTGGAGTATGCTCGTGTCATAATAAATAATTATACGGCTAGATACATGTGAGCCTATGGGGTCACACACATATACACAGAGGTACCGCTTAATATATCGTATTTATTGTAGATGCGATATATGTATAACCTACGTAACACGAGATCAATTACGGAACCTAATTACTGAGCTAGTACTTAGTTTATTGGGTTAGACATAACAAACGTGCAAGCCCATTTGTATGCCTTCTAGTCCGACCACATGGTAGTCAAAGGAAATGAGAAAACGTTTTATTTAGCTTGGAAATAAAAAACGTTATGATGTATCTTATAACCGTGATTTACTTTTAGAGCACAGGGTACGGTGTGCCATGGCTTAAGTTATGGCCATGGCGCGAGACAATAAGCTGAGCCAACCACACCCCCATTTGAGTTATGGGGAGAAAACTGGAGATATCCAGCCGACGTTAAAGCCCATGGCGCGACCCCATGGCGCAACCAACCACACCGTGGCTCGCGTCATGGGGCTGAGTTATCATTTTTTTTATTTTTTTTATTATTTTGAAATCTGGACGTTGGCCAACGGCTATTTTTTTGGGGGAGTGTTTTTTGACCGTTTGGGGATAAAAAATACCCTCTTTTTCCTATATTTTTACCCATAAATCTCATCTAAAACAAACAAAAAATTGCACCCTCTTCTATAATTCACAACATCTAAGTTCTATATTTTTTCTATCCGCCATGAGCTAAAATCCAAACCAATTCCCGAATCAATGGATAAACACTTTTTTATCTGATCCGCAAAATCAAATTCCGACCACTCAACTTCTAAATTCTTCTACTTCGTCTAACCCGAATACTCCCTCATCCGCAACATCAGTACTAATCAATTTTCTTCATTCGCCAACTATAATCAACTACCAAATTCTTTTGCTAACTTCCCACCACAAAACCCATTTGTTAATTTTACACCCGAGGCATTTAATTTATGGTTCTAACAATCTCAACAATCACAAGTCTTCCAACAATCACAACAACAAAATTTCCAAAACTTTCCTCAACACTCTTCACAAGAACCTCAAGAACCCGAAGAAAACGATGATCCCGAACAACCCGACGAACAAGCCACGAGTCCATCGAAGAAAGGCGGGAGAAAGAAAAGTGTTGCAAAAAAACCGAAAAAAATCCGCGGGTCCACCACCACCCCCGAAGTCGGACCATTCTTTTTGGACACAACATGAAGAAGAAGTTTTGGCCGAGTGTTGGATTGAAGTATCCGAAGACCCGAAGGTCGAGTCTGATCAACCATATGAGGCGTTTTGGTACCAAATTATGGATATGTATAACAACCAGCTTAGGGATGAGGGTTTTAAACCGAGGAACAAAAATATGTTGACCGGGAAATGGACGACTTTGAACCGCGAGGTTCACAAGTTTAATTCATTTTATGAAAACGCCAAACTTTTGAGTGGAGAAAATCAAGATGATTTGATGACCCGTGTGATAAGTTTGTTTCGAGATGAAAACGGGAACAAGGAGTTTCCACACAAAAGTGCTTGGCTTGTTTTGAAAGACAAGTATATATGGAAAAATCCCGATTCAACTAAAACACGCCGTGCCCGGGGGAGAGTAGCCGATGTAGATCCGGAACTTTTTAATGATGAAATCCCTCGTCCATCCGGTGTTCCAAGAAAGCCCAAGGTTCAACGCTCCTCAAGTTCATCCGCCACTTCGGGGTCTCAAAAAGAACAATTGGTCGAATTGTGACAACAACAAATGATATCGAATCGTGATGCTAAAAAGGAACGATTGGACCGAGAGGTGGCGGCAAGACTAGAAGTGGTTCAACTTCAAAAAAGGAATTAAGAATTGCAAATCCTTCGATTCGACACAACCGGGATGAGTGCCGAAGACGTGGCAAGAATCGAAAACTCAAGGACGAGGCGCGCGCGAAATATTTTAATTTCTAAGTTGTATTTTTTATGTTTTTCTTATTTCGTGTATTTTTCTTTTTTTTTTGTTTCTTGTTTTTTTTTTATTAATTGTATTTTTATTTTTATTAATGAAAAAATCAAGTTTTAGTTAATTAGTTGTTAAATTAAAAAAAAGGTGGTGGGGTCATGATAAACCGAGAAAAGTTGGTGTTAACCAGGGAGGGGGTTTGGTAGGTTATGGGGTGTTTCTGAGTTATGGGAGAAAAAGCTGACGTGGCAGCACTTTTTGCCCACGGCTCGACTTTGACGGCTCGACCGTACCCAACGCTCTTAAGGAATTATTATTAATTACAATCAATTAGATTGTAACACATATACTTATTTCCATCCTATGTGATACGTGGGGAAAAAAAATATGAGAACATATGATGTGCTCTTTTTTTTTTGAAATTAAAAATCTTGTATCTATGGTAGTTAAGGTTTAGTTACGAAGCAAGGTTATTAGACTAGCATCGATTTGGTATACAATGATGTGTAGTGTGTTTCTACATAGAGGGGATCTACTTTGGTCACTTGGGTTTCTTGGTTAGATAATGTATTGGTGAAGGTCTCCGTTCGATCCTGTCGAATCACGCTACAAAGGTATACTATTACGTGTTTATTATCCGATTAATCATATGGCTATATGGATCCGTTAATAGGTGATCTTTCCGCTGCGTTTATTATTTATTCATATCATTTTAATATGGATACTCACCTATAGTGGTATCACGAGCCATCATATGATGTCATATGATTATCGGGTATGCGTAAAAGTGGCTAAAATGCGTGTTTTTTATGGATTAATAAAGATAAAATTAAAACAGCCCCTAGGGATTAATTTTCGTGATAAAACACAACCTAAGATGGTCTTATGATCTGTGGTTTTTTATTCCATGGCCACGGGTTACGCATATCTTAATTGTTTTTGTCACTGGTACGTGTAAAATGACTTAAAACGCTTGTTTTGGCACGAGTTGGGAATCGGTTTTAGAACAGCCCTATGGACATGATTTCTGTGATTATATGATAATTATAAGGTGTTTAAAATGTGGTTATAATATCCTATGGTCAATGGTTACACGTACCAATCGGGGGTTTAATTAATTTTTTATTATTGCTTCGATTTCGTTGGCTAACAAGTGTATCTTGTTGTTTATTTTATATCCATGGACAATACATGCATGTTTGGCCATGTGTTGGGAATAAAATGTAGCCATTCCACTTGAGCGCTGACAAGAGTAAAACAAGCGTTGATAGGAAAAAAACAAACGCTGACAGATCAAACGTTGACAAGAAGAAGTCAAGCGTTGATAGGTTGAAGACAAGCACTGATGGAAAGATTTAGTCTACACGTATATTGTTTCTAGTTTGTTTCTGGTAAAGATAAGTTCAACATTGTATTTTCTATAATTATCTTTACCTAGAATAGTTGATACGTAGACTCTTGTACAAGGCTTCTTATGTCTATAAAAGAAGACCTTTAGGTTAAGTTTCATAATAAGTTTTTCAGACGTTAAACACTTTCATTGTAAGCAAGTTTTTTATTATCAATCAAGTGAAAGTTTGTTTACATCTTTGTGTGTTCTTGTTTAAGTGTTAGTTCCGCATAACACTTAGATTACTTTATACATAAACAAAGTTTCTCTACGTGTATAACTTGATCTAATCTCGTATACACAAAGCTAAATCGATCTAAGTTTGGGATCAACAAGTGGTATCAGAGCTTGTTGAGAAACTTTTGATCTTAAAAGAACACAAGAACCCTAAAATCACCAAAACCCTAATTTTCACAAAACCCTAAAAACATCATGTCCAATCCAGAAGTAAACCCCTCGTCCTCAAACCCTAGCATCAAGATTCCCATGCTTGATGCAAACAACTTTGAGCTATGGAAGTTCAACTTTGAGCAATATCTGAGAATCTATGACTACACTCTCTGGGAGATTATTGAATATGGAAACACATTCAATAAAGCTCAAAAGATTGCTAATGCCATTGCTGCAAGAACTCTTGTTGCTGGATGTCCAGAAGTAGATAGAAAGAAAAACCTGATGATGGTAGAGCTGTGTCTGCTGAAGACATAGCAAAGAAAAGGGTTGATATAAAAACCCTAAACATTCTGAAACTTTCTTTGGGACAAGAGAACCAGCATAAATACAGAGGTTATGAATCTGTAAAAGACCTTTGGGCAGCTCTTGAAGTTGCATATGGTGGCAATGATGATACTAAGGAAGAGAAAAAGAAGCAACTCATGCATGAGTATGCTGTTTTCAAGGCTCAACCTAATGAGAAGCTTAGCAGTGTTAGAAGCAGACTGTTTGACATTACAAGCAAGCTGTCCTTCATGGGGACACAAGTTGGTGATGTTGACATTATTGCCACCTTTCTTAAAAGCCTTGGTGATGCGTGGAAGATTGAGGCAAGATCCATTCTTGCCAATAACACTCACAAAAGTTCTACCTTTGATGATATCTACAACAAACTGAGGCTGTTGGAGAATGAAACTCTTTTGGAGCATGTAAGTAAGTCTACTAATAGCAACATGGCCTTCTTCTCACATAGTGAAGGCCAATTTGATCAGAAGGACTCTTACATGCACCCAGTTACTGGATCAACATGTGTCAACACTGGAACATACCCTGTCAACGCCTCACATTCAGACGCTGACACATACAAAAGTGACTCCTCCAGAGTTAAGCCTGTTGGTTTAGATCTGGATACTGTGTGTGCATACATTGCTTCTTTGCCCAATGATTCAGTGATTACATATGAGGACCTTGAGCAAATAAGTGATGAGCACTTGGAGGAGATGGATATTAAGTGGAACATGGCTCTTGCTAGTATAAGAGCAAACAGGTGGAATAGAAGGTTTAAGAAGAAGATGACCTTTAATGCAAAAAACACTGCTGGATTTGATAAATCCAAGGTTGAGTGCTACAATTGTCATCGTATGGGGCACTTCATGAGGGAATGTAGATCTCCAAGAAGATCTGATGCTGGCAAACCCTCAAGCCAAGTTGTTAAGGCTCAGGATCCTAAGGCCATGGTGGCAGTGCAAGAAATTGATGGTATTGGATGGGGCTGGAGCTATTTGGCTAAGGATGGGGAAGAGGATAAAGCTTTGGTTGCTGAGATAGAAGAAGAAGAGCATGTTCAATATGCTCTCATGGCACACTCTTCCTCTTCATCAGCTAATGAGGTATACGATGATGCTTTTTGTAGTAAGGGTTGTAGGTTAAATACTGAAAAACTTAACAAAGAGGTTACAACATTGTTAAGTGATGTGAGTACTGAGAGATGCAAATTGTCTAACTATCAAATTGCTCCCACTCAAACTGAAAAGACAGCTCCTGAGTACAAGAAAATGGAATTTGACCTAAAAGATAAAATAAATATCTTAAAACATGAGTTAAATGCTAGTAATGATATTAGAAACATCATGGAAAGGGTCAATAGTGAACTACAGGCTAAATTAGATGAGGCTATCAAAAATAAGGATAATGTTGACCTTAAAATTCATAGATTTGATAAGGCCTCACAAACCCTAGGAGAATGTGTTAACAAACAAAGGTATCCTAAGGACATGACTGGGATTGGGATGAAAGACTATGCTGTTGTTCCACCACCAGCTGAGGACTTCTATGGTGTCCAAAGAAAGGACTTATCTTGGACTGGTTTACCAGAACTCCAAGTGGAGGAATTTATTCCTCCACCAAGAGTTATTACCCCAGTTGAAGAGTATAGACAAAAGTTGACTGACTTGAATGAATGGAAGAAAGCCAACCCTACCTTGTTTGTTAAGGGTGGCTTGTTGTGTGAAAGTCCAAATGAGTCTACCCCTATTAAGGTAACAAACCCAATCACTGGCAACACCGTTGACCTTGGCTCAAACACTGTTAGAAAACCTAGCATTAAGTATGCAGAGATGTATAGGAATACTAGGTCACCTAAAAGCCAAGTTAGTAATGATGGAACAGGCTTCTTCTCTTCTAGACCTAGGGTTGTGTCTAGAAAAGCCTGTTACTCTTGTGGTAGCTTTTCACATTTAGCATATAAGTGTGTCAACGCTTCCAAGGTCAACGCTGTTAAAAATTCAAACGTTGTCAGACCCAAAACCTTTGTGGAGCAAAGTCCACAAGTTGTTAGACCAGCCCCATTCTTCACTAGAGGGTCTAAGACTCATGGACAAAGACCATTTCAGAAGACCAATACTTGGTCTAATAGGCAATGGGTTTCTGTAGCAAACCCTAGGTTCAACGCTGACAAGGGTAATTTCAGCGTTGACAAGACCAAATCCAACGCTGACAGAAACGTTGCCAGACCTAAATATTTGCAGCCACAAGGTAAGGGGTCTAAAGCTTCTTCTAGCTTGACATGGAGACCTAAGCAAGATCAAAACCCTAAATCTAATGGGCTTTCTATGACCTGCAACAGATTTAATTATATTTCAAAGGTCATTACAAAACCTATTGGGGTCAACTGGGTATTTCATCCAAAAAGGGATGAACAAGGGGTTGTTATGAGAACTAAGTCTGTTCTTGTTGAACAACCAGATGAATCCAAGTCTGCTAAGGCTTGGGTTCCCAAAGAAAACTAATTTGTTTTCTTTATGTGCAGGGCATTCAAAAACAGGTCAATGATTATGGATATTGGGACAGTGGATGCTCCAGGCACATGACAGGGAAGGAAGATTACTTAACTAACTTCACTCCCATTAAGGATGGTGATAAGGTTTACTTTGGAGGCGGATATGGAACTATCACAGGCAAAGGAACTCTTCTGACCAAGAACTTGCGTTTTGAAAACGTGTTTCTGGTAAAGGAACTTGATTACAATCTTTTTTAGTGTATCACAAGTTTGTGATAACAAAAATAAAGTTCTGTTTACTGATACTGAATGCTTGGTGTTAAGCAAGGATTATAAAATCCCTGATGAGAAATATATTGACTATAGAACACCTAGACATAAAGACATTTATAATGTGAATCTTAATGGGATTAGGATGAATAATAATATGTCATGTTTTTATGCTAAAGCTTCAGTTGATGAGAGTAATCTATGGCACAGGAGACTAGGGCACATAAACTTTAAGAATATAAACAGGCTTGTGAGACTTGGATTGGTTGATGGTTTGCCTGAAAAGGCTTTCCACAATGACCACTCTTGTGTTGCATGTCTTAAAGGCAAGCAGCACAAGGTCTCATTTAAGTCTAAACATGAACACTCTAGTTCTAGACCACTTCACTTGCTGCATATGGACCTATTTGGTCCAACTAATATAGAGAGTTTGAATGGTAAATCATACTGCTTTGTCATCATAGATGACTTTTCTAGGTTTACTTGGACTTTCTTTTTAGCTATGAAAAGTGACACTGCTGACACTTTAATTGACTTTATTACTCAGATAGAGAAGAAAACTGGTAATGAAGTTAAAATGCTTAGAAGTGACAATGGTGGTGAGTTTAGAAATAAGCTTTTAGATGATTTTTGTGCCAAGAAAGGGATTACTAGGCAGTTTAGTGTTGCCAGAACCCCACAACAAAATGGGGTTGCTGAGAGAAAGAATAGAACCCTAATTGAAGCAGCTAGGACTATGTTGGCTGATGCTCATTTCCCCATAGCTTTTTGGGCTGAGGCTGTGAATACAGCTTGTTATGTTCAGAATAGAGCATTGGTAAACAAGATACAGAACAAAACACCTTA
The DNA here is from genome assembly GCA_025667525.1 of Glebionis coronaria. NCBI lineage: Eukaryota > Viridiplantae > Streptophyta > Magnoliopsida > Asterales > Asteraceae > Glebionis > Glebionis coronaria. The sequence goes on from CM046879.1 coordinate 580,587,660, forward strand.
TGAATTACTTTGGGGAAGGAAACCTAATATTGGTTTTCTTAAACCTTTTGGCTGTCATGTAGTTGTACTTGATACTAGTGATACCCTAGGTAAATTTAGTGCAAAAGGTGATGAAGGCTATTTCATGGGTTATTCAGTGCAGAGCAAGGGATATAGGGTTTACCTCAAGAAGGAAAAACGTATACTTGAGAGAGTACATGTTAGATTTTTAGAGAGTAAAGCTAGTGATCCTGAAAGTGGTCCAAATTGGTTGTTTGACTTGGAACCTTTATCTAGGACTTTAAATTATATGTCTGTTACTAATCCAGACATTGTGAAGGTAACTTTAAATGTTGTGGAAGAACAAGTTGTTGATGTTTCAGGTACACAGGTTAATGAAGAGGTTGGATCACAAGCAGAAAAGTCATCTCCCATACAAGAGTATGTCACTATCCCCATATGGACAGATGCTTTTGCTGCTGCTGGAAAGGAAAATGGTGGTCCCCAAGTACCACCAGTTAACAGCATGCATGGTCCTTCAGGCGCTGACAAAGGAAAATCTGGCGCTGACAGGACAAATTAAGGCGTTGATGGCTCAAACGTTGACAACAACATTTTAGGCGTTGATAACCCAAACGCTGACAATCTTGGTTCAGGCGTTGACAACACTTTTGAGCATATCTTCTCTTCCAATTTTGAACAAGGTGAACCTTCAAATGCACATGAAGAGGTTCATACTAATATTGATGGAAGAGAGTCTGAAGAAGATATTGGCAACATGGATAATGAGATTGAAGACAACAGACTTTTTGAGGGAGGAGTTCTCACTTCTACAATGAAGAATCATCCTCCTTCTCAAATTATTGGGGATGTCATGACTCCTGTTCAGACTAGAAGATCTCATCAGAATCTTGGTGGATTTATTGCCAATATACACAAGAAGGTTGATACCCCTCTTGTTCAAGCATGTTTGTTTGCCTGTTTTCTGTCACAACAGGAACCCAAGAAGATCTTTGATGCTCTCAAAGAACCAAGTTGGGTGGAAGCAATGCAGGATGAGCTTCACCAATTTGCTATTCAGGATGTGTGGGAGCTGGTTGATTGTCCCAGATATGTCAGACCTATTGGGACAAGATGGGTTCTTAGAAACAAGAGAGATGAAAGAGGTATTGTGGTCAGAAACAAGGCACGTTTAGTGGCTCAGGGATATACACAAGAGGAAGGGATAGACTATGAGGAGGTCTTTGCACCATTTGCAAGGATTGAAGCTATAAGGATATTTCTAGCCTATGCTTGCATGGGCTTCATTGTCTATCAAATGGATGTGAAGAGTGCCTTCCTCTATGGAACAATTTTTGAGGAGGTATATGTTATGCAGCCTCCTAGTTTTGAGGATCCAGAGAATCCAGACAAGGTGTATAGAGTCAAGAAGGCTATGTATAGACTTCATCAATCCCCAAGAGCATGGTATGGTACATTGTCCACTTATTTGGTGGAAAATGGATTCAAGAGGGGCACCATAGACGAGACATTATTTACAAAGAAGGTTGGTAAGGATGTCTTACTTGTTCAGGTTTATGTTGATGATATCATCTTTGGATCCACAAACCAAAGATGAGTGAAGACTTTTCTAAGCTTATGACAGACAAATTCAAGATGAGTGCAATGGGGGAGATGAACTTCTTTCTAGAGTTACAAGTTCAGCAGAAAGAAGATGGTATCTTCATCTCTCAGGATAAGTATGTAGCATAGATCTTGAAGAAGTTTGGCTTTTCTCCACATGAAAAGAGGGCTACTACTCCTATGGATAGAGAACACCCTTGGGGAAAGATTGGAGATGGAAAAGATGTGGATGTCAGGCACTATAGATCAATGGTTGGTTTATTGATGTACCTCACAGCCTCAAGACCTGACATCATGTTTGCTGTGTGTGCTTGTGCACGCCATCAAGTGACTCCCAAAGAATGTCACATTTATGCTGTCAAGAGAATCTTTCGGTACCTAAGATGTCATCCAGATCTTGGCTTGTGGTACCCAAAAGATTCACCATTGGAGCTTATTGCATATTCAGACAGTGACTATGGAGGTGATAAGTTTGATAGAAAATCCACAACTGGTGGATGTCAGTTTCTTGGGAGTAGGTTAATATCTTGGCAATGCAAGAAACAAACAGTGGTGGCCAATTCTACAACTGAAGCAGAGTATGTTGCAGCAGCTGCTTGTTGTGGACAAGTCTTATGGATTTAGAACCAGCTGTTGGATTATGGGTATAATTTCATGCATACCAAGATATTTGTTGACAATAACAGCACTTTATGCATTATCAAGAATCCTGTACATCATTCTAAAACAAAACACATAGAAATTAGACATCATTTTATAAGGGATTGTTTTGAAAAAGGTTTAATACAACCAGATAGGGTTGACACAGAAGAAAATATGTCTGATTTATTAACTAAACCTTTTGATGCTGGAAGGTTTCAATACTTGGTAACAAGTATTGGAATGATCAATCTCACATAATATATGTTTTGGGGTCTTTTTGTAAAAGTATGTACAGGATAATGCAGTGTTATTGGTCTTTTTGAGGATTTAGATTTTCCACTATATTTTTCGAACACTGACAAAGGTTACCTTAACGCTGATAAGTGTTATTGTGACGTTGTCAGCAATATATTTGTCTAACGCTGACAAAGGTTTCCTTAACGCTGACAAGTGTTATCGGGACGTTGTCAGCAACAATATTAGTTTTGTGGTTTTTAATCTAAATGTGCAGGTGGTGTTAGCATTATATCATTGGATACAGAGTTGCTTATGGATCCTTGAAGAATCATTTGAGCATGTTTTTATTTATGGATGATGGTTGGAATTTTCTATTCCTATCTTGACATAAATTTTTATGTTCATGCATATTTTTGGCAACATATGTATCACAGTTTAAGGGGAGGTTTTAGGAGCCTTTAGGACTTTTGGGTATTCTTATGATACTCTTATCACAATTCTAGATTGTGTCTACAGGTGAGTATGAGTTAGTTTTACTAAATCATGAGGCACTGTAGCATGCAAAGTTGATATACTATGCATGTTGCCAAGATATTTTTGGCCTAGAATTGGTTGTGGTCTGTTGGGAGACTTGAGAATGATTTTATCATGGGTTTTACCTGGGAGTAACAAAGAATTTTATGAGATAACTTAGTTGTTAAGAGTTTTGGTTAGCAAGGGACACTAGAGGACTGTTATGTTTATCTTGCATAAGCAAGTGTGTATAACTGGACAGTGCTTGCCGCCCTATAATAATTATCAACTTATAGGTTATCTTCACTAGGATAAATTACTTTGTTAAGGTCCTTTTTCATTTTTAATATTTTTATTTTTGGACGCTGACAAGTATTTTTCCAAGCGTTGTTGTGACCAATTTAGACGCTGACATGGCTTTGGCAAACGTTGACAAGAATATAGCCGTTGGGCGTTGATGGGTTATTTTTTACCGTTGATACCCATTGGGACCTACCCAGTTGTTACTTTTTGACAAATTTTGGGGGCGTAATTTTGGGAGCAGATAACTTTTAATTAATGCATGAGATAACTTATTTTCTTTTCAATATTTTAATCATGATATTTTGAAAATAGTTGCCTCATTTTTGACCAATCACATGCATATATCTCTTCTATATATTTGGCTCCTATTTTTAAACAGGGTACCTATCATTCTTGTCTAACAATTTTCTCCTATAATTCATCTTTCTAAACATTCACAAACAGCTTTCAACAATGGCACCAAAATTTAAACCAAGTGATTTGGTATTGGGATTCAGGAGTCAACACAACATGATAGCATATTTGGACGCTGATGACACTCTGTTTCCACAATACACCCAGATGGTGGCGTATTTGAATGCATCCCCCATTCGGTATGCTCTTTCTCATGCTCCTCTCATCTCTGTCACACATATTAAGCAGTTTTGGAACACAGTTAGTTCCTCAACAGTTAATAATGTGACTACATTATCATCTATTGTTCATGGGCGTACATGGGTGGTTACTGAAGCCTTGGTTCGCCAGGCTTTGCATCTTGATGATGCAGATGTTATAACCACCCTCCCCATTCATGAAATAGAACAAGGACTAAAGGCTTTGGGTTATCCTTTCCCTGATGAGGGAACTTTAAACAAATATCATAAACAGGAGTTTCCCCCAGCCTGGAAGTACCTCATACATGTCCTCTTACAATGTTTGAGTCCCAAGTGTACTGCACACAATGAGATTAATAGATCCATTGCTAGTGCTATTATGTGCATTGCAACTGGGCAAAAGTTTAATTATTCAAAAATGATTTTTGAGGGTATGTGTAAAAACAAAGGGAGTAAAATGACTTTAGCTTATCCTATATTTTTACAAATGGTTTTTGATGTGAAAAATTACTGCACAAGGGATCATGATGACTTTTATGAGATCCCTGTGCAAAATAAAGCAATTTTTACAAAGATGAACTCACCCCCTCACCGTGACTTACCCCTCACCCCAGCTATGATTGCTGTCATTGAAGCAGCACAACCCCAACCAGACCCACAACCCTAACTTGACCCCATACCAGAACCTTTACCTTCACCACAACACATGCAAATTGACCAAGAACCCTTTGACGCTGACACATTAAATGTTGGCGTTGACACACCTAATCCAGACGTTGACACCATTCCTTCACAGACCCAAACACCCCTTAACCAGCCCACATCCACCCAATCCACATCATCTTCTACCCCACCACAATATAGTTTGCAAAAACGCCAAAGGACTACTAGAGTGTTCTCCTCTAGTGGTCCTAGCCATGTAGCAGAGAGAACCACCACTACAAGTATGGTTGGTGCATTGGATGAGGCTGGGACTATTGGCTCTGGCTTAGATGCAGGCCAAGACAGTCCTAACATCTTTAAGACCTCATCCATGCCCCATGAATCTAACTTGGGCGGTCAAATACCCATTTTAGAGGAGGGCAGATTGGAACCAATGACATTAATAGAATTGACGGCTGTCTGCATTAGCTTGCAAAAGCAAAATGCAGACTTGGTATAAATTGTCAGTACACAAGGCCTTGAACTCAAGCAATTGAGGGAGAGGATTGTTATTTTGGAGAATGCTAGCACCAGGCGTGGGATGGAGGAATCTTCCAAAGGGGAGGATGAGCAGATTAACGTGAGTGATAAGGGCTCACATGATGGTGAATCTTTGGGTGTTGCTGAGGCCCTAACTAGTTTGAAGAAACAACCAGGTTTTATTAGATCTCTGGTAACTCCTACAAATTTATACTTGTCTTTTACAGCTATGTTGGAGAAAATTACAAGAGGCCCTGAGACAGGTAATTTGGGCGTTGACAAGCAGAGTTTGAACGCTGACATGGGTAAATTGGGCGTTGACAAAGGCAAATTGAGCGTTGACAGACCTGCAGATGAGGTTGATGTATTCCAGTCATCATCCATCATCAAAGATGTATCTTCACAGGTATTACCATCATCCTTACCCATCATTGATCCATTAGATAAGGGTAAAGGAAAAATAGTAGAAGTAGAAGTTCCAAAGGATGCAGCACAGGTTGAGTTTGATAGAAGGTTGGCTGCACAAATTGTGGAACAAGAAAGAAAGAAGGTTGGTGAATCACAATTTGTTGTCACTTTAGAGGAACAAGAAGGAAGTGATGAAGCTAGTTCAGACTCAAGTGTGATGATAATAGAACAACCAGAAAGACTTGAGTATGGTGATGATTTGGCAAAAGAGAAGTTGAATGAGTTGAAATTGCAAGTAGATTTTGATATGCCAGAAGTTGTTCAAATGTACCATGCTTGGGAAGATAGATGTATGGAGAATCCAGATTTGACTATTTTAGACCAAATATCGGGTTTGGAGATTCTTCTAAGAGTTCAAGCAGACTGCAAGGTTATTCTGAAACACAAAGCTAGCAATATTCTCTGAATGCTGAAAAGGGATAGAAGGGAGTTGTACTACATGCTACTCAGATGTCATGGAACAGGATGGACCTACAAGAAATTGTTGGGATTGTCTTTTGAAGAGTTGGAGTACAAGGCTTATCCTATTTGAGCAAGAGTGCAGGAAGAAAACACTCTAAGACTTTTTTCTGATGAAAGGAAAGAAGAACTTGCAGAAGAGATGGAACTTAAGAAGGCAATGATTATTCCTAGACCTTTGAAGAAGGGAGTTCCTCTTGATTTTCCTAAGGATATGGATAGATTGGTGCCTAGTGAAGCTGTTATAGGAAGGAGCATCAAGCTCTCACCATTAGAAGCTTCAGATATGGTACAAGTGTTACCTCTTGATTCCAGAAACCCTATTATAAGCTATGAAGAAGATGAATATGGGTTTTGGAAGATTGGCAGGTATGGGAAAGAGGTACACACTTTTACTACACTCATATCTCTTTTTGCAAGTTTCGATAGAGAAGACTTGGTAGACCTTTGGAGGTTGTTGGAGGCCAAGTATGAGACTGAAGCTCCTACTTCAGTCAATGCAATAAAACTTTGGTCAACATTTAAGAGAATATGTGGACCAAGAGATGAAGATCCTGCTGTTTGGAAGGATCTTGAAGATGACCTCAGTGATCTTCAATGGCGTTTGTATTCAGCTGCTGGTGTGTACTACTTGAGCTCTACAAAGTTTGATGAGTATCTACTTGTAGATGGTCAGTATTTCATGTCCAAAGAATTTTTGGAGAAGATGAAGACAACACAGCTGGAGATTGATTATTCAAGTGACGTGGCCAAAGATTTGATCAGACATATTTATTACCAATATGATAAAGTTTGTAAGATTCCTCCTAGTTCTTAATGTTTATTCAGAAAGTTGATTACTAGAGTAGATATCAAGTTTAGGGGAGGATTGTTGGGAATAAAATGTAGCCAGTCCACTTGAGCGCTGACAAGAGTAAAACAAGCGTTGATAGGAAGAAAACAAACGCTGACAGATCAAACGTTGACAAGAAGAAGTCAAGCGTTGATAGGTTGAAGATAAGCACTGATGGAAAGTTTAGTCTACGCGTATATTGTTTCTAGTTTGTTTCTAGTAAAGATAAGTTCAACATTGTATTTTCTATAATTATTTTTACCTAGAATAGTTGATACGTAGAATCTTGTACAAGGCTTCTTATGTCTATAAAAAAAGACCTTTAGGTTAAGTTTCATAATAAGTTTTTCATACGTTAAACACTTTCATTGTAAGCAAGTTTGTTATTATCAATCAAGTGAAAGTTTGTTTACATCTTTGTGTGTTCTTGTTTAAGTGTTAATTACGCATAACACTTAGATTACTTTATACATAAACAAAGTTTCTCTACGTGTATAACTTGATCTAATCTCGTATACACAAAGCTAAATCGATCTAAGTTTGGGATCAACACCATGGACTTAGCACACACCTTGTTATATTCATAATCTTATGGTATTATTATGTTTCATAAACAAAGCCAATGAAAACCTAGACCAATAGTGACATGTTGTGTGTTGATTTGCATTTAATATCAGTTTTGGGGATTTGCCATTGTTTCAGCTTCATTAATATGTTTTTATGTTGGTTATAGCCATTGTTTGTAGTTTAATAATAGGTTAAATATTGTTAGTCATAATTCAATTGTAACCGATGCTTGGATGGGAATGGCTAATGAATTAAAGACATATTGTGAAATTTGGAGCTGTTGAGTGACCTGCACTAAAACGTGATTTCACGGAGTTCTATAAGGATATAGAAGCCCAATTTTGGTGTGCTGATTCAAAACTCATGGGCCTTCAAAAGTCTCAACTGGACCTCAGGTAGGGGAAAAATCCTTCGATGGGTTTTGGGCCCTAGAAGTCGACTGAAATTTTATGGCAGTTTTGGGTCTCATGTTCACTTTGGGTTCTACTTGCTCTTGATGGTCCTGGAGCAAGTGGGAGCCCACTTTGTGGTTGTGTTGACTTAACCTTAGTTGACTTCTTGGTCCTCGTGATAGCTCACGAGATTAGGCTTAGGTTTTTCATCGGTTTGAGGCTTTGCATACTTGTGTTTGTGTGGTTGCTTATTGCTTGATATCTTGCTATAACTTGCAAATGTTTTTTTAAAAACTTAAAACCAATCACAAACCAATTATAAAACTAAATCATTGATTTAGTTTAAAGTTTAAATGTGATTTAAAACTAAAATCTTGTTTTCATAATAACTCGTAACGTGTTATGAATGTTATTTCTTTTATGTCTTGTCTAATCTAATATTAATTCCACTTAGGTTTTATATTAGTCTTTAACTTGGACAACTTGACACGCATAAATTAAAACAAGATTGGATTTAAGTTAAGAAATGTTTTTGACTTGTGCTACGATGGATGAATGCATGCTTCCTCGTACACACTTTTGATTTGTAAATCAAACTTTTATACCCGTCTCAAATTTAAGTCATGCCGTCCAATCGTTTGAGATCACTTGCAATTACTTTTTGCATCTTGTGAGACGGATGTGAATTGTAACCCAAGGTGATTATTATCTATGCGTGAGACCTAGACTTATTCTCGCATGTTCTGAAATTAGATGACTTAATCGGTACAACGGTGAGACCTTGACCGAGGCAAGGATGGAACTAAACATGCCAGTTTGATATTTTGTGAATTGTTCACTTATGTCATGAGTCCCATAAGGATCTAAGAATTGCACATGATTTTCAATTGATGAACGTTATCTACCTATTGAATCTATCATTGCTAGCAGATCAACTGATATGATGATGGAACCTCAATGAGGATCTTAGCCTTTTCGTAAAATTAATTGTTTTTTTTTTTGTAAACTTGGGTAGTTAATTTTTGAAAGGATAATTATCGAAAATACTAAAAATGAACTTTGTATTTCTATAAGTGATTTTACACAAACCGTAAACAAAGTTTATTTCCTTTCATGCTAGAGGAAAACAAACTAAGTCTTCTTTCCCTGTAAGAATAAGACTCGTTCCCATCCTTTCTCCTTGTATGAGAAAGCTATAATAGGAACACTTGAATCTTCTCAATTCTAAGAAATATTAGTACACACCTACTTATTAAATCGCATTGTCTTGTAAGTCAAAAGGTTAAGTACGGTTGCTCATCTTACTTTCAAGTGATTCCATAACCCTTATTCCGGTTTAGAAATCTTGAAATACTTAAGATATCTGGATAACTAGAGAACATGTTTTCTATAGCTACCAAAATTACACATCTTGAAGTGTTCAGACATTGTATGAGTCTTGATTAGAAATTGAAGTCTCAATAAACCGTGAGAGGAAAGGAAATTACTAGCATGTTTTTCTAGTATATTTTCCTTACTAAAATAAGTTCCATAAGATTCTACACAACTTTGAGGTAAAGTAGAAAGAGGAATTGCATGCAAACTTTCAAGTTGATGACATCGATAGAAATCCCATCATAATATAGTAGAACTTGATACTTTTCTTTGAATATCTATGTACATGTTTCCCGCGACTCACATTGGCTATAATGTGTAGACATTCAAAGAACTAGAAAGTATACAAGTTGCTACTTGCTTTTCCACTAGTATAGATACATTCAAAATGTTGTCTAAACTAATGGGAGAAATGCAGTATTCAACCTTAGGACACACTTGTAATATTGTCTTATTCAGTGGGAGCTATGAGCTTATCACTTTGTAAGTGACCCACTTAATTTCTAGATTGTCTTGAAATAACATCATAGTTTTCTAAGCCTTATTGCATATTATTTTAAAAGATAACTAGTCGCTTTTCTGATGCCGGTTCCCGAATTGTTATCTAAAGATAGTTATGCATGATTGCTTATTAAACGATGAAGTTATACATAACCCTTCTATACAAGCTTGATTTGAATATGACTTAAATCATATTATATCTGTGACACTTATATATTATTCATATATGATGTTGTGCCATGCTCTAGTGGGAGAAATATTAGAGTGTGCAAGGTACAACACAATATGACTAATAATATTCTACTAGGACTTATACATATTGATTTGTGTTATCTAATAGAGAACTAATGTCAAGAAATAATAAAAACTATTTCATTATATTACCTAAATAGTTTAGCTAATATGCATATGTCTTCTTGTAAAGACATAAATATGAAGTATGTAAACTAACTTAAAAATACTATTGAAGCCAAAAGTAGGCATTTAATAATACTTTATTCATAATATGTTTATGTCTTCAAGTAAAGACATAAACGTGAACTTCCTTGAATATTTCAAATACTAATAAAATAAAGTAAGTAATTTACTTGTTGTGTCTTCCTGTTAGGTTATATATAATGAAGTTATTGAATTGTTCAATTCCTTATAAAGTAAATTTAGCGACTAACATGCTATGTTTTCTTGTTAAAACATGAACTAAAGTTCTTGAACTGCTAAAACAATCATACTTTATAGCATGCAATTGGATTGAATATATTATCTATGCAATTTGGTTTGACCAAATTATAAATATATGAGCCAAAGAGTATTAGTTTATCTAAGGAATTGTGATAATGTCCCATAATCGCAACACTATGTCTCATGTGTAAAATCAAATACTATTTTTATTATTTGATCCTTGATAACACTAACTACTCTCTCCCTCTCTCTAATCAAGGTTAATAAAAATTTGAATGAGCCACATGTTTATTCAATATGGTTCCAAACAAGAAGGTAACTAAGAAACCATCAAGTTATGGAATGAGATGACTCCTAGTAAGTCTTAGTTGAAGTCTTGAATTTGTTGAAATCATGTTAGACGTGTCATTAACAAACTAGAATCAAGAACTACCAGTGTATTTTATACATCCCAAACGAGAACAATTCATTGTTGCTCGACATGCTGTGTACTTGGAGAAAGTCTCCTCTTACAAGAAGCAAGTGGGAGACTTTGTGCATCTTTGCAGAAAGTAAGAAATAAAATACAACCTTCTGAATACACTAGTGAACGACATAATGAGGTTGAGCATGTAAATGCAAAAGCCACAAATTGTTGTAACTCCCATTCGCATATCCGCAAGGATACCTCAAGCACCTGAAGACATGAATGTCATGTCAATGTTAAGGAATATGAGTTAGAGGATCATAGTGAACCTCATAACTATCAAGACTCATTTTAGATTTAGAATCTAATGGATGACTCAAAACTATGAATGGTAGATGTAGTCCATAAAAGAAAATCAATTTTGGAATTTGAAATTCTTTCACCAATCAGTAAGACTGATAGGTTATAAATGGTCTTCTATGAGAAGATAGATATGGACACAATTGTACACTTTTGTACACACTCCCTTTGAATAGAGTTTAAGTCATGCTCAAGCAATTGATCATGTTTAAAGCTTTATTTTCTTTACGAGTGTTAAATTAATAAAGATATTAATTACCATACTTGATTTCATTAGTATGAAATATGGCAATTGGATGTCAAAATCCTCATGAATGATTACATTTACGAGGACGTTGTGTAATCAAAAGGGTTTATAAATCCACCTAATCTTTAGAAAGTGTACAAGCTCTAGAAATCCAAGTGTGGATTAATACATGCATCTAGGAGCTAGAATCTTATGTTTGAATTAAGGATATGATCATGATTAAAACAAAAATAACTCTTGAGTACCCTTTAAGCTAGTAGGAGCATATTATTTTGATTGTTTTAAATCTCATATGTTGTTAACATATTGGAAATATTATTCCATCAAAGATAATTTTTAATCCTTGACTTGGAATATATTTATATTGAGAGATATAAGAAATAAAACATATATCCTTGGAACATATGCTTATTAGGATAAGGCATACGCGGTTAATAAATCTAAATATGACACATCATTGAGAAAGTCTCAAAGTTCTATCTCACTTAATAAGATTGAACATGTACATGTATATGTATATCTTTAGTTTACCTAATGGATTCATTACATATGATATGTTATGTATTAGAGTGATTTTTATACTTGCTTGAATGCAAGATGAACTGATAAAAAAGTATCTAATTGAAAGTCATTAGACTACTATAGACATTTTTATCGTTTACGGAGTTTAGGTAAGGAGATTAGTGTTGAGTATACACTAATTCTTACTTTGATTGAGATGATACTCAATCCTAGTGATAGTAGGATTTCATCTTAAATGATATTACTACTACCTAGACGTGCTTGACAGAAAGCACTGTTGCACTACTTATTAGTAAAATAAGAATACTTTACAGTTTGAGAAGTTGTTAAGAAGATTTTCCTGAATAGGTGTTCTACTTGCTTCAAACAGCCTATATAATGTACTATGGCGATGCTAGTATTATTGTATTAGCACTTGAGCGCACATATACAAAATGACAATCATTATATTATTCAAAATCTTCACTATTACCAAAAAAAAAATCTTCACTATTTGTGAGTTTCTGAAATAAGTATTATCAAAGTTCACTCAGATGACAACTCAACAGGTCCTTGTGTAAAGTCAATGTCGTATAACCAAACATGTTAACCGTGCTAGGAACATTGAACTTTGACCTTCTAGTATTCTCATGTATATCTGTTTTTTATGTATTTGGATAATGGAATGTTAAGAAGTTTTACTAAATAATGAATTGATATGACCGTCTTCATTTGTATTACTGTGTTCTATATTAGCATGTTTAATCCATGAATAATTTATTTATTCTAAATCATCCATTGTCGGTTGTTGATACGGGAGTATCGATGAATTAAGACAAATATGAGTGTTTTGGTCATATTCATTTGGAATGAATATTAATTGATGATGCCGCCAAACTCATATGTGTTCATTGGATGAACATTGGATTGACCCAACCTACGAGAATTCACTGCATGGATCGTCGTCAATAGTGAATCTCGCAAGTGGTTAAATCTCTCAGCCTTAGACTTGAGATGCAAGTAGGTTTTGTATGTGTGAAATGTCAATCTTTGATATGGTTCAACGTTGTCTTGAACAAGGCTGCTATAAAGACCATTCTCAAGTGCGATGTGAAACACATGAACGACACGTGCAGTCAAAATAGGATTTGTTCCTCCACATGTATTGGAGTTCGATACTACTGGGCCCCTCGATGAATTGTACAGATGTATGTGTGGCCACACCCAAATGTAATTAAGATGACACTTTATTAATTTGGTAATCTAGTCTAATATCAATATCGAGAAACAGAATAGTTAAACTAAAGAATGACTTTTGATCCATGTCTAAAGTTTAACAGAGTATCTGAAACAAAGGGATGACTGATATCTAAACCATTTAAATGAGATGTTTGAGAAACTATCCTCATATGTTTCTAGGGGCATTGGCGTGTAGCTAGACGCTAACCTTTGCTTGTATAATTACTTGACTATTATGACGTGTGCAAGTGGGAGTTGTTGGAGTATGCTCGTGTCATAATAAATAATTATACGGCTAGATACTTGTGAGCCTATGGGGTCACAAACATATGCACAGAGGTACCATTTAATATATTGTATTTATTGTGATGTGATATATGTATAACCTACGTAACACGAGATCAATTACGGGCACCTAGTTACTAAGCTAGTACTTAGTTTATTGGGTTAGACATAATAAATGAGCAAGCCCATTTGTATGCCTTCTAGTCCGACCACATGGTAGTCAAAGGAAATGAGAAAACGTTTTATTTAACTTGGAAATAAAAAACCGTTATGATGTATCTTATAACCGTGATTGACTTTTAAGGAATGATTATAAATTACAATCAATTAGATTATAACACATATACTTCTTTCCATCCTATGTGATACGTGGGGAAAAATATGAGAACATATGATGTGCTCATTTTTTTTCCTTTTTGAAAATCTTGTATCTATGGTAGTGCAAGGTTTAGTGACGAAGCAATGTTATTAGACTAGCATCGATTTGGTATACAATGATGTGTAGTGTGTTTCTACATAGAGCTAATCTACTTTGGTCACTTGGGTTTTCTTGGTTAGATAATGTATTGGTGATGGTCTCCGTTCGATCCCACCGAATCACGCTACAAAGGTATACTATTATGTGTTTATTATTCGATTAATCATATGACTATATGGATCCGTTAATAGGTGATCTTTCCGCTGCGTTTATTATTTATTCATATCATTTTAATATGGATACTCAGCTATAAAATTTCCATGTACCCCCTGTCTCCCGTCTTAGAGATTTTAGTAACGTATTCTCACAACGACCCTTTATCACTAGATTGCATAGAAGCCGAGGGCAAACTAACGCTAGTATTATTGCTAGCACTAGAACTCGATTCCATGACTAAAAATATGATAATAAGGCAACAAGTCAATAAGGTAATATGATAAACGGCTAAATGGTAATAAGGAAATAAGTTAATGAAGCAGCTCCATAGTCCCTAACAATCTCGTAATAACTAATAAGCATAGTAGGACTTCATATCATGATATCAATTTATACTAAGTCACTGAGACGGTAAGACATGACAATTAACAATATATTAAGCACATCAATTAATAAAGAACATCAATTAATTAAGAACATCAATAACAATTAGGGAAAATTTCATATATATCCCTCTTTTGATACTAAATTTCATATATATCCAACCTTACTTAAAAATTTCATATATATCCCTCCCTTTATTGCAAAATTTCATATATATCCAATTTTACTTAAAATTTCATATATATCCGATTTAAAACTTGAAATTTCATATATGTCCAAATACCTAATTTATATATAACTAAAAACTCAAAATACATATTAATTATCATTTAAACATAAAATAACCATTATATCTATGTTTTCCTACCTAATAATATGCACATCTAATCACCAAAACAATGACAAATCATAAAAATTCCATAAAAAAATAAATCTAACTAACCTTGCAATAAGATAATAAAGCAACAATCATTATTCTTATCAAGTTGTAACACTACTTTCTTTTTTATTCTTAAATACTTTGATAAAATATGTTGTGCATCAATGTGTGCATATAATAATTTGAGACATTGTTTATATAAAAATATATAAATATATACGTAAGTATAAGTAAAAGAAATAAATGTATAATAGTTATTTTAGATTTAAATAATATTCGATATGTGTCTTATGTTTTTAAGTATATATAAATTAAGTATTTGGATATATATGAAATTTCAAGTAAAAAATTGGACATATATGAAATTCTATGTTTAAAATTGGATATATATGAAATTTTTAAGTGAGGTTGGATATATATGAAATTTTGTATCAAAAGAAGGGATATATATGAAATTTTTAAGTGAGGTTGGATATATATGAAATTTTGTGTCAAAAAATGACATATATAAAATTCTCCCTAACAATTATGGTAAAGTGGTAAATAACACATCATACTCCAAACAAATCAATTGGTTAAGGACATGACAAATTGACAATTAACAATTATGAATTTGTGATCAACGGATCATGTAATAGATCATAAAAGTAGAACTAGATACGAAATTAAGGAATATAGAGTTAAGGATCAATGAATCTTACCTTACATTGTGAAAAAGGATCAGTGATAGATTAAAATGATTATTGGATTTAAAGATACGTGATATGTCTACCTAATATGAAGGATCAGATATTTAGAAGTTGACTAAAAATATGTCGACCTACCAGATGTATATACAATATAAATGGACTAATAAATGTTTCATGGTCCAATAACTAGCCCAAAAACGTGTTAAAAGCCCCAAAACTTTTCCAATCGCGTTTTTGTTAGAGTCTCAACGTTTTCGATTTTCATGAAATGTTTCCCTTTTTGGGAAAACGTTTCCGCCGCGTTTCCAGCTGTTTCTCGTTTTTAAAACATTTTCGGGACGAGCACGACACCCGAGGGACGTTTCCGTGCAACATAGCTGCAAATCCTTCAATGTTTACCAGGAAGGCATCATTAGCACATTGGATTGTTCTAATGCTAGCTTAAGTCATTAGTCGGCATTCGGATACGTTCACAATCTATTTCCATCTTTCACAAGGACTGCTATTTCTAGCTATGAGATATCCTTAGAAAGATTCTTTAGGTTCTGGAAGAATCATTGGACTTATACCTATCCTACCATCTGTATATCACCATAATCTTTGGGGTGTAAGTGTGTTTTGGATAAGTACTTGTTACCATGAACACTTCTTTGAAAATCATTTAAGGTACATGTGATAATAAAATCAAATTTTTTGTATCTTAAACATCTTAGTCATCAAAACGCTCCCCTCAACATCTGCATCGATAACCGAAATATTTTTGCCCATGTAGAGTTTGAGTATTTACTTAAGTCCTTGTTTTGGATCACATATATTTACAAGTAAGGTTTGATCCCATTTTCTCCCATTATCCAAAATCTTAACCCTTTGATATTTTAGATACTAATGGATTAACGATTGGGAAAATGTTACACAATATTTGGCCAAGGAACATTTTAATGCTCCCACTCAATTAGTGAGGGATAAGCTGTAGTGTTGAGTATAGTTTTATGAAAGATCTTAAACTTTGCGAGAAATTCTTGAAAAATCCATACTCGAACACTACACCTTGCCATTCTAGCCTATGATAATATGATAAATGACTTAAAAATGTATCTAACTTGACACTTTTTACTGTTCTGTGTAGCCATCTTTTTTTTTCCTATATTATCATTAAACTTTGTGATTTCGTACATTGTGTGTACCCGGTGACCTGCTTGACTGGTTAGCAGGTTGCCTTAACGATCGTTAAATTTTTTTATTACAACGTTAGTCCTTTATATTAATGGCTATTAACATAAACACTTAAAATTTGATTTTCTTTTAAATAAAACGTAAAACCTTAAAAAAACATGTAACTTTATATAAAAAATATAAGAATAAATTTACACATGCATATATAGAAAATTTTAAAAAATTATTATTTTTAAACATGTGCTAGTTACTTTTAAAATTTATAGAAAATATCTTATATATAACTTAACTTTTTCGTACTTTATAAATCTTAATTTTTTGCAAAACATAATAATATTTTTTTTTAATTTAAAATTTTCAAAAGTATAAGTCATACTTTTTTACAAAAATAAAATGAAATTTTTTAAATTCCTTTTTTTACAAAAACAATCGTACCTTTTTACAAAATTTTGAACTTTTGTTTTTTTATTTTATATAAATTGTGTGTATATATAATTTTATTTAGAAAACTTTTTTTCAAAATAATAATTATTTTTCTTTTTGTAATCTTAAAATTTTTAAAATAAAAAACCGTACTTTTTTTTAAAAAAGTTTTTGGAACCTTCGATTTTTTTTTTTTGCAGATAATCATGCTATTTTTTTTAGAATTTTAATGTTTTCAAAACCAAATGTCATACTTTTTCACAAAAAATTTTTTGAAAGAAAAGTAATTTTTTACAATAAAGAAAGTAACTTTTTTGCGAAAAAAAAGTTATTTCGTTAAAAAAATTTAAAAAAATTATATATACACACAATTTATATAAAAGAAAAAAAGGTTTTAAATTTTGTAAAAAGGTATGATTTTTTGTGAAAAAAACACGACTTTTACTTTTGTAAACTTAAATTTTTTTTAAATAATAGTATGTTTTTCTGCAAAAAAAATTCGAAGGTTCAAAAAACTCTTTGTAAAAAAAGTGCGGTTTTTTACTTTAAGAATTTTAAGATTAAAAAGAAAAATATTTTTTTTGTAAAAAAAAATTATTTCGTGAAAATGTTTTTATAAAAAAAGTTATATATACACACAATTTATATAAAATAAAAATAAAAAGAGTTTAAAATTTTGTAAAAAACTAATTTCAAAAATTTCCATTTTGTTTTTGTAAAACACCGTTTTATATAAATTTTAAAAGTTAACTAAAACAAATATAAAAATAATAATATTTAAAACATTTTTATTCAAACGTGCGTAAATTATATTTCTAAAGAAAATTTTTGTACAAAGTTATATACTTTTTTTAATGTTTTACGTTTTATTTTAAAAAAAATCAAATTTTAAGTGTGTATGTTAATGGCCGTTAATATAAAGGACTAACGTTGTAATAAAAAATTTAACGGTCGTTAAGGCAACCTGCTAACCAGTCAAACATGTCACCAGGTACACACAATGTACGAAATTACAAAGTTTAATGATAATATAGGAAAAAAAAGATGGCTACATAGAACGGTAAAAAGTGTCAAATTAGATACATTTTTAAGTCATTAACCCATGATAATATTATTTACATATTCACAAGAGTTTATGGAAGTGACCTTTTAGAATCGAACAACACATCACGTGGTCCGTTGTAGTAGTCGATAGTCGTTTCCATATGGGCTGCCACCAACAAACCTTTCCAAGTTCCTCATCTACCATCTTTCTTTCATCTTTTTGTCAATCCTTTCCATCATTGCCCTTGCTCTCTTCTTTTCCAACTTTGTCCACTTATGGTTTGGTAGCCCTTTCACATGGTTGTCGACATTGAGATGATTTAACTCTCATTAGTCGATTTGCATCGCTTTGATTGACGTAAATGATACCTTCATTTGGTTGTCGAACTCCGGTGTAACGCGTTTTGTTCTTGTATACTGTTCGGACGGAGTCGGGTCTCGTTAGATTGAGCTTCTTTTGGTAGCTTTCGAGACCAAGTTGAAGATTTTCCACCCTTTCGCGAATGACCGTCCGTCTTGTATACATTCTGGCCGTCACATTTAACGCATACTTTTCGTCAAGAAAAATAAAAAAGAATTTGACCACATTTGAACGCAAAGTTAAAAGTATTTATGTAAAACTTAAGAATAAAAAAAATCAAGTGTAAATACAGAGAATATTTTCGTAAATTTATGTAATAATTGAGATTATGTATGTAACTTTTCACATAGCAATGATTTTCGTCAAGTGATAACTTATAAATATTATTTGTGTACTTTATGTTACATAGTTATAACTAGCGATCACGTTGTTAACTTTAAAAACGTTCTTGCATGCTTTTAAGACGGTTCTATGTAATCACGGTTAGAGCATTGGAACTATTTTGCCATATTTCCCATTTTCGCAATGAAATTATTGTTATATTTACAAATAAATTTGAAATCAAAATGCGTAGATGAAAAAATCGTGTACGTTAAATATTAAAATTAAAGTATTCTATATTGACTCAGGGCGGAGCTATGCCTTGGCCACATGTGGCACGTGCCACACATAGATTTTTCATGTAAAGCAGGGCGGATTTGGATGATGAATTTGATTTCAGGCATTAAACTGATAACAATGTGCTCAAGAATGAAAAGTGTGAATTTTTACAAACAGAATGAAGTTAAAGTCGATTAATATAGATATGTACAGTAAGTTAGAAACTGGGTTAAAGATGGTGGCATACGTATGGTTGTGGATGAAGAAGATGGACACTTTTGAGTCATTTACACTTTGCTCCCTACAGTTTCTGAATTTTATACATTGTCTTATTTTTTGTTTTAGTTCAAAAAATGTAAGAAGGCATCGAAGTAACATTATTGACCCTTGTTTTAAAACACAAACATTATTTTGATTGGTCATAACTCATAAGTGACTGAGCGTCACATGCTAGTTGCCTAGTTACCGTCTAAAAAGTTATTCAATAAAATTATTGTCATAAATTTACCATCATCTATTGTTTCTAAGATTGTATTGTGTTTGATTTCTTTTAGTTTTTTGATATTTATTTTTTCTTTCACGTCTTAGAGCGGGAGGAATCTTGGCTGATGGCTAGGCGCCATGGCCATAACGCAGCAAAAATCCACGGCGCAGGGCTCCGTGGTGTTGCGCCATGGCTCCTGCGTCATGCCCACCAGCCCTCGCCATGGGGTTTTCTGATTTTTTTTATTTTTTTTATTTGAATTATTAAAGTGGATATATGTGGACCCCTTATACCACTTTTTACTCCCACGGCACCAGTTTTCCCACGGCTCAGGGTTACCAGTGAAAACTTGTGCCGTGAGAAAAAAGCTGATGTGGCAGCACTTTTTGTGTCATGGCACCAAGCCATGGCACAAGGATTCCTGTGCTCTTAGTGTTCTCGAGTTCAAGCATCATGATGTGTAAATACTAGTTTTTTTTAGAATTTGTTGTAAGGTAATCGGTGTAACTATACTAGCTTAGATATGATTTTTCTAAACCCTGCAATTTTTATTTCAGGCCAGGGCCGGCCCATTGTTGTTGGAGGCCCTAGGCAATAATGATTAAGAGGCTCCGTTACACTTTCAGATTAAAGAGAAATTTCATATAACCTTGAATTACACGACTCATACATGTTTAACGTATAATGTATTATATACATAATATTAAAAATATGTGGCCCTTTTTCAAGTGGAGGCCCGGTGCGATGGCATCACTTGCACACCTCTTGAGCCGCCTCTGTTTCAGACTTTGTATTAGTTATAATTTGAGGTAAAAAAATCACTTGTGCTACACATATATTAATAACCTGGATCCCCCACTGGTGTCAACCACACATTGATGCATTCCATAAAACCACATTTGAACGCAAAGTTAAAGTACACAAATACAGAGAATAACAATTGAGATTATGTATGTAACTTTTCACATAGCAATGGTTTTCGCAAGTGATAACGTATAAAGATTATTTGTGTACTTTATGTTACATAGTTATAGATAGCGATGACGTTGTTAACTTTAAAAATATTCTTACATTCTTGTAAGACAGTTCATGTAATCACTGTTAGAGCATTGGAACTATTTTGTCATATTTCCTATTTTCACAATGAAATTATTGTTATATTTAAAAATAAAATTGAAATCAAAATGTCGTAAAAGAAAAAATCGTGTATGTTAAATATTAAAATTAAAATTAAAATACTTCTATATTGACACAGTGAAAAATAAATAGTCAATCACACATTTTCCATAAATGCTTACACGTGGGCACATATTTTTGATAACTTAACTCTAAAAACTCAAAAAATGAATGTTAAAAAAAAAAAAAAAAAACTCAGAAAATGAAAAGTCACCGGAAAATGGCTGCTGATCAACGCCCACCTTCTTTCTTCCATATCTTGATCAACCCATCTTCACCTCATATGGTAGTTTACTACTCTCGAATGTGTTTGCATGTGATTATTTATAACTATTTTACACTCAAATGTGTTTGCATGTAATGTTTTTATAACTTTTTTTGTAGCCATTGCCACCTGTATTTGTCACAAAGCACTTAGGAAATGAAATCTTGGAAGACCCAATAATTAAAACTGCAAATGGAGGGTATTTATGGAAATTAAAAATGAAGAAAATGGATGATGATCATGGTTTTTGTTTTGTTGATGGTTGGTGTAATGTAGTTACGGATGTTGGTTTATCGTTTGGGGAATTTCTGTTGTTTAGATATGTTGGTCGTTCTGGTGTTTTCTTTATGCATGTTTATAGTATTAATGGTTGTGAAAAGATTTTAGTACCTCAAATTAAGGTTGTGGATTATGGGTGTATTGATGATGATGATGATGAGGTGGAAGAAGAAGAAGAGGATGTGGTGTATGACATGGATGATGATGATGATCATCATCATCATCATGTGGAAGATGGCGATGATGTTGAGTTTGATGATGATGATGATGAGGTGGAAGAAAAAGAGGATGTGGTGAGTAACATGGATGATGATGATCATCATCATCATGTGGAAGATGATGATGATGATGATGATCATGTGGAAGATGATGATGATGATGTGGAAGATGAGGATGATGTTGAGTTTGATGATGATGATAAGGATGAGGATGATGACATGGATGAAGATGATGTGTTGTATGACGTGGATGATGATGATGATGTGGAAGATGAGGATGATGTTGAGTTTGTTTATGATCGTGATGATGATAATGATGACGTGGATGTTGACGGCGACGATGGAGATCCTTTCTTTATATTGACTAGCTCAAAAAGCAACAGAAATAAGCTGGTAAGATTTATTGATCGCATTCTCGAGAAGGTGTTTTTGTTAGCTTATTGGGCTTACGAACTTATCAAGTTGAAGTTGTGGCCTTAGATAAGCTCATTTGCCGAAAAATTAGGCTTATGATCTTTCCAGCTTAACATAGGCTTCTAAACTCTGTATATAAGCTAACACAACCACATCCGTAATCTTAGTTAATTTTAAATTTAGAGTGTGTTTTCGATTGCACTAAAAATGGTTAATCGCTTGCTGAATTACTCTAACATCAGGTAAATAAGTTAGAACTAAAAACTAGAAGTGGGTACATTTGCTCAAAGTGGGTCACATTGTATATGATACTTTATTTGAAGTCACCACCCTCCAAAAACGTTAATAAAATTAGTTGCTCTTAGCACTTAAGAAAACGCCCCTAATTAGACTATATAGTAAGTGTTAGTTTATATACATAATACGAAGTATACAAATAGTTAGTTACCAACTTGAATATATTTAGGTGCATATTTCTTATAAAGTAACTAACTATATAAACAACTTCAATAATTAACACGACACACACATCTAATTCAACTTTTTTTGTTTGTTTGTTGGTACTATTAGCGGTTCTCGCCGGATTTTGTAGACTTGGCCAGAATAGATACCAGAGAAACCATAACCTTAAAAAATGATGACGGCTGTGAGAAGATAATGACCGTGCAAACTGATAAAAAGAGCACGTCGTCGAGTTACTACGTGGCCGCAGGGTGGAAGGAATTCCAGCGAAATAATGGTATATCGGAAGGTGATAAATGTGTATTTAAGTTCATTGCAAGTGAAGATAAGATATGTCTAGTAAAAGTCACCAAGAAAAAAACTCCAGCAAGGCCTCTCCCATCAGCCATCGAAGCTCCACTAACGGAAGTAGATGCTGACGATGTGGAAGATGATGATGGTATGGAGTATAAGGACGCGGAAGATGAGGATGAAGATGTTGAACTTGTTGATGAAGATGATCCTTTCTTTGTGGTGACCATTACTCCAACCCACAACCGTGTGCTGGTAAAATTTACAGTCAACGTTATTCAAGTTCGCCTACTCTGATCTTAGCTTTACTAAAAAGTTTGTTATGGATTGCACTTCAATTTTTTATTGCATGTTTATTTACATTAAGATAGGTAAGTATTAAGTAAACATAAATTATTACAGTATGAAATTAAACATGCTGAAAGTAATTCATTAGCAAATAAACAGTTTTTAAAGATACTTGGTTTTAAATTTGGTTCTTTAAAGAAGATTAACAAATAAGCAGCTTTAACAGCTATATAGGAAAAGTGGAAAACCCATAATATCAACTACAATGATTAAGATAGTTTACTTTAGAGATGTTTAGGATTGAAGATCTCTAAGCGTTTAGACAGTGTAGAAATAAGTAGGTAGCAAAATAATGAGCAGGTTTAATATCAAACTGACAATCTTTCATTGGATGTATTAGCGCATGCCGGCAGACTTTGTGCGGTCGGCTAGAATAGATAGCAAAAGAACCGTAAGGGTAAGAAGTCTTGATGGAAAAGAGATGGTGATGCCCGTGCAGTTTGATACACAATACGGTTACCATGCAAAACGATACTTTCTGCTGAAGCGGTGGAAGGATTTCATGCAAGGTACTAACATATCAGAAGGAGATAAATGTGTGTTTAAATTTATCATACGTGAAGATAAACTGTGTGTAGCAAATATCACCAAGCCAGCCGCAGAAGCTCTGCCGACTGAAGTTAATGATGATGATGATAAGGACGAGAATGAAGATGCCGGGCCTGTTGATGATGTAGATCCTTTCTTTGTGGCAACTATTACTGCAGGTCAGAATTCTAGGCTGGTAAGATTTTAGCCTATAAATAGTTTTTTTATTGCACTCAAAAGGGTTCATTACATGCTTTTTTTAACAGCTAGACATCAAACACTTTTACTTACATGAAATGTGTTTTTATTTGATATTGTTTTCAAAGCAATTAAACTGTTTTGACTAATAGATGGTTTCAAATTCCATTTGAAGGAAAAACAATAAACAAATATGCAGCTTAAAAAAACGCCCCTAATGAATAGTTTGAGAAGGGATGAAGGGTGTTTGGGATTTGGATTTGGCTTATTCTAAGGTGTCTATATTGTAATTAAAAATGAAGCTACCAACTTGCCTATATCTATAAAATTAGCATGTAAGTAATAATGAAAAAACACGAAACGCCACTAATTCTTTTTTTGCATGTTGATATTATTAGTACATGGCGAACGATTTTGTGCGGTTCGCTGGAATAGATACCAAGGAAAACATAGTAATGATAAGCCTTGACGGAAATGAGTGTCAAATGGATGTACGGAAGTACAAAAAAAAGGTCTCGACAAGTTACCACTTGTACAGGTGGAATGCCTTCATGCGCAGTAATAATATATCACAAGGTGATAAATGTGTATTTAAGTACCTTACAAGTGAAGATAAAATGTGTCTAGCAAAAATCATTAAAGCTCCGGCGAGGGAAGTTTATGTTGATGATATGGATCCCTCCTTTGTGGCGACTATTACTATAACCGACAAGTATATGCTGGTAAGATTTACGATTTAAACTGTTTTGCAAATATTGTGTTTTGGATTGTACTTAAGACAACTATGTACTCTCAAAAAAAAGATTATCCTCTATGGTAAGTTACATTTATGTTATGATCAGTATTAACACATAGTAGTATTTAACTATAAATTACTAAGTTTTCATTGTAACTTATTAACGACAAATCATAAGATACTTCACTTGCAAGTAACAACTCTAACTAATTATCTTTCTCTTTTTGCATGTTAATATTAGCGGCTACCACCAGGTTTTGTAGCGTTGTCCAGAATAGATACCAAGGAAAACATAATAATGAAGAGTCTTGACGGAAATGAGAGTCAAATGGCTGTACGACTGCACAAACGAGTTAACTCGGCGCAATACTACTTGTCACTAGGTTGGGTGGCTTTCAAGCAAAGTAAAAATATATCACAAGGTGATGAATGCGTATTTAAGTACATTACAAGTGAAGATAAAATGTGTCTAGTAAAAATCACGAAACCTTCCGCGAAGGAAGTTGATGATGGTATGGATGAGACAGATCCTTTCTTTGTGGAGACTGTTACTCCATCCCGAAAGTCAATGCTGGTAAGATTCATGATCACGTTTATTTTTTCTAAAGATTCTAGCCTACAAAGACTTTGCATTTTATTTCACTCAAAAGGGTTTATCACTTTATTGAATGCTCATATTTTTAATTTTTTTAGCTAAAGGGTTGCCCGGTAAAATCTCATATATACTTTTAAAGAGGTAGATATTGCACTCTTAAAGTTACTAATGAGTGTTTTTATTTGATTCTTTTTTTTAGAACGGCAAATGTTAGTGGTTAGTGGGTCGAGTCGTGCAATGACATCCAAACGGAAGAATGTCTTCTTCGAACCCTCACCTAGTTATGTTAGACTCCTTATCCGCTTCGCCTGAAAGGCTCTTGGCAGGTCTTGAACCCATGACCTCCAGGAAACCTCCTCCAAGGAAACCACTTAGTAGAACCTTGGTGGCCAACTGAGCTAAGCCAGTTGGTTATAAAACAATTTTGAATCATAGTTTGTTTTAAAATCGTCTTCTAAGCATCTTTAAAATAGTAAGCCATTAGCTTAGCGTGGTTTGAATTTGGCTAGTTTAGAGCGTCTTATTCGTATTAGAAAAATAGTTTCTAACTTGCGTTTATAAAAAAATAACCATACAAAGTTACTCCCAATACCGTCTTCCACGGGTTATAATTGATCCCAATACCGTCTTCCATGGTGTATGGGGGAGACACAGCCCTACCCCTACCTAAGGTAGAGAGGCTGCTTCCGGTTATACGAAAGGTAGAAAAAGGATCTCTGACCTAGAACCATATACGTAGTGATAACAGACAAGTACTACCTCTAATTAGTTTTGTCGTTTTTGCTTGTTGACATTAGCTGCTGCCAACAGATTTTGTGGCGTTGGCTAGAATAGGTACCAAGGAAAACATAATAATAAAAAGTCTTGACGGAAAGGAGACGCAAATCGCCTTACAGTCCTACAAATTAAAATGGTCAACACGATACTGCTTTTCAGTGGGATGGGCGGCTTTCAAGCGAAGTAATAATATATCTGATGGTGATGAATGTGTGTTTAAGTACATTAAAAGTGAAGATAAAATGTGTCTAGAAAAAATCACCAAGAAAATAACTCGGCCAACGTTGGTGCCTACAAAAGTTGATAATGATGATATGGACGATAAGGATGGAAAGGGTGAAGATGCTCAACTTGTTGACGAGGATGATGTTAATGATAGCAAGGAAGATGATTATGATGTTGATGATAGCAACGGAGATGATTATGATGTTGATGAAGATCCTTCCTTCATATGGACTATCTCAAACAGCAACCAAAAAAGATTGGTAAGCATATATTATTTTGATTTTTAGCCTAAAAAAGTTGCTTTTATAGAGGTTGATTGATTGCATGGTGTGCAAAGCTACTGGATTTTCTGATTCTTTAGTGTAGCCAGATAGGTAAAACCGTAAAACTGGTTACATGTGTTTATTAGCAATATAGTACTCGTAGCAGTTATAATTTATAAATAATACTTTGTTTAGAAAACGATTCCTCCAAAAACATCAGAGATATAAACTTTTTCTTATTACATCAACAAATAAGCGGTTTTAAAAACTAAAGAAAACAGCCCTAACTTAAATTAGCATGGACGTAATTATGACAAACACGGAAAACCACTAATTCATCTTTTTCATGTTTACATTATTAGAACCTGCCGATCGCGTTTGTCAAGTTGGCCGGGATAGCTACCAAGAAGAACATAACAATGATAAGCCGTGACGGAAATGAGCGTCAAATGGTTGTAGGGAACAATAACGACAAACGAAACCGCTCGACACGTTACCACTTGACAAAGGGGTGGCCTGCCTTCACGCGAAGTAATAATCTATCACAAGGTGATAAATGTGTGTTTAAGTTCATTACAAGCGAAGATAAAATGTTTCTAGCAAAAATTGTTAAAGCTCCGGTGAAGAAAGTGGATGTTGATTATGACGATCCTTCCTTTGTGGTGACTATGACTACAATGAACAAGGCAATGCTGGTATGTTCTGTGATCTCACTATTTATTTCCAAAGAATCTAAAGGACAACTATATACTCTCAAAACAAAGACTCTCCTCGGTCTTTGAGAGTAGCCCCAAAAGAGTGTGTATTACTTAAACTGGAGTATGAACAAAGCAATGTTAATTCTCTATCAAAAAGCATAACTAAAAATAGTTATATATGCATTCTTGAACTGTTGTTTATATTTAAAAACAATAAAACAGTTCTGAATATTACTTGGTTTTAAAATCGACTTATTTAAAAAGCTGTCATATAAATAAGATGCTGTGAAAACTAAAGAACAGCCAAAATTTATAGTTTGCTTTAGGAGGTGGGAGTGGGAATTTGGCTCAAGTGTCTAAAAAAGAAGGTAACACCTACCATCTTCCACGGATTATGGGTCCCAATACCCTCTAGGACTGTGTATGGGGGAGGTTGAGATGTACACATCCATACCCCTACCGAAGGTGTAGAAAAGACCTCCTGCCTTGCAAGGAGTGAAGATCGAACCTTGGACCTCTATCTCCAGAGGTAAAGGTGTTAACCAACTGATCTTACCTTTGCTTGTTCGGCTAAAGTGTCTATATAGTATTAAAATAAAACAGTACTGGCTTGCCTGTTTCTTACTATATATTAGCAAATGAGTACTAACTACAAACAGGGAACACCTCTAATTCATTTTTATTTTTTTTTGCATATTGATATGTTTAGCGGCTTCCATCAGAGTTTGTAGCATTGGCCAAAATAGGTACCAAGGAAAACATAATAGTAAAAAGTCTTGATGGAAATGAGAGGCAAATGGCCATACAGTCATTCAAACGGTACCGGTGCTTGATACAGTACCACTTTTCAATAGGGTGGCCGGCTTTCAGGCGAAGTAATAATATATCAGAAGGTGATGAATGTGTATTCAAGTACATTAGAGGTGAAGATAAATTGTGTCTAGTGAAAGTCACTAAGAGAAAAATTCGAGCAAGGTCGTTGGCTCCAGCCGTCGTAGCTCCAGAGAAAGTTGACACCGATGATGATGGTATCAGTGGTAAGGGCCTGGGCCTGGAGGATGATAATGATAAGGATGAGGATGAAGATGAAGACGTTGAACTTGTTGATGACGGGGATCCTTCCTTTGTTGCAACTATCTTTCCATATGAGATGGTAAGATTTATACTGATTTACTTTAAAACACCCAAATAACCATACATATTGTGAGCTGAAAGAAATAATGCTTAAAATAAAACAAGCTTGAACAAGTAAAGAAAACTGTAACATAACTACAATGCTTAAAATAGTTTGCTTTAGGGAGTGTTTGGGATTAGACATTTTACAGAGTTAATATAGTGGACAAATAATTAGGTAGCAGTATGATTATATTAAGCAATAAGTGGCTTTAATAACAAATGTGAAACACCTTAATTTTAATTTTATTTTTTTGGCATGTACTAGCACCTGCCGGCAGACTTCGTGCGGTCGGCTGGAATAGATACCAAAAAAACCTTAACCTTTTTGGGTCTTGATGGATATGAGATGGAAATGACTATGAGATGTTATAAACATTCTGGTGGGTTCAAACGGTACTACGTGGCTAAGGGGTGGTCGGAATTTCGGCGAAATAATGATATATTGGAAGGTGATAAATGTGTGTTTAAGTTCATCACAAGTGACGATAAATTATGTCTAGCAAAAATCAACAAGAAAAAAACTCCAACAAGAACCCTCCCTCCTGCCACTGCAGATGATGCTAAAGATGAGAATGAAGATGTTGAACGTGTTGACCATGAAGATCCTTTTTTTGTGGTAACTATTAGCCACAAATTTATTCTGGTAAGATTTAGCCTATAAAGCAATGAAACCGTTTTGAATTTTACTTGGGTTTATAATCAGTTTTTCATTTAAAACCATCAGATAAATAAGAAGCTGCGGAAATTTGCTTTAGACAAGGCTTGTTTCTTATAAATTAGCAAATAAGTAATAACTACAAACACGGAACACCTCTAAGTCATTTTTATTTTGTTGCATATTGATATATTCAGCGGCTTCCATCAGAGTTTGTAGCATTGGCCAAAATAGATACCAAGGAAAACATAATAATAAAAAGTATTGATGGAAATGAGAGGCAAATGGCCATACAGTCGTACAAACAGTACCGTAGCTTGATACGGTACCACTTTTCGATCGGGTGGCCGGCGTTCAGGCGAAGTAATAATATATCTGAAGGTGATGAATGTGTATTTAAGTACATTAGAAGTGAAGATAAATTGTGTCTAGTCAAAGTGACCAA
Organism: Glebionis coronaria; assembly: GCA_025667525.1. Lineage (NCBI taxonomy): Eukaryota > Viridiplantae > Streptophyta > Magnoliopsida > Asterales > Asteraceae > Glebionis > Glebionis coronaria. Next base: position 580,616,961 of record CM046879.1, read on the forward strand.
GAGAAAAACTCAGCCAAGGTTGCCGCATCAAGCCGTTGTAGAGACAGAAGTTGAAGCTGATGATGCGGAAGACGATAAGGACGCGGAGGATGATAATGATAAGGATAAGGATGAAGATGCTGAATTTGTTGTTGTTGATGATGATGATGATGATCCTTTCTTTGTTGCGACTATTACTCGATCCAACTTCAAAACCTGTTTGCTAGTAAGATTTATTATCTCCATTATTCAATCTCACTTATTCTGAATTTAGCTCTACTAACGAGTGTGTTATATGGATTGCATTTAGAAGAGTTTATTGCATGTTTATTTACTTTAAGAACATCATGATCAATTTAATTTATTTTATGTGCGTATTAAGTGTAAAATAAGTGAATAAGCAGCTTTAATAACAAGGGCACGTGAAACACCTTCAGTTTAATTTATTTTTCTCCGTTGTATTATAGCGCATGCCGGTAGATTTTGTGCGGTCGGCTGGAATAGATACCAAAAAAAACATAACGTTAAAACGTCTTGATGGATATGAGAAGGAGATACATGTGCGATGTGATTCAAGATACCATTACCACTCGAAACGTTACTGTCTAAGGAAGGGGTGGATGGATTTCGCGCGAAGTACTAACATATCGGTAGGCGATAGATGTTTGTTTAAATTTATTACAAGTGAAGATAAACTATGTCTAGCAAAAATTACCAAAGCTCAGCCAACAGAAGTTGACGACGATGATGTGGAAGTTCGTAGTGGTATGGATGATACGGATGCAGATAGAAATGTTGAACTTGTTGATGGAATTGATGGTGGTGATCCTTTCTTTGAAGTGACTATTACTACAATCCACAAGTCAATGCTGGTAAGATTTATGACCACGTTATATCTTTCTAAAGATTAGAGCGTATTCGATTGCACTATACTGCATGCTTATATTTTCTTTTATAGCGTTATATTGTACACTCAAAATCATTTGAAAATAGTTTTTATCCGATAATAAAAGTAAAACTGGTTACATCTGCTTAGTTAAACCATTGATTTTAAAAGCAATAAAACTGTTTGGAACCATATATACCTTGGAGGTGTATGGATTAGCTATTTTTCCACATCTATGAGATTATTTAAAATTGGAACAGATCATACGCTCATTTTTTAGGTCTGTGAGCTTATTAAGTGTATGACTTATTTAAGTCCATAAGCTTAGATTGACAAGCTCTTAAGGCGAAAAAGTGGGCTTATGAGCTTTAATTTCACGTAACATATAAGCCCGGATAATAAGCCAATCTAAACAACCCCTTTGTTTAAAATGATTTTTTCAAAAATAAAATAAAAATCAAACATATAAGCAACTTAAAACACTCGAGGAGACCCTATAATAGTACTCGTATAATATACAACATATAAGCAACTTGAAAAACTTAAGAACACCCTATAATAGTACTCGTATAATATACGAAGTGACAAACAAGGAGAACCTCTGATTCACTTTTTTTTTTCATTTTGGTATTAGGGTCTGCCATCAGCTTTTGTGGGGTTGTCCGGAATAGATGCCAAGGAGAACATAATCATTATAAGTCTTGACGGAAATGAGAGGCTAATGCCCCTGCGGTCCTACCAACAAAATAACTCGACACATTACTGCTTGTCAATGGGGTGGCCGGCTTTCATGCGAAGTAACAGTATATCGGAAGGTGATGAGTGTGTATTTAAGTACATTACAAGCGAAGATAAAATGTGTCTAGCCAAAGTCACCAACACTAAAACTCAGGCTCGGTTGTCGTCGCCAGTCAAAGTTTTGAAGAGGAAGAGGGGGCGCCCAACCAAAGTTGTAAAGAGGAAGAGGGGACGTCCAGCCAAAATTACGATGACAGAAAATGTTAAGGTTACGGTGGAGGAAGTTGTGAAGAGGAAGAGAGGGCGGCCAACAGCGTCATCACGGGCGACAGAAAATGTAAACAGGCCACGTGGAAGGCCAGCTAAGCGACTATGTGGAAAGGCACTGCAGCAAGAATGATGATCACTGGACTAAATCAGGTGGTAACTTCTTTAATCAGTGTGTCTTAGATGTAAATAACGTTAGCGTGGTTGAAGGCAAGCTAGGAAATTCAGTTAATATGTCACTAGCTGTATTTTGCAAGAACATCTTCTGATAAGATCAAAACTTTTTATATAAGGAGTGCTATTTCTTGACTTCTCAAAATTATAACTGGATATAAAAACAAAGTTGTTATTAAAGAACATAATGAAACACTTACTTTTTTTTATTATTGATACCATCAATATATACTTTCAACTTTTTTTCCAAGTTGAACCAGAACGTTTATATGTTATGACATCGTTAATCCACTTAACCAACAATCGTTTGCAAAATCTATTCGATTTTATAAAACTTTTATAAAACAAGAATCAAGAACGATTCAATCAACCAACCTCCCCTTTTATTTTTATAAAACTGCGTTAGACTATCATTTCAAATGTGATACGTAGCTTTTTGATCGTACATACAAACAGAAAGAATGAAAGAATACAGTGTATCAATGATCTTACAAGCAAGATCAATATACGCAATCAATCAGAAGAAAAGAAGAAAACTAGTAACCAAACTCTAGATAAACAATGGCGATCTAAACAATGTGTGTGAGAGATAACAAAACTAATAGAACAACTAACTAAAAATAAAGAACACGATGAATATATACTAAGCTGACTAGGGTTGTGGCGAGTTTCATCAAGTTGCTAGATTAAGTCCTCCAACTCTCAACACCTGCACAAACTCAAACAAAAAATATATACAATAGAAAAACAAATGAATTAATCACCTTTCTTACCCTTTAAGATTGGCAGAATATCAAAATACAACTTATACTTTTAATACCCCCTCATAAGTTGAATGTTGATATAGGTCAAACAAATTCAGCTTATCACAAAATCATTTGTGATCTTTGATAGATAATCCCTTGGTAAACAAATCTGCAATATTATCTTCAACTTTGATTTTAAAAGTTTTAATCAAACCTGCAGACACTTTATCCCTAAGGAAATACAAGTCAATTTCAAAATGCTTTGTCCTCTCATGAAAGACAGGGTTAGCAGCAATCTGGATTGCAGAGCTACTATCACAGTTAATAGGCACATGTAACATAGCATCAATCTTAAGATCTTTCATGATCTTAAGAATCCACATTATTTCACAAGCAACACTGTTCATAGCTCTATATTCAGCCTCAGCTGAAGATTTTGCTATAACAGATTGTTTCTTACTTTTCCAGGAAACAAGATTGTTTCCCAGATATACTGTATACCCTGTAACAGATTTTCTAGTTATTTTGTATTTAGCCCAATCTGAATCCACATAAACATTAAGATTCAGATCATTATGCTTCTTAAAAGATATGCCAGTTCAAGGAGATCCTTTGAGATATCTAAGAACATCAAATGCAAGCTTAAGATGAGATCTATAAGGAGCATGCATATACTTACTTAGACAATGAACTGCATAAGCAATATCAGGTCTAGTCAATGTGAGATAAATCAATTTTTCAACAATTTTCTGATAACAAGTTTTGTTATCAAGAATAACATCAACATCACATTTAGCTTGATCTTTCTTTTTCTTAGGAGGATCTGGTATAGGAGATTTAGATGGTTTACAAGCTAACATACCATACTCAGAAAGCAATTCTAAACAGTATTTTCTCTGATTGAGACATAAACCAGCTTCATTATCAAGTACTTCAATACCTAAAAAATATTTGAGTTTCCCAAGATCTTTTATTTTGAATTTAGAGCTCAAATATTCTTTAAAGGTATTAATAATACTTTCATTGTTCCCTGTTATTATAATATCATCAACATAGACTAACAGGGCAACAAATGACTCATTTTCAGTCTTAGTAAACAAAGAAACATCATTTTTGCTTTGACTAAACCCATTTTCAATAAGCACACTAGTCAGCTTTTCATTCCATTTTTCTAGGTGCTTGTTTTAAACCATATAGAGATTTAGTCAATATGCAAACCTTATTATCAGAATTAGAACCATATCCTTCTGGCAGATTCATATAAATTTCTTCATCTAAATCTCCATAAAGAAATGCATTATTAATATCTAATTGATAAACAGGCCAACAATTATGCACAACAATAGAAAGAAGACATCTGACAGTAACAATTTTCACAACTGGTGAAAATGTTTCTTCATAGTCAATTCCTTCTTTTTGACTAAAACCTTTAGCTACAACCCTAGCTTTGTATCTTTCAACATCCCCACTAGACTTATACTTCACTTTCCATAACCATTTACATGCAACAGGTTTTCTACCTTGAGGTAAATCAACTATAATCCATGTGTTATTTCTATTAAGTGCCTCCATTTCCTCATTCATTGCCTCAACCCATCTAGGGTCTTTGGCAGCTTCATCATAAGACTTAGGTTCATGAATTTTATTCAAGTTATTAGTGAACACAAAGTTATGAATAGACAAGTTGTTATAATTCACCACAATATTAATATCATATTTAACTCTTTTATCAAGCACATAGTTATCAAATTTAGCAGGAAGCTTATGTGGTCTACTTGACCTTCTTAGCTCAGACTTCTCTGGACTATTTTGAAAGAGTTGATTAAATTCTATAAAATCCTCACCCTCAGACTCATAATTATCATCATTAAGGGCAACATTATGATCTATATCATTAGCCTCATTACTGCCTAAGTCATTCTAGTTTCCAAGACTATGATCTTTATTAACCATAGAGTCTGACCCCTGAGAATGACTGGTAACAATGGTAGAAGTATCAGTAGATACTTTATCAGCTAAGACAGACTCTTTTGGAATGCTACCTCTATCACTTAAACTTACATCTCTCACTTCATCATAGGGAACATCAGATTTGTTTACTACTAAGTCAAAAATATTTAAACTATTTATACCCCGATCTTCAAAGATCAAATCACTTTTACAAACATCATTTTTAAATAGAAAAACTGTTTCATAAAACTTGACATCTCTTGAAAAGAACACATTTTTTGACTCAAGACCAAACAGTTTATAACCCTTTTTAGTAGAAGAATACCCAATGAACACACACTTTTCAGACCTAGCAGCACACTTATCCACATTATTAAGCACAATACTAAAACATAGACACCCAAAAGATTTAAAATGAGAGATATTAGGTTCCACTTTATAAATCATTTCATAAGGACTTTTTCCAGAGAGAACTGAGCTAGGAATCCTGTTAATCAGATAAACAGCAGTAAGAATAGATTCAGGCCACATGTTCAAAGGTAATCCCCCCTGAAACATGAGGGCTCTAGCAACATTAAGCAAGTGTCTATGCTTACGTTCAGCTATACCATTCTGCTGAGGAGTATATACACAAGTAGTTTGATGAATAATCCTATTAATCTTAGTAAAAAAATTTTAAATTTATGATTAATGAACTCAGTTCCATTATCACTTCTAAAAACTTTGATTGAAACATCAAACTGGTTTTTTATTAGATTAAAAAACTCAACAAGTTTATCAAACACTTCATCTTTACCTTTGAGCATATATAACCACACAGCCCTGGTATAGTCATTAACAATAGTAAGAAAAAACATAAATCCATCTTTACTTTTAACTCTATAAGGACCCCATACATCCAGATGAACAATATCACCCAAAGTTTTGGCCTTATGGTCACTTAGAGGAAAATGATCCTTTGTTTGTTTAGCCATGTGACATATATCACAAGGCTGAACATTACTAGTAGAATCAAGCTGGATTTTATCCTTAAGAATAGCTAAGACTTGGTCAGAGGAATGACCAAGTCTGTTATGCCACACACACTTAGACAAATAGCAGTTAGTAATAGCACTACTAGTAAATTTCCTACCTGAATCAAACAAGTAAAGTCCATTATTTTCACTACCAGTCCCCAGAAGGGACTTTTGAAGAGAATCCTGAACAAAACATTTAGACTCAGTAAAGGACACAACAAACTTATCATCTTTGGCCAACTTATGTACAGATATAAGACTGACCTTATAACCTGGAACAACCAACACATTTTTCAATATAATTTTATCTGAAAGTTTAAAATTTCCCACATGTTTAACATGTTCAATAGTACCGTTAGGATGAGAAACTGATATGTTTAACTTGGAAACATCAATAATATCAAACAAATGTTCAGTAGAAAAAGTCATATGTTGGGATGCTCCAGAATCAAAGATCCAACCAATATAAGTGCTATAAGTACTTATATTGGTATTATAGTTAAAGAATTGACAAGTAACAAAACTTATAACATGAGTAGAACCAAAACCTATACCTGCAGCACAAGACTGCACATCACCAATATCAGGCTTAGAACTTATCAAAGCCATGAGTCTATTAATCTGATCACCAGTAAAGGGAAGAGAGTTCCCAGATCCCTGATCAAAGCTATTACCATGAGAGCTAGTAACATTATTAGAAACATTAGATCCTCCAGTATTTCTTTTCTTGAAACCTGGAGGATATCCATTAAGCTCAAAACATCTGTCAACAGTATGACCATTCATATTACAATGAGTACAAACAAATTTATTGTTGTTTCTATTAGAACCTCTGTTTTGATTATTTTGATTATTTTGAGTACTTCTATTACCAGACCAATTATTAGGTTTAACCACAAAAGCAGAAGCAGTACTCTTATCATTAACAGCATGAACCAAATTGTTCTTATGGGATTCAACCCTAGAAAGAGTAGCAAAAGCAGATTTAACATCAGGCAAAGGGTCAGTAGTTAACAATTGACTCCTAACAACACTGAAAGTGTCATCAAGACCCATAAGAAACTGCATAAGCCATAAAAGAGAATTATGACTCTTCATTTGAGGAGCACCATCACAACTACAAGAAGGAAGATTGACAAGGGAATCAAACTGCCTCCATAAGCTATTTTAGTTATGATAATACTCAGACAAAGAAGACACAGATTGAGTCAAAGAGCAAATTTTATAATGCAGATTATAGATAACAGACCCATCAATTTGATCATAAGTTTCTTTAAACTCATCCCACACATCTTTAGCATTTTTAGAAAAGATTTGTCCTTGATATAACTCGAAAAAGATACATCCAAGAATCCATGATAAAACTACTGCATTACATCTATCTCATTGATCAGAAAGAACTTCATCTTCATTATCTTTTTCACAAGTACCATCAATAAAACCCAATTTATTCTTAGTATGCAAAGCAAGCTTAAATGCAGCAGCCCAAACTTTATAGTTTTCTGGTCCAGTTAGTTTAACACTCACAATAGGCTGCCCATTAGTATCAGTTGGGTGTAAATATAATGGGTCATTAGTATGAATGACAGTTTCATTATTTTCTTCTGTTTTAGTATCACTAACAAGTTTATCACCCTTCTTGGGATCAGACATGATGACAAAGCAAAGATATAATCACACAACAAAAGAAAATAAACCCCTTATATCTCCTCTACACATAGCTACCAAGAAGCACACAAGAAAACTGAATCAATCCTCCAAGACTACCTAATCCCTTCAACACCTAAATCACCCTCTAAACAACAACAAGAAACCAAACTAAAGAGAGGGCAAGAGAAGTGTTACTAAACGTGCAGCTACAAGAAAAAACTGTCAAGATCCAAGGAGATCAAGAAGATCCCACCACAATCAGATAAAGCACAGCGAAAAAACAACCTGAAATGTTAGTTATAACAGATAACCAACAAATAATAGCAAACCCCCAAAAAATTGAATGAAACCCTAATGTCTGAAATTTAGGGTTTCTTCAATTAACCTTACCAGGAGTGAAATTAAACCCAATTAACCAATCAAGAACCCAATTAAACCCAACGGAACACTAGAAATCAGAAAACCCCCAAAAATAAAGAAACCCTAATTTTTGAGATTTAATCAAAAACTCAATTAACCAGCAACTAATTGAAAACCAGAGTTAAAAACGAGTTTAAAAACAAGTATCAAGAACCATAGGCTCTGATACCATATTCGATTTTATAAAACTTTTATAAAACAAGAATCAAGAACGATTCAATCAACCAACCTCCCCTTTTATTTTTATAAAACTGTGTTAGACTATCACTTCAAATGTGATACCTAGCTTTTTGATCGTACATACAAACAGAAAGAATGAAAGAATACAGTGTATCAATGATCTTACAAGCAAGATCAATATACACAATCAATCAGAAGAAAACTAGTAACCAAACTCAAGATCAACAATGGCGATCTAAACAATGTGTGAGAGAGATAACAAAACTAACAGAACAACTAACTAAAAATAAAGAACGCGATGAATATATACTAAGCTGACTAGGGTTGTGGCGAGTTTCATCAAGTTGCTAGATTAAGTCCTCCAACTCTCAACACCTGCACAAACTCAAACCAAAAATATATACAAAAGAAAAACAAATGAAATAATTACCTTTCTCACCTTTAAGATTGACAGAATATCAAAATACAACTTATACTTTTAATAAAATCAGTCCTTTATATTAACGGACACTTTTAATTAACTAAAAAAAATGTGATTTTAATTTAATTTTTTTTATTTATCTCGTAATTTTTGAAATCTTAATTGTTTTTAAAAGTTTAAGTTATTTGGTACAGTTTAAGTTTTTAAAATGAATTTGTTTTTTATAAAATACAATATTTTCTCTTACGCATTCTTTTTTAAAAGTTGGAAAAAAAATTATTTTTTAAGTTGTTTTAAAAATTAAGATTTTAAAAAGTTAAAAAGTACGGAAAAAAAGTTAAATTTTAAAAATTTCTCTAAGAAAAAAGTAAGGTGCAATTTAATTTTCAATTTTCTATAAAGTCTATTAATTCCACCAAACCAAACATGCATAAATATGTCTTCATATCTTCAACTTATGTCGTCATGTTGTCCACACTTATACTAAAAAAAAAAAAGTAAAACAAGACACCCGTTATATAGTTTATTACTAGTTTCAAGTTTTCAAACAAACATAATGGAGCGTTTGCCAGAAGATTGCATAACTCACATCCTCTCTTTCGGATCGCCTCGCGACGCATGTCGATCGATGGTGCTGGCCTCAATATTCAAGAACGCTGCAGAGTCGGAGGTGTTGTGGGATAAGTTCTTACCTCCTGATTACCAACAAGTCATATCGAAAAGTGTGTGTCCTATTGTGTATGAATCCAAAAAGGAACTCTTCTTTAAGCTTTGTAGTCCTCTTCTCATTGATGGTGGCCTCAAGGTAAACAATATAACACTTGATCTGTAATTTTCGTATATATATGACTTTGCTTCTGATAAGTAATTTGTCGAATTCTTTCATATTCGGCGTAGACATTTTCACTTGATAAGGCAACCGGTAAAAAATGTTACATGCTAAGTGCAAGGCAGCTTTATATCGCTTGGTCATCCAATCCTTTGTTTTGGTGTTGGAAACGCATCATCCAATCCAGGTTAGTAATTAAGCCCGATTGTGGGTTTGAGTCATATTTATCGTCTAATACATACTAAACAGTTGTAGTGCGCACTTTTAGATTTGCCAAAGGTGTCGAGCTTATAATGGCAAGTTGGCTTGAAGTACAAGGAAAGATTAGCACCCACATTTTATCTCCGAATACCATCTATAAAGCCTATCTCATAGTTCAAGTGTCTCATCATCGTGCTTATGGTTTAGATGTGCTACCATTTGAGGCTTCGATTGAAGTTGGTGATTTTCGTTCACGAGGGACAGTGTTATTGTTCCATAAGCATTCCTTGGAGCATGTTAAGATGGACCTAAAATCAACATACAACGAAGAAGATGTTTATAGGGTTTGTCGTGAGCGAAATGATGGATGGCTGGAGATAGAATTGGGTGAATTCTATAACGATGGATCAAGTGAGAAAGAAGTTACAATGAGCTTAAGAGAAGTCGATGGTGTTCACCTGAAAGCGGGGCTTCTTGTTGAAGGAATTGAGATCAGGCCTGTTTCGTGACGATTATTTGCAGATTTACATCTATGTGTTATATATGGAGGTGGCAAATCTTGCCCATTTGATACATATGAGCACTTTTTGCCCATTTTTAAAAAAGGATGGGGCACTTTTTGCCCATTCTTTATAATGAATGGGCTAAACGGGCGCATATGTAAGAAACTAAATGGGCTTAACGGGCGCACTTGTAAAATACAAATTAGTATACTCGACGAATATTTTTTATTAAATTTTTTATCCCGGCTTTCAAACAAGTATTTTTATTTTTTATTTGTAGGTTTTTATATGTTTTTTTCCTTTTTTAGCTTGTGCCCGTTTAGCCCGCCCGTTTTTCCCGCCCGTTTCGCCCGTACCCGTTTTGCCCGCGCCCGTTTAGCCCGTTGCCCGTTTTGCCCGCCGCCCGTGCCCGCCCGCCCGCCCATTTTGCCACCTCTAGTATATATCTATTAGAGTTTGTAAGTTTGTCGTTCTTTTCAGAGAGTTTCCTAACGAACTAAAAAGTGACCAAAATGATACATGAAAACGAAAATGGTAATGATGTGGGTATATGACACATAGGAAAATGATTAATTATCGACATCTCTCGGACGACCATCACCTCGGTCACATCCATAGTCTTTTCTAGCTCAAACCCTTTTGGACATGTTAGCAACACCCGTAACATATAACATTGCATCATGTTGTACATGTTCATTACAATCTCGAATTTTCCCGGACCCATGAACCCTTCCATGGCCACGTTGAGAGCCACCTGATTTGAACTTCCAACGCCATAATATTCACACCGTGTTGTTTCTCCGGCACCCGTTGTTTGTCATTACGCATAACTCGTCTTCTTATAACACTTATGTGACGCCCGAGAGCATTAAATTATTCCACATGTAAAGAAAACAAAGCCACCGCTTCTACCGTTTTCTTTCACCAGCCAAACGAACTAACTCAACACCACCTCTATTGATCTCTCCGCCCGTTTTTCCCGTGAACCGGTTAATGTCTCGTTGTTTTGGTGACCTACAACCTAACTCTGTATTTGCCTTGGAATACCATAACTCCCTTTGATCACGATAACAACTACAAACCACCTAATGTTCATCACCGATCACCGCCGTTGCCTTGAACGGTCCTCCTCGTTTACCCCACGACAACGGTCGACCCGGAACACAGAGTCTCCGTCTTCTGCTGTAAAACCGTCAGATCAAGAGAGAAACCCGCAACCAACAACGTCTTCATTCAATCTTGTTCCGATAGCACTTTTCCACCGATCAAGAAGACAAGGACACACCCGCCTTTATCGTCGTCATATGCAAAACGAACTGAGTCAAAAGCGACATGTTTTTTCTTTGCCGACTCTTCGCGTTCGTTTATCTCTCGCGACGAACAAATAGAATCACAGACAATGAGCCACAACAAAAACCCTTTTTCCCATCAAGAAAAAACCCGCTTCCTTGTTGCGTCTGCCCGCAACGAAGGGCTACCTCGTTTCTTGAAACCGATTTTCAAACCCGTGTTAATCGAATTCAGCTATGATAAGTGTACACACCTTAGATTTTAGGATAAAGAAGAACAAATGAGGCCAATTTCTTAGTCATATTCTCAAACATAGTACATGAATATAGACTTAATCGGGTTTATCTGGTGATCGAACCGGTAACCGAGTGACTCGACAGGATTGACCTGGTGGTTGAACCCGTGATCCGGTGACTCGATCGCTTGACCCGGTGGTCAAACCTGTGACTCGATGGTAGAACCCATTACCCGGTGACACGATAGGATTGATCCGAAAGTCGAACCCCTAACCCGGTGACTCGATCGGGTTGACCCGGGTCGTTGAACTCGTGACCCGATGACTCGAACGAATTAACCCGATGGTGAAACCTGTGAGCATGTATTAAATGTTTTACTTCATATTTATTGCATTCTAATCTATATGAGGCATGCACACCCGCGCGCCGCATGCGGGTTGTGTGCATGGTTTTTTTCTTTAATGTTCCACTCTGACGGTACTTAGTAAGTATTGTTGCAATCGTGGGTAACTATTTCTGATCATGTTATGCACTTGTTTACTTGTAAGGTGTTTGTAGTTTTATGAAAATCGAACCATTATTAAGAATAATGATAAGAATCACGTTACTCTAAAATACAAACTAAAACTAAAACTAATTATTCATTAATGCATAACTAATTTACACGTTACATATATTGTATAAATTTTTTGATATATTGAATACAAACTCTACACGTTGTGAACAATCAAATAGTTGTTTGCGATCCGGTAAAAACAATATTTCAAAGTGATATGTTTTTTAATAGTTTACTTTAATAATATTGTTTTGTTTGACCTGCACACATCCTGATTTTTTTCTTTCTTTAAACAAAAGTTTTCTTCTTAATAAATTCGTAACACTTTACATAAATGATATGAGAGATCACGTTGTGGACCCGGGCTATCCATTTCACTGTAAAATAAGTTGTCGTAGTTAATACGTTTTTGATATTAACCTTTATATAAAGGAGGAGAATCACGCATTCATAGGAGCAGTGATTCTTCTCACAAAACGCTTTTTATAATACTATCCCCCTCTCTCACAACTAAAATTTCCTCTCACAACCAAAACACACACCAGCACACACAATTTTCCGTTCTGTGATTTTCTTGACCCCGTTATGCATTAATTGTTTCCCGTTTGGCTTTTAATCTGCCCTTTTACTCAATTAATGATGGGGTTGCCCCTTTGTTGTCCTTTGCTGTAGCTTTTGGCTCTTTCTATTAATTGATCAAAGTTGGCCTTTGCTGTAGCTTTGTTAATGATGGGTCTGCCCTTTTATCAATTTTAATTGACCTTTTGTTGCTTTATTTCCTTCATTTACCCACCTACTCTTTCTCACCTAAAAAATGGTGGATCTGATCTCCTTTTTGATCAAAAAATTATTGGTTACTCTTGATCAGATTTGATCACTTTTTTTTTAAGCGTTTTAATATATGATATGTGGATCTTTGAAGCGCATACCCACGACTTTGTTCGTTGCCACTGGCTTCTTCGCTGCCGCCGTTCATGGTGTGCGGCGTTGATGGTCGGTAGGTGGCGTCGGTGGGTTTAGGTGGGTGTTTCCTTTTACGGGTCAGCTCAGTTTTACAGGTATATTTTATTGTCATTTATTGGTGCCTTACTTTGTTACTTATTGGTGTTAAGATTGTTGATGTTTCAGCTTAAATGTTGCAAAATAAGCTAAAAGAAAAGTTATTTAAATTGTGATTATGCACTCTTACTAAATTAGTCAGATTTCAATCTTGGTTGGTTTGCAGCCCACCAAATAAGCTGAGATTAGTGTATTATACATGTTTTGTTATGTGTTTTTTTAATAATGCATGAGTTAATCTGTTAAAGATTGAGTTTTTACTGCTTGATTTTAAGTTTTAGTAAAAATATTTACTTTTTTTTAGTTTTCTATGAGATTAGTTACTGATTGATTTGTTAAATGTTTGATTTAAGGTTTCAGTGAAAATATACACCTTTTTTAGTTTTATGATGAGATTAGTTACTGATTAATTTGTTAAAGATGGTAACTTTAGTAATCTTTTGATTTGAAAAGATGTTTGTTTTTTGTATAAGTCGTTTTTTTGTCTATAAGTCGTAATAAGCTCTAAAATCATCAAATAAGCTGACAAAGATCGGCTTTTTATGAAACAATAATAGGATCAGATAAGCTCATAAGTCTGCGTATAAGCTTAAACAAATGGCCAATAATTAGTTTTTTTTTATCTGTGAGTCATAATTAAATCAAAAGCCATCAAATAAGCTGAGAAAAATGAGCTTTTATGAAAATATAGCAGAATTAGATAAGCTCATAAGTCTACATATAAGCTTAAACAAATGCCCACTAATTAGTTTATGGATCCATAGTTCGCGTAAGTTACTGATTAATCCGTTGAAGATCGGAATGTGAGTACTATTTGGATCAGATCGATAGTATACTAATTGCATGTTCTGATATAATGTCTCATTGAATTTATTGATAAAATTAGGTTACCGTTATTAAGATGTTTCGGTTTTTGATTGTGTAGGTTCAAGAATGTTATGACCTATCTGCCGAGTATGAAGGCAAGCGTGACCCTAAGAAGCTCGAGGAGCTTGGAAGTGTTTTGACAAGTTTAGATCCCGGGGATTCGATTGTCATTGCAAAAGCTTTCTCTCATATGCTTAACTTGGCGAATCTGGCAGAAGAGGTTCAGATTGCGTATCGTCGAAGGATCAAGTTGAAGAAGGGTGACTTTGCTGATGAAGCTAATGCAACCACTGAATCTGATATCGAGGAGACTTTGAAGAAGATAGTGCATCAGCTTAAGAAGTCCCCTGAAGAGGTGTTTGACGCACTCAAGAATCAGACTGTTGATTTGGTTTTGACTGCTCATGCAACTCAGTCTGTTCGTAGATCTTTGCTTCAAAAGCACGGAAGGTATATCCTTTGACCCTTTAAATTAGTTAACTTTTGACCAAAAATCATCAACTCTAAAATTAAACATTGTCTTATGTTTAATGTCCTTTTCAGGATCCGTGACTGTTTGGCTCAGTTATATGCCAAGGACATCACTCCTGATGATAAATAGGAACTTGACGAGGCTCTGTATAGAGAAGTAAGTACTAACGACCCAATCAAAACCAAGTATGCACTATCAGATCCTTTTGTATTTTTTTTATATATATATATTGTTTCTATCAATAGTAATTGTGTCTTGTAATTTGTAGATTCAAGCTGCTTTCCGTACTGATGAGATCAGGAGGACCCCTCCAACCCCACAAGATGAGATGAGAGCGGGAATGAGCTACTTTCATGAAACAATCTGGAAGGGTGTTCCTAAATTCTTACGTCGTGTTGACACGGCTCTTAAGAACATTGGGATCGATGAACGTGTTCCCTACAATGCACCTCTTATTCAGTTCTCTTCGTGGATGGGTGGTGACCGTGATGGTATGTTCTCGAACTAACACAAATTTAAGCTAATTTTTACACTTAAAATGCAATGTCTTTGAAAAAGTCTAAGATTTTATTAATTTATTCTTAATATTATTTTGGCATAAAATGCAGGTAATCCAAGAGTGACGCCTGATGTAACAAGGGATGTTTGCTTACTCGCCAGAATGATGGCAACCAACATGTACTTTTCCCAGATCGAGGATCTAATGTTTGAGGTATGTATTTTTCTGTTTCTTTAGGATTTATGTATTCTTATTGCAATTATTCATCTTACTTAAATGACATGTCTTTTTCAGATGTCCATGTGGCGTTGTACTGATGAACTTCGTCTTCGAGCAGAAGAACTTTATAGATCAGCAAGGAGTGATGTGAAGCACTACATAGGTATTTAATTATTTATTACTGTAAATTTGGCCAATACTATTCCGATATCAGAATTTGCTGAATTGTTGTGTTTTTTTCCAGAGTTCTGGAAACAGGTTCCTCCAACTGAACCTTATCGTGTAATTCTTGGAGATGTAAGGGATAAGTTATATAATACACGTGAACGAGCTCGACATCTGTTAGCCCATGAGAAATCCGACATTCCGGAAGAGTTTGTTTATACAAATGTTGAACAGGTATCTTTAACCCTCTTGAAAGCAGATCTGTTTTAATGAGTGTTTGGACTTGTGCTTTAAAATTGATTGTTTGATTATTCTGCTCTTTAGTGGCAATAATAAGTTTTTAATGTCGGATAAAATCATGTTTTTCATGGGTTAAATAATTATGCTTACAAGCTGCAACAAAAACTGTAAATTTATTCGTATGAAATAATTTCTTCTGATATGGTTGTATGCTCTAAATTTATTCGAAAAATCAGAGAAATAGTACAAAGTACAAACACACGAAGATTAAGAATTTGGACCAGCAGCTTGGGCCTATTCTTTTACTTTGTTGTGATTATAACTTATAAGTTGGAGGGACCTAGATGGTTGAAATAAAAAATATGATATCTTGATGGTTAATATACTTTCTTGCTCTTTAATTTATGGAGTAGAATAAACTTTCAAACATACCAAAGAGTTTGCGACTAAACAGAATATTTTAGATAGCTAACTGATACAAAGAAGTATCTAAATGAGTCATTCATAAACAATTCCATTAAAAGATTTCTTCTGTCTGACCTGCAAAAATGGGTTCCTTCACTCGCCCCATTACGTGTCTTTGCTCAGTATAATCTGTCGCGAAAGGGAAAGCACGGTTTTAGAAGGTGTGGTGGGAACCCATCTGTCTGAAGGTTATTGCTTTAACTTGGAAACAATCTTTTTTCCTTCCTTATTCTTCATAGGGCTATTTTGTTTCAAATTCTTTAACACTGTTTTTTTATGTTGCATTAAAGTATATATTGTGGTACATCTACAGGTTGTCGGCGGACTTGCAGAGACAGAAATGTCAGGAGAATGATTGAACCGCTGGTATCAGCCATGGCGGACCAAGTGGTTGCAAGCACTGGAAGAACGCATAGGCAGCAACAGGACTGTTCTAACTGAAAGTGTCATGTTGAAAGACACAAAGAAGCAAGTGGGGATTTGCATTTGGATTTGATTAGGCAAGCTTGTCAAGAAAAAATTATTGCCATAACCTTCCTGGATGTATCAGTATTTTAATAACCTAAACTCAAGGTAAACAACTCTTATATCTTTCTTCATGTCTTTTTTGTACCTTAATTCGTAAAATCAACTCAAGGTAAATCATACTGATAAGAAATTTGCTTTCCTTCTTGGGTGTTAATATGGAATATTGATTATGGGTTAAGAAAATCTATGACATGTTTATAGTTTACTGCTACTCTTATTTTTTAGCTATCTTAATTAACAGAGATGAAGGTTGTTTTGATTTTTTCAGTAGAAATTGCCAATCAGTTTTTTTTGTAGCATTGGATATCATTTTATGTTCCGAAAAGAAAATCAGAATGACTACATTTTACTTATATGTGTTGAAACTTTTTAACTCCTAATAGAAATCTAATGGAACATTACGGTCTCATGGTGCAACATACCCAAACGATGATTTCTATCAAAGAATGTAAGCAAAGGACGATAAATGTAGATTAGTGTCTGATACGTGATGACATTAGCCGATACATAGTTTGACAAACTACTTTAGTTTTAGTTGATGCCCACTAAAAGGAATTTATGTCAGATAGCTAAGGAGAAAGAAAGAAAGAATAAGGCTGCTATATTTCTCTCTTGAACAAAGCATGTGAGGCTACATATTCTTGAAGCATTTAGTTGGTTTTAAATGTCTTACGAAGGTAAGTTATCGGGTCGGTTTCTGATTGTAATTACTGTTTATGTTTAGTAGTAATCACTTTTGGGTCTTTCGGCGATTGCAGGTGAGGTTTCTCTTTATCCAGTTGGACTAAAGAGGGACCGTTCTTAACGTAGAATGTCACTGTTTTTTGCAGGTTTCAAAATTGTAAGTGGTTATTTCTCTGAATGGATGTAGAGATCGAATCTGTTGCAAGTCAACGGTTATCCTCTTCACAAAACAAACAAAGCTAGAATTTTTTATATAATGTACATCAATCAAAGGTACACATTTCAAATTCATACGTATGCATCTGTTCTTTTTCTTCTGAAATGTTTTTAGTATGATTAAACGATCGCAAGTAAAAAATTGTTGTGATGTTTGAATAAATCTTATTACTGGAAACTGATATTGCAAGGGGTCTTTTATGGAACATATAGTGTTCTTTGTAATGGCTAATAGAATATAGTATGACATTGTTCAAGTGTTTTCGACTCTGTATCGTTATACATTGTAAATGTTATCACAATGTGATTGATAATAACATTGTTTTTCAAACAACTTTATGTTTAGCGTACTGATGGTCACCGGCCTTGCTATAGTTTCTACGATTGCATACCAGACCTCAAAATGGTCACACAGAACATATAGAGCATACTTATAAGAGGTATTTGTGATAACCAAAAACGCCCGCAGCGAAGCGCGGGCACATATCCTAGTTTATATAAAATTTTGATTAACGATACTATGTGAGGTTTTTAATTAAAGTCGTAAGATTGTTTAAATCTCTCTTATGCTTAATTTTTTGTTTTCCATCGCATAAAACTCAATTTTTAAGGACTTAATATAGTTTCAAATCTTTAGTTGTTGTATGAAATATAACCTTTTAACATGTTAAATAATTATTTGTATTAAGCAATTGAGTTTATAACATAATTTGATCTAATCGGGTCCGACCAAGGATCTCGTGTACTTGACGCTTGCAATCTCAAATTTAACTAACGTCGATTTATGACCGTTATCGATTATCATGTCCAAGTATATTATTCATACATAGAAAGTATAAAAATCTGATCTTAAAGTCACATGATGTATCAATTTTTTTTTATTTTGATGTATGTAATATATAAGAATTCAGATAGTATCAGTAACTCCAAGCTCCATATGTGATTTTGTGTCATAAACGGATAGAATTACTTATGTTACAGCCAAAACCTTATATATTAAGTCTAATGATATTGGCTAGCATTTTGGTTGACATGGCCATCATTAAAGTCGTATCCAAAAAGGCTTATAAATGTCCATCGATTTCGGCGGGAGAATCTGATAAAGCACTTTGGGCGGGACAAAATGAAGATTCAAGTTAAAGACGCCTAGTACGACCTAGTGGGAAAAGTGAACAGTTGGCAGAACTGTTCACAGAAAGTTGGTAAAAGGCATGTCTAAGAATAGACATGCATTTAATGAAGTCTACTGTTTCTACTCAGAAGCTGACACGTGCCAACTACTCCCACTAAGGAAGAAACCTCGTGCCACTATAAATAAGGATAGAAAATGGGAGAAAATTAACACTTGCATTTATTGATAATATCTTTGTCTTTTCTCCCTGTTGAACCTCTGGAGTCCTTTGTTGTCTACCAGCGACTCTTGGGTTCACTTGTAAACATGAGTCTCAAATCAAGTTTACTTGTTCAAAGGGTTTCTTCTTTATTGTCATTCAACAAGTGTGATCCATAACACTTTGTAATACTTTGTTTATAAATAATAAAGCATTACGCGTTTGAAAAGTAAATCATTAAGTGGTATCTTGAATTGGAGTTATAGTATTACAATAGGCTTATTTTGGGACTTTTAGTTTCTTATCTCCTCAGTTGAATGTGACTAAACCTCTGGTTGAGTTATATATGCAGTTGTTAATGCAAAGCAATGCCTAAAAACATTGTTAGTATTAATTAATCTTTCTTAGTTTTGATCACGACAAATTACAAAGACATTTATTGTCAAACACAATAATAAAACGAATTATCTAACAAACACTATCATCAAGGTAATAATCATTACACTAACATATCTTAATCATGCATAGTGATCATAAAAGTGATTAGCCTTAAAACTCACTTTTGTCAAACATAACAAAAGATTTTTAATAAACTTTATTTTTAAGAAAATGTTTTATTAAAATGAAAATGCAAATTTGAATATGGCATATTCCAAATGCCATAAGAAAATCATTTGAAGGTTTAAACAACCTCAGATATTTCAAGTTCACTAAAAGACAAAAAGGAGCGGACTCTACGCCGGCGGTACCTTAGCACCTACGGCGGTTCCTTATCGATAAGGAACCGCGGGCTCTAATAAGGAACCGCGGGCAGATATAGCCGTTGGATGTTTTGTCCTATAAATAGTGGATCAAATCTGCATTCTTATCAACCCTTTTTGGACATCTTCTTCATCCTTCTTTCTCTTATCTAATCCTAGTCATTTTTAAATGATCACTTAATGTGTTAAGTATGTTTACTCATGATTATCCTCTTGATCTCCTTCTTTACCTTGTCCAAAGAGAAGATCACTCACACACTTGTGATGTGATTAAAGATGTAGCATTGATAAAGACCACCTTCTCCTAAAGATCTAGTCATGTTCATCATTTGTTTATTTGTGTCTTGTGCAGATCCAATGTATTTGTGAATACTTGGACTAGTTTTGTTCATCCAAGCTATTTGTGAATACTTGGATTTGAGTGTGTACATCCATTGCACATGTGTGTGCTTGGATTTATGTTGTGTAGATCCAAGCTACATGTGTGTTCTTGGATATGATTAGTTGAGTTGTAATTAGTTGTGTTAGTTTTCACTAAACTATAAAGTGATGTGGTTGTGTCTTGTGAGTTCTCACTAAACTATAAAGTGATGTGGTTGTGTCTTGTGAGTTCTCACTAAGCTATAAAGTGATATGTAGTTGTGTTGTGTGAAGTTCTCACTTAGCTTCAAAGTGAAGAGTCGTAAAGATTGGTTCTAGCTTTGGATTAGAACTCGACATCTAGCCTTGTGTCGGAAAATGGTGAAGTAGGCAACGTTGTGAAGATTGGTTCTATCTTTGGATTAGAACTCTACATCTAGCCTTGTGTCGTAAAAGAGTGAAGTGGGCGACTGTGACAACCGTGGTTTTGAGGTTCGTCACTTAGTTTTATGTTTGTGCATATTTCATGAAATTACGTGTCTTTATGTGTTTATGTGCTAATTGGTGTGTATAGATTGTGGTTTGGATATCGTTTCGGGTATAGTGTACCTTGTGAGTGAAACGATGTATGATGTTTTCATGTTCATGAGCTCACATGGTAGTGACTATGAAATGAGATGGTGTTATTTAGTGGTTTTACGTATACGTATATGTATTATAGAAAATCGTATTTTTACGGTTTAGGGTTTTGCATTTAGGGGTCTCGGAAGAGGTATTTAGTCACGGGAGTATTTTTCAGGATGGTTTTAAGTCATTTAGGACTTAGTTAATTTTTTATTTCATATTTCAAGAGTTTTTATAAAACTGTATATTTTTACGTCTTTTACGGTATACGCGTAAATTTGACTAGTTTTACGGTTTTGAGGTTTTGGAGGCTTTAGGAGCTGAAATAAATTAAGGAAAATTAAGTAATATTATTATTACAATTATTAATAATTTAAATAAAAAAAACTAAATTTATGGGCAAGGGGTCGGTTGTATACAATTAAAACAAAAGGAAGGAAAAAAAAGGAAAAAAAAGGAAAGTGGGCTTGTGTACTTGGGTTAGGACTTGTTAGGAATAATTATATAATGTTTTTATTAATAAAAACACTTCATAATCCCCTGGAAATCAAAAATAAGTCGGCATCAATGGAGTCTTTTAGGGTTTCTTCATAATTTTCATCTTTCATTAATTTTAAGGTATAACCTTTAATCCTCTTTTCAATTAAATTATTTTTAAAGCATTATTAATCAATACATCATGGATTTAGGGTTAGGTTAATTATGAAATCTGTAAATTAATGATATGAACATGATTAGAATAATTAGGGTTAATAAATATATATGGTGATGGTAATTAATTAGGTTAATTGTGTTAAATTCGTTTTTAAAAACTAGGCAGAATTTTTGGGTCATTGTTTTGATCATATCTAGAGCTTTACAAACTTTTAAATTGCAATCTTGGTACCCCTGGAAAGGTAATTGAGTTTGCTTTCAAATGCAAGAAACTAGAATTAAATTGGAGGTCGGAAAGTGGGTCAAAAACAGGTTACATCAGTCGGGTGTCAAAACAGTTTTTGGATCAGCCTGTTTTCTTTTTATATTTTGAATTGTTTGGGGTACTTAGGGTTATAGTGGGACCTTCAAACGAACATGGGAGTTGTTTTATATATTATAGGAAGTATCTGCATTGAGGCTAAGAATATGGAATAGGTTAAGACCCTCTGGTCATAGCAAACTTTTCATATGTTCAAAACCAGTAAAATCTGGATAGGTGAAAGTATAAGTTGTATATCAGGGACTTAAAATTATCTTTGATGTTGGGGAAAGGGCTGAGATTTTAGCTCACACATATAATTTTATGGTGTTTTCATTGCAAGGAATGTGGTTTAGGTTGGGTGGGCGTTTGGCTCATAATACGGAGTATGAAAAACAGGACTGTTTTGGGTAAAATGTTAACGAGACGGGTTATGAAGTAAACTAAGTTAAGCGCTTTATAGAGGGGTGTAATGAGATGCTTAGAGCATATAAATGAGGTATATATATGGGAGAAGGTTAGATGTCCATCATGGGTTGATGATCCATCTTAGTGTTTGGTTCATGTTTTGATTGTGTGCTTTTGTTTGTTAGCTTTTTGCTAGTGCGCGGATTTTTGGAGAAGCTCAATCAGGTGAGTTTCATAGTCCCATATCTTTTAATGATTTTCACTCCCAGATGGGATGGAATAGACACTGTATGGTTTTGTAACTAATGTTGTGAATGTTTTTATGGTTTGTGATGGACTTGTGTGTGCACTTATGTGATTAACTGCTATGTGATTCTTGATTGTGTTTATGATTTGGATCGGGGGACACGTACCGTCTCAGTTATTGTGGTTTGACTTGGTACCAAGGGGATGTTGACAAGGCGGGGCCTTGGGGAGGTACATAGATGTGTGAGCATCTATGGGACCAATAGATAATGACAAGGCGGGGCCTTGTGATTGGTACATAGGTGTATGGGCGTCTATGGTACCATGGTGTTTGGTAAGGCTGGGAGCCTTGGTTTTGGTTTGGAATGATTGATCTTGAATGTTAGTTGTCAATGCATACTTGTAGCACATTGTCCATATGTTTAGTGGTTTATGGTTGTTCACAGCTTATTATAATCTATTTTCGGTTAGAGTCTAAACCTATGACTCTCACCAACATTATGTTGACGTGTTTTAGTGTCTCTTTCAGGTGATAAAGTGGTTAAGCGTGAGAACATATATGGCTAGGATTGGAGTCGCGTAGGAATGCATTTAGAAGGAGATCCCCGTTCCTTCTTAGTTTATTTTTCTGTTTGTTTCAATAAGTGATACTATGAACCTATATGTTGATTTGTTTGTGTTATTTGTTTGTCTTGGGTAAGAGGTAGGACTGTTACCTACTTACCTAGACTCCTGCATTGATGAGATATTGTCATGACATTTGTGTCACCTTTTATGACATTTCTAATTCATATAGTTCTCTCTATGGACACGCTATTGTTGTGATGATATCCATGCGTCGCGTCCCATATTCCGCCATGGTGGGGTGTGACAGCGACGTTGTGTAGATTGATCCTAGCTAAGATTAGGTCGCGTCATTAGCAATTTTTTAACGGCATTTGAAGAAAGACAGTCTCAATGTCAGAAAAGAAAATAAAAAATACTAAAAAAGATAAAAACCAGTGGATAGATAGATCACTGGGACTAAATTTATGTCCTTCAAGTTTGTGAAGAATAATTTCATTCAAAACATCATAAAGCAAGAATAAAAATTATCACAGAAATCATTGAAATCTTTAGATCTAAACATCTCAACCAACTTTTAGCACGTGTATAAATAGATAGGTAAACAAAGAGACTTGTGATGCATGTCATGATGAACAATTCCATGCCATTGGTTGTGATTCATATGCATTGCCATAACAGGTATTCAAACCATGGTTTTTTCTTATGTTTTAGTGAACATAGAAGGTATGGGTAGTTGCAGATGCAAATTAAGCTTTGCAGTTATATAATACGTCACAAATCAAGCTACTTATTTACATACGCTATAACTAACCATTTGAAGATGTCCTCTAAGCTCAACATCTGAAGCTCGATCAATCGACCAAGATGGAACCTCGAAACTGGTCTGCAAAACAGATAAACGAATATAAAAATGCATATTTAACTTGAAAGTCAACTTGAATACGCTTGTGGTAATGTGAAACAATCCACTATCTCTATAAGGTTTTCAACACCCAACACTCTTGCTATAGATTCATATTGACCAGCGCTGGATGGAGGCTACTAAACATATAAAAAAACACTTAAAGGGGCACTTTTAATCTTAGAGGAGTTAAAATAAGTACATTTTAAAAAGAACACACCATGATAGGCTCTTTAGGAGCTGATTCATGGAAAAGAGAAAGCTTTAAACCTTCTATATTCCTAAAAAATTTCAAGCTCATTTTCGAAACCAATAAGGCCAAATACAACCCACTCCCAGTCGGACCCATAAACATGAAGCTTGCTATAAGTTTGTTTGGATCAGAAAATTAAAATCAAACATACCTTATTTAGTGGCTAGAACCCTATTTCTGATTTTGTTCATAAACACCTAAATTCAGAATCAACTTGCAATATTAACACAGTAACTTTATCCACAACCTGCCATACAAATTTATGCCTCTATAGAAAAGAATTACGATCTGACTTTACGAAACAACATATCAGATGAACTTAGTGACCTTTTCCCGTGAAGAAGGGTGATGCTACAGATGAGATACCCATTTTTTATGCTTTTGTAAAACTATTAGGTTTTACTCTAACTCGCAACAAATTCAATAATCAGGAAGCTTTGGAATGGTCAGATTGGAAAGATCTTAAGAGCCCATAGCTCTTATAACATAAAAACATAAGAATTTAAAAACATACGTAATAATGGTGTTTTAAGGTTTTAGGGTTTGCAAATGGTTTTAGAGAAAATACGATGAATATATTCTATTTTGTATAATTTAGAAATGGATGTGTATCGTGTATTTGTGTGTATAATTTAGAGGACTTATTAATAGATTTTTTAAGAAGAAATCACAAACAAATGGTTAGCACAGTTGGTAAAGTTTCTTGGTTTATAACAAACAAACTCGGGTTCAATTCTTGTCATTTGCATTTTTTAATAAATTTTTTGAGAATTTTTCCAAAACTGCGTTCAAAACAAAAATTTGAAATGGGCATTTTCAAAATGCGATTTTGAAAAAACTGCGATTTCAAATCATTAAAAACGTGGAAAATGGAGATTTTTTAGGGATTTATGAAATCCTATTGGTTTAGAGGTGACATGTCACATATGACTGGGATTAGAGGTGTGGTATCAAATCATAATTATACCTATATATAATACATAGATATATAGAGTTGAGTTATTGTAGTGTAGTAACTTAAAGTTGTTAAAATGAGAAGTCATCTTAACGAATTATTTCATCAATTAACATGTGATATATTTAATATGAGGCACAAAACAATACATATTATACATAAAGACTAAGATAAAAAGTATTAAAAATTTGATACGTAAAAAATTATAACTGATACATATGATACATAGTTTTACTTCACAAAATATTATTAGCATAATTAATCAGTTTATTCGTAAATTCAGTGATACACTATAAAAAATTACATTTGAGTTAACAAAGATTTGCTAAACTATGATAAACAACCGATACACGAGAAACTAGTAATATTAAAAATCGTGAACCAACTACTCGTACATGAACAAAAACTTCCAAAAAGCTCGTACACGAACCAAAAACTCATAAACGAACCAAAACTAATCAATAAATATGACATTTACCTATTTTTATTGTTTCTCATTTTAACAACTTTAAGGTCCTACGCCATTTTATCTAAATCATATATATACATATATATACTAGCGGCGTAACCCGCCTAATGGACGGGGTCGTTTCGTATTTTTTATAAGAGTACATTTGTGTGTATTTTTGTATTCCTCTTTTTTTGAGCCCAAGCCACTTACTGATTGTATTTTGTGTATTACTTTTTGTAATGGGCGGGTTTGTTTCATTAATTTTTTTTAAGTATGTTTGTGTATTTATTTCATGTTTTTGTAGTGTGTGTTGTTATCGGTTAAAGGAAACTTAAGCGATTTTTTTTTTGATATTTTAGTGTTTGACCCACTCTAGGGACTTGTTTATTCTCATGTTTATCTTTCGTTTTATTGATATGAGCGGGAGTTTTTGTTATTTTTCTAAAAGTATGTTTTCTGGAATGGGAGTAGTGTTTGTTAAAATAAAACTTAAATGAATGTATTTTATAATAGTTTTAATGTTGGTCAATTAAACGGACTTGTTTAGTGAAATAAATTGCTTATTGGCATATATATACTTACTTGTTCAGATTCAAGGCAGGTTATGCGATTAATACAATATGACTTTTTTTTAAACCGATTCGCTTCAAGTCAATCGATTTGACTTATAACGGATTGGTTTGAAACCGATTTTATTAGATTTTAGATATGAGATTATTTATTTAATGAATTTTAAAAGAACAAAATATATGTTTGTGTGAAATGATAAATAAATTAAGTAAATTAAATTAATTTTAAGTGTACCAATAATTTTATTGAATTCATAAAAAAAGAAATAAAAGATATGTAAACTAAATGTGTATATACATGATGTAATATTTTTGTATTAATGAGCTCTCTTTTACCTTCTTTCCCGAGTTCACAATAATTACCACACTTAATATATCTATCAAGAAATGGTTTCATATTAGTGAAAATATAATAAAGCATATAGATATAATATTTCATTATAGATTGTGAAAACAAAATTATTATTGAAAATTAATATCAAAAGATTAAACATTAGTCCAACGTATAAAATAACACACAATATAGTCGTACACGTATAATAAATCAACTTAAGACGTTGTTATTTACAAACATGATATATGTTTCTAGATGACAAAGGCTGAAAAGGCTATCGAATTAGGTGTTAAGTCAATCACATGAAAAAGAAGGCACGAGTATAAGATTCTTAGAATGCACATCGTATTCTTCAATTACACGTTACTTAAGCACCTAATAGAACTCTTAAACAAACATTAGCCATGATCAATAATTTAGGGGTTTAAGGTTGTTTGTTCATGATGAAATCTCATAAATTATCGTTTACTATATCTATAATCTATAATTATATTATAAAGTATTTAAGACTTATTTAAAATAATAAGACTAAAAATTTAGATTTTTTACCTGCTAAATATAGTAAGTTGTTGATATTTTCATCGACATACGCTATAACATTAACAACTTTTATAAAAACGTTTTAACAATCTTTTGTAATAACCTATTAAAATAACATTTTTAAATAAAAATCTTTTTATTTATTTATTATTTTTATAAACTAATTTTACCATATTTTATAAAATTTTGTGTTCTTTAATTCAATATCCAATTTCCTATATTTTTATTAATTTTTTGTTTTTTTAGTGAGTTTTTTTTTATTTAT
This sequence comes from Glebionis coronaria, assembly GCA_025667525.1. Classification (NCBI taxonomy): domain Eukaryota; kingdom Viridiplantae; phylum Streptophyta; class Magnoliopsida; order Asterales; family Asteraceae; genus Glebionis; species Glebionis coronaria. Next base: position 580,643,937 of record CM046879.1, read on the forward strand.
TTTTTAAAACTTTAAAAATACAAACTTAATGGGTAAGAAATTAATATTTGTGAGCCTCAACATGAAACTCAAAGCTTCTACTCCGTATTTCGCAAATCTTTCACTTCTTATCATCGAGTAAAATGGAATCAAGATGTTTTAATGTGATTAAAGTTTGATTTTAAAGCGTAGTACATATTGAAAGAAGTGTGAGATCTTTCAACTTCTATTTGTACATAAATTTTTTTCTTATATGATTTTAAACATGTTTTTAATTTAGTGATGATAAGTGTCATTCTCATGTTCATAAGTATTAATTTTGCAAGTATTTCTATTAACACTCACTAATCCACCACTGCTGGACTAATTTGAGTACTGCTACAACTTATTCTCGCTCAAAGATGTTTGTACTAATGCGTTATTGATGTATATATAACAATGCTGCTAAAAAATAAGCAATTGTCTCAAGTCCTACCACCATTATACATGTTTTTAGCAGAATTAAAGATTTAGAAACCACATTTACCAATTTAAAGATATAAACTCCGTCATATACAGGAACGCGAACTTGATATAAATTTTGTCTTGTAACTTGTAACCGTTTAGGTGGCTTTCTGGAATTTGCAACAACTAAGATAGTCTCCTAGGAATATAGTGGGAAATTTGTTCCCAATGCGACCTCCAAAATTCCACAGGGTCTAATACATCACAGAATATGAGATTTTGAGCAAAAAGTGCACGTGATTCTGTAGCTATTGCAGATAAAGCCGCTTCTTCCAGCGCAGTCGCCCATTTCCGATCATCTCCAAGCAAAATTATACCCTCACATGTAGCTATGTTTGTCGGTTACACCCTTTTGTCGATGTCACATATGTCTAGGTAAGAACCAAATCATGAAATTTGAGATTTAAACGACAATTATAAAAAAAGAATTACTTATGGAGTCCAGCACATACGCATGGCATGTTTCAAATAGATGGATTTTGGTCGAAGTTCCTCCTCCTCGGCAGTAGGTGGAGTTAGAGGGTTTTTATTCAAAGGAGAGTTTCCGTGGGTGGTCAAGATTGTAGGCTTCAGTAAGGCGCTCTCTGTAAGACAACCTCCAAGGTATAATGGAACAGGTAATATCCTTTTCAAATTTCCTCCTCGTCGTGACAGCATGGTCTGCGACTCTGCGTAATCTAATTCCATGGTGGAGCGGTTTGGGATGAAATAGTCCAACTGTTCAGTTCCAAATATTCAGTTAGAATTAATCAATTAAAGATAACTTGAATACACATACACTTTCAGTATAATAAAGAACACAAACGTTATCATACAGAATAATCTCAGATTCAAAAAAGCCTACATAAAAGGAGGTCTCAGGATGTTTCAGAGTGTATAATCAAACAGCCTTTACTATTACTTGTGAATCGACCAAGTTATCTTGATAAAGCAACTTACCTCACAAAGTAAATCTTAAGGATGTTAATCAAATAATAAAGCCTAACATCACTGGCCACGTAAGATAATGTTTGGTTTGGATCTGTGTATGTTATCTTAGGCCGTGATTAGAGTGTTTGGCATGCTTCCTAAACTTTCTTATTGTTCTGGTGTAAAACACAACCGCATGTTACCATGTTTTATAAGTAAATGGGCTAAATGCCACTTTTTAAAACGACTCTTAAATGGATATGTAATTATGTATACAACAAAGACATTAGAAACTGATCTGTAATATAAGCTGATACGGAGTAGTTAAAACCTAATTAAAAACTGCCCAACTATACATAATCTCATAAGTATTTAATGACGATTCTATAATTCTCATCCTTTGTGCAACTATCAACATATCGTAGGACATGAGTGGTTTTGGGTCTTTTTGTTGCAGTCAACTTGCGGTGTACTCTTACTTCTATGGCTATGTTGATATCCGTAGGCTTCAGATCTACAATGCCGAATCAATCAAAAACACACATGGCCAATCAAATAGTCTTTTACTACATATTTATGAATAAGAAGTGCAACAAAAACACTCCTAATTAGAACAAAAAGGAGCAAATGCGCCAGTAAATTTTCTGAAGTGCCCATAAGAGAAATCATCTCCCCTAAAGCCACAAACACATATGAAATTTCAGAATGAAAGTTTAGTTTACGCACCTGATGTTCCATGACTAAATATTCCTCTTGATGTACGCAGTTGCTATAAATAGTGTGTTGATATGACATTCGATGGTGGCCAAGTTTCAAGAAATCCTTTGAGCCGTATGCCTTTCTTATACTTGTAGGAAATTGAGAAATAGAAACAGAAAACAGGTCGAACATAAAATACAGGAAATTGAGAAACACATCCGTTGACGATCGCTAAGGACATATACACACCTTTGATCTCTCTGGTCCACTGGTGCTAGCCGTTATTCCAAAACTATACATGTTGAGAAAGTTTGTAAACATGTGTAATTAATTAGTAACTTGACCAAAACATTTGATTAAAGTATTTTGGTTCATGTCTTGCTACATTTTTCTCGTAAAATATTTAAACCACGTGACATGATTTTATTGATTTTATTCATGTCATATACTTAATATATATTTCGTTGGCTTCATGTTAATTGTTGCTTATTTTTTAGAATACAAAGCAACAATTATTTTTGTGAACTGACAAAGAAAAACTTTGCTAATTTTTCATAAGTTCATGTACATATATTCGTTTTGGCTAGAAAAAATCAGATACCCAATGACAAAAAAAGGAAAAAAAAATAGTATTGATTATAGTAACACTAATAATAATAATAATAATATATCGAGTAACAACAAACAAATCTAAAACTAATAAACACACAAAATTACTTACATGGGCAAGAACCGGGGCCAAGGAAAAATTTTGAAAATCAGCATTAGAAAGATCCTTAATGGGTTGATCCATTAAACGGTCGATTCCAAGAGGCGTCATGACTGACTGTACAAACCATAGCCAGGTACATACAGAACGTTTTTGCAGAATAAAAGAATGACTGACAGTAGCAGGGAAGGGGGACGGGGACTATTTTTGGCAAGTAAGTAGCTATTGATATTTTAGGTGCCACGACAATAGAGAACACACGACCTGCCTACGGGTATGAAGAGAATACTAATAATAAGATAAATGAAATGGTGGATTCAGGTTAACTGCTCAAACGTGACATGTGAGCAAAGATATACTTAGAGAGATACATATAGAGGGAAAATTGTCACCAGAAACTTCAAAAAAGTAGTCTTTCCAGTTGATTTAGCGTCATGAAGTACAATGATCGATCTAATCGCTTGTGAATTCACCAGCAGCGAACGTAAGCTTGAATTTACCCTGAGTGGTTTATATATGTTCTTGTTATGTGCACATGTTATAGGTATGTAATTAACCTATTGAGTCATTGCTTGAACTGGCAGCTCCAAGCATAGCAGTAACATTGTGAAATGCAGAATACCACCATTTCGCCTTTCCTAAAGGATGTGACCGGAAGCCAATCTTTGATTTGTTTTTGCGTTTCAGTTCTGGTATCAACCTGTTTTAAATAAAAACCATATAAATGATGTATCAATGCTAGTGCCGCATCAGGATCTGCGACAACAGTGTAATACGCTTCAGCTCATCCCAGCGGTGTCAGTGTTCTGAAAATCAACATATGTTAGTTATGTTGGAAAATGTTTTGCAAAATATGGTTTTTGCAATACTTTGGACATAATTTTATATATGTATATGTTATATATATTTGTAGTACTTAGTAGCTTTGCGTTCTCCTCGAAGAGAGCTTCGCAACGAGCTAAAGTATGTCCAATATGGAGTTAATATGAATGAGATATCGTGTCTCAAAGTGAGTCACGTGAAACACAATATTTGGAAAATATTTGTCCCACATCGCTTGAAACATGAAGTGAAAACATGTTTATAAAGAAATCCTAGTTTCTACCCTACAATATTCATTTGTGGGTTTTTACTCCTACGCCTACGCGCGCGCAGGGGGGGGGGGGTGCAGAAAGTGGGATTTCTAGGCCAAAAACGGGTTCGAAGCTATTGAACTTGCGCGCGACCTGCGGACACGAATGCAGCTCCGAAATCTGCTTGGGTGCGGGCAAATTCGGTGTATTTTTTGCTGCTCATTCGAATTTTTCCTTCCAGATTTTTCTAATCTATTTTAGGAATAGATACAAACTTACTAATTAAGTTTACAGAAATCTGTTTTGTGTATTAAAAGATTTGCGAATCTGTGTTAGTAATAACAGATTTTCATGTCAGTTTAATTTATGAGCAAATATTATGTCTTGGTGACCAAGACATATAATGCCTATAAATTAAACTTGAATTTCATTCATTCAGACATCCAAAAACGCAGCTTTTCTGCATCATAGCTCCAGCAATTTTTCTTAGTCAGAAACACACACTGTATCCGTGATCTTTCAGGCAAGTAAGTCAAGTCCGGCTGTACAACAGCTTTAGACGTTGTACCCTGGGAAACAGACGACGAATCTGTTTTAAGGGAAGCGTGTTAAACACGTGCCTCGTCTTTGTTTTACTGCTTTCTTATTACTGTTAATTATATTCTGTCAATTTAATTTCTGTTATTTTATTGTAAATTCGATTTTATAATAAAAGTGTAAACCGTTTCCTACAATCTTAAAACAGATTCAGTTTAACAGAATTAAAACTTTTATTAAATCGGATTAATAATTTTTATCAAATTTATTATAAACTGTTTCTGCCGAAACCAGGATTGAGTTTCACTAGAATCAGTTTTAATTTTACAGATTTTAATTAACAGATCTCTAACGTTTTTCTTTAAGCAGTTGTTCTTATCAGTTTATATTGAAACCAAGATTGTGTTTCTGTTAAACTGATATATTAGATAATTGCATCTGATTCATTGAAACCAAGATTGAGTTTCTTTGAAGCAGATCCACTATAAGTATATAGAGATCACGATTGAATTTCTTATATACAGATTTATAACAGTTGTCTAACTGTTTGTGTTTTGATCTTGTTTGATCTTTCAGGATGTCTACCAGCACTCCTGTAACTCCTGTAACTCCTGCAACTACTACTGTGAATGTAACTGGTGCGCCAGTTCCCCACACAGTTGCTAATCATGCTGAAAAACCATAAAAATTCAATGGACAGAATTTTAAGAGGTGGCAATAGAAGATGTTCTTCTATCTCACTACTTTGAACCTTGCGAAGTTCTTAAAGGAGACTGTACCTCAGGTGGAACCTCCTAAAGAAGGTGTACCCGAAAATCAACAAGCCGTGCAAGCTGTTGAAGCATGGAAACATTCAGACTTCTTGTGTCACAACTATATTCTGAATGGTTTGGTGGACTCTTTGTACAATGTGTACTGCAAGACTAAGACTGCCAAAGAATTATGGGAGTCGTTGGAACGCAAGTACAAAACTGAGGATGCTGGTACAAAGAAGTTCGTGGTAGCTCGTTTTTTGGATTACAAGATGCTTGATTCAAAGAGTGTGATAACTCAGGTTTAAGATCTGCAGGTTTTGCTACACGACATTCATGCTGAGGGTATGACTTTGAGTGAAACTTTTCAAGTTGCTGCTATCATTGAAAAGTTACCTCCAAGCTGGGTAGAATTTAAAAACTACTTGAAGCATAAGCGAAAGGAGATGACTGTTGAAGACTTGGTTGTTTGTCTTCGTATTGAAGAGGACAACAAGCTGGCTCAGAAAAACACTTATACACCTGATTCTGCCAAGGCAAATATGGTTGAGCATGGTTCGTCTTCTTCAAAGTCTAAAGGCAAGAGCTTTGGAAAAGGGAAGAATGACAAGAAGAGCAAAGGGAAGTCTGAGTACCTTGCTCCTAAGGCTGGAATTGCGAAGCATAAGTTCCAAGGAAATTGCTTCAACTGTGACAAGCCAGGTCATCGTGCTGCTAATTGCAAAGCGCCAAAGCGGGTGACTCCACGCGAGGCTAATATGGTGAATGATAATGTGGACATGATTGCTATGGTGTCTGATGTCGTTACCATGATCTCTGAAGTTAACCTGGTAGGTTCTAATAATAATGATTGGTGGGTTGATACTGGGGCAACCCGTCATGTGTGTGCTGACAAGAGTATGTTTCACTCTTTCAGAGCGGTTGACAATGGAGAGAAGCTGTACATGGGCAACTCTGCAACTGCCGATATCAAGGGCGAAGGAGATGTTATTTTGAAGATGACATCCGAGAAAGAGCTCAAGTTGACTAAAGTCTTGTATGTTCTGGAGATTCGCAAGAATCTTGTGTCCGGATGGCTTTTGAATAAGTTTGGTTTTCGTCTTGTTTTTGAGTCTGATAAAGTTGTAATTTCTAAGAATCAAATGTATGTTGGTAAGGGGTATGCCTTGAATGGTATGTTTAAGCTCAATGTAATAGTTGTTAAGAGTGATATCAATAAAATGAATTCTTCTGCTTACTTGATTGAGTCTTCTAATGTGTGGCATGGCCGTCTTGGACATGTTAATTTTAATTCAATGCGTCGTTTGATTAAATTTAATGGCATACCAAATTTTCATATTGATTCAAATTATAAGTGTGAAACTTGTGTCGAAGCCAAACTTACAAGATCATCTTTCAAATCGGTTGAACGAAAAACCGAACCACTTGATATGATACACACAGACATATGTGATTTGAAATCACTACCCACAAAAGGTGGCAATAAGTACTTCATCACGTTTATTGATGATTGCACAAAGTACTGCTACGTTTACTTGTTGAAAAGTAAAGATGAAGCTATAGACAAGTTTGTTCTATACAAAACCGAAGTTGAGAATCAACTTGGTAGGAAAATCAAGGTTGTACGAAGTGATAGAGGAGGTGAATATGTGTCTCCTTTTGCTGATCTATGTGTGAAACATGGAATTAGACATGAGTTTACTGCTCCTTATTCACCTCAGCAAAACGGTATTGCCGAAAGGAAGAACCATACCTCGAAAGAAATGGTTAATGCCATGTTGTTAAGTTCTGGTATGAGCCGGGACATGTGGGGGGAAGCCATTCTAACGGCTACTTATCTTTTAAACAAGATACCTCGTAAGGATAAAGAGGAAACCCCATATGAACTGTGGATGGGAAGAAAACCATCATACCAGTACTTACGAGTGTGGGGGTGTCTAGCCAAGGTAGCTGTGCCGACACCTAAGGCCCAAACTATTGGACCTAAATCTGTGGATTGTATATTTATTGGATATGCTAAGAATAGCAGTGCGTATCGTTTCATTGTACATGATTCGAAAAATCCAGATATACACAAGAACACAGTTATGGAATCAAGGAATGCGTCCTTCTTTGAAAACATATTTCCTTGTTTAAAGAAGGAAAATGAAAGCACATCTAGAATAGATGATGCAGTTGTCCAAGACAAGAGACAACGAGATGATAATGATCTCCAAGACGAGAGACAAGATCAACCCGAGGAAGAAGAGGATGAACCTAGAAGAAGCAAACGGGCGAGAACCGAGAAATCATTTGGACCCGATTTTGTCTCTTTTATGGTAGAAAATGAACCCACTTCTTATCAAGAAGCTGTAAATTCCTCGGAAGGGCCTCGTTGGAAAGAAGCAATTAATAGTGAAATAGAGTCTATTTTACAAAATCATACTTGGGAGCTCGTGGATTTACCTCGTGGTTGTAAACCACTAGCCTATAAATGGATCTTCAAGAAGAAGATGAAAGCTGATGGCACCATTGATAAGTATAAAGCAAGATTGGTGATCAAAGGTTTTAGACAACGCGAAGGTCTAGATTACTTTGATACTTATTCGCCTGTTATGCGAATAACTTCTATTAGGATGATTCTTGCTATTGCAGCATTAAGAAATTTAGAAGTTCACCAAATGGATGTGAAAACGGCTTTTCTAAATGGATATTTAGAAGAAGAAATATACATGAACCAACCTGAGGGTTTCATGGCTCCTGGACAAGAGAGAAAAGTTTGTAGGCTTGTTAAGTCGTTGTATGGCTTAAAGCAAGCTCCAAAATAATGGCATCAGAAGTTTGATCACGCCATGCTAGAGGGTGGATTCGAAATTAATGAATGCGACAAGTGTGTTTATGTCAAAGACACAAATAGTGGATATGTAATCTTGTGTCTTTATGTCGACGATATGCTTATCGTTGGCAGTAACGACAAGATGATCAAGTCTACTAAAGACATGTTGAAATCAAAGTTTGACATGAAAGATATCGGTTTGGCTGATGTGATCCTTGAAATAAAGATCATACGAACTCAAAGTGGACTTGCATTAAGTCAAGCACATTACGTGGACAAAATTCTTAATACTCATAATGCGGGGGATTCCGGCCTAGCTAGAACTCTAATAGACACCAGTTTGCATCTATCTAAAAATAGAGGCGTAGGTGTTGCCCAATTAGAGTATTCAAGAATTATTGGCATGTTAATGTATCTGATGACATGTACCCGACCTGACTTAGCATATGCTGTTAGCAGGCTGAGTAGATATACTAGTAATCCAAGTGATGCACATTGGAAAGCTATGACTAGGTTACTTCATTATTTGAGATACAGTCGTGATTATGGACTGAATTATGCTAGATATCCATCTGTTATTGAAGGATACAGTGATGCAAATTGGATATCTGACATAAAGGATTCTAGATCGACCAGTGGATATGTGTTTACACTGGGAGGGGCCGCTATATCTTGGAAGCCTTCCAAGCAAACTGTAATAGCTAAGTCTACGATGGAATCAGAATTTATCGCGTTAGATAAATGCGGAGAAGAGGCAGAATGGCTACGTCAATTCGAAGAGGACATACCCAGGTGGCTTAAACTGGTAACGGCCATTAGTATACATTGTGATAGTCAATCGGCAATTGGCAGAGCTCATAGCACAATGTATAATGGAAAGTCTAGACATATCCGTCGTCGACATAATTCGGTACGACAACTACTCTCAACATGAGTTATCTCAATTGACTATGTGAAGTCAAAGGATAACATCGCGGATCCGCTTACGAAAGGCTTAAGCAGAGAGTTAGTTAGTAAGTCGTCTAAAGGAATGAGACTAAAGCCCTTAAAGGAATGAGTTTCTATGAAGGAAAACCTAACCTAGTTGACTGGAGATCCCAAGATCTGGGTTCAATAGGACAACCTAATCATAGAAATGTGGGGGAAGTCACGTCAATGTGGGGGAGTTACTTAATACAGTAACTTTCCTAGTCCATTCCTAGAACAATGTGACATGTTGAGAGGTTAAACATATGGCTTAATGATTCAGGATGAAATCATAAAGCATAATGATTCAAGATGAAATTATAAAACATATGTTTTTAATGATTCAAGATGAAATCACCTATGTGAGAGAGAAGTGGGGTCGCTTCAAAGGAAATTGTGGGGGCGCAATTTCTAAGAGCTCTTGCAGAACCAGGCGAGTGTTCATGACCATAACGAACACGACTATGAGGACTTGACAAGGTCAGGGAGAGTCTTGTGTGAGTGTGTATTGTCGTCTACGTAAACAGAGGCTGAGTTCAAGGACATCGCGTCTACTCAGATCTAGGAGACTAAGTGCATCTCACAAGGGAAGGTTCAAAGGGTTACACCTACCTATCCTATGCAGGACTTAACCGCAGAAATTTTGCCGAAACTTTCGTGTGTTTTCGACCGATTCCCATTCATGTGGGGGATTGTTGGAAAATGTTTTGCAAAATATGGTTTTTGCAATACTTTGGACATAATTTTATATATGTATATGTTATATATACTAGCGGCGTAACCCGCCCAATGGGCGGGTTCGTTTCATAAATCTTTTCTTAAAAGTAAGTTTGTGTATCAGTTTTATGTATTTGTAGTGGGACTTGATTTTGTTCAAATAGACCTGAAAGGAAACTTTTTTGTTTTTTTAGTTCTTGGCCACTTAGTTGACGTGTTTTGTTCCATGTTTATTTTCTTCTTTTTTTATATATTTTTAGGTTATACGTAAAGTAACTTTTTTTGTTTTGGCCGTTTGTACATTTAACTATTGTCCTTTTTTTGTTTTGGCCATTTGTACATTTAACTATTGTTTTTTGTTTGATGTTAATTTATTAATATACATAAATTTATGTTTGATTTGGAATATATTACTTTTCGTTGTTGTTTTGTTTGCAAGTTTGGCTATCTTGTTTTATTTTTTGGTGGCTCAATTGTATCAGCCTATTTTTTTATTGATTTATTGTCTGCCACGGTGTATATTTATTTCATATCTATATTTTTTTACTGTTTTTATTTATTCAAAATTAAAATTTTACACTTTATTAATAATTTAATTTCAAAAAATAATTATCGAATACTTGTTGATGCATTACGCGGGTACCGTGCTTTTCGTCACTAAAGAGCCGAAACTTCAGTAATTTAACTCTTATCTAGTCTAGAAACAAATACCTTACTTCTTTTATCATCATTATATGGACTTTCATCTATCACAACGAAAGCAATAAGAATAAATGCACATATAAGAGCAAAGAGTAGCTCAAATCCACTATTGGATTTATTGTTAGAAGCCTGTACACACAATTTCAACATATCGATTACTTATATTTTATATTGAGGACACCTTCTTTTAGCCCATTTTTGTGGACTAAGAGGATAGTCATAGGAAACGCTGACTCGGTCGCATTTTGTGTTTCGAATTGTTCGTACCTAAAGGCGGTACGATCGCGACTCGAATCACTCGGGATCGCGATCTGGATCGTTAAATTTGGTGTTCCTAACAACATCAATCGGCGTACCCAAATGGATCGATACGGCGTACCAAAGTGAATCAGTACGGCGTACCAAAGTGAATGTGTTATGATTTGTTTAAATATACTTAAAAATATAAATATATAATAACTAAACTAATAGAGGTTTGTAAATATATGTATAGAATATATAAATACGTATTTAAATCTTATATATGTTTAATTATAATACCATACATTGTACCAAATTGGGTCCATCGTACCAAATTATATGGTACATGGGATCCAAGTGAACCGGGGCGTACCAAAATGAGTTTACCCTTTTCGTACCGGATTTTAAGGACCTAGCGAACCGCGTACCCGTTTCGCGATCCCGTAAGCGTACCACGTTTGGTGAATCATCTTAGATCATACTTTTTGACCCAAATCATGAATTATGTAATTCTGATCATACTATTTGATTTTAAAATTGATTTTTCTATCAAATTTACGTCAACAGAATATAGTATATTGAGGACTTATAGCATATGTATCATACACTTTTTACCAAGATTTGGTGTCAAATTACATATCATACTGAGTCACACTGAAGTATCATGAGAGCGGACATTTAAGTTACTAAAAACTATATTCCATAATGTATAAGCACGCTGCCTCATAGACAGAATTCCAATATATGATAAAGGTAGAGGTACAACAACTTCTCCATTGCTCAAAGAGCACAACACCATTGAAAAAACGAAGATAAAACTTTTGCATTACATATGCAACACAACTCTAATAGAGAATATTTTTATATGTAGACAAAGTGATCTCCAATAAAATATTTTAAAAAATATATATGATACATAGTACATTCTATGTGATTCATGTGAGACATGATTCATAAAAAGGTCTACCACTAACATACTCCATGATGAAGGTATACAAATGACTAAGAATTATCCCTCCACCAGGTTCTTCATCCAGTAACACTCTTTTTAAAACTATGAAACATAAAGAAAAGAGTGTGTGCTTACTAAGAACATTGCGTAGTGCTTCAATTGTCCGAATGGCTTATGTCTCTTTTATTTTTGCAACCACCTGCAGAGTACAACCTAATCAAAATTGTTTAGCACAAATATCACTGAAGTAATGCTTTGACATGTTTTTGTGTGTATCTGGTGTTTATTTTAGCATCGATAGTTAATTCAAGTCATTTTCTTTTGAACTGTGCCCATCCTATCTCATCATAAAAGGACAACTTGTTTTGAAAAGATGAAAATTGTGCAAAAGTTATTTTTTTGAGCTGAAATAGTGTGTAGATTTCGGCTTGAAAGGGTTGTTTGCTACTAAAGGTTGTTTAGTTGTTGAATTTTGTGTAGGATCGTATAGTTGGTGAAATTCAAAGCGTTTTTGGTTGCTAAAAGTTTGTGAGCAGAATCATGATTTTAGGAACACTACTTGTTGATATTCACAGGCTAAATAATTTGTTCACAGTAAGCAGTTAATAGCTATGCACGGAATCATTTTTTAGTAACAGGCTTAAGTACATATAAATCTAACAAAAGCTGCACGCACGAACATGTTGTTTGGCATGCTGATGTTAAAACTTGATGAAGATATCTCACCAAGATAATGACACATCGCAAATGATATGATGTTTCTTAGACAGTCCAAAAAATTTACTATCAACAGATCAGACACCACCGACCATAATTGAGCGAAGAAACAATAAATAAAACGACACATTGCAAATGATTTGAGGTAACAATCTTTACACGTTGTATAAGTACCTGAAAATATAGAGCCACTAACTTCAGTAAAGGACAAACTTTAGGTAGCAATTTAAGCGCATCCTGGCCTAACGATACACCTAGGCTCACTTCTGTTGCTTTAAGCAAACAGATGCCTTGAAAGCTTCAAGACACGGTAATTTCATCCAATCTGCAACACTTTCTTGTTGGGTAATTATATGTTTTAAATTATCTGATTATTACACTTTTTTACCATAACCAAACACTGTCATCTACAACACGTTTATAGTAAGACTAATTATCTGACATTATTCATTTAATATTGCATAGTCAATTTAAAAAAAAAACAATCTAAAGTTTCTCTTACCAAATTCTAAACGCTGGTGTCAAAGTAGACCTTCTCATATTCACGTTAAACAGGAGTATTTGGCTCCAAAAGCAACATGTTATCAGTTATGGCAGGGACATTATTGTCTTTCAGGACATTCATTAGATTGATATAATGAGCTTTGTAAATTATTAGCACTGAATGACCAACAGACTAATCGGTAGGATATGACACTTACTTGGCCTGAGATTTTCCCTTCCGGAGTTTTGCCAGATTGATCTAAGGTTTAACCCACACACGCTTAAGTTCACCTGGTGAATACCTGTACTTAATTCAAAGAATTTAAGAAAATGAAGGCGTGAAACGCTATTTATTAGTTTGTTCAATCCAAATTGGAATAGGGATGAATCTAATACCTGTATTCAGGCTTTAGTCACCTCTCATCCTCTAAAGTAAGTCTCACGGAAGTAATCGACAACAGATTTCAGCGCTCCCCCTTCGTCCACCGGAAAACTGAAGTTTGAAAGAAAAATAATAAGTACTATTACTTACTTAAGCTCTCTTGTTGCCTGAGCTGTTAACCCAGTTATACACGATGTGTTACTTCAACCCTGATTCCTCTTAGTGCTTTTTTTATCTGTTGAAAAGACATAAATTTCATTATGCAAAGCATTCTTTTATCAACATAAAACTACGAATTATCAAATTTACTGCTGAATAAAAAATCTAACCTTCACTGGGTAAGAATCAGATAATGTTCTTCCTTTAACATCCCTGTTTAATAGTTGGCAAACAAACTCGATCACAGGCAGTGACTCGATAAAAGCAGTAGAGGACATATCTGCAGTACAACAACGTCATACAAACAGGGTTAGTGGATTAGAGATGCTGTAAGCAAAAATTAGTGTCTTGTAACAGCACTACAACGAAGTATCAGAAACTCATATGAACCAGTATTCAGAGAGAGTCACATCTGAGTTGGACGAATGCTCTAATAGAAACCTTGACCCAGATTAGGGGAGTAGAAAGATTGTCCAACGGGTGTGTACCTGCATAAAAGTACACATTGGCAATTAGAGAACAGACTATATTGTATGGTTACAAATTCCCCAAATATACCAAAATCAAGAGCTGATATCCTTACCGATTAGTGGGCAACTCACGGAGAACAATATCCAGCACTTGAAGGGCTTCTTGTGGATCATCAGCCTGACTGCCTTGTAAAAACATTCCTATGTGATGCAAGTCTGCACGTGACGCCAACTTGATAACATCTTTGAATTCCCTCTATCTCCTGAAACAATAATAAAAAATAAGATTGCTATCGAACACCACCCAATAGAGTTTAAAAAAAGCAATCATGATGCAAACCTTGCACCTCCTGTTCCATCATCATCATCGAGCAGAGTAATTTTGAAATCCTTAGAAACAAAAGGGAGAGGCCCAGCCGTATATAGACTCTTTCTTCCATCATAAGCAGGAAGACGTTTCCCGAGATGAGATTGCTGATACAGTTTCACCAGCTGAGCGATAACTGCGCGGTTCACACCACGAGAGGTTACTTCAGGTGTGATGGTAACCTGCGTAAATCACAAAAGAATCAGTCTCAAGTCGAACTATCAATAATTTACTAATATATATTTCGACCATGGAAACTCACATCATATTGGTGTAAATCCTTGTCAGGCAGTTCAGCAAAGAAATGGCTGAATTTAACAATGCAGCATTGTCTAGAGACACCTCTTCCTGGGCGAAGAGGGAATCTCAGTGCTTTGCTAGAGGCAGCGGCATCCTGAACAATCGCGGGTTCCACGTGCTCTGCAGCGAAGGGTGGTTGCTCGGGAGCCTGTGTTGCTTGGTGTAGCTCGGGAGTTGGTGAATACACAGGTCCGGAACCAGCACCGCGCTGCGTTGATGCAGTTCCTCTTGGAGCCTGTTGTTGTTGTTGAGGCCCTACCCCTGGCCCTTGTTGTTGCGGTTGTCCACCAGGATATTGCTGAGGAGGCACGCCACCTCGTCCTTGTGGTGGTGGTCCCCTAGGTGCATAGCCTCTTACTCCTTGTGGAGGTCCACCTTGATAACCACCCTGTGGTGCTGGGCCACTTTGATAGCCACCCTGCGGTGCTGGGCCACCTTGATAGCCACCCAGTGGTGCTGAACCACCTCGCCATCGGCCTTGATATCTACCTTATTGCTGAGGTGGTTGCTGGTACTATGCTGGTCGCCTTTGCTGTGGCTGCTGTTGTGCGGGTGGCCGTCGCTGCATCTGTGGCTGTTGTTGTGGCTGCTGTTGTACAGGCAGTCGTTGGGCACCAGAAGCAGTACCCTGAGGATCAGAGCTCTCTCCAGGAAGTTCAATTCTCCTCTTCCTTACCATGAGGACAACTAAAATAGTAAAAACATCACTGTTAATTCAATATCACAAAAGAAACAATTAATTGTGCGTAATAATCACAGTTCAAGAAAAAATATATATGATAAGAGATGCAAAAAATAAACAAATAAACAACAATTACCACCTCACGATTTTATATAATTGGTGTTTGTTTCGGCTTTATGTATAGGGCTTATGACTTATATGGGTTTTTAGTTTATGTTTCATAAACTCACTTATGTGGCGCTTATTTTGAAACTTTTCGTCTTATATAAGTTTCTCATGTCATAAAAAGCCGGAAAGTTTATAAAAAAGTAGGAAACACAAGCCGAAAACCAAATAAGCCATACGGTACTGATCTGCATCATATTCACCATAGGCTGATGCTATTATTGAAATTCTAAATAGAATAAAAAAATTTCAACTAACTGAAACATATAAAGGAGTAGCATAACTAAAAAGGAGACGCACCAGATCTTGCTAGAAGTAATATCTCACCTATGAAAGATGGGCTACCTCAGTTGTAATAAAAATACGTGAGTGACTTATTAGACATATGAGTGACTTATCCAAGCGGATAAGCGGATAAGGGGCTGCAATAAGAAGATGGGCTACCTCAGTTGCAATAAATATACGTGTGGGTCAAAATAAAATATTTTAGACCAAGCGGATAAGGGGTTGCCGCAACAAAACTGATTTATTAGACATATGAGTGACTTATCCAAACACCCCTAACTTAAAGAACCTGATTTACTGGTTTTTCGGGTAGCAAAATCACTTCTTACACACATACAAACACCCCCTTGAAAGTTAGAGACTATACATGTTCTGAAAAAACATTATTTGTGTGCTTCCGGAAACCAGTTTCTGTATTTTGAAGTAAACTTGATGATATGGTTACGAAGAAAGAACATACCTTTTCTAGCTATCATCATTTGTATCTGTATGTCATCCACAAACATCGTTTTGTAGAAATTTTAGCACATAGAATTTATTTGGGTTTTCAGAAAACATAGCTACCTGATATACATGGCGACCTTAGAAAGAACATGTATCACCACCTTTTTAGCCTTAAAAACAATATGAACATTAATAAAATATAAAAGAAATAAAAACAAATAATATTAATCTTAAAGAATATAAGAAAAGCAACATTTGAAGACTTGATTCTTGCAACAAACATTTGAAGTTTTTCTAGTGTTTTTTATCTACGGATGATCTTAAATAATTTAAGAAAAGCAACAGATTTAGAAATCCGTCTAACAGTTAATAGTAGTAATCTGCATAGCCTATGCTTATCATGAATATTCGCAATCCCAAAGAATATCAACTGGTGCAAGAGCTTAAGATCCTGTGTTCAAACCAAATCTCATTATCAAAATGCTCACACTTCAGACTTAAAAAAAGGGTGTTTGGGACTGTGCTGTTAAATTTGGTTAAGCCGTTGTAATCAAACGGGATGCAGTTGTAATAAAACAGGATGCAGTGTTTGAACATTACTCTAATGTAGTGTGAATCAAATATACCATGATGCAATAATGGATGAGTTTTTTTTACGCCTCGTGACTTGTTGCTAATAAGTCACTTGCATGACAATGTTCAGCATATGGATATCTCAACAAAAATACTCTTTAATAGGTCGATGGCTCAGATTTTTTTATGTGCCTTTAGGGCAGGACTTATTTATGAAGGACATGGCTGCCTTTCTGAGTACTATTCTGGTGGCAGGGTGAAAGAGCTTCTTGCACAAGGTGTATCTCAAAGTTGCTATCATGAAAAGACTCTAGAGCAGGTATCTTATCTGAAGTACATTATGTTTAGAATTTTGTTATGTGGCCACTGGTCTCATTAACAAATTAACGATATGATAGCTTTACTCCGTACTTCTTCTTGGTGACGGGTTTAGCGCAATACATTTGTTGAAGCAAATCGTTTAGTAGTTGGGCAAATAGTAATGTTAAATGTTAATCACTGAGCCTATGTTGAAATAATTTGTCTCCACAAAGTTGTGTTACGTATATTCACTTGATACTTCTACGTGATATTTCTGAGTACCTCCTCTATTTCATCAAAAACACCAACCACTGTCGCCACTCACGCTATTAAGCATGGCGTCAAGATCTTATGAATGGAAAAAAATATGTGCATATGACAAGTTTGAAATTGAGATGGGAGATACAACCTTGGTAAAATTCTGAAGAACCTCTCTAATACACACTGCACCTCATCTCGTACCTAATAAGAAAAACATAAGCAATTACAGAAAGTTTCTGTTAACAAAGTAACGATATTAAAGCAAAGAGGACATGGCACACAATATAGTGAAAGCTTAAAAGTTCCGTATTAACCTTTACGGAGGCTCCTTGTTTAATTCACACATTTATTCATATATGGTTAGTATCTTTAGCAAATAGGTTTTAGTGCACGGCGATATTTTGAATATCGTTTGTTCGTCGGTGAATATGATTCGTGATTGCGTTTGTCTCCTGATGTCATGACTCTGCAGCAGCCCCTCGCAGTATGAACATCAATTTTGCATCCATGAAACGCCTCATTTCTGTATAGGACTTGACATCTCAGATAAAAGGTTGCATTTCCTTTATGAAGGCAACTGTTAAAACCTTATGCAGCAACCACCTCGCAGAATGGACAACAGTTGCCATCCATCTATATATGAGACCCAACCATCTATATACCTCCCATACACCTCTTTCTGTATCCAACTTATAGTTCTATAGCAAATTCAGGGCTACTGAAGAAGGCATTCATATATGTTAACTCATAATCCAGCACCTGTATGTACAAACACAACCACAAAAAAAAAATAACAGTCGGGTCAAACCAAGAGCCACACTTGTAAATTACAAAATCATATAACTAATTACCTTGTTTTGCAATTCCTCCACATTCACGCCACTTCAACGCCATTTTGACAGTCAATGTCCTTCATAAAGTTTTCCCTGTGAATCGAGAGCAGAGCAGAGTTGTAGCTTTCACTGTAGGTACCTGATCGATCATTGATGTCAAAGAATTACTGATTAAAAAAAGGAAACTGAACAAAAGCAATACATGGGTCTTACCTCTGCATCTTAAATGACCTTCTTCATAAATGTAAGCAGATTCTGAAACTTGTGTCAATTCTGATGAAGTCGATGATAGACCAGCGGAAAAAAAGCTCCAACAGGAAACGTACGCACAAAAGCTTTGATATGTTTTAAGGCCGTTCTTCTAGACCCTTGACCAACAGTTCTTCAGCTCCTATTAGTAACACATAAAATTTATCTACAAACGGTGCATTCAACTCCTCAAAATTCTCAACTAAGTGCAAGTTAAAAGAAGCCTTCTTCGAATCTAATAGCTGCAAAATAACATCAATTAACAATACATTAATTAGAGGCTATGAAGCACGGGATCGCCTCTAAGGGTGCCGTTCCCGTTTGGGATCGCCTCGGGAGCGGGATCGCTGGCGATTCAGCTGAGGATCGAATCTTGACCGACTCCCAAATCATGGGATCGAATCTTGACCGATTCTGGAACGGATCTGCATGTTTAGCCTATTTATTGGCCTGTTTTTTTTGTATGGTTTGTATGGACTGGCTAATTAGTATAAATACATAACGACAATATCATATTATTCAACATCAACGATTCACCAATCAATCGACGTCGGTAATTTGAAATTTAGAATTTACATCAATAAATATTTATTTTGAATTTTCTATAATATATTTATTTATTTATATATTTTATTGCCGTATCCATGCCGATCCCGTATCTTGATTTTTTTATTTTTTCTGATTCCCGTTCCCGTATCGTTCCCGTATCCCCGTTCCGTTCCCGTTTCGGTGCAACCTTGATTAGAGGTATCATTAATGGTAGGAGGCAGGTTGGATAACGGGTCAAAACAGGGCATAAGCATCAATAACATAGATGACATATCATAAATTCGTTTCAAAGAAAAGTTCAATGTTGCATTATTGTTTTTATTAACCAACTGTGTTGAGTTAATTTCATGTTACAACATTACTTGACTTGACTAATTTGTTCTTTGAAATTGGGTTTCTTTGCAGCCACTAAATACTTCCCATCCCAACATAAGTAATATTAATTTACACTCTAATCCAAGATGAAAGCAAAGAAGTTGCCATGTGCGATAGTAAAATCTCAAATGACAAGATTATGGAAGTGCCTTAATTTCTCACATCCCAAACTACAAACTAAAATCTCAAATCTGTCACAAGAGACAATATCTCCACCTTAATCAGTTCCAAATCAGCAAGTGCAACAAGTATAAGAGAGCCTACAACAACTTCTATAATGCTAAATGGTATGGTTTGAAATGGCTACTCTAGATGGACAATGTTTATTGAGTTACCAGACTAAAAAATGCACATACCATGTCCTTAGACTCGATATGATTACCTCTTCACACGTCCAACAAAAGGCTTGCTGCAATAGAGAACAATATTAATGAATCAACAAACAGTAAAATGGAAGTGTTTTCTAGCCTTTGAAAAGAAGGGACTACCTGTCATTATTTTCATCATCAGAATCATCTGATCTTCGATCGTCATCTCCTGGATCTTCATCTGCCTGAATACAAATAAATTTACTTCAGTTACTTTCATGAAAAAGAAAATAAATTAAGCAGCATCAAGAACCACTTGTTACAGTTTGTGCAATAAGGATTTTGAAAATTTATACAACATATTTTCAAAAGCAAAATAAACAAAGCTGCCACTATAGTATCATTTCACTCCCATCAAAGGTGAACCAGAGGGACTAAAACTTAACCTCCATATTGAATATAATTACCATTATGATCTTAAAATTTTATAGCTTACATGGTTTATCTTTTACGTCTCCCAACTCCTACTAAACCTTCTCTTTGCAGCTTGAAATTCCTATACCAACCTCAAAAGTAACAGGACTGAATACAACGCAACTTGTTTTAGGGTATTCACTCCTGCTGGTAGGAATTCATCCTGCAAGTTTAGCAATCTGAACAAATTTTATCATCTAAATTAATACCCAATTCAAGACTTGGTTTTCTCCTTTTTTCTCAGGGAATGATTAACGGGTCAAAAAACTAAATACTAAGGAATCAGATCACACATAACTGACACCAATCATATTACGCACAACAAAACAACTACATATATATAACGCAACCAAGTCACATGAGAAAACTAAAAGTTAGCTTATTTTGGTCACTGTATCAACTTTCTCCGTTATGAATTACAATCCATTTTATTTTTCTTAAGTCATCAGGCATCTAACTTAAACAGATTTTTATTATAGCAGTTGTGATACCTGAACTGGTGAAGGCTGCGAGTTGAAGCCACAAGATCAGCAATGTTTTTTAAATTCTTGGTGAATTGGCCAGAGATATCAGGCGTGGAAGAAGTTTGGAATGATGATCTTGGATCTGCTTGCTTCAATGTTACTCTTGGATCTGCTTGCTTCAATGATACTCTTGGATATGCCTGCTTCAAGTTGCCTTTAGTATTGTCGACAATTGATGAAACGGTAACTGATTCTGATTTTTGTTAAAAATTACTTTGCAGAATGAGAAACATCACACACACAGTATACCCTAAATTAAATTGTATATGAGCTCATAATCGATGAATAATAAATCCAAAAAATCAATCGACTTTGCAGAATGAGAAACATCACACACACAATACACCCTATATTGGAGTGTGTATGAGCTCATAATCGATGAATAATAAATCCAAAAAATCAATCGACTTTGTAGAATGAGAAACATCACACACATAATATACCCAAAATTGGATTGTGTATGAGCTCATAATCGATGAATAATAAATCCAAAATCAATCAACCATTATAAAAATATTGCACTATAGTTACTTATAGCAAGGCATTATTTGATCAACTTTACTCGGCAATTTCTGAATTTCCTGATCTTTTGATTCTTTTAATTCTTCACTGGCCATTACTCTGCATGGATTTCAGATAATTCTTCAATTCAAAATATTTTTCTTATCTTTTTCTTTTCTTGCTTTCTGAGCGGGTTCCTGTTCCTTGACATGCAAAGACTTTGCTTCAGAAACTAAACTCTGCATGACTTGGAAGGAGTTATGAAATTTCTTAATTTCTTGATCTTTTTCTTTTTCCAGCAAAGTCTGCACCATATAGTTTGTCATATATATTTAGGAGGGTAGAAATAGAAGACTTTGACCCATTTATTAAAAATTGGTTTGATTCTGATTATGCTATTCTCTAACATGTCAAATGGGTGAGAAAAATAAATACTACAGATTAAAGTCAGCTAAAGTACAATTTCTAATGCATACATTCATACAACTTTTATGAATGCAGTTTTTCAACTCTAAAGCCAGTCGAAACAGAGATATATCCTCTTTACAACAGATAAGTACTACCTTCAATCGTTTTTCTGACTCTAAATGCAAAGTGAGATCTTCCACTTGTTTTTCAAGAGTATCCTTAGCTTGTTGGAGTACTGTTGTTTCCCTTGCAGCCTGTATATATTGAAAAATACAAACAATCAATAATATGAATATTATTAACAAAGGTCCGCACAATGGCCATGCAATATCTATGAAATCAAAATTTAAGTAGATAAACAGAACTCGAGTTACATGAGAGACTTAATAATAGTCGCAATTAGCAAAACCTAGCTATACTTCTATAATGCATAAGAAACATCAACAAACCATCTTTAGTTTCCGAAGCTCTTTCCTCGCGATTCTCCTCTTCCATCTACATTGTGTAATAACTGTTGCCTTTATCATTTCTTATAGTATGAATTATCTCTATGACCACGCGTCCACGCCAATAGGCCTACAATGATTAAGTAACATTAGAAATTATTGTTCACGTTGGACTGATAATTAACTTATGAATGACCAATTCAGGCTATATTTACTCTCAAACAAACTTAAACAATACAAAATGGCTAAAAATGACAAGTGTCGAAAGATAAACAATTTGGATTGACTTACTTTTCCGTTACAAAAAAAAAATACAAATATTAGAAGTCAAGACTCTGACCTGTAACAAAATTGTTGCGTTGAATTGCTGCCTTTTTCTGAACCTCTTTTCATCAACCATTGAGCGCTGGTGTGCCTGGAAGAGAATGACTGACAGCTTGAGTTTGTTATAGCTCTTTCTCGATGGGTGCTGCCTAAAACTCGTGTGTATTCTAAGTGAGGAAACATCCTTTTGCATGTCTTGGTACAATTTAAAAGAAAGCTTTCCTAGTGGACATTCATCCCACAATTCGAGTTAATAAGTGATTGGGTTTAATTATTTAAAAGATAAAATAAAATTACGTAACTATCGACTTAAAGCAAAAATCATTCACTAAGTAGTACGGTAATAGAAACCGACCAGATATCAATAGACGGAGTATTCTCTGAAAAGTTCAGCAACAATTCCGGGGGCTCTATAACACCTTGTCACAACATATTATGTCATGAAATCTGTCTCAAATGTAGTTCTTGGTAGCCCAAAGTCACAAATATTTAGGTCACAGTTTGAATCAAGTAACAAATTGCTTGGTTTCAAATCACGGTGTAAAAAATTTGCTGAGCATATGTATTTCAATCCACACAATAACTGATACAAGAAATATTGCAATGGAACAATTTATATGTTTCAATTAGAGCATATAACTTTATTGTAATTTTGAAGTGGTTTCTTTGATGCACTTACTGAAAGAAAAAACCAAAAAATAAAATAAAAATTGAAATACATTTAAAAGGTATATTGCATTTATTTATTGTATGAGTTAATATAATTAAGCTTACTTGACAGTGGGCATTTGCTAGTAACTAAGAAGAACGAATAATCTGGTGCAGACTGATGTCCATTAACTCAAACACAATATAGACATCATTAAACATCTGTTTATCTGGTGGCCGTATAATATCCTTAATTTTGACTATCTGCAAAGAATTGGTTCATTAGACTCTTAACTTCATAGCAGTGAAAAATAAAGTGTGGTTTAGTAAACAACTGGATAAAGATCAAAGTTTTTTTCCCAGCTTCAGGCTGTAAAAAGAAAATGGCCTTAGTGTCAAAAATCAACAATACCACTAACTTCAGCCTGTTATCTTATAAAATGGGTCACTTTTTAATTTAAATTTCGCTAACCAACCTAATAAGAATTTTTATAAGACTCACATATCAGCATAAGATAATCCTTCGACACACCAATCATTTCATACATAGAGCTCCTATTTGAAAACGTCATACTAATATCACAATTTTACAATTCATTGTGACCAACTGCATCTGCAGTATAACTTACTGAACCAACGAAAGATTACCACGCTTATTACCTCAGGTGGTACTGCACGCAACATGTAAAAGAGAGACCATAAAAGACCATCTTTCCAATCGGGTGTGCAACCTCGCTCTTCCGCAAAATCTACTCGAAAGGACATTAAGTAACCTGTGAACCACAAAAAGAATAACTTTTTGTAATACAACGTAATTTGTCAACATTTATAACATTAGTCATGTTTCTTTTAAACAAACCAGATGAGTATCAATCAGTTTTTCCCTATCCATATCTTTTTGAAATGCTTGATCACATTAATTCCATTAGTCACTAATAATTAGTTGCGCTGCAGGACGTGCAGCAGGCACATTCACAATCATAGGCTTCATTCATAGAGTCTAAAAAACAAATAACAAATGGTTACACTCACAACTTTCATCATAAAACTGACGTTTCTGACGAAAAGATGAACACTGAACACGACCTAATTCTGAAAAATACAAGAGAGGTATTAAGACTTGTTTTGATATGCATACTAACCAGAATAAGATAATAAACATTAAAAATACTAAAATATGTATATGTGGGTTGGCCGACCAGGCACACACCAGAAACAGTCATGAATATATAGCTTTGAGGTACAGCTTATTATAGATGACACCCACCAATATTTTGCAAGTATAGAGATACTGCAGCTACACGGATGAGGTCAGTTGAATTATCCAACTTGGTTCATGAGATTGTCATAAATATTTAAAAGATACCTCATCATTAATTTGCGCAACTCGATAGCAGTTTCCACAAAGTGGACCACCACATCATCAGCAGTATTGACAGAAGCGGCAAGTTCTAGTATTTATCTGCAATCAAGATGTAGCACATGTTATCCCATCAATTTCAAACGTTATTGCTGCAGCAGCCAAACCCCATTTTGATAGTATAAAACTTTTGCACAACACAAAGAAGATTATCTAATAGTCGCAAGTATTTGATTTCAGAAAACTTAATTCCAAACAGCCTTTAATTGTTTACTTAATAACGAATTTGAATAAAATAAATAAATAAATACCAGATATAGCTTAGGGAGATCAGAAGGTTCAAGGTCAGCAGGTTTGGTAAGACGTCAGCAGAGGTGGCTGTGTTTGACACCATCATCAAATTGATTATACTATATAGTACAATATGATATGACCAACCAAGTCAGACCCACGTAATTCTTTATACAGTTCTTATATGAAAACACCATAATGACAGGCTTTTTCTGAAATGCAAGAGGTTACTGGAAGATGCATTGTTTGGCACCAAGCTGAAAACTAAGCATGCAAGTTCCATGAGGATCGATCAAGGGATGAGTACTCTACAATTCTTTGGGTATTTGTGTAACGAAAACAGGCGCGCTACATAAATTATATATTATTCGGGTATCTGATTTACTCCTAGCAGCATATACAATCATATATTCAAAGAAACCGTAAGAAAGGTTGATACTGAAAAACATAAGTACCAGCTCAACCGACTTCCTCGAGGAATCATTAGTTCATCAGATAAGCTTTAGATGAAACACACCCTAAATTAACTATCGGTCAACACCTCTTGACAATAAAGACAAAGAGCACCTTAACAAAGACACGCACGCAAATACAAATCGGATATCTGATCTACTCTTAACAGCTTATAGCTAAATTTTTGTGTTACAATTTAAAGCTAATCTTGTACCTTGTGATAAGTAATCCGACTGTGGAGTACCCTGTGAATAAAAGCTACTTTGGCTACTTACCTGAAAAAAACATAGCTTTGGCTCTAAACATATAATATGAAATCTGGAATGCTCACATAGGCTTTATTAATCTTTATATATTCATACATGTTTTATTAACCTGCAAAACAAAACAAAGAAAAAATACTTTGATTAGAGTTTTCTAAAAGAAGAGGTACCCTTTTTAGATAATTCCTTAACCTTCAAAAGAAAAAAAAAACACCTGTTTCATTAGGATTTGAGATCATTAGAGTTCAAAAAAAGAGGTAACTTTTTTTAAGATGCTTCATTAACCTGCAAAAGAATGAATACACCGGCATACATAATCTTAAAAAAAATAACGAATCATATTATTAGGATTTATTCAGCCAAACAAAACGAAACGAAAAAGATTAAGGTTATGAAGGAGCATTAGGGTTTTGATAAAATAAAAGAGATTAATACGTATAACGATATGGATTTGTATGAATATATTAAGAAGGATATCTTGATATATTTTCTATGATCAAACTGGAAAAAACCTACACAAGAAAAAGAAGATTACGATGGATGATTTTTTAGCGAATTAGGGTTTGATAGA
This sequence comes from Glebionis coronaria, assembly GCA_025667525.1. Lineage (NCBI taxonomy): Eukaryota > Viridiplantae > Streptophyta > Magnoliopsida > Asterales > Asteraceae > Glebionis > Glebionis coronaria. The sequence continues at coordinate 580,669,656 of CM046879.1, forward strand.
AAATTAATACGTGATAAACAGAATTCAAAAAAATATAATTTTCAACAAAATTTAGATATGGATGAATATAGTATATCTTGATATATTTTAAAAAATATCAGAAGATATTTATTATATTAAATACAAAACCGGATAATAAATATAGAGGTTTATCATCAAAAAATAAAAATCATCCAATAGCTCAGTTGGAAAACACCAAAACAAATAACCTAGAGGTACTCAGTTCGAATCTCAAAACCCTCACTTAAAAAAAATAATGTTTTTTACAACAGAAAAAACAAAACGCAATTTCCAAAACAAAGTTTTCAAAATTGCGTTTCCAAAACGCGATTTTCATAAAACTGCGATTTCAAACAGAAAATTCGTGGAATTTGGAGATTTTCTAGGGAATACTCAAATCCTATTGGTTAAAAGATGTGACTGGGATATGACTGGGATCTAAAACTGTGGTTTCAAGTCATAAATATACCTATATATAATATAGAGATTTGTAGTACTTAGTAGCTTTGCGTTCTCCTCGAAGAGAGCTTCGCAACGAGCTAAAGTATGTCCAATATGGAGTTAATATGAATGAGATATCGTGTCTCAAAGTGAGTCACGTGAAACACAATATTTGGAAAATATTTGTCCCACATCGCTTGAAACATGAAGTGAAAACATGTTTATAAAGAAATCCTAGTTTCTACCCTACAATATTCATTTGTGGGTTTTTACTCCTACGCCTACGCGCGCGCAGGGGGGGGGGGGTGCAGAAAGTGGGATTTCTAGACCAAAAACGGGTTCGAAGCTATTGAACTTGTGCACGAGCGCGCGACCTATGGACACGAATGCAGCTCCGAAATCTGCTTGGGTGCGGGCAAATTCGGTGTATTTTTTGCTGCTCATTCGAATTTTTCCTTCCAGATTTTTCTAATCTATTTTAGGAATAGATACAAACTTATTAATTAAGTTTACAGAAATCTGTTTTGTGTATTAAAAGATTTGCGAATCTGTGTTAGTAATAACAGATTTTCATGTCAGTTTAATTTATGAGCAAATATTATGTCTTGGTGACCAAGACATATAATGCCTATAAATTAAACTTGAATTTCATTCATTCATACATCCAAAAACGCAGCTTTTCTGCATCATAGCTCCAGCAATTTTTCTTAGTCAGAAACACACACTGTATCCGTGATCTTTCAGACAAGTAAGTCAAGTCCGGCTGTACAACAGCTTTAGACGTTGTACCCTGGGAAACAGACGACGAATCTGTTTTAAGGGAAGCGTGTTAAACACGTGCCTCGTCTTTGTTTTACTGCTTTCTTATTACTGTTAATTATATTCTGTCAATTTAATTTCTGTTATTTTATTGTAAATTCGATTTTATAATAAAAGTGTACACCGTTTCCTACAAGTTAATCTTCCTGAAAGAATTAATTGTAAGAAATCTCTCACTAATTTTGCTAAACATTTTATATGAATATGAAAAGTTAAACTTGCAGAGATTTCATCAAGTGATGAGCAGATGAAACATGTCTTGCTGGAGACATATGGATCGAATCAAGGTGAGCTATGAAGCCATTGTTCATTTTGAACCAAGTGTCCTTATCAGCAACATCACTAAATTCGTCTGGAAAGTGGCTATATTCGGATTTTCTAGACTGATAGGAGTCTTTAACTACAAATGTATTTTGTATCAGTTTAAAATTAGGGGTGCTAAAAGCATCTCCCTGTTATGCTACACGAATTACTGCTTTAATAATATTCCGCCTATTCAGAATCCATGAGTTGTAGAGCACTGCTTACCTGGGCTGTAATTCTCTCTCTGTGTGATTGTCTCTCCTCCTCCAATTCCATAGCAAGCTTTTCTCGCTCAAGCTCATACTGATAAATGCAAGACCGCATAGAAAAGCAATATAAACATTCATTTGCTTTCATATAAATATTAAAATATAGAATAACCAGCCAAATACGTGAAACTTATATGGTCCACCACGCTGAGATGGTGCAATTCCTCTTGGAATCTGTTGTCGTTGCTAAGGGTTTGTACTTCGTCCTTGCTACAAAAAGTTCTTATACCAATTTTTCATGATCATGAAGCAACAAAGGTAGGCGAATGAATAGCAGTATCGGGTTACATAGCTACAGTCACCACGGAATACTCACACCCGATAGGTAAACCATACGGGTTTGAGCCCATGTCTACATGGTCAGCTCGAACATATGATGATTTCACGGCCTGTGAACAATCTGGCCCACAATTGAGGTGGGACGATGTGGAAGATGGTCAGCAAATAAAGCAACGGATTATGTTAAAACATAGTAATGACTCCAGTTACTGTTGATGGCCTCGTAGGTTATTGTAGCTATTATTACATTACTATATATGGATGCATATAAGCTCTTTACAAAATAATAATCTGCTTTTTACTCTGTGTTTTATTCACAACTCCAATGCACGAGTAGCTGCTTCAGGTTTTGAGTAGTTTGATGTATGCTAGAATCTATGATACTCCATTCAATAACTGTGCCGAAACAAACTGTTTTAGCTGATCCGCGGATCCTAGAGATGTTATCCAGAGGGTGTTTGGCATTGCATTAAAAAGTGAATTTGAGTCCAAATGTTAGTAGATGAAAGTTTAAGAATCATATGTTAGTAATATGATGAAATCACCAACGTTGAATTGCCACGTGAAAAAAGATTAACATGTAAAAACAAAACAAAAAAATACTGTAACGTGATTGAAGTTATACAGAGAGAAAGATGCGTATTTTTTTAATAGATATCTATAATTTGGGAATAGATTTGTACTAAACTAATCAAAAAGATAAATCTTAAATTTTTCTAAAAACACATGTATATTTTAATTCATTATCATAAATTTATCTATGGTATTTTGAAAACATTTATGATCGGGAATCTTATAGATATAAAGATAAAGATACTTTTCTTAATAGGCTCAACAATACTGTAAATATATTACAGTATTAATCAAAAACCTATATATACATACACCGTTTCTAATTCTACCGCGTTTCTAAAACAAACAAAAAAACCTATACTCTGAATCTAAACCTAACCCTAAACCTAAACCTAAATCCATGGCGCAATTTGTTGTTAAGAAAGACGATGATCGCCACGACCAAGGTATATGGGATTCGATATTCGATCCGCATTGTCAATTCTAACTCGATCTGATTGTTATCATTACATTTACCGGTTTTGTTATAGATCGTATATTTTAACTGAGAACATTGTGTCTGAGTATTTGACATTGCAGTTTAGTAACTTTATAGTTACTAAACTTTAGTGTATGTTTAATTAAGGTCTCTTTGTCATGTGCAGCCGAGTACTCCCCCTTTGCTGGAATCCAGAAAGGAGCAGTTCTTCAGGAAGCTAGGGTCTTTAATGATCCTCAGTTGGATCCAAGGAGGTGTTCTCAGGTGCATAGATTATTTCGGCACCTGATTTTTTTAATGTTTTTGGCATTCCTTACACAATCTTGATCCAGCAGCAGATTAATTGTTTTCTTTTTTCCTATTGCCAGGTTATCACAAGGTTGCTCTATCTTCTGACTCAAGGCGACACCTTCACAAAGGTTAGACCGTGTTCCTTACTTAGAATGACAAAACTCGACTTTCATATGTCTACCTGATTTTAACTAATTTATATAACATTGCACTAAAATTTTAATAGGAGTGTCTTTTTACCAAACATTTTGGGGCAGGCTGCTTATGTCATGATTAACGCAAGTTAGATTTTTCTTTTTAGCAAGGAACCAGATACATGTGGCTGTTTAGAACATGTTTCTTCCTTCTTTATCATATAAGGTCAATCCCTTGGCAATATACATGTTAGTGGATTCAACTTTTGTTAGTCCTACAACTTGTCGCTTGCTCACCTTATTACTTATTGTGTTTTCATGTGGGTGCCAAATAAAATGGGCTTTATTCGTCTGTGAATTGCGCTATAGTTGTGTCATAAAACACGTGTTTGTACTTGACATGCATGAACATTTTGTTTCGCTATCATTGTGCGTGCATGAGATCCTTTTCAGAATATTAGTTTCAATCTGTTTAGCACTAAAATATTTTAATTGTTTATGTTACCTATTTATTTACAGAATGAAGCCACAGAAGTTTTCTTTGCAGTAACAAAGCTTTTCCAGTCTAGAGATTTTGGATTAAGAAGAATGGTTTATTTGATTATAAAAGAGCTATCTCCCTCTTCAGACGAGGTCTCAAAGAACGATCTTATATATTTATTAGTTTATGTGCTTCGTATGTTGTTCTGTTTGAGTGACGTGGTGTATTTTCTTGTGCATGGAAGGTTATAATTGTCACAAGTTCTCTTATGAAAGACATGACCAGCACAACTGATATGTACAAAGCCAATGCTATCCGTGTTCTTTGTCGCATTACAGATGGGTCACTTCTTCCTCAGATTGAGAGATACTTGAAAGAAGCTATTGTTGACAAAAACCCTATGGTAGCCAGTGCAGCGCTAGTCAGTGGTATTCATTGGCTCAAGGTACACCTTAGCATCTAAAACGTTGAAGTAGCTTGTACTAATGCTCTTTTAAATATCTACTTATCTTATATCTTTCCATATTAGTCAAACCCAGAGATTGTGAAAAGATGCAGCGTTGAGGTACAACGAGCTGTTCAATCAGAGGCAGCACTTGTACAATTCCATGCACTTGGTCTTCTCCATCAGGTATGACATTTATCCTTGATGCTCATCTGACAACAAATAACATCGTTATATCTACTCATCCAACCTTGACAAAATAGATCAACTTTGAACATTGTCTACTGCTGTTTTCATATATTCATCCTTGTATTTAAAAAGCTTTCTGTTGCACACTGTCGAAAATGTTTGCAGCCTCTTGTTTTTATTATTTGTTGATGGTCATGGGATTCAGATAAAACTAGAACTGGTGCTGGCTACCTAAATGAGGATAGGTTTATAGTCTAGCCGTCGTAGACTGTTTAGGACTCACCAAGTGCGATAATAATTTGCATAGGATATTTTGGCTTAACATTGTCCAGTGTGCTGTGCATGGTACGAGAAACAGTTATGTCAGCTAGCTTAATGTTGCAGACTGTAATAATTAAGTCACCAAGCTTTTAAAATGTATCTAGCTGTTTATTAATCTGATTTGGTAGTTCCTATAATCCTATGAGATGAGTCTCATGCAGTCTATATGGGAATATTCTTATGATCCTTAGTTATCATTTGGATATTTCTGAGTTTAATGTAGATGTGAAAAAGGTTGGTACTCACATATACATAATTATTTATCCGCAGATAAGACAAAACGATCGGTTAGCTGTGAGCAAGTTGGTCTCCAGCTTGACAAAGGGTACCGTTCGTTCACCTTTGGCGCAATGCTTGCTGATTCGTTACACCAGCCAGGTACTATTATTGGGAAATTGCTGACCAGATATGAATTACGAACTCGTTTATAATATAAATCTCTTTTCAGGTTATTAGGGAGTCAAGCATGAACAGTCAAACCGGGGACCGTCCATTTTATGACTATTTGGAAGGTTGTCTCCGCCACAAAGCAGAGATGGTCAAATTTGAAGCTGCCAGGGCGATAACAGAGTTGAGTGGTGTTACAAGCCGAGAATTGACCCCTGCAATCACTGAATTACAGCTCTTCTTAAGTTCTTCTAAGCCAGTACTTCGTTTTGCTGCTGTCCGAACATTAAACAAGGTTACTGTTCTTAACCTTTTACAAAGAATCAAGTTATTAGTTTTGACATAGTATTTATAGCGGTCCATTTTGTTCTTCAGGTGGCAATGACTCATCCAATGGCTGTAACCAGCTGCAATATAGATATGGAGAGCTTGATTTCGGACAAAAATAGAAGTATTGCAACCCTTGCTATTACCACACTGCTGAAAACAGGCAATGAGTCTGATGTTGATCGTTTGATGAAACAAATAACCAACTTCATGTCTGACATTGCTGACGAGTTCAAAATTGTTGTGGTTGATGCCATTAGATCATTGTGTTTGAAGTTCCCCCTTAAGTTCAGAACATTGTAAGTTTGTTCAATTTCATTTCTTGAAAATTAATATTTTAGAAGTTACCTGCGACTCTCGCAAAAGTTACTTTAATTTTCTATTACCATCTTTAGAACGAACTTCTTGAGCAATATCCTGAGGGAGGAAGGTGGATTTGAGTACAAGAAAGCAATTGTTGATTCGATTGTAACAATCATAAAAGATATCCCAGATGCAAAAGAGAGTGGACTCCTTCACCTCTGCGAATTCATCGAGGACTGTAAATTTACATATCTTTCAACACAGGTTATAGCATGCTCTTTTTTCTTCTTTGTAATATTTTCTTTTCTGGCTTTTAGCGTTCTTGGTAGTTCTATCTACCACTTTTCTAAACCTTTTACTTTAAATTCATGCCAGATTCTCCATTTTCTTGGTATTGAGGGACCAAAGACATCAGATCCTAGCAAATTCATTCGCTATATATATAACCGCGTCAGTCTTGAGAATGCAACTGTTCGAGCCAGTGCGGTGAGCACTTTGGCTAAGTTTGGTGATATGGTTGACTCGTTGAAGGTAACTTGATTTCATTGTTTTTACTAATGTACAATTGTCAATTGTGTTAAACTTCCCCAAGCTAATGAATAATTTCATACTGTGTTGCAGCCCCGCATATATGTTTTGTTGAGACGATGTCTATATGATAATGATGATGAGGTTAGTTGTCCTCATTAGCAGCATGTTTTTCTTTTGGGTAAAGGGTTACCCCCGTAAATATGTATCATTAGCAGCATGTTTTGTTTGCTTATGTCTGTTACTCGCTCTGCCTTAAAGAGAGAGCAATGTTTGACTTGGTTCAGTCTTAGAAACCGTTTAGTATTTTGCTGAAATAAATGTATGTAGTTTTGAACAACCCAGAAAGGAACTGTTGCATCTAGTTTGTAGAGACACGCAGAACGAGTAGCATGTTTTTAGAAGTATCAAAATTTTTCATTTATTAGTCTGGATCTTGAGATTTTTTTGTGCGGATGCATGTGACAAGCTATTTTCTAACATTGTGTGCAGGTTCGAGACAGGGCGACATTGTATTTGAACACTATCGGAGCTGATAGTTCAGTAGGAAAGGATCTTCTATTTGGGTCGCTGGATCTTCCTCTAGCCAACCTGGAGACTAGATTGAAGAATTATGTAAGTCACCAAAAAAAGTTTTTGTCTGTCGTATTGTCTGGTACCATATGCATTGTGTAAAATTGTTTTGCTTTCAATGCAGGAACCATCAGAAGAATCGTTTGCTACTGGCCTAGGTGCTCCTCCAGCTGGCCCCACTTCAACTGTTGATACTTATGAGAAATTATTATCAGCAATTCCAGAATTCTCAACTTTCGGACAGCTTTTCAAGGTTCAACAATGGCATACTTTTTTAGATATAAATTTACTCGTTTCATTTGAGTCGGCAATTTTTGACCCCTTACTGATGAGTGGGTCAAAACCGTTATGTTTTACGCCTAACGTGTAAACTAAGAAGTAGTCTAAAGGGGGTCTTGTACTTATCCTGACTACAGTTTTCTTGTATGTGATTCATGTCTGTAAACAGTCCTCTGCACCAGCGGAGCTCACCGAAGCTGACACAGAGTATGCAGTTAATGTTGTGAAACACGTATTTGACGGGCATGTCGTGTTCCAGTACAACTGTACCAATACGGTTCCTGAACAGTTATTGGAGGATGTAAGCTTTTGATCTAAATACTTTTTTTGAGCAAATATAAATAAATAGAAAAGCTCTCTACTTATTGTGATGGTTTGGTTTTAGGTCACTGTTGTTGTGGATGCTTCAGAAGCAGAAGAATTTGTTGAGTTAGCATCCAAACCGTTAAGATCCCTACCATATGATACACCAGGACAAACATTTGTTGCATTCGAAAAACCAGCAGGGGTTCCCGCTGTTGGCAAATTTGCCAACGTGTTGAGGTTCAATGTTAAAGAGGTAATATATTTCACTCTGGACAATTGAGATCTATTTGATTATAAATTGGCATAAATGTATTTTATCTAATATTTCAGGTCGATGCATCCACTGGTGATGCTGAGGACTATGGTGTGGAAGATGAATACCAGCTTGAAGAACTTGAAGTGGTTGCAGCAGACTACATGCTTAAAGTTGGGGTTTCCAATTTCAGAAATGCTTGGGAAAGCTTGGGCCCAGATTTTGAGCGTGTCGATGAGTATGGCCTTGGCCCAAGGGATAGTTTGAAAGAAGCTGTTAGTGCCGTTATCAGTCTTCTGGGCATGCAACCCTGTGAAGTAAGTGAATTTATTCTAATACAGTCTGATGACCGGACAGTTTTCTTTTATATAATAATGTTATCCTTTTGTCCCGGAAGTTCTAGATAACTGAAACCGTGTCATATTTCAGGACACAGAAGTGGTTGCAGCCAACTCAAGATCACACACATGCTTGTTATCTGGGGTATACATTGGTAACGTGAAGGTACTTGTTCGCGTATCCTTTGGATTTGACAGTTCCAAAGAGGTGGCGATGAGACTTTCTGTTAGATCCGAGGATGCAGCTGTAAGTGATGCAATTCATGAACTAGTAGGCAACTAGTCTGAGCCTGAGAGGATATAAAGCTTTTTGAGAAAGAAGTTAAGATGAGCTTAAGAGAAGTCGATGGTGTTCACCTGAAAGCGGGGCTTCTTTTTGAAGGAATTGAGATCAGGCCTGTTTCGTGACGATTATTGCGTTGGAAAATTTGTTAAAAGGCGATTATTTGCAGACTTTGGAAACTTATACTACATCTATGTATTATATATCTATTAGTATTAGTTTGTAATTTTGCGTTTCCTAACGAATTGAACTAAAAAGTGTCCAAATGAAGTTTATATAAAGTGTGATACGGGCAAAATAACACTTGAGCCACTTTCGGTGACTACCAATTGCCGAGTATAACTCTGACTCGATAGATCACTCTGCCAAGTTGGCCGGTTAGTTGAATAACTAGCTAGCCCTTCACGATTGTATGGCTAGCAGGTGCCTCATTAAAGCATTAAATCTTGTGCACAAATCTTTCAGGACCAACTTGGTTCAATCCACGCATGAGGGGAGAAAGGTAATGTAGTTCCAACGAAATCCCCCAAATATTCTTTATTGTTTTCGCCATCAAACGTGTGATACTTGCATGTGTCGAGCGAATAAAACACCATCTTCCTGCTCTTAGTATGCATCATCGGAAAGAATATTTTGTTCTCCATTTGTGGCATTTTGGCTTCATTGCAAAGACATGTTGTATCACAAATGTAAATCATATGCTTTCCTACATCTTCGATCTTCTCCCATTCTTGTTTAACAGTGTTCATTCTAAATACCTTAACATGTTTTCCACGCTCGTCCACAGTAACTAGCAAAAGATGTTGCTCACATTTTGTTAGAAAAAATTTAGTCGAAGAGCCGCAACAACTTTCAGGGGCTTTAGCATCAACAACCTTCCAAGAGTAATTTTCTTTGCCCAAATTACTGTAAACAATTAGCTCCCCCTCTTTACACAAGGCATAAAGATCCCGGCCATAGAAAGTTATAGAATCGATAGAATGTGGATCATAGCTGACAGGAAACTCACGCCAAGATGGTTCATGATTTACAAAGTGGATGTTAGCCTCCCAATCCTGTGTAAATCCAACAACCATACAATCAACCGAAGTCGGTGGCGCTGAAAAACATAAGCATTCAAAACTATTATATTCCCACTCTGGAAGCTTATGAAGATCATTGGTGAAAGGGTTATAGAACACTAAGCACTGTGTGTCATTGTTCTCGAGCAACAACCAACCAAACCTTGAAGAACGTATTTTGTAATCAGCAATTGATACCTGAGAATTTTTCATAAGGTAGTTTCCACCCAACATCGGATCTGTAAAAGTGATAATGCCTTGTTTTCTGTTTAGTACCACGAACAAAGGTGAAAGAACTGAAAACTTTTCCAATCTCCTTAATGATGTTATGTTCCTCCATTTTATCAAAGGTGCCGCTAAATGACATTGTTTGCACGTAGCACGAATGTTCAAGTATCCAACACAATCACAATGCTCAATAATCGTCTCCAGAATATCAAACGGAATACTGAGGAGGTGTGATTCATTTGATTCAACACCATTATGCTTAACTGGTCTTGACAATATCTCATCGTTGTTTTCCGTCTGTACCTTAGAATCAATGCATTTGGTTTTTCCATGATCATCTTCAAACCTAATGAAAAAGTTAGTTGGTGCTTTGTGTAAAAAAGAAAAAAATAAAACATATACGATAAACAAACATGAATCAGCGCAGTACCTGTATTCCCACAACGAGACGTGGCTTGATGGCAGCATTGGAGAAGGTGTATGTAATAGGGAGACGGTATCATCATTGACATGGTATGAGTATATTATATCGCCCATTTCTCCGCGAATGTGAATAAAACCTCCTAACTCCGAGGCAACCACACAGTTATAAGATACCAAGTGATCACGACCAAGATCCACAAAAAAGTTAGTCTCTTTGAGGTCATCCATTTGCTCCCATATCTCAACACTCTTGTCCAAGTCTTCTAAATCATCGATATCGTATGTCTCATCATCGAAATCAGTAATGTCCCACTCTTTGAGGTATTCCCTTTTCTCCCAATCTATACAAGTCATATCTGATTTATACATATACACACGAACAGGTGTATTCTCTCTTCTCACAATTTTCTCATCAAAATATATTCTGATGTAGAACAGTTCTGTAGAAGATCCTTTCAGATAATGAATAATGTTTACACCGCAAGGATCGGGAGAAGGAAAAGGGCATGCGCTAAGTAGCATTAATTTTATTAAAACTTCTTTATCCTTGACCACGATGTCAACATGTATGGCAAATGTGCTAAAACAAGAATCTGTAGATAAGGCGTATACTTTACCATTGCAAGAAGTTAGGCTATGTACCAATTCACCATTGTGAGTTAATTTCTTGAGTTGTCTATCGTATGACATTTCGGTCCACCTAAACTTCTTTCTTTTCTTATCTAATCGACAAAATACAAAGGTAGATTTATTCGTTCTTGTCAACAAAAGAATTGAATTCGGATCATCGGGAGGGGCTGACAAACAACACTCTCCGATAGATTCATATTGTCCATCTTCCAAAATCAAGGTGGGGAGACTTATGATATTGGAAGTCAACGGGTTCCAAAGAGACCATTTATTGCAGATCGGATGAATTGAAAGTATCAGCCATCCATAGAAACACCCTCGGACACGTTTTTCGAGCAACTCAGGGATTCGACATCTATAATGAGGCATCTGGTCGTGTATGGTGCAGAAAAACAGGTCGTCGGTACTGTGTTCTTCGGCTTGTAAGCTCTGGGAAATGAACCACGAATATTTTGAAGATAAAGGAGGCAATCGATCACATACTGACCCGTTAGAAATTTGCTCCATCTAATAACATGTTCAAAAGTTAATTAATCAATGCAACACCATTTGGCTTATCAAATTATATGATCCAAACAATCTAAAGACTAAGAAAGCTTATTGCTTCTAACAAAAAAAAAAGTGTATTTTTAGCAATAAGATAAGCTCATGAAGGAATACAACAACCAAAAGTAAGAAAGCTTATTGCTTCTAACCCAAAAAAGTGCACCAAAAAAGTTGTCATGAGCAAACTAGATCCCAAGCGTACGTACAACAACTAAAGTTTATAAAATCTAACAGAAGTAGCCATGCAAGCAAGCAAACATACGCCTAGAACATCATCTGTCTTAGTAAAACAGTTATGATTTGCATGTAAGTGTTAGATTAAAATACAGGTCATACCTTAAAATTTAACCCAAATCGAGCTTGCAACTCTTATTTGTCGATTAAGAGGAACCTGGGCGCCTTTATTTTTTACTGTATTGTGTATTTATAGGAGATATTCGAAACAAAAAAGGAAAGTAGAAAATATAAGATAAAGTCGATGCAACATCACTTTATTATCATATTTAGCCCATCAATTAATTAGTAATTACTTGTTCGTGCAATTTCTTGCAAGGATCCGAATGGTGAGACCGGATCGGATCTAATGTATGCTTCGGATAACCTGAAATCAAAGCAACGCGTTAGCCTCGTCCGGGTGTGAGAACTCAGACCAAGCTCCGGCGTGAAAGTAAGTAAAGGGTAAAAATCCGAAGAGGGATATGAGAGTAAAATAATATAAGTAAAAAGTGATAAGGGTAAAAGAGTTAACCTAAACCTTGAACCCAAAGGGGGTATTTATACTAGTTTGATTTCTAAAAGGCCGGGAATGCTGATGGGCTTTGGTTGGCCCGATTGGGGACACACTTCCTATTTTGTAGGAAGTGTGTCTGCTGAGTTCCTTGTTGACTAGCGTTGACTTCTTCTAGAAGGGTGTGGGCGTTCCGGATCACTTAGCATGTTCCGGATCGTGTCATGTGTTCCGGACACATACACGAACAAGTCCCCCCCCAAGTGTTGATTGGGCTAACTTGTTTAACAAGGTTTAGTCAAATCAACACTTAAAACCCGTCTCTTTCGTAATTGGTGTGGGCCGAACAAACTTTCCAGCCCATTTTCTAGCTAAGGCCCATCAAGGCCCAACCACTTTTACCCTACTTCCTTGCGATGATCGACACGTGGCGTTAGCTTGTTTGGATTGATGACATGTGTGTTTTTACTGTACCTTTCACGCTCTCCCATGTTTTTACCGAGCCTATAAATACCTACCCCTTCGTCACTTGTTTGTGTGTGTTTTCTACTTCTTTCTCCGATTTTCCTTCTCTCTACCAATCCGGCTCTTCTAGGTTTTTCAGGTACCTTCTCTTTCTTTCTCCTTTCCGGATCTCCTTATAAACGAAATGGCAGATGAAGAGCTTCTTGTTCCTTCCGGCTCTGTTCGTTACGCTCCCAAGTTTGACATGCCCAAGTAAACTTCCACCCTTGGTGACGAGTACGTTAAATACTTGGTCAAGACTTACCATATTCTTAAAAGTTTTAATCCTCAAGCTGCTCCGGAAGGGATGACGATGGATAAGCTTCCGGCTCATTTCATAGGTCTATACGAACAGTTCTTCAAACTGTCCGGGGTGCGAGTCCCCTTTTCCTCCTTCCTCTTAGCCGCTCTAAAGGATTTTGCCGTCCATATTTCTCAAATGGTTCCTCTTGGGCTGAATCGGGTGACCACTTTTGAAGTTTATTGCCGGAGCCTCTCTATTGATCCTACTACGGTCCTATTTCGTCTTTACTACAGACTTAGCAAGCAAGGCCACTGGTTTTCATATGAGAAAAGGTCCGGAAAGGGTTCACGGAAACAGATTTTTCATGACACCCTGACTTGTTTGAAGAAATGGAAGTGGGAATTCTTTGTGAGATCGCCGAGCCATTCCGGATTTTATGTCTTGGAGACACGTCAATTCGGAATTGAATGATTATATTCCCCAGGATGGGTTCAGCGAATCGGACGCTCGACGTCTTGAAGAACATGTGGTAGATTTGTCTTACATTCCGGAGAGTGTTTTGTATATGGCCGGGGTGTCATTGACTTGGAAGTGTCCGAAATTTCTGCCTCGTTTTCTAGATCCGGAAGGGAATAGTATTGACCCCTATTATTGCCACCTCTCTTTTTTATATGTCGTCCTTCTGTTTTCATGGTTATAAGTTTGTATCGTTGTTGTACTCTTTCCCTTTTTTGCAGATATCAGCATGTCGGAGTACCTTCGGTTCCCCATCACCGCTCCCGGTAAAATCTCCAAGGGTGATCGTTTAACGGATGCCAATCGAATCACTCCTCACGTTGCTCACGCTTTAGCTGCCGGAGAGCAATCGAGCGCTCCTACTGCGGAACAAATTGTAGCCATGAATGAGAGTGAAGCCGTTAAGGCTGCTCGTGAGAAGAAACGGTTGGCTTCTCTCCGTGCTGCTGAGGAGAAAAAGAAGAAAGAGGGGGAAGGTGAAGAGGTTGAAAAGACTAGAGGGAAAAAGAAAGTTTCCGAGAGGGGTGGTTCTTCCAGGGCACCTCCCAAGACAAGCAAAGCAGTTAGTGATCTTCATCGTAGTATGAAACGTATGACCGTTGAGAAGCCTGCTACCTCTAGTGGTCATGCTAAGAAGAGACGTGTTCAAGTGTCCGAAGGTGCGACTGACGAGGGAGATGATATCTTTGATGATAGCACCATCTTGAGTCCCCTACCACTTCGATCTGTGAATGTATCTGCTCATGCTGATGATGGTTCTTCCGGACCTGCTGACGATCAAGTGAAGGAAACTCTTGAACCAAAATCCGGGAGGGTCAATGATACTACTTCAGAACTTCACAAGGATAAAAGTCCTCCTCCTGAGTTTTCTCCCCTTGGTCACTCTTATTTGGATGGTGGGAGTTCTAAAGGTGTGTTCTCTGATGATGATGAGGAGTCTGTTAAGCAAAGGGATGGTAAGAAGGAAGCTAGTCCGAATCATCTTCGTTCCAATCGTATGTGTTTTCCCTTCGTCCTTTACTTACGTTTATTTTTTGCATTCGGTTTCTTAACCTACCTTGCTTCTTCGAAACAGGTGTGTTCACTATCGATTAAGAGATATCCGGCCCCAGTACCCGGTATGCTCTGGATTGGCTTGTGAATGTTGCTAGCCGATTGGCTACTCCTGCTGAATGCCGAGATTGGATTATGCATGTGACTCCTCCTGCTGTGCAACGGGAGTTAAGTTCATACCCCCCCCCCAATTCTCTTGCTGTTAACCGGGGCTGGTATCAGCTTGCTCGATGTACGATGGGGATGATCGATTCACTTCGTCGCTTGGAAGAAGAGTCGAAAGACCAAGGCGACCTTTTGGCTTCATGTGAGCAATACAAAGTTCTTCTTCAAGAAATGGAGCTGAAACTGTCGAAGCAGACTCAGGCCAATTCTCACCTTTCGTCCCAACTTTAAAATTCTAAGAAGATTTGTGTTGCCAAAGATTCAGAGCTCGTTGCTATCGTTGGTGAGAAGTGGGATTTGTCCGAAAGGCTTAAAGTTCGTGACGCCCGGATCGCTGATCTGGAGGTGACCTTGCATGTGGTGAATGCTGATAAGGATAGGTATGCCGAGGAGGTCAAAGTGTTGAAGGCCGAGAAGGATGAGCTGCAAAGCAAGTACAACACTTCAGAGATGGGAAGGTACAACGTCGTCCGGATGCTACTTCCTGCTGTTGTCTCCAAACTCTTGAACAGCCATGAGCATAAGAAGAATATCACAGATTGCTTTAACAAAGCCATTGAGGCTGGTTGGGCCGAGGGCATTAAGGTTTGGAGACCTGTTGAAGAGCAGTTGGCCATCGTTGCTGCCACTCCGGGCTTTGACTTGTATTGTGAGAAGAAGATGGGGCCGATGGTTGATGCCCTTCCGGCTGCCAAGTATCCTTATATCCAAGAGGTCACCACCAACTTTTACCTGCCCATTGAGCGTTTGATGGAAATTGAACCTGCTCTGGCTCCTCCAAAGGTTGTGGACCCTTCGGCCGAGATCCCCAACGATGAAGACATAGTGTCCCTTCATGATGATGCTGATGCCTCTGGAAGCAAGGACACCCCTGCGGTCTGATTTGTTTGTGACCCGTTCAAAACAGTTGTTCTTAATCTTAACTTTATTCGGATGAATGTAACATTTGCAGACTATTTTTACTTGTTGTTTTTTATGCCTCTTTTGATTTGGATGATTGTAATGATTATATTATGCTCTCGTACGTTGACCTTTATATTTTGTAAATATATGTCTCTTTTATGGTTCTTGTTTGCTTGAAAAAATAATTGCATACGAATAGACATCACCTTTCGGCTTAGGACTTAAGGCGAAACTGAATAAGATTGTGGATAAGCCTTTCATTTCGGATGAGACTTATTTAAAATAGCCAAATTCTTCCCTTGCTGGAGGGAAAAAGAATTGAGTGCGGATATGCCTTCCAATCTGGATAGGAATTATTTATAATAGCCAAATTCTTCCCTTGCCGAAGGGAGAAAGAATTGGGTGTGTATGCCTTCCATTTCGGATAGGACTTATTCAAAAATAGCCAAATTCTTCCCTTGCCGAAGGGAGAAAGAATTGGATGCGTATGCCTTCCATTTCGGATAGGACTTATTCAAAAATAGCCAAATTCTTCCCTTGTCGAAGGGAGACAGAATTGGATGCGTATGTCTTCCATTTCGGATAGCACTTATTCAATAATAGCCAAATTCTTCCCTTGCCGAAGGGAGACAAAATTGGATGCATATGCCTTCCATTTCGGATAGGACTTATTCAAAAATAGCCAAATTCTTCCCTTGCCGAAGGGAGAAAGAATTGGATGCATATGCCCTCCGTTTCGGATAGGACTTAACATAAATAACTAAATTCTTCCCTTGCCGAAGGGGGAAAGAATTGTGTTTCTATTGCTAGGGTGTAATTTAAGTGCAATGCCATATTATTCATGTTACTCATAATTGCTGCAAAGGTGCTTCCTCCTTTAGTAACGAGAGGAGAAGCTTTTTCATCCAAAATAAAAGACATGACATTTCCCTTCTGGAGGGAGTGAAGGTTGATACATTTCGAAATAAAATCTAGATAAAGTGATAAACTGGACTCTTCCCTTGCTGAAGGGAGAAAGATCCGTTACAGGATAGAAATGAAATTACAAATAACACTTCCTAAGGTTCATTGCATGTCACACCCTTGGGACTTCCTTGTCTTTCATGGTAAGGAGCTTTTATGAGCCATTCTGGTATGCTTCCTTGACACGGTATGGGCCTTCCCATGTGGGAGCAAGTTTTCCTTCTTTCTGGACCCTGCTTGCTTCATTCTTTCGGAACACAAAATCTCCCAGGCGGAATGTGACTGGACGAACTCGCTTGTTGTAGTACTGTTCCACCTTCGTCTTGTACTTTGCTTCCCGGATAGTTTCCATCTCTCTTTTTTCTTGTAGTAGGTCCAAGTTTATGCGCAGGACATCATCATTATCTTTTTCATTAATCATCATTGTCCGATAGGTGGGCATTCCTATCTCAGCCGGGATGACTGCTTCGGACCCATACGTGAGGCTGAAAGGAGTTTCACCATTACTTTGCTTTAGTGACGGCCGGTGGGTCCATAATATGTGCGGTAACTCTTCTGCCCATCCATTCCTGACTCGGCCAAGCCTTGTCTTAATGCCTTCCATGAGAGTCTTGTTAGCCCTTTCAACTAGACCATTTGCTTGGGGATGGGCTACGGCTGTATTGATTTGCTTGATTTCCAAATCCGAACACCAGCTCTTGAATGGTCATTGATGAATTGCTTAGCATTGTCTGTGACTATTATCTTTGGGATTCCGAATCGGCAAACAACATTGTCCCAAAAGAATTTGATAACTTCCTTTCCGGATATTTTCACCAAAGGCTTAGCCTCCATCCACTTGGTGAAATAATCAATGGCGACAATTATGTATTTCACATTTCCGGATGAGGCTGGTAATGGACCCAAAATGTCCATTCCCCATTGGTAAAATGGACATGGTGCCATGATAGATTTCATCAATGTCTTTGGCAATCTTGCTACTGGTGCATGAATTTGGCATGAATCACATTTCTCTAGTTCCTCCATTGCATCTGTGTGCATGGTTGGCCAGTAATACCCCGACCTTAAAGATTATGCTACTATCGATCTTGGCTTTAAATTCATGCCACACGAGTCCATGTGTATCTCTCGAAGGACATAATTGGCTTGCAACGGACCCACGCAACGAAGCATTGGTTCTAGGTATCCTTTTTTGAATAAGACCCCATCAACCATTTCATATTGGTGTGGCTTCAACCTTAAACATTGTGCTTCGTTCTTATCAGTTGGCCAGATTCCATCCCGGAGGCATTTAATAATGGGAGTCATCCAATTGTCGCCCACTTCTTCCACTATGGTGTTTACTTCGTTCCGGTTGGTAGACCTTTCGTTCAAGACCTCCACCAATACTTCTTTTGTTAAGTGGTCGAATGCCAACGTTGCCAGTTTGCTTAGGACGTCAGCCTTCTGATTCTTACTCCTTGGTATGTTTATGATTGCAAAATGGGAAAACTTTGGTATTAAGGCTTTTGCTTCGGCTAGGTATTTTATCATTCTATCACAGCTTGCTTCGTATGTTCCGTTGATCTGGTTTGCTACCAACTTTGAGTCTACTCGGACCTCGATCTTTCCTACTTTCTTTTGTATTGCAATTCTCAGACCTGCCAGAAGGGCTTCGTATTCTGCTTCATTGTTGGTGGTTTCAAAATTCAGCCGGAGAGCGTAAGTGAACTCGGTTCCGGTTGGGCTGATGAGAACCAATCCGGCTCCTGCACCTTGGGCACTGGATGCTCCGTCTGTAAAGAGGGTCCATATTTCTGTTTCGTCCTTTCCCGGCTTCGAAACAGGCATCTGGAAAAATTCTTCTGCTGCATGACCTATAGGTGCTTCGGTTAGGAAGTCTGCCAGGACTTGCCCCTTGATTGCGTTCCTTGGTTTGTATTCTATTTTGTAAGCCCCCAAATCAATTGTGTACTTAGCTAGCTTTCCGGATGCATCTGCCTTACTTAATATTTGCTTGATTGGTTGGTCTGTGATTACATTTATCTCATAGCCTTCGAAATATCTTCTAAGTCTCCTTGACGCTTTTAGCAAGGCTAAAGCCAGTTTTTCCATAGGAGAATAGTTCTTTTCCGCATCACTAAGTGTTCGGCCTATATAATGAATCGGACATTGTCTTCCATTCCTTTCAGTAAGCAGTACTGCACTGATTGATTCTTGTGATGCTGCCAAGTACATGTATAGGGGTTCCTTTGGTCTTGGAGTGGTAAGGGTTGGCAGGTTCATGATCAACTTCTTCATTTGTTGGAATGCCTCTTCCGCCTCCGCGGTCCATTTGTACTCATGTTTGTTCTCCTTTGTGATGTTCTTTAGTGTGTTAAAGAATGGGAGTGCCCTTTCGGCAGATCGTGATAAGAATCGGTTCAAATATGCTAACTTGCCACTCAACGATTGCATTTCCTTTCATGTCTTTGGTGATTGGATGTCAACAATGGCCTTAGTTTTCTTCGGATTGGCTTGTATACCTTCCGGAGTGATGATGTATCCCAGGAATTTGCCTTTTTCTACCCCAAACGAGCACTTAACTGGATTTAACTTCATGTTGATTTGTCTGAGGTTGTCAAAGGTTTCTGCCACGTCTGCTAACATGCTCCTTTCATCCTTACTCTTTATCACCATATCATCAATGTATGCCTCCATATTTCGCCCTATCTGACTTTGAAAGGCTGAGTCAACTAGCCTTTGATATGTTGCTCCGGCGTTTTTTAATCCGAAGGGCATCTTGGTGTAGCAAAACGTGCCTTGATCCGTATAAAAAGTTGTTTTCTCTTCATCTTCCGGGGCTATTTGAATTTGATGGTAACCCTTGTATGCGTCCAAGAAACACTTAAAGCGAGATTCTACTACGGAATCAATCTTTTCATCAATGTTCGGTGGTGAGTAGTAGTCCTTCGGACATGCTGAATTAAGATTTTTGAAATCTACGCACGTCCTCCACGACCCATCACTCTTTTTGACCATGACCGGATTGGAGATGTACGTTGGGTACTTTACTGGTCTGACTATTCCAGCCGCCACTAGTTCTTCCACTTCTTTGGTTACGGCCTTGCTCTTTTCGGATCCTAGCATTCGTCTCTTCTGACATACCGGGTCTAAACTCTCATTGACATTCAAATTATGCTGCATGATTCGTCTCGGCACTCCTGTCATGTCTGATGGTTCCCATGCGAAGACATCCAAGTTGTCTTTTAGAAGGTTCTTTAGTGCTGTTTGGCAAGCTTTAGTTAATCCGCCACCGATAGTGGTAAGCTGTTCCGGATAAGCAGGGTTAATCATGATGCTCTCCATACTGGATGGTAACTCAGCCGTCACGGTCTTATCTTTGGTTGTGGGCGTTGGTGCTTGTCTTTTTGCTATTCGCCTGCATTCTCAGCCATACTGGATCGAGAGACTAGCGAATCTACCCCTCTTGGAGTGGGAAACTTTATCATGGCATGAATGGTTGACGGTATAGCCCGGAGGATCCGGATGCCTGTTCTCCCTAGGATCACATTGTATGGTGACGGGGCGCTAATCAGTACAAATTTCATGTGAGTTCTTCGAACTAAGCTATCTGATCCAACATTGACTTCTAACTCGATCTTTCCTATCGGCTTGACTACTTCTCCAGCGAATCCGACGAGATCAGTTTGCGTGTTTCTCAGCTTTGACTTGATGCTTGTTGGCAGCTTCTCGAAGCAGTGTTCGAACATAATCTCCACCGATGCTCCCTCATCAACATAAACTCTTCTTACCAAGTAACCTCCCAATTCGGCCTCTATGATGATTGGATCATCAGACATCTCATCTTCTTCCAATGGTGGAAAAGTGATTGGGGCTCTCATCCAGCTTTCGGTTGCTTCTCTAGCCTTCCTTTTCTCCCTTTCCGGTATTGTCCGAACCATGTTTATAATCTTGTCTTGCCTTGGAGCTTCTTCTCTTCGATTATCTCGTCCTCTCTGGCGTACGTCCCGGACAAGATGATTCAGCTTTCCAGATTCTAGGGCTAGCTCAATTTGATTTCTTAGCTGGATGCAGTCGTTGGTAAAGTGCCCCTTATCCTGATGATAGTCACAATAACGATCCATGTTTCCACCTCTTGCCGGATTGTTCATTGGAGGGGGAGGAGGTAGACGAAGTTGTGTTTCGGTTGCTAGGATTTCTTTTAGATTCTTTGTCAAGGAATTAACACTTAGGATCGAGGCCACTCTGTTTCGGTCATGATAATTGTTTCGGTTGTAATCATTCTTGTGATAATTATCATTTCGAGGTGGTGGGTATGGTGCCCTGTTGTCTCTATCCCTGTTTCTGTTGTTGAAGAAATCTCTTCCCTTATATGTATCTCGCCCATCATTTCTTCTATTGTTGTTCCAGCCATGGTACTTTTGGTTGCGATCATCCCTTGTTTGGGTGGGAGGGTTGGGCTTTTGGTATGGCTCCGTTCCTTCCCCTTTTGGCAGCTCAGTGTTGGCGAATGCTTCTTAGGATCGAACAAAGTCATCCAACCTCTTCATCATTTCGTCCACCGATTCAGGAACTTTGTTCGAATACCTTTTTGCCAGCTCTGGACTTTTAACTGAATCCATAAATGCCGAAATCTTCATGACTTACGAAACTCCATGGATAAGACCTACTTCGACTGTCCACCGTTCTTTAAAATCTGTTAATGACTCATTCGCTTTTCTTACAATCTTGGTTATCTCATGCAGGCCTTTATGACATAGCTTTCGGATCCAGTATCTCTTGACGAATGCCTTCCTTAGCTCTGCCCATTCATCAATGCTGTCGGTATCCAAGCTTTCAAGCCATCCCCTAGCTCCCCTTCTAACGTTTGCTGGAACATCCTGCACCAAACCGGCATTGGCCATTCGCCCGAATTGGCTGCTCCGGTAAAGCGGTTCAAATGATCCTCCGGATCTCCCGTTCCGTCATATGTCTTGACAGTGGCAGGCATCTTGTACTCGGGTCCGGAGAAGTCAATGATTCTTTGAGTTAGTGGGGATTTGACTGCTTCCTTGAAAGGTTTCTTTAAATCTGCATCGGACACCACCTTGCCTCTTACTATCTTAGTGTTGCTGCTTCCTTCGTCTTCTTCGTTGAAACTTAGACGGACAGGTTCCACGGCGTTCCGGTTATGCTCCTTGACTAGTAGCCGCAAGGTTGAGATGTGTTGTTCGAGTTGTTCCTTTGTGAGATTCTGATTGTTAGGAGAGGTCAAGTCAATCGGAAGGTTAGGACCTGTCGGAGTGACAGGAGGAGTAGGACCTTCCATTCTAAACAACTGGTAGATAGAATATCAAGTCCCACGGATGGCTCCAAATGTTCGTGCAATTTCTTGCAAGGATCCGAATGGTGAGACCGGATCGGATCTGATGTGATGTATGCTTCGGATAACCTGAAACCAAAGCAACGCGTTAGCCTCGTCCGGGTGTGAGAACCCAGACCAAGCTCCGGTGTGAAAGTAAGTAAAGGGTAAAAATCCGAAGAGGGATATGAGAGTAAAATAATATAAGTAAAAAGTGATAAGGGTAAAAGAGTTGACCTAAACCTTGAACCCAAAGGGGGGTATTTATACTAGTTTGATTCCTAAAAGGCCGGGAATGCTGATGGGCTTTGGTTGGCCCGATTGGGGACACACTTCCTATTTTGTAGGAAGTGTGTCTGCTGAGTTCTTTGTTGACTAGCGTTGACTTCTTCTAGAAGGGTGTGGGCGTTCCGGATCACTTAGCATGTTCCGGATCATGTCATCTGTTCCGGACACATACACGAACATTACTAACTTTTTTCTAATTTCTTTCATTATATATTTTTTATCTAACTAATGTGTTATTTAGGGACTTAACGAGCCGAGTAGTGTCACGCTCGTACATATCCAATGTTGGGTGAAAACTACCTTACGAGAAGTACCCAAGTATCGAACATTTGATAACCAAGTTGCGTTGACATCAGAAAAATGGTTGGCGCACCACACCAAAAGTGATGTCAGAATTTGTGACGGCTAAGTTAGTAGACAATTCAAACGGATTTTTTTTTTATATAATTTGTTTTTTTTAATAAAATGGAATATATGTAAATCCATAATATCATTTTTCATATTTTTTTATTACTTTTTCTCGTGTCACTCACATTCAAAGAAAATATGATAACCACGCAGGAAAACTCGTTTCCACATTATCAGATGCTTCTCTGTAAAGGTTCATGATATTAGAAGAAGTCATCGAGAAAAAATAATTTTCAAAATTTTAAAATAAAAAAAAAGGAAGAAACATACTCGCTGTAAGCCGAGATGTCTGCTTCGACTTCAGGAGTGTTGTTAAGTATAAACCACGTAACTGCCCGCATGTCGTCATTAGTCAAACGAGTTGGTTTGATTCCACCCGTCGGTGCGCATACGGTCTGGAACACCTCGAATTTATCTGGTTGTCCAGGCAAATCGTCTTCATTTCTACCAAGGCGGTTAAATCTCATCTCGACATTCTTAAGGTAACGCGAACAAAAAGTTAATGCCTCTTCTGCAACATAACCCTCAGCAATAGAACCTTCATGCTTTGCTTTATTTCGTACATAATTCTTTAGCTTTTTCATGTATCTTTCAAATCGATACATCCACCTGCCGTGAGTAACGGAACCTAGAATAGTCTCATCGGGTAGATGTATAACCAAATGAGTCATTATGTCGAAAAAAGCAGGAGGAAAGATTTGCTCTAAATTAACCATCATAATGATCAATTTGTTTTTTAGCTTCTTTCATGTCCCGCACAGTCAAACTTCGAGCACAAAGCTGCTTAAAGAATAAGCAAATCTCGATTATAGGTTTTGCAACGTCTTTGGGCAAGTATTGTTGCACTCCATAAGGAAGTAACCGATGCATCATTATATGACAGTCATGAGATTTCAGGTTCGTTATATTGTCATCATCAGCGGTCATTTTTTTCTTAAAGTTGGATCCAAAGCCATCAGGTAGTCTGACTCCTTTTATGAATTTACAAAAAAGTTTTCTTTTTTCTGGAGTGAAAGAGAACTTTGGATGAGGCTTATCGAACTTCCCGTTATCTTTTTTAACTAACCACAACTCCTTTCGAACTCCCATTTTTTTCCAAATCTAGCCTTGCCTTTGGCGTGTCTTTGGATTTGTCGTTCTGTAACAGGGTATTTAGTAAAGCCTCAAGGAAATTATTTTCGATGTGCATGACATCGTAACAGTGTTTTAGTAGAAGAAAGGGCCAATACTCAAGATTCAAAAGATAGAACGCTTACTCCAGTTCAATTCAACATCTCGATTATGGGGGCGGTTCTCTTTGAGAATTGTTTTATGTTTCCCCGGTTTACGTGTAAAGACTTTACTAATCTGCAATTGGATATCAAGTTCTAAAAACTTTTTTGGTTTAGGCTTATTTTTGGGAGAACCGTAGAATTCCTTAGATTTTTTCCTTTCTGGATGATTTGTTCTTAACCATTTTCTGTAACCAACATAAACGATCTTGCTGTTGATACGCATCGATGGAGTGTCCACATTACAAGTAGGGCATGCGTGGTACCCTTGCCCAGTCCACCCAGACAAACTACTTCGAGCTGGAAAATCATTGATGGTCCATAAAACCGCCGCTTTCATTTTGAAATGAGTACCCGTAGCAGCGTCTTTCGTCCAGACTCCCTCCCATAAATCTTTGAGTTCTTTAATCAGAGGCTGCAAGAAAACATCAATGTCCTTTGCAGCTGATTTAGGGTCGGGAATTAACATCGTCAACATCAAAATAAGTTTCTTTCAAACACATCCACGGTGGTGTGTTGTATGTTGTCAATATAACCGGCAACATGCTATAATTTTGGCTCATCATGCCATCAGGATTAAAACCATCAGCAGCCAACCCTAATCGAACATTTCTAGGGTCACAAGAGAACTCAGGTTTCATCATGTCAAAATATTTCCATGCTTTGCCGTCACAGGGGTGATTCATTTTACCGTCTTCCTTAGACTGTCCGGTCGCATGACAAGTCATCCACATTGCTATGTCTTTTGTGTTGAACATACATTGTAGTCTAGTTGTTATCAGAAAGTAACGCACCACCTTGTTGGCAACTAATTGCGTCCCCTTTTTCTTCTTTGTGTTTTTCCATCTACTCGTGTTACAGATTGGACAAGTTTGCCTCGCCTTGTTTTCCGGTGATCCCCAATATAAAAAACAATCATTTATACAAGCATGGATCGATTCGTATCCTAACCCGATCTTTTTGTATGTCTTTTTTATTTCATAGTATGAAGACGGAAAATTATATCCTTTACTAGGGGAACATGCCTTCTGGAGAAAAGCTAGAATTTTGTTAACCCGGCATCAGTTATTTTGTGTAAAACCTTGATGTGCGAAATCTCTGATGTAAATTCCAGTGTGCTCATATCACAACCCGGGTATAACTTTTGGGTAGACCTAGAAAGTAACTCTTCAAACTCATTACTAGGACCCGATGTTTGGGTTGGTTGAGGACCAGTTGTTTGAGTTGGTGGAGTTTGAGAGGGTGGAGTTTTAGATGGTGGATTTGGAATATTATTAGCAGAAATATCTTCGAAGAACGCATCCATGTGAATTTGATCAGGTGAATGTTGTAATAGTGGAGGCAACGGAAGAATTGGTTCACCGTGATATATCCAAGTGGTGTAACATTTGTCAAACCCGTATTGGGATATGTGTGCCTCAAGTTGGTCGAGGGTAACCAACGTTTCACGGTTACAACAACGACTACATGGGCAACGGAGCTTTTGTGAGATGGGGTGCAAAAATTTCTCACAATCTTGGATGAATCCAAAAAGACCATCTAAAAACTCATTGGAATTACGATTGTTTACAGTGGTCCAACTCTTATCAATTTTCATAATTGCGTTGCAAATAAACATACTCAGATAAATTATTTTTTTATACGTAAAATGTCATACTAACCAAATGAATATGAACTCTTTTTTTTTCTTCCTAGTGCAACTATGGAAGGCAATCCTAACCCATCTTTTGAATGTTTCGTCTCATATATGAATGCGTATAACCGGTTTACTATTTGAGAAAATTACGGCAGCATTTCCCCTCTACTCCCCAAATATGTGTTTAAAGAGATATTCGTAGGAGTAAAGGAGAAACACTGTCGAAATCATCTCAAATAATAAACAAGTTATATGCATTCATATCCTAAATGAGACAAAACATTAAAAAGCAATCCCAAACAGGGGAGTTTACGAAATTAATTCCTAATAAATTAATTTCGGACAGGTTTTCTATAGGTTGATTAACTTCGGACGGGAATTTTCCGAAATTAATCGCTAAAATCCTAAAATATTCCTAAAATTATTTACTACAAACGACTAACAATCATATACCATATATATAATATAATAAACATATGCATAATATTAATTACAGACCTCGGTCACGGCTGAAATAAACAAAGATAGAAAGATAGAAAAAGAGGTCTGAATGAGGAAGTTGTCCTGACTGGTGCTAACCAAACACAAACATGAAATAAAAAAACATAAGTTAGTTGGTTTCCGAAATTTTATCTAATTTGAAACAAACACTAAAACAATTTAAAAAAAACATTACCTTTTATACGACTGTGACTCAGATCTCGGTTCTCGGCTGTGACTCGGTTCCCTGCGACTGTGACTCGGGTCTTGGTTACGAAAAACATATAAAAAAATTAAACTCGTGCCTATATATATAAGTCGAAATCCCTAAATAAATATTAAGCCATATATAAGCCGAAATCCATTAAGCCTAAAACAATTAAGCCGAAATCAACTATATATATATATATACTAAGCGAAATCAACTAAGCCTAAATCAACTAAACCTAAATAAGCCGAAATCAACTAAGCCTAAATATAATCCGAAATCAACTAAGACTAAATATAACCCGAAATCAATTAAGCCAAAATAAGCCAAAAACAACTAAAAAATTAGCTCATACGTTTTAATATAAGAAAAATAAACACCCACCTTTAGTATAAGTAAATTGTTGTCGTGGTGGTGGTGGCTACAGCTGCTGTCGCTGGCGGTGGTGGTTGCTACTACTGTCGTGGCGGTGGTGGCGGGTGGTTGCTATCACATTTAGCATAAGTAAACACAATTAATAAATAAAAAAATTAATAGATAAAAAAATTTAATAGAACAAAAATTAAACAAGAATTGAATTACCTTATCCGAAATTAAACAAAAAACATAATTAGTGCTCGTGTGCGAGTGTGGTGATATGAGACGGTGGTGGTGGTGGGATGAGACGGTGGTGGTGGTGGTGGGATGAGAATAGATAGTGGGATGAGAGGGTGGTGGTGGGATGAGACGGTGGTGGTGGGATGAGACGGTGGTGATGGTGGTCCTTTTTTTTATAATAGAGAATGAGAATGATGTGTGGTGATGGTGGATGTTATTTTTTTGTTAACAGAGAATGAGAGAAAAAGAAGATAAGATAGAGGTCTGTATCTTATTCTTAGGGACGACCTGTCTTTCTACTTTAGGGACGACATAGTCGTCCCTAAGTGTTTTATTAATATATATTTTTTTGGCAGTTTAATATTTAGGGACGACCTATCTTTGAAACGTAGGGACGACTTAGTCGTTCCTAGAGTTTGGGGACGACTAAGTCGTCCCTAAGTGCATACCGGGAAAACTAAACCCATAGCGGGTTATTCAAATTTTAGCCAAAATTTCCAAAAAATTTCCAAGTGTTGGAGAGGTTTTTCGGGGACGACTTTTGTATAATATTTAGGGACGACAAAGTCGTCAGTAAGTGTTTTTCATATATTTTTTGCATTACACCTTTTATATTGTAACACCCCACTTGGATAAGTGGATCGTTACGTGTATTTAAGGCGTGTCATCAAAGCATAAGGTAAATGTCCTAAAACATTAAATGACCATAACGGAAATACCGGAATCAAACATCGGTAATCCAACCAAGCTCAAAACATGAAAAATAAAATACTAAAGGAAAGGACTAAACAATGTCTAAAAAGCAGAATAATGTAAGTACATAAAGTAAGAAGTCTGGATAGCTTCCATCCAAATGCACATGCTCTCAGAATCCTAAGGGCGTCCTGGTGTACCTGTCGTTAGATCATGAAAGGGGACTACGGCTGAGCATAACGCTCAGTGAACGGATATATAGCATGATAAGGAATTACTGAAATGAAACAGATAATGAAATACTGAAGCTGTAAGACTGATACGTAAAGTTGCAGCGGAAATCTGTGTATAATTTGTAAAGGCTGATTTATAAATGATAAAGCTGAGCTGTTATCTATTGAATCTGAAAACATGCATTTACTGTATTTTAATTGCCAGAGCTTATATAGGTCATGTGATGTAACAACGGTGCATGAATAACTGGAGGGGTGACCTCGTCATGCTGTAGAGGGGTGACCTCTAAATAACTGTAGAGGGGTGACCTCTAAATATTGTGGTGGGTGGAGGGATCAGCTCCAATGTGAAGGATGTAGAGCACACACCACATTCACCCTGATAACTTGTAAACTGATAAGCCTATGATGCATCCATACGCCCCACTAAACATACTTATAAAAATGGCCAAACTGAACATGAGTGAGACGGTGCAGGATATCACTCTCCTGCATGTGAGTCACGACACTGGTGCCTCTAGTGCCGTGGTTACGGTACCTCCGTAACTGGTACATAAACTGGTCATGCTTGTATATAATGCTTAGGCAATTTATTTAGTTATTAACATGATTACTGATAAGCTTAAACATATATTGGGGAAAACATTTGGCTGAAGACGGGGAATCCTAATCATGCACAGAAAGGAAGTCCTTACTGAAAGGACGGGCAATCCGTACCTCGTGTCCAATAATGAAATAAGAATGAAAGTTGCAGGATCGACACTGACTTCACGGATACTACATAAATAACGTACGCGAAAATAAGTTGACTAACGTTTATGTATTTTACTGATCTTACTGTTTTCGTTGGATTAAATTTATTCTTGAAATACTGATCGTATATAATCCGGTAAGTTCTTACTGTTCGAAAACATTGCAGATTAAATATATTATGTGCTCTTGATTACTGTGTAATATCTATTCCAAAAAAAACAATATTACTATAAATAGTAACCTACTTTAAATAGCTTTAAAATAGAAAGTTTCTAAATTTAGAAAGATTTACAAATTCGTTTCTTTTGAAAGTATTAATTAAATCACGTTTTAAAAATAATACAAGGTAAAACAATATCGATTTAATTTTACTAAATAAATTAATAAAATTAACTATTTAATTAATCTTTTATCAAACTCCTTGTAAAATGATTTAACTATTATAAATAATTTCCTCGCGTTTATAATTACTAGCTATCTCGAAAACCCGTGCTAAAACTCTCCTGGGACACCCACGTCTCGGTTTAACCAAACCGACGCTTTACGTGATCCCCCTAATGTTCATATAGTTCCCACTGTTTTTGTATATATATAATCCCCACTGTTTGTATGCAGTTCCCACTGTTAATATTATGTTCCTACTGTTAATATAACGTTCCCACTGTTAATATTACGTTCCCACCGTTAGTGTTCCCTGTTATAATCCCAAACACCCCTTTAATAACTGTTAACCCAAACGCCCCTGTTGGTTTTCTACCTGTTGTCGAGAACACCCAGACCACCATTGGCCCGTATTTGGGTCGTGGTTGCCAAAAGAATACACACCGAGACTGTTACGTCTCGGTTACGTACTAACCCGACCCCTTTAACCAAAATAATCACCCCGATTGGGGTTTACTGTCCCTCGGCTGGCCAAGGAAGACGCCAAGTCGGCCTGTTGTGGTCACGTCTGGCAGCGAGCAACACACCGAGACTGTTGGTCTCGGTTTCCTGGATTCAACCAAAACCCGACACCCTGTTTGGGTCGTGAAATAAATAAACAGAAGAAGGAAAAAAAATATGCGATTGGGTTTACCTTGGTTTGCGTGAAAGGAGAAAACAAAAATCAAAAGATCAACTCTCGATCCTCTGGATTACATTCGGGCATGATTTATGTTTCTTGTTGTTGGTTCGTCGGCTGGAAAGGACAAAGGAAACAACGACTCTTTTTTTTGTCTTTTTGTGTCGGCAGGTACAAGGGACCACAACCCTAATTTTTTTTTATGAAATGTAAAATGGATGAAAACCTGTGTTTATTTCCCCTGATGATTTTTTTTAAAATCGGGCTGGGCCTACAGCCCAGTCTTCCTTGTTCTTGTTTCTAGTCGGCAGCCCAAAGACAAACACTAGTATATTTGTAATTTTTCGTTGTAATTATTTACGTCATGATCGTGATTAACCTTCGTGAATAAATTTCCTGTGCTGAAACTCTGAACGTATTATTTATTTTCCTGAATAAATATTTACGTAATATTTTCTAACATTAATAATTATTTTCTGAATAATTAGTTTGTGGTAATAAATTATTTAAACTGAGGTTGCGTATTTAATATTCGGGGATTTTAAATACGGGTTTTACAATTCTTCCCCTCTAAAAAAAATAATTCGTCCTCAAATTAAGGATGCCCTTATGCCGTAGTTTTACAATTCTTCCCCTCTAAAAAGGAGAATTCGTCCTCGAATTAAAGGTAATAAGTTGGTAAAGTTATAAAAGCTGAAAGGACATATGTGCTAAAAGAGCATGAAGGCTGAAAAGACATATAAGCTGAAGGATCATTCGTCCTTGAATTAGAACATAATGCTGCTGAAAGGGTATAAACGTGACATGACTGAAGTAAACATTGAACGTGTCCTGGCTGAAAAGGACAGGGAACGTAACATGACTGAAAGAGCTTAACTGGATTTATTAAAAAAATGAGAGGTCCGGATGGAATCCTCCGTTTCGAGTGGCCTCCCGCTCGAAACGATTCCTTCAAAGGTCTAAACATAATAAAATTATTGGTCTGATGACCTTGTCCTGATGGTGCTGAATAGTGTCTGGTTCCACACTTAAGATGGATTTTCTAAATCTGATAGAATGAATATGCTATAATATGCAGTATAAATGAAACGGTACGTACGAATATGCTGAAAAGATAACATTTATATCTCTGAGCAAGCTGCTGAAACGTATAGGGACGAACTACGTGAACAATTGAGAACGTGCTACGTGAGCAATTGTGAACGTGGTTCGCGATCATCTGTTGAACGTTGGACATGGAATATGTCGTGAACGTGATTTGTGTAACATACTCTGAACGTGGTACAAGACATATCATGAACGTATGCCGACAGAGGAAGGAATGCCAACGATACAGTCTGAGGTTTAAAACGTCTTCCTGGTTATGGAAAAGCTGTGCTAAACTTGAATCTGGTTCTTTAAGTTTTTTGTGTCCATACTCATTAACAAGCTGGAAAACGTGTATTGTGAGATGGAACACGAATCTAAACGGAACAATGTCATGAATACGGACGTGAACTTAAATCATGAGATAGTACAACATATGGACTGAAACAACATCGTACTGCGGATGAGACGTAAACGTGGAACTGAAAATAAACGTGAACGTAAGTGAACGTAAACATACACGTGATCGTGAACATGAATTCTGTCTGATATGATGGTCGATGGAATACCTTGAATTCGTACAATTTAATACTAAACTTTCTATAGGTTCACTACTGCGTAATTCTTTCGGATGAAAGAAAACGTGGAGGTTGATTACATGGTTGACGATGACTTAGATAGTATCATACTTTTCTGAGTATGTGGTAACTGATAACAATTTCGTGGAATTTCGTTTCATTTATGCTCAGAAATTTCTAAGGATTGTAGTAACTCACTAGCATGTCGGCGTTCTATCTTTAACCTGCGGTATGTCAGGCATCTAGATATGAACATAGCTGCATAATTGTGTGATACTGCTTTTATCAAAATTCTGCCTGATTATGGGACATTTTGGTGGAAATATGGTTGACTAGTTATGGGAAAATTTTTAGGGAGAACTGTCGGCAATTTCTGCGGTAGCAGTCAATTGAGTTCTAGAAAAATTTTATACTTCGTTCACAGGCGTCGGTTGGGACCATCAGGTGATGGCCTTCACCTTCGCAGGATTGTCTGAAATTTCTTTCTGCTGAAACAGGGTGGCTCAGAAATTTTACTTGTTCAAGTGAAATTTATATCTGGAAAGTTGTGTATAAGAATTACTCCTATTGAAGATTCTGTACAACTGTGAGAAGATGATTCTCGTGTTCTTCTCTAGAATTAGCAGATCAGAATGTTATCAATGAATATATTGACGATTTTGTCTGAGAATTTACGGGAAAAAAAAATTTATTCATAAATTTCATACTATAGCTAGAGCATTTGAGAGCTCAGAAATATAAATCAACGTTTTAAAGAGACTATGACATGTGCAACAGCAGTCTGGAAAACATCATGTTCCTTCTCTCACCACTGATGGTGGCATGATCATGAATTGCTCTAGAAAATATATAAGACGTCGTAGCATATCAGATAAACCTACTATTCGTGGAATGAACATTGATTAAGAATGGTGATCTTGTAAAAAAATTCGGTGGTCGATACATGATCTCTTGATACTGGCCTTCTTCCTGCTAGACAGAAATGGTACACCTCCTGGCGGTGCGCTAAGGCGAATAAAGCCTCGTTCTGGTAACTCTTGCAGCTAAGGCAGCAATTCTTTTAACTCAGCTGAAGTCCTGCGATAAAGAGTTCTAAAAATAGGTTATGTCCTTGAGACGAACCCTATGTTAAACTCTGTCTCGTGGTTAGGAATGAATTTCTTGAAAACTTTCTGGAATGACCTTTGGAAACTTTGGGATAATCTGCTGGTCATGAATTTAAGGAATTTCAGAAGTTGATTTATAACTAGTAGCTATAAGTCTCCGTAGCTTTGGACTGATAAGTTACGCGCTTGTAAGGCAGAAACAATTTGCACTAATTTTTTTCGCAGAAAATATAATGAATATATTTGGGATTTAGTAAGACGGATCTCGTCGTTAACTGAATGGATAACTTTAATAACCATGGGTTGTACTGTGGAGTCTTTTCTGGCAGGGGGTAGATAATGCCTGATTTAAGATGATGCTGACATATGAATATGTGAAGTAGAAGTGGTAGATTTTACTGAATTTATATCGCCTCTAACTTCACGAAACGAACACTGCATGTCTAATCTGGACAATACTCCTGTGGTGGTGACTGAGTCATTAATGGTTTGATTTATGCATGGCATGACAAAACGGGTATACTACCTTGGAGGGTACCCTGAATTTATGAGGGTCTGGTTTAGGAGATATACTGAAGTTATGAGTCTTGACTCGTACCTAGAGACGACACTCTCATGACATGTACCATGACTGGTGTCCTGAAAAATATCTTCAGAAAGGGTACCTGAGGTCTGTGTCTTGACTGATGTCTTAACATGTGTTTTAGTAGGTGAAACTGAACAAGGCTGGAAATTTTGGTAACTGCTAGGGTTGGCGGACCGGTTAGACTGCTGACTTATGTATTTTTTGTCACGTCTGTTCCGGAGTTTCGATGGTTATTGACTAGTTAATTATTAGCACGGTGGTTGTCACCACTGCCTTGTTTGTCAATTTAATGACGGTCATTATCATGACCGTGATTCAAATAACTATTTCTGCTGAGTGGCCGGATGGTTACCGGTTCTCACCATTCCGACTGAAAGATTAGCTGAGTAACGTGTGACAGCTAACTGAGGAAGTAAGGCATGGAATAGAATGGTAGTGTCTTGATGGTTGAAATTTATTCTTGTCAGAAATTTCAAATTTTTAGTTTTCGTCCTTGCTTTGCGGAGTCTTTATAGTATAAACAGCATCAACATCAGCATCTTGAGAAATCTCCAAAGTATCAGCAACATCAGCAATTATGAGGTCTTCAAAGTGTTAGCAACATCAGCATCTGGTAAAATCTTCAACTCACGAGCAGCATCAGCACCTGGTAGAATATCGACAAGTGGAAATGCCTAAGATGATTGAGAATCGATTAGCAATATCCATGGAGTAGGGACATGGAGTACACCTGGACTACTTTACATGAAGTACAAAATGAATACTACACATGGAGCATATCTGAGACATTGTACATGGGGTACGTATGGAATACTATACATGGCACTGGTAGAAATTTTATGGGATGATCGATACTGGTGTCAATTGTCTGACACGATCAAAGAAATAAATTGATTTAAACGGTAGTAACTGAACTGAAATGAGTAACATGATATCCTGGTAATTCCTGCGTAGACTTAATGCTGGTCGTATAGAGGTTCAAGAACATGATTAAACGGAATTTAAATAATGGTCAGCATAAAGACATGACTGATGAAGACCAAACATGATTTATCATGAAACGGGATCTTACTGTAATCCTTCTGTATATTAGCATGAAACATTATCATTCTGCTGAACATAAAACCCTCGTAAGTAGACATGAAACTGAATCAACATGAAGACGTCATCAACGTAAGGGTATGAGAATTTAACTGTTACAAAGAACATAAAAAGTCTAATCAACTGAGGTTTAAAATCAACTAATGTGGATGGCTATGGTTCAATCCATAGAATCCAAGGAAGAAAACATGTGACTAAGTATGGGCGATTCTGGTTCGATCCATATTTGTCAAACTTTTATTAGAACTGCCAAGTATAGAAATTTATAATCTGGGACTAAATATGGTTGGCTGTAGTGCAATCCATATTTGTCAAAGTTTATGAATTGTCCTGACATGACAAAGGTGAACAACTGTGGATCGGTTCACAAAACATCATTCGACTGAATAGCATAAAAATTGATCTGAAAAATAGTGAACGTTTTTTTTTTGGTCGGTTCACCAAGTAATATTCGACTGAAAACATGAATCTGACATGAGTAAGGATGAACGCCTATGGCCAGTTCATATATACAAAAATCTGAACTGGAAAGGGTGAACGCCTATGGTCAGTTAACCAAAACGGAAATTCGCTAAAAAGCACATGTGACCAAGTATGGCCAGTCATGTACTAACCTTTTACTTAGTCAAAATCTTTAAAAAAAACTGTCTAATAAATGAAGAAAACTGACTGATAAATGCATGAGAAACATGAAGATAACAACGCCAAAATCTGGGAAGTTCCTGGTGACTACCCACTAGTCACTGGTCAAGTTTTAGAGCCTACAGGTCGAACCTTGCGCTCTGATACCATAATTGTAACACCTCACTTGGATAAGTGGACCGTTACGTGTATTTATGGCGTGTCATCAAAGCATAAGGTAAATGTCCTAAAACATTAAATGACCATAAAGGAAATACCGGAATCAAACATCGGTAATCCAACCAAGCTCAAAACATGAAAAATAAAATACTAAAGGAAAGGACTAAACAATGTCCAAAAAGCAGAATAATGTAAGTACATAAAGTAAGAAATCTGGATAGCTTCCATCCAAATGCACATGCTCTCAGAATCCTAAGGGCGTCCTGGTGTACCTGCCGTTAGATCATGAAAGGGAACTACGGCTGAGCATAACGCTCAGTGAACGGATATATAGCATGATAAGGAATTACTGAAATGAAACAGATAATGAAATACTGAAGCTGTAAGACTGATACGTAAAGTTGCAGCGGAAATCTGTGTATAATCTGTAAAGGCTGATTTATAAATGATAAAGCTGAACTGTTATCTGTTGAATCTGAAAACATGCATTTACTGTATTTTAATTGCCAGAGCTTATATAGGTCATGTGCCGTAAAACGGTGCATGAATAACTGGAGGGGTGACCTCGTCATGCTGTAGAGGGGTGACCTCTAAATAACTGTAAGGGGTGACCTCTAAATACTGTGTTGGGTGGAGGGATCAGCTCCAATGTGAAGGATGTAGAGCACACACCACATTCGCCCTGATAACTTGTAAACTGATAAGCCTAGGATGCATCCATACGCCCCACTAAACATACTTATAAAAATGGCCAAACTGAACATGAGTGGGACGATGCAGGATATCACTCTCCTGCATGTGAGTCACGACACCGGTGCCTCTAGTGTCGTGTTTACGGTACCTCTGTAACTAGTACATAAACTGGTTATGCTTGTATATAATGCTCAGGCAATTTATTTAGTTATTAACATGATTACTGATAAGCTTAAACATATACTAAGGAAAACATTTGGCTGAAGACGGGGAATCCTAATCATGCATAGAAAAGAAGTCCTTACTGGAAAGGACGGGAAATCCGTACCTCATGTCCAATAATGAAATAAGAATGAAAGTTGCATGATCGACTCCGACTTCACGGATACTACATAAATAACGTACGCGAAAATAAGTTGACTAACGTTTATGTATTTTACTGATCTTACTGTTTTCGTTGGATTAAATTTATTCTTGAAATACTGATCGTATATAATCTGGTAAGTTCTTACTGTTCGAAAACATTGCAGTTTAAATATATTATGTGCTCCTGATTACTGTGTAATATCTATTCCAAAAAAACAATATTACTATAAATAGTAACCTGCTTTAAATAGCTTTAAATAGAAAGTTTCTAAATTTAGAAAGATTTAAAAATTCGTTTCTTTTGAAAGTATTAATTAAATCACGTTTTAAAAATAATACAAGGTAAAACAATATCGATTTAATTTTACTAAATAAATTAATAAAATTAACTATTTAATTAATCTTTTATCAAACTCCTTGTAAAATGATTTAACTATTATAAATAATTTCCTCGCGTTTATAATTACTAGCTATCTCGAAAACCCGTGCTAAAACTCTCCCGAGACACCCACGTCTCGGTTTAACCAAACCGACCCTTTACGTGATCCCCCTAATGTTCATATAGTTCCCACTATTTTTGTATATATATAATCCCCACTGTTTGTATACAGCTCCCACTGTTAATATTATGTTCCCACTGTTAATATAACGTTCCCACTGTTAATATTACGTTCCCACCGTTAGTGTTCCCTGTTATAATCCCAAACACCCCTTTAATAACTGTTAACCCAAACGCCCCTGTTGGTTTTCTGCCTGTTGTCAAGAACACCCAGACCACCACTGGCCCTTATTTGGGTCGTGGTTGCCAAAAGAATACACACCGAGACTGTTACGTCTCGGTTACGTACTAACCCGACCCCTTTAACCAAAATAATCACCCCGATTGGGGTTTACTGTCCCTCGGCTGGCCAAGGAAAACGCCAAGCCGGCCTGCTGTGGTCACGGCTGGCAGCGAGCAACACACCGAGACTGTTGGTCTCGGTTTCCTGGATTCAAGCAAAACCCGACACCCTGTTTGGGTCGTGAAATAAATAAACAGAAGAAGGAAAAAAAATATGCGATTGGGTTTACCTTGGTTTGCGTGAAAGGAGAAAACAAAAATCAAAAGATCAACTCTCGATCCTCTGGATTACATTCGGGCATGATTTATGTTTCTTGTTGTTGGTTCGTCGGCTGGAAAGGACAAAGGAAACAACGACTCTTTTTTTTTGTCTTTTTGTGTTGGCAGGTACAAGGGACCACAACCCTAATTTTTTTTTTATGAAATGTAAAATGGATGAAAACCTGTGTTTATTTCCCCTAATGATTTTTTTTAAAAAATCGGGCTGGGCCTACAGCCCAGTCTTCCTTGTTCTTGTTTCTAGTCGGCAGCCCAAAGACAAACACTAGTATACTTGTATTTTTTCGTTATAATTATTTACGTCATGATCGTGATTAACCTTCGTGAATAAATTTCCTGTGCTGAAACTCTGAACGTATTATTTATTTTCCTGAATAAATACTTACGTAATATTTTCTAAATTAATAATTATTTTCTGAATAATTAGTTTGTGGTAATAAATTATTTAAACTGAGGCTGCGTATTTAATATTCGGGGATTTTAAATACGGGTTTTACATATATAATAAAATTAATAATAAAAGATAATAATAAAATTAATAATAAAAGTTAATAATAAAAATTAATAAAATTACTGATGAGTCGATATGCTAGGGTTATACGTTATAGATTCAACCGATGAGTCGATATGTTATGGTTATACGTTAGAGGTTCAACTGATGAGTCGATATGTTACGGTTATACGTTATAGGTTCAACTGATGAGTCGATATGTTACGGTATTACGTTATAGGTTCAACTGATGAGTCGATATGCTAGGGTTATACGTTATAGGTTCAACCATTGAGTCGATATGTTACGGTTATACCTTATCGGTTCAACCGATGAGTCGATATGTTACGGTTATACGTTAAAGGTTCAATTGATGAGTCGATATACTAGGGTTATACGTTAGAGGTTCAATCATGAGTCGATATGCTACGGTTATATGTTAGAGGTTCAACTGGTGAGTCGATATGCTAGGGTTATACGTTAGAGGTTCAACCGTTGAGTCGATATGCTAGGGTTATACGTTATAGATTCAACTGATGAGTCAATATGTTACGATTATACATTATAGGTTCAATCGATGAGTCGATATGTTACGGTTATACGTTAAAGGTTCAACTAATGAATCGATATGCTAGGGTTATATGTTAGAGGTTCAACTGATGAGTCGATATGCTAGGGTTATACGTTAGAGGTTCAACTGATGAGTCGATATGTTACGGTTATACGTTATAGGTTCGACTGATGAGTCGATATGTTATGTTTATACGTTAGAGGTTCAACCGATGAGTCGATATGCTAGGGTTATACGTTATAGGTTCAACCGATGAGTCGATATGTTACGGTTATACGTTGAAGGTTCAACTGGTGAGTCGATATGCTAGGGTTATACGTTAGAGGTTAAACCGATGAGTCGATATGCTAGGGTTATACGTTAGAGGTTCAACTGATAAGTCGATATGCTAGGGTTATACGTTAGAGGTTCAACCGATGAGTCGATATGCTACGGTTATACGTTATAGGTTCAACTGACGAGTCGATATGTTACGGTTATACGTTAGAGGTTCAACTGACGAGTCGATATGCTAGGGTTATACATTAGAGGTTCAACATATGATGAGTCGATATGCTAGGGTTATACGTCATAGGTTCAACCGTTGAGTCGATATGTTATGGTTATACGTTAGAGGTTCAACCGATGAGTCGATATGCTAGGGTTTACGTTATAGGTTTAATTGATGAGTCGATATGCT
Source organism: Glebionis coronaria (assembly GCA_025667525.1). Lineage (NCBI taxonomy): Eukaryota > Viridiplantae > Streptophyta > Magnoliopsida > Asterales > Asteraceae > Glebionis > Glebionis coronaria. Next base: position 580,708,346 of record CM046879.1, read on the forward strand.
AGGGTTATACGTTAGAGGTTCAACTGATGAGTCGATATGCTAGGGTTATACGTTATAGGTTCAACCGTTGAGTCGATATGTTAAGGTTATACGTTAGAGGTTCAACCTATGAGTCGATATGCTAGGGTTATACGTTATAGGTTCAACTGATGAGTTGATATGCTAGGGTTATACGTTATAGGTTCAACCGATGAGTCGATATGTTACGGTTATACGCTAAAGGTTCAACTGATGAGTCGATATGCTAGGGTTATACGTTAGAGGTTCAACCGATGAGTCGATATGCTAGGGTTATACGTTATAGGTTCAACTGATGAGTCGATATGTTACGGTTATACGTTATAGGTTCAACCGATGAGTCGATATGTTACGGTTATACGTTAAAGGTTCAACTGATGAGTCAATATGCTAGGGTTATACGTTAGAGGTTCAACTGATGAGTCGATATGTTACGGTTATACATTATAGGTTTAACTGATGAGTCGATATGTTACGGTTATACGTTATAGGTTCAACTGATGAGTCGATATGTTACGGTTATACGTTAGAGGTTCAACCGATGAGTCTATATGTTACGGTTATACGTTATAGGTTCAACCGATGAGTCGATATGTTAAGGTTATACGTTAAAGGTTCAACCGATGAGTCGATATGCTAAGGTTATACGTTAGAGGTTCAACCGATGAGTCGACATGCTAGGGTTATACGTTAGAGGTTCAACCGATGAGTCGATATGCTACGGTTATACGTTATAGGTTCAACCGATGAGTCGATATGCTAGGGTTATACGAGAAAGCCTAAATTTGGCGGGAAATGTTGGCGGGAAGAAGTTGGCGGGAAAATGTTGGCGGGAAAGTTAGGGTCGACTAAGTCGTCCCTAAATGTGTCGACCCTAAATTTTTATCTTTATTTATGGTAGCTCTTATCCTCACAAACTCTTATCCTCTTATACCAAACTCACCACCACCACCACCCGATTTTGCATAAGATGGATCCGCTTGAAGCTTATAAGTGTCCATGTGGAAAGGGATATATAGTGTTGAGACAGTCACATCGACCTCATAGTTTTGGTAAACTTTACTATGCATGTCCTCTTTCGAAGGTAAATAATCTAATGTTTTATTTATGTAATACGTGTGATTATTAAAATGACATGTCTTCTTTACTTTGTAACAGCCAAAAAAAGAAGATTATGGATGTAAATATTTTAAATGGAAGGATGATTTTGATCTCGAACTCCGTATAAGATCTTCCCCAGGATCTTCAACACCTCAAGGTTCACATCCTAGTTCTTCTACATGTCCTTCTCAATCTGCACCCACTGAGTGCTCAAATTGCAAGATCAAAGATCTAAAGATAAAGATGCTAGAGGCAAGACTAGAAATAGAAAGACATCCTGAAGACCACGCATGTCAATCGGCTGTAATATTTCATGAGCTTTTAAATGAAATGAAAGATCTTAGCTTTGAGTAGTAATCTGTTTCTTATTTTAATGTGTTAATTTATTTTTTATTATTATGTGTTAATCTGTATGTTTATTTTGAACTAGTTTGTGATGTGTTTTGATGAATCTGTTCGTATTTATGAATCTATTATCGTTGTAATATCTATGTTTAATTAAGCGTGTGTTTAAGTGTCCGTATTGAATATATCGAAAGTTTTTTTTAAATACGTATAAAGTTTTTTAAATAAATATAATAGTTTTTTTAAATATATATAAAGTTTTTTTTAAATATGTATAAAGTTTTTATAAATATGTATAAAGTTTTTTTTAAATATGTATAAAGTTTTTTTAAAATAAATATAAAGTTTTTTATAGATATATATATATTTCTTTAAATATGTATAAAGTTTTTTTAGATATGTATAAAGTTTTTTTAATATAAATATAAAGTTCTTTTAAAATTTATATAATTTTTTTTAAATATGTATAAAAATTTTTTTAAATAAATATTAAAGTTTTTTTAAATATGTATAAAGTTTTTTTAGATATGTATAAAGTTTTTTTTAAATAAATATAAAGTTCTTTTAAAATATATATAATTTTCTTTAAATATGTATAAAGTTCTTTTTAAATATGTATAAAAAAATTTAAATAAATATAAAACTTTTTTTAAATATGTATAAAGTTTTCTTTAAATAAATATAAAAGTTAATTTTAAGAAAATTTGGGGGGGAAATTTAGGGACGACTTCCCTATGTAATTTAGGGTCGAAAAAATCGTCCCTAAATTTCTTCAATATATTTCCTCATTTTTATTAGCGAGATATTTAATTTTTTTGAAAATTTTTAGAAAATTTGGGGGGAAAATTTAGGGACGACTTCCCTATGTAATTTAGGGTCGAAAAATCATCCTTAAATTTCTTCAATATATTTCCCCCTTTTTAATCTAATATTTTTTACAGAAAAATAATTATATTTATTTTAAATAATTTTAACTTATATTTAGTGATAAAAAAGGGGAAAAAATCTTTTTTTTTACCTTAAGGACGACTTATTCGTCCCTAGATTTAGTGGGCCCGGTTGTCCTCACAGTCTTCTTTTGACTAGCTTTTTCTTGGAAAAGTGATGGGCCTCCACTTAACCTAGGGACGATTAAGTCGTATTTAGAAAAATGACGACCCTAAACTCAAAATTGTTGTAGTGTGTTTGTTGTTAAAAAATCATATTTGTATGCATTGATGTTTGTTGAATAGAATAATTTAAGTTCAAATTTTCGATAGACAACTTTGAACCGCGAAAACTCAAAATTTGAAACCCAAATGAAAGTTTGAAATACAGAGATCTCAATATCCACCGTTAAAAAATGAATTCATTTATTAACATATTTTTGACAAGTTGGCTGCTGAGAGTTCGAAGCTGGTGAGGTATAATAAGAAGAACACTTTGTCGTCAAGGGAGATTCAAACTGCTGTTCGTCTTGTTCTTCCTGGGGAGTTGGCTAAGCATGCTGTTAGTGAGGGGACTAAGGCTGTTACCAAGTTTACTAGCGGTTAAGCTTTCATTGTTTTGGTTACATGATGGAAGTTGATGTAAATCGTAATCTGATGATGGTTTTTACTTTTTAATGAACGAAAGAAATGCTATGTTTAGAATTAATCTGTAATTCTAATGAAATGAAAAATCATTTGAATTTTAACAAAATGAAAATTAGGCATTATGTTACAGCACATGGGGCTTCGCTTATACATTCAAGCACTAGTTTCTGATAACAGTTTTTTGAGATAAAAAAGGTAAGAGCATCCGGTACGGTTGAGTCGTCGTGCTTGTGTCGTGGGTAAAAAGTGATGCCACATCACCTTTTTCTCTCATGACACCAAAACACTCCACGACGACACAACCCCCCTCCTTGGTTAACACCAACATTCTCGTATCGTCGTCACTTCACCAATTTTTTTGTTTAAATTTAGTGGGGGTTTATAGGTTAAAAAATGAAAAAATGGGTTTTTTGGCCCGCAAACGGTCAAAAAAATAAAATAATAATAATAAAATAGCCGTTATTCCAACGGTAGGAATTTTAAATTTTCAAAAAAAAATTAAATAAAAAAAGACGATAACTCAACCCATGGCGCGAGCCACGGTGTGGTTGGTAGGGTGAGCATTTGGACCGTATGACCGGTCCGGACCGGACCGGACAATTTCGGTCTGGTCCTCGGTCCGGGCTTTTGCTCATTTCGGTCCTTGGTCCAGTCGGTCCGGTCCGGTTCGATCTTACTAAAAATATGTTGATTAGGCTTAATAGGACCGGACCGGACCGAAGAACAAACAGGTCCGGACCGGACCATTTGGGTCCGGTCTCGGTCCGGGGTTTTGGACCATTTCGGTCCTCGGTGCGGTCCGGTCTTGGTTGGTCCGGTCCGGACCTGTTGCTCAACCCTAGTGGTTGGTTGCGCCATGGGCTCGCGTTGTGGGTGACGACGTCGGCTGGTTGTAGCCAGCTCAAAACCGACGACGCGAGCACCGGTACGGTTGGCGCTGTCGTCACCTCGCGTTGTGGTGGCCAGCCGAGTGACGATGCACCGTACCGTGCCCTCTAACTAATTAGGTGACTAACATGTTAGAATGTGAAACTTAAATGTCAATCCTCTAATAATGACTCGGACTTAAATTCTGGTTGCTAATGATGAAACCTGATACTTCAGATTTTAGAATGTGTATTTCAAACTTATTTTCATCCACGTGTTAAATGAGTGTTTGAAAATTGAAACAAGGTTGTTAGGGTGTTTTGTTAGAAATTCTTTTAGGATATGGATGTCCACCTTGCGGCTCAGCCAAAAGCTCAGAGTCTCAGACCACCTTCCATGCTCAACGATCAAATGTTGAGGCTAGCGTGTCATATTTACGACCACAAGGTTAAGAGCCTTGCGCTCTACCAACTGAGCGTAGTGATGAAACGCAACATAAAGTCATAAACTATCGTAGTAACATGAACGGGCTAAAGCTTGTCCATTTGAACTTAAACCTTATTCAGTTTATTAGCTTGAGTTGATAATAAGTAACTTATGTTGCTTATAGCTCAGTTGGTAGAGCGCAAGGCTCTTAACCTTGTGGCCGTGGGTTCGAGCCCACGGTGGGCGTTTGAAACATCATTAGAGAGATGGATAGTGTAGACTACTACTGTCTCTTTCATGTCATTTTTGTTCTATTGTCTAATTTTTCCTACAAAATTATTTGTTTCGCAAAAAGATAAACTATTGAACCGTGAAGTTTTCTTGGAAAAAAAGAAAAAAAAAACCGTTCAAACTGAGATTGATTTAAAATTAGAAACGCCCACCGTGGGGCTCGAACCCACGACCACAAGGTTAAGAGCCTTGCGCTCTACCAACTGAGCTAGACGGGCTTGTTGATAATTCCCCGAGCCAAAGTTCAACAGCATTCGATCCAAATACTATTTAGTTCAGAGACATCCAAACACCCCAGTGTAAGCAATAACAGTACGTTTTAATACAACATGTTGAAAATGTCTCCGTTTCTCTTCAGAAAGAGCCAAGAAACATGAAAGACTGCAATGTTTTATTCAAAATACATAACTGAATCTTACATACCGATATCTTACAACTTATTTATGTCGGAGACATATCATAGACACATAAACCTAACACAGTTATACAAAGTCTACACAAACACAACTTATCTCAAAACTAATAGTGGGAATACTAGATTGCCCTAAACAAATGAACAATTGCAGTGGAAAAGAAACACTTACTAACTCAGAACAAACTGTTACATAAGCTCGTTACATCCCCAACGACATCACCAGACACCACATCAACGTTTCGAGAATAACAACCAAATTCATCTTGATAATTATTGTTCTGATGATTATCTGCAGATCCCGATAGAACATCATGACCCTTAACCACCATCAAACCAGCACAGTTTAGAAGGTCCAAAGTATCCCACCCGTAACAACGGATTAATCCCACCCGTAAAAATAACCGGAAACGGAACCACACCTCCCACCAACACCCCCTCGATCGTCACCAAAACCTCCCTAAACGCACCGTGCACCCTCCCGGTAGCCAACCAATTCTGTTCCACATACTCATCCAAAGGATTCATATACCAAAACTCATCATCTCCATGAAACGAAACATAAACCTCCAAAACCGCCTTATACGTCTTCTTACTAAACTCCACATCTTTCGTCTTCACATCAAATTCATCCTTAATCCTAAACCAAAAACCCTCACTAACACTGTTACTCACCGAAATCGGCATTATCATATCCGCAGCCTTATCATACGGATATAACCCCAATTCTTCACCCCTAACACTATCTAACGGTAACTTAACACCGTTAACAGAACTCAACTTCCTACTAACCCTACTACCTTCCAAATCCAACCCGACCCGACTTGACATATAAAAACGTTGGTAAATTAACCGATTTTATCTTGAGTAACAAAGGAACCACCTTGGTTTTTGGTCTGGGTGCGCCACTGCGTACTTCGAACATACATGTCATAAAAAACATCTTTTTTGTTAGGCCCCTCCATCCATAAAGATCAGTATCGTCAAGTGCCCAATTTTTGGTACAGTACTCTTGTTATAAATTCAGTACATGGTGAACTGCAAACTCGAGCTATCTAACAATATCTGGTGAATGACAAAAAAAAAATTATATGTTATATTGGTGAACTGCATATGTGTTCTGAACACTAATACACAATATTGTTACTTACTTGTCCGCCAGATGCACTTTTTGAAATTAGTGAGATAATTGTCGTGTGACCAATAAAAGAAGGGCACCCTCTGTTTTCTCCTTTGATAATTGTCTTGTAGATGAGCAATTTACCTGCTCTTTTCCATCAAATAGCCACATATGTATACCTCATTCCCTTTTAGGACGGGTTATGGGTCCCAATACCGTCTCGGACGGTGTATGGGGGAGGTTGAGACGTAAACAGCCATACCCCTACCTAAGGTAGAGAGGCTGGTTCCGGTTCTACCAAGGTAGAAAACACCCCCTATATATACAATTGCTAATATTCAAAGTGCAAGTATGCTAGTGGAAGTTATACATTTCACGCAAGGCCACTCAACACAACACGGAAAGAAGTGGTAGTGGCGGCTGGATGGAAATCACAGGAAAGATGGCGGAGTCAGACACTACACACACGGAAAGGCTCGTGAAAGTTTATCCACTCGGGACAAAAATTTTGGTAAGGGATAGGGGCAGAGTGGTGTTTCTGTGTGGGGGATACATACCATGTTTGGAAGTTTTGCAGGAACTACTGACACTCCCTATGCTCTAGCTACCTCTCCTCTCTAGGCTCTTAAGATATACATGGAACAAAAAGTTAAACTCAATAAGATATCAAGTACTTTTCAAGACTGTCCATGTTAGAGATTATACTTTTTCAATGCAATCAAAGGTCCTATGGACTAGCTATGTCAAGGTGTAAGTTAAGTGTTCCTAGAAGACGCTCGCCAACAGGCTCCTTTTGTATTTGTGGTGTGCCTACTCTTGTCGCCTTAACCACCATGTTATCCCGAAGACAAAGCTTATGAATTCAATACAGTACCAATATGTTAACCACCTAAATACAGCATATACTCAAGCCTAGTAACAACTGTAGTGTCGCCACTAACCTAGATACAGAGCATCCTTAACAACTGTAGTGTCGCCACTAACCTAGATAATTAAAAAATTTATAGTCTTTAGCACAATTAACGAGTTAATTATAATCAGAACAATGGCACCACACACATTATGAAATCATTTATCAGCAAACTGAAAACTTAATAGTACCTGAAGAAGCTCGTCAAAGTTCAAGGCACAATATGGCAAACGATCGTCACTCAGAACACGGATTTGAGCATGTGTTTCACTACGTATGGTTTGAATAACTTGCCCTCCTTTCCCAATCACACATCCAATTTGATCAGATGGCACAAGCATTCTAACTGTAATTTGTTGAGCCTCACCAAATTCGTCATCAGCAGCAACAGGTGCATCTTCGGCGGTGATCTTATTGTGAACCTTAAAAAGAGCATCTAGTGCAGGACAAACAAGATCATCGCTATTCCCAAACCTATTAGTTTCCTCACTTGAACTATAAATAATTCCCAAACCTTTCAGTATAAACCTATTAGCGCAGTACTTGCAGAACGGGCTGGTACCCTTAGTATCTTTCCTATCAACATCTTCCTTATTAACCCCCGTGCAATATGAAGACCCACGCAGTGAGTATCGGTCATCGCCCTTCACTGCCACAGTTAACTACCTTTTATATTGTAAAAACAGCTAATAATACTAGCTTTGCAGCTTAGTTACGTAAGTAATGTACATTACTACATTAGTGATGAGCGACCTATCTCTCGCATCATATAATCGCATCACACTTTCAAAAGTTCACATCATATCTAGCGCCAAAGCTTAATCAACTTTATCCATTTGACATAATAGCAATAAACCATGACTATTCTCCTAAGGCCGATATAACAGCCGCGAATCAAACATTCAATACGTGTATTTCTCACTAAGTAGTTCACATTCCGACAAAATACTATTCTGTGGTGATTTGCTAAAACTATCATTACACACAGCCGTTTAACTTGAAGCAGTCATCATTTCATTAATTTGCATCAGATTTATATATCAACAATCGATATATATACATTACTAATCCGCTAACACTTCATCAAGTCAGATCCAGCCGTAATTCCTAAAAAACTATTGCAGTAATTTCATTAAGCTGCCTAAATTTACAAAAATCTAACATACTTAGCATCAAACTTTACCTATAGTCAAAAACTGAAATAATTATACAGCTAAGTAAATACTTTACACAGTTAGCACAAATAATGCTAACATGACTACAGTGACGACTATATGTCTACCTTATATCAAATCTCATTCTACGTCGCTAGTTCACATTCTAAACCACAAGAATTTTTTTTTTCCGGAACTGATTATTTCCTGAAGTAAAACAAAATATACACTTTAATTTTCACCGAAAGCAATTTCCCATTTTTTTGGTTTCAACCAAAGAAAATCCGTTAGGCCAACAATCTCAACATAAGCATTCGGACAAAACCAAAAAATCAACTAAATCAACTTAATTACGCTAAAAAATAAGTACGATTATTAGCTTCATAAGATCTGAAAAAGGCCAATAAGCAGACGGTTTTCAGCTTATAGCCAAAATTAAGCCATAAAGTGGCCTTAATAAGGATAAATGCCCCCAATAAGCCTATAGTGGTGAAGTTATCAGCTTATCGAGTTTAACAATCTAATAGTATCAAATAAAAGGGGGGTGTTTGTTTAAGCTTAAATGGGCTTATGAGCTTATTTGATTCAGATTAATATTTCATATAAGCCCCAAATAAGCTCATAAGTGCGCTTATAAGCCGAAAATGGGCTTATGTTTGGTATGCCCCAATTTTGTGGCTTATATTGAGACTTATGGGCTTATATTAGTTTATAATGAGATAGTAGTAAACATATATATATAAAGCCGATAAGTCGAAATAAGCCAGAAAATTGGGATTTATGAAATATAAGGCTTATTTTGGGCTTATGTTTGATAAGCTAAAACAAACACCCTGTTAAAGAAAAAGATAAGCTCATTAGCAAATTATCCGCTAGGCCTTACAGATAACAATCTCAAAAAAAAAATCATGGACTAATTAAAAACCCCAAAAATGTAATCTACCCAACATAATAAAAATCAACAGATTCCCAAAAGGGGATCTGATGACCTAATTGAGAAGTAAATTAAACATAAGAGGATTATGATGAATTAAAAAAAAAATCCGATTGAAAGATTTTGAGGGTTTGGAAGAAATTGGGGGTGGTTGCTGGGTATAAGAAGGCTAAAAAAATTACAAAGTCCCTATGTTTGTTTATTCTGTTAAAAACAATCCAATCCAAATGAAAAAAACAACATAATTTCACACATTTGACAAAGATTGAGATTGATTATATTTCATTCATTCCCAAAAAGAAAGATCATCCTCCTCAAACATAAATAAACTCCTTAAAAACTACTAGTAGTACCAACTGATCTCTTCCCACATCAAAACATGATAAAACTACTAAACCTTCTTAACTTATACTTACTATAATAACTCTTAAAACCACCAGTACCAACTTTTTACTTCACAAAACGCTGACGACAAAACCATAGCTTCAACATCCTAGTTCTTGCTCCCCTCAACAACACTCTCGCCACCATTGTCTTTCTCCTCGTTCTTCCCTTTTCCTTTTCCTTTTCCTTTGTTGTTGCGTTTTTCACATTTCCCCACTTATTAGCCTTCTTGGTGTTATGGTGCAGGGTGCCCTATAAGAAAAAAAGAAAACAAAACATTTTTTTTAAAACAAAAACCATATTTGACAATATATATACATAGAGATACTTAAATGAAAAAACAAAAAAAGGGTGATATTTTACCGTGCAGTCTAACGTGCCTCACTTGATCATCATGATCGTCTCCCATTCTCCCGCACTTGCATTTGTAAATGAAAAAAACAACATTATTTCACACGTTTGACAAAGATTGACAAAAGATTGATTATATATTTCCATTCCCAAAACAAAGATCATCCTCCTCAAACGTACATTAACCAACATAATAATAATAAAAACACAAATAAACTCTTCTTCTTGCTTAATAACATAAAACCCTTAAAAATCCCAACATAAAAATTATGAAAAAACAACTAGCTTAGTAAACCTTAAAACCTCCACAAAACCATACCTTCAAAACGAACATCCTGTAAAACAAAATCAATCAGGTGACAATTATAAGAAAAGATATAAACAATAATAAGAGGGCAAATTGTATGAGGTTACCTTGTTTTTAAAATTCCGAAAACATCTGTTACAACAAGAAAATGGGTTGTCTTGCTCTTGTATCATAAAATAAAAGTAGAGGGTTTTCATCCCTACTTCCAGCAAACATATTAACTCGAAGTAGGAAAGCGGTGTTGGCTGCTGCAGCAAGAGAACAAAAGAGTGCAAAGTATAGGTCAGACATAAAAGCAAATCACACAAAGCAATCCAAAAATGTAAAACCGAAAGGACAACCATATGACACAAGGCATACCATTATACCAAAGAGTAGAAATAATCTTTAATGCAAGTGATAAGATTAAAGTTTGGTGGGTTGGTTGTTGAAAAACATCAATGTTAGATCAAATATATACTCATGGAGTATAAGAAAAACGTTTTACAATAAATAAATTTATAAAATAAAATTAGAGGGTGTTTGTTTTAGCTTATATAGTGGGCTTATAAGCTTATATAAGCTTATAAGCCGAAACCAAGTGTTTGGTTAAGCTTATATAGGTAGGCTTATAAGCTTATATAAGGGGGTTTTGGTAAGCCAAACATTTGAAGCTTTTATAACAAAGGTAGGCTTATATAACTATTACATATAAAAAGACTTTTATACCCCCATTTAATAACTACATAATTTCACATTCATATGTTTTTTTGTCATTTTACTTTATTAATTTTAATAAGCCTAACCAAACACTTAACATAGGCTTATATGCTTATAATATATAAGCCATAATATAAGCCTAAGACCCACTCATAAGCTTAACCAAACACCCCCTTAAAAAAAGGACTAAGCAACATTCTTGTGTTTTATCCAAACAGAAACCACAAACAAATCAACATAACTTTTAACACATAAAATAAAAAGTTAAGAACTATACATCCTTTTTTCGTAAAGAATAAAACAAGCATAAAACATAGGTTTTATATATAAAAGAAAAAAATCAAACACGAAAATACTACAGTAATAAGTTTCTAAAAAAAAGTGACATATTATATCTTTCTATAAAAAGATTATTAATCAGCCTAAATAAAGTGTCTCTCAGATAAATCCACAAAAATCAGATAGATCTATTTGTTTTTAACCTAAAACAAACACTGAAAAAACATGCTTTTTTTAAAGACTAAAAACATAGAAAAAAAAGTTTCAAAACAAGAAAAAAAAATATACAGTACAGTATATTTTATGACCAATTATTTAACTATTAGCAGCAGAAACAATTACAGTAGTATTTTTTATAACTGAAATGAGAGTACAGAAGTGAAAAACGAAATTTAACCTTAATTAAGATCTTCTTGGGAGGCACCAACAACAGATCTACAAAAAAAAGTTAGTAAAAAGTGTTAACACATGAAGGAAAAAAAATATAAGGATCTATAAGAGGATATTCAAACATGAAGAAAATGATATAGATCTAAAAAAACAATCTCAGGAAGGAACTTGTTTGTACTTTTGTAACTTGATCAATATTGATGGTACCTAACACACAGCAAGTAGTCCATATTTTATAGTGGGAAAGTGGTTTGTGATTGGTGGTTTATGTGTCACACGGATTGGGATTGAGATGATTTGGATCGTTGGATGGAGTGGTCAAGCATTATGATCGTGGGGTAGATATTGTGTGACTGAGATTGTGTTTTCTGTGTGAGTATGTTGAGGTTATTTTGGGTTTTAATTTTGTTGATGTTGTGATTTGGATATGTATCTGATGGTTACGAGGGTCGAGCATGATTCGACTTGGTATGATTTTTGGTTAAGGGCCCGTTTGGGATCAATGTTTGTGAAGGTTTAGACTTAAAGTAGGGATAAAATCTTTGTTTGGTATGAAAGTGTGAGCCTTAAATATAGGAACCAGCCCGTTAATTTTGCTTTGTATAAAAACTAATGTTTTAAAAACCAATTTTACCTGGTCGGTGGAACCGTGAACCGGCTCGGAGACTGGTCTGGATGTGACTGGGTTTTTATTTGTTTGAGAACCGGATTGAACCACCGGTTTTTCGTTGACCCGGGTTGACCTGGTTTGATAAACTCAGCCGGGTCCCGAATTTTTATAAAAAGAATATTTCAAATACTTTTTTTTTGATAAATTTTTTTAAGTTTTAATGATAAATTAAAGTGATAGTAATTAATATTAGTTAAAATAAAGTCAAAGTTAACTTAAAATATCAACTAATATTGTTTTATTTCTAGTATGATCTATGGTTAAGTCCATATATTAGCAACGTACTCTCTGTCGTTTACACATCTAATATAACTGGCTAATTTTCCTTTTTGTAAAAAATTTAGCAGTAGGTTGATGTAGATCTAGATTTTCGATTTGGGCTTTAAGATGTTAATGAAGATGTAAGTTATGGGTTTTAGATTTTCTTATTTGGTGAGTGGCGTTTGAAAGTATTATAAATCAGTTTGAACATGAAGATTGAAGAGTTCTATGAAGAGGTATAGCGGGAATTGCTTATTAAACAAGGAATTTTTAAGGGATTGCTTCATATTGATTCCATATTTACTTCACCAAAAAAAAATCTTAGAACCGTTTGATATCAGATTTGAGCTTGTCGGGTAAATAAAGATCTTTGAATTTTTTTCCCGAAAAGATGGTGGTTGCTGGATGTTGATGATTTCCAGATATTGATAAAAGATGTTGAAGTGGTTATGACAATTGACAATTAAATATGCCACATAAGCGTTAAAATTAATAAAAATGCCCGATAAGCAAATTTTACCTGTTGAATAGGTAGCAGGTCATTACATTTCTGATAATAAAAAAAATTTAAAAGTTAGTTTACTAGGTTGGTAATAAAATGCTATGGTTACCTAGATGTGTAAAATTGTAAAAGTATGTTGCTAATATATGGACTTAACCCTATGATCTATTACAAACTGTAATTATAAATTCATTATTTTTGAATACTTGTAATATAATGTTTTAAATATAAAACTAAAAATCATGAATAAAAAATACATATTTTCATCCGTTTTATTGAACGAAAGATAAGTTATAAGACAATTCAATACTACATACTAAATATAAAAAAAATATGCATATATATATATATATATGACTTGTGAATTTCGTTTATAATTCTTTTGTGAATTTCGTTTATATTTTTTATGGTATGAGTTATTCATTGCTTTTTTAGTATATTTGTTTTAGACGGTTTTGTCGTTGATGTTTGTTGTGGTCATATTATGCTTAAAAGAATATAACTTACACAAAAATAATTTATACTATGATCCGTTGAATTATTTGTGTTGGTTATATTACTAAGTATATTCTGATTGTCCGTAGTCTTATTATATATTTTTACCATAGTCTGATTGTCCATTGAATTATTTGTGTTAGTTATATCACTCAGTATATAAAAGTGCGTTCCTGTTTGTTGTGGTCATTAACATTTTTTATTTAGATAAATATTTGTAAGGGATTGTGATGAAGGTAGCAATAAGAGAAGATAAAATTTACTACTGTAATAATTTATCTCTAATAAGAGAGTATATTTATAGTTCAAATGTAAAAAAAAAAAAATATACAAACAAGTTTTTAAAAGCCCGCGTTACGCAACGAGGCGTTTTGTGTATCGTGTTTTTCACTATTATATGATCATAGTGTGTAGTGTGCTACTAAACCATATAATAACATTTTAAATCAACGTATTATGAATAATAGTGCAAGATAATAGCCCAAAAAAGTACCCAAAATAATCCACGTAATCCAATCCTCCTAACGATGTAATGCTACTGAACTTTCACATTTATAGCACTTTCATTTCCTGACATCATACTCAATCTGCGTTAAATTACATAATCTAATTGGCTTCTTGTAATTTTCGAAGTTTCCATGTCAGCTCAAAACCTGATCGACATTTTTATTACAAATAACTTATGGTGCTCAGATAATATATAAGTGTGGAATCTAAAACTTGATATTATAACTAAAAGGTAATTGTTAGATAGATTTAAAACCAATAGAGCTAAGAATACTGAAAATTATTATTTTATAGTTCATCACAATTTACAACACCTAGTCAACTTATGCACTTATGCTCAAAAGGCAAGCACAACCTACATAATAAATTTTATGTATTCTAATTTTATTGATCGTCGCCAATACTGAAGGTAATTCTGGTAGCCAATGAATGCTTCATCTTCAATATAACGACTCCGAGATAAATCTGCATTTAGGCTTAAAGCGTTAAATATGGCTAAACCAATAAGGTGTAGGCGTTAAGAAGAGTACACATGAGTAGAGAAAATGGTGTATTTAGATTCTACCTTATCAACTAAGCTAATATTCAAGCTATACTTAGAATATTGTCAACCGATTTAGATTCTAAATCATATCTACCCACTTGAAGATGATAATTAGTAAAGGTTTACCTTATGGAGATGGGAGGATATATTCCCCAAAGTATGACTTGGAATACCGATTCTGTAGAACCTGCAAATATCTATATTTAAATGTCCATATAAGTGAAAGACTCATTGGTCTACCAAAAGTCTGAACAATACGTGCATTTCCACTTTTTAGGTTTAGTATTGGGTTTTCGTTCAATATAAACAGCCTACTATTCTTTACAACTTTACATCTATGGGAAATTTTCGTGTTTAAGGGTCTTTTGTTTCAATTATCTATATTATAACATGCACTCGTATATTGAATCTACTAACAAAGTTTCGTCTTGAGCTCTATACACTTGCACACACCTACGTGGCTCTTTTTCATTTAGAAAGGGCCAGATATCCTGTATGACAGTAACAACATAGACACAAACAATTTCAAAATATGGAAGAGGTACAAAAGATAGCCCCAATTGTAAAATCTGATTTCGTAGATAAACTTTTTGGTTCACCAAGAAGTTTAAAATTACAAAAGTTGCTGATGAGTTTGTTGTTTTGTTGTCAAGGAAAGGAGTAGGGGACCATTTTATTTTATTTCAGTTCATGGACTTTTACTAAAATTCTACTTGAATTATAGTTTTTTCGATCTCCGAGTTTTTTAATGTTGATATTTGTAGATAAAGATTTGTTATGGGGTTGCTCCAGTTTTTTTTGCTATGGATAAAGATTTGTCATGTTACATATAAGTAACGAAATAAAGTACCTAATAGATAAGCTAGAGATTTGTATTTTGCTGTACTTTAAGGGCAATATCTAGCTTGTATGTCACATGTATGGTAACAATTCTATTGAAAGAGAAGATACACTTCTACCAATATCTGAGTTGGTAAAAAAGGGGGAATTCACATATAGGCAAGTGAGACTTGAATAAAGGTTACACACCTGTAGTATGGACATAAGAAGTCTAACAGCGTCTACTACAACAGGTAACTTGACGACGGGGATTAGAGTCATAACCTAATAATAAAGATCAAATTACGAAAAACAAAATCAATTCTTGATGGTAGGTCAGATTTGAAAAGACATATCTTTTCATAGGTAAGGAATGCAAACATGTGCTATATCAGTTTTGATTTTAAGATCAGTGCATTCATGCCCAGTTGAGCTTGAGCATTAGAAAAGCTTACTCAAACGCCCTTAACCTCATTATTCGAAACTATGTTTTACAGAAAAATAATTAAGCAGATTATATGTGTAACCTAAAAACCCATAAAACTAATTATTTTTCCTACCAATAACACACAATAAGCATGGAAAACAGTTTGATATAAAGAACCTTGATCATAACGCATAGTAAATTTCAAACCAAATAGGATATAAGATTCAGTATATAGGAACCTTGCACAAATCGAGTGAGTTATCAGTCCACGACCTTAACATGATCCGATTGCGTTTCTTATCACTATATTGAGTTATTGACACCAGGAGTCCATCACTGCAAAGATCTCGAGGGTCAGTCAAAAGTCATCTAAAAAACTCTGTAAATCTATGAAAAAGTACCTTTATATCTCCAACATGGCTGGAAACATTTTGGTATACCACTTTAGTCAAAAGTCAAAAGTGGTCAAGTCCATACATTTTGGTATACCACTTCAGGAAACACACATTTTGCCACACACCAGTTCTAGCAGAAGTGGTATATCAAAATTAAATTTCTCGCCGTAATCATACATGTAGTGAAAGATCAGGAGGTTGATGGCCAAGTCTATATTCATACTCGTAAAATAAGAGTTTATAATTATGATATTATGATTCATTAATTTACTGTCATAAGTTATACACCTGTTTGCAATTGTACATATGTAAGGGTGTTTGACGTTGCACTTTATAGTTGCATTACAACAGTCTCTCGTGTTTGGGAATATGGAAACTAACTACTGATCATTTGATTCGTTTTTATAGTAGCTACACTAAAAATTACTGTAATTTCCTCGTCTATCTGACATTGTACTCGCAAGTTCTTACATAAACAGAATTTTCAAAACACTAATCATATTTTCACAAACTAATACTTATAAATATGAGTAGTTGGATGTTGCCCGTTTCTGATTTAGCCCACAGATAAACCTGATTTTATAAAATGGATCCACATGTAGACGGGTAAAGGTTATAATAGGAATGGTTGTTGCTGAACACCTACAAATCTAAACGATTTTCAAAGATCGATAATGGGTCAAATAAGTCAAAGGTTGCAAATAGTTTCTTTTCAATGCATACAACCTTCTAAGACTTTTTTATCTAGAGTTCTGAGTTATTATGGTATTAAAGTTTATATTCGTAATCATAATTTACCTCTTAACTATTTAGGATAGATCGAGTTGTAATGCACATCAGCCTAAAAGCTTTGCAAAAAAATAAACAACTTGTTGGCAGATGTATAAAAAAGGTTAAGCAATAGTTAGACAGCGTGTCAAACACAACTGTGACAAACTATCAAAAAGCTTTGTTATTTTCACAGATGAAGATCTGAATGGTACCGTACATATTATGACTCCTGTACTTACGGAAGAAGCGCAATCGAAAAAATATCTTTAAATGAGGTTAGAACAAAAACTTTAACACCATACTGCATAAAATCATCAAACAAATCTGTTTAAGACAATTTTGGACTTAAAATATTTAGTACTACTTTCTCCACTCCAGTAATTAAAATTTTGTATCTTACGATAAACATGACCCATGCCATATTAATATCTCTAGTATCTAGATCATTATAATTCAAAAGAGTTGATTTTGAATAAAGCTTGTAAACGTACCTGTATTCCGTTCATTACACCATGACTGACAGACCCAAACTGAAGATAATATGCATGTGGTTCCATGAGATGAGACACATCAGCCGTCAAGTGGGATCACCAATTACTGCTCAAGTAAAACAAATTAGTAAACTCATACCATAGTCACATGGAACGCGGATCGCTTCGGTACGGGATCGCGGCACGGGATCGCGGTTCGCTATTTCTCAAAATCCGGTACGACAGGGGGTAGGCTCATTCGGGTACGCTTCGGGTCGGTGTACCATATATTTCGGTTCGGTGTCCCAAATACTTTGGTACAGCGTCCACAATAATAATAAACATAAAAAGATAAAACATTTCATTCGATTTAATACTTAATGATGAAGGAAAAACATAATTGAAAGGAAAACGTAATTGAAGGGAAAACATTTTGCAAAAAATTCAAACATAGAAGGAATCATATGATATCATTCCTCATCACGAAGATATGACTGTTTTCTTAATGCACTGAAGATATGTATTGATGTTTTAGGAGTGTTGTTTATATACTGTAAGAAATAAAAGTGCATTGTAATATAAGAAAACCTTTACTCTTCCCATGAAAACACATTTAAGAGCTTTCAAATCTGAAACAAACATTTATGAGCCTTGCCATTAACACACTTCGTATTAGATAGGAATCAAACACGTTTTCGAGGCCGGTAAATCGCCGATTTACAAAGTGTTGGATCGCGATCCGGTACGATTGGGAACGCCAATTGGGTACGATTGGGAACGACACTTTATGGGTTTTGGTTCGCGATCCATGGCGATCCGGATCGCGACCGTACCGCGATTGGGATCGCTCGTACCGGATCGAAATTCGCTTAGGGTTTGGCGAACCATGTGACTATGACTCATACCATACCACTTATTAATATCCATTTCAAACAAATAAGTAAATTAATACAAACGTGGATAGATATGGTTTTATGACTTCATGTCTTGCATAATTGAGTTCACTTCAAGCTATGGAATCATGAATGTAGCATCGAGGATTTTAGCATTAGCTACTACATGACAGATCTAATAGAAAATATCCCAAATAAGTAAAACAGGGCATAGAGCAAGAGTATAAGAAACACACTACTAATGTGTCATGATTGTATGTTATCATCTGTTACATACATATCAACCTCAATATACGTGTCTGCTTGAATGACCCTCACCTATTACAAAAGTAATTAGAACAGATTACGGTAGAAAGGTTATTCTGGCTTAAAAATGATAATTTTTTTAGAAACTCTCTATTAAAATATAACAAACATTACATTCTGAGCTTAAAAAGTTTAGTGTTATATAGGCAAACCAATCATGAATGGTTTGTACATCCACAAATAGAGAGTAAATTACAAAATATGTCACATGGTGTTTGGATAAAATAAAGAAGAGTATCCCTCGTTGACCCAGTCTGCACTAATGCTTCCTAATGGCAGCTTACTTTTAATTTTGCTCCATCGTCCATTACACATGACGCACCAAAGTTTAAAATTAAACACGAGTTTAATGTGATATAAAGTGGTTCTTAAAGTTCATGATCTGATAGGTTATGGCATACTCTTTGACTACTCAGAAGACATTACCTTAAAGTTAGTTCAATTGATGTATTCCAAGTAATGTATGTTCCTGTAAACACAATGTTAACGAATGAGACTTCCAAAATCCAAATCAACGTAAAACTTTAAGATTAAAAAAACAAAAGCTCTTTGAGAAACATATTATTAAGATTAAGAACAAACTTGGATGTGATGTGAGCCTTTATCCAGTACATTATCCAAGAGTCATTAGAACAAACTAATAATTAAGAAACATGTTACTGGATTTTCTCATCAATCGTAACTCCATCTAGAAGAGCATTAATACCCAGTTCATGTTAATTGACCAAATCCAAAACTATACATCTTGCTTGAAATTTTACCATTAGCTAAACATGAATCGTATATTAGTAAGCTTCATGTACTTTTTTTTACTAATCATCATGATCATCATCAACTAAGTGTATTAAACAAAAGATAAACCTTGATATAGAATAAAAGGTATCCAAATAGCTTTCAAACTAATTTGAACAAATAATCTTCTGTAATACTTTACACTAAAAATGAGCCACTATTTATTTCACACTTTTTCCTACAAATTCAGATTGCCCTGCACACATTTGAAAATAAAAACAATGAATAAGATTAAGTAATAAACTAATAACATGTTACCACTTTATAATCATCAAATCCAATACATCAGTATATAATTAAACAATTACCAAAGTTGGTACTGTTCTACTAATAATTCTTGACAATAACCGAGATTGTAATATTACCAAACGCTTGAATATCAATAGTTGGCTCATTTTAAGCTTCTGGTTGGACTCAAATAGGTCAATGTTCATAACAACTCATTAGGGACAAGACATCGAGTTTTAACTAACCTTCAACTTGTGGTATAGTTCAACACCGATCTTCATGGGTTCCTTGAAGCTGGAAGCACCAATAGGGATAATCGTAAATTCTTGCATGACAAGATTGTTTCCAGCGGGTGATCCACCATTAATGACATTGAATGTAGGTATGGGCAAAACCAAGTCCTTGTTTCCAGCTAAGTTTGCAATATGCTGAAAACAGAATTATACGGTTAAACAAAAGAATTTCTAGTAACACCATCAATGAGAAAAAAAATATCTTTGCTTTGTACTTGTATTTGTATAGAAGGCAGGTCCACGAGTGTAGACAATTCACCTTCATCAGGTGGCCATTATGAAAGCCTGAATCAAGCTTTCAGCTATACCCTGTTGTTCAGGTGTCCCTAAAATCACAGCCACAAGATCCACGGGATGATTTGGTATCAAATATCTCTACAAAAGCTCTTGATACCTATTAATAAACAAAACCCAAATTAGAACTGTGGAAAAAGATACTTAACCCTACATCTTATAAAACAAAAGTATACACCATATGGAAATGTAAGATATGATACTCCTCACCTTACAGATATTATTTACACATGCTCCACCTTTACTTACAAAAACCTTATATAAACCTATAATCAGTCATAAATTGAAAACCTAATAACTGATTATACATGTTTAAAAAACAATCGATATCAAACAAACATCAATAATTGTAGATAAAAGGAATCAAGACATCATGACTGACCCGTAGGGTTCTGATGGATTTGGGCGTGATGCGATTGGGCTAAACCACTAATTTGGATATGATTGCTCAATCGTTCAAGTTACCTGCACATATCCACCATCACCATGTGAGTAAGATTTTAGCTGAATTGGTTCTAAAATAGGTAATGCAGATATTGATTTATGGAACTGTGATACATGATAATCGATCGGGGTTAATGTTTGGGAATTTGTTCGGGAATTTGATCGGGGTTAATGTTCGGGATTTATGGAACAGTGTTTTTTTGTTAATCACGATACATGATTTATGGAACTGTGTTTATTTTAAGCAAGTGATAATGTTCGGGAATTTGTGAGCCCATAACTTAAGCCCATGTGCTGACTGGGATTAGTGCCCTAATAGATGACGTGGCAAATCCCTCCTCTTATATATAATAAAAGATATATATATATATATATATATATATATATATATATATATATATATATATATATATATATATATATATATATATATATATATATATATATATATATATATATATATATATATATATATATATATATATATATATATATATATAGAACCGGGTTGAACCGGTTGACCCGTAAATCGGTCACTAGACCGGGTCAATTAAAAAATCGGGTTTTAAAACATTGATAAAAAACTTACTACCGAGCTTACTTTTTAAAATTGATGTCAAATGTGTGGACCCATATGTCATTGTTACTACTCATTTTATGTTTTATATTATTAAATATATTTATTTTTATTATATATATTTTTTTAATTAATATTATAATATTATTTATATATTTTATCTCTACTACTTAAACCAAAATTAAATTCAAATCTTTCTCAATTTTCTAACTCATTACTTTATAAACCCACATTCAAAATAAAACCCGACTTTAAACCAAACGGACCCTAAAATTTAAAACGAACAAAAGATGTTTTTGCTTTTTAAAAATTAGCAGTAGCATGATACTTGCGTATAGGGGTGGGAATCATGTCGGGTTTGTCGGATTCGATTTATTCGAGTCTGGTCGAATTTGGATTGAGGGTAAATATAATTTATCTGAACCTTACTCGAGTTGAACTCGGGTTTGTCGGTTCGGGTCTATTCGGGTTCGGGTCAACCCGAGTATAGGTAAAACATAAAAAAAAACTTTTTTAATAGAATCTATATATAATTTAAATTTTAAAGATAAAAAAATTAAAAACATTTCTTATTCGGATCAATCGGGTTGACCCAAACCCGAATTAGACATAAATATTTTACCTGATGTTCGACCTAATTTTAAATTCGAGTTAGTCGGGTTTACCCAACTAACCCGAATTGAAATATCAACACGAGTAACCCGACCCGAATATATTCGGGTCAGGTTTCAGTCGGGTCAAATTCGAGTCAGGTCAATAATATTAACACCCCTACTTGCATAATGTGATGACAGTTATTGATGACTTTTCTTACAACAAATAATACTCTTTTTTATACAAAATGTTTTATTATTTTTTAAATTATTTCAATTTAAAATTATTATCACTATCCGTAAAGTTATTATTGAAGGGAGGTGATTTGCACACTTTTCAAATTGATTGGCACACTCAAATTTAGTGTGTCTTAACACATATGCCCTTAGATCACTTCTAATTATGTTTACTTTTGTAAGGGTATATGCGTCAAGACACACTAAATTTGAGTGTGCCAATCAATTTAAGGAGTGTGCAAATCACCTCTCATTATTGATATATATATATATATATATATATATATATACATATATATATATATATATATATATATATATATATATATATATATATATATATATATATATATATATATATATATATATATATATATATATATATATATATATATATATATATATATATATATATATATATATATATATATATATATATATATATATATATATATATATATATATATATATATATATAGGGGAGAGTTAAAATAAAAAGACCTTTTTTGGTGAGAATGATAACAAGGATTTTTAGCCAATCATTTAAAATCAATGGATAAGATCAATCCATATTCCTAACTAACTAACTAACTAACCACCAAAACACGATTTTAAAAAAGTCTTCAAAAAATTCTGAAAAAATTCCAAATGGTCGGATTTGTTGGTGCCTAAAAAAGTTGTGAATAAACGTTTTTTAATTTTGAGTTTTTTACGTTTTTCTGATGCACAAAAAACAAAATTTGATGCACAAACACGTGAATTTTGGTGTACAAAATTTTTTCATTCAAAAAATTTTCAATTTATTATAGTTTGATGCGGAATCATATTTTAAAGCAAAAAGTCAAAAGAAGTTGGGCATAAAAATGAATTCTTGATGCACAAAAAACCTAAAAAACGTAAAAGAAAACGTTTTTGTGCATCAAAATTCCGTTTTTGTGCATTAAAAAAGCGTAAAAAACTTCAAATTAAAAAAACTTTTTTCACAAAAGTTTTTTGCACCAACCTACCCGATCTACTAGAATTTTTTCATAATTTTTGAAGAACTTAAAAAAAACACGTTTAGATGGTTAGTTAGTTTGTTTGTTAGTTTGTTAGGATTTTGATTTAATCTCATCCATTGATTTTAAATCAATGGCTGAAAATCCTTCTTATCATTCTCACAAAAAAAAGTCTTTTTATTTGATCTCTCCCCTATATATATATATATATATATATATATATATATATATATATATATATATATATATATATAGAGATGGGATCAATAGAAAACCTTCCTTTGGTAGAAAACTTAGAAAACAATACAAATCCTCCTTTTTTTTCCTGGACCAAAACTACAGGGTGCCGAATTTAGTTAATCAATTCTTAGGGGTAAATTTTGCACACTTTTGAAACTTCCATCCCTCGGGTATTTAAAGCTCGTTTTTTTCCATTTTTCCTTTTTACTTCTTTATGTGTTAATGTGTTCTTCTCCGCAACGACCATATCCACCACAACCACCATATACACCATCACCATCGTTTCATCTTCGGTAACGGAAAAATAATGGATACATCTTTGGCGTCTTGAGCGGCGATGGTTATGATCTTTGGCGTCCTGAATAGGGATGTAGATGATCTCCGACGTCGTGTAACTAGTCAGGTTTGAAAGTAAGTTTTATTAAATGTAGTGTTATCATCAATTAGTGTTTAATGTATTTAGAATAATTTATTTTGTATTTCGCTTTTTTATAATCTAAATATGATAAAATCATGTTTAATATGATAACACGCAAGGTGCTTGATCAAACGTGTCAACTAAAATTTATAGGTGTGATGTACTATTACTGATGCAAGGATTAGGTTGGAGGTATTTGATTTAGCTTACGACCAGGGATTATGAAATTAGCAAATTTTGGAGAAGTATATAAGCTCTTTTTTATCGGTGCACGAGTTTGATAAATTTACACATCAACTATGTATGTTAAGATGTAGTTTTGTCATAGTTTATATAATGCTCAACTTAAGATACGTCATTATCACACAAACTTTAGATTGTGGCTTTTGTATAAGGCTGCAAAAAGAGATACGCTTTAATGGTTTATATCTAAGGAATATATTCGACCTTGATTATGACAAATTTGTTTTGAATAAACACTAGTGTGAGCTTAGAGCAACATATAGTGAGATCAGTGAGTAAGCGTGAATATGCATGCACTATGGGCGGTGTTGATTTCATGATATGTGGCACCATGTCTGTAAAACAGCCGAGCTGTGTAAACAAGTATTAGAATCTTATCATGAGTCCGAGTCTAGGTGCAAAATGGAGCATAAAACTTGTTAAAATGTATAAGCTCTATGTTTGTATTAATACTTTTAGCTTATCTTAAATCGAGTGCGTTTTTCGAGTAAGGGCTAGCTTGTTTTATTATGCCCTAAAGAAGATCGCTGAGCTATTCAAGCTCTTGAATCTAGCCCAAAAAGAAAAAAAGAAATGCCCCTTAGTTGGCATGTTATAGTTAAGGAACACTAGTAGTGTACATGTGAGCAATATACAAGTTCAATATTATTCATTTGCAAAATGACATAAATGAATATCCAGGTAACCAACACAAGGCGATAAGCACAAGACGAGAAGCACAATGCTAGAAGCACAAGACGATAAGCAAAATGCGAGAAGCATAAGACGAGAAGCACAAGGCATTAGAGTACAACATGTTCAATAAGGAAAATATAAACACGATATCAATGTAAACGAAGAAAGTTGTTCATTACCTTTGACGTATATCTGATTAAATTGATATGGAAGCTTGTAGTCCTCATTACTACTTTCCCAAGTTCAAGGGCCATTTGTATGGTATAGTTGTAGAAATGGAGTACTACTGATATGAGAATATGGATAAACCCAGAGGATGAGTCTGCACTATTAAATAATGTACTGAAAGATCAGTTGCATAAAAAAGTTTGCCGCCGATAAAGCTGGTATTTCAATTGATGGTCTCACCATCTGCACTACTTATCTGTTATCTGATAGTCAACGCTCCTCAGGTCAATCTTCCGCACGTAAATGGATTACCAGCTTTTTGCAAAGACAAATGCATTAAATCGCATTTTGTTTGACTTTTATTTTGCGGGTCTCAGAGATTTTTTATTTTGATGTAATATAACATAAGTTCCTGAACATCAAACTACGATATCACTAACTTATCGTCATTTTTTGTATGTACTATCATTATTGTTTTTTAGTAAAATTTTCTGTTTTTATTTATATAAATGTAGGGGCGTCAGCTACATCGCCTGCTTTTATTGGTTCTATTTTCAAACATTCTGATGCCCAACACGAAAATATACAAACAGATGCACAATAATATACAAACAGATACACTAATATATACAAATCTTGAAAATTAGTTATAGTAAATGTTTAATGCATTCATCAATATGGACAAACTTGACAAGGTGTCATTTACCGCAAAGAAATTTGTGTACATAGTAGACGAAATACATACATATATAGAATAATATACAAACAGATTCACTAAAATATACAAACGGATGCAATAAAAATATACAAAATGATGCAACGAAAGAATACAAACGGATGCAAAATAAGACTGTTAAAGTTGAGGTTGACATGATAGAAAAATTTTGTCCGCACATGTCATGAAATATCTTCTTGTAGTCAACGATAGCCTTTTGGTGATCTCACCGAAAACCATGACCAGCTTACCTGACTGATCCTCCAGATTTTTTTGATCTTTGATTTTGTTTTCTTCACAGAGTTTAACAAATGGCCCATATCGATCCCTGGCGCTCATTTATCAAAACAAAATACGCGCCTGCAACTTAGTATTTAGTTCCGATTACTGAAGCTGCTACGATCTTCACCGATCTTTTAGAAGTAACCACAAAAATTTATTCTTCCGTCCTGCAATTCCATTAGCTTTTAAGTTACTAGCTGCTTAACAACTTTTTGGATAAGCAAACCCAAACACAATTGGCTTGTGGGATGATATTAAGCAATAATTAACACAACAACAACACATAAGAAACCAAATAACAGCAGAAAATCAAATAATAATAAGAATGCTATTATCAGCAGTAGGTAACATATAAGTGCAAATGGCTTTTTATGGCCAAATTAAAGCTTATGAATAAGCTGCATATAAGCTCCTAAAAATTATGACTTGAAACAAAATAAATCTACCACCTAATCCACTTGTGTGCATATTTTATGGCCTAAATCCTCAGAATGCGCTACAACTTCTGCAAGTTTAAAGGATATTTTTGCCCAAATTTGCTCTCACACCTATCTGATATGACGCTAATGAACTATAAACCTATGAGACTTTTTTCAAATATAAAAGTAACTACAAACTATCATAAAGCAACCTTATATTATCAAATATTGAACATAACACTAGCAGAATAAAGCACTAATAACAAGAATAGCAGATTTTAGGAACAAGTTTATGTAAATTTGTAGGAAATAAGCTACAGTCCTATTTTTTTTAGGTTTTAAGGTAAACTAAAGGCAGATTAATGCTACTAATTAGTTGTCCACATGGATATTATTGGGAACTAAGAATCATCGTGCTAACATAATAGACAGACTCAAGATTACGATCATGGACATGGGATTTGTTACGATGAAAAGAGCATAATAGTTCTTTTATTTTGAGGATTTAAAAGAACTCAGTTCCACACCCAGCTTAGGATAATCCAAGAAAGATGAACATGCTATGTAGATAATTAAGGTACCTTTACATTTGGACATTTAGCACCCCAAGCAGCTTCTAAAATTGACTTCCCAATTAGATGAATTTATTACATTCAACTGTAGCATGTAACTTAAATACCACAAAGATGTAGCGGACAACAACTTTGATACCGAAAGCACATGTAACAACGAAAGGGTAGAAAGGGGCGTATATGCTAAAAAAGCAAAAAATTGTCTAGAATTTATCAAGTGACTATGAGACTAGCCTATGTAAGTTTGAAAGACTATGAACGTAAGACGGGTCTTAAAAAAATATTGGGTTCTTCAAATAGAAGTTCAGATAGGTTCGTTGACAACTGAATACCTACATTATTACTAGTGGATTTTCCATATGAATAAACATAATAGTCTGACATGACGAGGCTTCCCATTCCAAATCCTCGTCAAAATCCATGTTCCAACCAAATAAAAGGTTTTAACCATTACAAGAGACTGCTCTCAAGAACAGACGAGGGTGCATCTTTCTGCTTTGGTATCAGCCTCTTAAAATTTTTAGAAGTAATGCGTTATTATCCAAATAAACATAATACCCTATATAAAATACATCCAAACACTTCCCATAAGTTAATATCCAATCATTCACTATCTATAACCCATAATACAAATAACAACTATCACCGCATCTGCTGGTAGGTTGATTAAGATTATCAACTATTTTAGCCTCGTTTGTACAATTCTCAAACTGATGCCCTAGTACAATTCTCAAACCGATGCCCTAGTACAATTCTCAAACCGATGCCCTAGTACAATTCTCAAACCGATGCGTTAATACACTATTAGAACATAATAGTATTTATTAAAAAATTCTCTCTTACTTAATAACGGATGGATATCCAACTTTTGTCAAAAATCTTCCCTTACTTAGTTTGTGAAACAGGTAACACAAACTAGTTCCCTGTCCTAGATACGTTGTTTGCTTACTACTTTATCAAAAATGCAACATGCCGAATATCAACTTCAAACATATCATCTCCTCAATTTCACAACAGGTACACGACCAATAATGTGCACTATTTTAGTTATAATTGATCAACTTTTAAATAGCCATTCAATGTAGAGAGTAATCACCATTTCTTATTAAAACTGCTTAGGTGCATATTTACTTTTTTCAAATAAGACATTCAAAATATGCAACTTCAAACTACTCGCTCAAAACATTTGTAATAACACAAAATAATGGAAAAAATAAAAAATTATATGACTTACAGTTTTCTTCTGAATCTTCATGTTATGATTGACACTTTTTGTTAGAAATTCGTGAACTCATAGGACAGCTTCCATAAAATCTGGGTGGAATCAGCTCACAATAATCTCAACGTCGCTTTGGATCTGTCAAAACAATTCTAAAATATTATAATGGGTTGCCAGATGGTATTTCCTACTCATATATGTAACATTCCATGAGTTTTGATGCCCTACTATGATACAAATTGATGCACTGAAGTACGTGAAAGCGGATGCACCAAAATACCTCAAAGCGTATGCACTAAAGTATCTCAAAGCAGATGCCGTAGGTATCATAAAGTGGATGCACTAATTTTTTATCAAACAGATACACTAGAGTAACTCAAACGGATACAATTAATGTGTACTTTGTATAAACATTCATGGTTCACAGAATACCTTGGTTTTAAATTAATGTGTAAACGATAAATTACACAAACAAAGAAACAAATGGATGCATTAAAATATACAAACAAATACATTGAAATATACAGTTGCTGCTACACCAATTATTTTCTTCCATACATATGATAAGTAACTTATTTTAGACGAAGTTGTACAATTAACCAATTAAAGTGATTAAACTGCACAAGTGTGTTCTTTTCTTTTATCTGATATGAAGTGTGTGTGTGTGTGTGTGTGTGTGCTCAGAGGCGGAGCCAGAAAATCAAAATGTGGGGGGCAAAAAATTGTGCTTTTCCGTAATTCGTTAAAAAAAGAAACAGAAAAAGGTTATGTTGCAAAAAAACAGCTTGAGTTGCGTAATAGTTGCAAAAAAAATAACACGATTTATCATGTAAAATATCAGCTTAACTAGTGCAATATTAAAAGCTAAAAGAAACTACAACTTGTGTAGTGTGAAAAAAAAACAACAGAAGAATCTTACGAAAGAACTTAAAAGAAAACCCCTATATTTAGTTATAAGAAAAAATTACAACGTAAATGGCCAAGAAAGTTTACATGGGCCAATTTCAGGTTACCAAAAAACGTAGTCTTTTTATTATTTGTCATTTTGCAATATTGAATCGAACATAGCGCCTGATATTAAGCAAAACACAAATTAATTATTCTGAGTGAAAATGAGGTTCCTTTAAAATGTTTATATTCATCACAAAAAAAGTTACATTTATCGAGCAAAAACAAAAAAAAAGTATTAACGAATGCAAATGAATATGATATTTCTCTTCTATAATCAAACTATCCTTGTAAGAAGCTTGAACGGATCAGTAAGAAGCTCGAATGAGCCGAGCCTCAACGAGCTCGAGCCTAAGTTGTAGCTCGTTTATTAAACGAGCTCGAGCCCGAGCTTTACGTACAAAGCACGTTTGGGCTCGCGAGCCTAATGTTTTATATATGAGCTTCTTAACGAGCTTAATAACAAGCTTATTGACGAGCCTAATTTAGATATATTACGAGTCGAGCTCGAGCCAAATTTTATTTTTATATTGCCAAAGCGTATAAACGAGTCGAGCTCGAGCCGAGCCCGAGCTTTTCTACTAAGCTACGAGCCGAGCCTGAGCCTAAATAATAAGGCTCGAAACGAGCCGAGCTCGAGCTTTGTAAAACATAAACGAGCCGAGCTCGAGCTTGGCTTGTTTCCACCCCAATGTGATTTCCTAAAACAATATTAGAACTGTATTAACATGTGTTTAAAAGAAACGTAAAACATTATAATAGTACTCCCAATCTCACTTTCACGTGACTTTCCACTATCGAAAGAAAGTGATTTCCTAAAACAATATTAGAACATATGTATTAAAGAAAGAAACAAAGAGATAGCCTAACTTTCTTCGATTTTATTATCCAATCATATGCAGTTATGCCCTAATGGAAATTCAATACTACATCAATTCACACATTTCACAACAACATAACCAAATTAAACAAATAATCCAACAAAATCGATTTGAAAGAAGCTGATAACGAAAACTCACCCAATTTTGATCAAAACACTAACAACTACATAAAACAATGATCTATAACAAAACCCTAACCTTATGAATTGAAATAACCCGTTTCGATCCGTGAGAATTAGTAGTTCGATCGTCGTGTGCGTTTTTAATGAAAACGAATTAGTGCGTTATAGGTTGATCTGTGTGTGTTTTTATCCTCGTATGTGTGTGTTGTGTGGGAGTAAAAAATTGATCGGTGTTTGGTGGCTGAAAGAAGTGAGAATGAGAGGTTGGCAATTCTAACCCCTCTAACTTTTGTTGATTTTCTATTTTTACCCTGCGTTTTCATATATTACACAATCTATCTTATAAGTTTGTTTTCTAAGTTTTCTACCAACATTAAGTTTTCTCTAGATCCCACCCCTATATATATATATATATATATATATATATATATATATATATATATATATATATATATATATATATATATATATATATAACCGTAAAGCATTGCGTTTGGAAAGTTTTAATTTTAAAGTACTCGCAATCATGACGCACGAATGCCTGACTTTATTATTAAGGTAGTGATATGCACACGGAGAGTTTTCTATCTGCATACATAAATTTGATTTAAAATGACGTATATGCCCCTGAGTGGTTTTCATCTTTGCCTGTATTTGTTTTCTATCATCAAAATTACAACAACCAGAGATTATTTTTTAATTTTTATAAACAAAATAATAAAATCTGCTACAAATAAAAAGGAACCAAATATTATTTTGGATAAATTAACCATTTATGTGACAGATAATGACCACAAAAATAACTTTATAGTTCTTATTCCACTAAAAATCAACATTGTCATAAAACCTTAAAAGTGTAGATTGCATTTGGAATAAAACATTCTACATTTTATTATAAGTACAATTATCAAATCAAGGTAGTTTTAAAATTGTGAATATAAATGATGAATCAACAATTATTATGGGTTTTGGTATAAGAGACGTCCACTTGCTGTCTTGAAATGTTCAATGTGTCAACGACTAACAACTGAAGTAGATCGGTGTCGGGATTAAGCAAAACTTTAAAGTTCAAATAAGCATACAAGACTTTTCAAAAAAAAAAGGCATACAAGAAAAAAAATAATCCTACAATATATAGAGCTTTGGTGGTTGAATCGATGAATAATAAAATTTTATGCTATTAAGCTATGTAAATAATGATTTTTGAGGTGGGTTGGTGATTATAGAATGAGTGGGACTGTAAGAGTTTTGGGTTTTGGGAGTGGTTGGCGTCAGAAAGTAGTTTCAAAATCGTCACATAAGATTTTGAGACTTTGACATCAAAAACTCTTTGGCATCATATTTATGGAGTAACGGTTGTCACGAGAAAAAAAATGGTTTCAAAAAGGTATAATGAGCACACAAATACCCACTTTATAACTAAAATAAAAAAACAAAAAAAATAGAAAACCTTTGGCGTCGACTGGTGGGGTTGACACGAGACCCTTTGACGCGACATCCAGAGTCGTACGCCAAGGATAAACTAACATCAAAGGCTACCGGCCTACCTAGTAGCTTACCGCTCCCCTTGCTCTAAAAATGAAAAATTTCTTAACCAAAAAGATGATAAATTAGTGTTTTAGAAAAGGCAAGGATAAAAATGGTGGCACTCCTGTCCAGGTACCTAGTAGCTTACCGCTCTCCTTGCTCTAAAAAAAAAAAATTTCTTAACCAAAAAGATGATAAATTAGTGTTTTAGAAAAGGCAAGGATAAAAATGTGATCTTTACACTAAAATTCTGTGTAGATAAATTTACTTTTTGTCTCATACTACCCTTTTATGACAAACTGGTTCATATTACAACAATATTCAAATATCCCAAACACGTTGTATTGTACGGAGTATATCGTATTGTATCTATATAAATTTACCATAATGGACGTTGTTATTCACGAATAGTAAATTATCATGGTAAAAGATAAAATACTAGAGTTGAATTATTTACATTTTTGTTTTTACTTATAATTTAAAAGACTAATTTTAATCATTATGTAAATCAAATCTTATAAAAGAAACATGGATGAGTCATTTTAGCCAAAATGTTAAATAAAATTGAAAAAAAATGACATTGGGATTAAAATTATAAATTTTTCGAACTAATTTTTATCGATTGTGATATTTTAGTAGTGGAAAAAAATAATAATATATCACTAGTGATAAAAATCAGTTCAAAAATTTTACAAATTTTGTCTTTTCACTCGAGTTTTGAAACTTTTAAACTTTTTGATAAAAATATTCTCTCTATGTTTTTTTTAATCTTTAATCTCTATATTTAGATTCAGCCAAAATAGTTGACAGATATTTGTTTCTTAAATGCATTATAACTTTATACTGTTTTGGGAAGTATTTGCTACAGTAGTTTTATAATTTTTTATTCTATTTGAGCGGGAAAACAACTTTGACACGTGTCCCTTTTGCTCATCTTCCACCGTTTGTTAGCATAGATCTTCTACCCTCATGTAACTCATTTACCAACATACACCAAATCAGATCTTCTCCTAATTGAAACCCGATACAAAAAACTTCGATTCTTATGCCCCTAATTACTCAGATCAACAAACCAAAAAGAATATTTACTCACTTAATCATGTTATCAAAGAAAGCTATGGTGCAAGGTGATTTGATGAATCAAATTGATTATGTAAGTTCATGAACCCTAATTAAATTTTTAGATGTTTAGTGTCGTTATATTCTTAAGTTTCTTTTATTTCAAGGTTGGGTTTTGGGTTAGGACCCTTGGGGACGTCGGGCATCTCAGTGAGGAGCGACAACAAATGGTGGTCGGATAAGTAATCAGTATAAAGTCGGCCATAATACTCATGCCAGGGATGGACTGATGAACAACCTCAAATGCGGGTAAATCTAAACTTTTCAAGTGTTTAGGATGTTTCGAATAGTGACTCTAAAAGAATTAACTTTTGAGTTATGAAATTCTTAACTTAGGAGGTGGTTGTATGTGCTATCTAATTTATTTTATGTGATGTTGAATAAATTAGACTTTTGGTTTTGGTATATTGTGGAAATTGTAAAGATATGTTGTAATTTTTTGTTTTGTTTTTGTTTTTTTAATGATAATAGGCTGACCAATTATGGGTCTTTATTTCGAATTTGTGTTGTGGATATGGAACCAAAAACAATGGAGGTAAGTTCATGTTTGATGTTATTGTGGGAAACGGTGTATACTTTTATTATTTGTAATCCGTTTTTAATAAACGTATACACCGTTTCCCACAGTAACATCACACATGAACTTACCTCCATTGTTTTCGGTTCCATATCCACAAAACAAATTCAAAGAAAGCTCAAGAGTTTAATCAAGAATACGGTTCTTAATGATTCAGACAATACATGGCTATGGGACTCGAAGAAAGCTCCTTTTTACTGTTAGAGATGCTCGTGGAAAAATAGATGATGTCTATCTTCCTGGTGAAGAGTCAGAATCTAGATGGTGTAGGCTCATTCCTAAGAAGGTTAACATCTTTATATGGCGAGTTCTTCGTGATCGTTTACCCACTCGCTGGAACCTTAGTCGAAGGGGAGTTGAGATTGCTTTTATTACTTGCCCTCTTTGTAATAATGGGGTTGAAACGTCTTACCATACACTGTGAGTGTGTTCCTAGCTACTTCTTTATGGATTCGAGTGTTTAAATGGTTAGACCATAACCTTCCTGATATCTCCAACTTACGAGGTTTGTTCTCTTGGGTCGATGCGCTTCATACCTCTTCACAATGGAAAGACATCATTGAAGTTGTGTGTAGTGTTGTTTTATGGTCTCTATGGAGCTTCCACAATGATACAATCTTTAGAGATACCCACCCTAAGTGTAGCATTTTATACGACAAGGTTGTAGATTTTTCTTTTCGTTGGTATTCTTCGAGAAACAAGTTGTCTACCATCTCTTAGGGCAATTGGATTAGAAACCCTATTGAGGTTTATACTTTGTAATTTTCTAGCTACTTGCTAGTTCTTTAATAAAAATTTGTCGTTAAAAAAAACAAACAAAATATAAAGACGGAAAATAAATAACAATAATAAAGAAAGCAGTAAAACTAAGACGACATAATTATAAACGATAATTGAATAAAACAATAAAATAATAAAAAGACTTACTATATCACCAACAAGTCGAGGCACGCGTAAGGCACGCTTAGAACAAAAGAGCCGAGGCACGTGTTTGACACGCTTCCCTTAAAACATATTCATCGTTTGTTTCCCAGGGTACAACAGCCGAAACAGTAAGTTGTACTGTCGGACTTAACAAAACTACCTGAAATTTCACCTTATCAGATGCGTACTCCGTTGGAAATCAATAATAATACTTATTCATATGATGTGTGAAAAAGTTATGAAATTAGGCCTCTATTTATACATGATGTAGGTAAATCGTACACGTTTTAGGAAAAACGTGTATGTGGCAAGTATTAAGTATCACGATTTAGAAAAACCGTAAAATCGAATAAGTGCGAGTTCGTTCTCGGCGGAGGTGTATGTGTTATATGCTAATTATATAAAAACAATGTTTAGATTAGTGTCATTTTTGGGTTTGAGAACAGAGAAAATTAAAAGACGAGTTACACTACGATTAAACTACGACGTGGAACGTAAAACGTAAACGTAATGACGTAAAACGCGACGAAAATAAACAAAATTAAACTAAAATTAAATTAAAAATTAAAACTAAGTTTAAAATAATATAAATAAGAATAAAAATTCAATAAATAAATTTTAAAACTTATTATCAATTAAATATTCAATTTTAAATGCTAATTAAATCCCTAATATTAAATACAATTAACAAAAAGTCCAAAATTATATTTTATCAAACTAAAATCTTACTTATATTAATTAAACACTAAAAAGTATTTTTCCTAAATTTTTAAAACTAATTTCCTATTTTTAAAAGGCTAAAAACACTTTTTAAACTAAAATAATTATAAAAAATAATAAAATAATGAGAAAAATAAATTTACTTTTTGAAAAATCCTAAATTACTTAACTTATCATGAGAAAAATGAAAAAAGTTGAAGAAAGTAATTTTAGGTCTAATAAGACAAAAACAATTTAATTAAAAACTAATTTAAACTTAAAATAATTCAAAAAATAATATAGTAAAGGGAAAAATGAAATTATTTTTCTAAAAATCTTAAAATAAATTACTTAAACTAAGAAAATTGGAAAAACTGAAAATCACTACTTTTACCCACTAAAGACAAAAATAGAATTAAGAAAAATCTGTTTTAACTTAAAATAATGCTAAAAAATAAATAAATACTCAGAAAATTAAAATAACTTTTCTAAAAATCTTAAAATAAATATCTTAAACTAGGAAAATTTGAAAATCTGAAAAATACTTAAAATCTATCACTAAAGACAAAAAAGATCAAATCTGATAGTGACACCTTGAACTACTTTGTCTGGTAGCCAAGCAGTGGTAAGATTAGTACTAGCAGTGGGAACTTCTTCCCGCTGCTCTAACACAGAAAAACGAATTTGCTTTTTGAGAGCTTGATTGTTGGTGTTTTTGGAATACAAAGGCACCCCCACACTCAGTGGAGTGTGGGGAGTCAAGATAAGGCAAAAAACACACAAGTTAAACACAAGAATAATACACAAATAAGCATAATCAGTTACTGCATACAGAAACATGGGTCTGGTGTGGTCAGCTGATGTAATTGGCAATCAAGTGAGTTTTAAGTTATACAAACTTGATTTCAAGCATACCAAAATCACAATCCAAGGCATACAATCCTAAACTAACATGAATATCAACTGATGACCAAGATTTCACACCTTAAAACCCAAAATCAAACTTACTTAGGCCTACTGATGAATTAGACAGATTTATCTAGAAATACTGAGTTTTTATACTACAACTTTGAAATAAAACACATAACCTATTTATGCTACCTTAACTAAGAATGTGCAGGCAAGAATAAGTAGTTCTAAGTGTCACCCTAGACCTAAACCAGTCAAACCAAACACCCTTAAAATCTATCTTAACTAAAAAAATTTCAGAGTTCTTACTCAAAACACTTCCAAATTGACTATAAATTATCCTAACATGCATCCAATCAAATTAGTAACCATAAACAAACAATAAACTAGCATACAAACAGATTATACACAAAATCTAACAAACTAAAAAATAATTCAGGGAGTTCAAACCTTACCAATCTTTGACCCTTTAAGGCCAAAGGTAATAGGTGATGCCACCAGCTAGAATCTTTTTAGCATGAGCAACTTATGTAGAGAGCCCTTTCTGGTTGGTCTACAACAGACCAAAGGGGACAATATCTTAAAAAAGAAAAGAAATGGAGGGAGTGTGGTGTGGAAGTCTACAACAGACAAATCCAACACCACCTCTTGTTACTTGATAAAATACAACACAAAGAAAGAGATAACAAGTTCCAAAAAGCTGCTCAAAAGCTTTTGCCAAGAGCTTTTGAGTGGCTTTTTGTAACAGTGAGTATGCAATAATACAAGATTTTTGAAAAACCTTAAAATTGACTTATGAAAAACTTTTGAAAAAAAAGGTAACCAACAATGACCAACACGAATCTGAAGTCAAGCACAAAGATCCACTATTACTTCCTTGTGCACGTGGGTTCAAGGTCCGTGGTCTCAAACACTTTTGTTAAAAGCCTTTTTCTCCAACAGACACTTGGAAACCAAAAAGTATTTTTGGTTTGATAAACTAACAACTAAACTTTTGTAGGAAAAATAAAAAGATTACACTAAAAGAATTGAAAAGGAACTCAGTGCTGCACATTCAAACATTTCACTTTCATTACATTGAAAAAAATGTACAAAACTGGAACAAGAGGATTCGCAAGTCGAATGCCTCTTTAAATACTAGTCTATGATCATTCTAGAACAAAGAAAACCCTAAATGAAGAATCCATGATTTGCCCGTGGTCTTCTTAGTTTGAAAGTGGTCAAATTGGCTCTCATGTGATCGTCCTTGGTTTGACAGCTGGTAGAAGTGATATGAGCCCTTCATTTTGACTTTGGGAGTAAGAAAAATGTTTTGGGCGTTGGATTTCTGCCAAGATTCGTATGTGCCCAAAATGGTGTAACAGGGGAGGTACATGGGACCATTAGGAGTCACGGGGGAGTTGGTTTGGTGAGTGGGTTTTGGTGAGGATAGGATTAATTAAGGTTCTAGAGCTAATTAGGTAAAAATCCTTTGGTTTGATATGAATTTGGGATTACGGTTCGTGGGTTTAAGGGGGAGGGTGAATAGTTTGTTTAAATCTGGATTAGGGGTAGTAATTATGTTTCCCACGTTTTCTTTTTATTTAAACAGAGTTTAAAAAGTCTATAATAAAAAAGTATTAGTGGAATGGGGATGTGGCGATAGAGGTGATGTGGAGGCGTGTAAGTGGAGGAGAGGTGTACTGGGGTGAGGTGGCCTAGTGTGGTTGGTTGGTTTAGGTTTTGATGTCTGGGCAAAATAAGTCCCTCACTTCCCAAAATGTTGTCATTCCAAGTTTGTAGCAGATTTCTTCCATTCCCTTTGTATATAAAATTGACAAACTTGTAAATTTTGGCACATGGTATTTATAAACTTGTATCAAGGACCATTTATGTACATTTTGCATTCTTCAAGGGCTATTAGTGTAATATCTTGACATTTTAGGGACCCTAGTGTAATATTTGAGTTTTACAAGGGTATAAAATGATAAGTCTTCAATTCTTGAGGGACCAATCTTGACAATCTTAAAAATTTCAAGGTCTTCTTTGGAAATTCATCGTTCGGGTCCGGTTCTTTGTGCGGATTCGTTTCCCGTGTTCGATTTTGCTTGATTCTTGTTCTCTTTTGTTGATTTCACGATATTCGTACCTAAAATACACAATGAACAAACACAAGCATATATTGGGGTATTTTGTGATATTTATAAGCGTTTTAAGCCCGATTTGGACGGTGAGACTATGTATAAATGCAGTCTCATCAATACACAATAGACTCCCTTCAGTTTACTCATCCCACCAATGTGGGATAAAAAAATAAACTATTTTTTCTCTTTAAGCATGATACCAAATGCCTAACTTTGAGACACGATCTCTCATTCACATCAGCTTTATTTTGGACACATACAGGCTCATTGGGAAGCTCTCTTCAAGGAGAACGTGAACCTATAAAATATCACTAATATATATGATACATACATAATTGTGTCCAAAGTTGGTCAAAAGTTATTTTACCAACAATATTTTCCAACAATTCCCCACATGAATAGAGATCGGATGTAATACATAAAAGTTTCAATAAAATTCCAACAGTTGAATCTTACATAGGATAGGTAGGTGTGACCCTTTGAACCTTTCCTTGTGAGATGCACTTGGTCTCCTAGATCTAAGTAGACGCGATGTCTTTGAACTTAGCCTCTTTTACGTAGACGACAATACACACTCACATAAGACTCTCCCTGACATTGTCAAGTCCTCATAGTCGTGTTCGTTATGGTCATGAACACTAGCCTGGTTCTGCAAGAGCTCTTAGAAATTGCGCCCCCACAATTTCCTTCGAAGCGACACCTACTTCTCTCTCACATAGGTGATTTCATCTTGAATCATTAAAAACATATGTTTTATGATTTCATCTTGAATCATCATGATTTATGATTTCATCCTGAATCATTTAAGCCATATGTTTAACCTCTCAATAAGTCACATTTTTCTAGGAACGGACTAGGAAAGTTAATGTATTAAGTAACTCCCTTATATTGACGTGACTTCCCCCACATTTCTATGATTAGGTTGTCCTATTGAACCCAAATCTTGCGATATCCAGTCAAATGGGTTAGCTTTTCCTTCATAGAAACCCATTCCTTCAAGGGATTTAGTCACATTCCTTTAGACGACTTACTAACTAACTCTCTGCTTAAGCCTTTCGTAAGCGGATCTGCGATTTTATCCTTTGACTTTACATAGTCAATTGAGATAACTCCTATTGAGATTAGTTGTCGTACCGAATTATGTCAACGACGGATATGTCTAGAATTTCCATTATACATTGTGCTATGAGCTCTGTCAATTTCTGATTGACTATCACAGTGAATACTAATGGCCGTTACCAGTTTAGGACACCTGGGTATGTCCTCTACGAATTGACGTAGCCATTCCGCCTCTTCTCCGCATTTATCTGACGCGATAAATTCTGATTCCATCGTGGACTTAGCTATTACAGTTTGCTTGGAATACTTCCAAGATATAGCGGCCCCTCTTACTGTAAATACATATCCACTTGTCGATCTAGAATCCTTTATGTCAGATATCCAATTTGCATCACTGTATCCTTCAATAACAGCTAGATATCTAGCATAATTCAGTCCATAATCACGACTGTATCTCAAATAATGAAGTACCCTAGTCATAGCTTTCCAATGTGCATTACTTGGATTACTAGTATATCTATTTAGCCTGCTAACAGCATATGGTAAGTCAGGTCGGGTACATGTCATCAAATACATTAACATGTCAATAATTCTTGAATACTCTAATTGGGCAACACATGCGCCTCTATTTTTAGATAGATGCAAGCTGGTTTCAATTGGAGTTCTAGCTAGGCCGGAATCCCCCGCATTATGAGTATCGAGAATTTTGTCCATATAATGTGTTTGACTTAATGCAAGTCCACTCTGAGTTCGTATGATCTTTATTCCAAGGACCACATCAGCCAAACACGTATCTTTCATGTCAGACTTTGATTTCAACATGTCTTTAGTAGACTTGATCATCTTGTCGTTACTGCCAACGATAAACATATCATCAACATAAAGACACAAGATTACATATCCACTATTCATGTCTTTGACATAAACACACTTGTCGCATTCATTAATATTGAATGCATCATCTAGCATGGCGTGATCAAACTTTTGATGCCATTGTTTTGGAGCTTGCTTTAAGACATACAATGACTTAACAAGCCTACAAACTTTTCTCTCTTGTCCAGGAGCCATGAAACCCTCGGATTGGTTCGTGTATATTTCTTCTTCTAAATCTCCGTTTAGAAAAGCCGTTTTCACATCCATTTGGTGAACTTCTAAATTTCTTAATGCGGCAATAGCAATAATCATTATAATATAAGTTATTCGTGTAACAGGCGAATAAGTATCAAAATAATCTAGACCTTCGCGTTGTCTAAATCCTTTGATTACCAATCTTGCTTTATACTTGTCAATGGTGCCATCATCTTTCATCTTTTTCTTGAAGATCCATTTATAAGCTAGTGGTTTACAACCAGGATGTAAATCCACAAGCTTCCAAGTATGATTTTGTAAAATAGACTCTATTCCATTGTTAATCGCTTCTTTCCATCGAGGCCCTTCTGAAGAATTTATCGCTTTTTGATAAGAAGTGGGTTCATTTTATACCATAAAAGAAACAAAATCAGGTCCAAATGAATTCTCGGTTCTCGCCTGTTTGCTTCTTCTAGGTTCAACCTCTTCTTCCTCGGGTTGATCTTGTCTCTCATCTTGGAGATCATTATCATCTCGTTGTCTCTTATCTTGGACAACTGCATCATCTATTCTAAATGTGCTTTCATTCTCCTTCTTTAAACAAGGAAATATGTTTTCAAAGAAGGACGCATTCCTTGATTCCATAACTATGTTCTTGTGTATATCTGGATTTTTCGAATCATGTACAATGAAATGATACGCACTGCTATTTTTAGCATATCCAATAAATATACAATCCATAGATTTAAGTCCAATCGTATGGTCCATAGGTGTCGGCACAACTACCTTGGCTAGACACCCCCTCACTCGTAAGTACTGGTATGATGGTTTTCTTCCCATCCATAGTTCATATGGAGTTTCCTCTTTATCCTTATGAGGTATTGATAGGTGTGTAAACACCCATCCTTTTTACCACTTAATTACAATAATAACCGAGCCAAAACGTGTATTTTATGTCTTTTATGTCGGAATTATGCGTGGTTTGTGTTTTTGTTGTGATCTAGGACGAAATTGTGAAAAGTGGAGAAAACACGGCATTCACGGGCTTTTATTGAAGAAAAAGATGAAAGATGAAGTCGAGAAGTCAAGAGTGCAAAAAGAACGGAAGTCCAAGACCAATTCTGAAGATTTATCGAAGAAAAAGTCGAAAGACGGAAGTTTACTTAAAGCCAAAGAACTCAATTCTATTTTATTGAAGAATTAAAAGACGAGTTCAAAGAAATCCCAAGCCAAAAGTCATTAAAGTCCAAGATTAAAGAAGATTTTAAGGCTTAAGGACTAATGGTGCAATTAACAAAAAGATTAAGAAGAAATGACTAAGCATGCAATTATGGAGAAAGGAAAGAGGGGAGGAAGCTTCCTAAGCATTCCTTAATCCTCCCCTATTTATAGATTAGTTCTTAATCATTTTCATTTTGTTGGCTAATAGTGACAATTAGTTCTTCCACTTTTAATTACCTTGTCATTTAAATACTTGTCAAATTTAAATATTGTCTTGCACCTTAATTACCATTTAATTTTAAGTAAGTTTTTCTTTTAATTCTTGTTAATCTTTATCTTCATTGTTAATCCCTCATTCTACCTTTCTTAATCTTTGATTTTTATTGTTATGTTCATGTTCATGCTCTTGTGTTCTTATTTTGATCAAAGTGGGTTTTGATTATCTTGATTAGTTTTGTTAGATTTATTGTTTTGGATTGATTGTTTATGATTAATAGTTGTTTATTTGATAGTTTGATTTATTCTTGTGGTTGATTTGCTTTAGTTTTGTTTAGATTTGTGTGATTTTGTTTTCCTTGTTCTTCGGGGTATTTGTTCTTTTGTTTCTGATCTTCCCAGGAAAAACAAACCAAGAATCATTCCGAGTAAAGGGTTGTGCTGACTATTCCGTATAAAGGTCCTCCATCCGGAATATTAATTATTCCGCATAGGCTTAATATTCCGAATATAGCATTATTCAGCATAAGGGAATTATTCAGCATAAGGGAAATATTCAGCATAAGGGAAATATTCCGCATAAGGGAAATATTCCGCATAAGGGATATTCCGCATAAGGGATTATTCCGCATAAGCCTGGTATTCCGCATAGAGGGAGTATTCCGAATAGGGGACTTATTCCAGGTAGGTGACAATATTCCGGATAGGAACCTTATTCTGAGTAAGACTTTTATTCCGAACAGCGGTTTATTCCGGATAAGGTAATTTTTAGTTTCTTTAATTTCAGTTTTTAATTTTCTGCTTTTTAATTTCGAGCCTTATTTTTCCCGCCTTTTTAATTAGTTGCACTTTAAATTTACTTGCCTTGGATTTATTTTAGCCTTGCCTTAGTTTTAAGTTTTAGTTGCGTTTTAAGTTTGCCTTAGTTAGATTTAAGTTTGCGTTATTTACATTTAGTGCCCTTTAATTTTAGTCACGCTTTTAAATACTTGCACCATTTAATTTAAA
Organism: Glebionis coronaria; assembly: GCA_025667525.1. Classification (NCBI taxonomy): domain Eukaryota; kingdom Viridiplantae; phylum Streptophyta; class Magnoliopsida; order Asterales; family Asteraceae; genus Glebionis; species Glebionis coronaria. Next base: position 580,750,776 of record CM046879.1, read on the forward strand.
TTAGATTTAGATTTACTTTTAAGTGCCCATTTACTTTTATGTTTTGCACTTTTCAATTACTACAACGACACAACTATTTGTTTCTACCAAAGAACGACAGTCACACATAGAACCTAGATCAATTCGATTAGACCACAACAACGAACTTAATTTTTGTACGGGGTGTCAAAGCCTTGTATCAAATGGCGCCGCTGCCGGGTCTTTTTGTAAAGATTAACGGTTTTCTGTGAGAGACGCGTTGCTTTTTGGGACCCGTTCACTTGTGAGCGTTATTTTTCTTGCATAAAAAATTCAAAAAATCATAAAAATTAAAAATTGCTAAAAATCCATAAAAATTAAAAATTTCAAAAATCCAAAAAGATTTTATTTTTATTGTGTATATATATTGTCTTTGCGTTTGGTATTGTTTTCTTTTGTCTTTGTAGGTGTATGCGTACTAGATCTTCTAATTATCAAGAGCCCGAGACTCGAGAAGATTTAAGTATGTCAGGTGTTAACAACAACAATAATCCACCGCACCTCAACAATAACAACAATGTTCTTCCACAGCCCGATCTTCGGACAATGGAGGAGCTTTGTCAACCTACCATGTTTGGACGAGGAGGACCGATTGCGCCGATGCAAATCACGGCTCCGGAGTTTTCGTTGAAGCACCACATGATTCAGCAAGTGCAAACTAATCCATTCGCCGGAATGCCTGATGATGATGCCAACAAACACCTCGACAAGTTCATTACAATTACCCAAAGCATGAAGTTGCCTGGTGCCACAATGGATGTTCTTCGCCTACAACTCTTCCCACCTACTCTATCACATCATGCCGAGAAATGGTTTGATCGTCTCCCGAAGAATTCAATTCACACTTGGGATGACATGACTCAATGCTTTTTGTCGCGCTACTTTCCACCATCCATGGTCACGAGCCTTCGCAATCAAATCAGCGGTTTCATGCAAGATCCCGATGAATCTCTTTTTGATGCTTGGGAAAGATATAATGTCTTGATTGATCGTTGTCCAAACCACAACATGCTCCCTGTGACCTTAATTGATACTTTCTACAACGGATTGACTTTTCGAGATCGTGATACGATTAATGCAGACGCTGGTGACACATTTATGAAAAAGAGACCCGAGGAGTGTAGAGAGTTAATTGAGAACATGACTACTCACCACAAAAACTAGGATTCCTCCGCTTCTTCAAGGAACAACCGGAGATTCAATGTTTCTTCCACCTCAGCAAACCCTGATATGACCGAACTCACCCGCATGATGACTGAAATGAGCAAAAGTATCACGCTTCTCGCTTCAAACCAACAACAACAACAACAAGTTAAAGCGGTTGTCAATCCTTGTGAAACATGCGGCGGTCCACACTCATACACCGATTGTCCTTCGACTCAAGGAAATCCGGAAAATGTGTATGTAGCTTATGGTAATTATTCACCGGAAAATTACCAAGCTCGACCTCAAGGGGATAGAAATTTGCTGAGTTACCGGTCCAACAACTACCTTTCACCCGGTTTTTTTCCTCAAAACCAAAACCCCACCAACAACTACAATAGAAGCAACCAAATACCACCAAGAGCTTCTAATCCTTATCACCCACCCGCTCAACAAGCCCCACCCATTAATCCCGATGGTGAAGCCATCATGAGAACCCAAGGTGAGCAAATTGTGAGAACCCGTACTTTCCCAACATTATTTTATTCTTTTTATTCGTGCTTCTTGAATTTTTCCAATGTATTACGTTTTCTTGAATACTTTATATGTAAATCGTGAGATTTTTAAATTATACTTTTAAGTATTATTTTGTTCATTGACAATGCTTCATATGGAATTATAATTTTATTTTTTTTTATATTTAATTTAAATCAAAGTTTTTGATTTAAAATCACCCGCCTGTGTTTTGCAACGAGTTTATTCAAATCAATGTACAACGAGAATTCCTAGTGATCGCGATACCGACGGATGCCCAAAATTTTACGTTTACTTATCGATTGTTTCGATAATTAATATTTTCGATGATGTCGTTTTAATTACGTATTAAGTCGTGTCGAGAACTCGTATAATCATTTTTACGATGCATTGTAACTTTGAAAAGTATTTTTACGAAACCCGAGCCCCGTAAATATTTTTAATATTTACCAATAACCATTTTCTACCCTTAAAAACTATTAATTGTATTTAGATCCACAAGTTTGCAAATTGGCAACTTTGGTCCCTCCACTACCTACCATATATAAACCCATTTCTTCCACTTCAACTCACACATAAACACATTTAAAAAAAAATCACCACTCCTCCCTCCCCTCTCCATTTTACCGCCACTCCACCACCACAATCCACCACCATCCATCATGATTTGACAAAATCTAAGTAAAGACCCATTCTTAGAATTTAATTGTGATTCTAATGATACAAAAATTTCTTACATGCATCAAGATTTCAAGAACTTATGATTTTATGGTTGTATGATGTTGTAATCATCTTGCATATGTTATATTTGGTAAGATTATCATGTTTTGATCCTTAAAAGTCTTGTTCTTAATCTTTGATTTTTGTTAGATTTTTCATACAAGTGTTTTTAGGAGTGTTTGGTTGATGGGTATGATAGTATAGTGATCCTAGGGGTATGGTAATGATTGGTTTTGAGTGAAAAATAGATTTGTCATGTTTTCTAAAAAGCTAATTTGGGACAGCAGCCTTAAACAGTATGTTTCGTGGGTTTAAGGTCTGTGAAAGACTTAGATTATTTGAAATTGTTGTAGAGTTTTCCGAGACGGTCGTTTTGGTATAAGATAGAGCTTATAACTCATTACGAGTCAAAAGTTATGCTAGTTTTAGTTTTCGTGTACCGGGAGACGCAAGTCGGCACAATCCGAAATTGTGGCTGATTTTGGGTCGACTCTCGGGGACTTTAGGCTTGGTTAGATAGTTGATACTACTGATTTTCAAAGTTTACAAACTGAGTTTGATGAGTCTAGTAGTGGTTTCAAAAGACGGATTGTCGGGTTAGTACTTTTAAAGTGGTCCAAACGGTTTTACAAAACAAGTGTACAAATCTGTCCTAAAATTTGGAGTCGAGTAAAGCGGCGAGCTGATGGATTTTAAAGTGTGAACTTTGGCTCAAATTTTGGTGAGGTCTTATACAGGTTATAAGTGACCTTGACACCAATTTTCATGTAAAACGGACAAGTCTAGATAGGGTAGATCGGTGTGTACATTCGGGGTGTACTTGCTGATTTTTATTTTGGACACGTAGTTCAATGCTTGTGTTGCGTGAGTTTGAGTGTTCACCATCGGACATGGTGACTTACTCAAGTGCTTAGTCATTATATAAATGACTTAGCTACTGGTCCAAATAAGGGTAAAGGATAGTTTGACTTGCGTTGACTTGACGTCGTATGACGAGTCATTTTCAAGTGTTCAAGTGTTTTAACGAGTAACGTTGGATAAATGGGTAGTATGAATTCATTTGATTCGTGTCAATGGTTTTGAAACGTGTATACTTTGAAAACATTTGAGTCATGTTATATTTGGTATATATATCGATATTGAGTTCGAGTCTTAACGCGCGCCTTATTGTGATAGGTTGCGGTTTTCGTGTTTTCCCCGGGCATCCATATCGTCGGTGATCGTCTCACTACATTGTTTCTACTCAGTTGCTGAGTACCGTGATTGACTTAACACGTGGCTAAGGGCCACGAAATTTCTAAGGATCAAGGAGGAGGAATTGTTTAATTTGCGTGTTTGGATTAATTCCTACTTGTTATGAAGGTATAGTCACTCCTAGCATTTTAGTTTTGATGTTACTAGTACTTTGATTCTTTTTATTCATGAATTTTGAATTCCTTGGGTGAAACTCACTGAGATTATAGATACTTAGGGCATATTAGGACTTAGGACACTTGCGTGGCAATTTGATATAGCCTAAGTGTTGTTTGATTGAGGTTAGGTAGCTAAATGGAGTTGTTTTTGTAGTATGGAAATCACCACAGAAACAAACAGGTCATGGCAAATTTTTCTTAAACATATGACCTTGTTTTTATTTGAAAAATGGATACCCACTGATGTGATTAGTATGTGTTGAGTTGGATGGAAACGGGAAGTGTCCGGATGAGTTCGAAACGGTCGTTTTACTAAACTAGGTCAAATCTGAATGTTATGCTTAAAACGTGGGTAAATTGACTTGGGTAAAAAGGATTAATTTATGATTTTATGACTTTTTACAGTAGCTACAAATATAATAAAACTTCTCTTTTTGGTTTCGTGTCAAAATCTTTTACCGATTGGGATTTATGCTTAATCTACCGTAAGGTACGAAAGACGTTTACAACTTTCTGTTTTGACAGTGTGTCACTAAAAGTGCATTTCCCGTTGATTGAAAATAGTTCTAGGGCTGTTCTTTCCCAACTTTTAAAGGTAAGATAAATACCTATACATGTCAAGAAATTTCACCTCCTGTACTATTATAGATTTTTAGATATGACCAAATCTTCTCAGCCTTTTTCAGAAAACTGAATGCAGTCCCTTGTTTTGGTTTTTCAAACCGAGTCTTAAACGTGTTCGGAACCCACACATAAATGCTTGGACCATCATAAAAGGTTGATATTAGGTTATTACAGTAGGTTCAAGGTGTTGGGTCAAAATTTTAACTTAAGCTTAGGTCTCACCATCGCACGCAAGTTACCTAGTCATACTATGTCCCACCACTTCTAAAACGTTATTGCTTCATTGAACGCATTCTTATTACGCGTCACCATTGCATAGGTCCGTGAAGACTTCTTTATGCTCAGACCCTTTTACCTTGTGATTACTTACTAAAGGTGAGTTCATAGCCCCTTTTACTACTTGTACATTGTTTCTAAACGCGGGGTGAGATTTTACATGGTGGAACACATACATTTAAAAAAACTGTATGCTATTCAGAACTTGTATGCTATTCAGACTTGTATGCTTTCCAACAGTTTTCATTGATATTATTGCTTATAGTTAATAGCCTTAAGTTTCCTCTCTTGATCATGAACCGTTAATTGTCCCGTATGCTTTGCGCTAAGCGCGAATGTTGTGGGTGGATCCATCGGGATTGACAATCCCCGTCCCGATTACCTTGACGCACTTACATTTGTTTATACTTGAGTATTTAGGCTGAGTACTCCCTAGAGGAACTTACTTTGAGTTAAGCTTCGGTTCATGAACTAAACATCAATAATATTGGTTTCAGATTATGGTTAATGATCATAACCATTTTCTCTATTTACTTGTTTTACAAATGAATGCTTGTGTTCCACGCCTTTATTGCTAAACCTATGAATTTCACTCAACTTTGTGTTGACAATTTTATATGTTTAATCTCAGGTATTATTACTTAGCTTTGCTTGGATGGGAGCCCGCAGGATATTATCGCAGCTTGGAGATTTCTGTGATGCTTTTAAAAGACTGGTTTTAGTATAAAGTGTCAGAAATTTATTATATCTTTTGGGAAACTTTATGTTATAAATCATGATGAAATAATATATCTTTCCGCGTATAAAACTCTGGGACCTATGTTTAAAACTCTGATCATTTATGATGTGATATATATGCTTTTATTACGTCAGCTTTGTGTCAACTGTAATTCATTGTTTCTTGTATGACGTGTTACCCCCTCGTTACCTAGTTGTTCCATGTCAGATTTTGGGGGTCTCACAGATTGGTATCAGAGCGATGGTTATAGGGAACTGATCGTTTTTCAAAACTTAGTCTATAACCGAAAGTTCAAATATTTTATTGTTTCTAAGTGTCAAACACAGAATTTGCCATTGATGTTCGATATCTTCGCGGGTAACTCTCTAATCCTTATTATTTACTTTTAATTATCGTTGTAGTATTTCATCTCTTGATTACATTTTGAAATATTACTTTACGCTAATGACGATAATTACTATGTCTTTTCAAAGCCTATGTGCTTCATGAAATATCATTGAATGTTACTGTGATTACATCTGCCTATACCGTATTTCTTGAATTCTTGTTCTTGTTGATCTTATTGCAATGATATTATATCGTTATGACGTTACATACTTGTATTCAGAGCGCGTATGCTGCCGACTTTTCATACTCATTTTTCTGAGTACTATTGCTATTTCATTTATGCGTGATACGACTGACTTTATATGCTCGTTCGGTTTGAACCGTCTGTTTTTCTTGACTCGTTGATACGTGTTGTGCATACTATCGCGATACCATTGTTCGGGATTGAATAAGTGTTGTTTTCGATGAACTTCTGATTTTCATTCTACTACCGTGTGTGTTGCTTTCATTGTTTATTTCCCTTAAAATATCTACTTAGATACGCAGATTTTCTTTCTGACCATTCATAATTGAATGTCTAGTCTACAGACCATTGTGTAGCTCAATGTGTCTCCCAGAAAGACTAAAGGACATCGTGTGAGTCTCACATCTCGAAGAATTTGTTAAATCAGTGCTGAATAATATTGTGGGTTTTCATAATCTTGATTTACCTTTACGCCACCGTTTTACGCGACACTTGTACATGGATTACATCTTACTTCATTGACCATTCTACGTTTCGATTTCAACTTAGAACATCCGTTGTACCTTGAACACATAATCGTCATTTATTATGTGATGATCGTTTCGAATACGATCCTACTTGTATCCTCCCTTTTCATTGAACCTCTTTGCTCCAGGAATGCCACTTGTTATTGTCCCGTTTCTTTCTCGATATATCTTGTGATTTTGGAAATCATGCCACCAAGAGACCTTTCTGCATTGCATCTTGCAGCCAAAGACACGGATGATATGCGTCGTTTTTTTTTATGTCTCCGATTATCGTTGGCATTCTTGAACCATTTCTATACTGTGTTTTCTTTACATGACTAATTATACAGTTTACCTTCTTTCGTCTTTATGGAATCCACAAGTCCTATGTGTACATTAATTTTGAGTTATCATGAAATTTAGATTTAATTTCAAGCTGTGTCGAAAAATATACTTTGTACAGAAACTTTACAGGAAGTTTAACAGTGTCGAGAAAATATTTTTATAACTTTAGACATAAAAATATATATATTTCTACATGTTGAGACCTCCGTTTAGGACATAAAATTCGACCAGTAAACTTTAAAGTCGAGCAAGTTACGCTCATTTGAGATTGTAAAATCTAAGAAGTTATTTTTTGAATAATGATAAAATATCATTTTGTTAACAGATTTAATGCCAGGGCATTTTCGTCCATTTTTATTCCGTTTCAAGTCTCGGGTAAAACTAGAAAGTTGTTCAAACAATTGTTTTATATCGAAATGCATTAGACTTTGAGTCTTAGAATATCGTTTAGTGATTTAATTGGTCTAGTCAAACCCAAAGGTCAAAACTAATAAAAGTTAAAAACATGGATTGAAGCGTTTTTGAGTTCGTTTGAGCTCGTAAAACTTTAACTAATGATATTTTGCAAACTAAAAACAATGATTGCGTTTGAAAAGAATAGAATAGTAACTTTGAGTTCGGTCATACATGTACCTAGATCTTGAACTTTTGAAATTCGGTAACTTCCTAATATAGAAGCTTTTCGAAGTGATTGTACTATTTGTTAACTGATACCCTACTTTCTTAAAAAGTATATTTTTGTCAAATAAATTACGATGTGCACATACGGATTCCTTATTCCTTCTTTTATTTATGACTTATTTGTCATTCCATTGTCTTTCTTTGCTTCTATCGTACCACTGATTTGGACCGAGATTTGAAGATCTTTCTTTCATATCGTTTGTTATCATGTTGACACGTGTCTCCTGACGATTTCGGCTAAACCTCTTGAAACCTAATCACCTTGTAACCATTTTATTGGTTGTCTTGAACTACTCCTTATTTCCCTCTTGTAACCCACTCGCTACTTTATAAACTATTGTCATGTTACCATACAACTCAAACTGGTCTTGTTTGCGAATCATATTACAAAAGGTTTCATTTGGGCTTTCTTAAATAGTTGACTGCTATCTTATAAAATTAACTTATATTAATTTTACAATGTATTTCACAAATTGTTCTAATACGGTCTTATAAAGAACCCTTGTAACTATACGAATTGTCGATTTAAAACAGTTAGACAGTAACTTACTAGCAAATAGTTTCATAAACTATTTTGATTTCTGTTTTTACAAATGGCATTATATACATATTTTAAATAATATGACCTGTAATACTGGTTTGACGAAGATGAGCATCGCATTGCTAGTCCTAAATTATGCATGGCCTGATCACCTATGCTTAATTTAGAAGGAGCCATGCAAGGCCAAATAGTAGTCGCCTTAAATATTTAACCTAGAATCAACTTTTTAGTTATGTTGTTTAAAATGTTTGATAAAATAAAGTTTTGAAAACTTTTACATTTTATGCGAGTAGCAACAGTTTGCAACATACACATATGAACTATTATCTTTTCTTGAACTAAGTACATGCCTCGAGCACATATTTCCTTACTCAACGACCTTTGTTTTACCTGTTACCTCATCATCCTCATGATACGATTTTCGTTACCATTTGCCTAAATTCTTACCATTGATACCCGACTTGAAAGTTTCAACGTTGCTATGCTCCTACATCGATTGACCATCTCTATCTATTTTGGTAGACCTTCGAAACGTCTCTGGATGCGATTAGTGATTTATGACTGGACGTGAACGATGATTACGTGTAATTGCCATGATATGTGTTAAGATACTATCGTCTTGAAATTTCATTCGTGTGAATCATGTGTTGATTTCGCCTTTCATTGCTAATGTTGTTCATCTTACTGGAACTTCTCTCAATTGACTTCTTAAGAATTTTCTTTGATTCGAAAATTCGTTGTGTGGCTTTTCCCTTTCGATCGTATTTCGACCACCGAGAACTTAATAAGCCGTTATTGGTGACGCCAACCGCACTCGTGAATTTTGCTATAATCCTTGTTTCTTATTATTTTTATTATTGACGTGACTATTCTACCACGTTTGTTAAGAATTGATACGACTTCCGTCTTATTCCTTTGTATATTGCTCGCATACAGATTGTTGACCTTTATATGATTCACATTCGTTGCTGTCTTGTCACCTTTTGAAAACCAGAAACTGTTACGTGTTTATCGTTTGATATCTTAAACACTTTCTTTAATTTCTAAAAAAATAAAAATTATTATTAATTTTTAAGAACATTTTATACATTTTATCAAATGTTTAAATTACCAAAATAACTGTTTCAAGTTAAGTATCGGATCTATATATCCTCTTTGGTAAATTTACCTAATGTTTCAAAGGATATCAAGCTGTATCTTTTAAAGTATTTGATTATATCATACTTTATTGTCAACCTAATGAAATTATTTAAATTAATTTATAATTTCTAACAATGATTCAAAATAACTTGGAAAAAAAAAACTGATTTTTCTAATGGTAACGATAAACCTGAGGTTTTAACAATAATTTCATGCGGTCATCCAAAAGTTCTTAAGCCGATCAGGATAACTATTTTGAACTGTTCTACTTTTACTTTGAAGTCCTGATCAAGAAAAAAAAAAAGATTTGACAATTGTTTACCCATTCATTTTATATAGAGTTTGATTTTTAAATCACTACATCTGGTAAAATTTTCTTTTAATTAAGAAAATATTTACACTGAGTTTTTAAAGTAATCCCAAATGCTAGACAACTGATTGAGACAACTTGTATTTTAAATGATCATATGTTATTCATTTTCTTTTCCCTTCTATTTCGCTTGTGACTGGATTATTTACGTTTTAAGATTGTCACGTTTTACAGTTGCACGATTTGCGACCCCTTGTTGATTTACAATCTTGGTTCATTTTATCGCACTTTGCCTGTTTAAACGATTCTTGTGTTCATTCTTGTTAGTTTATCGCACGTATTTCCAACAACTCTATCTCTTGATGTATCTCCGTATTGAAAGATCGTTATCCTAATCCAATACTGAAAAGTTGTACGAAAAGGAGTTAAGAAACTGAAGCATAGTGAATTCTAACCGTTAAGATTCGTCATGGTACGGAAGTTTACCTGGGATGCAATGAATTTTGTTCTACACATTGTACCTCCTCTTGTTTGCATCTTCTACTGTTTTCAGGAGAACTCTGGGGGACCAGAGTTCCTTTAGGGGGGAAGACTGTGAGAACCCGTACTTTCCCAACATTATTTTATTCTTTTTATTCGTGCTTCTTGAATTTTTCCAATGTATTACGTTTTCTTGAATACTTTATATGTAAATCCTGAGATTTTTAAATTATACTTTTAAGTATTATTTTGTTCATTGACAATGCTTCATATGGAATTATAAAAAAAAAATTTTATTTTTTTTTCATATTTAATTTAAATCAAAGTTTTTGATTTAAAATCACCCGCCTGCGTTTTGCAACGAGTTTATTCAAATCAATGTACAACGAGAATTCCTAGTGATCGCGATACCGACGGATGCCCAAAATTTTATGTTTACTTATCGATTGTTTCGATAATTAATATTTTCGATGATGTCGTTTTAATTACGTATTAAGTCGTGTCGAGAACTCGTATAATCATTTTTACGATGCATTGTAACTTTGAAAAGTATTTTTACGAAACCCGAGCCCCGTAAATATTTTTAATATTTACCAATAACCACTTTCTACCGTTAAAAACAATTAATTATATTTAGATCCACAAGTTTGTAAATTGGCAACTTTGGTCCCTCCACTACCTACCATATATAAACCCATTTCTTCCACTTCAACTCACACATAAACACATTTAAAAAAAAATCACCACTCCTCCCTCCCCTCTCAATTTTACCGCCACTCCACCACCACAATCCACCACCATCCATCATGATTTGACAAAATCAAAATAAAGACCCATTCTTAGAATTTAATTGTGATTCTAATGATACAAAAATTTCTTACATGCATCAAGATTTCAAGAACTTATGATTTTATGGTTGTATGATGTTGTAATCATCTTGCATATGTTATATTTGGTAAGATTATCATGTTTTGATCCTTAAAAGTCTTGTTTTTAATCTTTGATTTTTGTTAGATTTTTCATACAAGTGTTTTTAGGAGTGTTTGGTTGATGGGTATGATAGTATAGTGATCCTAGGGGTATGGGAATGATTGGTTTTGAGTGAAAAATAGATTTGTCATGTTTTCTAAAAAGCTAATTTGGGACAGCAGCCTTAAACAGTATGTTTCGTGGGTTTAAGGTCTGTGAAAGACTTAGATTATTTGAAATTGTTGTAGAGTTTTCCGAGACGGTCGTTTTGGTATAAGATAGAGCTTATAACTCATTACGAGTCAAAAGTTATGCTAGTTTTAGTTTTCGTGTACCGGGAGACGCAAGTCGGCACAATCCGAAATTGTGGCTGATTTTGGGTCGACTCTCGGGGACTTTAGGCTTGGTTAGATAGTTGATACTACTGATTTTCAAAGTTTACAAACTGAGTTTGATGAGTCTAGTAGTGGTTTCAAAAGACGGATTGTCGGGTTAGTACTTTTAAAGTGGTCCAAACGGTTTTACAAAACAAGTGTACAAATCTGTCCTAAAATTTGGAGTCGAGTAAAGCGGCGAGCTGATGGATTTTAAAGTGTGAACTTTGGCTCAAATTTTGGTGAGGTCTTATACAGGTTATAAGTGACCTTGACACCAATTTTCATGTAAAACGGACAAGTCTAGATAGGGTAGATCGGTGTGTACATTCGGGGTGTACTTGCTGATTTTTATTTTGGACACGTAGTTCAATGCTTGTGTTGCGTGAGTTTGAGTGTTCACCATCGGACATGGTGACTTACTCAAGTGCTTAGTCATTATATAAATGACTTAACTACTGGTCCAAATAAGGGTAAAGGATAGTTTGACTTGCGTTGACTTGACGTCGTATGACGAGTCATTTTCAAGTGTTCAAGTGTTTTAACGAGTAACGTTGGATAAATGGGTAGTATGAATTCATTTGATTCATGTCAATGGTTTTGAAACGTGTATACTTTGAAAACATTTGAGTCATGTTATATTTGGTATATATGTCGATATTGAGTTCGAGTCTTAACGCGCGCCTTATTGTGATAGGTTGCGGTTTTCGTGTTTTCCCCGGGCATCCATATCGTCGGTGATCGTCTCACTACATTGTTTCTACTCAGTTGCTGAGTACCGTGATTGACTTAACACGTGGCTAAGGGCCACGAAATTTCTAAGGATCAAGGAGGAGGAATTGTTTAATTTGCGTGTTTGGATTAATTCCTACTTGTTATGAAGGTATAGTCACTCCTAGCATTTTAGTTTTGATGTTACTAGTACTTTGATTCTTTTTATTCATGAATTTTGAATTCCTTGGGTGAAACTCACTGAGATTATAGATACTTAGGGCATATTAGGACTTAGGACACTTGCGTGGCAATTTGATATAGCCTAAGTGTTGTTTGATTGAGGTTAGGTAGCTAAATGGAGTTGTTTTTGTAGTATGGAAATCACCACAGAAACAAACAGGTCATGGCAAATTTTTCTTAAACATATGACCTTGTTTTTATTTGAAAAATGGATACCCACTGATGTGATTAGTATGTGTTGAGTTGGATGGAAACGGGAAGTGTCCGGATGAGTTCGAAACGGTCGTTTTACTAAACTAGGTCAAATCTGAATGTTATGCTTAAAACGTGGGTAAATTGACTTGGGTAAAAAGGATTAATTTATGATTTTATGACTTTTTACAGTATCTACAAATATAATAAAACTTCTCTTTTTGGTTTCGTGTCAAAATATTTTACCGATTGGGATTTATGCTTAATCTACCGTAAGGTACGAAAGACGTTTACAACTTTCTGTTTTGACAGTCTGTCACTAAAAGTGCATTTCCCGTTGATTGAAAATAGTTCTAGGGCTGTTCTTTCCCAACTTTTAAAGGTAAGATAAATACCTATACATGTCAAGAAATTTCACCTCCTGTACTATTATAGATTTTTAGATATGACCAAATCTTCTCAGCCTTTTTCAGAAAACTGAATGTAGTCCCTTGTTTTGGTTTTTCAAACCGAGTCTTAAACGTGTTCGGAACCCACACATAAATGCTTGGACCATCATAAAAGGTTGATATTAGGTTATTACAGTAGGTTCAAGGTGTTGGGTCAAAATTTTAATTTAAGCTTAGGTCTCACCATCGCACGCAAGTTACCTAGTCATACTATGTCCCACCACTTCTAAAACGTTATTGCTTCATTGAACGCATTCTTATTACGCGTCACCATTGCATAGGTCCGTGAAGACTTCTTTTTGCTCAGCCCCTTTTACCTTGTGATTACTTACTAAAGGTGAGTTCATAGCCCCTTTTACTACTTGTACATTGTTTCTAAACGCGGGGTGAGATTTTACATGGTGGAACACATCCATTTAAAAAAACTGTATGCTATTCAGAACTTGTATGCTATTCAGACTTGTATGCTTTCCAACAGTTTTCATTGATATTATTGCTTATAGTTAATAGCCTTAAGTTTCCTCTCTTGATCATGAACCGTTAATTGTCCCGTATGCTTTGCGCTAAGCGCAAATGTTGTGGGTGGATCCATCGGGATTGACAATCCCCGTCCCGATTACCTTGACGCACTTACATTTGTTTATACTTGAGTATTTAGGCTGAATACTCCCTAGAGGAACTTACTTTGAGTTAAGCTTCGGTTCATGAACTAAACAGCAATAATATTGGTTTCAGATTATGGTTAATGATCATAACCATTTTCTCTATTTACTTATTTTACAAATGAATGCTTGTGTTCCACGCCTTTATTGCTAAACCTATGAATTTCACTCAACTTTGTGTTGACGATTTTACATGTTTAATCTCAGGTATTATTACTTAGCTTTGCTTGGATGGGAGCCCGCAGGATATTATCGCAGCTTGGAGATTTCTGTGATGCTTTTAAAAGACTGGTTTTAGTATAAAGTGTCAGAAATTTATTATATCTTTTGGGCAACTTTATGTTATAAATCATGATGAAATAATATATCTTTCCGCGTATAAAACTCTGGGACCTATGTTTAAAACTCTGATCATTTATGATGTGATATATATGCTTTTATTACGTCAGCTTTGTGTCAACTGTAATTCATTGTTTCTTGTACTATGACGTGTTACCCCCTCGTTACCTAGTTGTTCCATGTCAGATTTTGGGGGTCTCACACAAATCAAGAATCTTCAGAGCCAAATTATCAATCTGAAAGGAGATATCACAAAGCAAGGGAATGAGATAAGATCCTAGCTTCGAGATAACATCCAATCCTCCTTCAGCAATCAAACAAATGATTTGAAGAATATGCTTGCTAGTTTCTTGCCCGCCGCTCAATCTTCTACTTCGAGTTCTCTACCTTCAAACACCGTCACCAATCCGCGAGCAAATGTGAGTGCTATTACTACTCGTAGTGGAATTACCATTGTCGATCCACCTATCCCGCCCCCATCATCTACACCTCCTACACCACCATTTATCCCTACTCCTCCTACACCTAGTATTAGTGCTCCATTACCGTCTCCGCCTCGTCATAATGATGTCTCTAGGAAGGAACCTTCAACATCTCAACCTTTACCTTCACCTACACCTTCACCACCCAAACCCAATATCCCTTATCCTTTGCGTTTAGGCAAGACCAAAATGCTAACCAAGGATGACTCTGAAGTGTCACGCTATGTGAAGATGATCTCTCAAATGAACTTCAACATTAGCTTTCTTGAAGCACTTGTCCACATGCTGAAATTTGTCAAAGCATTCAAGGAATTGCTTAACAAGAAGGAAAAGTTTATTGAGCTCGCCAACACACGCTTAAATGAAAACTGCTCTGCAGTTATTCTTAAAGAACTTCCGAAAAATCTTGGAGATCCCGGTCGTTTTGTGTTGCCTTGCGTTTTCAACAAAACTGAAGAATTTACTGCCCTTGCTGATCTCGGGGCCAGTATTAATCTTATGCCTTTGAGTGTTTGGAAAACACTATCATTGCCCGACCTCACACCAACAAAGATGACTCTTGAACTTGCAAATCGCACTCTCGCTTACCCCGTTGGTATAGCCGAAGATGTGTTCATCAAAGTTGGCACATTTACTTTCCCGGTCAACTTTGTCGTTGTTGATTATGAAATGGACCCTCGTATTCCTTTAATACTTGGTCGGCCATTCTTGAGAACCGGACGAGCTCTAGTTGATGTTGCCGAAGGTGAGTTAATCTTACGAGTCGGGGATGATGCACAAGTGTTTAAAATGGGGAAGCTTACAAGCAAATCCTATGGACGAGAATCAGTGAATATGATTAATGTGCTTGATGACTTTGTTGTCTACAATAATCCTCTATTCGACTCTTGCATTGATAATCCACTTTTTCAAGATGATGTGGATGATTCTCTATCCAATTTGGACGCTTCTCCCATTTATAATTCTCCACCGGTCTTTGATGCTTATGATGATGAGTCTAGCTCAGATTCGGATGATTATGATGACCTTAATTCTGAGTATCCCGAGATGCCTACATATGATGATTTCGATGAGGCTGATACTCTTTCGAGCGATTCTTCCCATGATGAAGATCCTCCGCCATCACTCGATCCTACTTTGGACGATTACTCATTTGAGGAAGAGGTTGGAAGCTTCCTCCTCTCTTTCTTCTTTCTTTCTTTCTCGTTTAGTCCTCAGTCTTCTTAATTCTTTGACTTTTTCGACTTTTGTCTCGGGATTACTTTAAACTCGTCTTGCGATTTCTTCATAAATTAGACTTGAGTTCTTCGGCTTTATTAAACTTTCGTCTTTGGACTTTTTCTTCGATAAATCTTCAGAATAGGCCTTGGACTTCCGTTCTTTTTGCACTCTTGATTTCTTGACTTCGTCTTTTGTCTTTTTTTTCTTCGATAAAAGCCCGTGAAAGCCCGTGTTTTGTTCCCTTTTTACATTTTGATCCTAAAATCACAACAAAAACACAAACCACGCATAATTCCTACATTTACGACATAAAATACACGTTATGGTCTTGCTTTCATTATAATTAAGTGGTAAAAGGATGAGTGTTTTCACACCTATCAAATCCCCTACACTTGACCATTGCAATGTCCTCATGCAATGCATTAATTACAAAGCAAGATTACACTTTTCATCATAATCAATCCACATTGGCCTTTATTAAAGAAATAGAAAATAACAAAACAAGTAAAGAAACCAAAGACTTACCTTAGGGTTTTGGAATGTCATGAATGATTATCATCCTCAAGTTTCACGTTCCGCATACCAAGCTTAAAAACGAGATCATTGTTATTATAAGTTAGCAAACTAACATGAACTCATGTGGGCCAATTATTTCCTTAGACTCGCTTATTCCTAGGTGTATCTCTTATATTTTATTATTGTCTTGAATGATCACGAGGATGCATTGTTGACTTATTTTGATAGTTATCAAGGCTGAAAATAAAGTGGGACGATTTAATCAATAGTTAGCTAAAGGACAAAATCTTTTAAAACTGCTTCTCGGGACCTCATAAAGTTCATATCTTCGCATAACTCGCTTCACGATTTGAGACCTTTCTCGGACCGATATTTGGCATTGAATTCATACTTCAAATCTTGAGAGACGTTCATGAAATAATAGTCTTCTCTTCATAATAGGAATTTCTTCACTTGAAGTTTTAAGAGATTCTTCATACTTGGACCACGACTTCTTCATTTTTCTCCAATATTTATTTGGGATTTTGATATACAACGATCCGCCTCCTTTTAGGACTTGGATCTATTTATCCTCATACCTTGTTAGGGTCTTTTTAGATAGACTTCTCCATGATCTTTATGGGAGTATTTGCTTTTCGTCGTGTGTCTCGATCCTTCATATTGATTTTTGATAAATGATTCTTCACATCACTTTGGATCTTTAGCAACAAAATGTAGCCCTCATGCCTTGTTAGGGCCTTTTTGGACTCGCCAATCTTCGCATCCCGCTTCAATAAGTTATGCCTTGGTTATGAACTCTAATCAATACCGAGCAACTTTTAAACGATCTTGGGCTAGAAGCTAAGTAACTTTTCAAATCGTACAACCTTATTTATTGCAGATAAATTTATTAACAAGCGATGGGAGAAAAAGCTCATAATTAACTCACATAAATTCACGAAAGAATACCAAACTTATAATTGACTCTATCATCTCTCGTTCTACATAATTTAAAATCTCAAGGAATGAGATTCGTGGATGCTTAGCCAATTAAATCAAAGTTTTGGGTTTTCGAGTCATCTATAGGATCTTGCAAAATCTTAGACTTTTTCAAGTTTAGAATTTGCATTTTAAAGTTCCCTTGATAAACGACTCTCTTAGGAACTTGCGAAAAGTTCTTGTTCTTAACCCGTGAGAGTTAAGACTTTCACGTTTTAAAGCTCCCTATATAAAAGCCTAGCAAAACTTGACTTAAACACGTTAAGGATACTAGCTAGAGTAAACTTAGATAAGTAAACTCGGGTTGAGTCAAAAGATTCACAACTTTGAAAACTAAAACCACTTTATTAAAGTTTATTCTAGTAAAGAAAGAAAATAACTATACAAAGGTAAAACTACTAGGCCACAATAGATCAAAATTTTTGAAAAATGTCGAAAAATCAGTTTTTCGGTTAAAATGAGGACAAATACAAGGAAAAGGCCACTTAACTTCGATAGAAGTCCCCCCAACACTTGATATAAACATTGTCCTCAATGTTTAAGCATGTGGGAGTAAACTCCCCTACACTTAGGACATTATGCACGTTGATTAAATCTTGCTAAGAAAGAGACAACTAAAGAGATTCCTATTTTAATATTGAGAAATATAAAATAGTGAATCGAAAAGAGTTTAGGATAGAACCGGGAAGACGGAAACACAGAATCACGGGTCGTCAAAAATCATCAAGAGTGGATCATTGAACGCTCGAATCCCTGAATATGAGAAGAGAGGAAATAGCAAACACCAATGGGTCTCCCCTACACTTAGTATAAAAGATAGATACTTGGGTTGCCTCCCAAGAAGCGTTTGGTTTTTGTTCATCGAGTCGTGAGCCTGACTCGACCTTGATTAGCATAGGAAGAAGCTTGAAAAACATCCATCGGGATCAAATACATAGTTTTCGTCCATCAAATAGCACAAGCTTAAGGCGAACAAGGCAAGCCAAAGAAGAGTAGGCAAGGTTCCCTTAAGAAAAGATGGGGCACGGTGGTAGCAAGGGTGAAGTGCAAGCATATCTCCATAAGTTCCAAAGATTTTTCCTTTTATTTCAATAGACAGATACTGAGATAGCTTAAAAATTTCAATACCGGGGTTGAACACCTTTTCCTTTAGGGGAAAATAGCACTCGGGCTCAGCAAAATTTGAATAACATCCGTTAAGAAACTGCACAACCTCGTCCTCAGAAGGTGGACAAAGAGGTGTCAAAACATACGTGTTGCGGATGTTGGTGTCGTTCGGTTTCTTCTCCTTAATGTATAAGTTTTGAGTATAACTTAAGTGTAAAGGTTTCTCCACCGGTGTAAAGGAGATTCATTTACTAGTGAAGTATAACTTTTGAGTGGATACTCGAGGAGTGAAAGTAGGGGCAAGATAAGTGAGATCTTGCTAAGCCGAACCACTATAAATCATTGTGTATTGTGTTTTTTTCTTTCTTTCTTACTTCACGTCTATTACTTTGTCCAATCACGCTTGATCTATATCCATACCAATCACGAAAAAGTTTCAAAGTAATTAAAACTAAATGGTAAAAACTGTTCAACCCTCCTTTTAGTTTTCTACAAAGTTGGTTAAGCCAAAAGACTTCAACTTGAATTGGGTACTCAAACACCTACAAAAAACTAAGGTTCAAACCTTAGTATCGAATCAGTTTAATCATGGGATTCAATCCCTAAAGTTATAAAACTATCAGTGATTGACGAACACAAGGGTTGATTTGTATACTTCATAGGTTATGTATGTTTCTTACTACCATCATATGTTGATAACCTCAGTCGTTTTGATATGAGATATAAAGTTCATCTACTGTTTAAAAATGGTCATGAGAGGGTCGCTCACTCCAGGTATAGTTGAACTTCAAGCGGAGTTGAACTTTAGGCGATATAAACTTAAGGGGGATATGAACATCATGGGGATACTATACCTCTCATACCTCACAAAACCAACACTCTCAAAACCTTTTAAAAAAGTTCACCACCTCATAACCTTGAAATATAAATCTAACACCAAAGATTCCTTACACTTCACCATTTTAAAACTCGATGCAGGTTTAAAGTGTAACACCCCATTTGTTAAGATGGAATGCTAAAGTGAATTATGGCGTGTCATCAAAGCATGCAAGGTAAATGTCTAAACATTCATGACCATAAATAGAAATACCGGAATCAAACATCGGTAGTCTAGTAACTCACACACAAGCAATATTAAGTATTGTAAATGAAAGGACGAGACAATGTCCAAACGAAATTAAGTATGAAAAGTAGGAATAAATGCATAAGGTAAGAGAGGCCGGATAACTTCCAATCTGAATGTACATACTCTGGAGTTCCTACTTGCGACCTTGAGTACCTACCGTTTGGGGACATGGAAATGGAAAACGGCTGAGCATAACGCTTAGTGCACGGATATATAACATAACGTAAAGACATAAAAGAATGAAAACATATAAAGCATGAATTGCAGCGGAAATGAATAAATCCTGGGAAAACCTAGTTGTATGTCATGTTTACTGGTTTTAGTTCTGAAAATATAACTTATGTTACTTATGAAAATATGTATTAGTTTAATATAACAAAAGCCAATATAGGCCATGAGGTCAACAATGTGCATGAATACTTGGAGGGGTGACCTTGTCATGCAAATTAGAGGGGATGCCTCTAATTAATTGGTAATGGGTAGGTGGGATCAACTCTTTGTGAAGGATGCAAGGCGCACACCACATTCACCATGAAATCCTAATTGAAACTGAACCTAGGATGCACCCATATGCCCCACATGATAATAATAATATAATAATAGCCAAATAACTGAAAGGGACGCCACGAGCTATCACTCCGCCGTGGTGAAGTCATAACACTAGTGCCTTTAGTGTTATGGTTATGGTACCTCCATAACTAGGTGAAACTGGTCATGCATGTATATGGCTAAGGTAACTAATAAAACATAAGCATTTAATCTGTAACTACTGGGGAAAACTGTTGGCTGCATACGGGAAATCCTAATAAAGGAAGAGGTTGTCCTTACTGAAGGACGGGAAATAAGTACCTTATGTCCAGTAGAAGCTAACGAAAACGCTGAAGAAACTACTCCGCCTTGACAAATAATACTATATAAGAAAGGGAACATGTATGAGTTGTTTGAATTACATGTGTTTTACTGGTTCTGTGTGTTATTAGCTTATTATAGTTATTCTGTCATGTTCTAGTGTTTTACTGTGTTAACTGTAGTTATTATGATGTTCTGTTGTATATTATTCATGTAATAGTGTATTATAATACTTTTATTGTAATACTAAGTAACTTTCTAAAAATAGCAGGTTTCCATAAATAGTAAGTTTCTAAAAATAGTAACTTTCCGTAATTAGAAATAAGCTGAATTATTAATAATAAGTAAAGTTTAATTAGTATAATACAAGTCATGGTTATAGCTTTTTAATTAAATAACTGATTAATTTAATTAAACTATATGTTATAAGAATTTAATTAAATATACATGTTTTAATTAAATTAAGCTAAATTAATACCTTAGGTTATACATGTAATATTAATTTTTAATATTTAACCTAAGTCATGGAATTAATTAAATTAAAAAGTGTAGTAAATAATTTAATTAACATGTTTTCTGATTTTAATTATATCTCGAAACCCGAGTCCGTGTTTTAAATATTAACCCGAGCCCGTACCCCGTGTTTCTTAATAAGCCGAGCCAAACACCCCCCTTTGACAGTGGCTAACCGGCCTAGCCGGTTGCCACTGTCTGAGCCGCGGCTAGCCGCTGCCAGACCCGGTACCTACCGGCAGTTCTCCCGGTTCACACCGGTCGTGAGTCGGTCCCCCTGCTTTTGTTCGGTTCCTACTGTGAGCCAAAAACAGCCCCACCGAGACCCTATAGGTCTTGGTTGGCATCCGATTCAACACAAAACCCCATCTAAACATACCCCGACCCATGGTCGAGGTCCCCTTGGTGCTGCGTCCGAACAAACAAACCAAACCAAGCCCCTTGTGGGTCTCGGTGGTGTCGGATCAAACAAGACGAGACCTTGGGGAGGACTCGGTTATGTCTCGGCTAACCCAAAACCGAACCAAACACCCTTAATTCGAAGTTTTAATTAATCCCACTTGTTTTAATTACATGTTTATAAGATTAATTAACTAAAACATGAATTCCATTAGAATTAAAAGAAAAAGAAAAGTTGTTTGATTATACCGAACACGCATAGGAAAAGGTTATGATCACGATCACGTTCACTAAATAAATCAACAATGAAAATCGTTCGGTTTGTTCCTTGTTCTTGATGTGGCCGACGACAGTAGAGCAAAAAGGAGGCAAGGGAGAACTTTTTCTGTAAACCTGAATTATGATTAAGTTTTCCCTGTGTTTTGTTTATTATGGATATAAACTTGGGTCATGGGCCAAGCCCATCTTTCCCTTTTCTTCTTGTCTAGCCGCGGCCTAAAGGGAGCCCACGGGGTAACCCGTAGTTTTCCCGAGTCTAATTATTTACGTGTACGTTCTTGTTTTAATGTCGTGATTTTTATATGTCGTGTACTTAACACATTTATAGTATATAGTAACTACATGTTATTAAATACCGTGACACGTGGAATATATTATAAATGGAAAGTTTTAAATTTTACCGTATTTTTGTATGTTCACTGTTCATGTGTACTGTTCATGATATTTTAATGCGGGTTTTACAATTCTTCCCCTCTAAAAGAACAATTCGTCCTCGAATTGGAGAAAACATAAACTGAAAGAAAAACATACCTGAACTAGAACTGGAAATGAGGGTAAGAAGTCCGTATAGACTCCTCCGTTTCCCAAGTGGCTTCCCTCTCAGGATGATCCCTCCAGAGGATTTTGACGAAAGAGATCATCTTCCTCCGCATGACACGATCTTGTCGTTCAAGAACCCTCTCGGGTTCTTTGACATATGAAAGATCCTCCCGAATCTGATCAAGCGGATATTGGACAACATGAACTGGATGATAGTGGTATCCTTTGAGTAAGGACACATGGAACACGTTGTGAACGTGTGATAGCTGAGGCGGTAACGCTAAACGATATGACACTTCACCAACGCGTTCTATGATGTCGAACGGTCCGATAAAGCAAGGACTGAGGTCTGAGCTTCCCTCTGATTCCAAACGTTTAACTCCTCGTGCAGGTGATACCTTGAGGAAAACGTGATCACCTACGTTGAAAGATACATCTCTACGACATTTATCAGCATAGCTCTTCTGACGAGCACGAGCTTCTTGAAGCTTCGCCTTGGCGACAATGACCTTCTCATTAGTCACCTCAATCATCTTTGGACCCTCAAGCAGTCGTTCGCCCACCTGATCCCAGCAGATTGGGGTGCGACACTTCCTACCATACAACATCTCAAAAGGAGCACACTTGATGCTAGCGTGCCAGCTGTTGTTGTATGCAAACTCCACTAGAAAGATATAATCATCCCAGCTTCCTGACCACTCTAGAGCACACGCCCACAGCATGTCCTCCAATGTCTGGATGGTACGTTCTAACTGTCTGTCGGTCTAAGGATGAAAGGCAGTGATGAGCTTAAGTTTGGTGCCGTAAGCTTTCTACAGACTCTGACAGAAACGTGATGTGAAACAGGGATCTCTGTCAGAGATGATTTCTGATGGAGTACCATGCAGTCTCATGATCTCATTTGAAAAGTGTCTGCTAATTTGCTGACCGGATGCTCCTTGCGGATCGGCAGAAATGAGCAGATTTAGTCAACCTATCAACAATAACCCAGATAGCATCGTTCTTCTTCTGAGTCACAGGAAGACCAGTAACAAAATCCATGGCGATTTTGTCCCATTTCCATGCTAGAATATCTAGTGGTTGTAGTAAACCACTATATATCTGGTGTTCGATATTAACCTTCTGGCAGATCATACATTTAGAAACGAAGGTGGCAACATTCTGCTTCATACCACTCCACCAAAAGTGTTACTTGATGTCGTGGTACATCTTGGTAGAACCAGGATGTATGGTAAATGGAGAACTGTGAGCTTCAGTTAGCACAACTTCCCTGAGTGTAGAGTCATCAGGAACCACTAGTCTAGTGCCCTGCCATAAGATATAGTCGTTGTCAACACGAAAATCCGTCTGCTGATCAAAGTTCTGAAGAATAGCCCAAATCTCACCATCGTCCTTCTGAGCTTCCTTGATCCTAGAATGTAAGTCTGGTTCCACTCTAAGATTAGCCCAAGTAACCGTGATGTCCTCGTACACAAAACTCAATCTCAGTAATCTCTAGGTCACGGATGATCTCCTTTTCAATCCAGATGCCAGCAATCATACCTGTTGGAAATACGTTTTACGTATTAAGAAGGATCGGTCACTCCAACAATAGTCCATGTAATAGCTCGTAGTTTAGTTACTTATCTTAATTAAACAAACAAACCAAAGCCTAGCCTACAACATGTGTAGGCCGGCCCTAATGTAAGCCCAAGCCCATGACAAGGGCTTGGGTATATAAACCCTCTCCTTTGATGGAGAGGGTGTGTGGTTTCATATTTTACACATAGTAAAAAGGTGTTTTTCTTTCACTTTCTCTCTCTAAGTGTGTGTGTTCTCACCATCTCTCTATCTCTTTCTCTCTCTAAAAACATAAGCAAGATTTACAATCCTACAAATGGTATCAAGAACCATGGGATGATTGTATTGTTCATGTGTTTGTGTTCTTGATTATCTCGCCATTTTTGATCCATTTTCACACGTCCAAAATTTTTTTTGTGTTTTTGATGGTTTTTTCTTGATACAAATCTTCTACATAGTTGTGGTAGGGATTTGGTATAGTTACTTTGGCTAAAAACACAAATTTTTTGGGTGTTTTGATCATTTTTTGGCTTAAAATCACGAATTGGTTGAGTTTTGTCCGAGAAAAGTGGAAATTATTCCGATCAGGTCATCGGAAAGGGGTTTATAGTACATTCCGATCTGTGTAATCGGAATAGGGTTTAGGTATTCCGATCACAGCATTCCGATTGGTATTCAGATTGGTATTCAGATTTGGTATTCCGATCACAGCATTCCGATTGGTATTCAGATTGGTATTCAGTTTTGGTATTCCGATCACGACATTCTGATTGGTATTCAGATTGGTATTCAGATTGGTATTCAGATTGGTATTCCGATCACGGCATTCCGATTGGTATTCAGATTGGTATTCAGATTAGGTACATTCCGATTAGGGTTCATTCCGATCACTATTCCGATCACTATTCCGATAATCACAAATTTTTCCATAGTGTGTAATTTTGACTTGGAATTTTTGGTTTATTGAGAACATATTTTAGGGGATTTTAACATTGTTTCTCGACTTCATCTCACAACAACAAACACATTTACTTTCTTTCATTGATCGATCAAAGTTTGTAAATCTTAACTTATTGAAATGGAGTACACATCTCTTACGGATAAGTCCATCCTCTCGGGTACGGATAATCGTCCACCAATGTTGGTGAAGACTATGTATGAGGAATGGGCTTCCCGAATGGAACTTTATATGTTGAACAAGGAGAATGGACATCTAATTTGGGCATCGGTGCTCAATGGACCATTAGATTATGATACAGTGATGGAAGGTACAACTACTCGTCCTCGCACAACGGGTGAATTGACTGGAGATATGAAGATTCAAGACAAATGTGATAAGTATGCTACAAACATCATTCTCCAAGCCCTTCCTCCAGATGTCTACAAACTCGTCAGCAAACATAAAGTTGCCAAAGAGTTATGGGATAGAATTCGTGTTCTCATGCAAGGCACCTCGTTAACTAAACAAGAACGAGAGTGTAAGCTTTATGATACTTTTGATAAGTTTGCCTATGTGCCAGGGGAGACTCTCAATGATTACTATCTGAGATTTACCCTATTGTTGAATGAGCTCAATATCTATGGCATGACAATTCCTACCTTTCAATTGAACACCAAGTATTTGAACACTCTTCCTTCAGAATGGAAAAAATACTTGACGGATGTTAAATTGGCTAAGGACTTGCATAACACCAATGTGGATCAACTTCAAGCTTTTCTTCAACAACACGAATGCCATGTGATCGAGGCTCGGTTGTCTACACCTCAAGTTCATGATCCACTTGCAATGTATGCTTCTCAACAAAACATGGCTTATACTTATCAACAACCATCATACTTGCAGCAACCACCACCACACATCTATCAGCAACCATCTTATCAACCACCAATGATGCCACAGCAAGAATATCAACAAAGTGTTCATCAACAATCTTTTCCACAGCAACCACAATATCAGACATCACCATCACAAGCCAACACTTCTCCATTGGGCTATACTCCTCAGCAAGGATATTTTCCAATTGAAGCACAACCAGCACAAGCTTTCTACTCTAATGAACTTCCACCAATCCAAGCACCGGTCTTTACTCCAAATGATACGCCAGCTGATGTTCTAAACCATCTCACAGCCTACTTGTCAAAACTTGTTGCAACTAGAGGATTTCCACCAACAAACAATCAGCTCCGCACCTCATCAAATCCTCGACAACAAGCCACTGTTCAAGATGGTCAAGTGACGGTGCAACCTATTCAGGGAAGGCAAAATTCATATGGACCTCCTACAAGGACTGCGAACAATCAAGCTGTGAATTCTCAAGCTAATGGAAATGGGAATCCTATTGGTCCTAAGAAGGTTGTGACTTGCTATAATTGCCGAGGACAAGGTCATATGGCTAAGGAATGCACTCAGCCGAAAAGGAGGAGGGATGATGCATGGTTTCGTGAGAAGATATATTTGGTTGATGCTCAGTCTAAGGGGAAGATTTTAGATTCAGAGGAGTTAGCATTTCTTGCAGACCCAGGGGCAGCAGATACTGAAGGCATTGCAGTCGTTTCCACTTCTAATGCAGCTTATCAAGCGGACGATCTTGATGCATACGATTCGGATTGTGATGACATTCACTCTGCCCAAGCTGCTCTCGTTGCTAATCTCTCTCACTACGGTTCTGATGTCGTCAGTGAGGTACCAACAACATCTAATAATATTGATGATAACCAACATCAAGTTGGGCATGAAAAGGACAACCTCGAACAGCATTCGGGAACTAGTAACTCAAATGATGTGGTACCCAATTCTACACATTTGAGTGAACCTCAACCAAATGCTACGACGGGTATGGAATCTTATGCTCAGCATGATTTGGTAATGGTGCCTAAACATATTATTGATCAAATGCATATGGCCCTCAGACAATCCGTAGATACCAATTCAACCCTAACTGCTGAGCTTGCGTTGCATAAAGAAAAGGTCAAAGCTTTTGAAATGGTCCCTCAAGCAGAGAAAATAACATGTTCTGAATTTGACCAATTTCGTTTTGAAAAGATTGAACACTTGAAAGAAATAGAATCATTAAAAGCTAATCTTTCTAATGAATTAAAAGAAAAGGAGTCGGTTGTCAATGATTTTTAGAAACTTAAAATAGATTTCGAAAATCTCGAGTCTAAAAAGGTTGAATCAGAAATTAATGCTACCAAACTTCTTAAATTCAAGGAACAACAACTTTTAAAACAATACGCTTCCACAGAAAAGGTTCATCTTTTGACTAAATCATTTAAAGAATTCGAACTTAAACGTCTTCAAGATTTACCACCTAATCCCGGTTATGCAAAACAAGCTCAGGAATATATTCCCGGTCTTTATGATCTGACCATAATTGGCAAATCGAAAGAAGCACCTTATTTTCGTAGTTCTGAGGAGACACAATCGCTTGCGGATGAAACTCATTCTAAAATGCTTTCAAAATTCCATACAATTGATTATGATCAACACAACAAAGATCAATTTTCGAAAAAAACACGCATTCGCTTACAAAAGGAATTAGCAGAATTAACAGTTCTTGTGCCCCAAAGTTTGTCAAATGAAAACCTTCCTAGTACGTCTCCTACACTTGTCAAAAAGGATTTAACGAAGTTAATCCCACCGGTAAGTAAGGCGTCCGTTAACTTAAATGCGGTTCACCAACACTTCGCAGATTTTGACAAGGTCATTTTGGAACGTACGACGGCTTCGGCCATAACAAAAGGTGAATGGAACTTTGAGCACACTAGAGCTGCGTTCCGAGACGAAATTATTCCGTTTGTAAAGAATGTTAAAGCTTGTCTTAGTAATCTTGATCAAGATCTGTTTTTGGAAATAGCAGAAGTTAGACGTGTTTTCAATGAAATGGATGATGCTTATGAAAACAGTTTACTTGAAATAGAACGGGTTTCACGCCAAAATGATCAGCTTCTGAAGCAAGTGATGTCTCATGATATAGTTTCTGTCTGTGTGAATAAAAGTGTTGATAATGATTCTATTGTGCATAATGTTGAATCTGTGGATAATGTGGTAGATAGTACTTGTCACGAATCTGACGCTGAATTTTTAAAGCTTCAAGATTCATATTCTTCGCTTTTAAAACGTTTTGATGAGATTCAAACACATTGTATTTCGCTTGAATGCAAGCAACAATTTATTCAAGAAATCTTTGAAACGTCATTCGAAGGTGTTAATATCGATGATGCAAACTTTAAAAAGAATTTTCGATTGAATTTACAAGCCAAACAGCGTCAGCCAAGTGACAAGGTTGCTCAATCTTTGCCGATAGAAATAGAGAAATCTAAGGAGCTTAACTGTGTGAACGTACTTGAGGCTGCTGAGAATCTTAAACTTGATCTAGATAATCGAGTTTCCAAGATTTTGTCCAAAGTTGATAACTTAAAACAGAAAAATACACGACTCTTCGATTCAGTACAGCCCGCATGTGTTGATACCACTGCACAGAATCAATCATTGATTGAACAATTGAATCAAAAGTCGATGGAAATATCTGATTTGAGGGAACAAATTTGTGATAAGAATCTGGTCTTGGCTGAGTTAAAGGAAATACTTCGTACTCTAAAAGGTAAGAATGTTGTGGATAACGCAGCCACTGTCTCAACATCGTCCTCTAGTGCAATCAAAAGGAACCTTATAGCCGTCACACCACTTAATAAGGGCCCTAGGACTACACCATCTCAAACTTTGGTCACTAAAGATAAGGCGGAATCAAAACCAGCTTCTAATATTCCCGTGTTGCCTTCTACAGGAGTAAGCACCACTACTAAGGCTCAAAGATCTAAGCTTAAGAGAAACAAGAAGAATGATAGGATCTTGCCCCCATCTAATAGTCAAGTGAAGAAGAAAGTAGAAGCCCATCCTAGGAATGTTATTTCTGTTTTGAATAAAAAGAATCATGTAGCTAAACCTAAAGGCTCTGCGGTTGTGCAGCGTTCTAAGCCTACTGTGAATTCTAATTTAAAATGTTGGAATTGCAATGAATGTATGTTTTCTAGTCGTCATGATTCTTGCCTTATTGACCATGTGAATGAGATGTATGCCCGAAAAAATGGATTAGAATGGAAACCGACTGGGAAAGTGTTAACCCAAGTTGGTTGGATGTGGCGCCCCACTGGTAGAACTTTCACTATAGTAGGAAATACGTGCCCTTTGACTAGGATCACTCCCACTATAGCGAAGAAAGCGTGCCCTTTAACTAGGAGTACCAAGGCTACCAAAACACAAGCGTGTCCTTTAACTAGGAACA
The DNA here is from genome assembly GCA_025667525.1 of Glebionis coronaria. NCBI lineage: Eukaryota > Viridiplantae > Streptophyta > Magnoliopsida > Asterales > Asteraceae > Glebionis > Glebionis coronaria. Next base: position 580,779,610 of record CM046879.1, read on the forward strand.
CTAACACTACTGTAGGAACCAAGTGCCCTTTAAATAGGTCTACTCCCATTGTAGTGCCCGCGAATAATCCAAAACCTAAGAAAGTTGGAACAGTAAAACCTGTTAGTGCTAAAACTCACATTAGAAAACGCAGGAAATCTAAGGGTCTCAAAAATGTTAGCAATTCTGATAATTCTATATCTGTAACTGCTAACACTCCGGAACCAATAGTTTCCAATGCATTGTCTACTGTTGTTATTGAAAACAGGTGGTCCAAATTGTTCTCTGGTATTTGGACTCTGGTTGCTCCAAGCATATGACCGGATATCGCTCTCAGCTCAGAAATTTCGCCAGCAAGTTTCTTGGTACGGTTAGATTTGGAAATGATCATATTGCAAAGATAATGGGTTATGGTGAATATCATATTGGGAATGTTATAATTTCGAGAGTGTATTATGTGGAAGGTCTCGGTCACAACTTATTTTCTGTGGTACAATTTTGTGATGCAAACCTAGAAGTTGCTTTTCGAGAGCATACCTGCTTCATTCGTAATTTGGAAGGGGTTGATTTATTGAAAGGTACTCGAGGGAATAATTTGTATACTTTGTCTCTACAAGATATGATGGCCGCTTCTCCCGTATGTCTTCTCTCCAAAGCTTCGAAGACTAAGTCATGGTTATGGCATCGACGGTTATCTCATCTTAACTTTGACGCTATTAATCATTTGGCGAAAAACGAACTTGTTCGTGGTCTTCCTAAACTTTCATTTCACAAGGATCATTTGTGTTCCGCGTGTACAATGGGGAAAAGCACTAAGAAGTCTTACAAACCCAAGACGAAAGACACCAACCAAGAGAAACTTTATCTTTTGCATATGGATCTTTGTGGACCAATGCGTGTTGAAAGTCTTAGTGGAAAAAAGTACATCCTCGTCATTGTCGATGATTACTCTCGGTTTACATGGGTGAAATTTCTTAAAGCAAAAAATGAGGCACCTAAATTCATCATCGGATTTCTCAAGATGATTCAAGTGCGTCTCAACACTACTATCCGACGCATTCGTACAGATAATGGAACTGAATTTGTGAATCAAACTTTGCGTGATTATTATGAAGAAGTTGGCATTTCTCATGAAACATCCGTTGCTCGCACTCCACAACAAAACGGTGTCGTTGAAAGGCGAAATCGCACACTTATGGAAGCTGCTCGAACGATGTTAATTTACGCAAAGGCTCCATTGTTCTTATGGGCAGAAGCAGTATCTACAACAGTGTACACCCAAAACCGGTCACTAATTCGTAAACGCCATGGTAAAACACCTTATGAGCTTCTCCATGGAAAAGTACCAGATTTATCATATCTTCATGTATTTGGTTCTCTTTGCTATCCAAATAATGATGGTGACAATTTGGGAAAACTTCAACCAAAGGCTGATATTGGTATTTTCATTGGTTACGCACCCGCAAAGAAGGCATACCGAATCTACAACCGTAACTCTCGCAAGATCCTCGAAACTATGAATGTTGATTTTGATGAGCTGACAGCAATGGCTTCTGAGCAAAGCAGCTCTGAACCCGCACTTCATGAAATGGGACCCAGTAACATTAGTTCTGGTCTTGTCCCAAATAACCCTACTTCATCATCATTTACACCACCTACTAGGAATGAATGGGATACGTTGTTTCAACCGTTCTTTGATGAATTCTTTACTCCTCCAACCATTGTTGCTCCAGAACCTGAGGTAATAGCTCCGGTAACCGAAGTTGTCGCTCTAGCAACCGAAGCACAATCAGATACATCTGCACCTACAATTGGTCAAGATATACCATCCACAAGAAATTCTCAACCAACACATGTAACAAGTACCCATGTCATGCCTATTGATGATGAAGACGATGATGATGATCACGATTTGGAATTCGCTCAAATGCGTGAACTTCCCTTCTTTGGTGTACCAATTCCCGACCCTAATCAAGCCGGGTCGTCCACCTCAGAGGAAGCTCCTTCTACAGTTTACTCCAATCCACGGATTCGTGAACATGACAGCAAGTGGACAAAGGATCATCCTATAGATTCTATTATTGGCGACCCTAATCGTCCGGTATCCACACGAAGTCAGTTACAAGAAAGTGCAATGTTTTGTCACTTTGATGCTTTTCTCACTGAAGTTGAACCTAAGACATGGCAACAAGCTTTTACTCAATCCTGTTGGATAGAAGCTATGCAAGAAAAACTTAACGAATTCATACGTCTTGATGTTTGGGAACTTGTCCCATGCCCGGATCAAGTGCAGTTACTCACTTTGAAATGGGTTTACAAGGTAAAACTCGATGAGTTAGGCGGAATATTGAAGAACAAAGCTAGACTAGTAGCTCGTGGATACAAGCAATTATTAGGCGTCGACTTTATGGAATCCTTTGCACCTGTTGCCCGTTTGGAAGCTATTCGCCTATTCCTCGCTTATGCAGCCCATATGAATATGATCGTCTATCAGATGGATGTGAAGACGGCATTTCTTAATGGTGAAATCAAGGAAGAAGTCTATGTTCAACAGCCGGATGGTTTTGTGAATCCTAATTATCCTAACATGTGTACAAGCTTAAGAAGGCTCTCTATGGGTTGAAGCAAGCTCCTCGCGCATGGTATGATCTTTTGTCACAATTCCTCATTACGCAAGGCTTCGCTAAAGGCAAGGTGGATCCCACGCTGTTCATTTAAAAACGAGGTAAAGATATGATTATGGTACAAATATATGTTGATGATATTATATTTGCAGCATCGACCCAAACCTTATCCGACGAGTTTGGGACACTCATGTCTTCCAAGTTTAAGATGTCAATGATGAGCAAGGTATCATTCTTCTTAGGTCTTCAGATATCTCAGAGTCCCAGAGGCATCTTTATCAATCAATCCAAGTATGCCCTTGAATCGCTTAAGAAATATAAGATGGAATCTTGCGACCCCGTGGACACTCCAATGGTGGAAAAATCTAAGCTTGATGCAGATCCACATGGAGTTGCCGTTGATCCGACACTTTATCGTGGAATGATCGGTACTCTTCTGTATATCACAACCAGTCGACCTGATCTTCAGTTTGCTATATGTATGTGTGCCAGGTATCAAACTAGGCCTACTGAGTTACACTTAGCTACTGTTAAAAGGATCATTCGATATCTTAAAGGAACCGTTAATCGGGGACTTTGGTATTCAAAGGACTCTTCTATTGCACTAATGGCATATGCAGATGCGGATCACGCGGGTTGTCAAGATACAAGACGTAGCACGAGTGGAACTTTGCAACTACTAGGAGATCGACTAATCAGTTGGGCATCGAAAAGGCAGAAAAGCGCTGCAATTTCAAGTACGGAAGCAGAATACATAGCTATGTCCGGTTGCTGTGCTCAAATTCTTTGGATGAGATCGCAATTAACCGACTATGGTCTAGGTTTCAACAAGATTCCGATGTACTGCGACAACAAGAGTGCAATTGCCTTATGCTGCAACAATGTTCAATTCTCCTGGTCGAAGCATATTGACATTCGCTACCATTTCATCAAGGAGCAAGTGGAAAATGGAGTAATAGAGCTTTACTTTGTCCGATCTGAGTATCAATTGGCGGATATTTTCACGAAGGCTTTAGATCGCGCTCGAATTAAATTTTTGGCCGACAAGCTAGGAATGAGAACCTTCTCGCCTGAGACTCTTAAGGAGCTAGCAGATGAAGCGAAAGAATAGTGGTGGTAAAACTATTCTCCGTATCCTTGGTGATCATCTGTATATATTGTTTATATTTTTTTCTACGAAAACAAAATACAAAAATATAAAACCATATAAAAACCATAAAAATTGAAAAATCTAGAAAAAATCCAAAAATATTTTTACTTTATTTCTCAAAGGCATGTCTTTTGGTACGATAATATTTACGGCTTTAGAAATGTTGATTAATATTGACACGGCGCCATAAATAGAGTTCGTACAAAAGTTGTAAATATTTCATAAAACATGCCCTAATGGCTTGTAGTTATTTCAGACTGCAACCTGGTTTTCACATTAAAGTCAAGTATTTCTTATGAAAGCTCTGGCTCACAACGGGAATTAATTTTCTCGGGCAAGGTTTACTTTAAAACCTTGTAAGGGATCAAGTTTACTTTATAACTTGGTCTAACACAAATATATGTACGCCTCAGTGCATTTATTTGTTAAAACAAGAGAAGTCTTGTTTTTATGAAGCTATCATCTCTACAACCATGCTATCTACAATTGGTATCTACATACTCGACGATGCGACTACTCAACCGACGACTACAACTCTTTCGATAGAACACGGGTCAACAATTGAGGGGGAGCAATTGTCAAGCATTCAGAATCTTCGATGCCGAACGTACCAAGCTCACTAACTGGTGTCAAGACAACAATACCAATCGTACACGTGGTGTCAAGAGATGACTTCAGACGTGACGAGGCGACCAACATATGCTGACAAGAACCATTTGATCTTATCATATGATGTTCTCATCTATCAGGTCCAACCTTGTCAATTCTTTTTTAATATGGTGAATATGTGATCATGTTACAAATCGATATCATATCTCTTACATTTGATATCATGAAGATGAAATGGACTTGCATTTTTCTTCCCAAAACCTTTGTTAAAACTTCATTAAATCAATTGATATTAAAAACATCGATTGGGTTAATATTTTTAATATGGGGGAGAAAATGTGATTTAATATGGGATATTATCACCAATGGTTTCACTTAATATGCTGGCTCATCCCGACATATGCGAAATGTTTTCGAATATCGTGGCATATGTTAAGGGGGAGCAAAATTGATTTGCATATCAAAATGGATTTTCATGGTGACGTATACTTACCCAAAACCCATTTATTTCACGACGATAAAGATTGTGGTGACATAAGGATGGTAGGATAGGTTAAGTCCAATGATTCTTCTAGAACCGGAGGAATATTCCCAAGGACATTCCATAGCTAGAAATAGTAGTCCTTAGGAAAGTTGGAGAAAGATTGTGAATATAGCTGAATGCCGACCAAGTACTTAAGTTAGCACTGGAACAATCACAACAAGGTGCTAGTTATGACGTATTGGTAAGCATTGAAGGGGTTGAAGAATGAAAAAGAATTGTAACGATAAAGGGTGTAAAGAAAGAAGCTCTCCTTACAACTTTAGGCAGAAACCGGGTCAATACATATGCTATTAAGATCATTGTTTAATGATTCTTGATATTGAAGACAGACATCATGGACCCAGTGATGCAATGCACAACCCATCCCAGCTAACTCAGATATCTCTTAAAAGATATTTGTTTTAATCACACGGAGACAACACGTTATCTATCGATTTATTCACTCCGAATAAATTGGTATTGAAATGGTGGCACTCCTCTCTAGCCTCCGATCACTAAAATCCAAAATGCACGATCGAGTCTAGAGCCATTTGAGATCATCAAATATCTCATTAGGACACACTTTCATAATTCCTTGCTTCTTCACACGCTGTGAAAAGTAAGAAAGATTTTAAGAGTCCTACGCAAAATCTTCATGATCTTGGCTGAACATCCGAGTAATACGAAAGTATTTACAATGAAGATGGAAATCCTTCTTGAGCGAATATCAAAAAGCTCATGGTAGGTGACTTGTGCGATTCTTTATGAATCAAACTTGTGATAACTGGAAAGCAATAGCTGTTTAATTCTTAACTGAATTTAAACACGTTCCAGGCCTCTACGCAATATCTTAGTGATCTTGCCAGAACACTCAGAGTGATACCTTAGTGTTCACAGTGATGAGTGGAAATCCTTCTAGTGTTAACCTCAAACAGCACTTGGTAGGTAACTTGCAAGATTCTATACAAATCAAGCTCGTGACAACTGGAAAGCAACGATGGTGCGGTTCTTGATTGAATTTCACTTGTTCCAGGAACATGAACTGACGGCTTCAAATCATGCGGATACTATTATCCAAATGATCCACTCTTTATGTTCGCAGTCAGCTTTGGACGGTCGAATAAAGAGAACGGGATTACCCGCGAAATCCTGTCAGGAAGTTACTTAAATGAAACTATCCGTCACGGGTACGATATCTAATATCGTCCAACGGTCTTCACCGACCGGAGGTAAAATGCTACCGATTTAGAATGAAATGTTCAAAGCCATTTTGTTCGTGTCTATTTATGTTGCGACATTTGAAGACGGTGGCGTTGCGGAATCCAAGAAGAAGTCGTCCCCGCATGCTTATACTTTATGCACTTAATATCTCATTTAATTCAAGAAAGCCTAAAAGTTAAGTCTTCCGCTGTATCAAACTCTGAAGCTTTCAGGAATTACGAAGGTATAAGTATGTGGGACATGGTGTCACGAAGAGGCGAAGATCACAAGTGATGGATGCACGAGATCAAGGCAAGAGATTAATGCTCGAGAATGATATCAAAGATCACATCAGCATGTTCACCAAAAAAAGAAAAGGAAAAGAAAGAAGAAGACTACGAGCTCAAGACAAGCATAGTATGCTAGGTTTATTTCATTGTTGTAACTCGGGTAACGCCCTTGTTTGGAGTGACCTCCCTTAGGGGGAGATTGTTGGAAATACGTTTTACGTATTAAGAAGGATCGGTCACTCCAACAATAGTCCATGTAATAGCTCGTAGTTTAGTTACTTATCTTAATTAAACAAACAAACCAAAGCCTAGCCTACAACATGTGTAGGCCGGCCCTAATGTAAGCCCAAGCCCATGACAAGGGCTTGGGTATATAAACCCTCTCCTTTGATGGAGAGGGTGTGTGGTTTCATATTTTACACATAGTAGAAAGGTGTTTTTCTTTCACTTTCTCTCTCTAAGTGTGTGTGTTCTCACCATCTCTCTATCTCTTTCTCTCTCTAAAAACATAAGCAAGATTTACAATCCTACAATACCCGACCTTTTGCTTAGAGCATCTGCCACCACATTCGCCTTACCAGGATGGTACTGAATGTTGGTGTCATAGTCCTTCAATACCTCTAACCATCTCCTCTGTCTTATGTTTAGTTCCTTCTGAGTGAAGATGTACTTGAGACTCTTGTGGTCGGTGAATACGTCACATGATTCACCATACAAATAATGTCTCCAGATCTTTAATGCGAAAACAACTACCGCAAGCTCTAAATCATCAGTGGGATAGTTTTCTTCATAAGGTTTCAGCTGCCGTGATGCGTATGCAATAACATTCCCATGTTACATGAGAACGTGGCCTAAACCCTTTCTTGAGGCGTTACTATATATTTGAAATCCACCTGAGCCAGATGGGAGAGTAAGAATAGGTACAGTCACTAACTTCTGCTTAAGATCTTCAAAGCTCTTCTCTTGCTCTTCCGTCCAGAGGAATTTCTCTCCTTTCCTCATCAGCTTAGTCAAAGGTAAGGCTAACCGTGAAAAGTTCTCAACAAACCTGCGGTAATAGCCAGCTAAACCTAGAAAACTTCTGACCTCTGTAACAGATATAGGTCTCAGCCATTTGGTGATAGCTTCAACCTTTGCAGGATCCATGGTGATCCCCTCTGCAGATACAATATGGCACAAAAATTCCACCTTGCTTAACCAGAACTCATATTTGGAGAACTTGGCATACAGCTGCTTCTGACGAAGAATCTGCAAGACTGTACGAAGGTGTTCCTCATGTTCCTCCTTGGATTTGGAGAAAATCAGGATGTCATCAATGACCACGATAACGAACTTGTCCAGAAACTCACAGAAGACATGGTTCATCAAATCCATGAAGACAGTTGGAGCATTAGTGAGTCCGAATGGCATGACTACAAACTCGTAGTGCCCATAACGTGTACGGAAAGCAGTCTTAGAGATATCATGCTCTTTAACTTGTAACTGATGGTAGTCGGACCTCAGATCGATCTTGAAGAAATACTTGGCGCCCTGAAGTTGATCAAAAAGGTCATCAATTCGCGGCAAAGGATAACGATTCCTAATCGTGATCTTGTTCAACTCACGATAGTCTATACATAAATGCATGTTGCCGTCTTTCTTCTTCACGAATAGTACCGGTGCACCCCATGGCGATGCACTGGGACGGATGAAACCTCGTTCCAGAAGTTCCTGCAGCTGATCTTTTAGCTCCTTAAGCTCTATAGGAGCCATGCGATAAGAAGCCTTAGAAACTGGCTCTGCACTTGGGATGAGCTCAATTTCAAACTCGACTTCACGAACATGTGGTATGCCCGGAAGTTCATCAGGAAAGACGTCAAGAAATTCTGACACAATAGGCTGATCTTGGATCGATGGAGACTCGACAGAAATATCGTGAATATTGGCTATAAAGCCCTGACAGTTGTGTGATAGTAGTGCACATGCCTCCATAGATGAAATAATTTGTACTGACCTCCCTGACAGAAAAACCATGGTGTATGTACTCTGGGGATTTAACATCACTGAAGATAACCCGATAAGTGTGGCAGTCAATCGTAGCCTGGTGTTTGGATAACCAGTGCATGCCCAAAATCAATTCAAAATCGCACTTGTCCAAAGGAAGTGCGTCAACTCTATGGATCTTATCGTCAAATTCTAGGGGAAGATCTCTGTACACCTGAGAGATTCGTTTAGAGTCCCTAAGTGGCATGGAAATGCATAAGGCATTATCTAATGGCATAGGGTAAATTATAACACGTACAACAAAAGTAGTGGATATGACTGAATGAGTCGCTCCAGTATCAAATAGAACTCATGCTGCCAAACCATTCATAAAGAGATTTTCGGTGATGGTACCTGAAGTCTTATTCGCCTGGTCTCTAGTAGTAGTGAACATGCGACCACAAGTAGGAGGTGGCTTAGTGTCGGCGTGTCCAGAGGTTCCTTCTATCTCACCCTGGCGACAGTCCTTCTGCTGATGGCCTTGTTGGCCACACTTGAAACAACCACAAGTACCTCGGCGACAAATACCAGAATGTCTGCGCGAACAAGTAGGACAGATAGGATGCGTGAATCCTCCAGCAGGCGTCCTAGTTATTTGAGAGCATGTTTCAGGATTACATGCATGAGACATGATCGTGGATCATAAACATGATTACATAGAAGGTTTAATAATTACCATATGAGGTAGAACGGTTAGGCTGTGAACCTCTACGGTCCTGATCCCTATCGTTGTTGTTGTTCTTGAATTAAAAATCGTTGGAGTGTCAGAATACCATAACATAAGATAGTTTAACATGAAAGAAGGTTAATGTAGGGACCTACTGTTGTTCGAGTTGTTAGCGTTGTTACGGTAATTATCATTACCGCCACGCCTCTCAGAACCAGAACAGTCGTTGGTCTGACCGTTTCCCTTAGATGCTTGTTGCTGAGCGGCCGCAGGCTTACGGTCGTCAGTCTTCTGCATGGAATATAAAGTTGAACAGAGGATGATATGAAAATGAAAATACTGATGGAAATGAATAGTTTACAATTGGTGATTGAAAATACCTCTTCACTGCTCTGTCATCACCAAACTCCTCTCGTTCCTGAAGCATCTCAAGCTTACGGGCTGCATCGGTCACATGTGCTACTATAGTGAACATAGCACAAACCAAACTATTGGAAACCAAAGTGCGAAGAGCCCAACAAAACTTCTGAGCTTGCTCCTCATCAGTACCAACTGCTGCTCCCAAGAAACCAGCCAAACGGAGAAACCTCTGCATGAATTCGTTGCTATTCTCCCCGTCAACCTGTCGGATATTATGATAATCCCGCTTAAGTTTCTCCTGTTCAGCATGTGGAAAGTACTGGTTAAGGAAGAGCTCTTTAAACTGGTCCCATGTCAGCAGTGCAACTCAATTATCACCACCATTGGCCTGCTTGATAGACTTCCACCACTGCAGCACATCACCTTCAAACTTATAGCAGGCCAGTTCTTGCTTTGAAAACATAGTCACAACCCATCGCATCGAATATCTTCTCGATGTGAGAAATCCAAGCCTCAACCTCGTTGGGGCTGTCAGTCTGCTCAAACGAACGGGGTCGTTGTTTGTTGAATCTCTCTAACCAAGTCATAAGAGTTACAGGTGGTGGTGGTGGAGGATTGTTGTTGTAGTGGTTTTCGGGATGAGGGCCATATTGAACGCCCTGAGCTTGAATTTCAGCATGAACTTCGTCCCTGATTTCATTGCGAAGTTGGGGAAGGATGGCTTGTAGAGCTGCATTGACAGCTGCAGCCAATTCCTAAGCATTGCGTGTGTTCACCATGTGACAGTTTAAAACAAAATGCAACATAAATGATAAGTCTGAAATAAGATGAACATAAAAATGCATGAACAATGTATAAACCAATGAAGCAGTTTATAATGCATGAAACAGTATAGAATGCATGATGCAGTTTATAAAAACTTTTATATGAACGAGGTAAACGCCTATGGCCTGTTTACCCAAAACAAAAGACATGGCGAGGGGACGCCTATGGGTTGGTCCCAGAGTTAAAAGTTTCGATAAAAGCGCATGCGACTAAATAGGGCCGGTCATGTACCAACCATTACTTGGTCATGAACCTGCGACTATGATATGAATGCATGAAGTAAAATGAAAATGCATGAATGCATGAAAACCAATTGTCAGTTTTAGGAAGACGCTGGTGACTACCCATAAGTTACAAGTCATGTTTTACAGAGTTACAGGTCGAAACCTTGGTCTCTGATACCATAATTTTAACACCCCATTTGTTAAGATGGAATGCTACAGTGAATTATGGCGTGTCATCAAAGCATGCAAGGTAAATGTCTAAACATTCATGACCATAAATAGAAATATCGGAATCAAACATCGGTAGTCTAGTAACTCACACACAAGCAATATTAAGTACTATAAATGAAAGGACTAGACAATGTCCAAATGAAATAAAGTATGAAAAGTAGGAATAAATGCATAAGCTAAGAGATGCCGGATAGCTTCCAATCCGAATGCACATACTCTAGAGTTCCTACTTGCGACCTTGAGTACCTGTCGTTTGGGGACATGGAAATAGAAAACGGCTGAGCATAACGCTTAGTGCACGGATATATAACATAACGTAAAGACATAAAGGAATGAAAGCATATAAAGCATATAAAGCATGAATTACAGCGGAAATGAATAAGTCCTGGGAAAACCTAGTTGTATGTCATGTTTACTGGTTTTAGTTCTGAAAACATAGCTTATTTTACTTATGAAAATCTGTATTAGTTTAATATACCAAAAGCCAATATAGGTCTTGAGGTCAACAACGTGCATGAATACTTGGAGGGATGACCTCGTCATGCAAATGAGAGGGGGTGCCTCTAAATAATTGGTAATGGGTAGGAGGGATCAGCTCCTTGTGAAGGATGCAAGGCACACACCACATTCACCATGAAATCCTGACTGAAACTGAACCTAGGATGCACCCATACGCCCCACATGATAATAATAATATAATAATGGCCAAATAACTGAAAGGGACGCCACGAGCTATCACTCTGTCGTGGTGAAGTCATAACACTAGTGCCTCTAGTGTTATGGTTATGGTACCTCCATAACTAGGTAAAACTGGTCATGCATGTATATGGCTAAGGTAACTAATAAAACATAAACATTTGATCTGTAACTACTGGGGAAAACAGTTGGCTGCATACGGGAAATCCTAATAAAGGAAGAGGTTGTCCTTACTGAAGGACGGGAAATCCGTACGTTATGTCCAGTAGAAGCTAACGAAAATGCTGAAGAAACTACTCCGCCTTGACGGATAATACTACATAAGAATGGGAACGTCTATGAGTTGTTTGAATTACATGTGCTTTACTGGTTCTGTGTGTTATTAGCTTGTTATAGTTACTCTGTCATGTTCTAGTGTTTTACTGCATTAACTATAGTTATTATGATGTTCTGTTGTATATTATTCATGTAATAGTGTATTATAATACTTGTATTGTAATACTAAGTAACTTTCTAAAAATAACAGGTTTCCATAAATAAAAAATTTCAAAAAATAGTAAGTTTCCATAATTAGAAATAATATGAATTATTAATAATTAGTAAAGTTTAATTAGTATAATACAAGTCATGGTTATAACTTTTTAATTAAATAACTGGTTAATTTAATTAAACTATATGTTATAAGAATTTAATTAAAAATACATGTTTTAATTAAATTAAGCTAAATAAATACCCTAGGTTATACATGTAATATTAATTTTTAATATTTAACCTAAGTCATGGATTTAAATAAATTAAAAAGTCTAGTAAATAATTTCATTAACATGTTTTCTAATTTTAATTATATACCGAAACCCGAGTCCGTGTTTTAAAAATTAACCCGAGCCAGTACCCCGTGTTACTTAATAAGCCGAGCCAAACACCCCCTTTGACAGTGGCTAACCGGCCTAGCCAGTTGCCACTGTCCGAGTGGTTTTACCACTGCCCGAGCCGCGGCTAACCACTGCCGGACCCGGTACCCACCGGTGGTTCTGCCGGTTCACACCGGTTGTGAGTCGGTTCCCCCTGTTTTTGTTCGGTTGCCACTGTTAGCCAAAAACAGCCCCACCGAGACCCTATAGGTCTCGGTTGGCATTGGGTTCAACACAAAACCCCATCTAAACATACATCGACCCATATTCAGGGTCCCCTTGGTGTTGCATCCGAACAAACAAACCAAACCGAACCCCTTGTGGGTCTCGGTGGTGTCGAATCAAACAAGCCGAGACCTTGGGGAGGTCTCGGCTAACCCAAAACCGAACCAAACACCCTTAATTCCAAGTTTTAATTAATCCCACTTGTTTTAATTACATGTTTATAAGATTAATTAACTAAAACATGAATTCCATAAGAATTAAAAGAAAAAGAAAAGGTGTTTGATTATACCGAACACGCGTAGGAAAAGGTTATGATCACGATCACGTACACTAAATAAATCAACAATGAAAATCGTCCGGTTTGTTCCTTGTTCTTGATGTGGCCGGTGATAATAGAGTAAAAAAGGAGGCAAGGGATAACTTTTTCTATAAACCTAAATTATGATTAAGTTTTCCCTTTGTTTTGTTTATTATGGATATAAACTTGGGTCATGGGCCAAGCCCATCTTTCCCTTTTCTTCTTGTCTAGCCGCGGCCTAAAGGGAGCCCACGGGGTAACCCGTAGTTTTCCCGAGTCTAATTATTTACGTGTACGTTCATGTTTTAATGTCGTGATTTTTATATGTCATGTACTTAACACATTTATAATATATACGTAACTACATGCTATTAAATACCGTGACACGTGGAATATATTATAAATGGAAAGTTTTAAATTTTATCGTATTTTTGTATGTTCACTGTTCATGTGTACTGTTCATGATATTTTAATGCGGGTTTTACATAAAGGTCGTAGTATTTATGATGTTTTGATATGATTTCGAAATAGTGTGTAGCCGGGTCAAAAGTTGCTTGGTATTATAGTAACTTTTGAGGAGGAGAGAATAGAGGACAAAGGTAAACTTGTGTTAATGTGAAAAACATCAAGTTTTCTCATGTTACAAACACACTATCATACATCCCAACATACTACCACAAACACCAAACATACAAAATAACCTTCAGCGACTTAGATGTTTACATATGAGGGTTGATTGTGCCAATTCACTGAAGATGGGTTGTTGAGCTAGGTCTATGATCTTCTTTGGTTGTTTCAACAACCATTGACCACTCCACCGATTGAAGTTTTATATACATGAGGGATTGCTTCTAATTTCAAGTACAACATCACAGATTACATAAGCTTAAGAACTACAACAGGGAATAGGACCAAACAAGCCAATGGATGACTTGAACTTGATGTTAGTTATTTTGGTATTCATTGTTGTAACATAGTATTTAAGAAGAATCATTTATACTCACTTACTACTATTTGACTTAAGCTACTTTTCTATTCAAATAAGGGGAGATTGTTGGGCCAATTCAGTGCCTAATTTGTCCCTTGTATAGTTGTATGCAAAGTATCCTAAGTAGTGTTAGTCACTAAACTTAAGTAGGTTATAAGTTAAGTATGTCATTTTTAGTGTTCTTTAGAGTCTAAGAGATAGACTCGTCATAACTTGAGGCAGATCTCAGTAAGTGATGCAAAGAACCAAGGATGATGGAGTTAATAAGTGATGACATAATTTACTAACTCCTAAAGACTATCTTTTACTAGAATACCTTATTAGGAGAATTGAAGAATTGTATAAAGAATTATCTAAAGTATTAGCGAGAAGTCTTATCAGCAATGAAGACAAAGGTTCAAGAGGGGGAGCTTACTTTGCCAAAGGTGCAAAAAGAAAAGCAAGAAAGTACAAGGTGGTTACTTGTACTTTAGCAAAGCTTCTCTTGGAAGCTTTACTTTACCTATATATATATATATATATATATATATATATATATATATATATATATATATATATATATATATATATATATATATATATATATATATATATGAGCGTTATTGTGGTGGCCACTTTTAAAATAAAAACAATAAAAAACATTATGGACCATTAGATGCATCAAACATTATCTCATTTAATTAAAATAACTTGAATGACATGTCTGTAATTAGATTAAAATTTGTGGCGGTTTTCGAAACCCAACTGAAGAATTAAACGAACATGATCCGTTTCTTATTTATTGAGAAATGTTTGCAATTTAAAACTGTGTAGACAATTTAAATTATTTTATGCTTTCACACATTAAGATCTGTTATTATATGGCCTTCTAAAATGTGATACTAATCACTAATTCATCATCTACATTTATGGTGACTAATACATATAATTATTTAGAATATCATTAGTACATCATCTACACCTATGATCATTAATACATATTGTTATTTATAATATCACATTAAAATATTTGTATATTTTTATTGACATATTAAAATATATATACATTTTTTATTGGTACGCTAAAAATTTGATACGTTTGTAGAGACATAATATTGTTTAGCACAACTTTTCTAGACACACTTATAGTGATATATTATATTCTTTTGATACAATTTCAGTGATATACTTTTTGTGACAAATTAAGTCCTTTTCAACACACTTTACTTTATAATACATTTATAGTGGTGATATATAATCTTATGACATATTTTTGGTGACACACGTTTTATAAAATATTTGTAGTGATACTTTAATTTTTAATGTGATAATTTAAGTGAAAAATTTTAACAAAACTTTTCTTGACACATTTATATTGACATATTGTATTCTTTGATACATTTTTAATGATACATTTTTAATGACAAAGTAAGTCTTTTAACACACTTTACTTTATAATACATTTATAGTGCTACATATCTTATGACATATTTTTTGTGAAACGCGTCTTATAAAATATTTGTAATGACACTTTAATTTTGAACATAAGTTTTTTGACGACATCTAAAATTGTGACACACATAATTTTTAGATACGTTTATAGTGATACGTTTAACTTCGAATATCGACATCCAATCTTAACGTATATGTTCATACATCTTAACACTAAAAAAAAAGCAATGCACCAATCTAAAGACGATGGTGATGTTAAACTCGTGTAACAACACAAACATGATAACATGATACATGCAAATCCATTATCATACATGCATAATAGATCAAAACTCAAATCAAATGTCATTATGAAATATTAAAAAGTGATGATAGAAGACACAAAGAAAAATAATGGATAACCTTGATGAAAAAATATGACGTCTTATGCAATTTTGATCTTCAAAAATGAGATGGTGAAAATAAAATTGTTTTAAAGCAACTCGAGTAACTGTACATGAAATGTGTAGATAAATATAAAGGATCAAATTACAAAAATGTCCTTTTTAACTCAATTAAGCATTTAATTGTACTTTTTTTTTCTTTAATGATTAATGACACATGGTGTATTGCTATTGGTTCTTATTGTTTTTATCTTAAGAGCGGTTCTTACTTGAACGTAAATCTATATATATATATATATATATATATATATATATATATATATATACATATATATATATATATATATATATATATATATATATATATATATATATATATATATATATATATATATATATATATATATATATATATATATATATATATATATATATATATATATATATATATATATTAATCTCTGTAATAGGATAGTCCTAATGATTCCAACTACTATTAACATAAATAGAACACTTTAGTAGGCAGGTTTTGAAAGTTTATGGACTTAAAATTAATAGTCGTGAGATAGGATCGAACTCGGGATTACAGGATTGCACACATTACGTAAAGGGTTAATTTTATTTATTAAATATATTTATTATATTTATTAAATCAAACCGAAGCTTAACTAACGATCGTTAATAAATAAGAGTTAAGTATAAACGACCGTTATGGAAACAATAGAAGCTAAAAGAAGAAGACAAAAATTACACAAACACCCCCCTTGGGGGTTTGCGACCGTCCGCCACAAGGAGGGTGCAGAGGGAAACTTTGGTTTCCTAATTGGTTTATTACTTAGAAAAGAAGATTTTCCAAGCCTATATAAACACCCCAAGGCCTTCATAATTTTTTGTCCCTCCCTCTTTTGTCTCTCTCTGCTATCGAACAAACACCCCTTGTAAGGGTTTTGGTTTTTTTCGATTTAGCTATTTTTCTATCTAGTCCTAGCCCTTCTCTAGGCTTGTTGGGTAGATATTCCATAAGCATAGAAGCTCGGTTAGTTCGTGCTAGAATCACGATTAGCTCGTTGTATTACGTGTGTACAATAACGTAATATAGTCTTACTTTAGACTATGTCTTGGTGGTGTTCGTGGTAAACCCTAATTGGTGATTGTTCCGTCATCTTGTGAATCGTTGCTAGGATAAAGGTATGTAACTCTAATTCGATTAATTATAATTGTGTTATTAATTATGATCTTGTTAATTCGCTTCCGCTATGTGTGCTTTGATCTTGTTTAGGGTTTTAGGGTTTTAAATAATTGTTATGAACTACATATAAACCTTCAGTGGCATCGAGAGCCGTTTTAACATGTTATAATTATCGAGATCTAAAGTTTTTTAACTAATAATGATTTATGTTAAAAATTACATGTTGTTTTTTAGGTTTTATAAAAATTAGGGTTTTTGTTTTTTTATTGTTTTTTAAAATCGGCTTTGGCCGAATTTTTTTTATATATAAAAAAAGTTTTTTTTTAAACCCTAAAATTGCATGATAATTATCTTTAGATGTTTGCATGAATTAATTGTTATGTCATGTGTGGTTACGATCCGTAGTATTTAATTGTTAAGAGAATGTGGGAGATCCGTAATGAACGTGCATGTTTTTTTACGGATCATATAATTTTGTATGCTATTTGCTTTATTTGATTCAAAGTTTTAAAAATAGGGAAGACTTTTTATGTTTATGAAAACCCTAGATTTGATGTTCTTTGAATAAATTGTTATGCATGTGGCTATTTGATTTAGTTTTTTTGTACTACTTGTTTTCATGCGTTTTTGTATATTGTATGTTGTAAACAAGGGTAATTTTTTCCAAGAAAAATAATATTGACTAAATTTTATCAAAATTAATGAACTGTTTTGAGATATAAATTACATATGATTTGCGTTGATTAGAATTGCAATAAAAACTTAACGGCCTACTCAATTTTGACAAACTATAAAGTGGGTATAACGCAACGCTGGTCATGTACCCGGTTAAGGAAGGAGGTGTTATGCTTCAGCGCTGACCAAATTCCTGGCTCGCCTGTGCGTCAAAGTTGGAATTACCTACGGTTGTTATTTGTAAAATTCTTTAAGGTTGATTTAACCGCATTAATTCACATCCGAAACACAGTGAATAAGGATATTGCTTTGTGCTTTAGCCGAGTTTTAGAAAAAGTACAGTGTGAATTTAGTTGTGGGTACTTTAATTGGTTTAACCAATACCTTAACTTGCAAATATGTGGCATTTTATTTAGTCTCACCAAAAGTTTACTAAACGTTTTATTAAACTTATGTTATGGAGATGTATGCATGTTTCTCCATACATGATTTTGACACCAAAAATCTATACCCTAAAATTTAAGTCATATGTCATCTAATTGACGAACACTTGAAGTCACAATTATCGTCATACGAGATTCGGGGCGGTGTTGTGATGGAAAGAAAATGTTCATAAGAATGAGAATTCGCAATGAATGTTTTACGTTCTTTAGGTTAGTCGACTTAATTAAGTTACTCAGTGAGAACTGGAAACTTAAGGCGTAAAGTAGGGATGAAACATGTTTACAATGCAAATGATTTTGGCAATGTAAATCCCTAACATATTTAGAAATTGCAAATTTGTTTGTCAATTATTGTTCGACAAGTTACTGTGTTGAATACATTTGTCATTAGCAGATCAAGTGATGTGATGAGTTTATGTCAATATGGATTCTAGTTTCAAGAAAAATACTATGGTTTTTTTATTACTGGGGTAATTTTATTTTCTTGAATGGTATTATCAAAAATACTAATGTTTGAACTTATTTCTGTAGAAATGGCTCAACCCGAAAACAATCTGACAATAAGTTCGGCGTTCAAAGCTTTCTTTGACCGTCCTGAACTTGTTGGCCCTAACTTCAATGATTTGTATCGCTCACTAAGAATAGTTCTGAGAGCAGCGGGTACTATTGATATCTTGACTACTCCTTTTCTAGAGAACCTTGCTGAAGGAGCTGCGCAAAGGCTTGAATACACTGCTAATGTTAAGAAGCACCAAAAGGTGGCTGCTGTAATGTTAGGAAAAATGGCTTCTCCGCTTCAGCGGAAATATGAGCTATTTTCACCTCAGCGAATGCTTGATGAACTCAAGGCTATGTATGAATAGCCGCAAGCTGTAGAGATCTATGATTTGGTTAATGCTCTACATAGCTGCAAGCAAGCTCCTGGAAATTCTGTAAGTGCCCTTATATGGAGATGAGGGGTTATATGGAACAACTCATTGCACTAGGACAACCCTATGATCATAATATGGCTATCAACTTGATCAATAGGTCCCTTAACAAGGACTTCAATGATTTCGTTCGTAACTATAATATGCATTGCAAGGGGAAGACAGTTAATGATTTGCATGCAATGCTCATTGACTTTAAAAAAGGGTTAAAAGATAAGGCATCCACTTCTACTCCTCTAGTACTTTATGTGCACAAGGGTAGAGTGAATAAGTCAAAACCACAAGTGAACAAGAAGCAGAAAGGCAAAGGCAAGTTTATAAGGGCAAACAAGTTGCGGCTCCATCAAAACCGAAGCAAAACTTTGTCAAGAAGAATCAATCTCAGAAGGATGAGACTTGTCACCATTGCAAAATGACTGTACACTGGAAGAGGAATTGCCCTCTTTACCTCCATGAGTTGCAAGAACATAAGAAAAAGGCTGAGCTAGGCGCTGCAGCACCTTCAGGTAACTTATTTATGATAGAGTTATTTAATCTTACATACAAATCAAACTCCTGGGTATATGATACGGGATGTGGTATTAATATTTATAATACCATGCAGGGATTTGAGTTGAAAAGAAAGCTTACCTATGGGGAACAATTTCTGCAAGTGGGCAATGGCGCATAAGCAGCGGTTGAAGCTATAGGAATATCTAATCTAGTTTTACCTTCGAGTTTAGTACTGATTTTAAATAATTGTCATTATGCACGTTTAACTGTTAGGGGTGTTATTTCCTTTTCTTGTATGTTGGATCTTGGATTTATTCACACTATTGATAATAATAGAATCTCTGTTTTCAAAGATGGTTTATTCTATTTTGATGCAATTTCTGTGAATGGTGTTTTTGAAATTAACATGCATGATAATGATTCCAAGATGAAAAATAATAATGTTTTTAGCATGAATAAGAAGAGAAAGTTAGAAAATAACTCTTCTTATCTTTGGCATTATAGACTTGCCCATATTGGGAAGACTTGTATACAAAAGCTTCAACGTGATGGTCTTTTGGAAAATATCAATGATGAATCATTTGATAAATGTGAGTCTTGTATCTCTGGAAAGATGACCAAGAAACCTTTTAATAGCAATATTGAAAGGGCTACTGAACTACTTGGTTTGATACATACGGATGTGTGTGGACCACTTAGACACGTGTCAAGGAAAGGTGCTAGCTACTTCTTAACGTTTACGGATGATTATAGCCGCTATGGTTATGTTTATTTACTTAAGCATAAACATGAGGTATTTGAAACATTCAAAGCGTTTAAAGCAGAAGTAGAGTTACAACTAGGAAAGAAGATTAAAGCTCTTCGTTCTGATAGAGGTGGTGAATATTTAAGTCAAGAGTTTAAAGATTATTTAAGTGAGAACGAAATTGTTCAGAAACTTACTTCTCCATATACTCCACAACAAAATGGTGTATTCGAAAGGAGAAATCATACATTATTAGATATGGTGCGATCTATGTTTAATCTTACAACTTTACCATTTTTCTTTTGGGATTATGCTCTTGAATCTGCTGTTCGTATTCTGAATATGGTTCCCACAAAGAAGGTTGATAAGACACCATATGAACTATGACATGGCAAGAAGCCATATTTGTCTTATTGAAAATCTGGGGTTGTAAGGCGTATGTGAAACGTGACTCTGGAGATAAACTCCAACAACGCTCAGTAAAATGTATCTTTGTAGGTTACCCTAAGGAAACTATGGGTTACTATTTTTATTATCCAGCTGAGAACAAAGTAGTTGTGGCTCGGTATGGAGACTTCCTTGAAAATGATCTTGTAAATCAAGAATTCAGTGGGAGAAATTATGATCTTGAAGAATTTCAAGAAGATACATTACCTTCTGAAAATACTAGCGAAGAAATTCCTGTAGAACCAGAAAGTCTGGGAGTTCCACCAGAATTAATTCCTCTACGTAGGTCTCAAAGAACTGTACGTGCGCCAAGAAAACTATGTCTTTACATAGAGGATGACGAGGAGGAAGTAGGGGATCTTGGTGAACCTGATAACTATCGATCCGCAATGCTTGATCCAGAAAAATCAAAATGGATAGTTGCGATGAATGAGGAAATGAAATCCATGGAAATCAACGATGTTTAGATTCTTGTAGATGCACCTAAAGATGCTAAAGTAGTGAAAAATAGGTGGATCTTCAAGAAGAAAACCGACATGGATGGTGAAATACAATCCTATAAAGCACGTTTAGTAGCTAAAGGTTTTACTCAAACTTTTGGCATAGACTACGAGGAGACATTTTCTCCTGTAGCAGACTTACAAGCTATTAGGATTCTCATAGCTATAGCAGCATACTATGACTATGAGATATGGCAAATAGATGTTAAAACTGCCTTCTTGAATGGTCGCTTAGATGAAGAAATCTATATGCAACAACCGGAAGGGTACGTTGATCCTAAATATCCAATGCGCGTGTGCAAACTTCAAAGATCTATTTATGGTTTGAAGCAAGCATCACGTCAATGGAATAAGTGATTTGATGAAGAAATCAAAAAGTTCAGATTTATTCAAAATCGTGATGAGCCATGTGTATATCACAAAGCTAGTGGGAGTAATGTAGTGTTCCTAATTTTGTATGTCGATGACATATTAATCATGGGAAGTAACATTCCAAGACTTAAGGAAGTTAAGGATTATCTTGGTAAATATTTTTCTATGAAGGATTTGGGAGATGCTGCATATATTATGGGAATTAAAATCTATCGAGATAGGAGCAGACGGTTAATTGGTCTTAGTCAAGATGCTTATATTGATAAGATATTAAAGAAGTATAACATGCATAACTCTAAGAAAGGTTTTCTACCGATGGAGGTTAAACATAAATTAAGTCATGAGAAAGATGCATCAACACCCGAAGAGGTGGCTTACATGCAGAAGGTGCCTTATGCTTCAGCTGCAGGATCTATTATGTATGCTGTAAGATGCACAAGGCCTGATGTGACGTTTGCTCAAAACTTGGTCAGTAGATACCAACAGAATCCAGGAAAGTTCCACTGGACTGCTGTTAAGCATATTCTAAAGTATTTGAGGAGTACGAAAGATTTGTTTTTGGTATTTGGGGTAAACCAGACACATAATTTAATGTTACAGGATTTTGTGATGCGTCCTGGCAATGTGATAAAGACGATACGAAGTCTCAGACGGGTTACGTGTTTGTTATCAATGGAGGAGCAGTTGACTAGAAGAGCAGTAAACAGAAAACCATTGCTATGCATGCGACTCAATCTGAGTACATGGCCGCTTCAGAAGTTGTTTGGATCAGGAAGTTTATTGGAGATCTTGGATTGATGCCTTCAATTAAAGAACCTATTGATATATATTGCGACAATTCTGCGGCAATAATATTCGCCAATGATCCTGGAGTCATGAAAGGCGCCAGACACTTTAAACGTATATATCACTACGTTCGAGAACAAGTGGAAGCTCAGGAAATAAAATTAATAAAATCTCACACAGATGACAACGTAGCTGATCCTTTTACTAAGGCTTTGTCTAGGCCAAAGGTAGTTAAGCATGCCAAGGCTATTGGGCTGCAACTAGCTAGCGAATTCATGTAATAAATCTGTTGATTAGTATTTGGATAAAGGATGTTAAGACATTATTGAATTGATGAAATAAAGATTAGATTTCGTTTATTTTTCTGTTATTTGATTTTGTATCCTATTTTACATGTTTTAATCCATGAGCATTATGAGGTTTCTAAATGTCCGTTGTCGATTAATAATATGGGAGTATTATTAAACTAAGACAATTCAAAATAGTGATAGAGTATACTTGAAAGTATATTGGTCAATTTTGGATGATATTTGATGGATCAAATATTGGACTTATCCCAACTATATGATTTTACTTTTGGATCTTTGTCATTAAGTAAATAATAAATAGTTATCCTTAAACCTGAGATATCAGAAAACTGCATTGAATGTAGTGCAATTCTGTAAGGTAATCTAACGCTAAACGTAACTGGTAGCTATAAGGGTTATTTTCAGAAGTGTTGCAAAGTTCATGTGTTTTGCTTGTAATCAAAATGGGATTTGTTTCTTTCAAATTATTTTGAAGCATAATACAGCTGGGCCCCTCCGGGGAGTAGTAAGATGTTTGTGTGGCCACACCCAAATGTGTTTTGGTAATCTTGCTATATCCGTAAACGAGAAACAGAATGGTTAATGAAAGGAATGACTGAGATCCATATCCTTATTAACGTTGTATTTGAAATGAAAGGATAATAATAATGATGAAATCATTAAAAGGTTCTTGACCAGGAGACCTTACCCGAGTTGTACTAGGGGCATTGCTCGTGTAACTAGACGCTAGTCAATGTAATCACGATATTTGAATTTTGTCCAAGTGGGAGCTGAAAGTTTATGGACTTAAAAATTAATAGTCGTGAGATAGGATCGAACTCGGGATTACGAGATTGCACACATTACGTAAAGTGTTAATTTTATTTATTAAATATATTTATTATATTTATTAAATCAAACTGAAGCTTAACTAACGATCGTTAATAAATAAGAGTTAAGTATAAACGACCGTTATGGAAACAATAGAAGCTAAAAGAAGAAGACAAAAATTACACAAACACCCCCCTTGGGGGTTTGCGACCGTAGGCTACAAGAGAGGGGGAAGAGGGAAACTTTGGTTTCCTAATTGGTTTATTACTTGGAAAATAATATTTGCCAAGCCTATATAAACACCCCAAGGCCTTCATAATTTTTTGTCCCTCCCTCTTTTGTCTCTCTCTGCGATCGAACAAACACCCCTTGTAAGGGTTTTGGTTTTTTCGATTTAGCTATTTTTCTATCTAATCCTAGCCCCTCTCTATGGTTGTTGGGTAGATATTCCATAAGCGTAGAAGCTCGATTTGTTCGTGCTAGAATCACGATTAGCTCGTTGTATTACGTGTATAAGAACGTAATATAGTCTTACTTTAGACTATATCTTGGTGGTGTTCGTGGTAAATCCTAATTGGTGATTGTTCCATCATCTTGTGAATCGTTGCTAGGATAAAGGTATGTAACCCTAATTCGATTAATTATAATTGTGTTATTAATTATGATCTTGTTAATTCACTTCCGCTATGTGTGCTTTGATCTTGTTTAGGGTTTTAGGGTTTTAAATAATTGTTATGAACTACATATAAACCTTCAGGTTTCATCCTCCATTGTTTCAGAAGCTTAGCTAGCTTTGAACAATGGGAGTTTAATTTGTCATTCATCGCCCGGTTGTTATTCCGCAAACAACCCGGCAAGTCTTGTAAATCTATTGATTCATTATTAATAAGATATACAAACGATGAAAATTATAAGTTTTGTTATTAGTTAGTCAATTGGTTAATTGTGCAAACATGTTCTTCTCAATTCTTCTATAACATAACGGGGCGGGGTTGCGCGCGAGCCGAGTGACGTAGGTGCACAAGAGTGCTTCGCGCCACAACCATCTCTTTTTTATAGGTTCTACGGACCGATGCCTGTTGCTTCATTTGAGAGAAAATAATCATAGATATGCCGGTCATTAGAAGGAAGAACCACCATAAAAAGATTCCTCGTGTATCATTTGTAGCAAAATTATGAACGGGAGCTAGCAATCCGGACCGTATTGAAAAGGTTCCTGAGACACAGCATGGAAAAGTAACAATATTCAGAAACGAGGTCCAAGAATGAAGAAGGGGTAGAATTATTAAATGAATACGAGCTACAAATCCTTATAGATCTATTGTTTGCACAAGATTTTTGGACCAACTCCATTTATCACACGAACATGAAGAGTATGCTTGGCAAAATTAGTTGTGAGGTGTAAACTATATAAAGTTATAACATGAGCTACAAGTTGTATTCTTTTCATATATATGTATGGTGAATTAGTTGTAATATCAATATGTATAATGACTTAAGATGACATATTTAGATGAATTATAGTATAAGTTACAGTATCTATTAGTAATATACAGTTTTAATATTTTAACAACTATTCAAAAATTTTAAAACTTTTTGAATCAACTTTTTGTTTATGATTTATTTATCTAAAATAAAAGCTTATAGTTGATGTTTGCAAATAAAACTACTTATTTTTTATAAGATTATTTTCTTTAAAAGAACGTATAATTAAACAAAATGACGACCTCTTTCTAAACACGCCTTTAAGAACAATCCATATTATTAAATCAAGTCTCAAACTTATCATTGTGAGTAGGGGTGTCAATAGGGTTTAAAAAGTTTATCGGGTTGAGTTTAGTCGAGTCTAAAAAGCTTGTCAGGTTGGTTTGACCCGAATCCCATAATTCGATAATTATTATCGAGTCGGATTTGGGTGAAATTATTTACTTTATCAGGTTATCGAATCAACCTGATAAAACTCGAAAATACGATCAAATTTGTTTTCAACAGTTTTGAAACCCAATAAGTATAAAGTTTGCACGGAAGTGGTGGTTATGTCTTTGTCAGTCGTCTCTTTGAACAATTAAACACTAAAACCGAGACATTGCAATACATCTTATATAAAATAAATAATAACTATTACATAAGTTTGATATTTAGGCCTAATTTCATACAAGTATCTATGTATAGGAAGCCCATCAAATATATGTACTCGAACCGGACCTGAAACAATAAAAATGCAACGTTAAACCGTAGACTCGAATTTAGATCTTAAACAAGCAAGAGATATTTACAGTACTAAGATCATCCACTATGTGGTAGGTTTATGAATAAATTTATCAAGCTATGAAAATGTCTAAAAACTTGTTAACCATAGTGAAAAATCATTTCATGCTTATGTGGCATGAAAATTTTTATAATCCTAGATCTTTCCATAATTAAATGCATTTGATTAACATATGAGGTTTATAAAATTCTGTGAGAATTTTACATAATAAAAATATGTTCAAGGTTCATAAATTAATATTATGGTGCAACTATAGACCTACTGAAAAGTTTACCATTAGAGATGCTTTAAGTTTACAACTATTGTGGGCCATCAAATGATTGATGGGTCACAAAAATAATACATCAAAGTTGTTATGTGTCATCTACGGCTATTTTTATTAAAGGCGTGAGAGCATTGTGAATGAGAAAAAAAACCTAATTGTCATTGGTAAATAGCTTCAAGTTTTTAGTCATGTATCACTACTACACAAATGGACATAGAGCCCCCTTAATAGAGTCCCTTTTTAGTAAAAACCGGGACCTAAAAGAATTCCATCTTTTTTTTAAGTCATAGAGCCATGTTTTCTAGTAAAAAACGGGGCTTTATTTGAGAAAACTTTAAAGCCATGTTTCCTGATTAAGTACCGGGCTCTATTCTATCAATAAATTTATCAAATTTAGGCGGTGAACCAAAAATGTAATAAAAAAAAAAGGCGCTTTGTTTTTCTCCCCTAAAATTTCATTTCCAAATCAAAACTCCCCCCATCACAAACCCTAGATCTACTTTCAGTCACATCACTCCAGCCCATTCAACACCTCCTGCTTAAGCGATAAAAGAAAAAACCCTTTTTATGTCACACACCACAACTATCACGAGTCGCCTTCATAGACCAGCAACAACATTGGAATCGAATTAAGAGGTATGAAATTGCTACAGTTCATTTCTTTTTTCAATTAATCTTTATAATATCTTAATGTTGCTATTCGATATGATTCTGGATTAAATCCTGTCAATTAATCCTTTTTCAATTAATCTTTTTTCAATTATTGTTGTTCAATTTATTGTTTTCTGATTACATTTACTATCTAGAAACCTGATTTTCCTATCATTAAATTGGGGGATTTATGTGTTCTATGTGCTCTGATAACTGGGTGTTTGTTTCGGCTTATACATCGGGTTTACGCTTTATTTGGTTTGGGCTTATGATTCATAGGCTCACTTTTTTTGGCTTATATTGAAACTTTTCGGCTTATATCAATTCATTTATATTATTATAAACTTATGTAATCCGAGAAGTTTGAAAACAAGCTACAAAAAATGGGCTTATGAAACATAAGCCAAAAACCAAATAAGTCATAAGACGAAACAAACAGCCCCTAAGAGGGGTTTCGTGTGGCTTATTTATTGGCACAAATGGGTTGTTGGGTAATTTGCTCTCATGAATAGGGCGTTTAAACATGTTATTTGCTATCCAATATAGGGGTTTTTAGGCATGACCTTGATGTGATGAAAAAGAGGGATTTTGTGTTTCTTATTGGCATGACTCATGAATCTAATCTATATAAATAGAAAATATGACAAATCTGGTTGAGTGAACTCATTAAAATTTCACTAGTGGCGAAGGTAAATTTTTTGGCATACACTATTACATATAACTACATCTCGCTCTAAGCTTTATGTGACTACATTAGTGTACAAAACTACTTAAAAGCATGCACCCCTATTTTAATTTTAACTCTGGAAATTCTAAATCATTCCAATATGGATTCGTCCATATTGAGTGCCTTATTCTATATCGAGATTTCATTGTCTGAAGTACATAGCTGTAAATTTCGTGCAGGTACCATTCCATGTACCACTTAAAGAAAATGCTATCGTTGTTGGTTTCAGCGAAGATGGAGGCTAATAGATACAAAGTTTAAATTTATAGGAGTTTCTTCAAGTTGGCCTCCTTTCTCATACGCCCTCGTGTTTAGAGAAATGTTAGCCACTGGATATTATGCATCACATGGTGTTTTAATGCAGTTGCAGTAAGTTGTTTTACACTTTTACATGCTTTTACATAGAGCTTATTTTTATGTTGTTGATTTATATGGTCTTTGTTTATCTGATTGCAGCCAGATTGATGTTGCCGGTAACAAGAAAGCTGTCGTGATCCATGTTCCGTATAAATTAAGCAAACCATTCCGCAAGATTCATAATTTCATACTAAGCTTGTTAGGGAACTTGAGAACAAGTTCTGTGGAAAGGTATTCACACTTTAATTTGGTTCCTTCCATGTAGTTTTTATAACAAAATATAAACTGAAAACCAATAACGTACAGGAACTTATCCACCTCAGCGATATTAGATAAAATAACACTATACTTGCAACCTTCATTACTGTATGAAAATCCACATGGTGTTCCGTTTTCATACACACAAATACCAGTAAATGATGTGTGCCCAGTGAATAGAACCCATGCAAGTGTCTAGACTAGCCTATAACTAAAATTATTTGATCCCACAAAATTTTTGACGCAAGTGTTACATTTGTTCACAAGACACGGAGAAGGAAATGATTGGTTATTCGAAAACTCTGTTTTTTACTAGCTTCTTTATCATATGCGGTGTTTTTTACAGGTGTAAATGAATGAAACAGTATGTTGTACATACTTGATCCCATTTTAATTAGTTATATTCTCAAGGGGTGTTGATTTTTGAGTTTAAACTTTCATAATGCCCCTTGGTAGCAAGCCATAAGCCCATAACCTTTGTTTGGTCTCATACGTCTGATTATATTCTAGGCACAGTTGTCATAATATAATGTATGTTTCATTGGAAAAATGATAATGGCAAATGACTGTAGAAACATGGTATTGCTAATTAGGCTACATATTCATCAAATTACCGGAACATCTAAAACTGACCCAAAACAATGACCTGCATAGATTTACTCAAGAAAACACATCAACCAGCTCATAACTTGCATCACAAATTGGACGAAGTTGAGTTCTAGTCCAGGTGTCTGTCGTAATTCCAATGCTCTAAATAGGATTTTCTTGTTATACATATGATAGAATATATGGTCTAAATAGGATTTGCTTGTCACACTAATATCAGAGCCGAATCGGTGTGAGCATGTGTGTATGCAATTGATGCTTGGTTTAGACATTTGTGTTCAGATATTTAGGTTTCTATCGGATACTGTCTTCAATAATTTAATTTTGTAAATGAACCTTCCTGCAAGTTCTATCCATAAAAGATGCATGATTCAGGCATTTTGTGCAGATTTTATTTGATTTTAAATTAGATGATATAGTTTCATAGTTGACGTCTCTCATACATAGATAGGAGCTACAATTAGGTGGAATATTCACTTCATAATGTGACCTTGTTTCGTTCTGTTTATTCAGTGACCGCTCATGGAATAAATGCTGGAGATGTAAAGAAGCTACAGGATGCAGGAATATATACATGCAATGGCTTTATGATGCACACCAAGAAGGTGATTATTGATTACACCTGCATATCATTTGGATTATCATTGACTATTTCGCAACTATTTGACTAAATTCATTTTTATGTTATAGAACTTGACTGGCATAAAAGGTTTATCTGAGGCTAAAGTTGATAAAATATTTGAAGCTGCTGAGAAGCTAGTGGTTAGTGATCTGCTGTTTAGTACCGATGTGGTTTGTACAAATCTTATTATGTGGCATATAAGTGGTTTCGTCCTTTATTTATTTTTATTTTTTTTGGGTAAAAATAATGCACCGCTGCTCGTCGTTTATTGTTTCAGAATTATGGCTACATTACTGGAAGCGATGTTCTGCTCAAAGTAAGATCCTCATTTGCTTAACATCTATTTGCAAAATGCTTAAATTGAATTGTGCTCACATGCTATCTGAATACCTGAACTTCACTTATAATATTCTGTCATCCACTGTAAAACAGAGAAAGGCTATTGTCAAAATCACTACTGGAAGTCAAGCTTTTGGCGAGTTTAGGTGAGATCAAATATATTATATATACTGGAGTTTGTATGAATTTTTGTGATCTGTGACTCTGTGTCTTATGATGCCCTCGTTAATTTTAATCCCCGGGTCTTGAAAGATACAGTTGGCACATACTCTGCGTTTCAACGCAGGTACTCCATTTACTAGACTTATTGTTTCCACATGAGTTAGTTTGACCTTAATGTCCCAATTGATGTACAAGTTGTGATTCTTTCATTAAGAAAAAAATATGACGTGTAATTAGTATCTCTTATCCGGTTAGTGCTTGACCAGTTCTCTTTTATGTATGCAGCTTCCTGCTAGCATGAAAGGAGGGAATGGGAAGGTTGCTTATATTGACCAGTTCTCCTTTATATATTCAGTTTACATCTGTTACTTTCACTTTGTTATCGAAACTGGAGAATACGAAGAAAAAATGATAGCCTTTTCTTGTCATTCCTTAATATAATGTGATTACAGCCAACCTAATTGTATTGTACCCATTGCTGAAAGGCTTGGCATGGATCCTAGAGCTGTCCTTGATAATGTAATGGTGCTTCTTTCTCACTCTATATTTCCTGGTTCGTATGGTAACTAATTGCTTCTTCCGTCACATATTCTGAAGATTATCTACTGCAGCAAAAGCTGGCTCAGATGCTCTCCCAATTGATCAAGATCCAGGTGGTAGAGTATGAAATTTTGTGAATGTTTGTTTCTATGATAGCTGATCCAGGTGGTTATTTGTCTCAGATCCAATAAACCAGCAGGAGTGCATTTCCTTGCTCATGCAGCCACTGTGAGATTGATGATCAGAAAGGTCCGCATGTGGTCATGGCATTTGTATCTCTTCTTTCTCGTACCTCACCAAAACACTTATGATACTGCTGTGATGTTCAATTATATTAGAATGTTTGTTAAGTTCATGTTCAGTCCTTAGAACTTTTATTAAACTAACTTGACTTATGTCTGATATTGAATAATTGGTTTTTGTTATACATGGTTTTTTTGCAATTTGGTTTGGCTGCTTGTTTAGTGTGTTTTGCTGTGTGGATACCTGGAAATAGTATTTGATTAAAAAAAATTTCATAGAGCCATGTTTCAAAACAAAAAACAGGGATCTATGCTAAATAAAAAACTGTTTTTTTAATTAAATAGAGCCCGTATCATGGGGGAGAACAGGGATCTATTATTCATCATAGAGCCCCTTTTATAAACCGGGACCTATGCCATCTTCTAATAGAGTCCCCTCCCTTTTGATTCCCCAGGCAAAAAAGGGCTCTGGTTTTAAACAGGGCTCTATGTGAGTTTTTGTAGTAGTGTATGGTGAGGTTCTCACATTTCGTAACATGTGCAATACTCGGGCTTTACTATCCGATGGTCTGATTTCTATAAACACATTGGTTACGTAATGTTTTTAATTTTAGTGTTGTGTTTTATTTTATGTTTTTTAATTTTATCGTGATGTTTTTAATTTTTAATGATGTTTTGTAGAATTTTAGTATAAAGGTATTACTTTAGAAAAGAATATAAGTACTATTTGGGTGTGGGAGTATTTTTTTTTGGTAAAGTAAATTTCACGATAAAATATATTAATAACCCAAAAACATTACGTACAATAGAATGTGATTGAGTGTCATATTGATCTCAAGCATAAGTTTGAACAACCTCTAATCATATGACATAAAGTGAGTGTTTTTTTGGTACGATTGATGAAAAGTGTGAGTGAGAGTGTTGGTGAAAAGTAAAAAAATAGAAAATCGATGTGACGCTGACATGGCTGATGTGAAAAGAATTATTAATGTAACTGATAAATCTTTTATATAATAAAAGAATTAGATTTTTTAAGAATTTTAGTGAAAGATGAAGGTTGTTATAAAAAACATGTAGACCAATCAAATGGCTTAAGTTTAACACATAAGCAAAATGAGTGATTTGATTGGTGGAAAAAAAATCAAAATTAAATTAAATTTTGTTAATACTAAAAATTTTGGTGGAGGAAATTGATGAAAACACATAAAGATATATCTGTCGAATTTGTAAAAATAAAAACTTTTTAAAAAAGGAGAGGATTGATAAAACTTTAGTGGTTGAATTTTTAAAAATTTGATGAATTTAAGTGTAAACTTATAATTTTCCATATTTTTTAGTAACTTTATAAAATAAACAAAATACCCCTTAAACTTTATACCCTTTAACTTTATATTTTAAAAATACAATATATATATTATATTAAACAATCAACAAATCACATGATTATAACTATTCAAATAAATACACAAATTATCGTCTGTTTCTATTTTGACACTTAACAAAGTCAAACAATGCGATATTTGTAAAGTATTACTCCATATTAACATGAATACAAATATCAAAATGAATGTAGGACTTCAGAAATCGGCGTGAGATGAAAATAAATAAACGAGATTTTACATATTATAACAACATAGTTTTTTAAGTTCGTTATGTGTTAATAAACATAAAATGTCTAGAAATTGATAACTAACATTTCAGTTAAACAAAGTTAAATCTGTTGTGCAACAAATATTTTATACAAAATATAAATTAATATTATCACATCATAAAAAAAACATGTAAAACTTGTGGATTCATGACCATCTTAACTGTCTAAGTATTTAAAATTTTGATATTGTTTTATAGAATAATATCAAGCACTAAAAAATCATGAATTTATAAATCGTGTATCTCTAAAGTTGTGTAAGGTTGATGCACACGCCTTGTTGATTAATAATTAAAATATAACTATTTAAAATAAAAATTAAGGTGAATTTATGTTAATTTACACGGTGCACAGTAAAACAACAATATAATTAAACATATAAATATCATATGTTTTTTAAAAATTTATATAATATACATAAAATCGTGATAACATAATTATTATCTAATTTATTTTTTATATTCAAATCTCGTGCGTGTACGAACATTAAAACTAGTATAAGGGGTGTTTGGATGTGCGGTTAGGAGGAGATTATCTCCAAATCTCAGTTTCAAAATGGAGATAAGTTAAAAAAAAGTGTTTGGGTAATAAATGAATTATTTGCGTTTAGAAGCTCCAAAATGGAGTTTTGAAAAAGTTAGTGGGGAGTTACTTATTTAATTTTCAAAATGGAGCTTTGGAAAAGTAAGCTTTCAAAATGGAGTTTATTATCAAATAATCAAATTTGCCAAACACTAAAAAAGTGATTATTTGATTATTGCGATTTCAAACTGGAATATCAAATCCAAACACTATTTTTTAAAATGGAGTTTTTAAAATTATGATTTTTCAAAAGGAAGTTTTCAAAACAAATAATTTGTTTTTAATAAGCACATCCAAACACCCACATAGCATAAGTGAAACGTATAGCAACTTAGCGGTAGAGGTTGACCAAAATGAGAAGAGGGCGTCCAAGTTGACTAAAATGCGTCAATCCATGAGGAAACATGCATGACTCGGATGGGGGAATTTGTGATACTTTGATTAAAACGACTTTTAAATTTGATTAATTAGGGTCGATCATTGGTTTTACGGTTTAAACCTGAACCGAATCGATTATATCAGAACCGAAACTGTAACCGAAAATAGGTAGTATGCTGAAACGAAACAAAACCGAGTTAAATCCGGTTCAGTTTGGTTTTTTTTATCGATTTTATCGGTTCGGTTTCGGTTTTAGACATGAAGAACCGAATGTCCAAAGTCTTTGGAGATGGACACTGTTTAACTTTTTTGAGGGAAGTGTTGGTTAACTTAGACTAAAGGCAGAGCCGTCTTTAGGGAAGTGTAATAGGTGCGATCGCACATGGCCATCGTTTGACGAGGGCCTCCAAATTTCATGTCTTTCTATATTATATATATAGATAATATGATGCTCAAGCTTAATAAATTCATAGAGTTTTCATGCACGTGTATTTTGTTTTTTTGTTAAAGGGTCTCTTGGGGGTAATGGCACGGAGCCACCAAAATCCACGAGACGGCCCTGACTAGAGGGGACTCGCACACCTTTTAAGCATTAAGCTCAATTACCTACTATTAATATTTTCCCATGTTATATATTTTCTCATAATATACAACAAAAGATAAAGATATTATGCATTTGTGGAAAAATCAAACCACAATATTGTAATAAAAAAAACATTTCAGCTAAATAAGCTAAAAAAATCCAATTAGACCAAAACCTCAACCGGCCCAAAAGATAACCAAGCCTGTTAAAACTGTATATTAAGTTGGGAGGTTAAAGCCGGACTATCTCAATTAAACGAAGCCCAATCCAGATCTATGTCGGCCCATTAATAAAAGATATAAAAACAGTTCAATCCGACAAACACAGTAAAACCTCACCCACTTTGTTAAGTATTGTTGTTGCTGCTGAAGGTGTTTTACAAAATCGATTTTGGGTGCTTAATTAAGGTATGATTAATTCTATCATTGTGTTGTTACCTTTTTATTGATTTTATAAGCTTTACCTTTTTATGTGTTTTTATTAAATCCTAATTTGACATCTGATGAAAGTTAAAGGTAAGAAAGGTAAATATATTTCTTTTATATTTTTGCTTTGCAATGTTTGGTTTGAGTTTGACAGGTTTAGAGAAGATGGGGGACTAAATGTGGCAAGAGGACTTAACTAGAGTCAACCCTAGTCAAGCGAGCATATATACTCGTTTCTTGTTTATTCCGTCATTTTAGTTTTGCATCTTGTTTTCATCTTTCACACACATTGTTCCTCCATTGTTGTTTTGAGCGATCTTGTTGATTTTGTACTTGTATATTGATCTTGGTTTGTAAGATCAATCATACATTTAGTTTTCTTTTCTTTCTGAGTTGTAAGTACGATCACAAAGCTAGGTATCACATTTGAAGAGATAGCGTAACGCAATTATAGAAAAATAAAGGGGAGGTTGGTTGATTAAATCGTTTTCTTGGATTTGTGTTATAAATCGAATATGGTATCAGAGCCTTTGGTTCTTGATATCTGAGTTTTAAACCGGTTTTATTAACAATCTTGATTAATCTTATGGTTAATCGTGTTCTAATTATGGTTAATTACAAGTTTTTGATCAATTAGTTTTTTAGGGTTTTAAAATTTGGGGGTTTTCTGATTCTTGGTGTTCTGTGGTGATTAATTGGGTTCTTTATTGCTTAATCGAGCTTAATTGTATCTATGGTAAGAATAATTGAAGAAACCCTAAATTTCAGAAATTAGGGTTTCATTCAATTTTTGGGCATTTGTTATTTTGTGTTGGTTATTTGTTATAACTAACATTTTCAGGTTGTTGTTCCGCTGTGCTTGTTGGTTGTGGTGAGATCTTCTTGATCTCATTGGTTTTTTGTGTTTTTGATGGTAGTTGCGCGTGTTGTAACACCTCTCTCGCTCTCTCTTAGTTTTTATTTTTTGTTTAGAGGGGTTTTAGGTGTCGAAGGGATTAGGTAGTCTTGGTGGATTGATTCAGTTTTCATTTGTGCTATTTGGTAGTTGCTTGTAGAGGAGGTACAAGGGGTTCTTTGTTTATCTTGTGTGATTTTTGTGTGGTTTCATCATGACTGATCCAAAGAAAGATGATCAGGATGATACTCATGTGAGTGATACTGAAACTGAAAGTGAAACTGTCATTCATACTAATAACCCTTTGTATTTACACCCTACTGACACAAATGGGCAGCCCAATGTGAGTGTTAAACTCACTGGTCCTGAAAACTATAAGGTTTGCGCTGCTGCATTTAAGCTTGCATTACATACTAAGAACAAATTGGGGTTTATTGATGGTACTTGTAAGAAAAATATTGATGATGTTGTTTTATCTGATCAGTGGGATAGATGTAATGCTGTGGTTTTATCTTGGATTCTTGGATGTATCTCTTTTGAGTTATATCAAGGACAAATTTTCTCAAAAAATGCTAAAGATGTGTGGGATGAATTTAAAGAAACTTATGATAAAATTGATGGATCTGTTATCTATAATTTGCATTATAAGATTTGCTCTCTCACTCAATCTGGCTCTTCTTTGTCTGAATACTATCACAATTACAACAGTCTTTGGAGGCAGTTTGACTCTCTTGTCAATCTTCCTTCATGTAAATTGTGATGGTGCTCCTCAAATGAAGAGTCATAATGCTCTTATAAGACTCATGCAGTTTTTTATGGGTCTTGATGACACTTTCAGTGTTGTTAGGAGCCAATTACTAACTGCAGACCCTTTGCCAGATGTTAAATCTGCTTTTGCTACTCTATCTAGGGTTGAGTCTCATAAGAACAATCTGGTTTATGTTGTGAGTGATAAGAATACTGCTACTGCTTTTGTTACTAAACCTAATAATTGGAATGGTAATAAAAATACTCAAAACAGTCAAAATGGTTAAAACAGAGGTCCTAATAAGAATAATAATAAGTTTGTTTGCACTCATTGTAATATGAATGGCCATACTGTTGATAGATGTTTTGAGCTTAATGGATACCCTCCAGGTTTCAAGAAAAGAAATACTGGAGGATCTAATGGTTCTAATAATGTCACTAGTTCTCTTGGTAATAATGTTGATCAGGGATCTGGGAAATCTCTTCCCTTTACTGCTGATCAAATAAATAGACTCATGGCTTTGATCAATTCTAAGCCTGACATTGGTGATGTGCAGTCTTGTGCTGCAGGTATAAAATTTGGTTCTAATCATATTAATAGTTTTGTCACTTGTAGATTTTTTAACTATAATACTAATATATGTACTTATAGTACTTATATTGGTTGGATCTTGATTCTGGAGCATCACAACATATGACTTTTTCTATTGAGCACTTGTTTGATATTATTGATGTGTCAAAATTGAATATTTCTGTTTCACATCCTAATGGTACTATTGAACATGTTAAGCATGTAGGAAATTTTAAACTATCAAATAAAATTACTTTGAAAAATGTGTTGGTTGTTCCAGGTTATAAGGTCAGTCTTATTTCAGTTCACAAGTTGGCAAAAGATAGTAAGTTTGTTGTGTCCTTTACTGAATCTAAGTGTTTTGTTCAGGATTCTCATCAAAAGTCCCTCTTGGGGACTGGTAGTGAAAATAATGGACTTTACTTGTTTGATTCAGGTAGGAAGTTTATTAATAGTGCTATCACTAAGTGTAATTTATCTAAGTGTGTGTGGCATAATACACTTGGTCATCCCTCAGACCAAGTTTTAGCTATTCTTAAGGATAAAATTTATCTTGATTCTGCTAGTAATGTTCATCCTTGTGATGTGTGTCACATGGCTAAGCAAACTAGAGATCCTTTTCCTATAAATGATCATAAGACTAAATGTTTGGGTGAAATTATTCATTTGGATGTTTGGGGTCCTTATAGAGTTAAAAGTAGAGATGGATTTAGATTCTTTCTTACTATTGTTGATGACTATACCAGGGCTGTGTGGTTATACATGCTTAAAGGCAAATATGAGGTTTTTGATAAACTTGTTGAATTTTATAAGCTAATTAATAATCAGTTTGATGTTGCTATCAAAGTTTTTAGAAGTGATAATGGAACAGAGTTTGTTAATCATAAATTTGAAGGTTTTATTAAGGAAAATGGTGTTATTCATCAAACTACTTGTGTGTATACTCCACAGCAGAATGGTATAGCTGAGAGAAAACATAGGCATTTACTTAATGTTGCTAGAGCCCTCATGTTTCAGGGGGGATTACCTTTGAACATGTGGCCTGAATCTATTCTTACTGCTGTTTATCTGATTAACAGGATTCCTAGCTCAGTCCTCTCTGGAAAAAGTCCTTGTGAAATGATTTATAAAACTGAACCTAACATCTCTCATTTAAAAAGTTTTGGGTGTCTTTGTTTTAGTACTGTGCTTAATAATGTGGATAAGTTTGCTGCTAGGTCTGAAAAGTGTGTGTTCATTGGGTATTCATTTACTAAAAAGGCTTATAAACTGTTTGGTCTTGAGTCAAAAAATGTGTTTTTCTCAAGGGATGTCAAGTTTTATGAAACAGTGTTTCCATTCAAAAATGATGTTTGTAAGAGTGGTTTGATCTTTGAAGATCAGGGTATAAATAGTCTAAATATTTTTGATTTAACAGTAAACAACTCTGATGATCCCTATGATGATATGAGAGATGAAAGATTAGGAGATAGAGGTAGCATTTTAAAAGAGTCTGTCTTAGCTGAGAAAGTATCTACTGATACTCCTATCATTGTTACCAGTGATACTCAGGGGTCAGAGTCTATGAATGATAAAGGTCATAGTCTTGGAAACCAGTATGACTTAGACAGTAATGATGCTAATGATTTAGACAAAAATGTTGCCCTAGATGATGAAAATTATGATTCTGAGGGTGAAGAGTTTATAAAATTTAATCAACATTTTCAAAGTAATAGTCCAGAGAAAACTGAGCTAAGAAGGTCTAGTAGACCACATAAGTTGCCTGGTAAACTTAGTGAGTATGTGCTTAACAAAAGAGTTAAATATGATATTAATACTGTGGTGAACTATAATAACTTGTTTATGCATAATTATGTGCTTACTAATAACTTGAACAAAATACATGAACCTAAATCTTATAATGAGGCAGCCAAAGACCCTAGGTCGGTTGAGGCTATGAATGAGGAGATGGAAGCTCTTAATAGAAACAATACTTGGGTTATAGTTGACTTACCTCAAGGTAGGAAGCCTGTTGCATGTAAATGGTTATGGAAGGTGAAATATAAATCTAGTGGTGATGTTGAGAGATATAAAGCTAGAGTTGTTGCAAAAGGATTTAGTCAAAAAGAGGGTATAGACTATGAAGAAACATATTCACCAGTAGTGAAAATTGTGACTGTTAGGTGTCTTCTTTCTGTTGCTGTGCACAATAATTGGCTTGTTTATCAGTTAGATGTAAATAATGCCTTTTTATATGGAGATTTAGATGAAGAAATTTATATGAATCTTCCTGAAGGGTATGGCTCTAACTCAAACAAGGTGTACAAGCTAACCAAGTCTTTATATGGGTTAAAACAGGCACCTAGAAAATGGAATGAAAATTTAACAAGTGTGTTAACTGAAAATGTTTTTTGCCAAAGTAAAAGTGATGTTTCTTTTGTTTACTAAGACTGAGAATGAGTCTTTTGTTGCCCTGCTTGTTTATTTTGATGATATTATCATAACAGGGAACAATGAAAGTATTATCAATGACTTTAAAGAATATTTGAGTTCAAAATTTAAAATTAAAGATCTTGGCAAACTCAAATATTTCTTGGGAATTGAAGTACTTGATACTGACTCAGGATTATGTCTTAATCAAAAGAAATATTGTTTAGAGTTACTATCTGAGTATGGAATGTTGGCTTGTAAGCCAGCTAAAGCTCCTATACCAGATGCTTCTAAGAAAAAGAAAAAACTTATTGAAGATGAGGTTGATACTATGCTTGATAACAAAACTTGTTATCAAAAGATTGTTGGTAAATTGATATATCTGACTTTAACTAGGCCTGATATTGCTTATGCTGTTCACTGTTTAAGTCAGTTTATGCATGATCCTTATAAATCTCATCTGAAATTAGCTTTTCATGTGCTTAGATACCTGAAAAGGTCACCTGGAACTGGTATATCTTTTAAACAACATAATATTCTGAATCTTAATGCATTTGTAGATTTAGATTGGGCTAAGTGTAAGATTACTAGAAAATCTGTTACTGGATATACAGTATATCTGGGTGATAATCTTGTATCCTGGAAAAGCAAGAAACAATCTGTTTTAGCCAAATCTTCAGTTGAAGCTGAATATAGAGCTATGAACAGTGTTACTTGTGAAATCTTGTGGATACTTAAGATTATGAATGATCTTAAGGTGAAAGTCAATTTAACTGTGCCTATCAGTTGTGATAGTAGTTCTGCAATTCAAATTGCAGCCAATCCTGTATTTCATGAAAGAACTAAACATTTTGAGATTGACTTATATCTCTTAAGGGAAAAGGTATCTGCAAGTTTGATCAAAACTGTTAAGATCAAATCTGAAGATAATGTTGCAGACTTGTTTACAAAAGGGTTGTCTATTAAAGATCACAATTTTTTTTGTGAACTGTTGAAGCTTGTTGATCTTTATCAGAAGTCAACTTAAGAGGGGGTATTAAATCCTAATTTGACATCTGATGAAAGTTAAAGGTAAGAAAGGTAAATATATTTCTTTTATATTTTTGCTTTTCAATGTTTGGTTTGAGTTTGACAGGTTTAGAGAAGATGGGGGACTAAATGTGGCAAGAGGACTTAACTAGAGTCAACCCTAGTCAAGCGAGCATATATACTCGTTTCTTGTTTATTCCGTCATTTTAGTTTTGCATCTTGTTTTCATCTTTCACACACATTGTTCCTCCATTGTTGATTTGAGCGATCTTGTTGATTTTGTACTTGTATATTGATCTTGGTTTGTAAGATCAATCATACATTTAGTTTTCTTTTCTTTCTGAGTTGTAAGTACGATCACAAAGCTAGGTATCACATTTGAAGTGATAGCGTAACGCAGTTATAGAAAAATAAAGGGGAGGTTGGTTGATTAAATCGTTTTCTTGGATTTGTGTTATAAATCGAATATGGTATCAGAGCCTTTGGTTCTTGATATCTGAGTTTTAAACCGGTTTTATTAACAATCTTGATTAATCTTGTGGTTAATCGTGTTCTAATTGTGGTTAATTACAAGTTTTTGATCAATTAATTTTTTAGGGTTTTAAAATTTGGGGGTTTTCTGATTCTTGGTGTTCTGTGGTGATTAATTGGGTTCTTTATTGCTTAACCGAGCTTAATTGTATCTCTGGTAAGAATAATTGAAGAAACCCTAAATTTCAGAAATTAGGGTTTCATTCAATTTTTGGGCATTTGTTATTTTATGTTGGTTATTTGTTATAACTAACATTTTCAGGTTGTTGTTCCGCTGTGCTTGTTGGTTGTGGTGAGATCTTCTTGATCTCATTGGTTTTTTGTGTTTTTGATGGTAGCTGCGCGTGTTGTAACACCTCTCTCGCTCTCTCTTAGTTTTTATTTTTTGTTTAGAGGGGTTTTAGGTGTCGAAGGGATTAGGTAGTCTTGGTGGATTGATTCAGTTTTCATTTGGGTGCTATTTGGTAGTTGCTTGTAGAGGAGGTACAAGGGGTTCTTTGTTTATCTTGTGTGATTTTTGTGTGGTTTCATCATGACTGATCCAAAGAAAGATGATCAGGATGATACTCATGTGAGTGATACTGAAACTGAAAGTGAAACTGTCATTCATACTAATGACCCTTTGTATTTACACCCTACTGACATAAATGGGCAGCCCATTGTGAGTGTTAAACTCACTGGTCCTGAAAACTATAAGGTTTGGGCTGCTGCATTTAAGCTTGCATTACATACTAAGAACAAATTGGGGTTTATTGATGGTACTTGTGAGAAAAATATTGATGATGTTGTTTTATCTGATCAGTGGGATAGATGTAATGCTGTGGTTTTATCTTGGATTCTTGGATGTATCTCTTTTGAGTTATATCAAGGACAAATTTTCTCAAAAAATGCTAAAGATGTGTGGGATGAATTTAAACAAACTTATGATAAAATTGATGGATCTGTTATCTATAATTTGCATTATAAGATTTAATCTCTCACTCAATCTGGCTCTTCTTTGTCTGAATACTATCACAATTACAACAGTCTTTTGAGGCAGTTTGACTCTCTTGTCAATCTTCCTTCATGTAAATGTGATGGTGCTCCTCAAATGAAGAGTCATAATGCTCTTATAAGACTCATGCAGTTTTTTATGGGTCTTGATGACACTTTCAGTGTTGTTAGGAGCCAATTACTAACTGCAGACCCTTTACCAAATGTTAAATCTGCTTTTGCTACTCTATCTAGGGTTGAGTCTCATAAGAACAATCTGGTTTATGTTGTGAGTGATAAGAATACTGCTACTGCTTTTGTTACTAAACCTAATAATTGGAATGGTAATAAAAATACTCAAAACAGTCAAAATGGTTAAAATAGAGGTCCTAATAAGAATAATAATAAGTTTGTTTGCACTCATTGTAATATGAATGGCCATACTGTTGATAGATGTTTTGAGCTTAATGGATACCCTCTAGGTTTCAAGAAAATAAATACTGGAGGATCTAATGGTTCTAATAATGTCACTAGTTCTCTTGGTAATAATGTTGATCAGGGATCTGGGAAATCTCTTCCCTTTACTATTGATCAAATAAATAGACTCATGGCTTTGATCAATTCTAAGCCTGACATTGGTGATGTGCAGTCTTGTGCTGCAGGTATAAAATTTGGTTCTAATCATATTATTAGTTTTGTCACTTGTAGATTTTTTAACTATAATACTAATATAAGTACTTATAGTACTTATATTGGTTGGATCTTTGATTCTGGAGCATCACAACATATGACTTTTTCTACTGAGCACTTGTTTGATATTATTGATGTGTCAAAATTGAATATTTCTGTTTCACATCCTAATGGTACTATTGAACATGTTAAGCATGTAGGAAATTTTAAACTATCAAATAAAATTACTTTGAAAAATGTGTTGGTTGTTCCAGGTTATAAGGTCAGTCTTATTTCAGTTCACAAGTTGGCAAAAGATAGTAAGTTTGTTGTGTCCTTTACTGAATCTAAGTGTTTTGTTCAGGATTCTCATCAAAAGTCCCTCTTGGGGACTGGTAGTGAAAATAATGGACTTTACTTGTTTGATTCAGGTAGGAAGTTTATTAATAGTGCTATCACTAAGTGTAATTTATCTAAGTGTGTGTGGCATAATACACTTGGTCATCCCTCAGACCAAGTTTTAGCTATTCTTAAGGATAAAATTTATCTTGATTCTGCTAGTAATGTTCAGCCTTGTGATGTGTGTCACATGGCTAAGCAAACTAGAGATCCTTTTCCTATAAATGATCATAAGACTAAATGTTTGGGTGAAATTATTCATTTGGATGTTTGGGGTCCTTATAGAGTTAAAAGTAGAGATGGATTTAGATTCTTTCTTACTATTGTTGATGACTATACCAGGGCTGTGTGGTTATACATGCTTAAAGGCAAAGATGAGGTTTTTGATAAACTTGTTGAATTTTATAAGCTAATTAATAATCAGTTTGATGTTGCTATCAAAGTTTTTAGAAGTGATAATGGAACAGAGTTTGTTAATCATAAATTTGAAGGTTTTATTAAGGAAAATGGTGTTATTCATCAAACTACTTGTGTGTATACTCCACAACAGAATGGTATAGCTGAGAGAAAACATAGGCATTTACTTAATGTTGCTAGAGCCCTCATGTTTCAGGGGGGATTACCTTTGAACATGTGGCCTGAATCTATTCTTACTGC
Source organism: Glebionis coronaria (assembly GCA_025667525.1). Lineage (NCBI taxonomy): Eukaryota > Viridiplantae > Streptophyta > Magnoliopsida > Asterales > Asteraceae > Glebionis > Glebionis coronaria. Next base: position 580,822,475 of record CM046879.1, read on the forward strand.
TGTTTATCTGATTAACAGGATTCCTAACTCAGTCCTCTCTGGAAAAAGTCCTTGTGAAATGATTTATAAAACTGAACCTAACATCTCTCATTTAAAAAGTTTTGGGTGTCTTTGTTTTAGTACTGTGCTTAATAATGTGGATAAGTTTGCTGCTAGGTCTGAAAAGTGTGTGTTCATTGGGTATTCATTTACTAAAAAGGGTTATAAACTGTTTGGTCTTGAGTCAAAAAATGTGTTTTTCTCAAGGGATGTCAAGTTTTATGAAACAGTGTTTCCATTCAAAAATGATGTTTGTAAGAGTGGTTTGATCTTTGAAGATCAGGGTATAAATAGTCTAAATATTTTTGATTTAACAGTAAACAACTCTGATGATCCCTATAATGATATGAGAGATGAAAGATTAGGAGATAGAGGTAGCATTTTAAAAGAGTCTGTCTTAGCTGAGAAAGTATCTACTGATACTCCTATCATTGTTACCAGTGATACTCAGGGGTCAGAGTCTATGAATGATAAAGGTTATAGTCTTGGAAACCAGTATGACTTAGGCAGTAATGATGCTAATGATTTAGACAAAAATGTTGCCCTAGATGATGAAAATTATGATTCTGGGGGTGAAGAGTTTATAGAATTTAATCAACATTTTCAAAGTAATAGTCCAGAGAAAACTGAGCTAAGAAGGTCTAGTAGACCACATAAGTTGCCTGGTAAACTTAGTGATTATGTGCTTAACAAAAGAGTTAAATATGATATTAATACTGTGGTGAACTATAATAACTTGTCTATGCATAATTATGTGCTTACTAATAACTTGAACAAAATACATGAACCTAAATCTTATAATGAGGCAGCCAAAGACCCTAGGTGGGTTGAGGCTATGAATGAGGAGATGGAAGCTCTTAATAGAAACAATACTTGGGTTATAGTTGACTTACCTCAAGGTAGGAAGCCTGTTGCATGTAAATGGTTATGGAAGGTGAAATATAAATCTAGTGGTGATGTTGAGAGATATAAAGCTAGAGTTGTTGCAAAAGGATTTAGTCAAAAAGAGGGTATAGACTATGAAGAAACATATTCACCAGTAGTGAAAATTGTGTCTGTTAGGTGTCTTCTTTCTGTTGCTGTGCATAATAATTGGCCTGTTTATCAGTTAGATGTAAATAATGCCTTTCTATATGGAGATTTAGATGAAGAAATTTATATGAATCTTCCTGAAGGGTATGGCTCTAACTCAAACAAGGTGTGCAAGCTAACCAAGTCTTTATATGGGTTAAAACAGGCACCTAGAAAATGGAATGAAAAATTAACAAGTGTGTTAACTGAAAATGTTTTTTGCCAAAGTAAAAGTGATGTTTCTTTGTTTACTAAGACTGAGAATGAGTCTTTTGTTGCCATGCTTGTTTATGTTGATGATATTATCATAACACGGAACAATGAAAGTATTATCAATAACTTTAAAGAATATTTGAGTTCAAAATTTAAAATTAAAGATCTTGGCAAACTCAAATATTTCTTGGGAATTGAAGTACTTGATACTGAATCAGGATTGTGTCTTAATCAAAGGAAATATTGTTTAGAGTTACTATCTGAGTATGGAATGTTGGCTTGTAAGCCAGTTAAAGCTTCTATACCAGATGCTTCTAAGAAAAAGAAAAAACTTATTGAAGATGAGGTTGATACTATGCTTGATAACAAAACTTGTTATCAAAAGATTGTTGGTAAATTGATATATCTGACTTTAACTAGGCCTTATATTGCTTATGTTGTTCACTGTTTAAGTCAGTTTATGCATGATCCTTATAAATCTCATCTGAAATTAGCTTTTCATGTGCTTAGATACCTGAAAAGGTCACCTGGAACTGGTATATCTTTTAAACAACATAATAATCTGAATCTTAATGCATTTGTAGATTTAGATTGGGCTAAGTGTAAGATTACTAGAAAATCTGTTACTAGATATACAGTATATCTGGGTGATAATCTTGTATCCTGGAAAAGCAAAAAACAATCTGTTTTAGCCAAATCTTCAGTTGAAGCTGAATATAGAGCTATGAACAGTGTTACTTGTGAAATCATGTGTATACTTAAGATTATGAATGATCTTAAGGTGAAAGTCAATTTACCTGTGCCTATCAGTTGTGATAGTAGTTTTGCAATTCAAATTGCAGCCAATCCTGTATTTCATGAAAGAACTAAACATTTTGAGATTGACTTATATTTCTTAAGGGAAAAGGTATCTGCAAGTTTGATCAAAACTGTTAAGATCAAATCTGAAGATAATGTTGCAGACTTGTTTACAAAAGGGTTGTCTATTAAAGATCACAATTTTGTTTGTGAACTGTTGAAGCTTGTTGATCTTTATCAGAAGTCAACTTAAGAGGGGGTATTAAATCCTAATTTGACATCTGATGAAAGTTAAAGGTAAGAAAGGTAAATATATTTCTTTTATATTTTTGCTTTGCAATGTTTGGTTTGAGTTTGACAGGTTTAGAGAAGATGGGGGACTAAATGTGGCAAGAGGACTTAACTAGAGTCAACCCTAGTCAAGCGAGCATATATACTCGTTTCTTGTTTATTCCGTCATTTTAGTTTTGCATCTTGTTTTCATCTTTCACACACATTGTTCCTCCATTGTTGATTTGAGCGATCTTGTTGATTTTGTACTTGTATATTGATCTTGGTTTGTAAGATCAATCATACATTTAGTTTTCTCTTCTTTCTGAGTTGTAAGTACGATCACAAAGCTAGGTATCACATTTGAAGTGATAGCCCAACGCAGTTATAGAAAAATAAAGGGGAGGTTGGTTGATTAAATCGTTTTCTTGGATTTGTGTTATAAATCGAATATGGTATCCGAGCCTTTGGTTCTTGATATCTTAGTTTTAAACCGGTTTTATTAACAATCTTGATTAATCTTATGGTTAATCGTGTTCTAATTGTGGTTAATTACAAGTTTTTGATCAATTAATTTTTTAGGGTTTTAAAATTTGGGGGTTTTCTGATTCTTGGTGTTCTGTGGTGATTAATTGGTTTCTTTATTGCTTAATCGAGCTTAATTGTATCTCTGGTAAGAATAATTGAAGAAACCCTAAATTTCAGAAATTAGGGTTTCATTCAATTTTTGGGCATTTGTTATTTTGTGTTGGTTATTTGTTATAACTAACATTTTCAGGTTGTTGTTCTGCTGTGCTTGTTGGTTGTGGTGAGATCTTCTTGATCTCATTGGTTTTTTGTGTTTTTGATGGTAGCTGCGCGTGTTGTAACACCTCTCTCGTTCTCTCTTAGTTTTTATTTTTTGTTTAGAGGGGTTTTAGGTGTCGAAGGGATTAGGTAGTCTTGGTGGATTGATTCAGTTTTCATTTGTGCTATTTGGTAGTTGCTTGTAGAGGAGGTACAAGGGGTTCTTTGTTTATCTTGTGTGATTTTTGTGTGGTTTCATCATGACTGATCCAAAGAAAGATGATCAGGATGATACTCATGTGAGTGATACTGAAACTGAAAGTGAAACTGTTATTCATACTAATGACCCTTTGTATTTACACCCTACTGACACAAATGGGCAGCCCATTGTGAGTGTTAAACTCACTGGTCCTGAAAACTATAAGGTTTGGGCTGCTGCATTTAAGCTTGCATTACATACTAAGAACAAATTGGGGTTTATTGATGGTACTTGTGAGAAAAATATTGATGATGTTGTTTTATCTGATCAGTGGGATAGATGTAATACTGTGGTTTTATCTTGGATTCTTGGATGTATCTCTTTTGAGTTATATCAAGGACAAATTTTCTCAAAAAATGCTAAAGATGTGTGGGATGAATTTAAAGAAACTTTTGATAAAATTGATGGATCTGTTATCTATAATTTGCATTATAAGATTTGCTCTCTCACTCAATCTGGCTCTTCTTTGTCTGAATACTATCACAATTACAACAGTCTTTGGAGGCAGTTTGACTCTCTTGTCAATCTTCCTTCATGTAAATGTGATGGTGCTCCTCAAATGAAGAGTCATAATGCTCTTATAAGACTCATGCAATTTTTTATGGGTCTTGATGACACTTTCAGTGTTGTTAGGAGCCAATTACTAACTGCAGACCCTTTGCCATATGTTAAATCTGCTTTTGCTACTCTATCTAGGGTTGAGTCTCATAAGAACAATCTGGTTTATGTTGTGAGTGATAAGAATACTGCTACTGCTTTTGTTACTAAACCTAATAATTGGAATGGTAATAAAAATACTCAAAACAGTCAAAATGGTTAAAACAGAGGTCCTAATAAGAATAATAATAAGTTTGTTTGCACTCATTGTAATATGAATGGCCATACTGTTGATAGATGTTTTGAGCTTAATGGATACCCTCTAGGTTTCAAGAAAGGAAATACTGGAGGATCTAATGGTTCTAATAATGTCACTAGTTCTCTTGGTAATAATGTTGATCAGGGATCTGGGAAATCTCTTCCCTTTACTGTTGATCAAATAAATAGACTCATGGCTTTGATCAATTCTAAGCCTGACATTGGTGATGTGCAGTCTTGTGCTGCAGGTATAAAATTTGGTTCTAATCATATTATTAGTTTTGTCACTTGTAGATTTTTTAACTATAATACTAATATAAGTACTTATAGTACTTATATTGGTTGGATCTTTGATTCTAGAGCATCACAACATATGACTTTTTCTACTGAGCACTTGTTTGATATTATTGATGTGTCAAAATTGAATATTTCTGTTTCACATCCTAATGGTACTATTGAACATGTTAAGCATGTAGGAAATTTTAAACTATCAAATAAAATTACTTTGAAAAATGTGTTGGTTGTTCCAGGTTATAAGGTCAGTCTTATTTCAGTTCACAAGTTGGCAAAAGATAGTAAGTTTGTTGTGTCCTTTACTGAATCTAAGTGTTTTGTTCAGGATTCTCATCAAAAGTCCCTCTTGGGGACTGGTAGTGAAAATAATGGACTTTACTTGTTTGATTCAGGTAGGAAGTTTATTAATAGTGCTATCACTAAGTGTAATTTATCTAAGTGTGTGTGGCATAATACACTTGGTCATCCCTCAGACCAAGTTTTAGCTATTCTTAAGGATAAAATTTATCTTGATTCTGCTAGTAATGGTCAGCCTTGTGATGTGTGTCACATGGCTAAGCAAACTAGAGATCCTTTTCCTATAAATGATCATAAGACTAAATGTTTGGGTGAAATTATTCATTTGGATGTTTGGGGTCCTTATAGAGTTAAAAGTAGAGATGGATTTAGATTCTTTCTTACTATTGTTGATGACTATACCAGGGCTGTGTGGTTATACATGCTTAAAGGCAAAGATGAGGTTTTTGATAAACTTGTTGAATTTTATAAGCTAATTAATAATCAGTTTGATGTTGCTATCAAAGTTTTTAGAAGTGATAATGGAACAGAGTTTGTTAATCATAAATTTGAAGGTCTTATTAAGGAAAATGGTGTTATTCATTAAACTACTTGTGTGTATACTCCACAGCATAATGGTATAGCTGAGAGAAAACATAGGCATTTACTTAATGTTGCTAGAGCCCTCATGTTTCAGGGGGGATTACCTTTGAACATGTGGCCTGAATCTATTCTTACTGCTGTTTATCTGATTAACAGGATTCCTAGCTCAGGATTCCTAGCTCAGGCCTGAATCTATTCTTACTGCTGAACCTAACATCTCTCATTTAAAAAGTTTTGGGTGTCTTTGTTTTAGTACTGTGCTTAATAATGTGGATAAGTTTGCTGCTAGGTCTGAAAAGTGTGTGTTCATTGGGTATTCATTTACTAAAAAGGGTTATAAACTGTTTGGTCTTGAGTCAAAAAATGTGTTTTTCTCAAGGGATGTCAAGTTTTATGAAACAGTTCAAAAATGATGTTTGTAAGAGTGGTTTGATCTTTGAAGATCAGGGTATAAATAGTCTAAATATTTTTGATTTAACAGTAAACAACTCTGATGATCCCTATGATGATATGAGAGGATGAAAGATTAGGAGATAGAGGTAGCATTTTAAAAGAGTCTGTCTTAGCTGAGAAAGTATCTACTGATACTCCTATCATTGTTACCAGTGATACTCAGGGGTCAGAGTCTATGAATGATAAAGGTCATAGTCTTGGAAACCAGTATGACTTAGGCAGTAATGATGCTAATGATTTAGACAAAAATGTTGCCCTAGATGATGAAAATTATGATTCTGAGGGTGAAGAGTTTATAGAATTTAATCAACATTTTCAAAGTAATAGTCGAGAGAAAACTGAGCTAAGAAGATCTAGTAGACCACATAAGTTGCCTGGTAAACTTAGTGATTATGTGCTTAACAAAAGAATTAAATATGATATTAATACTGTGGTGAACTATAATAACTTGTCTATGCATAATTATGTGCTTACTAATAACTTGAACAAAATACATGAACCTAAATCTTATAATGAGGCAGCCAAAGACCCTAGGTGGGTTGAGGCTATGAATGAGGAGATGGAAGCTCTTAATAGAAACAATACTTGGGTTATAGTTGACTTACCTCAAGGTAGGAAGCCTGTTGCATGTAAATGGTTATGGAAGGTGAAATATAAATCTAGTGGTGATGTTGAGAGATATAAAGCTAGAGTTGTTGCAAAAGGATTTAGTCAAAAAGAGGGTATAGACTATGAAGAAACATATTCACCAGTAGTGAAAATTGTGACTGTTAGGTGTCTTCTTTCTGTTGTTGTGCACAATAATTGGCCTGTTTATCAGTTAGATGTAAATAATGCCTTTCTATATGGAGATTTAGATGAAGAAATTTATATGAATCTTCCTGAAGGGTATGGCTCTAACTCAAACAAGGTGTGCAAGCTAACCAAGTCTTTATATGGGTTAAAACAGGCACCTAGAAAATGGAATGAAAAATTAACAAGTGTGTTAACTGAAAATGTTTTTTGCCAAAGTAAAAGTAATGTTTCTTTGTTTACTAAGACTGAGAATGAGTCTTTTGTTGCCCTGCTTGTTTATGTTGATGATATTATCATAACAGGGAACAATGAAAGTATTATCAATGACTTTAAAGAATATTTGAGTTTAAAATTTAAAATTAAAGATCTTGGCAAACTCAAATATTTCTTGGGAATTGAAGTACTTGATACTGACTCAGGATTGTGTCTTAATCAAAGGAAATATTGTTTAGAGTTACTATCTGAGTATGGAATGTTGGCTTGTAAGCCGGCTAAAGCTCCTATACCAGATGCTTCTAAGAAAAAGAAAAAACTTATTGAAGATGAGGTTGATACTATGCTTGATAACAAAACTTGTTATCAAAAGATTGTTGGTAAATTGATATATCTGACTTTAACTAGGCCTGATATTGCTTATGTTGTTCACTGTTTAAGTCAGTTTATGCATGATCCTTATAAATCTCATCTGAAATTAGCTTTTCATGTGCTTAGATACCTGAAAAGGTCACCTGGAACTGGTATATCTTTTAAACAACATAATAATCTGAATCTTAATGCATTTGTAGATTTAGATTGGGCTAAGTGTAAGATTACTAGAAAATCTGTTACTGGATATACAGTATATCTGGGTGATAATCTTGTATCCTGGAAAAGCAAGAAACAATCTGTTTTAGCCAAATCTTCAGTTGAAGCTGAATATAGAGCTATGAACAGTGTTACTTGTGAAATCATGTGGATACTTAAGATTATGAATGATCTTAAAGTGAAAGTCAATTTACCTGTGCCTATCAGTTGTGATAGTAGTTCTGCAATTCAAATTGCAGCCAATCCTGGATTTCATGAAAGAACTAAACATTTTGAGATTGACTTATATTTCTTAAGGGAAATGGTATCTGCAAGTTTGATCAAAACTGTTAAGATCAAATCTGAAGATAATGTTGCAGACTTGTTTACAAAAGGGTTGTCTATTAAAGATCACAATTTTTTTTGTGAACTGTTGAAGCTTGTTGATCTTTATCAGAAGTCAACTTAAGAGGGGGTATTAAATCCTAATTTGACATCTGATGAAAGTTAAAGGTAAGAAAGGTAAATATATTTCTTTTATATTTTTGCTTTGCAATGTTTGGTTTGAGTTTGACAGGTTTAGAGAAGATGGGGGACTAAATGTGGCAAGAGGACTTAACTAGAGTCAACCCTAGTCAAGCGAGCATATATACTCGTTTCTTGTTTATTCCGTCATTTTAGTTTTGCATCTTGTTTTCATCTTTCACACACATTGTTCCTCCATTGTTGATTTGAGCGATCTTGTTGATTTTGTACTTGTATATTGATCTTGGTTTGTAAGATCAATCATACATTTAGTTTTCTTTTCTTTCTGAGTTGTAAGTACGATCACAAAGCTAGGTATCACATTTGAAGTGATAGCGTAACGAAGTTATAGAAAAATAAAGGGGAGGTTGGTTGATTAAATCGTTTTCTTGGATTTGTGTTATAAATCGAATATGGTATCAGAGCCTTTGGTTCTTGATATCTGAGTTTTAAACCGGTTTTATTAACAATCTTGATTAATCTTGTGGTTAATCGTGTTCTAATTGTGGTTAATTACAAGTTTTTGATCAATTAGTTTTTTAGGGTTTTAAAATTTGGGGGTTTTCTGATTCTTGGTGTTCTATGGTGATTAATTGGGTTCTTTATTGCTTAATCGAGCTTAATTGTATCTCTGGTAAGAATAATTGAAGAAACCCTAAATTTCAGAAATTAGGGTTTCATTCAATTTTTGGGCATTTGTTATTTTGTGTTGGTTATTTGTTATAACTAACATTTTCAGGTTGTTGTTCCGCTGTGCTTGTTGGTTGTGGTGAGATCTTCTTGATCTCATTGGTTTTTTGTGTTTTTGATGGTAGCTGCGCGTGTTGTAACACCTCTCTCGCTCTCTCTTAGTTTTTATTTTTTGTTTAGAGGGTTTTAGGTGTCGAAGGGATTAGGTAGTCTTGGTGGATTGATTCAGTTTTCATTTGTGCTATTTGGTAGTTGCTTGTAGAGGAGGTACAAGGGGTTCTTTGTTTATCTTGTGTGATTTTTGTGTGGTTTCATCATGACTGATCCAAAGAAAGATGATCAGGATGATACTCATGTGAGTGATACTGAAACTGAAAGTGAAAATGTCATTCATACTAATGACCCTTTGTATTTACACCCTACTGACACAAATGGGCAGCCCATTGTGAGTGTTAAACTCACTGGTCTTGAAAACTATAAGGTTTGGGCTGCTGCATTTAAGCTTGCATTACATACTAAGAACAAATTGGGGTTTATTGATGGTACTTGTGAGAAAAATATTGATGATGTTGTTTTATCTGATCAGTGGGATATATGTAATGCTGTGGTTTTATCTTGGATTCTTGGATGTATCTCTTTTGAGTTATATCAAGGACAAATTTTCTCAAAAAATGCTAAAGATGTGTGGGATGAATTTAAAGAAACTTATGATAAAATTGATGGATCTGTTATCTATAATTTGCATTATAATATTTGCTCTCTCACTCAATCTGGCTCTTCTTTGTCTGAATACTATCACAATCACAACAGTCTTTGGAGGCAGTTTGACTCTCTTGTCAATCTTCCTTCATGTAAATGTGATGGTGCTCCTCAAATGAAGAGTCATAATGCTCTTATAAGACTCATGCAATTTTTTATGGGTCTTGATGACACTTTCAGTGTTGTTAGGAGCCAATTACTAACTGCAGACCCTTTGCCAAATGTTAAATCTGCTTTTGCTACTCTATCTAGGGTTGAGTCTCATAAGAACAATCTGGTTTATGTTGTGAGTGATAAGAATACTGCTACTGCTTTTGTTACTAAACCTAATAATTGGAATGGTAATAAAAATACTCAAAACAGTCAAAATGGTTAAAACAGAGGTCCTAATAAGAATAATAATAAGTTTGTTTGCACTCATTGTAATATGAATGGCCATACTATTGATAGATGTTTTGAGCTTAATGGATACCCTCCAGGTTTCAAGAAAAGAAATACTGGAGGATCTAATGGTTCTAATAATGTCACTAGTTCTCTTGGTAATAATGTTGATCAGGGATCTGGGAAATCTCTTCCCTTTACTGTTGATCAAATAAATAAACTCATGGCTTTGATCAATTCTAAGCCTGACATTGGTGATGTGCAGTCTTGTGCTGCAGGTATAAAATTTGGTTCTAATCATATTATTAGTTTTGTCACTTGTAGATTTTTTAACTATAATACTAATATAAGTACTTATAGTACTTATATTGGTTGGATCTTTGATTCTGGAGCATCACAACATATGACTTTTTCTACTGAGCACTTGTTTGATATTATTGATGTGTCAAAATTGAATATTTCTGTTTCAAATCCTAATGGTACTATTGAACATGTTAAGCATGTAGGAAATTTTAAACTATCAAATAAAATTACTTTGAAAAATGTGTTGGTTGTTCCAGGTTATAAGGTCAGTCTTATTTCAGTTCACAAGTTGGCAAAAGATAGTAAGTTTGTTGTGTCCTTTACTGAATCTAAGTGTTTTGTTCAGGATTCTCATCAAAAGTCCCTCTTGGGGACTGGTAGTGAAAATAATGGACTTTACTTGTTTGATTCAGGTAGGAAGTTTATTAATAGTGCTATCACTAAGTGTAATTTATCTAAGTGTGTGTGGCATAATACACTTGGTCATCCCTCAGACCAAGTTTTAGCTATTCTTAAGGATAAAATTTATCTTGATTCTGCTAGTAATGTTCAGCCTTGTGATGTGTGTCACATGGCTAAGCAAACTAGAGATCCTTTTCCTATAAATGATCATAAGACTAAATGTTTGGGTGAAATTATTCATTTGGATGTTTGGGGTCCTTATAGAGTTAAAAGTAGAGATGGATTTAGATTCTTTCTTACTATTGTTGATGACTATACCAGGGCTGTGTGGTTATACATGCTTAAAGGCAAAGATGAGGTTTTTGATAAACTTGTTGAATTTTATAAGCTAATTAATAATCAGTTTGATGTTGCTATCAAAGTTTTTAGAAGTGATAATGGAACATAGTTTGTTAATCATAAATTTGAAGGTTTTATTAAGGAAAATGGTGTTATTCATCAAACTACTTGTGTGTATACTCCACAGCAGAATGGTATAGCTGAGAGAAAACATAGGCATTTACTTAATGTTGCTAGAGCCCTCATGTTTCAGGGGGGATTACCTTTGAACATGTGGTCTGAATCTATTCTTACTGCTGTTTATCTGATTAACAGGATTCCTAGCTCAGTCCTCTCTGGAAAAAGTCCTTGTGAAATGATTTATAAAACTGAACCTAACATCTCTCATTTAAAATTTTTTGGGTGTCTTTGTTTTAGTACTGTGCTTAATAATGTGGATAAGTTTGCTGCTAGGTCTGAAAAGTGTGTGTTCATTGGGTATTCATTTACTAAAAAGGATTATAAACTGTTTGGTCTTGAGTCAAAAAATGTGTTTTTCTCAAGGGATGTCAAGTTTTATGAAACAGTGTTTCCATTCAAAAATGATGTTTGTAAGAGTGGTTTGATCTTTGAAGATCAGGGTATAAATAGTCTAAATATTTTTGATTTAACAGTAAACAACTCTGATGATCCCTATGATGATATGAGAGATGAAAGATTAGGAGATAGAGGTAGCATTTTAAAAGAGTCTGTCTTGGCTGAGAAAGTATCTACTGATACTCCTATCATTGTTACCAGTGATACTCAGGGGTCAGAGTCTATGAATGATAAATTGATATATCTGACTTTAACTAGGCCTGATATTGCTTATGCTGTTCACTATTTAAGTCAGTTTATGCATGATCCTTATAAATCTCATCTGAAATTAGCTTTTCATGTGCTTAGATACCTGAAAAGGTCACCTGGAATTGGTATATCTTTTAAACAACATATTAATCTGAATCTTAATGCATTTGTAGATTTAGATTGGGCTAAGTGTAAGATTACTAGAAAATCTGTTACGGGATATACAGTATATTTGGGTGATAATCTTGTATCCTGGAAAAGCAAGAAACAATCTGTTTTAGCCAAATCTTCAGTTGAAGCTGAATATAGAGCTATGAACAGTGTTACTTGTGAAATCATGTGGATACTTAAGATTATGAATGATCTTAAGGTGAAAGTCAATTTACCTGTGCCTATCAGTTGTGATAGTAGTTCTGCAATTCAAATTGCAGCCAATCCTGTATTTCATGAAAGAACTAAACATTTTGAGATTGACTTATATTTCTTAAGGGAAAAGGTATCTGCAAGTTTGATCAAAACTGTTAAGATCAAATCTGAAGATAATGTTGCAGACTTGTTTACAAAAGGGTTATCTATTAAAGATCACAATTTTTTTATGAACTGTTGAAGCTTGTTGATCTTATCAGAAGTCAACTTAAGAGGGGGTATTAAATCCTAATTTGACATCTGATGAAAGTTAAAGGTAAGAAAGGTAAATATATTTCTTTTATATTTTTGCTTTGCAATGTTTGGTTTGAGTTTGACAGGCTTAGAGAAGATGGGGGACTAAATGTGGCAAGAGGACTTAACTAGAGTCAACCCTAGTCAAGCGAGCATATATACTCGTTTCTTGTTTATTCCGTCATTTTAGTTTTGCATCTTGTTTTCATCTTTCACACACGTTGTTCCTCCATTGTTGATTTTGTACTTGTATATTGATCTTGGTTTGTAAGATCAATCATACATTTAGTTTTCTTTTCTTTCTGAGTTGTAAGTACGATCACAAAGCTAGGTATCACATTTGAAGTGATAGCCCAACGCAGTTATAGAAAAATAAAGGGGAGGTTGGTTGATTAAATCGTTTTCTTGGATTTGTGTTATAAATCGAATAGTTTTTCATTTTTTATTTTGCTTTTTGGTTAACCATGGTTTGTTACGGCTTATGCCCATTTCGTCTTATATTTCATAAGCCCTAATTTTGTGGCTTATTTTTGAGATTTTATCGTCTAATATAACTTTATTAATAATAAACTTATATAATCCTATAAGTTTCAAAATTTATGGTTTATAATATATAAGCCGAAATTTGGCTTATTTTTGCTTATATTTCATAAGCCTCATTTTTGTTGGCTTATTTGGAGATTTTATGGGCTTATATAACTTTATTAATAATAAACTTATATAATCCTATAAGTTTCAAAATAAGCCATAAAATTTAGGGTTTATGAAATATAAGCCGAAATCTTGCTTATTTCCGGCTTATATTTCATAAGCCTCAATATTGTGGCTTATTTTAAGACTTATGACCTTATATAAGTTTATTATGATATGATAAACTTACATAAGCCGACAAGTCTCCAAATAAGCCATATTTGGGGATGTTTGTTTTAGCTTATATAACGTAAGTCTATTTCGGCTTATATAACATAAGCCTCAATTTTGTAGCTTATTTGGAGACTTATGGGCTTATCTAAATTTGTTATGACATAAGCCAAAACAAACACCCTCGAATTCATACTTTTTTTACATAAGCGTTATTATGATTTTTGAGTGTTCGGATCATTCGTCTACCTTGCTTGCTTATAAGGTATATATATGACAACTTTTTTTTTTGGCTTAGAAGCAATAAGCTTTTATTTGTTCATTAGCTTATCTTATTGATAAAAAAACCACTTTCTTTTATGTGGTATAAATAAGCTTTCTTACTCTTTCGATTCTTCTATAGGTTTGCTTTATGTACTCATAAAATGACCCCTTTTTTCATTCTTTCATTAATTAAGATTTCTGCTTTTTTGTCTTTCAAAAAAAAAAGATTTCAGCTTTTTATATATCAACTACTTGCTTCCTAGCTTATTCGCCCACTTTTTATGCTCTTATTGGTTGTTTTATTCACTTTGCTGAGAAATCACATTTATCATGCCTTTTTATATAAGCTATAAGCTTTCCGAGTCTTAGATTGTTCTTTGGCTTACTAGCTTATTCTGATGCTATTCATGTTTTCGTTTATTACTGTATATTTATAGACTAATAATAAGCTTTTATATGTTAGTTTGGATTCGGATCATGTAATTTAATTGGACAAATGGTGTTTGCGTTATTAAATTAACTTTTGAACATGTTATTAGATGGAGCAAATTTCTAATGGGTCAGTATGTGATCGATTGCCTCCATTATCTTCAAAATATCAGTGGTTCATTTCCCAGAGCTTACAAGCCGAAGAACACAGTACCGACAACCTGTTTTTCTGCACCCTCCACGACCAGTTGCCTCATTATAGATGTCGAATCCCTGAGTTGCTCGAAAAACGTGTCCGAGGGTGTTTTTATGGATGGCTGATACTTTCAAGTCATCCCATCAACAATGAATGGTCTCTTTGGAACCCATTGACTTCCAACATTATTCGTCTCCCCACCTTGATTTTGAAAGATGGACAGTACGAAACTATCGGAGATTGTTGTTTGTCAGCCCCTCCCGATGATCCGACTTCAATTCTTTTGCTGACAAGAACCAATAAATCTACCTTTGTATTTTGTCGGTTAAATAAGAAAAGAAAGAAGTTTAGGTTGTGGACTGAAATGTCATACGCTACACAACTCAACAAATTAACTCACAATGGTGAATTGGTACATAGCCTAACTTCTTGCAATGGTAAAGTATACGCCTTGTGTACAGATAGTGATATTACTAAATTTGTCATACATGTTGACATTGTGGTCAAGGATAAAGAAGTTTTAATCAAACTAATGCTATTTAGTATGTGCCCGTATTCCTCGGGACCTGATGATAAAAGAAAGATTCATTATTTGAAAGGATCTACTACAGAATTGCTCTACATTAGAGTTTACTTTGATGAACGAATTGATAAACCAACTACGAGAACAGAGAAAGCACCTGTTCATCTGAATATCTTCAAGTCAGACATGACTTCTATAGATTGGGAAAAAAGGGAATGCCTCAAAGAGTGGGACATAACTGATTTCGATTATGATGACAACTTTGATTTTACCGACTTGGACATGAGTGTTGAAATATGGGAAGAAATGGATGACCTCAAAGACGCTAACTTTTTTGTGGATCTTGGTCGTGATCACTTGGTATCTTGTAGCCGTGTGTTTGCCGTAGAGTTTACAGGGTTTATACACATTCGTGGAGAAATGGGTGATATAATATACTCATACCATATCAATAGTGATACTGTCTCCCTATTACATACACCTTCTCCGATGCTGCCATCAAGCCTCATCTCACTGTGGGAATACAAGTATTGCTTTTATTCATGTTTATTAATCCCATTCGAGTCATATGTAAGTTTGTTACCCATATCGTATTTTATGGTATTAATCTATATAACATTATTGTACATACACTACGTAATATTATTATAGAAAACTACTTTTTTTAAGCGGGTTTCGGTTTTAATATTTAACGCGTTTCTGATCACAAATTATAATGTAATAGAATGTGACACAGAGGCATCATTTGATGACTTTTATGTACAATATATTACAATGAACAGAAGAGGATAATTAAAAATCGCGTGTTGGTATTTAATGGGGGAAAAACCCGTTTTAATAAAATTATTTCTTAAAATCTTGTTTACACAGGTTTGAGGATGATCATGGAGAAGCCAAACGTATTGATTCTAAAGTAGAGATGGAGAATACCAATAAGATATTGGTACGACCAGTTAAACAGGCTGGTGTTGAATCAAATGAATCACACCTCCTTAATATTCCGTTCAATATTTTGGAGACGATTATGGATCATTGTGTTGGTGTTGAATATATGAACTTTCGTGCTACGTGCAAACAATGTCATTTAGCTGCACCTCTAATAAAATGGAGCAACGAAACCTCATTGAGGAGATTGAAAAGGTATTCAGTTGCTTCCCCTTGGTTCGTGGTACTGAATAGAAGACAGGGCATTATCACTTTTACAGATCCCATGCTGGGTGAAAACTACCTCGTTAAAAATTCCCAGGTTTCAGTTGTTGAGTACAAAATACGTTGTTCAAGGTTTGGTTGGTTGTTGCTTGAGGAAAATGAGACGTATTGCTTAGCGTTCTATAACCCTTTCACCAATGATATCCGGAAGCTTCCAGAGCAGGAATATAGTTATTTTCCCACCTTATGTTTTTCAGCACCACCAACTTCAGTCGATTGCATGGTTGTTGGATTTACAAGGGATTGGTGTGCTCACATCCACTTTGTAAATCTGGAACAATCTTGGTGCGAGTTCGATCTGGACCATGATCCACATTCTGTTTATTGTTTAACTTATTATGGTCAGGATCCTTATGCGTTGTGTGAAGAGGGCGAAGTTATTGTTTTCAGTAATTTGGGGAAAGAAGATTACTCTTGGAAGGTTGTTGTTGCTGAAGCCCCTACAAGCTGTTCCGGATCTTGGACAGAAAGTTATTTAACATCATATGATCAACATCTGTCACTAGTTACCGTGGACGAGCGTGGAAAACAAGTCAAGGTATTCAAAATGAATACTGCTAAACAAGAATGGGAGCGAATTGAAGGTGTAGGAAAGCATATGATTTATATCTCTGGTACAACATGTATTTGCACCAAAGCCAAAATGCCACAAATGGAGAACAAAATCTTTTTTCCGTGGATGCATACTAAGAGCAGGAAGATGGTGTTTTATTCGCTCGACACATGCAAGTATCACACATTTGATGGCGAAAACATCAAAGAATATTTGGAGGATTTCGTTGGAACTACATTACCTTTCTCAACTCATACTTGGATTGAACCAAGTTGGTCCTAGAGACTTGGCATTATTGACTTTAACTATCTATTTTACATATATCAATTGTCACTGTGTGGTGTTCTTTTATTTACCGTTAGCGAAATGTATTAAAAATATATGAAATATTTTTCTGCTAGATATATCTATCCACATATTTGACACATTTAACTGTGTGAATATGCATCCATCTTATGATTGCGGTCCCTCTTGATATAGATTACAACTTGATAATTGGTTTTATTCGTACCCTATCAGTTCTCTACTATGAATCTATGATTATTTTCTGAATTGTTTTCCTTGTTTCATAACAAAGATAATATATATGTCTATTTGATATAGATTTTGTTAATTTTAGTTGTCTGCTACTCGTAGTGAGTTGAGGACAAGGGATGTTAAACCATTATTATTGGTTTGAAACTAGACGATTGGTACTTATTTGCCAAGTTTAGACATACTTTAAACAAATGATTTACTTTGTGGATACTTAGTGTTTGGTTTTCTACCAAACTTCAGAACATCCGCATCTACTCTAGAAAATGAAGGGCTACTTAATGTTGTGTTAAAATTAATTTATCCTGGCTTGATAGTGGTGTTGGAATGATAATAGTTTGCGTAACAATCCTTCGTCCGGAACAATAAAGCTTGAAACTAAAAATCAAGACAAAAAACTAAAAAGAACCTGAATACAGCTCATTCGGAACAATCCTTCGTCCAGAACAATCACTCATCCGGAATGTCACCTTCGTTCGGAATGCTACCAAAATCCTTGATCCGGAAAAAATTATTCTGAATATGTCACTTATCCAAAACAATCCTTCGTTCGGAACTTCTGCTGATTCAAATCCCTTGGTTCGGAAGTTTCCGGTTAGCCCTTGGTTCGGAACTTCTTGGATCGGAAGTTCTTGATTCGGAAGTTTTCTGAATCGGAACACCTTGATCCGGAACTTTCGTTCGGAAGTTTCCTGATCCGGAACTTTCGTTGATCCGGAAATTTCGTTCGGAAGTTTCCTAATTCGGAAGTTTCCTGATCCGGAACTTTCGTTCGGAAATTTCTGGTTCGGAAGTTTGGATGTTCCGAATGAAAAAAGCTTGGTTCGGAACTTCTGGAAAGAAACCCTTGGTTCGGAACTTAGAATGTTCTGAATGAAGCACTTAGCCTTGCTGGTTCGGAACTTACCTGGGAATCACAGTAACAGAAACAAACCGAAGAACAAGGAAATACAGTAACACACGAATCTAATCACAATTTAACCAAAATTAAACACAAGATTAAACCAAACTAATAACAAAACATCCAATAATCATAAATAAACTAACCAAATCAATAAAACTAACAAAACTAACCACAATAATCAAAACCCACTTTGATCAAAATAAGAACATGAACATGAAAATAAACATAAACATACAAATCAAAGATTAAGAAAGGTAGATAGGAGATTAACAAGATAAAGTAAAGATTGACAAGAATTAAATGGAAACTTACTTGAAATTAAAGGAATTTAAGGTGCAAGACAAGTATTTAAATTTGACAAGTAATTAAATGACAAGGTAATTAAAAGTGGAAGAACTAATTGTCACTATTAGGCAACAAAATGAAAATGATTAAGAACTAATCTATATATAGGGGAGGATTAAGGAATGCTTAGGAAGCTTCCTCCCCTCTTTCCTTTCTCCTTAATTGCATCATTAGGTCCTTCCTTCTTAATCTCTTTGTTAATGGCACCATTAGTCCTTAAGCCTTTAAATCTTCTTTAATCTTGGACTTTAAATGGCTTTGTCTCGGGATTTCTTCAAACTCGTCTTGTAATTCTTCAATAAATTAGACTTGAGTTTTTTGGCTTTTGATAAACTTCCGTCTTTTGACTTTTTCTTCGATAAATCTTCAGAATTGGTCTTGAACTTCCGTTCTTTTTGCACTCTTGACTTCTTGACTTTGTCTTTCGTCTTTTTCTTTGATAAAAGCCCGTGAATGCCCGTGTTTTCTCCACTTTTCACCTTTTCGTCCTAAATCACAACAAAAACACAAACCACGCATAATTCTGACATAAAAGACATAAAATACACGTTTTGGCTCGGTTATTATTGTAATTAAGTGGTAAAAAGGATGGGTGTTTACACACCTATTAGATATACAACGATCCGCCTCCTTTTAGGACTTTGATCTATTTATCCTCATACCTTGTTAGGGCCTTTTTGGATAGACTTCTCCATGATCTTTACGGGAGTATTTGCTTTTCGTCGTGTGTCTCGATCCTTCATATTGATTTTTGATAAATGATTCTTCACATCACTTGGGATATTTAGCAACAAAATGTAGCCCTCATGCCTTGTTAGGGCCTTTTCTTACCACTTATTATTAGTTTTCGTCTTGTTTTTTAAAAGTCTTTAAATTTTAGCTTATTAGCTTTTTCTTACGTGTTTTGATTGAGTTTTTAGTCGTGTGCTTATTGGTTCATAGCTTATTTGTTGTGCTTATTTACCTTTTTCTTTTACTGCATTCCGACCAGCATTCTGATTGCTGGACCGGAAAAGGGTTTCTAACATTCCGATCACCCCCCATCGGAATAGGGTTTTGCATTCCGATTGCGGATTCCGATTTGACATTCCGACGCGGGTGCTTGTTTGGTATTCCGATTAGGAGTTTGTGACTAGGATTCTGATCCTGATTCCGATCGGGGATTCCGATCAACATTCCGACAGAGGTACTCTTGGTACATTCCGATCTGGATTCCGACCGTGACATATTCCGATAGTAGTCGTGAGTTTGGATTCTGATCGTATTCCGACGGGATTTCGATTAGATTTATTCCGACAGGTTTGTTTTGTTTAATATTTTGTCTTGTTTAATTTTTAAGTTTGTATTATTTTAAGTATTCAAATTTTAAATTCATTACGTTTTAATTTCCAAAAATTGCACGCTTCCCGAAATCTCTGTTTTTACCAAGTGTTTTTCTAATTTTAGAGAAAAAGTGACAGTTTTTCTAGATTTGCTTTTAGCCTATTTTAATTACGTTTTGCATTTTTATTTAATTGTCAAATTTACTTTTTGTCAAGTTTTAATTAACCGTCATTTATTTTAAAGTCTTGCACATTTAATTTTACTACAACGACCAATCTATTATTTTAACCACCAAAAGACGACTGAGTCGCACACTTTAAACCAGTAATCAATTCGAAGAGATCGGACGATAAAATTTTTACTTGGCAAAAGCCAGTTATTAAATGGCGCCCCTGCCGGCTCTTTTCGTGAAGATTAACGGTTTTCTGTGAGAGACGCATTGAATTTTGGGATCCATTCACCCGTGAGCGTTATTTTTCTTGCTCAAAAATATTCAAAAATCCATAAAAATTAAAAATTGTTAAAAATCCATAAAAAATTAAAAATTTCAAAAATCCAAAAAGATTTTTATTTTTATTTTTACACGTACATATATATTCTCTATTTCTTTGGTATCTTTTTCTTTTGCTTTTGCAGGTGCATACGTACTAGATCTTCAACTTATTTTGAGCCCGAGACTCGTGAAGATTTAGATATGACTGGTGTGCATAACAACAATAATCCACCCTACCCCAACATGAATAACAACAACAATGTTCCCCCACCCAACCTTCGAACGATGGAGGAGCTTTGTCAACCCACAATGAATGGACGAGGAGGACCGATTGCGCCGATGCAAATCACGGCTCCGGAGTTTTCGTTGAAGCATCACATGATCCAACAAGTGCAAAACACTTGTCCATTTCACGGATTACCGGATGATGATGCCAACAAACACCTCGACAAGTTCATTACCGTTACTCAAAGCATGAAGTTTCCCGGGGTTACTATGGATTTTCTTCGCCTTCACCTATTTCCACACACCTTATCCCACCATGCCGAAAAATGGTTTGATCGTCTTCCGAAGAATTCAATTCATACTTGGGACGAGATGACTCAACGTTTTTTGTCGCGCTACTTTCCACCATCCATGGTCACGAGCCTTCGGAATCAAATTAGTGGATTTACTCAAGAACCCGATGAATAACTTTTTGATGCTTGGGAACGATATAATGTTTTGATCGATCGATGTCGAAACCACAACATGATCCCCGTCACCTTAATTAATACTTTCTACAACGGTTTAACTTTCCGTGATCGTGATACGATTAATGCAGCCACCGGTGGCACATTTATGAAAAGAAGACCCGAGGAGTGTAGAGAGCTTATCACGAACATGACTAGTCACCACAAAAATTAGGATTCATCTGCATCCTCAAGATCAAACCCGAGAGTAAATGTTTCTTCTACTTCTTCAAACCCTGATATCACCGAATTGACCCGCGCAATGGTCGAAATGAGCAAAAACATGCAACTTTTAGCTACAAATCAACAACAACAAGTTAAAGCTGTTGCCACTTCTTGTGAGATTTGAGGGGGTCCTCATTCATACACTGACTGTCCTTCTACTCATGACAATCCGAAAAATGTGTGTGCGGCTTATGGTAACTATTCAACGAAAAATTACCAAGCCCGACCTCAAGGTGATCGTAACTTGCTAAGTTACCGCTCTAACAACTTTCTTTCACCTGGTTTTTCTCCTCAAAACCACAACCCCAACAACTACAATAAAAGCAACCCAAACCCACTACGAGATTCTAATCCTTATCACCCACTCGCTCAACAAGCACCACCCATTAATCAAGATGTTGAAGCTTTCATGAGGACCAAAGGAGATAAAATTAAGAATCTGCAAAGCCAAATTATCAACTTGAAAGGAGATATCACTAAGCAACGTAATGATATTAGATCCGAGCTTCGATATGATATCCAAACCTCTTTTAGCAATCAAACAAATGATTTGAAGAATATGTTGGCTAGTTTCTTACTAACTACTCAACCCTCTACTTCGGGCTCTCTTCCTTCAAATACCGTCACCAACCCAAGAGCGAATGTGAGTGCTATTACTACACGCAGTGGAGCAACTCTTGTAGGACCATCTATCCCTCCCCCAGTTACTCCATCTACACCTCCTCCACCACCATTTATCCCTCCTACTCCCGCGCCTAGTATTAGTTCTCCATTACCGTCTCCACCTCTGCATGACGAAGTACCCAAGAAACACCCTTCACCAACCCCACCTTCCACCTGTAAACCTTCAACTTCTCAACCTTTACCACCTTCCACCTATAAACCTAACATTCCTTATCCTTCTCTCTTAGACAAGGCCAAACTACAAACCAAGGATGACATTCAAGTGTCGAACTATTTGAAGAATATTTCGGGACTGACCATCACCTTAAGCCTTGTTGAAGCTCTTGCCCAAATGCCTAAGTTTGTTAAGATGTTTAAGGAATTGCTTAATAAGAAGGAGAAGATGGCCGAGTTTGTTAATACTCGATTGAATGAGAATTGTTCTGCCGTCCTTCTTAAAGAACTTCCGGAGAAACTTGGAGATCTTGGTCGTTTTGTGCTATACTTTTAACCAAACCGAAGAATTTACTACCTTAGCCGATCTCGGGGCAAGTATAAATCTGATGCCTTTAAGTGTTTGGAAAAAGTTATCATTACCCGATCTTACTCCAACAAAGATGACTCTTGAGCTAGCAAATCGCACTCTCGCTTACCCCGTTGGTGTTGCCGAAGATGTGTTCATTAAAGTTGGCACCTTCACTTTTCCGGTCGACTTTGTTGTTGTTGATTATGAAATGGACCCTCCTATTCCGTTAATACTTGGTCGGCCATTCTTGAGAACCGGAAAAGCATTAGTCGATGTCGCTGAAGGTGAGTTAATTTAAGGGTCGGGAATGATGCACAAGTATTTACAATGGGGAAGATCACAACCAAACCCAATGGAAGAGAATCGGCGAATATGATTAATGTGCTTGATGATTTTGTCGTCTACAACAATCCTCTATTCGATTCTTGCTATGATAATCCACTCTTCCAAGATGATGTGGATGATTTTCTCTCCAATTTAGATCCTCCACCAATTCATGAGTCTCCACCGATCTATGATGACTATGATGATGATTTGAGTTCTGATATGGATGATTCTGATGATTTTACTTCTGAGTATCCAGACATGCCCATTTATGATGATTTTGATGAGGCTGATACTCTCTCAAGTGATTCTTCACATAATGAAGATCCTCCACCAACAACACTTGATCCTACTTTGGATGACTACTCATTTGAGGAAGATTTTGCTACTTTTCTCAACACTTACTTCCCAAATGAGAGTGATGCTCCTCCTCTAGACTTTGATGATTATGGTCTTTATCCTCCTTTGGATATGAAGAAACCTTTTTCAAAGGAGAAGAAGCCGGATGACACCGATATCCGCAGTACTTATGTCTTGACACCTCTCTATCCACCTTCGTCGGATGAGATTGTGCGATTTATGAGCGGATCCTATTCAAATTCTACTGAGCCTGAGTGTTATTTTCCCCTAAAGGAAAAGGTGTTCGACCCCGGTATTGCAATTTCTAAGCCATCTCAGTATCCATCTGATGAAATAAAAGGAAAGAATTTTGGAACTTTTGGAGTTATGCTTGCACCTCTTCACCCTTGCTACCACCGTGCTCAACAACTTAAGGGAACCTTGCCTACTCTTCTTTGGCTTGCCTTGTTCACCTTAAGCTTGTGCTACTTGATGGACGAAAACCATGTATTTGATCCCGGTGGATGTGTTTCAAGCTTCTTACCATGCTAATCAAGGTCGAGTCAGGCTCACGACTCGGTTAACAAAAACAAGTGCTTCTCGGGAGGCAACCCGCAGTATCTATCCTTTTTCTTTGTTTTTATAATAAGTGTAGGGGGAGACTCTAGTATGTGTTTGTTGTTTTTCTTTCTTATCATGTGCAGGGATTTGAGCTTTCAAAGATCCATTCTTGATGACTTTTGACGATCCGTGATCCCGTGTACCCGTCTTCCCGGTTCTATCCTAAACTCTTTTGATTCTCTATTTTATATTTCCAATATTAAAATAGGAATCACTTTAGTTGTCTCTTCCTTAGCAAGTTTTAAACAAAGTGCACAATGTCCTAAGTGTAGGGGTGGTTACTTCCACATGCTTAAACATTGAGGACAATGTTTATATTTAGTGTAGGGGCGACTTCTATCGAAGTTAAGTGGGCTTTTCTATGTATTTGTCCTCATTTTAACCGGGAAATTGATTTTTCGACATTTTTTCAAAATTTTTGATCTATTTTGGCCTAGTAGTATTTACCTTTGTTATTGGTATTTTCTTTCTTTGCTAGAATAAAATGTTAATAAAGTAGTTTTAATTTTCAAACGTTGTGAATCTTTTGACTCAACCCGAGTTTACTTATCTTAGTTTACTCTAGCAAGTATCCTTAACGTGTTTAAGTCAAGTTTTGCTAGGCTTTTATATAGGGAATTTTAAAACGCGAAAGTCTTTACTCTCACGGGTTAAGAACAAGAACTTTTCGCAAGTTCCTATAATTGATCCTAGAAAGTCGTTTATCAAGGGAACTTTAAAATGCGAATTCTAAACTTGAAAAAGTCTAAGAATTTGCAAGATCCTATAGATGACTTGAAAACCTAAAACTTTGATTTAATAGGCTAAGCATCCACGAGTCTCATTCCTTGAGATTTTAAATTGTGGAGAACGAGAGATGATAGAGTCAATTATAAGTTTGGTATTCTTTCATAAATTTATGTGAGTTAATTATGAGCTTCTTCTCTCATCGCTTGTTAATAAATTTTATTGCAATAAATAAAGTCGTACGATTTGAAAGGTTACTTAGCTTCTAGCCCAAGATCGTTTAAAAGTTGCTCGGTATTAATTAGAGTTCATAGCCAAGGCATAACTTATTGAAGCGGGATGCGAAGATTGGCAAGTCCAGTTACCAAGGCATAATATTAACGGCAGTGGCGCCATTTAATAACTGGCTTTTGCCAAGTTAAATTTTTTATCATCCGATCTCTTCGAATTGATTACTGGTTTAAAGTGTGCGACTCAGTCGTCTTTTGGTGGTTAAAATAATAGATTGGTCTTTGTAGTAAAATTAAATGTGCAAGACTTTAAAATAAATGACGGTTAATTAAAACTTGACGAAAAGTAAATTTGACAATTAAATAAAAATGCAAAACGTAATTAAAATAGGCTAAAAACAAATCTAGAAAAACTGTCACTTTTTCTCTAAAATTAGAAAAATACTTGGTAAAAACAGAGATTTCGGGAAGCGTGCAATTTTTGGAAATTAAAACGTAATGAATTTAAAATTTGAAAACTTAAAATAATACAAACTTAAAAATTAAACAAGACAAAATATTAAACAAAACAAACCTGTCGGAATAAACCTAATCGGAATCCCGTCGGAGTACGATCGGAATCCAAACTCACCACTACTATCGGAATATGTCACGGTCGAAATCCAGATCGGAATGTACTAAGAGTACCTCTTTCGGAATGTTGATCGTAATCCCCGATCGGAATCAGGATCGGAATCCTGGTCACAAACTCCTAATCGGAATACTAAACAAGCACCCGCGTCGGAATGTCAAATCGGAATGCAAAACCCTATTCCGATGGGGGGTGATCGGAATGTTAGAAACCCTTTTCCGATCCAGCAATCAGAATGCTGGTCGGAATGCAGTAAAAGAAAAAGGTAAATAAGCACAACAAATAAGCTGTGAACCAATAAGCACACGACTAAAAACTCAATCAAAACACGTAAGAAAAAGCTAATAAGCTAAAATTTAAAGACTTTTAAAAACACTAAAGGATAAAGATATGCGAAAATAACTTTTTAATAAAAATAACTTTTATAAAACTTAAGTAAATTTAAGAAAGACACAATTAAGCTATAAAAATCAATAATCCAAGACAAACAAAAGCATAAAAAACATAACACTTAATCAAATAAGCATAACAATAAGCACATAAACATAAAGATTAAGCAAAACAAGAAAGGTATAATGAGAGATTAAAAATAAGAACTTGATTAAAAGAGAAGATTCAATAACAAAATTAAAAGACTTACTTGAAATTAAAGGCAAAAAATTTAAGGTGCAAGACAAGTAATTAAATGACAATTAAGTAAATGACATGAAAATTAAAGGTGCAAGTAAGGAAAAGGGTGGAAGACTAGTTTGTCAAGTTAGCCAACACCTCCTAGGTGAGATTAGGAGGGTATTTATAGGTGATTAGGGAAGGTTAGCATGTGTTGCTTCTTTCTTTCTTTTCTCGTCTTTGCGCCTTCTAAATTCTTTGACTTTTCGACTTTGTCTCGGGATTATTTGAACTCGTCTTGTAATTTCTTCATTAATTAGACTTGAGTTCTTCGACTTTATTAAACTTCCCTCTTTAGACTTTTTCTTCGATAAATCTTCAGAATAGGCTTTGGACGTCCGTTCTTTTTGCACTCTTGATCTTTCGACTTCGTCTTTTGTCTTTTTCTTCGATAAAAGCCCGTGAAAGCCCGTGTTTTCTTCCCTTTTCACATTTTGATCCTAAATCACAACAAAAACACAAACCACGCATAATTCCGACATTTACGACATAAAATACACGTTTTGGCTTGGTTATTATTATAATTAAGTGGTAAAAGGATAAGCGTTTTCAAACTTATTAACACTTGTAACGGGATTTTAACCTATTCAAGTGGAGTTAATAACCGCGTTTAATTGGTCATGTAACCACTTTCCTGGTATTATAAGAGGAAATTAATGGGCCGTTAATTCCTCTTAATTCCATTGACTAGGGTTTAGTACTCCAACTATAAATAGGTGATCATAACTTGCATGAAGTTAGACAGAAACATAAACACATAACAACGAAATGGTTAGAGATTTGTTCCTAAATCATAACTGCAATTAATCTTATCCCAAGTAGGTATTCATGATACCCAGGCGTTAGGGTCGAATAATTTACTTTGGAAAGTGATTACACGATTCCAAGTGATATCCGGTAACCATTGTTTTGGTACGTAGCTAGGTTTGATTATCTTACTCTGGTTGAGACGAATAAACACCAACAATCAAAGTAAATTATTTTGTGATAATCAATGGCGGCTGCAATGAAACATATGGTGGCTAACTTCTCCAAACTGGACAAGTTTGAAGGGGTGGATTTCAGGAGATGGCAAAAGAAGATGCACTTTCTTCTTTCCACCATGAGCGTGGTGTATGTGCTGACAACTCCTATTCCTGATGGTGGTGACGATGCTACCTTGGAGAACATAAGGAAAAGGAGCAAATGGGATAATGATAACTATGTGTGTCGTGGTATTATTCTCAATGGTATGTCTGATTCCTTATCTGATATTTACCAAAATTCTGAATGTGGTAAAGAACTATGAGATTCCTTGGAAGCCAAATATATGGTTGAGGATGCATCAAGTAAGAAGTTCCTCGTGAGTAATTTCACAAATTAAAAAATGACTGATTCAAGACCATTTATAGAATAATACAATGAACTTCTTGGCATACTTGGTAGATTCACACAACATCATATGCACGTAGATGAGACCATTCAAGTCTCTTGTGTCATAGAAAAACTCCCTCCTTCTTGGAAAGATTTCAAGCACACCTTGAAACATAAGAAGGAGGATTTAACTCTTGTTGAGTTGGGCAGTCATTTGCGCATCGAGGAATCCCTCAGGGTGTAAGATAGTGACAAGCCAAAGAGCAACAATGTTGATGGTTCATCAGTTATCAATATGGTGGAGCATAACAACTCCTCCACGTACAATGACAACAAGGGCAAACGTAAGCATCAAGATAACACCAAAACTAATCCTAACAAGAAATCATCATCAATGACTTGTTGGAAGTATGGGAAACCTGGACACTTGAAAAGGGATTGCAAAGGTGTTGGTACTGGCAACAAAGCTAGTGGATCAGGCACAAACGGTTCAGTGATTGGTTCTAACAACACAACACTAAAAGGTCATAATATGTTTAATGAATATATTCAGTTTTATTATGTTACATATGTATCTGAAGCTTATTTTGTACAGGATGATGATGTTACATGGTGGGTTAATTCTAGAGCAACTGTTCATGTGTGTAAAGATAGATGCTGGTTCGAGACTTATGAGTCACTGAATGATGGATCTATTCTTCATATGGAAAATGAGTCAACAGCCCTAGTGCATGGACATGGTTGTGTAGATCTTAAGTTTAACTCTGGAAAGATTGTTTCCTTGTTTAATGTTTTGCATGTTCCTAATATTAGGAAGAATTTGGTTTCTTGTAGTGTTTTGAATAATTGTGGTTATAAACAAGTGATTGAATCTAATAAATTTGTTTTATCCAAACATGGTGTGTTTATTCGTTTTGGTTATTTGAGCAATCAAATGTTCAGGCTAAATATTGATCATGAAACAACCACCAGCATTAACTCAGTTAGTGCTGGTATGCAAATATTTGTTTAGCCTTTGTGTCCACCAGTAAATTAAAGGATTCTTCACTATGGCATGCTAGGCTAGGCCATGTCCACTTTAAGAGGATGCAAGATATGTCTAAGGATGGGTTAATCCCAGTATTTGACATGGACACTAAAAAGTGTCAAACTTGCATGCTGAACAAAATAACTAACAAACCATTTCAAGATGTGAAACTGAAGTTTTGGAGCTGATCCACAGTGATTTATGTGATTTGCGTGCTACTCCCTCATTAGGGAATAAGAAATACTTGGTAACATTTATTGATGATGCTTCTAGGTTTTACTATGTTTATTTGTTAAATACTAAGGATGAAGCATTAGATAAATTTAAAGTATTTAAAACTAAAGTTAGATTACAACAAGGAGTCTAAATCAAAAGATTAAGGACCGACAGGGGAGGTGAGTACATGGATGCTCGGTATTTTCAGTATGTTGGTATTATCCATGAAACGACTGCTCCCTATACCCCTCAGCAAAATGGTATATCTGAAAGGATAAATAGAGTACTAAAGGAGATGGTTAACTCCATGTTGTCTTATTATGGACTGAGTCAAGGGTTTTGGGGTGAAGCTATGTTAACAACTTGCTATTTATTAAATAGGGTTCCCAACAAAAGGAACAAGATTACCTCTTATGAACTCTTGACTAAAAGGAAACCAAACTTGAACTATCTCAAGGTTTGGGGTTGTAGGGCAGTTGTAAGACTCCCTGATCCAAAGGTGTAAACCTTAGGAGAAAGAGGCATTGAATGCATCTTTGTTGGATATGCTGAGTATTCCAAGTCTTATAGGTTCCTTGTTATTGAACCTAATGATTTAGTTTCAATAAACTCAATCATTAAATCAAGGGATGTTAACTTTAATGAGAATAGATTCTCATCAGTCCCTATACCAAGCCTTAGGACTCCTACTGGAGCTGAGGACATTGGTGCTTCAGTGGAACCTAAAAGGGTCACTGATGAGGTTGTGGTTCAGAAACCTGAGCCTGAGCCTAGAAAAAGCACATGGCATAGTACTCCAAGGAATTTTGGGCCTGAGTTTCAACTATACTTGGTTGAAGGGACAAGGGATGAGGTCTCTGATCAATACTCCTATTGCTTCAATGTTGAGGATGATCCTAAAACATTTGATGAAACAATGAATTCCCAGGATGTTGCTTTCTGGAAAGAAGAAATAAATGATTTGATGGATTCCATCATGGGCAACAACACTTGGGTGTTGGTTGATCTACCTCCAGGTTGCAGTCCACTTGGTAACAAATGGATTTTCAAAAGGAAAATGAAGGTAGATGAAACTGTTGAAAAGTTCAAGGCAAGGCTAGTCATTCAAGGCTTTAAACAAAAGTCAAGGATAAATTATTTTGGTACTTATGCTCTAGTAGCACGTATCAGTACTATAAGAATGTTGATTGCTCTGGCAAGTATTAACAATCTAATTATTCATCAGATGGATGTGAAGACAGCGTTCTTGAATGGTGATTTGGATGAGGAGGTTTATATGAACCAACCTCTAGGTTTCATCATGCCTGGTCATGAAGGTAAGGTGTGTAAACTGATTAAGTCCTTATATGGACTGAAGCAGGCACCTAAGCAATGGCACCAAAAATTTTATGAAGTGGTTCTGTCTAATGGTTATTCACTTAACCAAGCTGAGAAATGTGTATATAGCAAATTTGATGAATCTGGTAAAGGAGTCATCATTTGCCTATATGTTGATGACATGTTAATCTTTGGTACTGACCAAGCTAAGGTTGATCAGACAAAGGAATTTGTCATCAAAGTTCTCCATGAAAGACATAGGGGAGGCTGATGTTATCCTTGGCATAAGGATTAAACATGGAAGTGATGATATTGTAATTTCTTAGTCTCATTACAATGAGAAGGTTCTGAAGAAATTCAATCACTTTGATTGTGTTCCAATGAGTACACCAATGGTTGCAAGTACAAAACTGATGCCTAACAATGGTCAGGCTGTCTCCCAGCTTGAGTATTCAAGGGTTATTGGTTTCTTGATGTATGCCATGACTTGTACCAGGCCTTACATTGCATTTGATGTGGGTAAACTGAGTAGGTACACTAGTAATCCTAGTACTCAGCATTGACAAGCAATTCAGAGGGTACTGAAGTATTTGAAAGGAACAATGAATCATTGTTTGTCATATACTAGATATCCTTCAGTGTTGGAAGGTTAAACTGCTGCAAGTTGGATCAGCAATACTGAGGATAATTCATCCACCAGTGGCTGGGTATTCCTACTTGGTGGTGGTGCAATTTCTTGGCCATCCAAGAAACAAACTTGCATTACTAGCTCTACCATGGAATCTAAGTTTGTGGCTCTAGCAGCTGCTGGTAAAGAAGCTGAATGGTTGAGAAACTTGCTTCTTGAGATTTCATTGTGGGTCAAACCTATGGCACCAATATCTATCTGTTATGATAGTGTATCTACATTAGCTAAGGCATATAGCCAAATGTACAATGGTAAGTCTAGACACTTAAGTGTTAGACATAGCATGATTCTTGAGTTAATCATGAATGGGGTGATTTCAATAGAGTTTGTGAGGTCTCAACAAAATTTAGCTGATCACTTGACGAAGGGATTGGCTAGAGACTTGGTTATAAGGTTTGCTGAAGGGATGGGTTTAAAAGTCCACTCTAGTCACTGAATGTTAGGACACCCAACTCCCTCTTGAGGAAACTTGGGAGCTGAGTTCAATGCGGAAAGCTGAACATTCAGGGGACTGAAGCACATGTATATCATCCCAAGGATGTGCTTGTACCTGCTAAAGGAGGATGAAGTTATAAACTTCTTAATGGTTAAAGTCTTTGAAAAAGTGCTAAAGTAGGAGCATGATCTAAAGAGGAACCACCTATGTAAATGTTGAGGTTTCGCCGCCTCAGAGAGCATGGACTTGGATCTTACAACATTTATGAATTTGGATATGGACACATGGCTAGTAGTGTCATGAGTTGTTATGTATTTGAAAACTTGTGTGTATTTTATATTCAGGTATTCAAAGTAGTTAAAGGGTTCAATTCTTAGAACACCATGATTCTCGAATGTTTGAAGTATTTTACTAAGATGGAAATTCAGTCCTCATGATATTTTCATTTATGCATTGGTTTTGTTAATGTTAATTTTCATGCAAAAGGAATTGTACTATATTGGGGAGTATTGTTAGAAATATAGTTTAACTGTGGGTTCAGTTCATACTCGTGAATGGGTCAGTAGGTACGGAGTGTACACCCATAAGTCCCTGAACACCCTGACTCTTGAAGTGGTTAATGTGCTGTTCAGTTTTGCTGATGATCTTTAGTGAGTTAACTCTTCCGGGAGCTTTACTATGGACTGAAGGTATTCATCAGAGAGTAATATCACTAAAGACTTGTCTTCAGTATTTACTCATCAGTGAGTCTTCTTCAGCACTAAAGGCTGCAGCGGGAACATCCTCAGGATGGCTGATGCTTCAGTGGGACTGAAGGATAGACAAACACTGGAGCTTGAGCATGTACACTTGTAACGAGATTTTGACCTATTCAATTGGAGTTAATGACCACATTTAATTGGTCATGTAACCCATTTCGTGGTATTATGGAGCACATTAAGAGGAAATTAATGGGTCGTTAATTACTTTTAATTCCATTGACTAGGGTTGAGTACTCCACCTATAAATAGGTGATCATAACTTGCATGAAGTTAGATAGAAACATAAACACATAATAGCGAAATGGTTAGAGATTTGTGCCTAAATCACTAACTGCATTTGGTCTTATCCCAAGTAGGTATTCATGATACCCAGACATTAGGGTCGAATAATTTACTTTGGAAAGTGATTACACAATTCCAAGTGATATCTGGTAACCGTTGTTTTGGTAGTTGGGACGAATAAACACCAACATCCTACTTAAGTACTTAAAAAGTAAACAATTAACCCGTTAAAATGTTAAAAAGAACAAAATATGTACTAGTAAACCTAATAATTAAAGAAAAAAATGAAAGAATGATCATTTTGGAAACAAATCAACTAAGGGGTGTTTGAGATTGCTTATTTAAAATAAATTATTCATTTTGAAAATGAATAATCAGATAATCATCATTTTGAAAACGTTATTTTTGAAAATAGTGTTTGGATTTGATTACCCTGTTTGAAATGGCAATAATCAGATAATCAGTTTTTTGAGTGTTTGGCAAATTTGATTATTTGATTATTTAATAAATAAAATGAATAAAATAGAACTCCATTTTTTCAAAACTCCATTTTAGAAGCTTACTTTTTGAAAATCCCATTTTGAAAATGAAATAAGTAGCTCCCTGCTTACTTTTTCAAAACTCTATTTTGGAAGCTTCTTAACGCAA
Source organism: Glebionis coronaria (assembly GCA_025667525.1). Classification (NCBI taxonomy): domain Eukaryota; kingdom Viridiplantae; phylum Streptophyta; class Magnoliopsida; order Asterales; family Asteraceae; genus Glebionis; species Glebionis coronaria. The sequence continues at coordinate 580,854,901 of CM046879.1, forward strand.
ATAATGATTTTTCTCCATTTATTATTCAAACACTCATTTTAACTTATCTTCATTTTCAAAATGAAATAAGCAGATAATCTGGTTGCAAACGCAATCCCAAACACCCACTAGGAAATTAAAATAATCAGTTGGATTACATGATTCTTTTAATATATTTAATTTGGCTGAGTAATTTTAAGTGGGCTAGTTGAACTTTTATATACTACAAAGTTTCTTTCCTTGATTAAATTGTAATGTCTCATTTACAATTACATCACAAACCAAATACCCAACGTAATATAAAGTGAATTACGATTTTCATTATTCTGTGAATCAAACGGGCTATGTAATGTAACTGAATTACAGTTATGTCGAATTATATCAGATTACGACGAACCAAACCGGGCCTTGTAGATTCAGTACTAACCATCGGTGTTGGTCAGTGTACTTGTTTTGGTTTATTATGGTTTCTCTTCTATGTCGTTTACAATTAATGTATCTTCTTTGTAGAAACTAGAAGGGGGGGGGGGGGGTTGAATAGTTTCTCATTGGTTTATCTTCTAATTAAAATTCCTTTCAATTAGGTGAGTACATAAAACAATCTTTTACTTGAAAGCTAGTTGCATAATGATTAGGTTCAATTCTAATGCATTAACAATGTGTAGTAAGTATAATGATAATGAATGTAAGTAATGAGTAAGGAAAGAAACAACCTAGTAGGAAGACACCAAGCTTATAGTGGTTCGGCAACGAGGCTCTATCCTCGTTCCTACTCCACTCCTCGAGTACACCTTACTCGAGATTTCCACTATATCCACAAGCTCCCTTCTTGGCGGAGAAAACCTTACAACGTCGCTTACATTATTTTTCGACACTAAGCTAAATGTCGAGACCTAATCTTAGCTAGGACCAATCTACACAACGTCGCCCACTTCACTATTTTACGACACAAGGTTAGATGTCGAGTTCTAATCCAAAGCTAGAACCAATCTTCACAACGTTGCCTACCTTACCATTTTCCGACACAAGGCTAGATGTCGAGTTCTAATCCAAAGCTAGAACCAATCTTCACGACTCTTCACTTTGAAGCTAAGTGAGAACTTCACACAACACAACTACATATCACTTTATAGTTTAGTGAGAACTCACAAGACACAACCACATCACTTTATATATTAGTGAGAACTAACACAACTAATTACAACTCAACTAAACGTATCCAAGTACACACAAGTAGCTTGGATCTACACAACACAAATCCAAGCACACACATGTGTAATGGATTTACATAACTCTAATCCAAGTATTCACATATAACTTGGATGAACACAGCTAGTCCAATTATTCACAAATACATTGGATCTACACAAGACACAAATAAACAAATGATGAACATGACTAGATATTTAGGAGAAGGTGATCTTCATCAATGCTTCATCTTTAATCACATCAAAAGTGTGTGAGTGATCTTCTCTTTGGACAAGGTAAAGAAGGAGATCAAGAGGATAATCATGAGTAAACATACTTAACACATTAAGTGATCATTTACAAATGACTAGGATTAGATAAAAGAAAGAAGGCTGAAGGAGATGTCCAAAAAGGGTTGATGAGAATGCAGATTTGATCCACTATTTATAAAAGACAAATGCCAACGGCTATCTGAGGGCGGGTCCTTTTCGATAGGGAACCGCGTAGGCACTTAAGGAACCGCGGGTACTAAACTCCGCTCCTTTTTGTCTTTTAGTGAATTTGAAATATCTGAGGCTGTTTAAACCTTCAAAGGATATTCTTATGGCATTTGGAACATGCCATATTTAAATTTACATTTTCATTTTAATAAAACATTTTCTTAAAAATAAAGTTTATTAAAAATCTTTTGTTACATTTGCCAAAAGTGAGTTTTAAGGCTAATCACTTTTATGATCACTAAGCATGATTAAGATATGTTAGTGTAATGATTATTACCTTGATGATAGAGTTTGTTAGATAATTCGTTTTATGATTGTGTTTGACAATAAATGTCTTTGTAATTTGTCGTGATCAAAACTAAGAAAGATTAATTAATACTAACGATGTTTTTAGGCATTGCTTTGCATTAACAATCTCCCCCTTTTTTATTACGACAAACTATAAACTCATTTACGTAAAATACAAGTTTATTCGAATTATTAACGAGATTATCACTATCATTTCTCCCCCTTTGTCGAAGCAAAAAGGTTAGCACAAGTCTTTGAAGAAGAAAAGAACCAGACTTTTGCTAGTAGCTCCCCCTTGGTGCTTACTCCCCCTTGCTTGGGGCACCAAGAAAATGAGCTAAGGTGACATGCTACACAAAGGTTAGAAGAAAAAAAAGAAACACCAATGTATGTATGTGCACTACCTACTAACTAACTTGAGAGGGAGAAGGAAAAGAAATCTCAAATTATAAGCAAGCATTTGCTAAGTATGTCCAAAGAGTGTGTATTGACAACATCATAGTTCAATTGGTGGAATAAAGAAAGAACAGAAACATCCAAACCAATCAAAGATGATTTAAAATGTCAAGGGGTTAAAATTTAGAATTTATGGAATCACCCATAATTAATTTTAAGTTTTAACCATGATCAACTCTTTAACAAATGTGTGAAATAGAGTTAGAGGGAAAGATAACACACATAACATTCATATTACATAAATATGAAATAACATACAAGAGAAATATTCATACACACAATATGAATATTTAAAGCAAAAAATATGGAAAATAAACCACAAAGCATAAACTACTCTAATAGTGATAATCTTCCAAGATTGCTTAAGTTTTATTGACTCAAACAACTAAAGTACAAAATGTGGCTTAGTTGGAAAAGAAAGACGACGAAGCATCATTCAAAGTTTTGTTCACGGGAACGAAAACTTCGAGAGGAGGTCGAGTGAGGAGGAATTCAATGAAATTTAGCTTGTCATAGATATGAGCAAGTTCAATTTGTTGAAAACGACAACAAGCGCACGAGGAACCATGATGCAAAACAAAGTCGTTAGATGGGGGAGGTCCATCAAAATTAGAGGTTGGTGGAGAGGGAGATAATGGATAAAAGACATTTTCACAATGCCTAGTGAGGTTAGGGAAAGAAGATAGGTCATTGAGTTGAGGGGAGTTGAAAGGTTTTGGTGGTGGTGGAAGAATTTCCTTTTCTCTGGTAATTGGATTTATAGAGTAAGTCCCATTCGAATATTGAATCAGAGAGAAAGAAGAATTCTTGGAGGATTTTGGAGAAGAAGAATCATGAGGATTCTTGTTCTTTTTATCCAAATGGGTTTAACCGAGATTTTCGGTTTCTTTGAAAGCTTAGAAGAAGAAGCTTTAGGTTGAGAAGATTGTGACAAAGAAATGTCAAGGTTAGGAAAGGAAGAATTAGGCATTATGAGGGATGAAGAAAAGAACTCCTAAAAGAGAAGAATTTAAAGAAAATAGACAAGGCAAATATTTGAAATGAAAAAGAAAGGTTTTAGGAAATGTTTAGCCAAATTGGGTAAACAAAGACTCTTAACCAAGACAGTGGTCATTAAAGAAAGACCAAAAATAAGCCAAGAACGGCTTTACTAAGCACGATTCCTTAATATAGCCCGCGGTTCCATATCGATATGGAGCCGCCTGGGGGGCTAAGGAGCCGCGTCCAGTGGACAGCAAACCTTGATTTTCAAAAGTTTTGGAGAAAAATAAGACTTTTTCAATATTTTATAAATCTTGGATTTTTACCTCTTTTAGCACTAGAGTATGATAGGGTTGCATAAAAGCAACACATTCACAAAGAATGTCTTGACAAAGGGTGACAAAATATTTAGATAACATTTTGGTCTAATTTTAAGTCAAGTTTTTAGAGGTTGTAATAAATTTAGGTTCAATTTTAAATAAATTGAAGTTGTTTAATGTGATCACATAGATTAAAGCACATAAAAACTAAATCTATAAATCATCCACATGAGAAAATCATGAGGGAAAAGAGAGGAAATATAAGAAATAAAAAGACAATTAACAACTACAAAGATAGTTAAAAACTAGGTCTTGAATTCATAGTCCTCTTTTGGCTTGACCTTCTTTTGCAAAGCATGTTAATTTTAAAGACCATCATTCATCTCCTAGGAGGTGGAGGATTAGAAAATAGGTTCAACAAGAAGCTTTGCAACTTGATGTGAGCCCCAATCATCTCCAACCTAAGGATATCAATGAGGAGAAAGCTGTTCAAGCAACAAGGATAATTTATTCCATTGTGCATGAAAAAAGTGTGGATTACCCAAGAAATGGGAAATAGGAACACCTAAGAGAGGAGTGTTGGAGGTAGGAGGATGAGGAGAAGGCATGGTATCCAAGGGTGATATTGGTGAGATGGGTTAATTTGGTGGAGTGAAAGGAACATGCTCAAAAACAAAGGAATCCTTTGATGAGGTTGTAGTTGAGCATTCACATTTAAGGGAGGACTATAAATGAGTGGAGAGGAAAAATCATTCATTCTTGATTGGAGTGAATAGAAGGTAGAACCATGTGAATGGTTAGTACCATGGGTTGAGTTTGTTTCCATGAAGCAAGTGGTGGTGAAACAGATGAGGAGATGAGAATAAGTGAGGCTTCATTTTTTGGTTTGAGAGAAGATGGAGAACCAAGTTTAGAGGACTTGAGTTTCATCTTAAGGCTTCTTTTGGATGAGGAGGTTTTGGAGGAATTGGATGTTCTAGTGGATACCATGGTTGTATGTTGAGGTTTAGAGAAGAGTTTAAAGGATGAAGAACACAATCAACAAGAGAGGGTTTAAGAAGAGAAGGGGATGATCCAAACTAGTAATAGGTTAAAATCATTTTATGTGAACAATGAAATTAGGTAGCCTAGTTTAGGAAAGTGCAGGTTTTTGCAAAAGTTTTGTCAAAGTTTTGCACAGATTAAAGAAAATAGTGTAAAGCAAAGATTTTGTTGAAGCAGTACTAGTCGGTTCCTTACGTAGGTCCGCGGTCCCTTATCGCTAAGGAACTGCGGGTTTGACATGGAACCGCGACCAGAGGTGTTCAAAAATAACACTTCCTCAAACTTTTGCTAGCCCAGATTTTATACCAAGGTTTATCAAGCTAAAGTGAACTAATAATTAAAAACTAGGAGGCTATCTAACACACAAGATGCACAGAGCCATGCAAATCAAAATATCGATACCATGGATAATTAGGATTAAAATATTAGATAATTCAAACACAAATTGTTAGTTAAAGAATACACACCATCCTAAGAATAAAGATAAAGGTTATAAAGTTCAACAATCCATACATGTTTACACACATGTTAGTCACACAAGAGTGGTATATATCATTCATCTATGAGCATTTTCTCCTTGCCTTGATTCACTTCTGATTCGATTTTGAAGATGAAGATTGAGACAATACTGATTGTCTGAATCAATGTCTAGTGAAAACAATTGAGAGATAGACGATGACAAGTAATAACGAGAAATGAGAGAATTGTCTTGAGAGACATTTTCATCTTCATTTGAATCATGCGTGGGAACTGAAGAGACATTCCCTTCAATAGGAAGCATGATTCGAACTACGGAGTGAAAAGATGAAGGATTTAGAGGAGGATGGTCAAGAAGAACTCTCTTAAGAAGCCATGAGAGAATCATGGCATAAGGAAGAGAAGAACGAAATCCATTGAGAATAAATCTTATCATTCTAGCTATGAAAAATGCAAGGTTGTATGGAGTAGTGGTAGCAACATAATACAACACATGTGTTGTGACAACCCAAACTCGAGGTCATTTATTTAATATTATATAATATTATTTTACGAATAATTTTGAATTTTTTGATGAGTTGAATATATGACGGTTGAAGGTTTTATTTAAAATCGACGTTGGACGTCTTATTTTTATCTTTTTACTAATAGCGAGGATTCTTAGTGACCTCAATATCGACGGATGCCCGAGATTTTATGTTTTATCATTTGTTGTTTCGATGTTTATATTTTTGACGTTTTTATTTTAAGTTCGTATTAAGTCGAACCGGGATCATATTATCATCATATTTTGAGTGCGTTTTAACTTTTGAAAAGTATTTTTACGAATCCCGAGCCTCGTAAATATTTTTAAAATTGACAATTTACATTTTCAACCTTGTAAACTATTTAATTGCATTTTGGACCAAAACTATCACAAATTGGCAAAATCTACCCACCACCACCACTATAAATAAATTTTCCACTTATACATTTTATTATTAAAAATTTATTTCATCAAAATTCAATCTCTCTCTTTCTCTCCTTGCTATTTCCGTCCCACCACCACACCATAAACACCCTCATTTTTTATTTTCTACTTCGATTCATGTAAAACTAATCATAACCCCATCTTTCAAATTCAATGGTGATCATTTTGATGTAATTTTTAACAACATGCAAGAACTTTAAATTTTTGATGATGATCCATGAAGGTTTGATCCATTTTTATGATGGTATATTGTTGTTCGTAATGTTATATACATATTTTAATTATTTCATGTATGGATTTTTTAGTGGGTAAATTTTTAAATAATTATTCAAGGGTGTTATGGGTTAGATGATATGTTTGTGATGATATTAGGATGATTTTAGGCATATGGGATTGATTAAAATTGGTTGAAAATTTTATTTAGTATGGCTTTTAAAAAGGTATTTTAGGGCAGTAGGTTCAAGGCCAATTTTGGCTACCTTACTATTTGAAAATGAGCAAACTAATAAGATGAGGTTGTAGATAATTCTTTTAGCTTCGATTTGATATAAGATAGAGCTTCTAGCTCCAAACGAACGCGAAGTTATGACGTTTTGATTATTCGTGTACCGAGAGCCGAGTATCGACACAATCCGAAGTTGTTGTCGATATTTGGATCGAATCTCGGGGACTATAAAATGAGTTGTGAAAATGGTCAAGTTCTGATATTTGGTTCTAAACTTAGGGTTGTGAGTCTGTTTTCAAACCCAAGTGTCGGATTTGTAAACGAGATTGTTTAGAATGGTCAAAATGGTTATATGAGTCGGTGACGTAAAACAGTCCGGTTTTTGTAGTTCAAAGATGTGTCGGGCAGGGAACTTTAAAAGTAAAATCTTTTGATGAGCTTTTAACAGGTATTTCTACATATAGTACGTGATATCTCTGATTAGTATCATAAGTATTTGACGTGTTTAAGTGGGTTAAATGAGCTCGTACGTTTGGTGTGTACCGGCAGATTTTTATCGAGTGTATGGACTAATAAAGTAAACATATAGAATGAAGTAATAGGTCACTTGTATTGTTTTCATTTTGGGTTGGTTGTGATTTTATTATTTTGAGTTCGATGTTATTAAGTATGAATTTTATTCGAGTTTATTATTGATGAACGCGCCTTATTTGATAGGTTACGGTTTTTGTGTTTATCGGGCATCAACTATCGTCAAAGATCGTCTTGCTACTGCTATTACCCCAGGTGAGTCTATAGCCTCGCTTTTTATTATGTTGTAAATGATTTTAACCCGCGAGGGGGATACATGCTATTTGAAAGTAAAATGAACACAAGTCATGAGTAACTGTTGGACCCGAATGTTGCCTTGGTTGCCTTTGTTGATTTGAATTGTATAAGTACCTATGTTGCAAAAGTCCCTAAAGTAATGAGCCGTTAACTATCTTCTGACTTGATGTTGTGAGTTGAGAATAGCCGCTTATTCTAATAATAGTGCTATTGGACTGACGTCCCTATCTGAGACCAGGGCTTTACGCTAAGTAACCCACTGGGAAGGATAATTTTACGAGAATGAGAATGTGGTATACTTGCAACTGATACCCTAGTAGGGGAACTGGAATTCATCTAGTCATGCCGGCTTTAGGCGTGGGTGACTAAGTTAAGGGGTCAGTGTCATGAGCTTAATACAATTCAATAGCTATTGTTATACGTCAGAATGCCTGATCAATAGATTGTGACGACAATTCTATTAAATGATTATGATTGATTTTTCTCTTGTGTTCAAATGATGATTTGGAAAACCTATAGACTCGCTCAATCGTTGTGTCGATGATTTTAAGCATGTATTTCAGGTGATTGAAGTTGATGAATTGCGGAGCTTGCTGGAGAAGGATTGCGGATTGCTTTTGTGGTGTTTGGTCTAAAACGGATTTCTTTCCCTTTTGCCATAAAAATAATAATGTACGGTCATGTACTTTGTTAAATTGTTTGTTGATTGGATAAAATCTTTAATGTACTGTGATATTATTTCTAAAATTGTTTTACTTGGGATTAAAAGTTTTAGACAATGGTTAAATTATTTCCTTTTATATTCCAAATGTATCACTTTGAGATTGTTCAAAGTGTCTTGTATAATGATGTTTGTATTTAGCACCCAAATGTGTATTTCCGCTGCGCATTGTAATTTGGGGGTGTTAAAGATTGGTAATCAGATCTTTTTAGTTATAGCGAATTAGGTCGATTTTGAAAAATGTCCTAAACTATAACTTTGGTGTCGAAAATATTTTACAAAAGCAACGCAACTTCTCTACAAGGCTCCGGTAAGATTATTTGTTTTGTATTGTTTTATAGTTAGATGTATCCCTTAAAATTGAAATGATTTTAAAGTATTTATTAAGTAAATACTATGATGATATATAATGATGTATTGATGATGTATTGATGATGTACTGATGTTGTTGAAAGTACGTTGAGTACTTCTTATCGTAATTTTCTTTATGTAATGCATATACATATAATTTTAAATAATGACCTTATATACTGCCGAGGGTCTAGAATAGTAGACCAGATGTTGAACAATTTTACAACTGATTTCTTGCGACTTGTATCGGGTGTGAGGAAGTTTGATAAGTTGATGTATGATAGATATGTGGTTGAAATTGGTGTGATTAGAAGGTTGATGTGAAAGAAAAGTTGTTTTAAAGGTTGTATTTAGTATGTGGAGATTTGAGTTGTTAGGACTTGGAAGATGGATGAGATTACGAGTCTTGGTTCGATTGTGATGAATTTGTGTGCTTGAATTGAAAGGTTTAATGAGAAGTAGGTAAGTTTTGAAAGGATAAGTGAGTGGGAGTCTTGTGTGAGATTGATTCTGAGCTAAGCTTGGAAGTTTAGGAATGTTGAAAGTCGTATTGAGATTTGCTTTGTGATTAATCTGCCGTGTATGAGTGAGTATTTTGAGAATGAGCTGCATCATGTTAGGTATTCGACTTTGAAGTGCGAAAGGGAAATAGACGAGTGTGATGAAGATGACAACAATGTTAAGGAGGATGAGGAGCTGATGTCTAAGGAATTAATCGCGTAATGAATTTCTTTGTATCTTATTTTCTTTTTGGGATTGAACTTATTTAAACCTTGTGTCGTAGCATTCTGATGGAACTTATTATCCTTTAAGTTTGTTCGGTAGATGATTGTAGTGACAGACACTGCCACAATCCTGTTGAATCCTCAACGCAATCTGAATTACCCTCATGATCTATGATGTGCCTTTATTAACTCTTTCGAGTTTTGGTTGATGAACTATTGTAGCTTGTGTTGTTCGTACATGTAGTATCCATGAGATGTCCTGATAAAGAATTCATTCTTTTATCTTGATATGTATACTTATCATGTTTATTTCTTCTGTGATGATGGAAGAAGGAGCAAGGGAAGCATATTTCTGTCATTAGTAGATCGCTACGTGACTAAGTTTCTTGAAATTTGTCGCCAAGCTAACAACTGTTTCTGTGAACACTATGATTGAACAAGTTATTGCTAGAACACATGAAGCTGGTTGTGCTGCAAGGAATCAAGATGCTGGAGTTAGTTGTGTTGGAGATAATGGTGCTGCAGATGATGCTGCTGAGAATAATGATGATGCTGCTGAAAATAATGATGATGCTGCTGAACATAATGATGATGCTGTTGATCCAGATGATAGTGTTGTTGCTGTTTTGCAAGTTCGAAAGAATGTACTTATGTTAGTTTTTGGAAGAGTGGGTCTACGCAGTTTTGTGGTGTTAGTGGTGCATTAGAATTGCACAGGTGGATTGATAAGATAGAGAGTAATTTTGAGATTATTGAGTGTTCAGAAACTAATAAGGTGAAATTTGTTGCTGCTATATTTCAGGATGGCGCACTAAGATGGTGAAATAACCAAGTGACTACTTTAGGATTGGTTGTGGTTAATGGTAAGACATGGACTGTGATGAAAGGACTATTTAGCTGCTAGGTTTTTCCCTAAGTAGGAACTAGGACAGTTGGAACCAGAATTGAGATAATTAGTGCTAAGGAACGATGTTATTACTGCTTACTGGGAAATTTCAGAGCTATATTTGCTATGTCCTGATACTTTTGTAAATTACTGTAAGGCGCATGATTTAATGGACGTGAAAGTGCAAGATAGGAAAGATAGTATTGTTTAAAATAGTAACAAAAAGTGGGAATCTACTCAGTCCAACCAGAATAGAGGTCAGAATCGTGGGGATTACAGTAATAACAATAACCAAAGACAGAACCGAAATCAGTATTAAAACAATGGAAGGAATGATTGGATTCATGCTGCCACTGTGTCTAGAAGTGACAAGATAAATCTCGAGTGTGTTTGCTGTACTCTATACCATGTAGGTAATTTTTCCACAATTGCGACTAGAGTTAGGACAACCTGGTCATAAAGCTGCGAATTGTAGGACAAGAGGATTAGTCACTAGAATTAGTACCCTTGGAGTAGTGATATGTTTTAGCCGTGGTGAGAAAGGACAAGCAAGGAAATTGTCCAAGGAAAGAAAATTGACAAGGTAGGAATGCTGCCGCTCCACCTTACGTTTGAATGATGCCTAATAAGTGTGTAAACACTTATCCTTTTACCACTAAAATCAAGGAAAAACAAGACCTAATCATGTGTTTAATATCATAAAAGTCGGAATTACGCGTGGTTTTGTGTTTTTGTGTGAAATAGGTACAAAAGATCAAAAGGAAAGAAAACACGGGATTTCAGGGTCAATTGTTGAAGAAAAGTCCAAGAAAGAGACAAAGTCAAAGTCAAAGAACCAAAAGTGTACCGAAGATCACGAAAACCGGCAAAAACAACACGGGTTTTGAAGAAATGATCAACGAAGCCAAAATCGAGTTCGTTTTTAGCAGATTTAATCTTTATGAAGACATTTGGGCTTTGTGGGTCCCACATTTACTTAATGGGCCTAAAAGCCCAATTATGGAGGAAGTCTTATCTACTTTTGGACATAAGGCCCAACATGGCCCATTTACCAACAATTAACTTGAGACGGATTGAAAGTTTGGGCCAAAAGATGCATTGCTTATTAAAAAGGGACGAACTAAGCTTACTTAGGCTACAAGCCCAAGTCACTTCCAAAGTTTTGAAACGAGTAAAGATTTGTTTCGGGTCAAAAGCCCATCAATAGCCACAATCATTTAGCAGGTTATATTTAACTTGTTATTTTCCTAAGTCAAACGTTTATTTACTCACCACTCACACACAATTACTTTCGATACATCCTATGCTTCACCCTTTCCCTTTTACCCTCACTCCAAACCTGTAAATTCACTGTTACAAAACCCTAATCATAAATATATATAAAAAATATTGGTGCTTTTGTGGGATACGTGTGATTCACACGTATGGGAATTAAATCTCCAAGTTTCACGGAGCAGCATGATGGAGGAATAATCAAACGTGGCCCAATTCTCGCCCCTGATTGGCTTAAACACATCACCATCACCATTCCTCTAATAAAATTAGGCCACGTCCTCATTGAAGAAGCACAAGAAACACAAACCCATCCACGGTGGCAATCCGTGTGATGGGTAATTGGTTTTCAGCCGTAGATCAAGAAAGAGAAAGAGAAAAGATGGATTAAACGAACAAGATGCTTCTCCGTGCTCACCAAGCTTTCACCAACAGTTTTAGAGTTTTCCTATAAAACCCCTCTCATTCTGTAATTTTTAGTTGTTCCATTTTATTTTTTTTATAATTATTATGCAAAAATAGTTGTAGGATTTAATTGTAATCTCTTTTTCTTAGTTTTGTACTTTGTTTCAATTATTAATAAATTTTAATTTAAGTTTAAATCTCGTCTTATATTTTCTGTTTAAGTTTCCAGCAATTTATCTTCAATCTGTTTTTGTTATAATAATTATTGTTATTTGATTTAAGCTAAGTATAGTTTAAATTGTTTAATAAAAAAGAAATATTGGAAGAAACTTTTCCCCACTGGAAAAGTTCAAACGCAAAGCAGTTTGGTTAATTGTTATTTGGTTCGAGCCATATGCTGGTGGTTCGAGTGGTGTTTGATATGTATGGTTCGATGGTGACGTTTGGTTAAGGTGGTGTTGATTCGGGGTAATTAGTCGGCTCAACGCGCGACTACTTCTCAACGATTTTCGTCACCAGGTTTAATCTCTATTTTTTATTTAATGTTATTTAAATTCTAGATTTTATCTGTTTAAGGTTGCATATCGTTTAGTTGACTTTAAGTTTATCTGAGTTTTGATTCGAGTTGAATTTTGTCAAAAGTGAGTCTGCTAGTTTTTATCATCTGTTTAGTTTGTAAGTTTATTCGAGTAGGAAATCTGAGTTTAGATCTGTTAGAGGTTATTTGTTATTTGATTATTGTTATGTGATTTGCTTAAGTCTGATAGATTTGCTTTAAGTCTGGCATTTGATAGTCTGATAGAATTTATTTGCTGATATAGATTTCTGTCATTTTTAGTTCTATTTGAATTTAGTCTGCTAGTCGTTTTTTTATATATTTTTGAGTCTGCTCTGCTTATTTGATTTTCAGGTATTTGGTTTAAGTCTAGTTTTGCTTATTATTAGCTGATTAGTTCTTATTTTTGGTATTAGATTTACTAGGTTAGTTTTGTTATTTGCTTATTATTTTGCTTAATATTTGCTAAGTCTTATTATTGGTATTATTTGCTATAGTGTTTATTTTGGCTGAGTGTTTTTATCTGTTTATCATAAGCTTACAGACTCAATTGGTCTGTGAGTGTAAGTGTTGATTTTTCACGTCCAAAATAGCTATAAAAAGTCATATCTGTGACCTGTTTAATCTTTCCTGTCTAAAAAAATAATCCAAAATTTTTTTTGTCACAAACGAGATTCGAACCCGTGACCTTTAGGATAACAACCAAACACATTAACCAATTGTTCTAGCATCTTATTTGTGTTTAATTATAGCTTTTATTATTAACATAGCCTGTTACATTTTAGTTGGCAGTTTTATTAATTAGTTTAAATACAAGTTTTTATTTTAATAATTTCAATTAAATTTACTTTTAGATTTAAATAGTTTCAAAGAAAAAAAAATTAAAATTAAAATATTTTATATCTTTTAGAAATTTAAATAGTTTTTAAATAAATTAGTTTTTAATTAATTCAGTTTTATATAAAATTAGTTTTAAGTTTTGTTTAAATTTAAAATAGTTTTTAAATTTTGTTTAAATAGATTTTGTTAAAGTAAAAAGTAAGAGAAATTTCTTTTTAAATAGATTAAATTAGATTTAAGTTTTGTTTAAATTTAAAATAGTTTTAAATTAGTTTAATTAGTTTTAATAGAAATTTAAATAGTATAAAAGTAATTTCTTTTTTAATAGATAATTTTAGTTTTAAATACCAAAGAAGTTTAATTAACCAAGAACAATTAATCTTACGTATAAATTGGATATCAATTCGAGTCGAGTCGAGGAACGATAAATAGAGATATAAAAAGAATTGAAAAATTCATATATTAATGCCGACAAAGCTTAAGGTCTGAATGTTGTAAATGGTATATTCTTATTTGATGTTCATTATGTTAGTATGTTGTTTGATTTCGGATCAGATGGAAACTGTAGAACTGTAAAGATTCAGTTGCTTTATCAATGGAGAGTAAGTATGATTGACAATTAACTATGATGTGGAGTTAACTGATGGAAAGATTGCTAGTATTAGTTCTATACTAAGAGTGTCTTCCTTGAATTTAGGAAGGTAGGTGTTTAGTATCGACTTGAGGCTCATAGAGTTGGGATCTTTGGATGTGGATTTTTGGTATGAATTGGTTAGTTGTGCATAGTGCCGATGCTTGAGATTGAACCGGTCTTCACCATAAATTGATAGTTGCTGATTTAGATTTTGCTGAGAAACTGAGTGTTAACTGTGAGAGGTGATGAGTGAACTTTCCGTTTGAGAAGTCTGTCTTGTTTGGAAACAAGGAAGTATGTGAAAGAGGGATATGATGTATTCCTAGCTCAGGTAATTAGTGATAGGGTAGTTGAGGAAAAGTTGGGAGATCTATTAAGGACTCGAGAGTATTCTGAAGCTTTCCTGAAGTTTTGTTGAGTTTCTGCCGTCTCATGAAGTAGAGTTCGTGTCGATTGAGTGTTGTAAGCGATAGTTGTGGTGCTTCTGCGTTTCGTTGTGTAGTGCTTCTGCGTTTCGTTGAGTAGTATTTGTATGCCTCATTATTTGGCACCGTCAGAGTAGAATGAGTTATCCGGTTAACTGCGAGAAGTGATTGATAAGGGATGTATTAGATTAAGTTTTGTTTCCAATGGCGATCGACTGTGTTGTTTGTCAAAGAAGGATGGATTGTTTCAGATGTGTATTGATTATCGAGAGCTTAAGAAATTCGCAGTCAAGAATTGGTATCCATTACCGAGGATTGATGATTCGTTTGGTCCTTGCAACTTGTCTGGATCCAGTGTGTACTCAAGGATTGCTTTGAGTTCTAGTTATCATTAACTGAGAGTTAGAGAAGAAGATGTTCCTATTGTTGTTTTTCGTATTTGATGTGGGTACTTTAAGTTTCAAGTGATGTTTTTGGAATGGACGAACGCGTCAGCCATATTCATGGACTGGGTGAATCTTGTGTGTAAGATGTACTAGGATGAGTTAGTCATTATATCTATTGAAGATATTCTATATTATTCCAAGAGGAAAGGAGGAACATAAGTAACATATGAGGATAATTTTTGGGATGGTTGGAAAAAGAGAAACTGTATGTAAAGTTTCCTATGTGTGAATGTTAGTTGAAATATTTTGTTTTCTAAGGCAGTTGATTGACAACAAAGGTATTCGTAAAGATCTTGCCAAGATTGAAACGATTAAGGATTGGTCGGTACCAACGATACCGACGGAAATCTGTTAATTCCTTGGTCTAAGCTGGGAATAATCAGAGGTTTATCGAAAGGTTTTCACTGATTGTTAAACCAATGATTAAAGCTGACTAAGAAGAATTGGATGTGTGAGTCCCACTTATACATCTAAATTGTAAGTTTCGAGATCTGATCCTTATCAGATGGGGAAGCTGTATTCTGAACACTGAAGGGTAGGTTGTGTTTTGCACCGATGTTGTCATTGTTGAAAGGATTTGAAGTAATTATAGTTTGTAGTTTGTTGTGATGTGTTTCATAAGGGTTATGTAGTTGTGGTTTTTGTTTTGAGATGGTAGAAATATTACTTGTATAATTAATTTCCTGGAATGATAAAGGAAATGAGTAGGGGATCACAAGTTATATGTTTTGAGTACCTGAGTATGTTGGTGGTTATGACTGTGAGTGATTATGACTACGAGATTCGCTACCATCCGGGAAAGGCGAATGTGGTAGCTGACGCACTTATCCGGAAGAAAAAGGGAAAATCTTTTAAGACTTGAGTTTTGGTAATAACAAGAAATGTGGACTTGATAGAAAGGATATTGAAATTTTAAGTTAGTGGACTGATTTGAGAAGATGTCAAGGTAAGTGATTTCAACATTTTGTCAAACTTATGGAAAGGATATTGTTGTAAAGTCAAGTTAGACGTGGAATATTGAGCACTCCTAATATATCTAAGTTGAGAGACTGAGACTTAGTGATGAAGGAATCTCACAAGTAAAGTAATCGATACGTTCTGGTTTGGGTGAAGGTGAAAGTTGAGTTGAGTACTGTGTGTTATATAGAGACTGATGGACAGAGTGAAAGAACGATTCGAAAATTGGACGATATATTTGTGCGTGTGTGATTGACATATGAATTGTTGGAATTTTTATATGACGATGATTGTCATGCTAGTAATAAGGATGTACTATTGATGATACATAAAGAACTTCAATTTGTGAAGGTTAAAGACCGTGAGTTATGGACGTAAGTTAGGTTTTCGGTGTATTGCAGAAATGTAGGTGGAATTGAATGACTGAACTAGAAGTGATATTGGCAATATTGATAAGATTGTATGGGTTAAGGATCATTCATTAGTAACAAGGAGTCATCAGAAGAGTTATGTTGGCATTTGAAGAAATCGATGAAGTTTGAAATTAAGAAACGTGGTTATGCATAAGGTGTCGTTATGAAGGGTGAAATTGATTTTGGGAACAACAAGGAAAGAATTCAACTTGAAGATAAGTTGTTTTACATAGAAAGAACTGTGAAGAGTTCTTATAAGGTCAAAACATAATGAGAATTATATTGTGAGGATACAAGAATTCTATGAATGGATTTGAATTCGTGAAGGAAGCATGAGGATTTTTTTAAGGAAAAGAGTTCTCTTTTGTTCTGGAGGTATGGAATGTGAGTATAAGAGGGGCCGAGCGCCAGGACGTCGCTCTCTTTTAGGAGGGTAGGATGTGACAACCCAAACCCGAGGTCATTTATTAAATATTATATAATATTATTTTACGATTAATTTTGAAATTTTTGATGAGTTGAATATATGACGGTTGAAGGTTTTATTTAAAACCGACGTTGGAGATCTTATTTTTATATTTTTACTAATAGCGAGGATTATTAGTGACCACGATATCGATGGATGCCCGAGATTTTATGTTTTATCATTTGTTGTTTCGATGTTTATATTTTAGACGTTTTTATTTTAAGTCCGTATTAAGTCGAACCGGGATCATATTATCATCATATTTTGAGTGCGTTTTAACTTTTGAAAAGTATTTTTACGAAATCCGAGCCTCGTAAATATTTTCAAAATTGATAATTTACATTTTCAACCTTGTAAACTATTTAATTGCATGTTGGACCAAAACTATCACAAATTGGCAAAATCTACCCACCACCACCACTATAAATAATTTTTCAACTTACACATTTTATTATTAAAAATTTAGTTCATCAAAATTCAATCTCTCTCTTTCTCTCCTTGCTATTTCCTTCCCACCACCACACCATAAACACCCTCATTTTTTCTTTTCTACTTCGATTCATGAAAAACTAATCATAATCCCATCTTGCAAATTCAATGGTGATCATTTTGATGTAATTTTTAACAACATGCAAGAACTTTAAATTTTTGATGCTGATCCATGAAGGTTTGATCCATTTTTATGATGGTATATTGTTGTTAGTAATATTATATACATATTTTAATTATTGCATGTATGGATTTTTGAGTGGGTAAATTTTTAAATAATTATTCAAGGGTGTTATGGGTTAGATGATATGTTTGTGATGATATTAGGATGATTTTAGGCATATGGGATTGATTAAAATTGTTGAAAATTTTATTTAGTATGGTTTTTGGTATTTTAGGGCAGTAGGTTCAAGGCCAGTTTTGGTTACCTTACTGTTTGAAAATGAGCAAACTAATAAGATGAGATTGTAGAGAATTCTTTTAGCTTCGATTGATATAAGATAGAGCTTCTCGCTCCAAACGAGCGCGAAGTTATGATGTTTTGATTATTCGTGTACCGGGAGACGAGTATCGACACAATCCGAAGTTGTTGTCGATATTTGGATCGAATCTAGGGGACTATAAAATGAGTTGTGAAAATGGTCAAGTTCTGATGTTTGGTTCTAAACTTAGGGTTGTGAGTCTATTTTCAAACCCAAGTGTCGGATTTGTAAACGGGATTGTTTAGAATGGTCAAAATGGTTGTATGAGTCGGTGACATAAAACAGTCCGATTTTTGTAGTTCAAAGATGTGTCGGGTAGGGAACTTTAAAAGTAAAATCTTTTGATGGCCTTTTAACAGGTCTTTCTACATATAGTAAGTGATATCTCTGATTAGTATCATAAGTATTTGACGTGTTTAAGAGGGTTAAATGAGCTCGTACATTTGGTGTGTACCGGCAGATTTTTATCGAGTGTATGGACTAATAAAGTAAACATATAGAATGAAGTAATAGGTCACTTGTATTGTTTTCATTTTGGGTTGGTTGTGATTTTATTATTTTGATTTGATGTTATTAAGTATGGATTTTATTCGAGTTTATTATTGATGAACGCACCTTATTTGATAGGTTGCGGTTTTTGTGTTTATCGGGCATCAACAATCGTCGAAGATCGTCTTGCTACTGCTATTACTCCAGGTGAGTCTATAGCCTTGCTTTTTATTATGTTGTAAATGATTTTAACCCGCGAGGGGGATACATGCTATTTGAAAGTAAAATGAACACAAGTCATGAGTAGTTGTTGGACCCGAATGTTTTGGTTGCCTTTGTTGATTTGAATTGTATAAGTACCTATGTTGCAAAAGTCCCTAAATTCATGAGTCGTTAACTATCTTCTGACTTGATGTTGTGAGTTGGGAATAGCCGCTTATTCTAATAATAGTACTATTGGGCTGACGACCCTATCTGAGACAAGGGCTTTACGCTGAGTAACCCACTGGGAAGGATAATTTTACGAGAATGAGAATGTGGTATACTTGCAACTGATACCCTAGTAGGGGCACTAGAATTCATCTATTCATGACGGCTTTAGGCGTGGGTGACTAAGTTAAGGGGTCGGTGTCATGAGCTTAATACAATTCAATAGCTATTGCTATACGCCAGAATGCCTGATCAATAGATTGTGACGACAATTCTATTAAATGATTAAGATTGATTTTTCTCTTGTGTTCAAATGATGATTTGGAAAACCTATAGACTCGTTCAACTGTTGTGTTGATGATTTTAAGCATGTATTTCAGGTGATTGAAGTTGATGAATTGCGGAGCTTGCTGGAGAAGGATTGCGGATTGCTTTTGTGGTGTCTGGTCTAAAACGGATTTCTTTCCCTTTTGTCATAAAAATAATAATGTACGGTCATGTACTTTGGTAAATTGTTTGTTGATTGGATAAAATCTTTTGGGGGACCTAAATGTACTCTGATATTATTTCTAAAATTGTTTTACTTGGGATCGAAAGTTTTAGACAATGGTTAAATTATTTCCTTTTATATTCCAAATGTATCACTTTGAGATTGTTCAAAGTGTCTTGTATAATGATGTTTGTATTTAGCACCCAAATGTGTATTTTCGTTGCGCATTGTAATTTGGGGGTGTTAAATGTGCAAGACAAGCAGGCACATGGTTGTGATCACCAACCAAACACATTGCATTTTCCCTAATGATTTCGGCCCAAGGGACCATAAAATCACTAAGATCGTTATTTATTAATTCCCAATGAGTGAGAGCACAAAATTATCCTTCAAAATTACCAAGAATAGGATGTTCACGAGGTGTAGCAAGGGCACGCGAGATGGCCGAAGCCGAAGGAATCTCGGTCACATAATGCACATCAGTAGGGGCCGATTCTAAGTGGTTTAAACCCCAAGCATCGGTGAACCTACATTGACCTTCGTATGGAAGTCCGAGAATCTCACCAAATTCCTCAAGAGTGTACACAAAGGTCTTCCCCTTGATGGAAAATCTTATAGATAGACCATTGTTGATGCACATTAGCTTGAGCGAGTTAAAGAATTCCATGAGGAAATAAGGAAAGATTGGCTCATTTATATCAAGCAAACAATCAAAGCCAATGGTATTGAACATGAATCGAATGAATTTAAGTCCAAGAAGGTTATAAGGAACAATACGTCCTTCATGGAAACAACGAGATTCAAGATTATGATAAGTGTTTTGAAAAGAGCGAGATCAATTTGTCAAAGAAGGATTAGGCATGTATCTTCTAGTAAGTAGATGGTCATTTTGATATCCTGAAGTCATGATAGTACCTATAACATATAAACATATTTCTCCAATTACTCATATGTTACATATAAACCAAAAATCAAAGAAAGTGAGAATGTGTTTTATCAATCTCTTGATAAACTAAGGTTTAATCCTTATCATTCTCATATTCACAATGTACCAAGTTCATCATCAACAATAACACATTGACCATGTAAGATCAATAATAAACTTTGAACATTGGTTTTAAAAAAAAGGTTTTTAGGTAAGCATTTAACAATGCCATTACCAATTTGTTCATGGGTTCATATCAATTCCATCAATCAACCAAATTATTTAGTCAAAACTCGGATTTGTTCTACAAGTGGGTTTTAGTGAAATCTCAATGAATATGAACCTAAGGAATCATAGTAACAATACTATGTCAACTCTTATTCCTAGTAAAGTTCTAATTCAATGTTAATTTTCAAAATCCCCAATTATGAATGTATGAACCCTAGAACAAATTAGATGAAATTGAAATAAATAACTTACAATTAATTGATCTTGGATGATGGGTGAGTGAAACCCACGAACTTGAATCAATTAATTTGAGTGATTGAAGGTTTTTGAAGCTTCAACAATGGTGGAAAAATAAAAAAACCGTCGGCTGTGTGTGTGAAGGAGAGAGAAGGTTTTGTTTGAAAAAGGGTATTTTATAAAAACTGACGCTCTGACAAAGTTCCTGCACGCGGTTCCTTATCGATAGAGAACCGCGTGTTTGAACCACGCGAGATAAAGAACCGCATGTAGAGGCAGGTTTTTATCAAAGAAAAACAATGAATTTTTGAAAACCAAAATTTTTAAGATACTTAAAAATATATTTTAAACCTTTTAGGATATCATTGGACCACCACATCACTAGGTAATAATGCCTTGTTGAAGGATTACGAGTTGAATCGAGATAGGAAAAGACTTAGAAGAACAAACGACTACTCATAGAAAAGAAGCAAATGGTAGAGGAGTCAAGGGAAGTGAATCAAGACCAAGAACATTGCTCAAGAGACAAATGATATTCTTCAAATTAAGGAGGTGAAGAGCTTGTGTCATATATAGTGGTTTAAGACGTGCCTTTCTGAAGAAAGTCTAGACGGCTTTGATAATGAATTATACCAAGCATTTTTTATGCGTAGAATAAAATCATTTTCAAGATTAGTCTTCTTCTATTTCAAAACATGAGCAAAGTATAGATTCACTTTCTCTCCCACATGATCGGATAATTATTGCTAGAATTAACAATAACAATATCCTTGAAATATTTCAATTCTAAATGTATAAAATACACTTAGAACTTAATGAAGTAGTTTGGTATCTCAAGGGATTCACTAATCATCCTAGAGATGAGCTTAATTGCACAAGTTACACATGATATTGGGCCTACTAACCGTAAGGGTGCAAACCATGGAAATCATGCTTGATTCTTTAAGCTTCTACTAACTCACCCTACATCTCCATAGTGAGTCAAGTATCCAAGCAATGAAGGTTTGAGAGGGAAAAAGGAAAGAATCACAAACCACAAATAAATGTCAAGGCAAGGATGCCAAGAACAAGCATATAGTCAATTAATGATCAAAAGAATGATCAATAGGCGTGTGGAAGAACGAAAGCGTACCTTGGCCACAAATGCATTCCGAGCTTTCAAGGAACCAATGCAAAGCCCAACTATGACTAATAGTGACTACTAAGTCTTCAAAGACTAGTATCACTCCTACCCATCTTGATGTCATCATTCAATGATGTTGGAAATCAAATAAGATGAGTCTTCTACAATGTAAGTAACTCAATCCATAATCAATAGAATGATTTATTTCTATGTGTACCTACACATAACAAGATGCAAACTAGTAGATACATTTCAAGAGTAAATCTAAAATACATTAATACTACTAATCTAAGTAATATGAAATATTAACAATTTAAAAGACTTATTTTTAGCAAAAATTAGTTTTGACCAAAGAAAAACATTAGTACAACTTAACCTTCTAATTTAAGGAGGCAATGGATCGATCCAAGTTTTAAAGTACAACATACTTCAAAGATCTTGTGTCACCATCGCTCTGATACCAATTGTAGAAACTGGAAGGGGGGTTGAATAGTTTCTCATCGGTTTATCTCCTAATTAAAAATCCTTTCAATTAGGTGAATGCACAAAACTATCTTTTACTTGAAAGCTAGTTGCATAATGATTAGGTTCAATTCTAATGCATTAAAAATGTGTAGTAAGTATAATGATAATGAATGTAAGTAATGAGTAAGGAAAGAAACAACCTAGTAGGAAGACACCAAGATTTATAGTGGTTCGGAAACGAGGCTCTATCCTCGTTGCTACTCCACTCCTCGAGTACACCTTACTCGAGATTTCCACTATATCCACAAGCTCCCTTCTTGGCGGAGAATACCTTACAACGTCGCTTACATTATTTTCCGACACTAAGCTAAATGTCGAGACCTAATCTTAGCTAGGACCAATCTGTTAGGAACAAAGTATTTAGAAGTTACTCCTGGTCATATAGCAGTTCCTACTGGAGTACTTTATTCCTCCTGGTCGTATTATAAAGTTGAAAGATGATTATAGAAGATATGATCAAGGAAGATTGTAGAAGATAAGATCAACTATTTAGTCTTCCTGTTCATATGGAAATTATTAAATATATTGATTATGATGAGAAGGTTACAAGTTTGTTTAGGAAACTATTAAAGGACATTAATGTATAATACTTAGGCAAGTATTAATTATTTTGTAACCACCTAGGACCCCTTGCACTATAAAAGGAGGTCCTAGGGTGTAGAGATGAAGACACTTCTACACACACACATTCTCTACACATTTCTCTCATTGTTTGGTATAGCTTCAAGGTTGTAAACCCTATCACTATTTAGAGTGATCGTATTAATGTATTGAGGCTTGAGCGTTTGGTTATTTCTATTGTTCTTCTTATATATAAAGATTGGTTTCCGCACAGTCTTTGTATCGTGATCAAGGTTTTCAAAGATCCTTCAAGAAGTAAAACCCAACAAGTGGTATCAGAGCCTCGTTGAGAAGCTTTGATTGAGAAGAACAAGATTTCTAGTTAAGGTGTTTCTAAAGAAGACATGGCGTGCAAGACTTCAATTCCAGAAAATGAGGTAATTCGTATGACTGAATATGAAGTTAGAGAATATAATGCTAGACTAAAGAATAAAATGCATGTTTATAATAACTATGACTTGGAAATTAGTTGTGTAGAAACAGATGAACATAAATATTTAGAACTTCAAAAACAATGTGCTGATCTGAATGATGGAAATGATAAATATTATCTAGAAGTTCAATCATACAAAAGTGCTCTTAAAACATTAGAACAACAGAAAAAGTGGTTTCAAAATACTCAATTAGAGTATGAAGATAATATTAGGGTATTAAGTATTGACTTAGAAAATACAACTAATCTATTGACATATTCTGAAAAGCTTAATACTGAGGTAAATAAAGAGAAGCAGGAGCTACAGACTAAACTGGATAATGCTTTGGCTAGGTTTGATAAATGGACAAGTTCTTCTAAAAACCTAATCAAATTAGTAGATAGCTCCATGTCTGGTAGGACTAAAATTAGTTTAGGGTTTAAAAACTATATTGGGCCAAATGATGTTTTTGACTCCTCTTTGTCTAGTGTGTTTGACACTACCCCTGAAGATGTGGAAGGTAGGCCTGTTTTCAATAGGTATAAACCAGCTACAGAGATGCATGATGTTCCTCCACCTCTCACAGGGACATTCATGCCTACCTTAGACCACTTTGACTTTGATGAATCACAAATGACATATGGTACAAGGTCCACTGGCTCAATTGAAGCTAATTCTGTGTCTAATGACTTTGTCTCTTGTAACTCTATTGACAAGTCTTTAGAACCTAAGACTAGTGACCTTGACTCTTGTGAGTCCGACTCTAGTTTTGAAACACTTGAGTCTGTGCCTGAACCTGTTATAGTTGAACCCATGACTAGCAAATATGCCTCTTGTAAGTCTACCTTAAATGCTAAATCACCTAAGTTCTATCCTCAATCTGCATGTGCTAAGAATGAAAGTAATAGGAAAGCAGATAATCCTAGGAAAAGCAATACAAGTCCTAGAGGTAATCAAAGAGGTTGGAATGGCATGATGACTCAGAAATTAGGTGATAACTTTGAGTTCAAAAGTAAGGCTTGCTATGTTTGTGGTAGTTTTGATCACTTGCAATATACTTGTAAACACAAGAGAAAGATTAATGATCAACAACAAGTTAAACCGGTATGGAATAACTCAAGACGGGTGAATCACAAGAACATTGGTAGAGTTTTTCACCCCAATCCTAAAAATAACATTATTCCACAACCAAGATGTTTTAACAATGTTAAGGGTACACGGGTTGAGTCTACACGGTCAAAAACAAAGGTTAATATTGTTAAGGCTTTAGCTAGGTGGGTTTGGAAACCTAAACAAGATGGTTTAAAACATGTCTCCAAATCTAATAGTGCATCAAAGACCTTAACAAGATATGACTATGTTGATGTCTTTGGAAGATTCAAGTCTGTTTTGGCTTGGGACTTCCATAAGTACTAATCTTTACTTGGTTTGTGTTTGTTTTTCAGCGAGTGTGATTGTAAACTACTATGATTTGTATTTGTGTGAAATAACATTTTGCAGGAAAAGAAGAGTGTTAAAAAAAACGAAAAAAGAAAAATAAAAATCCTTGCTGGTGGATACTTAGCTCCATTTGAGGGGAGGTTTTAGCCTAAGGGGAGGCTTGTTGTATGTATAACTATGTATATTCTGGTGTTTTTCTATCTAATCAATTTTACAGGTTGACACTGGTGCTGGTGGATATGGTTCCTCCTAGTAGAACTAAGTTGCTCCTAGTCGACCAATGGATCCTCCTGGTTGCACTCATCCTGCTTCTGGTGGACCCTTTTTCTTCCTGCTGCATTCTACGTTCCTGCTGTTTGACTCATAGTCTTTGTTTGGTTAAAAAAAATTAATTAAAAAAAAGCCTTTCGAATCAAAATAACTTTGTATATATTTCACTTTTTGGGTTGTTTTTGTTTGGTACTCAGGTGTTGGCTGCCCCCCACACAACAAATGGTGCTCAACTCACCATGTTTAACAGACAAGAAAGAGTTGATTCACCATGAGGGTACGGCTCTGTGATAGTCAAATCCGTTGATGGTTGCCAGGTTACCCAAAACTGGATGGTTTTCACTTGCCATGGTCCTAGACTGAAAAGTGGCTAATTCAAGGGGGTACGGCTCTTGGTAAATATTTTATCAAATCTATTGATAGCTATAATAGCTTGCTCAAAGCTATAGGGTTTTCAGGTCACTGATGCTTCATTGCTAAGAGTTGGCGAGTCCAGAAGGGTACGGCTTCTGGTAAAGACATATCAAATCCGTTGACGGCTGTGATGGTTTGCCCAAAATCATCAGGGTAATCCAACTCACTGATGATTCACGTTCCAAGAGTTGGACTGGGTACTAGTCTCCCAGGGTGATGTCATGATTCCACCAAAAGGCTGGCTAGCCCAAGAGTGAGCAGCTACTTGGTAAAGGCTTATCAAATATGCTCCTGTTGCTCTCAAGATTCAACATGTGCAGATGTTTTCAAGCTTTAAAGTAGTTCAGCAGTTAGTGTATCAGCAACTACTTTTGTGTTTCTTCTAGTGTTATCAAGTGAGATTGTTGCTGTTGTGGTTCATATTCCAATCCTCATGCTTATTGGTGGAACATCTACTTAGAAACTTGAACTCAACCAGGTTAAATTCAAGTTTAGGGGAGGATTATTAGGAACAAAGTATTTAGAAGTTACTCCTGGTCATATAGCAGTTCCTACTGGAGTACTTTATTCCTCCTGGTCGTATTATAAAGTTGAGATGATTATAGAAGATATGATCAAGGAAGATTGTAGAAGATAAGATCAAATATTTAGTCTTCCTGTTCATATGGAAAGTATTAAATATATTGATTATGATGAGAAGGTTACAAGTTTGTTTAGGAAACTATTAAAGGATATTAATGTATAATACTTAGGCAAGTATTAATTATGTTGTAACCACCTAGGACCCTTTGCACTATAAAAGGAGGTCCTAGGGTGTAGAGATGAAGACACTTCTACACACACACATTCTCTACACATTTCTCTCATTGTTTGGTATAGCTTCAAGGTTGTAAATCCTATCACTATTTAGAGTGATCGTATTAATATATTAAGGCTTGAGCGTTTGGTTATTTCTATTGTTCTTCCTATATAAAAAGATTGGTTTCCGCACAGTCTTTGTATCGTGTTCAAGGTTTCAAAGATCCTTCAAGAAGTAAAACCCAACACAATCTACACAACGTCACCCACTTCACCATTTTACGACACAAGGCTAGATGTCGAGTTCTAATCCAAAGCTAGAACCAATCTTCACAACGTTTCCTACTTCACCATTTTCGGACACAAGGCTAGATGTCGAGTTCTAATCCAAAGCTAGAACCAATCTTCACGACTCTTCACTTTGAAGTTAAGTGAGAACTTCACACAACACAGCTACATATCACTTTATAGTTTAGTGAGAACTCACAAGACACAACAATATCACTTTATAGTTTAGTGAGAACTAACACAACTAATTACAACTCAACTAAACATATCCAAGTACACACATGTAGCTTGGATCTACACAACACAAATCCAAGCACACACATGTGCAATGGATTTACACAACTCTAATCCAAGTATTCGCATATAATTTGGATGAACACAACTAGTCCAAGTATTCACAAATACATTGGATCTACACAAGACACAAATAAACAAATGATGAATATGACTAGATCTTTAGGAGAAGGTGATCTTCATCAATGCTTCATATTTAATCACATCACAAGTGTGTGAGTGATCTTCTCTTTGGACAAGGTAAAGAAGGAGATCAAGAGGATAATCATGAGTAAACATACTTAACACATTAAGCGATCATTTACAAATGACTAGGATTAGATAAGAGAAAGAAGGCTGAAAGAGATGTCCAAAAAAGGTTGATGAGAATGCAGATTTGATCCACTATTTATAGAAGACAAATGCCAACGGCTATTTGGGGGCGGTTCCTTATCTACCCAGGCGATTCCTTATCGATAGGGAACCGCGGGTACTAGACTCCGCTCCTTTTTGTCTTTTGGTGAATTTGAAATATCTGAGGTTGTTTAAACCTTCAAAGGATATTCTTATGGCATTTTGAGTATGCCATATTTAAATTTATATTTTCATTTTAATAAAACATTTTTTTTAAAACAAATTTTATTAAAAAAAATTTGTTACATTTGACAAAAGTGAGTTTTAAGGCTAGTCACTTTTATAATCACTAAGCATGATTAAAATATGTTAGTGTAATGATTATTACATTGATGATAGTGTTTGTTAGATTATTCGTTTTATGATTGTGTTTGACAATAAATGTCTTTGTAATTTGTCGTGATCAAAACTAAGAAAGATTAATTAATACTAACAATGTTTTAGGCATTCCTTTGCATTAACATTCTTGTCACGTCGTCCTATTTAGTAAAATGTTGTTACATTTTGAAGTACTTAGAGCATCCGCAATGGTCATTGTTTGAAAAGCTTTTTATTGTTTGATCAAGCTATTTCATAGATTTTTCTCATTGTGATAATAGCTTGAATAATGACTTGGAAGGGAATAGCTTGATTTTTACCAAATGTTTGACACAAATATACCAAGTCATTGCTATTTAATGTGGAGCTCAAAAAGCTTTCAAAAAGCTTTTATCCGTTGGAGCATGTTTTGTAAAATGACTTTTTGAGAAACAAAATTTATGAAAAAATTAATGCTAATTAAAAGAAAAAGTTATTATGAGTTTATGCATTGCAACATTTTTCAATTAGGCTATAAAATATATGTAATTTTTTTTTGTAGATCTTAGTATGTTTTATGGCTTTATGTCACACTGAATTATACAATTCATACATTTTTTCATAAAGATAAATTACCAATCCTCGTCGAGTGCAATCTCATATCAAGTTTTCCATTGCACGAGACAGTGCCCCACACATCGACCATCGCCTTTCCGGCCAATTTTCTATATCTCCGGATGTTTTTCCGATCGAAGGTGCTGGTGTCGT
Organism: Glebionis coronaria; assembly: GCA_025667525.1. Taxonomy (NCBI): domain Eukaryota; kingdom Viridiplantae; phylum Streptophyta; class Magnoliopsida; order Asterales; family Asteraceae; genus Glebionis; species Glebionis coronaria. The sequence goes on from CM046879.1 coordinate 580,882,887, forward strand.
GTTTGGCATGTCATGGCTTAGTACCCTTGGGTCAGTCAAAGTAGATTTTTGGGTGCCACGGGGAGTCCTCGCTCAAGCTTGGAACAGGCATCGACCTTGAGGCACGGTCGTAGTTCAACCGAAGGGTATTGATACGAATCCCATCAATGGTAAAGAAGGCCCAAGTCAAGAGCACGGATCAACAATGTTTTGAAAACTGGTCCTTAAAGTGACCCGGTGGATCAACAATGTTTTGAAAACTGGTTTTTAAATTGACCCGGTCGAATCATCAGGTCCGGGTCGGTCCGGCTCAACTCGGTTCTCTAATTTTTTTTAAGATTTTAAATAATTAACAAAAATTATACATAAAAACCATAAAAATTTCCGTATATTTAACATATAAATTGGTATTTACCAACCGATATAACATGTAAAAATAAAATTTCATCGCAAATACGTAAAATTTACATATATTTAAAAAAACGGGAAAATCGAAACCCAACCGGGTCACCACAAACCCTGCGGGTCTAGCCGGATTTCAAAAATGTGAAACCCGGGTTAATATGACCCTTTTTCGACCGGAACCGAATCAACCAGTTGACCTGACTAAATCGACCGGGTCTGAAAACGTTGTTGATGCATCAAAGCCCAAAACAAAGTGACAATCAGTTTGAAGAGTCTACTTGCATTTTATTCCTAGTCAATTTGTTTCCTCGTCTGTATGCATTTTATAAGCATGTACCTCACTAGTAGATGTACCATGCATCATGCATGCACGTATAAAGGAAGCCCAATGTAAATCTAAGTCGGGCCAGAAGTTGATACAATAAAAACCGACTTTCCTTTTCTTAATTCAGGAAGTTATGTTTTGTACTTTCCTTTAATACAACAACTTTCTTTTTATATGTTTGGAATTATCTCCTATAAATACCCCACCCGTAATATAACAATAATATCCTCCTAGACTAAAAACTAGAAACTAGAGTGATCGATATCTGTTCTTGATCGACATTACAAATTCGAAATTAGAGATGGAGCAAATCTCTAATAGCTCAGTAGCAGTATCTGATCGACTGCCTCCATTATCTTCAAAATTTCCGTGGTTCGTTTCCCAGAGCCTCCAACCCGAAGAACACAGCTCCGACGACCTCTTTTTCTGCACCCTACACGACCACATGCCTCATTATAGATGTCGAATCCCCGAGTTACTCGACCAACGTGTCCGGGGGTGTTTTTATGGATGGCTGCTTCTTTCAAGTCATCCCATCAGCAATGAATGGTCTCTTTGGAACCCCTTGACTTCCAACATCATTCGTCTCCCCACCTTGATTTTGAAAGATGGACAGTACGAAACTATCGGACATTGTTGTTTGTCAGCCCCTCCCGATGATCCGACTTCAATTCTTTTGCTGACAAGAGCCAATAAATCTACCTTTGTATTTTGTCGCTTAGATAAGAAACGAAAGAAGTTTAGGACGTGGACTGAAATGTCATACGCTACACAACTCAAGAAATTAACTAATAATGGTGAATTGGTACATACCCTAACTTCTTGCAATGGTCAAGTATACGCCTTGTGTACCGATAGTGATATTAGTACATTTATCATACATGTTGACATTGTGGTCAAGGATAAAGAAGTTTTAATCAAACTAATGCTATTTAGTTCGTGCCCTTTTTCTTCTGCGGAGTTTGGGGGTAAAAGAAGGATTCATTATTTGAAAGGATCTGCTACTGAACTGTTCTACATTAGAATTTACTATGATGAACGAATTGATAAACCAACTACGAGAACCGAGAAAGCACCTGTTCATGTGAATATTTTTAAGTCAGACATGACTTGTATAGATTGGGAAAAAAGGGAATGCCTCAAACAGTGGGACATAACTGATTTTGATTACGATGATGAAGACTTTGATTTTACAGACTTGAAGATGAGTTTTGAAATATGGGAAGAAATGGATGACCTCAAAGACGCTAACTTTTTTGTGGATCTTGGTCGTGATCGCTTGGTATCTTGTAGCCGTGTGATTGCCGCGGAGTTAAGAGGGTTTATACACATTCGTGGAGAAATGGGTGATATAATCTACTCATACCATGTCAATAGTGATACCGCCTCTCTATTACATACACCTTTTCCAATGCTGCTATCAAGCAACATCTCACTGTGGGAATACAGGTATTGCTTTGAAGATGATCATGGAGAAGCCAAATGCATTGATTCGAAAGCAGAGATGGAAAATAACAATGAGATATCATTAAGACCAGTTAAACATGATGGTGTCGAACCAAATGAATCACACCTCCTCAATATTCCTTTTGATATTTTGGAGAGCATTATGGATAATTGTGCTGGTGTTGAATACATGAACGTTCGTGCTACGTGCAAACAATGTCATTTAGCAGCAATAAAATGGAGCAACCAAATATCATTGAGGAGACTGAAAAGGTATTCGGTTGCTTCACCTTGGTTCATGGTACTAAACAGAAAACAAGGTATTATCACTTTTACAGATCCGATGCTGGGTGAAAACTACCTTATGAAAAATTCCCAGGTTTCAATTGTCGATTACAAAATACGTTGTTCAAGGTTTGGTTGGTTGTTGCTTGAGGAAAATGAGATGTGTCGTTTGGTGTTCTATAACCCTTTCACCAATGAGCTTCGGAAGCTTCCAGAGCAGGAATATTGTAGTTTTCCTAGCTTATGTTTTTCGGCACCACCCACTTCTGTCGATTGTATGGTTGTTGGATTTACAAGGGATTGGTCTGCTCACATCCACTTTGTAAATCTGGAACAATCTTGGTGCGAGTTTGATCTGGGCCATGATCCACATTCTGTTTATCGTGTAACTTATTATGGTCAGGACCTTTATGCTTTGTGTGAAGAGGGCGAACTAGTTGTATTCAGTAATTTGGGCAAAGAAGATTACTCTTGGAAGGTGGTTGTTGCTGAAGCCCCTAAAAGTTGTTCCAGATCTTGGACAGAGAATTATTTGACGAAATATGATCAACATTTGTTACTAGTTACCGTGGACGAGCGTGGAAAACAAGTCAAGGTATTCAAGATGAATACTGTTAAACAAGAATGGGAGCGAATCGAAGGTGTAGGAAAGCATATGATTTATATCTCTGGTACAACATGTATTTGCACCGAAGCCAAAATGCCACAAATGGAGAACAAAATCTTCTTTCCGTTGATGCATACTAAGAGCAGGAAGATGGTGTTTTATTCGCTCGACACATGCAAGTATCACACATTTGATGGCGAAAACATGAAAGAATATTTGGAGGATCTCGTTGGAACTACATTACCTTTCTCAACTCATACTTGGATTGAACCAAGTTGGGCCTAGAGACTTGGCATTATATTTATCAAATTGTAAGACACATCAAACGTGATTGCATCTTTATATATCAATTTATGTTCTACATGTAAACATCTTGCACCCTTTGCCGTGTGATAAGATGGACTTTTATTGGCTTTTAACTATCTATTATTGTAGTAATTTTTTCATTTAGCAGTTCTTTCATGTTTTAACTATCAATTTATGCTCTACGGGAAATGTTGTTCTTCAGCTAAATATATCCAATCACATGTTCGACACTCGTTGTGAATTGAGGATCCCCACAATGTACTTTTTGAAATGTTAAGGACTTACGTTAGTGGAAAAGGGGATGTTAAACAATGGTTTATGGTCATTTGCTCTCGGTAAAAAATCATGAAATAGTAATGAAGTTTCACTAGTGTTTCAATTTACTAACTCATACTTTTTTTGGTGAGGCTTAACCACTCAACTTTCAAAAGTGTTTCATTTCTATGTAATTTTTAGATTTTGATAGTTATCTTTAATGACATGGATAATTTTTATGACATGGACATTTAATGTTAATGACCTGGATACATGAGTTGGAAAAAACATTATCCTATGATAAAATTGATAAAACCGTAGACACGACCTTCTCCATTTTCTTCTTATTTTGTGCATGATATAAAAGTCATAGCTAATAACCCCTAGCCCTAATTACAGATACATCAATAGCATGAATTAATGAAAAGGCAAATGTGATCTTAATGTAACTCCTATCAGGTAACCATTTTACAATTATTGAATGTGATTTCATTACAAATATTATATGTGATTAATATTTCATTGATTTTAACAGATCGTCAACCTCAAGCTCTAATCTTATTACTATTGATGTGAACTACAATGGGATCTTTAATAAAAATCCGTTAAGGTATTCATTAGGTGTAGTAAAGACCATAGATCATGTTGATTTTGGAGGAATGGATTTTAAAGATTTACTGAAATTCCTTGAGGAACTAACTAGGTCCAAATGCAATAGGCTATACTATTGTATTTCTAGGAAGATTTTAAGCACTGGTTTAAGAATAATAGAATGTGATTTGGATATATATAGGTTCTTGGAACATGGTCTTTCAAATAGTGGGAGAATTGGTTTGTATGTTGATCATTATGATGAAAACCTGACTGGATTTGTAGGGAAAGATAATTTAACAGACCTTATAGTTGGTGTTTATACCGCTACAAGTGATGTGGGTACTGATGATTCTGATTATAGCTATCAATTAAGTGAGGAAGAGGATGATAGATCAGATTCAATATCAATAGCTCAAGATGACGATGATGACGATGAGGACGATGATGATGACGTTAGTAATTTGAGCCAAACAGTCATTGACCCTTTCTTAACTCGACTTTGTCATGACGATATGGACAATGATGTGGAAGAGCAAGTTGATTCCGATGAAAATTGGAGTGTTAATGAAGAAGATGACGAGAATGATGGCGTTGAGAAATTCATAGAACGTGATGTAGAATATCCTATCTATGACCCAAACATCAATTGGAAATCAATGAAACCTATATTGGGAATGTTGTTCGAGAGCTGTAAACAACTAAAAGAAAGTATGATTGATTATGGTGTTTCAAATGGCTATCAATTGGTGTTTCCAGTAAACGACTATAGAAGACTTTTGGAGAGATGTGGAAAAGGAGAAATCAATTATGAGGATGAAAGTGTGGCAAAAAATGATGAAAAGGAGAGAATGGTCTGGACAACAATGAGGATCAAGATGTTATGGTAGAAAACGATGAAATAGAAAAGGATAGTATGGAAAACAACGATGAACAAGACGGCGTGGAAGAAAATGATGAAACATCAAGGGATGATGTAGAAACCGAGCAAGACAGTGTGGGAAAAAGTTAGGTATTCATAAAAAGAAGAAAGTGTGGAAATGCCCATTTAGGCTTTGGGCCTCGAAAGTTACAGGTGAGTGTTCATTCCAAATAAAGTCGCTAAATGAGAAGCACATTTGTTCAAGAATGTTTTCCTTAGGGTCTCTTGTTACACACACTTGGATTGTAAAACGTTATTTTAAGCAACTAATTCAAAATCCTCATATGAGTATAAGAGCAATGCAGGCTGATATAATGAGAAAATATAAGTGCAAAGTGAGTACGGGTCAATGTAGTAGAGCAAAGAAAAAGGCATCACTTGAATATAAAGGAGGGCTAAAGGACCACTATGCAAGGCTTAGATAATAGAAACAAACCCTGAAAGTACCGTCAAAATGTTAGTGAATACGTCAGATGGAAATGATTACTTCAGTAGTTATTATATATGTTTTAAGGGTGTCAAAGATGGATGGATCAATGGGTGCAGGAAAGTTATTGGATTGGATGGATGCTTTTTAAAAAGTGTATGTGACGGTCAATTACTAGCCGCTATGGGAAGAGATGCGAACAATCATATTTTCCCATTAGCTTGGGTTGTTGTCTCTGTCGAAAATAAGGAAAACTGGAAATGGTTTCTTGCACAATTAAGGGATGACATTGGAATGATAGATGGAGTTGGCCTAACTTTAATTTCTGATCAACACAAGGTACTAATACCATTATATGACACTCGTACTCGTCTAATTTTAATATTCTTCTATATGGCATATATATTATAACAGTGGTATATACATTGCTAAAATTATGCTCTTGATTCAGAATGAGTGATAATGAGTGTTGAAGCATATAATAAAAATTGCAGCAATGTAGTTAAGCATGGGAGTGAATTGTTCTAAGTATCACACTTATTTTAATCTAATTTTATCATGTATTTATAATGGATTTTGCTATATCTTGAAAGTAATTATCATAAAAAATTATAACATCTTATGGTACAGCTCATGCATTGAACATTATCATAAACACGTAGTATAGGTAGCAATCTTAAGACAACTACTGATTATTTCTCATCATTGGTTAGCTTGTTAAGGTATTAAAGTTATTTTCATTTGTTAATAGGGAATCGTGGAAGTTGTGAAAGATATATTCCCTTATTCCGAACATCCACAATGTACGTGACACATATATGCTAATTTCAAGAAGAAATTTCGTGGGATGCAGTTCATGAACCTGTTTTGGGCTGCTGCAAAGTCAACGACTGAGCAACGTTTTGAATATAAAATGAATCAAATCAAAGCCATCAGCAATGATGCATATAACCATCTAATGGAAAGAAATCCAAAGAGCCGGTCAAGAGCCTTTTTTGAGACTGATAGGGCGTGCGACGCTTTTGAGAATGGCATGAGCGAAAGCTTTAATTCACGCATTCGAGTTGCACGAAGGAAGCCTATCATCAGTATGCTAGAAGATATAAGAATATGTTATGCTAAGGAATTTTAAAAAGGCAGAAAAAGCAGAAAAGTTAGAACATGAAGTATGCCCTTCAATCAAAAAGAGATTAGAATACATCAAAGTTGAGCAAAGGTAATCAAAAGTTTACTTTACTAAAATCATGATTGTAGATTTATTGCTATAAATGTAACTTGTGTATGTGTAGGCATTGGAGTGTGACTCCGAGCGATTACAATGTATTTGAAGCAAGGAATGAATACAATGCATTTGTGGTGGATATTAAAGCACGAACTTGTAGTTGCAGATCATGGCAATTGTCAGGCATACCTTTTGTTCATACAGTTGCTGCATTGGCCTTTCTCAAAAAGGACCCAGAGACTTATGTTAGTGACTGGCTTAGGAAGGACATGCTTAAAGAAGCATATAAATACCCTATTAGGCCTTTGAAGGGCAGTTCTTTTTGGCCTAAGACAGACGACATTAAACCTCTACCTCCAAAAGAAAGACGAATGCCCGGTAGGCCTTGTGTTAATCAGAAAAGAGATGCATCTGAGAGAATAAGAAAGTATGGAAAGGTTGGATTTGGAAGGAAAATGACTTGCCAAAAGTGTTACGGAAAAGGTCACAATAGCAGGTCCTGCAAGAAACAGAAAATCGACCCACCATCAAAGAATGTGAGGCCGAAAGGTAGGCCTAAAAGAGTTGTTGCACCAGCACATCAAAGAGCATCTACGAGTGAGATCGAGGTTGGTGCTGAGATGGCTAGTCAATAAATTCATGTTGGTTAGGAAAGTCAACCTCAGGTGAAGTTGATGTGGTTACATGTTTTTGAATTTTTCTAGTTATTTACATTTTGCAGAGCTGTTTATAGCTTTTGTTATGAACATTTGTTTCAAATTTTAGTTTTCTAGACAAGCTTGTTTTGTTTTGAACCTGTATGTAAACTATTTTATAGACAATCTTGTTTTGCTTTGGACTTGTATCTATTGTCGTAGCTCTAGTATTGGCTTTACAATGATATTTTTTGTACAAGTGGTGACCTCTGCCTTAACACATATACTTGTTTTTTTCATGCAGTTGTGGTATTTACGGAACATTACTACATCAGATGGTTGTTTCATATAGTTATTTTCTGTACAAGTGGCAAAACCAAAGTTACTAGTATATGATCATCTAAAACAACGTTTTTATCAAATTAGATCAAATGTTGCCCATGCACCTTTTTCTTTAATCATATGGAAAAGTTAAGATGTCGCATTAAAAAAAATAGATCAAGTCATACCTAACAAATAAAGTTACAGAAACCAAGCAATCGAATGTTTTGGCAGATATACACATCCAAATAATAGTAACAAAAATGAATGTTTTGCTAGGTAGAAGTAGAATGACCAAACACATACTGGCACATGAGGTTGAAAAACTTAGCAAACACTTACTTTTTTTAACTCATGTATCCAGGTCATCAACATGAAATGTCCATGTCATAAAAATTATCCATGTCATTAAAGATAGCTATCAAAATCTAAAAATTACATAAGAATGAAACACTTTTGAAAGTTGAGTGGTTAAACCTCAAAGCCTTCATTTACGTTGTCATCTTGGTTGCGTCAAAATATTTTGTGTGTCACATCAAATTATTTATTTGTGTAGGTTTGTGGTCATTTGGTCACGCCACAACATCAAAATATAAGTTTGACTGAAATGTAAAAATCATTCTAATGTTTCAAAAGTTTAAATTATATTTCTCGTCAATAATTCGTGTACATCGAATCCCTATGATTTTCAAATGGTGCATTATATGAAGATGGATAATGCAAATAGTTTTCATCGTAAAGTATATGCATCAAATGTGTTATTGGGACTCACAAAATATTTGCATCATCGTCCTCATGCATGTACGGTGCACCATTTGAACATCATTAGATCTATATTACACGAAGTACTAGCAAAGTATGTAATTCAAACTTTTGACAAACCATATAAATTATTTTTGAACATTAATCTATACGTTTTCTTGATTAAAGAAAAAGCATAAAGCCCGATCGTTTTTCTTCTTAATAACATTTTCTCTATGTGATTAAAAAACTAACTATTTATTCTATTAAAAGATACTTTTTGCATATTTCGATCTTTGACCAGGTGTCAAACTCTTATTGGTTAGTGTAATTAAATATTATAAAAATTGATGTAATAATTATAATTCAATTTATGTTTATTTAAAAATGATTTAAGCAATTGAGGAAGTGAAGCCTATCCTTTTCTTAACCTGTGAGCATGTGCAACAGATTATGGTTCCATACAATCTACCTGAATCTTTTACTCCATTTGAAATTCAAAATCCTCATTCTCTTCGTATCTTCATCACTATGTTTGTAGTTTTCTCACTAATAAAAGCAACAATTATGCTAAAAGTGATATTACCTCATTAAGGTTTATTGATATACTTAAGAAATTAAACAAGAACGGTTGATACAGAGTCCAATTAATATAATCATTAGGTATGTGCATGCCTTACAAAACTGTGTTTAGTTAGACTATATTTGCTATTCTATCTGCGACATGGTTAATCTCCAAAAGAAGGTTTGTGTTTAGTTAGACTATATTTGTTATTCTATCTGCGACATGGTTAATCTCCAAAAGAAGGTTTCAGTGAGGCCATTTTATGGTATCATGCTAACCCGGTTCGTAAATTTGTTAATAAATTACTTAATATGATTTATGGTTTGTTTCTCGCAGATAGTCTTACTCTTAGAACTCTAGTTGAGATTGAAGAAAGATGCACGAATAAGGACATGTGAAAGTGAAAAGTCTAAAGCAGAGAATAAGTAAGAACATCAAATTTTGGTACTTGACACAAAAAACTATTATGATCTTAATCAGACTTTATGCTTCATTTGTTTCATATTATTTTGATTGTCGTTGCGGATAGTTAAGATTTCCTAAGAGCATCTGCAGTGCTTCCTACCCTTTATGACTTTTTCTTTCTCTCACAATTAATTTCTAAATAAATGTCATGTTTTAAAAAGTCATTTATAAAATACTCTTCAATGCACAAAGCTTTTCAAAAGCTTTACATAAACATTTTGTATAAACTATCCTTTATGTATGTGTGTTTTAACAATATGCCCAGGTTATGTACAGATAGGAAATGATAGTAATAGCTACTTCAAGTTGTTTATCTCTTTTATATGCAGTGATGCAAAATTAACAATGGGTAAAAAGAAGACACTAAATGCATGCATGATACGTAGATAAAGAAAAATGATAAGTCACATAAATAAGATAACTCAGTAGAGTATAATACATGCTACTCATATTGTTTATACACTTCACTTGATGCTACTGCATTAGATTTACAATGAGTAACTGATTTGATTCCTTTTTTAGTTTTGCAGATTCACTTTAGAGCACTAGGAGTCACTCCAAGTGATAGAGTTTTTTGGGTGTCACGTCAGCGAAACTCACACCCACTTTAACTTGGAAAAAATAGGGGAATCATCACTCCAAGTGATGGGTGAATGTGGGACCCACTCCCAGCCCTCTTAGCTCATGTTTATTGTATTCACTTGGAAAAAACATGGCCTCACGCGACGTGGGAATACCCACGCCTCACCCTCACGCCGTGGGTTTTGTGCTTCGTCGGAGTCATCACGCAGCCCGCGCCATGGGTTTGAGCCCCCACGGCGCCACCACTCCCAGCCCTCTTAACTCTGCATCTTGAAGAAAATTTTGGAGTACGGAGTACCTACAAGTTCACTTGCTGCTACTGCATTTTTGAATGTTGATACCTACTGATATATTGAATTTTGATACCTACATGTTCTATTAATTAAACTTATTATAACACCACAAATAGCCATATATTGAATGAATAATTCATATTTTATACATTCATATTGTAATTAAACGTTAGATACCTGCAAGTTCATTTGGTGCTATTACATTTTTTAATGTTGATACCTACAAGTACCAATATTTGAGAATCATATTACAAATCCAAAATAACCATATGTGAGAATCATGTTTTACAATTAAAAAAAATATAACGTGTAACGATTGTAAAAAGGTAACTAATTTATGATATTAAAAAAGTACATAATGATATGAAATTGGTGATATGGAACAAGCATAAGGCACAGTGGTGATTTGAATCAAAAACCAACTAGCTGATGGTGATACTGAAGATGGCAAAAAAGTTCACGTTTCATTGAGGGGTATAGATGACAAGTTTAGTAACTATATCATTAATGAAAACAGCTTGTTGAATTTGTATCAAACACTTGGTATATGTCAAGTTATTCTAGTAAAAGTTGTTTGTCAAGCTTTTCCCACAATCACTAAAGTCTTCCAAAAGCTTTGTAAAAACTAAAAAATCATTTGAAAAGTAACCCACTGCAGATGCTCTAAGGACTCATGGGACAAGTTCTCAAAAGACTTGAAGCTTTTGTTGATTTGAGGTAATGGTCTTCATTGACATCTATAAAACAAAGAATGTACCTTCATTGATATCATATTTGTATGTACTCTTATTTATTATTAAATGCTTTAGAGTAATCTTTAACCAGTTCCATTCTGACATAAATTAGCTCGTCACCAAGTATTTTTTTCTGTAATGACTTAATAATACCTAGAGCATCCACTTTTATGAACCTCTAAAGGAGTTTATATATTAAAAATCCATTAATTTATAAACCTTTACAAACTATAAACCTATTTCAGTTTAAACGACAAATCTTGTTCCTCGACTTAGCCAAAAGTGTGAAAAGAAACCCTTGAGACAAAAGGTCGTACAAAAAAGCCTTGGAGACGTTAAATATCACCTTTCAATCGTTATCATCCGTTATCTCCTTCACGTGGGGGCACTTTCGTCAGTTCAACTCGTCCCTTCCCGACTTTCCACCCTCCACCTTTCTCTCGTGCAAAACTTGTCCCTGAAAACTTCTTCTTTCAAACTCTGATTTTCCAAAAACACCACCGCCACCTATATAAATATAAGACCGCCACTAATTTTTTATATGAATGATAATCTTGCCACATTTATATATATCATAAATAGTTGAAAAAATAATCTACAAACTTGTGTACAATTACACAAAGATACACTTATAAGTAAAGTAAAACAGTCTATTAAAATGTGGACCCTGATCCTATGAAAAGTGGAAGAATAATAAAAAGTATAAAAAATACATTTTTTAGATAATTGATGAAGAACGTCATTTTTTCGAAAATTAATGAACATCAAAAGAGATAATTAATGAACATCTGTTTTTTTACATAAATGATGAAAAACATGATTTTTTTGAAAACTGTTGAACATCGATTTTTTATGAACAACGTTTTTTGGTATTTCCATTTCTAAAGTCACAAATGATAAACATTTATTATCTTACGGGTGAAAATGGCGTTGTTCCAACTAATAAACATTTTATAATTTTGTTCTAAAAATTGAAGAACAACACGAGTTTTTTTTTAACTAATTAAAATTTTCATAATATTTGATGGACATTATCAAAAATATATTAATGAACATTTCTATTTTGTAACTGATGAACTAAAGAACGTTATCAAGAACAACGGTTGAACTCATGAACATTCGTTCTTTAACTGATGAACATTTATAATTCTATATTCTTTAAATAAATGACGAACAACGTGACTGATGAACGTTATCATAAATAACTGATGAACTAATGAATATTATAAAAAGAAACTTGCTATTTTTTTCTTTAGACAATTGATGAATAACGTGATTGATGAACATTATCATAAATAACTAATAAACTGATGAATATTACAAAAACAACTTCCTACTTTTTTCAGATAATTGATGAATAACGTGATTGAAGAATATTATTACAAATATGATGAACTAATGAACATTATAAAAATTAACTAGCGAACATTTGCTAGCTAACAGATGAACACTTATTATTTACGTTTGTGAGAAGTAGATTTTATTATTCTGTAATTAATTTCTAACTTAATAAAGATGATTTGTTATTGTTTCACATTTTTGAATATAACTAGTTGTTATCACATATATCAAAATATTAGTTTTCAATTCTTTTCTCTTTAATCTATAATTAAACTTGTATTCTTCTTTTTAATAAGGGTTAATATACATAAAAGTTACTAATGTTAGGCAAAAAAAATTGATCTGGTTACTATTGTTTAAACCCTAACAGCTAAGCAAGGCCGGCTCTATGGGGGTGCCAGCAGTACACTTGCACAGGGCCTCCTTAGCAATGGGGCCTTCAAATTCTGATTTTCCATCGCATGTATATAGTAACCTATAATTATTGTATTGTTATTTAAAAGCAAATGGTAAAGAATGGCATCAAATCTGACAATTCAATTTTTTATATGGCTATTAACTCAATAAAGTAATATACACCCATAGTACATATACTGTCTCCATTATATTAAAACAAAACCGCCGTACAATATTGACTAGTCGATTCATTCATTCATTGTTAACCGATTCTCCATCAGGTACTTTTTTTTAACTTTTTGTTTCGATTTTTTATTATAACATTTGGTTATTTGTTTTCTATTATTCCATCGTAGTATAATTTTTTAATTTTATATACTTAATTTTATAGTTTAACTAACACAGTAAGTAAATGCCATTTAAGTACAAATTATTTTATTAGTTATGTTTTTTCAATCTAGTCACAAAATATAAGATATTAGATGTTATATATTAGTAATTAGTGTTAAGTCATGTTGTAGTCGTCTTGAAGCTGCTCTTAAGAATGGTGATCGATCTGATATTGATGCAAATGAACTTTATGTGGAGTTAAGGTCGTTTGATAATTACTTGCCAAGCGAGAATATGAAGCCTCTTGATGTACTAAATTTTTTGAAACAAGATGATTGTTATCCAAATGCAATAATCACATATAGAGTATTGTTGACTATTCCGGTGACAATGACATCTGCAGAGAGAACCTTCTCAAAACTCAAATTGTTAAAGTCATATTTGCGGTCAACAATTTCATAAGAAAGGCTAAATGGATTAGCAGTCATAGCAATTGAGAACGACATATTGGAGATTTTAACTATGACGATTTAATCAACAACTTTGCTTCTAAAAACGCTAGAAGAATCGCACTATTTAAATAGTTACTTTTGATGCTTGTAACTCGGTAGATCTTTCTTTTAGTATCGTTGTTTTTTAGCGTTCGTCCAAATTTTTGTACTACTTTATTAGCAATGGATTTTTTTACGTTTACTTTTGTATTTAGTGGGGCCTCCGTAAAGTCGTCGTACAGGGCCTCCTAAATCCACGAGACGGCCCTGCAGCTAAGTTACCAAAATTTGATTTACCGGTTATGTAGATTACCCCGTAAGTTTTACCTATTAATACCGGTTAACTGCCTACGTGGCGGTTTACGTGTCATTGATTTCTATTTTCTTCTTAATTAATGGGATAAATGTCCTTCTTCAACCTCATTTACAAAAAAGAGTTCCCGATGACCATATTCAATCAAACCCAAAATAAACTAAATCAAAAATACGAAAAACAACCTCACACTAATATAAACTAAGAGATTTGTTCTTTAAATTGTTTATATATCTTCAATCAGCCCAAATCATGTTCTTAGCATGAAAACAGTCTTAAAATCATGTTCACCACTATCACCACAAACACCCCTACCACCAAAATGACAAAATCAACATCAGAGCACCGCCACTGACGACCAACCACGACACCACCATCGACCCACCAAACCTTTCTCCCTGTATATGCTACTTAACAACAACAACAAACTTTTTATAATAAAAATCATTTAAAGATTTAAAAAGAATATTTAATCTGAGTCAATACAACAGAGCATGAATCATCTGGGACAAATTGAGTCAAAAAAATTTAGATCTCTACAAATTAAGTCAACAAATTTAGATATGTAGTTACTTTTATAAATGGGGGATTGTGTATGGGTGAAAATCGTTCTTGTGGTTTGGTTACAAGCGACGGACGACGCTCAAAGGTGGTGGCCACCTGCAGACACGAGCGAGAGATGATCAGAATGATGGGCGAAAATATTCCTTGTAATTGAGTGTTAGGGTTTTGTCTTCCTTGTGGATCTCTTTTTAATTTATTTGAAGTGATGTCTCGAGAATTTTGCATGTTCTAAGTATTTAATATATAAAATAAAAGTCAATCATGAAGTGGCTAAAAACAAATGCTTAGAAACACATGTAAGACCCACAAACATTCAACACAACACATCAAAAGGGTACTCAATTGGTAGCCCATTAAAAGAGTAACGTGGGTGTAGCTTTTATAAACGTTCAGTAACCTAAAAACCAAACCCGTAAACTTCGGTAACCTATCTGTTAGGTTATAAACTTTAGTAATGTAATCTATTTTTTTGGCAAACTTTAGTAAATTTTGTGTATATTAACCCTTTAATATACAAAAAGTTACTAAAGTTTGCTAAAAAGTTCGATTATGTTACCAAATTTTAAAACCTAACAGATAGGTCACCAAATTTTGGTTCACCGGCTACACAGGTTATTCTGAATGTATTAACCTATTGATACCGGTAAATCATCTACGTGGAAGTCTAGTGGCAGGGTTAATAGACAAATATGTAACTAATGTTTCTTAAAAAGTTCGATTATGTTACTAAAGTTTAAAAAATTATAAATAGGTTACTTAAGTTAATTTTTCTTAATTTTTTAGACATGATTTTTTAAACATTATATCGTATACTTTTTCAAACCTTATACGTGATGAGACCACAATTATACATGGCCTCATTCCCTAAAACAGGCTTAAAATATATAAAATATCATAAAACCCATGCAAAAACCTTTGTATTTGTTTATTGTGTGATTGTATGTTCGGATATCATGAAATTGACAAAAGATCACAAGATTCAAGCAAAAACAAACACTGGAAACGAAGCCGCACAATGAACCGGACCTGGATGTTGATTTTCCAAGAAAGACCATCAAGTTTGAAGAATATACAAGTTTGGTCCTCCAAGTTTGAAGAATTGTCACTTTATACCCTTGTAAAACTCATAATTACATTTTGGTCCCTAAGGTTTTAAGGTTTTTCAAAATTAGCCCTTGAAGTTTGGAAGAAATTCAAATGAAGTCCTTATACTAAGTTATCATGAAGACAAGGACTAAAGTTTTCATTGCTCCAAAGTTGTTAACAAAGGAAATTGTTGTTATAGTTGGCAGATTGTATTTACATGTCTCTTCATAGTGCGGGGGTAAAATATGCCAATCCCAAAACCTAAACTCATGTCTTACCAGACCTTAGCCCATCAAAAGCCCAAACCAAGTATTAAACCCGACCATTACCAGGCCCCATACCCATTATCCACTAAACCTTTTATATATTAAATACTAATTTTGAATTAGTATTTAATATTAACACAAACAGGCGCCTAACACCACGATTACACCCTAATCGGATAAAAACACCCCTGTATCAAATAAGAACCCTAATTTAAATCTGTTAATTTTACAAAGTTAGGGCTTAATCTTTTCCAGAACCCTAATTACACATCCCTAACTCTCTGATCCTTCACCACAGCACCCACATAGACTATGGGACCCTCCCCTTCCCTATCACTATCTCCCAAATCCCCAAACCCATACCAAATCAATAGAACAATCAATTTTCTTGTTCCCTACTCAGCTTTGGATGGTTGAGATTGTTTTGCAACTTCTAGAACATCACAAGACAACAAGAGGCATCACATGCTAGTGTTTTGACCCGTTTTCAAAATTCAAACAAGAGCATCAAGAACAACATATTCCAGGGAATATTCAAGGTCATTTGAGGAGGATTGTAACATTATGGTTTAGCTAAGTTTTATTCTAGATAGTTCTTTGGTGTAGTCTAAAAGGCAAGTCGGATTGTGATTTTGCCTTTGTTCTCGTTTATGTAAAACTTTCTAAGAATTAATACTTAATGTGTTGTTTTTACGCCTTGCATAAACTGAATTCCACTTTTATTTACTTGCACCTTTAATTTTCTTGCATTGTCTTTTAAATTTGATCAAAGCTTTTTCAAAAATTTGCTTAAGACTTTGAAACCCTTTGTGATATAAATGATCATGGTTTTTTGATTCTGACTAAATCAAGGGATTGTGAGTTTATACCTCAAGGTTATCTGTATTTTTTGAGCTTTTATTGTTTACAAGCTGGTTTCAAAGATTTTTCAAAATCCAAAGTTTACTTTTTTTTACCCTAACACTTACTATTCATAAAACTCTGCACAAATTTCAATTGACAATTGAGATTTTTAGGGAGTTTATTGGACCTGTAGTTTGCTTGTCTTAGTTGTGATCCAATATAGGAAGAAGACATAACACAATCTACTGTTGTAGTCTATTGTGTTGGACTTTGATAGTCCTTCTCTACAAACATCTTTAACAGCTTATTCCCCATAAGCCACAGATCTCAAGAAAGCTTGTACTAAAAAGTACATCAACTCAAATCTTAAGGTGTGAATGTACACCTTAAAGGTTAGGCTTAGAGACCTTTTTGATTTTGTTTTTCCTGCATGAAATGTGATTTGGTGTGGTTTGGATTTAAGTTGTTTGTTTATTAATCTTAGGTTCTAATTTGTTGATTTTCTACATGATTTAGTTGTTTGATAAGTCTCAGAGTTTGGAAA
The DNA here is from genome assembly GCA_025667525.1 of Glebionis coronaria. NCBI lineage: Eukaryota > Viridiplantae > Streptophyta > Magnoliopsida > Asterales > Asteraceae > Glebionis > Glebionis coronaria. The sequence continues at coordinate 580,900,167 of CM046879.1, forward strand.
GTTTGATTTGTTAAGATTTTGTTAAAAGTTTGTTCAACAGACAATAAAAGGGGCCTTTGGTTAAGATCTGTTCTAGCTAGGGTGATAGTAGTTGGACTGATTCTTGCTAAAGTCCACTTTTGATATTAATAAAAAGTAAATCTATGTTGATGTTTGATGAGACTGCAATTATACAGAGTCTCATCATCCAAATCGGGCTTAAAACGCTAAAAATATCATTAAAATACCCCAAAATATGCTTGTGTTTGTTCATTGCGTATTTTAGGTACGGATATCGTGAAATCAACAAAATATTACAAGAATCAAGCAAAAACAAACACGGGAAACGAAGCCGCACAAAGAACCAGACCCGAATCATGATTTTCCATTGAAGTCCTTGAAGTTTGAAGATTTTTCAAGAATGGTCCCTCAACTTTTGAATACTTGTCACTTTTGGCCCTTGTAAAACTCAAATATTACAAGTCTGGTCCAAAACTTTCAAGATTGTACAAGAAAAGCCCTTGGAAAATCATCTATTTGCAAATAAAGTCCCTATATGAGTTTAGTATCAAAGAGAGGGACTGAAATTGTAAATAAATCAAAGTTATTATCAAAGGGTTGGGACATTTTGGCTGATAGACTTTGTTTGAAGAGTTTTTGGAAATTGGAGGACCAAAAGGGGCAGACAACCAAACCTTACCCACCCAATACCATCATGCCACATCACCCCCAAACACCACATCACCAGCCACGTCTGAACCCACTAACATTTTTTTATTAACTCTGTTTAAACTTTAAAAATTGGAGGTAAACATGTTTTAAACTTTAAACCAGATTAAAACCCCACTTCATCACCCTCACTAAACCCACGAACCCTAATCCCCAATCAGTGACAAATCAAAGGGTTTTCCCCTATAAAACTCCAGATCAACAATTAACAACCTCCTCACCTAAACCCACCACATAAACCCTACACCCCGTGACCCCTGGACCCCACACGAATGTCTCCTGTCACCCCTTTTATGGCAAAAATAGAATCTCCACGGCATCAAACAACTCTTGTTATTTTCTTGGTCCCAAAGCATTGATAAACGTCCCAGATTGGTCAAGGACAGCTCATTCCATCACGGACATCACATGGGACGATTTTTGAATTTTCTGCAAATTTGACCAAGGGCACAAATGAAAATCAAGTAGCTAGGGTTTCTAGTTTTTTATGTCTTCTAGATAGTTCTTCTTGCACTATAAAAAGAGGTCTCAATTTGTGAGAACCCTTGTTCCAGTTTTTCTTGTAAACATTTTATATATTGAATATTTAGAGTTTTTATGAAATCCTTGCAAGAAATTCTGAGTTCCATTTTAATTCAAGTTCATTTACTTTCTTGTTTTTAACTTAGGCTTTTTAAATTTTCAGCTTATTCAAAATATTTGTCTAAAGTAATTTAGTCCAAGTTTTTGAAGAACCAAGATTTGAAAATTTTATGAATTTGGATCTTACAAATCAGGATTTCATAAGATTGTTTTTATCTTGTAAAATTTCAGTAAACTCTTTTATCACTCTTAAGTTAGACTTATTCAAGATTTTTTTCAAATAAATATTTGTTATTTCTCTTAAAAAGCTTACTGTTTATAAGCTGGTTCATAAGCCACTTGACAAGTAGCTTTGAACTAGCCTATAGACTTGAAGTTGTTTCCTTCTTTGTGGTTTTTGGATTGTGCAGGTACTCATCAAGTGGGGTGGTTGTGTCTGCTGTAGACTACCATTCCCTTCTTCCTTTTTTGTTTAAAGATATTGTTCTCCCTTTTGGTCTGTTATAGACCAAACAACAAGGGTTCTCTACTTTTACTTTCATAAGCCCAAAAAGTGGTTAAGCAGCATAAAGCTGGTGGCATCAGGTTTGACCTTGAACTCCCTTTTTGTTGCCTTTATATCACTTTTCTTGTGCTTATTGGATGCTCTTGTATTGAGTGCTCTTTATGTTAGTTTAGTATTGTGTTCATGTTTATCTATTAGTTTATGCATGAGAAATAGGTTAGTTTGATTTTCAACTAAGTAGATTAATAGAGTCTTGGTTAAATTTTGTTATCAGTAGGGTAAGGGGTGTTTGGGTCTGCTGGTTTGAATAGGTGAGTGACAATCTTGATCAACCAAACAGGCCCTTACAGTCTCCATTTTACTTTAAAATTTGAGTAGAGGTTCATGTTAGATAGGTGGTTGAATAGAGCTCATATCTTCCAAAGTTTGCATAAAAACCTGCTTAGATAAAATAGACAGATTTTGGTTTTGATTTTGATTTTTATGACTAGAAATCTTGTAATCTGATAGATTGTTGGTATATCTAGGATTGAGTGCAGTTTTTATGTAGTTTGGATAGGGTTTCATTGAGTTGTGCAAGCTTGAAATTCACCCTAAGTGTCATTTGAACCAGCAAAGTAGTACCAGACCTCCCATAGGACATCAGTAACTTAAATTGGCTTATTTATTGCTTCGAAGTGTCTGTTTTCTGCTTATACTTGACTCCCCACACTCCACTGAGTGTGGGGGTGCCATTGTTACTAAACAATTCCAAGAAACAAAGCCACAAAGGCTCAAAAACGTGTTACTGTGGTCCAGCAGTGGGAACAAGGTTCCCACTGCTAGTATAAATTTACCCACTGCTTGGGTAAAAGACAAAACCCCAGCAAGTGTCACTTTCAGATTCTTGTGATTTTTGTCTTTAGTGCCAAATATTTGACATTTTCTTGATTTTTTAATTTTCTTTAGTTTATTTATTTATTTTAAGAATTATAGAAAAGTTAGTTTTTATTATCCTGTTTATTTTAATATTTTTAGAATTAATTTAAGTTTTAATTAATTTTAATTAATTCTATTTTTGTCTTTTAGTGGTAAAAAGTTGTGTTTTTTTATTTTTTCCAATTTTCCTAGTTTCAGTTAAGTATTTTAATATTTTTATGAAGAGAATTTCATTTTTCACTTTATTTAATTATTTTTTAGAATTATTTTAAGTTTAAATTAGTTTTTATTTAAACTGTTTTTGTTTTAGTAGGTAAAAAATTACTTTTTTTTTACTTTTTCCATTTTTCTATTGTTTAGCATTATAATAGGATTTTTCAAAAAGTAAAATTAATTTTCTCATTATTTTATTATTTTTAATCCTTATTTTAGTTTAAAAAGTGTTTTTAGCATTTAAAAATTAGAAAAATAGTTTAAAGGAAAAATACTTTTTATTGTTTAATTAATATAAGTAAGATATTTTTTGATTAAATAATACTTTAGGCTTTTTGTTAATTCTATTTAATTTTAGGGCTTTAATTAGCATTTAAAATTGAATATTTAATTAATAAAAGGTTTTAAAATTTATTTATTGAATTTTTATTATTATTTATATTATTTTAGACTTAGTTTTAATTTTTAAATTGTTTTTAGTTTGAATTTTTAATTTCGTCACGTTTACGTCTTTTCGTATACGTTTTTACGTCATTCGGCGTAGTTTAATCGTAGAGTAAATCGTCTTTTAATTTTCTCTCTCTAAACCCAAAAACGACACTAATCCAAACTTGATTTTATATAATTGGCCTAATACACATACACCTCCACCGAGAACGATCTCGCACTTATTCGGTTTCATGTTTTTCCTAAAACGTGAGATTTAATACTTGCTCGCTTTATACTTGTTTTTCCTAAAACTTGTATAGAAATACATACATCAATGTTTAGGTTTATTATGGTTTAAACTGCATGATTTAGTGATTTTACAAAAAAATGTATTTTTTTAGAACGGCAACTTATATTTAAAAAACTAGCAAGAAGCTAGCAAAAACATTACAAAGAAATCAAATGAGGGTTCTTTAACCAACTCTCCCATGAAATACATTTTTTACTACGACTCACACACCATCTAAAAGAGAGATCTACTATCTCATCAAAAACAACTGCTCGACACGGTGGAGTAGGATCAAACACCGTTCTATTACGGAACCCCCAACAATACCACCAGGCAGTGGCAAAGACTCCCTCCAGAAGCATCTTCAAAACTGAAGGCAATCGAATTGTCTGAAACCAAGATTGTCACTCTGTAAAAGAAGGAATAACCTGCCCGTCCAACTCCCACCAACGACAAATACGGGCGAACACCCCTTGAGCAAACGAACACTGAAAGAGAACGTGCTGGACAGTCTCCAAATGAACGCCACATACCGAACACACATTGAATCCAGCACCACTCCTTTCCGAGCCCGGTTATTCCGAGTAGGCAAGAAGTCCTTCTGAGCCCTCCACACAAAGACATTAACTTTAATAGGGACCCATTTTATCCAACGAGTAGAAACCGTGGTAGGGAGCACCAACTCGTCTAACTTGTTTCGCACCTCTTTGTCCCTGAACAAACCATCACTAGATAAATCACATACCCATCTATCAGCCATAGGTACAAGAACCACGTTCGACACAATAGCAATAAGCCCATCCCACTGCTGACGCTCAAGACCATCTCTCACCTGCCTCCGAAAAGAATCCGCAATCGATTCAGCTCCTAATTTAATCGCCACAGACGCTCCCTTCATCGTTTCTAAAGCGAACATTCGAGGGAAAAAATTACTAAGAGCAACCTCCGATGCCCACGAATCTGACCAAAACTTAATGGAACACCCATCGCCAATTCTCCGCTTACAATGACCAATAAAATCAAAACCAAGATCCTTCACCACCTGGACTTCACGCACAATATTAGACCAAACAGTGGATGGTCTACACCTGTGAATCTGATTACCATGTATGGATTTAATAACCTTACCCCAAAGAGAATCGTCATTGGAAATGAAACGCCACACCCACATGAATAAAAGTGCACGTTAAGAGCAAAGAAACTGGATACACCGAGCCCCCTAGCTTTTTAGACGCTAACACTTTCTTCGATGCCACCCAAACAATTTTCCTTTCCTTTGAATCCGTACTATTAAAAAACTTACCCTGAATAGCTTCCATTTCCTCTAACACCCCTTTTGGAGTCTTATAAATAGACATAAAATATAATGGCACTGCCCCAAGCACCGATTTCAAAAGTGTAAGCCTGCCTCCCACAGAAAGCGTTTTAAGCTTCCAATTGGACAACCTAGCACGAAGTTTGTTAACCACCTCCGCCCAACAGAACTTCGATCCATTGACTCACCTACCGTGACACCAAGATAACTAAACCGATTACTCAGAACCTTACACCCTATGCCTGCAGCCGCTAACTCAACATTGATCCGAGACACGCCAACACCTATTAATTGACATTTATGGATATTGATTTTCAGGCCAGACGCAATATGGACGCAATTCAAAATTTTAATCATATTCTTCAGATTTTAATCAGACCAATCCCCGATAAATAAAGCATCGTCTGCATAAAAATAATGAGAGAGATAAAGAGACTCACTAAGGCGAATACCACTGAACACACCTTCGGAGACCGCGCGAGACACAGATAAGTGCAAGGATTCCATAACCAATAGGAACAAAAAGGAGATAATGGGTCGCCTTGCTTCAAGCCTCGCGAGAAGGAGAACTCATCTGTTGGACTACCATTAACCAGAACTGATGCCCCAGCTGAACACGGAGTACCAAGAATCCATTTACACCAGTTCGGACCAAACCCAAAAGCCTTCATCACGTCAATAAGATAGTCCCAACGCACAGTGTCATATGCCTTAGCAAAGTATACCTTAAAAAACATAGCCTGATTATTTGAACTCTTACACTAACTTAGCAATTCATTCAAAATAAAAGGCCCATCCAAAATATTCTGCCTAGAAAAAAACGCCGACTGCGTATCTGATATTATCCCGTGAATAATATTAGACAGCTGAATAGATAAAATCTTTGTAACCACCTTATATAAACTTCCGATTAAGCTAATAGGACGATAATCAGAGAAAAATCTGGGGTCCGTTACCTTAGGAATCAAGGTGATAAATGACGCATTGCATCCCCTCGGAAAAGAACCATGAACAATAAAATGTTCCACCGCGTTGCAAAAATCAGGACCAATAAAGCCCCAATATTTACGAAAGAACTCGAAATGAAAAAACATCAGGACCTGGCGTTTTATTCTCTCCACAGTTCCACACCGCCCTTTCGACCTCCTCCCGAGTTACCATTCCCTCCACATCCAGAATCTGATCCGAAGATAAGCATTTTGTAAACCTAAAATCGATTTTAAACCGCGCTTGAGGAGGATGATCAAACCTTTCTTGAAAATGAGATTTGAAAATATCTTTCACTTTGTTAGGCTCGGTACACCAAATACCGTTATCAAACACACCCCGAATCGCTAACCGGAACCTCTTTTTATTTATTAAACCATGAAAAAAAATAGTATTTTCATCGCCTTCTATGGCCCAATGAATTTTTTCTTTCTGAATGGCCTCATTAGCAATCATCTAATTAAACTCGTGTAGTTGACGCCTCAAATCCACTCTCTTTAAAAGCCACGCCTCGAAAGACTCCCCTTCTTCAAGCAACCGATCTATAACTCCTAACTCACTAACAATGTTATTCTTGACCTCCACTTAGTTAGCCCTAATATCTTTAACCCATCTTCTCATAAATGACTGTAATGCTTGAAGCATTTTTTTAAACCTAATAATAGGATTAGAATCTGATATCGATAATGAACGCCACGTATTCTCAACCATATCATCAAAACCTACCAACAAAAACCATGAATGATAAAACCTGAATGGACTCGGACCAAAATCTATGAATACCTCGTACAATAAAATGGGTCGGTGATCCGATAAATGCCTATCAAGACACTTAGCAGTCAAAGAAGGAAAGTTCACAAGCAAACCTTTCGAGGCTAAGAACCTATCCAACTTACTCATCTTATTTGCTGAGGAAAGCGACCACGTCAACGAATACCCTTCTAGCTTGATATCTACCAGCCCCGCAGAATCGATGAACTGATTAAACCTACGTGCACAAAGAACGTCAAACGAAGAACCACGTCTCTCCTCTAAACAGCTAACCTCATTAAAATCGCCCATAACTAATGCCTCACCATTCCATCTATCTAAAAGTAAAGTGACATACTCCCATAATAATCTTTTGGCCGAAGATTGTTGAGGGGCGTACACAACAATAAACAAAATATTAGAGTTACTAGGAATCCATTTCCCATATATTGCGATGAAGTTGTCTGAAATCATAACATCAACTTTCCTGAATACACCACTTTCCCAAACACACAATATACCTCCCGAACTGCCTAGCGATTCACTAAACACATAATTAAAATTCGAATTCCCCCACAACTCTTTAACTTGCATTTGAGTAATATTTTCCAACTTCGTCTCTTGTAAAGCAAGAAAATTTACCCGATGTTTCACATTTAACTCCTTAAGCCACTCCATTTTGGACTTATGACAAAGCTCTTGAATATTAAGGGACATAATATTCATGTAAACCCATCAATACCTCCTTGTGTACCTATAATAATCTCTATTTCCTTCTTACAGCCCTCCAAGCAGTACCCCATAAATTTACCTACACGAATCATATCCTTCAAACAATCTAGAATTGACCCACCATTACGAACCGAACCAGAATAGTTGTCATTCAACGCCTTATTTATTGATTCCGGAACATCTTGTGAATTGCTCATAACCTTAGCTGCTGCCTCTTGATTACCCCCCGCCTCAACTTCTTCCGCCACAACCTTTTCCATCGAACTCACCTACTTACTATCCTCCGAACCCCCAGGTGTATAACCTGGAGGGTGTGACTTAGATGAACTACCCACACTCTTGGCACTCTTTACCCCTTCCTCTTTTTTGTTAAGTAAGTCGTACACCTCAAAAGGATCATCACATTGTTCCACTTGATCATCAACCTTAGCCTCCTCCACGGGAGGTGAAGAATCTCCAAAAACAGTCTCAGGAACACCTTCCACCGCGCTACCCTCACAATCCTCACTTGGATATATATTAGGAACATGAGGATCCGCCTCCCCAAACTTATTGTCATACGAAGATTCTGAGTCCGACTCCTCCTTCTCATCAACAGGATCCAAAAAATTAGGAGTCCATGTGAAAAGTTATTTTGCACGAACCTACAGCACCTTCCCTTCGTATATCACTTTAACATTCTCCAAGATAGAGACCGGATGCTTAGTAAGTAAACACATCCGCTTTCTAGCAAACGAAGCCCCAACATTGTCTTCTAAATCCAAAAGCTGGCCCACCTATTCCCTATTCTTGTAAACGTTTCCTTAGACCAAACATTCATTAAAACACCCTCTATATCGACCCAAACCACTCGTTCTTCACTAACAAAATCCTGAGAGGCTGCCTGCACAACCTCAAACCACGCCTTAAAACCCACATGATCCAAAAAAATTCCTAATCGAGACCTCGTTTTCCAACTCAACCAACACCTAAAGACCTCCAAGATATGATAGTTTAACCTTGAGAAATCCTTCATCAAAAAGGATAGATCGGATATTGACAATAGATTCTATACCCTTAGCCTTGATTATCACATGACACGATAAATTATGAACAAACTTACAAGAATCATCTAACACTAGAGCTGGAATCGAAGAATCTGTTGCCCTTGGCGCAGTAGATTGCACAGTACCCTTTGCCTCATGTACGTAAGATCTTCCATGCACATTATAATTAGGAACCTCCTTAGACTTAATACTCCTACGTTCAAACCTAGCGACGTTCGCTTGTAGATGATAACGACCCATCCAAATCGTACTCAAATTCCGGACTAACCTATCAATGTTAACCACCCTAATAAATCTAACAAACGCAAACCATTTACCAGATTTAGTTCTTCTATTAGCGATGAAAACGTCTACCACCTTCCCATATGCCTCGCACACCTTCCATAATTCGCGATAGTCACAGTTTTCAGGAAAATTGGACACAAAAATTGATTTCGAAATCTTGCTCACATGATCCTCCAAAGACCGATGATATGCCATAATCACAAACATGAACCCGAACCGACACAAAGAAGAAAAAAAATAAAAAAATCAAACCCTAAAAAAAATAAACTAAATATTCGATCAAAACAAACCAAGAACCTAACAAGAACCTTGATAACGAATGATTAACTCAGAAACAATACTAATACAACCTTACCCATACGTAACTAATGAATACTGGGCCACATCAAGTTAAGATCCAAAGACAAAACCCTAAAACTCCCCAGCTACGTCGAACCAGAACACATGGGATGAATTATGAAAGCATGATCCAGCAGTAATGAAACGTTATAAATGGATGTAAGGATCTGAGAGCCTGAAAAGATCTCCAAACAAGGTTATACAAAACAGCGAGGAATCTAAACAAAACATACCCAATTCCTATGGCCTTAGATTAAACACGTATAAAGCAGCTCGTTCTCGGATCAATCTCGAAGATCATCACAGGACGACAGGTCCTTTTTACGTATTAATTGACAGGGGGTAGTGAATCGAGGCTTGAGATGAAGAGATCGAAAGAATCCACCATTTTTAGGGTAGTCACATTTTATTCTTAATAAAAGGTTTTAAAATTTATTTATTGAATTTTTATTCTTATTTATATTATTTTAGACTTAGTTTTAATTTTTAAATTGTTTTTAGTTTAAAATTTTAATTTCGTCACGTTTTACGTCTTTTCGTATATGTTTTTACGTCATTCGTCGTAGTTTAATCGTAGAGTAAATCGTCTTTTAATTTTTTCTCTCTAAACCCAAAAACTACACTAATCCAAACTTGATTTTATATAATTGGCCTAATACACATACACCTCCGCCGAGTACGAACTCGCACTTATTCGGTTTCGCTTTTTTCCTAAAATGTGAGATTTAATACTTGCCCGCTTTATACTTGTTTTTCCTAAAACTTGTATAGAAATACATACATCAATGTTTAGGTTTATTATGGTTTAAACTGCATGATTTAGTGATTTTACAAAAATTTGTATGATTTCCATTTTTTTATCTTGTTGTCTGAGTTCATTTCCTTTATTGTTTTCTTTTATCTGATATCTGGTGTGTTTGGTTTGTCAAGTGTTCAAAGTCACAAGGTTGTGACCCAAGTTTGCTGATATTTGAGCATAAAAACAAGCACAACACACCAGATCCAATTATTTGATAAGTTTAAGTTTTTAATGTTTGTAACTTAGGGATCTGCTAGTTATTGTGTTCAGTGAGGGTTGTTAATCTTTATTTTGGTGATTTGTTAGCTTTTCATTAAGTAGTGATCATTTAAAATTCGTCTAATTGCCATTTATATCAGCATTCAAATCTCTGTGATTTTAATACTATCAGTGGGAAAATCATTCCCACTGTTAGTACATTGTGTGTTGCCACTGCTAGCATTGACTTGAGGTTTTACCATTGATACGGAATTGTGCTTTTTGTACTTATCTGTGGCTAAATCTTTTCTTTTTCTTTATTTGTTGTAGTGTTATCTTAATTTTCATCTCCCCACAAGCCAAAGCTTGTGGGGTTGATTCTATCCAAGAAAGAAATCATAAAAAAAACAAAAAAAAACAAACTTGGTATGGCACTAACACTTGACCTCTCGTAGGAGGGTTGTGTGATTTACCATTGTACCAGTCGTTTTTTCTTGTCATGTTTCCATTCATCTTTTATTAGCATTTATTTTCCATTAGTAATATATAAACCGTGAGCATAATAAGCCTTTTCTGGCTTATTGTATTGAGTTATCAGTATTTTCTTATTTTTCCCATAGATTAGATACGATTTAGGATTTGCGAGCCGACTAATCACAGGGGCGACTACCCTTTTGGATAGCGCGGAGTCGTTGCGGGTGAACCTCCATGGCCACCCCTAAATGTACACATCTAGTGAGGTTTGAATATTTAACGTCTCCTTTGAGAGTCAAGGACCTTACCACTAGGCCACTTGGTGGTTGAGTTTTGTATTTTTTCCATTTAATTTTCTATTTTTAATCATTTATTTATTTCCGTGGTTCATTTCCCAAAGCCTCTAGGCCCAAGAACACAGATCCGATGACCACTTTTTCTGCACCCTACACGACCACATGCCTCATTATAGATGTGGAATCCCTAAGTTGTTTGACCAACGTGTCCGTGGGTGTTTTACGGATGGCTGCTACTTTCAAGTCATCCCATCAGCAATGAATGGTCTCTTTGGAACCTATTGACATCCAACATCATTCGTCTCCCTACGTTGATTTTGAAAGATGGACAATACTAATCTATCCGACATTGTTATTTTTCAGCCCCTCCCGATCATCCTACTTCAATTCTTTTGTTGACAAGAACCAGTTAATCTAGGACGTGGACTGAAATGTCATACGATAGATAACTAAATAAATTAACTCACAATGGTGAATTGGTACATAGTGTAACTTCTTGTAATGGTAAAGTATACGCCTTGTGTACGGATAATGATATTGCTTAATTTGTCATACATGTTGACATTGTGGTCAAGGATAAAGGGTTTGTGGGTAAAAGAAGGATTCATTATTTGAAAGGATATGCTACAGAATTGTTCTGCATTAGAATTTACTTTGATGAACAAACTATGAGAACAGAGAAAGCACCTGTTCATGTGAATATTTTTAAGTCAGACATGACTTGTATAGATTGGAAAAAAAGGGAATGCCTCAAACAGTCAGACATAACTGATTTCGATTATGATCACGACTTTAATTTACATACTTAGACATGAGTGTTGAAATATGGGAAGAAATGGATGACCTCAAAGACGCTAACTTTTTTTGTGGATCTTGGTCGTGATCAATTCGTATCTTATAGTCGTGTGATTGCCGTTGAGTTAAGGGGGTTTATATACATTCGTGGAGAAATGGTGATATAATATACTCATACCATGTCAATAGTGTTACCGCCTCTTTATAACATACACCGTTCCCAATGCTGCTATCAAGCAACATCTCACTGTGGGAATACAGGTATTGCTTTGATCATGTTTATTTATCACATGTATTTATTGTTAGCTTTTAATCTGTCATTCTATAACTTTGTTTACATTTGGTAACTAAAAGATAAAAAAAAATCCCATTTGAGTCATATTGTAAGTTTGTTACCCGTATCCTATCGTAATGAAATTATTTCCTAAAATCTTATTTACATAGGTTTGAAGATGATCGTGGAGAAGCCAAATGCATTGATTCTAAAGCACAGATGGAAAATAACAATGGATATCATTAAGACTAGTTAAACATGATCGTGTCGAATCAAATGAATCACACCTCCTCAATATTTCGTTTGATATTATGGAGACGATTATGGATAATTGTGCTGGTGTTGAATACATGAACGTTCGTGCTACGTGCAAACAATGTCATTTAGCAGCACCTATAATAAAATGGAGCAACCAAACATCATTGAGGAGATTGAAAAGTTATTCAGTTGCTTCACCTTGGTTCGCAGTACTAAACCGAAAACAAGGCATTATCACTTTTACATATCCGATGCTGGGCGAAAACCTTATGAAAAACTCCCAGGTTTCAATTGTCGATTACAAAATACGTTTTTCATGGTTTGGTTGGTTGTTGGTTCACTACTAGAAAAAAACCTTCCGCGACAGAATTTTCGATGGAGCGATATCTGTCGCTAATTTACTGACAATATTCCGACCACGTTCCGACATATATCTTTATATGTCTCTATTCCGTCGGAATTATTTAAATCCATGATTAACTTTTTATAGTTGTTTAATTCCGTCAGAAATCCATCACAAAATATATTATTTCTCACTTAATACCGATGGAAACTTAAAAAATTCTTTTTTTGTCTTATTGCTAATCTCAATTTAGTATTTGATATATTGACTATTCTTTAAGGCAAATACTCCAAAATAAATATAACATGATTAAATTTTAAAACATAATTGTTATATATTTAATTTGTGTACGACCTTTGTCATAACGGAATCGGAAATAAAATTACCGAAAACCAAACCCTAATTGAATCAAACCGAACAACCTGAATTACTTGACTTGATCGGGTATGAATGTAAACATTATAATGCTTTTGCTTTTTGATATATAGTTTATTGAACTTATCATTAAAACACTCTGAAACTTTATAAAATATTTTGACTTTTACTAAAAAAACTAATTTCCTTAAAAAAATAATTAAAACTTCTCACTAAAAGCTTATAAATTACTAGTTATTACTAAAATAAATCATTTCCAATAACAAATCATTTCCCAAAAAACTTAACTTAACCCAATTACTGTTCCCAAAAATCATTTTTTAACCCGATTACAAAAAAACTTAACTTAACACGAATTATCAATTTGAGTTGATGTTGTTTGGATTTTATGTTAAGTTTGTTCGAGTTTTATTAGAATTACATAAATTTTAGCTTTATTATGTTCATTGGCCTTTCTTCATGATATCCCAGCAACTAAAAGAGACAAAATTATGATGCTTTGCTTATATTTTCCGATGAATATCCGACGAAAAACATACTGACAGATTTCCGACAGAAACCATACTGACAGATTTCCGAGTGCAATTTAACGACAGGTTTTATCTGTCGCTGTTTGCGATAGAATTCCGACGGATATCAGTTTCCTACAAGGCATTTAGCGACACACCAATTCTGTCACAAATCCGTCAGAGAAGGCTTATACCGACGGATTTCTGACAGTTATGGCCGTCGCTGTAGACCAGTTTTGTAGTAGTGGTTGAGGAAAATGAGACGTATTGCTTAGCTCTATAACCCTTTCACCAATGATCTCTGGAAGCTTCCAAAGCAGGAATATAGTAATTTTTCTGGACCACCTACATCAGCTGATTGCATGGTTATTGGATTTACAAGGGATTGGTGTGCTCACATCCCCTTTGTAAACCTGGAACAATCTTGGCGCGAGTTTGATCTGGACCATGATCCACATGTTTATCGTTTAACATATCATGGTCAGGATCTTCATGCCTTGTGTGAAGAGGGCGAACTTATTGTTTTCAGTAATTTGGGCAAAGAAGATTACTCTTGGAAGGTTGTTCTTGCTGAAGCCCCTAAAAGTTGTTCCGGATCTTGGACAGAGAATTATTTAACGAAATATGATCAACATTTGTTACTAATTACCGTGGACGAGCGTGGAAGACATATCAAGGTATTCAAAATGAATAGTGTTAAACATGAATGGGAGAGAATCGAAGGTATAGGAAATAATATGATATATATCTGTGATACAACATGTATATGCACTAAAGCCAAAATGCCACAAATGGAGAATAAAATCTTCTTTCCGTGGATGCATACTAAGAGCAGGAAGATGGTGTTTTATTCGCTCGACACATGCAAGTATCACACGTTTGATGGCGAAAACAATAAAGAATATTTGGGGGATTTCGTTGGAACTACATTACCTTTCTCCCCTCATATTTGGATTGAACCAAGTTGGTCCTAGAGACTTGGCATAATTGACTTTAACTATCTATTTTACATATAGCAATTGTCACTGTGTGGTGTTCTTTTATTCACCGTTAGCGGAATGTATTAAAAATACATGAATCTATCCACATATTTGACACATTTAACTGTGTGATTATGCATCCATCTTATGATTGCCGGCCCTCTTGATATAGATTGCAACTTGAGAAATGGTTTTTATTCGTACCCTATCAGTTCTCTACTATGATTATTTTCGCGTTTTAAGTATTTGTAGGGGTTTGTCTTCATTTACTTTGTTGTTTATGTGATATATATCTCTGAATTGCTTTCCTTGTTTCATAACAAAGATAATATATATGTCTTTTTGATATAGATTTTGTTAATTTTAGTTATCTGGTACTCGTAGTGAGTTGAGGACAAGGGATGTTAAACCATTATTATTGGTTTGAAACTAGAAGATTGGTACTTATTTGCCAAGTTTAGACGCACTTTAAACAAATGATTTACTTTGTGGATACTTAGTTGGTGTTTGGTTTTCTGCCAAACTTCAGAACATCCACGTCTAGTCTAAAATGATCGCCTACTAAATGGCGTGTTAAATTAATTTATCCTGGCTTGATTGTGTGTTGGAATGATGATAGTTTGCGTAGCAATCATCTGTTCTTTTATGTTGGTTTTTCTGATTTTATCTTCTTGAGCAGGATGTAGTTTCTCGGAAGTGCAAGTGAAGAAAGCAAAACGTTGCAAGCATGAATGTATGTACTTGTATCCCATTTTAGCCGTTGTGCAAGTGTTCAAGGATTTTGTTTTTGGAGCATGATTTTTCTGATTTTGTCACCTGATGTATGCAGTGACTGTTGTCAAACCTCAAATTTTGACCTGCATAGAAGCTGCCCTTCTGTCATTATGACTTGTGCCTTCAATGCTGCTGGGAATTGCGTGATGGCAACCTTTAGCGAAACAAAGAAGTTGTCAGGTTCTAGTTACTTGTATTGGGGGAGGGGGCTGGAAGATTTTAGTAGGGGAGATGTTGATAGAAAAGATATTAAATGGTACCAGGCGTTCTGCAACTACTGCGCTAAAAGACCAGCAATTTCTTGACTGCTGCATATCAAAATAACTGCAAATTCACAATTATAACGGGCCGTCTGCCGCAGATCCATCTCCAAAAGAAAGGGAAAGTCATGACTGGATGTCTCTCGGTGATGGCAAAATGATTTTAATGGGAAGATGTTGATAGGGAGATATTGAGGGTACCAGGCGTTCTGCAAGTACTGCGCTAAGAGGGCACGGTACGGTGCATCGTCACTCGGCTGGCCACCACGGCGCGAGATGACGATGGCGCCAACTGTACCGTCCCTCGCATCGTGGGTTTTGGGCTGGCTACAACCAGCCGACGCCATGGTCGACGACGCGACCCCATGGCGCAGCCAACCACACCGTGGCTCGCGCCATGGGGTTGAGTTATACATTTTTTTTAATATATTTTTTTTTTTCGAAATTTGTATTTGTACTTTTATTTGTAAAAATAAAACTTTGTATTTGTATTTTTATTTATGAATGAAATGTGTTTTTAGTTTAAAATAAATTGTTGAAAAAAAAAAGTGGTGGGGTGACGACGACACGAGAATGTTGGTGTTAACCAGGGAGGGGGGTTGTGTCATCATGGGGTGTTCTGGTGTCATGGGAGAAAAAGGTGACGTGGCATCACTTTTTGCCCACGACACGAGCTTGATGGCTCGACTGCACCGTGTGTAAAAGACCAGCAATTTCTTGACTGCTGCAGACCTTGCACCAAAATAACTGCAAAATCACAATTACAACAGGCCGTCTGCCGCAGATCCGTCACCAAAAGAGCGGGAGAGTCATGACTGGATGTCTCTCGATGATGGCAAAATTTCTTTCCATGTCCTCCACATATAGTATGGGCAGTTGTGGGAATGGAATCTTAAAGTTGATGCAAAGAAACCAGAACCAGACCATGTTTCAGAGTTGCTGGATTCTGCACATGAGCTCTTAGAAAATCACAGACCGGATGAGGACAAGCTGAGATTTTCCTAAAAAAATGGTGCACATGATCGGCCTTACTTTGGCTGTGAAAGTAATGATAAGCAGTTGCGTAAATCTGCATCTCGTGAGAATTCCAACGATAATTACTTATATTGTCCACGTGCTATGACATTCGAGCTGGAGATCTAAATCATTTTCAGTGGCATTGATCAAAAGGAAGGCATGCCATAGGCAGTAATGTTTTTGAAACTATCCTTGTGATTAGCTTGGATAGTTACGTGATGCACTTTTCTCCAGACCGCAGATGTCAACCATGATATGCTCTTGGATGTGTCTGCTCTTAATTGTTTAGATCATCGATGTGAGGTTTGTTTTGCATAATCTATTTTTGTCGATACTAAACATTTGTCTCTTTTCATCTCAAACTTGTCATACGTGTTCCTCAGAAGTTTGGTTAAGTTTGCAATGACTTTTTGTTAGATTGTTTGCTTTTGGGTTAAGTTTTTTGTGACGTGCAGGTTGATATATTAACGTTCATCGGGTTTTTAAATGGTATACGGATGGTCAATATGAGTACAACGGATGGCCTAGGATCCTTAAGCTGAAAGACTGGCCTCCGTCAAATTTTGTAAACATGTTCAGCTTCCCTGTGTTTGGGTCATAATAGCAATGTTCTTGTTTAAGTGTTCCACAGAACACGATTCATAACGGACTTCTTCAAGCGTTACAAGGTGAGTATTGTACATTGATAAAAAAATACAAAGTGGTACACTTACTGAGTTATTGTGTTAGAAGTGCATTAGCTCTAGGATGAGTATGTCCAGCTGGATTAGTGGATTCATTCTCGTGATTTGGTAACTAGACATGGGAAAAATGGCGCGCCAGTTTTTTTTTTCTTCATAAAATAAAAACGGATGTTCTTAGAAGTCTCACTGCACGTTCATCGGGTTTTTAAATGGTATACGGATGGTCAATACGAAGACAACAGGTGGCCTTAGATCTTTAAGCGGATGGTCAATGGTTCGATCCTAGGGAAACTGTAGGTAGGGGCAGGGCAGTCTACATCTAAACCTCCCCATACGCCCTAGAAGACGGTATTGGGACCCATAACCCGTGAGGTATTTGGAATTACTTTACTTTATAGTCATTGAGTCTCACTCGGGTTGAAATTTTGACCAAAATATTTCTCGGGGACATGTCCTCCGGGATAAGTTGGTCGTGCTTTGACTAATCATATCCCCGCCTCTCCAGTATATCAAATAATTTACCGCTCGGTTTTCCCGAGGACATGTCCTCGGGAATTTAGTGTGACCAAGATGTTGATCATGTTTAGCATTTAACCACCCGTAATTTCTTTTTTTGGGTAAAGGGTTATCCGGTAAAAATGTTCTCGGGGGAAAGTTACCTGTATGTAAATTAGCAAATAGATTTTCGAGAAAATGTTCTGGGGGAAAGTTTGACCGACAAGTTTTGACTGGAAAATATGTGGTCCCCACACGGCCGTGGGCATAATCAGAGGACAAGCCTCGGGAAAACTTTCTTCCCCGAGGACATGTCCTCCGCGAAAGGCACAAAACGTCCTCAGAAAATGTCCTGATTGTGACTTTCACAGAAAGCAAATTTGAAGCACCAAGATAAAGAAAGGAATACTTTGACAATACATTATCAAGAACCAAGTGCAAAGCATATACAAAACCTTGCTTCTCCCTTTAATCTCCAACTTTCATCTTTTTTTTTCGAATTCCATGCAGCGTAACATTTTCGATAATGGAGAATTTCATCAAGCAGCTCAGGTAAATGTTATGACAAAAATATATAATGCATAATGTACTTGGCAATTACAAGGAGTTTTAATCAATAGTTCTAACTAGTTATGGTTTTGCTAGCATGAGTATTTTTCGTGCCGAGGAGGAAAACAAACCGCAAACTACACGTGTAGTTAGGGATCGTAAGATTTCATCTCGAAGAACATGGTCTTCCAAAGGTAAAGCAACAAAAGTTACAAATTATTTCTTTCCAAAATAAGCGTACATTTTAGAATACGAATGAAACTAGCATTTATACACTTCTAGCTACCAATGGTCCCTAGTGACAGATTCTATTAATTTCTAGATCGCCAAAAGAGCCAAAATTGGGGCCGAAAACAAGTTTCTCGTGACACAAGTCGTGATTATGACAAAACCGAAGGTGAAGAGTTTCGGACCGCTGTAGCAGCGGCTACATTTGCTGTTAATTCTATTGAAAATAAGGAGGATGAAATCAAACAAGTCCCTCGTTCGAAATCTAGAAAAACCTTATCAGGTACATACTATATAATAATTAACTTTTTTTCTTAAAACTCGTTATCATAAATTTAACTTTATGGTAATTCTAGAAATTATAGAGGAATCGCCAAGGCTAGAAAGTATCGGAGATCTCTCCAGTGGAGCTAACCGTCCAATCCCGGCCAAGGTTACATCAGAAGTCGAAGGTAAGGTGTCAAGAAAAAGTTTCGGCTCAGCAGGGTCAATTGAGGAAATGGCTGGTTCTGTGGAAAATAAACAACTGGCCAAAGAACCTGCAGGCCCAAAAGAACCCGAAAGAGAACTTGGAGAAGCAGATACTTGGGAAAAAACCGAGATGGAAAAGATCAAAGAAGGGTACATTTCACCTAATCGTAAACATGAAGAGCATAGGCGTATTAACATATTCATCGGATTAAAGTTTTAATTGTTTTGTGTTTGATCAGGTTTGTGAAACTGAAAGCGAAAATATCCGAGTGGGAGACCAAAAAGAAGACGAGAGCCAAGAAAAAGCTAACACGAAAAGAGGTCTGGTTTCTACTTCATTTCATTTAAAAACGGTAACTCAAGAACTGTCTGTGCTGGAAAAGTAACCATTAAGACCTGCAGGGTAAACTAGAGGGGAAACGGGCTCGGGCATTGATGAAATTCACGGAAAATATACAGACCATCGAAAAAATCTCTAATGGAGCAAGATCAAAAAACGAAGAAAACCGGAGAAAGAAAGAAATGAGAGTTAAAGAGAAGGCGAAAATGATCAGTTCAACTGGAAAAATCTCACATCCGGCATTTCTATGTTATTGATTAAAGACTCTTTGTCTATCGATTGCTCACGACTATATACCATTACTAGTAAATATCTGTACACTGATTGAAATATTATTTTGGGTACTGAAAATGTTTGATTGTAAAAGATTTCGATTAACCTAAAGTCCTAAATATCGTGGTTTACTTTCTCAAAAAAGTTTAAATCGACGAACGAACAATGACTACGTGTATACACTCCCTAACGCTTTACCAAGGATCATCACTGCAGACGACGTTCAAGAGTTAACGACAGTGAAATTTAGCCGAAATGTTGGGATTGAATTTGGACCATTTTCTTAAAGGACCCAAACGTATTCGGTTCAAGTAAACGTTTGCGTGAGAGAACGACTGATCGTGAGCAATGCCCTTTCGGTCAGCTAGAGATCAGTCGATATCAACCTTGATTCATGCCAAATCTATCAGTGTCATACTTAACTCGTGACAACAACACTTGGTAAGATAGTAAGGCAAATGTCCGATATCAAGCCTAAACTATAGTCGTCCCGAACGTTGAGGATCACACACGTTGACGTGATGTTTTATGTTTGTGTGGCGTAATGAACCAGAAGAAAACAAGATCGAGATAATGCTAGCTAGCATTTACGAGGTTCTTGATAACCAACCAAACACGTACCTCTTAGTTAAGGAAATAAAAACGACAGTTACAAGTTGATTAGGTAAATACATTTTCGTTTGAAAACGACTTTAAGTTAGTTATTCTGGTTATCAATCGATTGTTGGAAAATGTTTTACAAAATATGGTTTTTGCAATACTTTGGACATAATTTTATATATGTATATGTTATATATATTCGTAGTACTTAGTAGCTTTGCGTTCTCCTCGAAGAGAGCTTCGCAACGAGCTAAAGTATGTCCAATATGGAGTTAATATGAATGAGATATCGTGTCTCAAAGTGAGTCACGTGAAACACAATATTTGGAAAAATATTTGTCCCACATCGCTTGAAACATGAAGTAAAAACATGTTTATAAGGAGATCCTAGTTTCTACCTTACAATATTCATTTGTGGGTTTTTACTCCCACGCCTACGCGCGCGCAGGGGGTGCAGAAAGTGGGATTTCTAGGCCAAAAACGGGTTCGAAGCTACTGAACTTGTGCACGAGCGCGCGACCTGCGGACACGAATGCAGCTCCGAAAACTGGCTTGGGTGCGGGCAGATTTCGGTATATTTTATATAATAAATCTGGAACAGAATATTTTGTCTTGGATCACCATATACATGACATGATACAGAAGTGCTGATGCACCATTATCTATGGTTGGATTCACTCATGACATCAGTTTTCATGTCATTCTAGCCATTTAACACATAGTTACGGCACAAAAGGTTTCTGAATGCTTTAAAGCATCTACCGTACACATAAATCGAGTATCGGTCTCCCATTTTACAAGTAAGGGAGCAGATCCTTTAGATGTCACTCGTGACATTCCAAATAATTTGTTAATCCGATGTCTCAAATTAGTTTAAAACTAATTTTTGTTACTATTAACAACGTTCTAAATCACATAGTGTTTCTTATCCAAAACGAATTAAATCGAATTTGGATTCAAACCACTAATGTTTTGTACGATCCGTTACACAAAACCACTTTAAAGAAAGTCTTTCGACTAAACAATTAAAGATTGTCTCCTATGACATAATCTTTCTAACAAAACCACATATGTTATCAATCTTCATCCCGAAGATCTTAATAGATCAATTTCATATGATCAATTTCTACAACGAAACTCAACAAGGTTTCAGTAGATCCATTCTTTTAAAAAAAAACTCAACAAGGTTTTAATAGATATGCCTTTAAACTCAACAATGTTTTATAGGTATATCTATAAACTCAACAAGGTTTCTATAGGTATATTTATAAACTCAACAAGGTTTCAAGAATATATATGGTTTATAATTAGACCCGGCCCAATTTATAATAAATTACACAAGTCAAACAAACTCTTCTACTAATTTAATAAAAATAGTGTATGTAATCTGATATTTAATGATAACTCATACCATTGTCAACATATTATTTCAAAGAAATTCTTCTTGATTTCATTGAACACGTTTCAAAAGTCTAATAAAATAAGATCTTGCACTTTATGAGATCAATGAATACGTTCTAATAATCTCATAAAATAGCAACTTATCTTTTATGAGATTTGTGTCAAAGAAACTCCACTTGGTTTCAATGAATCTAAATTCACCATGATTCCAATCATGATGTAACTGGCGCACCAGTTACATTTACAAGAATCACTACGGTCACAATTGTGTTATCACAAGTAAATTTGTCAATATTCTAACGGAATACAGTTAAGAACTATTAAAACAATTTGGTATCTAATAAACTCAACATGGTTTATATAAACTTGTACCAAATCTGATTCAAAGAAACTCAATCGTGGCTTCAGTAAATCTAGGTTAAAACTATAACAAATGTAATAAACAAACTAAACGATCAGTTTGAACGCAAACTCATCATGGTTTCAAAACAAACTGATACGATAAACTGTTTTTAAAAAATCGTTTATAGATCTGTAACACCAGATCTGTTAATTAAAATTCTGTTTACTTAAAAACTGATTTCCTAAAGAAACACAATCTTGGTTTCGGGAGAATACAGTTTGTATAAAAATAAGTTAATTAAATTAATATAATTTTAACAAAAAAGTGTTTAATTCTGTTACACAGAATCTGTTTTAAGACTGTAGGGAAACTATAACACTTTTATTTATAAATCAAATAAATAAAATTAATTTTATTAGCATAAAACAAATAACAGAATATAAATAACAGAAAAATAAATACAGACATAATTATAAACGATAATTAAATAAAACAATAAAATAATAAAAAGACTTACTAAATCACCAGCAAGTCGAGGCACGCGTAAGACACGCTTAGAACTAAAGAGCCGAGGCACGTGTTTGACACGCTTCCCTTAAAACAGATTCGTCGTCTGTTTCCCAGGGTACAACAGCCGAAACAGTAAGTTGTACTGTCGGACTTAACAAAACTGCCCGGAATTTCACCTTTACAGATGCGTACTCCATATGTTGGAAATCAATAATAATACTTATTGATTTGATGTGTGTTAAAAAAGCTATGGAATTAGGCCTCTATTTATACACAATAGACTCCCTTCCAGTTTACTCATCTCACCGATGTGGGACAAAAAAATAAACTATTTTCCTCTTTAAGCATGGTACCAAATGCCTAACTTTGAGACACGATATCTCATTCACATCACCTTCATTTTGGACACATAAAGGCTCATTGCGAAGCTCTCTTCAAGGAGAACGCGAAGCGATAAAGTATCACTAATATATATGATACATACATATACATAATTGTGTCCAAAGTTGGTCAAAAGTTATTTTACCAACAATATTTTCCAACAATCCCCCACATGAATAGAGATCGTTTGTAATACACAAAAGTTTCAATAAAATTCCAACAGTTGAATCTTGCATAGGATAGGTAGGTGTGACCCTTTGAACCTTCCCTTGTGAGATGCACTTAGTCTCCTAGATCTAAGTAGACGCGATGTCTTTGAACTTAGCCTCTGTTTACGTAGACGACAATACACACTCACACAAGACTCTCCCTGACATTGTCAAGTCCTCATAGTCGTGTTCGTTATGGTCATGAACACTAGCCTGGTTCTGCAAGAGCTCTTAGAAATTGCGCCCCCACAATTTCTTTCGAAGCGACCCCTACTTCTCTCTCACATAGGTGATTTCATCTTGAATCATTAAAAACATATGTTTTATGATGTCATATTGAATCATCATGCTTTATGATTTCATCATGAATCAATTAAGCCATATGTTTAACCTCTCAATAAGTCACATTGTTCTAGGAATGGACTAGGAAAGTTACTGTATTAAGTAACTCCCCCACATTGACGTGACTTCCCCCACATTTCTATGATTAGGTTGTCCTATTGAACCCAGATCTTGGGATCTCCAGTCAACTGGGTTAGGTTTTCCTTCATAGAAACTCATTCTTTCAAGGGCTTTAGTCCCATTCCTTTAGACGACTCACTAACTAACTCTCTGCTTAAGCCTTTCGTAAGCGGATCCGCGATGTTATCCTTTGACGTTACGTAGTCAATCGTGATAACTTTAGTTGAGAGCAGTTGTCGCAACAATCACAATCTATGATGGATATGTCTCGACTTACCGTTTACATTTGTGATATGAGCTCTGTCAAATTCTATTGACTATCACACTTTATAAACATGGTCGTTACCGGTATACGCCATCTTGGTATGTCCTTTACGAATTAACGTAAACTATCCTGCATATTTTATAAATTTATCTCAGATAATAAATTCATATTTCATCATAGATTTAGCTATAATTGTCTCTTTGAAATACTTTCAAGATTTCTAGGACATAGCTTTCCACTTAGGATAAATACATCCCCTTTAGTGGATTTAGATTCTTATATGTAAGAATCTATATTTGCATTACTCTATCACTTGATAGTAGTAGGATATCTTCCATAATGCAATATTATTAGTATCATAGTACTCAAGTAATACTTATTCAAATGGTCCCCACTTGAATTACTAATATATCTGCTTGCCTGATTATAAGTTCTAAATCAGATCATACACACGTCATTAGACACATAAGATACCCAATATTCTTTGAGTATTCAAAATGGGAAACAATTTTACCTCTATTTTAAATAGATTTAAAAAGATGTCATTGGACTCTAGCTAGGCCGGAATCCCCCACATTGAACTTCTCAATAATATTGTTTTTCTTAATGTTTGACTTCAAAACAAATCCATATGAGTTTAACAAACCCAACAACTAATGAAATTCATGTCAAATATTGACTCCAACAGATCATTAGTGGATTTATTCATCTTGTTATCACTTCTAGTGATAAGTATATTCATGTATAAACACAAGAGTACATATTTACTATTGATCACACATACATACATCATTTTTGAATCCACATTCTGACATGATATGGTCAAAAAGTTTGATGTCATTGTTTGGTAGCTTGCCTTAAACCATATAATGACTTAATTAGCCTACAAACTTTTCTCTCTAGCATAGGAACTATGAAACCCTCAGGCTGGTTCATGTATAGTTCCTTTTTCTAAATCCCTGTTTAGAAATATTGTTTTCAACATCCACATAAGAAACTTCCAAAATTTCTTAATGCGGTCAATAAAGTACCATCATAATTGAGGTTTTTCGTGTAACATGCAAATAAGCATCCAAGGAAGATAGACCTTCTCGTTTTTTAAATTCTTTGATTACCAATATTTCTTTGCACGTGTCAATGGTGACATGCACATGTTAATGGTGACATCGAATTTATCTATTTTTTTTAAGATCCATTTATAGCCTAGTGGTTTACAACTTAAGGTACACCCACGAGCTTCTAAGTTTACTTTGTAAACTATAATCTATTTCACTTTTGGCTTCTTTTTATTGATACCCTTTCAAAGAAGTTATTGCTTCTCAGTAAGAAGTAGCCTCATTTTCTACCATAAAAGAAACAAAAATCAAATCCAACCAATCTCTCGGTTCATGTCTTTTTGTTTCTTCTAGGTTCAACCTCTCTTTGGGTCAATCTTGTATCTCATCAAAGAGATCAATATCATCTCGTTGTCTCTGACCTTGGACAACCTCGTCATCTATTCTAGATGATCTTTCAATTTCCTTTATAAACAAGGAATATATTTCCGAAGAATGAATCATTCCTTAATTCCATTACTATGTCTATTTTCGATTCATGTACAATGAAACGATAAGCACTGCTATTCATAACAAAACATGTGAACATACAATCCATGGGTTTAGGTCCAATCTTTCAAACCATGAATTTCATACGGATATCTTAGCTAGATACCCCCCACATTTGTAAGTACTTATAAGATAGTTTTCTTCTCACCCATAGTTCGTAAGAAGTATTTTATTTTATTTACAAGGGATCTTATCTAAAAGATAAGCAATCGATATATTCGCTTTCCCCCACATGCCAAGTTTGTCTAGTCCGGCTGTACAACAGCTTTGGACGTTGTACCCTGGGAAACAGACGGCGAATCTGTTTTAAGGGAAGCGTGTTAAACACGTGCCTCGTCTTACTTTTACTGCTTTCAATTTTATTTGTTATTTAATTCTGTTCTTTGTTTTCTGTTAATTTTATTATTGTTTTAATAAAAGTATACACCGGGTCCCACAATCTTAAAACATATTCTGTTTAACAGAATTAAAACTTTTATTAAATCGGATTAATAATTTTATCAGAT
This sequence comes from Glebionis coronaria, assembly GCA_025667525.1. NCBI lineage: Eukaryota > Viridiplantae > Streptophyta > Magnoliopsida > Asterales > Asteraceae > Glebionis > Glebionis coronaria. The sequence goes on from CM046879.1 coordinate 580,925,937, forward strand.
TTATTTATAAACTGTTTCTACCGAAACCAGGATTGAGTTTCACTGAAAATCAGTTTTAATTTACAGTTTTTAATTAACAGTTAAGGTTTTTTTTTTAGCAGTTGTTCTAATCAGTTTATTGAAACCAAGATTGTGTTTCTGTTAAACTGATACGTTTGATAATTACATCTGATTCATTGAAACCAAGATTGAGTTTCTTTGAAGCAGATCCACTATAAGTATATAGAGATCACGATTGAATTTCTTATATACAGATTTATAACAGTTGTCTAACTGTTTGTGTTTTGATCTTGTGTGATCTTTCAGGATGTCTACCAGCACTCCTGTAACTCCTGTAACTCCTGCAACTACTACTGTGAATGTAACTGGTGCGCCAGTTCCCCACACAGTTGCTAATCATGCTGAAAAACCAGAAAAATTCAATGGACAGAATTTTAAGAGGTGGCAACAGAAGATGTTCTTCTATCTCACTACTTTGAACCTTGCGAAGTTCTTAAAGGAGACTGTACCTCAGGTGGAACCTCCTAAAGAAGGTGTACCCGAAAATCAACAAGCCGTGCAAGCTGTTGAAGCATGGAAACATTCAGACTTCTTGTGTCACAACTATATTCTGAATGGTTTGGTGGACTCTTTGTGCAATGTGTACTGCAAGACTAAGACTGCCAAAGAATTATGGGAGTCGTTGGAACGCAAGTACAAAACTGAGGATGCTGGTACAAAGAAGTTCGTGGTAGCTCGCTTTTTGGATTACAAGATGGTTGATTCAAAGAGTGTGATAACTCAGGTTCAAGATCTGCAGGTTTTGCTACACGACATTCATGCTGAGGGTATGACTTTGAGTGAAACTTTTCAAGTTGCTGCTATCATTGAAAAGTTACCTCCAAGCTGGGTAGAATTTAAAAACTACTTGAAGCATAAGCGAAAGGAGATGACTGTTGAAGACTTGGTTGTTCGTCTTCGTATTGAAGAGGACAACAAGCTGGCTCAGAAAAACACTTATACACCTGATTCTGCCAAGGCAAATATGGTTGAGCATGGTTCGTCTTCTTCAAAGTCTAAAGGCAAGAGCTTTGGAAAAGGGAAGAATGACAAGAAGAGCAAAGGGAAGTCTGAGTACCTTGCTCCTAAGGCTGGAATTGCGAAGCAGAAGTTCCAAGGAAATTGCTTCAACTGTGACAAGCCAGGTCATCGTGCTGCTAATTGCAAAGCGCCAAAGCGGGTGACTCCACGCGAGGCTAATATGGTGAATGATAATGTGGACATGATTGCTATGGTGTCTGATGTCGTTACCATGATCTCTGAAGTTAACCTGGTAGGTTCTAATAATAATGATTGGTGGGTTGATACTGGGGCAACCCATCATGTGTGTGCTGACAAGAGTATGTTTCACTCTTTCAGAGCGGTTGACAATGGAGAGAAGTTGTACATGGGCAACTCTGCAACTGCTGATATCAAGGGCGAAGGAGATGTTATTTTGAAGATGACATCCGAGAAAGAGCTCAAGTTGACTAAAGTCTTGTATGTTCCGGAGATTCGCAAGAATCTTGTGTCCGGATGGCTTTTGAATAAGTTTGGTTTTCGTCTTGTTTTTGAGTCTGATAAAGTTGTAATTTCTAAGAATCAAATGTATGTTGGTAAGGGGTATGCCTTGAATGGTATGTTTAAGCTCAATGTAATAGTTGTTAAGAGTGATATCAATAAAATGAATTCTTCTGCTTACTTGATTGAGTCTTCTAATGTGTGGCATGGCCGTCTTGGACATGTTAATTTTAATTCAATGCGTCATTTGATTAAATTTAATGGCATACCAAATTTTCATATTGATTCAAATTATAAGTGTGAAACTTGTGTCGAAGCCAAACTTACAAGATCATCTTTCAAATCGGTTGAACGAAAAACCGAACCACTTGATATGATACACACAGACATATGTGATTTGAAATCACTACCCACAAAAGGTGGCAATAAGTACTTCATCACGTTTATTGATGATTGCACAAAGTACTGCTACGTTTACTTGTTGAAAAGTAAAGATGAAGCTATAGACAAGTTTGTTCTATACAAAACCGAAGTTGAGAATCAACTTGGTAGGAAAATCAAGGTTGTACGAAGTGATAGAGGAGGTGAATATGTGTCTCCTTTTGCTGATCTATGTGCGAAACATGGAATTAGACATGAGTTTACTGCTCCTTATTCACCTCAGCAAAACGGTATTGCCGAAAGGAAGAACCGTACCTTGAAAGAAATGGTTAATGCCATGTTGTTAAGTTCTGGTATGAGCCGAGACATGTGGGGGAAAGCCATTCTAACGGCTACTTATCTTTTAAACAAGATACCTCGTAAGGATAAAGAGGAAACACCATATGAACTGTGGATGGGAAGAAAACCATCATACCAGTACTTACGAGTGTGGGGGTGTCTAGCCAAGGTAGCTGTGCCGACACCTAAGGCCCAAACGATTGGACCTAAATCTGTGGATTGTATATTCATTGGATATGCTAAGAATAGCAGTGCGTATCGTTTCATTGTACATGATTCGAAAAATCCTGATATACACAATAACACAGTTATGGAATCAAGGAATGCGTCCTTCTTTGAAAACATATTTCCTTGTTTAAAGAAGGAAAATGGAAGCACATCTAGAATAGATGATGCAGTTGTCCAAGATAAGAGACAACGAGATGATGATGATCTCCAAGATGAGAGACAAGATCAACCCGAGGAAGAAGAGGTTGAACCTAGAAGAAGCAAACGGGCGAGAACCGAGAAATCCTTTGGACCCGATTTTGTCTCTTTTATGGTAGAAAATGAACCTACTTCTTATCAAGAAGCTGTAAATTCCTCGGAAGGACCTCGATGGAAAGAAGCGATTAATAGTGAAATAGAGTCTATTTTACAAAATCATACTTGGGAGCTCGTGGATTTACCTCCTGGTTGTAAACCACTAGCCTATAAATGGATCTTCAAGAAGAAGATGAAAGCTGATGGCACCATTGATAAGTACAAAGCAAGATTGGTGATCAAAGGTTTTAGACAACGCGAAGGTCTAGATTACTTTGATACATATTCGCCTGTTACGCGAATAACTTCTATTAGGATGATTCTTGCTATTGCCGCATTAAGAAATTTAGAAGTTCACCAAATGGATGTGAAAACGGCTTTTCTAAATGGAGATTTAGAAGAAGAAATATACATGAACCAACCCGAGGGTTTCATGGCTCCTGGACAAGAGAGCAAAGTTTGTAGGCTTGTTAAGTCATTGTATGGCTTAAAGCAAGCTCCAAAACAATGGCATCAAAAGTTTGATCACGCCATGCTAGAGGGTGGATTCAAAATTAATGAATGCGACAAGTGTGTTTATGTCAAAGACACGAATAGTGGATATGTAATCTTGTGTCTTTATGTTGATGATATGCTTATCGTTGGCAGTAACGACAAGATGATCAAGTCTACTAAAGACATGTTGAAATCGAAGTTTGACATGAAAGATATGGGTTTGGCTGATGTGATCCTTGGAATAAAGATCATACGAACTCATAGTGGAATTGCATTAAGTCAAGCACATTACGTGGACAAAATTCTCAATACTCATAATGCGGGGGATTCCGGCCTAGCTAGAACTCCAATTGACACCAGTTTGCATCTATCTAAAAATAGAGGCGCAGGTGTTGCCCAATTAGAGTATTCAAGAATTATTGGCATGTTGATGTATTTGATGACATGTACCCGACCTGACTTAGCATATGCTGTTAGCAGGCTAAGTAGATATACTAGTAATCCAAGTGATGCACATTGGAAAGCTATGACTAGGGTACTTTATTATTTGAGATACAGTCGTGATTATGGACTGAATTATGCTAGATATCCATCTGTTATTGAAGGATACAGTGATGCAAATTGGATATCTGACATAAAGGATTCTAGATCGACTAGTGGATATGTGTTTACACTGGGAGGGGCCGCTATATCTTGGAAGTCTTCCAAGCAAACTGTAATAGCTAAGTCCACGATGGAATCAGAATTTATCGCGTTAGATAAATGCGGAGAAGATGCGGAATGGCTACGTCAATTCATAGAGGACATACCCAGGTGGCCTAAACCGGTAACGGCCATTAGTATACATTGTGATAGTCAATCGGCAATTGGCAGAGCTCATAGCACAATGTATAATGGAAAGTCTAGACATATCCGTCGTCGACATAATTCGGTACGACAACTACTCTCAACAGGAGTTATCTCAATTGACTATGTGAAGTCAAAGGATAACATTGCGGATCCGCTTACGAAAGGCTTAAGCAGAGAGTTAGTTAGTAAGTCGTCTAAAGGAATGGGACTAAAGCCCTTGAAGGAATGAGTTTCTATGAAGGAAAACCTAACCCAGTTGAATGGAGATCCCAAGATCTGGGTTCAATAGGACAACCTAATCATAGAAATGTGGGGTAAGTCACGTCAATGTGGGGGAGTTACTTAATAAAATAACTTTCCTAGTCCATTCCTAGAACAATGTGACTTGTTGAGAGGTTAAACATATGGCTTAATGATTCAGGATGAAATCATAAAGCATAATGATTCAAGATGAAATCATAAAACATATGTTTTTAATGATTCAAGATGAAATCACCTATGTGAGAGAGAAGTGGGGTCGCTTCGAAGGAAATTGTGGGGGCGCAATTTCTAAGAGCTCTTGCAGAACCAGGCGAGTGTTCATGACCATAACGAACACGACTATGAGGACTTGACAAGGTCAGGGAGAGTCTTGTGTGAGTGTGTATTGTCGTCTACGTAAACAGAGGCTGAGTTCAAGGACATCGCGTCTACTCAGATCTAGGAGACTAAGTGCATCTCATAAGGGAAGGTTCAAAGGGTTACACCTACCTATCCTATGCAGGACTTAACCGCAGAAATTTTGCCGAAACTTTCGTGTGTTTTCGATCGATTCCCATTCATGTGGGGGATTGTTGGAAAATGTTTTGCAAAATATGGTTTTTGCAATACTTTGGACATAATTTTATATATGTATATGTTATATATATTCGTAGTACTTAGTAGCTTTGCGTTCTCCTCGAAGAGAGTTTCGCAACGAGCTAAAGTATGTCCAATATGGAGTTAATATGAATGAGATATCGTGTCTCAAAGTGAGTCACGTGAAACACAATATTTGGAAAAATATTTGTCCCACATCGCTTGAAACATGAAGTAAAAACATGTTTATAAGGAAATCCTAGTTTCTACCCTACAATATTCATTTGTGGGTTTTTACTCCCACGCCTACGCGCGCGCAGGGGGGGTGCAGAAAGTGGGATTTCTAGGCCAAAAACGGGTTCGAAGCTACTGAACTTGTGCACGAGCGCGCGACCTGCGGACACGAATGCAGCTCCGAAAACTGGCTTGGGTGCGGGATAAATTTGTGTTTATAATTGATTTGCAAATCGTGTTATAGAAATAACAGATTTGTCAGAATATTTTATATGGAACAGAATATTTTGTCTTGGTGACCAAGGCAAATTTTCACTATATAATAAATCTGTCTCATTCAGTTTAATCATCAGAAAAAACGTAGCTTTTCATACTCCATTATCAGACGATTTTTCCAGCAGTTCTCGATCAGAAACGCAGAAGGCTTCCGTGATCTTTCAGGCAAGTTTGTCTAGTCCGGCTGTACAACAGCTTTGGACGTTGTACCCTGGGAAACAGACGGCGAATCTGTTTTAAGGGAAGCGTGTTAAACACGTGCCTCGTCTTACTTTTACTGCTTTCAATTTTATTTGTTATTTAATTCTGTTCTTTGTTTTCTGTTAATTTTATCATTGTTTTAATAAAAGTATACACCGGGTCCCACATCGATACAAGTTAATTTAACCACTTTACCATCTTTACATATACAAGGTTTTAAGTAATGAGTTGTGATCGCGATTACGCATGTCACCTCAACGTCAACTCGACTTTCTTTCTCTAAAGTGTTTGTAGTAAAACAATCGAAGTGACTATCAAAAACTACCTCACAAAAATAGATTAGAAAAGAACACTAGTATCATACACTTTCATTTCTTCGATCGCTAATTCGACCACTTATTTCATTTCAACAAAAGGGGGCCATGATCACCTATGTTCATCGTAAGGAGAACGTGATTGCCTTCGATCAGTCGACCCTTCACTTATCACGATTACGATTAGTCTAATAATCACGAAGTTGTAAAACCGAGTTAATCAGGAGTCAGGACGGGTCAAATCGTAAAACATTGGACGAACGAAAGCCGGTTTGATAAAAATATCAAGCTTAAACTCCATACTAGTAGCTCGACCGGGTAATGTAATTTAAATAGCCACTTTTTAAAACATCTATAATCACATACTAATACTATACTATAAAATATGGGTGATCATCCGTCTAAAATCAAACCGCACCGATCAAGATCAGCCGAATCAGTCTTAAATCAGACAGCACCGATCAAGATCAGCCGAATCAGTCTTAAATCGGACCGCACCGATCAAGATCAGCCGAAACTGAAATGGAAATGGTTCAAAAAGCCGGTTTGAAGACTGGACTGAAATAATCCAGTCCTGTTCGATTTTCAATCCGGTCCTATTACACATAGATTATAGGTAAGACCAAACCGAACTGAAACGGCTGACAAAAACGATAGGACTGAACCGAAATACATTCAATTCGATCAGCTGGCTGTGGCGGTCCTATTTTCTGATCCGATCGGCTCGATGGTCCGACCCTACTATAGAACACCAATGTCTTGCTGATTACTGGATATCTATTCTAGTGAAATTCATATTAGTCAATAACAATCACACCTCATAATCAAATATCAACACAAATTACACAAACACAAAGTACAACACACAAAGCACAAAGTACAAGTCATAATGCGATAATCACTCGCTTAATTAACAACATATAAACACAAAAAGCCCCTCTACTTAAAAAAGCTTCCAGCCGCCTTCAAAGCATCAGCCGCCCCAAACTCCTCCTTTTTCTCCTCCACAGCCGCCGGAGCCGCCGCCGGAGCACCACCTTCTTCCACCTTAGCAGCCGGTGGCGCCGCCGAACCCGACTTCTCATACTCATGCAAATAATCATCAGCTTTCTTCAAATACTGCCCCACGCCTTGTGTCTCATCAAACTTGCCGTAAGTTTGGGCGGCGTCAAGTAAGTCGGCGGCGGCGCCAGCCACTTTGGGTTTGTCAATTTTGTCAGACTGGTTACTGGCGGCGCACTGGGCGGCTTCAGCGACTGTTTTGGCACTGGTCATGAGGTCACTGTTTGGGGTTTGGTTTGATTCGGTGTTTTTCTTGTCGTCGTCGTTTCCGGTGACGGCCGAGGCGGCGGCCGACTTGATGCTGCTCATGAATGAGTTCATGCTTCTGTGTTTTTTTTAATGTTTGGTTTTGGAAAGTTTTGTAGTTTAGGGAGATGGTGGTTGGATTTTGTTTGGGTGGAGTTACTATTTATAGAAGATTTGATATAAGATATGCCTTTTGTGTTGCTGTCGGTCACATATGTTTTTCTTTTTATAATGTCTTGAATAATTACTCCCTCCGTCCCATATTAATAGTCCACCAACCAAAAACACGCATATTAATAAAAACATCACTTTTTCAGATTTTTCTCTTACTTTTTACATAATAACAATTTTGTCCTTAACCATTTAATTTACAACTTTTTTATTTTTTGTAATAATACCCTCAAGTGAGGGTAATATGGTAAACTTAATCTATATTTCTTATTTATTTTTGGACTGGACTATTAATTTGGGCCGTCCCAAAATAGTAATATGGACTATTAATATGGGACGGAGGTAGTAATTTTTACTAGGGTGGAAATGAGGAAATAATAATTAGGTTAACTTGCAGCTCGTTTATTTCTTGAGTCCCGATTTTACATTTAATGTTCGATTAAGCTGAAAGGTTAAACGACTCTCGGATATTTTTAGGCGATTTTAACATACTCAAAGTAAATATATTAAGAGTCAGACTCGAGCTAAGCTTTAATTTTTATTATCAAATCGTATAAACAAACGAGTTTGAGCTAGTTACGAGCCCGAGCATGTATAAAATCCCACGAGTCAAATTCGAGATTACAAAAATAAGCTCTCACCAAGCTCGAGCTCTGACAGCTTGCTTGGCTCTTTTTTCTACTCTCGCTCTTTATCAAAAAAATTATAGTGGTCATACTTTTTTTAGGGTATGTTAAAGAATGCCAAAAAGTATGCAATTTGTGTATTTTATGTTCTTTTAATACAGTTTTCTTATCAGTTTTACAGTTTTTATTTATTAAAATTTATTTTTTATTTCACACTATTATAATAAAAACTAAAATTAAAAACAACAAAATAAATCAAAAAATTAAAAGTTTAAGAGGGGTACATATGACTTTTTTTAGGGTCTTATTTACCTCCCCGTTCTTTATTTCATTACTCCGTATTTATTTAGTTTGGTAAAGTTGGTCGCGACGGTGACTAATTTGAATTGATCGATCAATTTCAAACTCGGTCGATCGCGATGCAACGATTAAATCGAGTCGATTATCAACTCGAAATAAATCGCAAGCCCGATTGAGTTTGTATGCAATGTTTTCTAATATTATATACACTTTTTTATTTAAATTAAAAAAATTAATTATATATATTTAACACTTTTACTTTTATGAAAACTTCTCATTATCTTCTTATTTTTTTCATATTTTATTTTACATAAATCTATTTTTATACCATCTCAAAAAATGGGTTCGAAGCAACCATGGACTCTCGATGAAAATGTAGCTTTATTTAAAGTAAGGTACACGTTTCGGAGACGTACATATCAGAGAAAAAGTCAAAAGACGACAACGTTTTGGTTGTACATAATTGAGCACTTTCATAACGAAATGGGTGATAAAAAAGGAAATTATGACTCTGTTAAATGCAAATACAAAAAGAAGATTCGTCATAAAGTTTGTCAATTTTCTTTGATTTACAATAGTGCGTTACATAACCATCCATAGAATGTTGAAAAGTTTGGAAACATCATCCTAAATGGAACGATGTCGAAATGACACAGTTTTTTAATCGCAGAGTTTAAATTTTAAGTTTTATTATTATTTGTTATTATTTATTTTTTTAATTTTTTTTTTAATAAATATTAATGCATTAACATAAACAATTTACAAAAATTTTGATGAGAGTCTACACACAAGTTGTGCTCCCACTTATAATGTTTTTATTGTTCGCGTAAACCCCACTCGCCTGGCTAATAGTTTTTTCCCTTCTTTTTCTTTCAAAAATCAAATATACCCGTTTTTCAAATTTATATCCTTTTTTTTCAAAATCCAACTCTTAAAAAACTTTATAAATTATACCTCTTTTTATTTGATTTTTTATACTTATTTCTAACATTTTTTATTCACTTCTCTATAATCCCTTACATTTTTACACACCCAAAATGAATATCGATTAAACAAATAACATGCTTAACGATCCTTCCAACTAATTTTTGAACTTCAATCACGGTTCGTCTTCGAATCTGATATCCTCTTCTCAGCGTCAATTCAACTATATGTCATTTTACCCCAATCAGAATGAAGTATTCATGAAATTTCAAAAAAAAATATGAAATTTCAACAACAATTTTCAAACCAAAGCGGTTCGCAACCATAACATCCACCATAATCCCAACTACAATCTGACCAACAATATCATCACCTATTAGATGAAGATGAAGCCGACGAAGAACAAATCCTGACGCCAAAGTCCAAGAAAGGTGCCCGTGGGAAGCTCAAGGCTAAGAACGTCGTTGAACTGAAAGTCGGTCTGGGTACTCAGAATTTGTGGACGGATGCGGAGGAGTATCTTTTGACCGAATGTTACATACAAATTTCAAAAGATCCTAATGTTGGTGCGGGTAAAAAAATATACTTTTTTGTTCAAGGTAACCGACGCATACAATGCGATTGTCAAATCTAAAAAATTACTAATTCGCACAACGATCATGTTGACGGGAAAGTATACCCCGTTAAATCGAGAAATTAAAAAGTTTTATTCACTTGTGGAAGAAATACAAGTGATGAGCGGGGAGAACGATGAAGGGTTATGACTCGGGTTGAACTCGCGTATAAAAGATTAACGAGGTTGAGTTTTAAGCACAAGGTCGTTTGGAACTTTTTGAAAGACAAGCACAAGTGGATGGCCTTTATTCAATTCTAGAAAGACGAAATCGTCTTCGTGTTACCGAGGATTACCTCGATTTCTTTGGTCTCCACGCGTTTCCACGACAAGCCGGGTCGCATCGTATTGCTAAAATTCAGCGTTCCACCAACTTATCGGCTAGTTTCGGATCAAACTGGAAAGCGTATCAACAAAGGATGAAAGAACAATACGAGCTATACCGCAAGTCAAAATTGCATATCATGGAACGTGAGGCGGCCACAAAAATTAGTTATTTCAACACGCATAGAGTGGCCGGGGACCTCAGAATTATTCAAATCGACACACCCATGATGCGTCCGGCGGACGCGACAATTATCGAGAGTAAAAAAGATGTGATTCATGTATTGTATGCATTTCTTACATATATGCCTACTCACAGGATACTGACACGTGTTAAAACTGACGGTTTAGATGCGGAGAGATAATATGCGGAGATAAAATATAAAATATTACTGTGTGTGTAAAAGGATATTGTAAAATAATAGACAAGAAATCAAAGACAAAGAGGATAATAGCAACACTAAAAAAACTGATGTTAAAATCAAAATCTTACATAACATTTTTTAAAAGCATCTATAATGTTACTAAATTTTTAAAAACTTAATACATTTAATGCATGAAAAAATTTATTTTTATTTTTTCTCATCATAAATGTTTATCCTATTGTCAAAAACTTAGTAGGTTAAAAGTCTTTATAAAAAGTTATTTACACAGTTATTGTCACAATACATAAAACTATATTTATAGTTTATTCAAATAATAAAAAGCCATTTAAAAACCATTTCATTGTGACTCAACTTTTAAAGTCTAATCACTATCAGTACTTTTAAAAGTTAGAAACCATGTTGTAGTACTCCCTCCGTCCCATATTAATAGTCCATCAACCAAAAATACGCAGTTTAATAAAAACATCACTTTTTCAGTTTTCTCTCTCTTACTTTTTACACAATAACAATTTTGTCCTTAACCAATTAATTTACAACTTCTTTATTGTTTGTAATAATACCCTAAAGTAAGAGTAATATGGTAAACTTAATCTACATTTCTTATCTATTTTTGAACTGGAGTATTAATATGGGACATCCCAAAATAGTAACCTGGACTATTATTATGGGACGGAGGGAAGTATTTTATTTTAATGTTGTCCTTGGAGGGAAAGAAGTTGAGTGGTAATATTGTTTACACGTAGGAGGGTATAATGGTCATATGAATCTTGGTTGAGATTTTATGATATGTGTCGGCCACTCTGTGTCCAATAAGTGTTTGTGGATATTTTCCTTACGTGGCAGGGGCCTGGTAATCGTTTTAAAGAGGTGGCCTTCATCAATAGATGATCAAATCCGTGTCGTGTAGGTAGGTGTAAACATATTATATGTGGATGTTTGGGATTCTGATTTAATGCCACTTTTCGGATATTCGTTTGTGAAATGCAAGATACTGAAGAACAGTGTCGTTAGTGGGTATTATTTGGTTAGGGGATCGAAAGAATGCAATTTGATTGATTATACTTTTTCCATCTTATATTAAATATCTAGATTTTTAATAAATATATTATATTTTTATTATTATTAACTATATAAATGATAATTATATATCTATTTAATATAAAAGTAAAAAAAAAATCAACTTAAATATCGGCTCACATATTAAAGGACATAAATAAAAGTGTAATTATCAGAATTCTTTCACTTAATATAATAGACACTTAATATAAGACAACTAAAGATTTTATAATGGATACTTAATATATGACGGCGGGAGTATTAGTTAATTATTTAAATAAATTTATAAAAATTTCATTTAGTGAAATAGAGAGGGTTTAAATATATTCATCTTTATTATAGTTGGAGAACTTGATTTATCAAATTAACTTCAATTTGAGAGAATCTTTTTTTTTCTTAAGGTTAGGCGCAACGCTGCCTGAATATGTCGGTCGTCAATCGGTCGCGACCGAGTCGCCCCGTTGCGGCGATTCGATCGTCGGACTAGATCGGGGGTAGTTCGACCTTACACACGAACGACTTGATTTCTATCCGTTTGAAACTATTTTGTGTTGTTTGTGTGTATAAAAAAAAACTTTTTTTTAAAAAAAATTTATCCTCTACATATATAAATACCCCATTTATTCAACCATTTTTCACACACATAACTTATAATTCTCCAAATTCATTTTTTATACCATCTAAAATAATGAGTTCCCAAATGGCGTGGACTACTGAAGAGGCGGTAGCGTTGTGTAAAGCTTGGGTGGACGTTACGGAGAATTTCCTTCGTCGATCTCATAAGACGAAAGCGTTTTGGGAGAGGGTACGTAAGTCATTTTACCAAGATATGGGTGAGCGAAAAAGAGATTATGACTCAATTATCAGCAAATGGAAAAATTCTATTCGTCCTGAAGTTGGTCAATTTAATGCGATTTACAATTGTGTCATACGTAGGCACCCGGCTGGGACTTCTGAAGATACTCTTTATCAAGTAGCCGCACTTGAATATCACACTGTTAATCATATGGATTTTCTATACTATGAATGTTGAAAAGTTTTGAAACAAAGTCCCCAATGAAACTTCATTGAAATGCCTCACTTCGATAACCCAGAAGTTTAAAGTTTTTATGTTATTTTTTTAATTTAATGTAATGTGTGTTGTATGGAATAAAATGTTTTTTATGGAATAAAATTTTATTTTTATTGAATATAAAATGTTATTTTTATTGAATTAAAAAAAAATCAACTAGGTCGTCGGGTTGTGGCAAATAGGTCGCATTAGGTCGCCGGATGAAAAAGGTAGGGCGCGACCTATTAACGTTGTGACTAGCCTAAAACATTCGCAAAAGTTTTAGTTAAAGCACTCGCAACAGTTTTGTCAAAAATAAATCGGTCGAACGACTTTAAAATAGGTTGTTTGCGTTGCAGCGATCGATTTGAATTAGTCAAGCTCCAAACTCGATCGTATACACGACTCATTAATTTCTTTCTTTTTCTTTTATTTTTATTTATTTATATTTTAGATTAAATTTATTTAATTTTAATTAAATAAAATTTGTATTAAATTTTTAAATTTTAATATATTAAACTTTGTTTAATTCCTCACCACATATATTAATTTGACTATTTTTAGAGTTAATTTTATTTTAAGCGTTTTACCCTTCTTAATTTCTAATTAAACTTTATTCATTTTTAATAGTATTTTAGTATAATTATTATTATAGTGTTTTTATTTAATAAAATGTAACTTAAAAATATAATTAAAATTAGTCATTTTATTGTGAAAATAAACCGTTTGTAAAACGTCGGAGAGAAAAAATTAATATGACAAAGAAAATGATGATCGCTGATGTTCGCTGTCGTAAATAGTTTTAAAGAGTCATGTAGTTAGGTTATGAATTTACTTTATGCTTATGTTATTGCTTTTGCTCATCGAGAGGTGGCCTTCATCAATAGAGTTGAAACTTGAAACCGTGTGGTGTAAGTGTTTAGGATTGTCATTTGGGTTATACTATACGTAACCTTTTTATCTCACAAAAAATACTAAAAAGGTACTTAAATATTCTTTTTGCCCCTTTCCTGCTTTATTTAAACACTGTTTTTATCGGTTTCTTTTATGCGTTTTTTGTCTATTTAATATCTTTGAGTCAGAAAAACTTATTATTTTTTCGCACTTTCAGTTTCACAGTTTTATAACATATACATAATTATAAAAAAAAAATAAAAAAATAGGAGTATAGATGGTGAATAAGGGGGTCTTTATAACATTACCTTTGTTATTTATCTATTTAGGTACATTTTTCGAATATTCTTTAACACAAATTAGTAAAGAAAAAATAGTATGCACCAAGTATTTTTTTTATGTCATGAACGAGTGTTACGAGATAAGGTGAGCATTTTGGAACATCTATCATATTAGATTAGAAAATTGGATTCAAACGGATCAAATGGTATGTATTTTGGTTCGATTTTTAATTTATAGTTTTCGTCTTATTCAGTTTTGATCAAGTCAATCTGATTTTGTCTTTAAAAAAACTGATCGATTATGCCTAATAGAACTGAATCGTACAGAAGACTAACCAAATTATTTCGGTCCGATTTTTAATCTGACGTTTTGAACCATTTCGATCTTGATTCGTTTCGTTTTAATTGGTTTGTTTTAGTTTTAGACCGATGCTTATCTTTATTGTGAATACTTCACAGTTCTCTTTTCATTCATTCAAATTAGAAAACATGTCTAAATTAGTTTTCGAAATTATGTTTGACCCGGATTTCCTGTTTGACCTGCTCGATGATAGTCGCGCCTATCAGGTTCATCTCGAAGGTGTTTATTGGAATCATTCTAAGTCTTTATTTTACAAACGAAATTACTAAAGCGAATTGTTGCCGCATTCTTTCTTGAACATTCTTTTCATGAACCGAGAGTCCGAGAGTAGGGATTGAGTTTGAAGACGAATGACTTCAAAGTTTTATTCTTTGGCGGGTGAGCATGGTGTTTGATATATTTTGGCTACTTTAGACGTTGTGGTAAAAAAAATTATTGAGTTTAAAGGTAGAAAAGTGTGTAAAAATTATAAGATCGATGAGATAATTAAATTATTTTTAATTAGTAGTAAATTAAAAAAGGTAAAATTTAGTGTAAAAAATGTATTCGGACAAACATCATAGTCTTAACGATTTTTAAAGATTTTTGTAATTTGTACCTTAGATGCATAAGATAAAAAGACTTGATGATCTTCTCGCAAACATTGATTCTCCTGTTTCTGAGAAGAACTTGATTATGTATGCTGCTAATGGCTTATCTGACAAATACGAACATGTGGCAAGCATCATTCGTCATACTAAAACCCCCTTGTCACTTCTGGAAGCCAGATTTATGCTTCTTCTTGAAGAATCTCGACTAAGCCGTAAATAGGGACGTGGATCTGCTCATGACACTCCGTCTTCTTCCACGGTTTTGCTTACTTCTGGTGCTAGCGCAAACAAAGGCAAAACTAATAAAGAACCATGCAGGAATTTTCAACGTGGTTTCTGTAGGTTTGGAGATCGTTGCAGGTTTAGTCACACTCGTAATTCTCAGCACGGTAAACCCCTTCAGTGGCATGCTCAAGGTCGCTCCCCTGGTTCTCAGTACCACACTCGTAGCCCACAGCCCCACTTTCGGGTTGGACAGCAGGCCTTGCCACAGGCCCATGTAACTGGGTCTTCTAGTGGCATTCTTGGAACAGCACCTTACCAGCTCATGTCTTATAATTATGGTGCCTTAGACCAGCCAACATCTATACCTCGGGCTTTCAATGCAATGACCCTTCGTTATGCGGACAACAATGAAGATTCTGGGTGGTACATGGATACCGGGGCAAACCTCACATCTCTCAGCGGACACAGGTAATCTCACCTCCATTTTTAATAAACGTATTAATACATCTATTATTGTTGGTAATGGGGCAACCATCCCGGTTACCAACTCTGGCTATCGCATTTTGCCATCCTTACATCGTCCACTATACCTTCAAAATGTCCTTGTAACACCTCACATAATCAAAAACCTTATTTCTGTTCGGCAATTCACCCGTGACACTTTATGTAGCATTGAATTTGATCCTTTTGGTTTTTCTGTGAAGGATTACCGCACGCGTCGTCTGCTCCTCCGATGTAATAGCACCGGAGATCTCTACCCATTTCACACATCCAACAACACTCCCACATCTCTCCTGTCTTGCAACCAATCCACGTGGCATCAAAGACTCGGGGCATCCCGGCAATGATGTTTTCCGTTTTTTAGTTTCAAATAAATTTATCTCCTGTAATAAAACGAAGCCTACTGCTTTGTGTCGTGCATGTCAGCTAGGAAAGCATGTACGACATCCGTTTATGCATTCTACTTCTATTGTTGAGAACACTTTTGATATTGTGCACTCGGATGTGTGGACTTCACCCATTCCAAGTGTTAGTGGTTAAGTACTATGTTATCTTTCTTGATCATTTCTCTCATTTCTTATGGGTCTACCCTCTTCGTAAGAAAAGTGAAGCGTTTGATAAATTTTTACAATTTCGTGCCTATGTGAAAACACAATTTAACAAAGAAATAAAATCATTCCAATGTGATCATAGGGGCGAATTTGATAACACACCACAACACGAATTATTTAAAGCACATGGGATTCAATTCCGTTTCTCTTGCCCTAAAACCTCTCAACGAAACGGAAAGTCAGAACATATGATTAGAACCATCAACAACTTCATACGCTCTCTACTTTTCCAAGCACACCCACCACCACAATATTGGACCGAAGCCCTCTTTATGGCCACACACCTCCTTAACATACTTCCGTCCACCGCCATTAAAAATAACATACCGTACACCAAACTCTTTAACAAACAACCATCATACACCCACCTTCGCGTTTTTTGTTGCCTATGCTATCCCTACATACACACTACTCACAAACTTCAACCTCGGTCCACTCCATGCGTCTTTCTTGGATATCCCACTAACCACCGTGGCTTTCGTTGCCTCAACTTGGCCACTAACAAAATCATCTTATCACGACATGTTAACTTTGATGAATCCGTCTTTCCGTTTGGTTCCGTCACCCCAACAAATCCTCCATCATATGATTTTCTTGATCAAAATGATGTACCCTCTCATATCCAATTGAAGCTCCTCACCTCACCATCAAATACTAATACACCTGACGACAACACTTCAGAACTTACACAACACAACAATACTCAACATGCACCTTCTGATCACCATACCCATTCTTCACCCCCACCTTCTTCCCCACAAGAAGATTCCCCATCATCAACAACCCACTCCCACATCTCCCCTTCACCGAATCATCAGGCCGCTTCCTCAACCCCCCACGCATCTCATCAGCCCCAAACATCCATCCAAACCAACAACACGGCCTCAACACATCCCATGGTCACACGCTCCCAAGATGGCACAAGAAAATCTACCACTCACTTCACTCTTCACCTTTCCAGTTTGTCTCCAATTCCTAAAAGTCATATACATGCGTCTCATAACCCACATTGGCAAAATGCTATGCAAGATGAATTTAATGTGCTAATTAAAAATGGTACGTGGGTTCTTGTCCCGCGACCACCACATGTGAATGTTGTCCGTTCTATGTGGCTTTTCAAACATGAATTTAATGCAGTTGAAAGTTTAAGCAGGTACAAAGCTCGCCTTGTTGCTAATGGGAAAAGTCAACAACCTAGTATTGATTGTGATGAGACTTTTAGCCCTGTGGTCAAACCTGCCACCATACGCACTATACTTAGTCTTGCCGTGTCTTGTCAATGGCCTATACACCAGCTTGACGTGAAGAATGATTTTCTTCATGGTGAGCTCAACGAGACTGTTTACATGCATCAACCACCTGGTTTCACTGATCCTGCACACCCGGACTATGTGTGTCACTTACAGCGCTCACTTTATGGCCTAAAACAGGCTCCCAGAGCATGGTTTCAGCGATTTTCCAGTTATACGGTTCGAGTTGGTTTTCATCACAGCAAAACTGATTCCTCCCTGTTCATATTACGCAGGGGTAGTGATACAGCTTATTTAGTACTTTATGTTGATGATATCATTTTGACAGCTTCTTCATCACAGTTTCTGCTGCGCATTATCTCCTCCCTTCACGGGGAATTTGCTATGTCAGATCTCGGCCCACTTAATTATTTAAAGGGAGTTGCTGCCACACGTACTTCTAACGGCTTATTTCTATCTCAATCCAAATATGCCACATAGATACTTGAACTGGTAAAGATGCTAAACTGCAATCCGTGCAGGACACCCGTCGACACCGAAAAGAAGCTTGGCCCTGAAGGATCCCCGGTTGATGATCCTACCTATTATCGTAGTCTGGCTGGAGCACTTCAATATCTAACCTTTACAAGACCAGATTTATCATATGCAGTTCAGCAGTTATGCCTCTACATGCATGATCCTCGAGAACCACACTATCACGCTATGAAGCGTGTTCTTCGTTATCTTCGTGAAACTATTGATCTTGGCTTACAGTTATTCAGGTCATCTACATCACATCTTACTGCCTATTCTGATGCTGATTGGGCTAGGTGCCCTGCCACTCGTCGGTCTACCTCAGGCTATTGTGTTTTTCTTGGTGAGAACCTGTGACAATCCGTCAATTTACGATTGATATTTTATTCTCAAATATTATTTGAAAATATTATTTTAATGATACAATATGAACTCACATATTTTTGGGAAGAAATTTGGATTTACGTCTTGAAGTAGCATCGACTACGTCTAAACTGGAGGGTTTAACGTTACGTGCTTACGTTTACATACACCGTCCTTGGTGACAGTCCGACATTTCAGAAAATAAATTTATCCGTGAATATTATTTTGGAGTTTTAAATTTGTGTTGGTTCATAAACTCACAAATTTACGAGAAGAGATTAGGACTTACAATTTTATTTTAACGTCCTTTACGACTAAACCGGAAACCTTCGGATTACGTATTTACGTTTTCGAACTCCGTTTTTGATGAGACAATTTTTATTGGATTCGTTTTGTGACGTTGATTCATAATTTATAAAAACGTTTTTCGTAAAACGACCCGAGGGCACGCAAATCGAGGAAACTAGAATCGAGGAATACCCGTAAATTAGTGAGGTGGGACAAAATACATTATCCCACCCCACTAATATACATGGGGCGGCCAAAACACACCAACACAAGTGATGTGTCACAACTTTAGCAAGTTGATAACACTTGTCCCTCCTAGCTTACATCTTAAGCTAACACATTCCACTACTTCTCAAAACTAGCTACTAGTTTTGTCATTTCACCATCTCATACATGCAAAATCCTCCCAAAACTCTCTCATCCCACTTCATCTTGCCGTCCCATATTCATCATCCAACACCATTTGATCTAAATTTCACCACAAAATCTCATGTTATTCATATACATGTTGATGCCCTTTTGAAGCCCTATTGATTGGTGGTGCTTATAACATCCAAGGAGGAGTTTTCATGGAGTAGGAGGGCTGATTTTCCACAAGGTTCTCATGAAGAATGATGGTCTTGAAGATGGTCTTGGTGCATCACAAGTTTCCCCATCAAAAATCCATGTTTTGATCAACCTACATCATCATGGTGGTATAAAGATTGTCCTCCTCATCTTCTTGTTATTTTGATTATGTAAACATGTATTTTATTTCCTATTGTATATATTTATGATGATTATATGATGATAAAAATGTTATGTGGGGATTTTTTGTTGATAATCATGGATAAAAAGATAAAAAACTATAAGTAAAAGTGGGTAAATCTTGTTTAAATGATAGGCTGTATAAAAACAGTAAAGAACCATATGGTAAACTGATAAAATGAGGAAGTACAATCCATTTACAGTAAGCTATGGGTCTTGTACATATGTGAGAGTTGGCCATGCAATGGAATCAAAATAATGAGTAAGATATGATTAAAACAAGCTTAGGGTATAAATCTGAGGTTACTGTTTTGGACGATTTTTAGAAAATACTTAAAGGATGATTCAACAGTAGCTATAGAAGAGTTAAATGTAACAAATATCATTTAGTTTATGTGATAAAAATTTGAGCTTCTATCTCCATGTAGAACTCAAGATATGGCAGTTTTGGTGAAAGTGAAGATAAAAATCAGATTTTTGGAAATTAAAGAATAATACTATTATATAAGCACTCAAATTTTAATAGTATAAAATATAAATTAAAACCCACTAACTCATGAATTCTATTTATATAAATATATAAAATGATAAATAAGTGTATAAATTATAAAAATGGTAACTTGTTAAGTTTTATAAGTTATAAAACTTTAAACATGATTTTTACGACTTTTTCGGCTATTGCCGTAAAATTAACGTTTTTGTTAAATAAAACTTAGATGGTTGGACCCGTCTAATGAAAACTTTATAAAACTTATATACTGATATATAGACATGTATAACAAGTAAAAACCAATAAAACCCGAACTATAGGGCATACGGACATTAACGAGCTAAGTAAACATATTGGACTAATACTTGGGCTAATAATTGGACTAAATAATATAAACACCCATAAAAAGAACTTAGAACTTATTGGACTTAACCCATTTGGGCCCAACTTGAAAGTCTAAATACTGATAATATAAGTATGAAATGGATTAATACAAGTTAATAAACTTATAATAGGCTTATTGGACCTAAAACACGTAAATAGGTAAAACTAGTAAACTAGTATAGAAGTTATCGACATATAACACTAAAATGAGTAAACGAGAATATGTAAACCCACTTGATCATCATATATATATAATCATCATATGTATACATAATTGTTATTTTTATAAAGTCATTGGACAAACGTCTAAGACCGATTATTATTTGTCTAGGTTTCCGTGATTGAAGCACGTACCGTACGACCGAATTGCCGATAACCCGCCTTCCCACATCAACGTGAGTTCATAGCCTCGCACTCTTTTAAATGTTTTTATAAATGTTTTATAAACCCGCGAGGGAGATAACATGTTAGTTTTATAAAATAGGACACCATTTGTTCCCGGTTGGTTGTTTATTGATTTTGGACCCGAATGATTGAATGACCCGATTGTATGACCCGATAAATGATTAATGGACCCGATAGATGAAATAAAATGGATTATTAAAGTTAGGTTATGTCACTAAAAGTCCCATTAGCATGAATTGTGAACTACCGGGAGTTGGTAGACGCTTATGCATTTAATAGTACTATTTGGGGACGATCACCCCAGTTCGCGCCTTGACGGTTGATCCCCGTCGTGCCACATTGATTGGTAAGCGAATTTATGTATGAGAAGATTTCCATAGCGTGACCTTTGTGACGACACGCTACTTTAGATGGGCAAAATTGGTATCGGGTTAGCTACCCGTTTTGGTTTAGTAAGGTAACAATGTCATGCGGCTTATAATAATCCAAAAACTAACGAAATACTATTAGACGCTTCGAATTACGATGTATTGCCTGACTAGCAATACAGGGTCATACTATTGATATTATGTTTGTGTTTTGGTTTTTATAACCATATTCATATAACGGTTTTTATTTTCATACAACGTTATAAGACGTATTGTATGATGTTTTTACGACATTGGCTCGTATATTAATTTTTAAGGCAAATGCCTATATTATGATTTTCGATAAGAATTTGTATAAAATGACTTTGGCTATTTTATGGCCTATTACAAAGATTTGTATAAAATGATTTTGGCTATTTTACGGCCTATTACAATTAATTGTACGAATTGATTTTTGGTACTAATTTTATACCAAAGTTATATTGATGGAATTTAATAAACTCTATGAATTCACTCGGCGTTATCGCTGACCTTTTCTTTTAACATGTTTTATCTCAGGTACTTGAAGGTAATTCTCGGGAAAACAACAAGAATTCATGGCCCGCACTTAAACAATATTTTCCATTCAAACACTTTGTAAAACTTTGTATGAATTAATATGACTTTGGACCGATGTAACTTTGATATTTATGAATGGAAATGATTTATTATTAAACGACGCGATTTTTATGCGTTGTCTATGATGTGAGTAATGTGCTATCCCGTAACACCAACGAGTCTTCCGCTGTATTGAGTTGTATAAATTGGGGGTGTTACAGTTTGGTATCAGAGCTCTCATTATAGAGAACGAAAGATTTTTAAAACCAAGGTTTTGAATAAAACATTTCAAAATCTTTTAACTATAAACATTTTTCTAAAAATGTCTAAAAATCTTTTGACTATAACGGTGCCGAAGAATTCCCGAGTTACCGACAAGGCCAAGACTGAGAAGTGTTATTTTAATATATATATAACTTGGATTATATATATATATATATGATGTAATTTTATTACATGATTGTTTGATGATCATTTCGATATTTATACGAGGTATTTATACGACGTAGATTGTCACAAGTAACCCTAAATCCCCTAGTAAATTAATCGAAGCTATTCTCGTAGGAATTCTAGCTATCCTAGATCTAAACCAAGTTGTGAATATTTATGATCCCAACAAATGGTTGATATTCGTAGAAACGTTAATATTAGTTAATTGTGATATTGAAAAAGAATTGGCGAGCTTAAATCTGATATCGATGTCATGACGATCTTTCCTTATAGAGTGGAGTATGACAAAACGTTATCACCTGGAAATATGTCATATGATTCGTTGTCATCCAATTCTTAAATTGAAGTCGAAAGGGTGAATGTTGCACTTGAGGCTGTAATTGGATCCTATACCCAAAAGCCTCATGCCACTAATACCTTTCCGAGAAGTCTAATTGAATGTGTGAGTCATTTCATACTAGCGACTCATTTGATAATTGTTGTTGTAAGAGCTAATAGGATTGGAAATTAAGTGTTGATTCATATTGAGATTGTATTGCCTTTACAAGGCCGAAGAATAAGGTTGTAAGTATTGGAAAATGAGGTAGGATATCGAATTGAGTATAAAATTTGGTTGAAACTTGAATAAAGTAAAATTTAACCCATATGGAATATGAGGTTGTTAAGAGGAAGTCGTTAAGTTCTGTGATTGAATTATAAGGATTTAATTGATTGTAGGTTTGTGTTAAGGGTTGTTCCTAAGCCATTGTCCACTAACGAGGATGCCCAGTGTCCAATAAATAAATTGAAGAAATCTTCTTCTGAATTGGGACCGATGGATCTTCCAGGACAGGTGGGACACCTAATGACTCTTGTAGATTAGTATTCATTGTGGTATCTTTTAAAAATAATCCCTAACTTAACTGTGACATCAGTTGGTAGGATGAGTTCTGAGAATTGTATGACATAGTGACACGTAATGTGTTACGGTACAATTTTGACTTGTTTGTGATTAATGAAAAGACTACCTTTGATTGCTAAATTCTACATGTATCGATGTTATCTATCTTTTCTGCTTCTTCCTAATGCTCGCATTAGTGATGCAACAATTGAACAAGTACTCTCTTGATTTGAGTTACGTAGTGAATCATTCTTCGTGAGTGCCATCGAGGTCATGAACCTCATGATTATTTGGCTAAAGCTCATTTCCTATCATATTGTAGTTAGTTCTTGGTGAACCACTCTTCATCACTCTTTTGCAGATCACACATTATTTTTATAAAGTTAAAACGGTATCCTTTGAGAAAATTTAATTTTCATCACTAAAAGGATTACTCAAAGTAAGATTTATAAGTGATTGATATCAAAATAAAATTGTTTATGAGACGCTTTGGAAACTTAATTATTTCCATAACAAAGAAAACCTTTGTAAATTTATTTTTGATTCTTATTTAAGAATTAAGCATGAAAATGTTTTTATTATAAACATGATGATAAAATTTTGATGAACTGAGTATTGCATCGTTAATCTTGAAATTGTATATAGTTGCGCGCCTACATACAATTTGGAATTAACAATGCAAGGCTGACTAGTAGTCACCATAAAACTGGTTAATAAACACTAAATATTCTTTGAAGATTGTGAAAGATTAAGATTTATGAGATCTGCAAAAAGTACGAAATAGGAACATATTGTTAGGGACACCTACATATGTGCCTGTAGCATCTATTCTTCTGAGTTGAATTTACTCATCTGTGGAATTTGTCTTATTTGACAATTGATATTCCGTTCTTGTCCAATTCTCCCGTAGTGAGATTCTTAGGAAAAGTATATGATTACCGAGTGTTGATACCCGACTGGATGTATTGACGTTCTTATCATTTCTTATGATTTGATTTCATTTGAATGACCTGGGTGACGATCCAAGGAGCTTTCGAATGCGTACTCCAATTTATGAAAACATGGGATATTTCATATTCGTTAAATGTTTTCGTCTGTATCTGATTTGAAATTCTATCGCGTAGATTATACGTTGACCTTGCTCTTTTAATAGTAGTTGTGTCTCCAGATATCCTTGACTTTGTGAAGGATTATGAGTTATTATTAGTCTTTTGAGAAGTTCACATCTTATCGACGGCAATAAAACTGGAAAGTTGGAAATGCCAGTAGAATGGATTGATTGATTATGACTACGACATTGTCTTAATTGATGGGAACTCGAGTAGAATTCCCCTAAATGATAAGATGTTGATTATCAAAAGTGATCTAAATAATTCTTGATGGATGATTTTATCATGCATTTAGACTTAAAAGTATACCGTGAATGGTTATGAACTAGTTATAGATATTGTAATCTAGAAGAACTTAAAATAAATATATTAAAAGATATTTATGTTATCTGAAACCTTAGGAGATATTTGTTGATAAATTACCTGGACTTTTGCCATTAAGGCAAGATTGAATTTGGTATTGATTTTATTCCCGGTGCTGCACTTGCGGCTTGTGCACTGTACGTCAGCACCATCTAAATTAAAGGAATTACCGTACAACTGAGAAAATTGTCGGAGAAAGATTTTATTATACCAAGCCTGTCATCTGGAAGAGCTATGGTGTTATCTTTCCTTATATTAGATTACTGTGGCTGAGTAAATTGACAATCGAAAGCGATATCCATAACTCGAAATGGAAGATTTGTTCGATCATTTACAAGGTTCTAAGTGTATGTTATAAAGATTTGATCCACGGCATGGTTATCATCAACTTCGCATCTGCGAAAAAGATTATCTATTCCAATCACTACATACGGTACTTGTAATGAACATTATGAGTTTCACGTGATGTCGTTTGGATTGACTAATACACATGTAGCATTCATAAAATTGGTGAATCACGTGTGTAGGCTGTAATTTGATAAATTCATGCTTGTGATCATTAAGGATCATTTGTTTGTTTATAAGAATAAGAACGAGTTAATAATTATTTATAGATTGCCCTGAATTGGCCGAACAATGAAAACATGTACCTTAAATATTTAACATAAGACTTAAGACTTAATTCTTTGTATGATTTAACCGTGTGAATAATAGATAATGGAAGCTATATTGACTTTTGAAAGATTAGAACCATTAACGCTTAGGGATTAAAAACTTAATCCTTTACATAAAATGACCATTGGATTAATGACGGTAAGATATATGCATATAGACTCTTCAAAAATTAAGAGCCCTTTTAAGACCTTGGGTTTTACTAAAAAGAAATGGAAATATGTTTTGACAAATGCTTTAACAAAGGATTTTAAAGGGATTATTCCCTTATACACAAACCATTTAACTAAACTTCTGTTTAGGGGTAAATGTTTGTGTATACCTCAAGATAACCTAAGAAGGATTGAGGAAATCATTTAAACCATAACTTGAAATTTGAAACGATAATTTCTGCTTTTTAACTAAGAAAACTTTGACCAAAGTATAAACAAGGTTTTTCGAACATTTACGAAATCTTATTAAATATTTTCGATAATTCAACAAAAATCTTGTTAATTAAATTCAAATTATTTTTGAACATTTTATATAATTGGTCGAACTAAGAAATTTAAAACTTTTACGTTTACGCTTCATAAAAATTAACTAATAATTATTTAATTAATTATAATAATTATCGACGCTTTAGACGCCGGATTGAGAAAAACTGATAAAAATGATAGTTGAGACGAAACTGAAACATAAAGAATATGAAGAAAGAATTTTGAATAAATAAAGTTATGATATTTATTTCATCAGGAGAAAGTGAACGCAATTACTGACGCTTAATATAGAAAGAATATTTGAGTAAATTGTGGACATGATACTTATATCATCATGTGAAGTGAATATAGATACCGACGCATTATGTATAAAAGATAAAGAACCAGTTAGGACGTGTTCCTTAATAATGAAGGTGCAGAATAAATTGCCGAACGATATAAAAATAAACAATGTTTGTAAAAAAAAAGGATAATATAAATAGTGAAGGGTTTCACGGCTAATGTGAACCAACAGATTTGAGAAGCCAATGGCGTTAAATATTTTAAAGACCACATGTGATTGTCTAAATATGGAGGATTGTGAGATATAGTTATGTTGGAATTTGTAAGTATAAGTATTATATGTATGTCATTTTATGACTAAAAGTATCTTTGTCTGAAGAAGTTGTACTAATGGCAATTATGAAGGCAGACATCGCCTCATACATTAGTAAACGTCTAGCTATTGCAAAGGTCATCATCTGAATTTGATTCGATTTGGGTCATCGTCGACAGACTGACCAAATCTGCTAATATCATTCTCGTTAATGATAAATGCAAAAGAGTTATGTAAACGTAGCATGCCTGTATCGATCATCTATATCAAGATCCTCGCTTCGCATCGAATTTCTAGAGATTTGCTCAGAAATCATTGAGAACGAACCTTGATGAGAGTACTATGTACCACCCCAAATCGAAGGGACGAGGTAAAGTAACGATACAAAGTAATATAAGTACTGTTTTATGTTTGAATGATTGACCTTTGGTAATAGACCGTATAATCGTTTTCCTTTGGAGAGATTATCATTGATAATCATCGTATTAGGATCGAGATCGAATCTTGTTAAGATTTAGAAATTAGAGCATCTGTAAGCAGGAGTTGAGATGAAGACACCCGACATACACCCATTGTGAGTTGGACATGTCTTTTAAATTTAAGGTTTCCTATGATGGCGAACCTATCCTTGCAAAATACCCGACCCGCGAGATCTGAAATGATTGTTGAAATTAGGATTTGATTATTAACTGCCGATAGTGGGCAAGAGGTTATGTGAATGTGAAATGTAGACCTTGAAGTGCCAAATGGGTAGCGAAGTTATGCCACAATTTTTAACCTTGGAAATATGAATTCATGATCTGACAAATCATGGGATATAAGTCCCCGTTGTATGGGACCATTGAAATGATGTAAAAGTTGGGATTGAAAGACATATAAGCTGGATCTACCCTAGGACTTCAAGAACTGCGTGAATTCTGTTTCGTAAATCGAACTTGATAAAATATCTATCAAGTGAAAATCTGATTGTTCCTTAGTAAAGCTTAGATCGGCGAAAAGTTGCATTCATCAGAAACCCATGAACATCATGGATAGAGAAAGTAAGTCAACATTAAGCCTGATCTTATTCCCGTAGTTATGTATGATGAAACTCGCATATTATAATGAATTACACTTGTGAGAAAAGACCGAATGTGGAGGAAATACCCACATGGCTTTAACTCTATAGGAAGCGAGTAGTAAGATGATCTTTGAGGACAAAGATCCTGTTTAGGGGTAAATGCTGTGACAATCCGTCAATTTACGATTGATATTTTATTCTCAAATATTATTTGAAAATATTATTTTAATGATACAATATGAACTCACATATTTTTGGGAAGAAATTTGGATTTACGTCTTGAAGTAGCATCGACTACGTCTAAACTGGAGGGTTTAACGTTACGTGCTTACGTTTACATACACCGTCCTTGGTGACAGTCCGACATTTCAGAAAATAAATTTATCCGTGAATATTATTTTGGAGTTTTAAATTTGTGTTGGTTCATAAACTCACAAATTTACGAGAAGAGATTAGGACTTACAATTTTATTTTAACGTCCTTTACGACTAAACCGGAAACCTTAGGATTACGTATTTACGTTTTCGAACTCCGTTTTTGATGAGACAATTTTTATTGGATCGTTTTGTGACGTTGATTCATAATTTATAAAAACGTTTTTCGTAAAACGACCCGAGGGCACGCAAATCGAGGAAACTAGAATCGAGGAATACCCGTAAATTAGTGAGGTGGGACAAAATACATTATCCCACCCCACTAATATACATGGGGCGGCCAAAACACACCAACACAAGTGATGTGTCACAACTTTAGCAAGTTTATAACACTTGTCCCTCCTAGCTTACATCTTAAGCTAACACATTCCACTACTTCTCAAAACTAGCTACTAGTTTTGTCATTTCACCATCTCATACATGCAAAATCCTCCAAAAACTCTCTCATCCCACTTCATCTTGCCGTCCCATATTCATCATCCAACACCATTTGATCTAAATTTCACCATAAAATCTCATGTTATTCATATACATGTTGATGCCCTTTTGAAGCCCTATTGATTGGTGGTGCTTATAACATCCAAGGAGGAGTTTTCATGGAGTAGGAGGGCTGATTTTCCACAAGGTTCTCATGAAGAATGATGGTCTTGAAGATGGTCTTGGTGCATCACAAGTTTCCCCATCAAAAATCCATGTTTTGATCAACCCATCATCATGGTGGTATAAAGATTGTCCTCCTCATCTTCTTGTTATTTTGATTATGTAAACATGTATTTTATTTCCTATTGTATATATTTATGATGATTATATGATGATAAAAATGTTATGTGGGGATTTGTTGTTGATAATCATGGATAAAAAGATGAAAAACTATAAGTAAAAGTGGGTAAATCTTGTTTAAATGATAGGCTGTATAAAAACAGTAAAGAACCATATGGGAAACTGATAAAATGAGGAAGTAGAATCCATTTACAGTAAGCTATGGGTCTTGTACATATGTGAGAGTTGGCCATGCAATGGAATCAAAATAATGAGTAAGATATGATCAAAACAAGCTTAGGGTATAAATCTGAGGTTACTGTTTTGGACGATTTTTAGAAAATACTTACAGGATGATTCAACAGTAGCTATAGAAGAGTTAAATGTAACAAATATCATTTAGTTTATGTGATAAAAATTTGAGCTTCTATCTCCATGTAGAACTCAAGATATGGCAGTTTTGGTGAAAGTGAAGATAAAAATCAGATTTTTGGAAATTAAAGAATAATACTATTATATAAGCACTCAAATTTTAATAGTATAAAATATAAATTAAAACCCACTAACTCATGAATTCAATTTATATAAATATATAAAATGATAAATAAGTGTATAAATTATAAAAATGGTAACTTGTTAAGTTTTATAAGTTATAAAACTTTAAACATGATTTTTACGACTTTTTCGGCTATTGCCGTAAAATTAACGTTTTTGTTAAATAAAACTTAGATGGTTGGACCCGTCTAATGAAAACTTTATAAAACTTATATACTGATATATAGACATGTATAACAAGTAAAAACCAATAAAACCCGAACTCTAGGGCATACGGACATTAACGAGCTAAGTAAACATATTGGACTAATACTTGGGCTAATAATTGGACTAAATAAGATAAACACCCATAAAAAGAACTTAGAACTTATTGGACTTAACCCATTTGGGCCCAACTTGAAAGTCTAAATACTGATAATATAAGTATGAAATGGATTAATACAAGTTAATAAACTTATAATAGGCTTATTGGACCTAAAACACGTAAATAGGTAAAACTAGTAAACTAGTATAGAAGTTATCGACATATAACACTAAAATGAGTAAACGAGAATATGTAAACCCACTTGATCATCATATATATATAATCATCATATGTATACATAATTGTTATTTTTATAAAGTCATTGGACAAACGTCTAAGACCGATTATTATTTGTCTAGGTTTCCGTGATTGAAGCACGTACCGTACGACCGAATTGCCGATAACCCGCCTTCCCACATCAACGTGAGTTCATAGCCTCACACTCTTTTAAATGTTTTTATAAATGTTTTATAAACCCGCGGGGGAGATAACATGTTAGTTTTATAAAATAGGACACCATTTGTCCCGGTTGGTTGTTTATTGATTTTGGACCCGAATGATTGAATGACCCGATTGTATGACCCGATAAATGATTAATGGACCCGATAGATGAAATAAAATGGATTATTAAAGTTAGGTTATGTCACTAAAAGTCCCATTAGCATGAATTGTGAATTACCGGGAGTTGGTAGACGCTTATGCATTTAATAGTACTATTTGGGGACGATCACCCCAGTTCGCGCCTTGACGGTTGATCCCCGTCGTGCCACATTGATTGGTAAGCGAATTTATGTATGAGAAGATTTCCATAGCGTGACCTTTGTGACGACACGCTACTTTAGATGGGCAAAATTGGTATCGGGTTAGCTACCCGTTTTGGTTTAGTAAGGTAACAATGTCATGCGGCTTATAATAATCCAAAAACTAACGAAATACTATTAGACGCTTCGAATTACGATGTATTGCCTGACTAGCAATACAGGGTCATACTATTGATATTATGTTTGTGTTTTGTTTTTTATAACCATATTCATATAACGGTTTTTATTTTCATACAACGTTATAAGACGTATTGTATGATGTTTTTACGACATTGGCTCGTATAATAATTTTTAAGGCAAATGCCTATATTATGATTTTCGATAAGAATTTGTATAAAATGACTTTGGCTATTTTATGGCCTATTACAAAGATTTGTATAAAATGATTTTGGCTATTTTACGGCCTATTACAATGAATTGTACGAATTGATTTTTGGTACTAATTTTATACCAAAGTTATATTGATGGAATTTAATAAACTCTAGGAATTCACTCGGCGTTATCGCTGACCTTTTCTTTTAACATGTTTTATCTCAGGTACTTGAAGGTAATTCTCGGGAAGACAACAAGAATTCATGGCCCGCACTTAAACAATATTTTCCATTCAAACACTTTGTAAAACTTTGTATGAATTAATATGACTTGGGACCGATGTAACTTTGATATTTATGAATGGAAATGATTTATTATTAAACGACGCGATTTTTATGCGTTGTCTATGATGTGAGTAATGTGCTATCCCGTAACACCAACGAGTCTTCCGCTGTATTGAGTTGTATAAATTTGGGGGTGTTACAGAACCTACTGTCGTGGTCCTCTAAACGTCAGGAGACGTTGTCTCGTTCTAGTGCAGAAGCAGAATACAGAGGGGTTGCATATGCCGTTGCTGAGACATCTTGGATTCGCAACCTCCTCCGTGAGTTACACACACCTCTTTCTACAGCCACATTGGTCTATTGCGATAATATTAGTGTCGTATACATGTCCGCTAATCCGGTGCAACATCAACGCACAAAGCACATTGAGATTGACATTCACTTTGTCCATGACAAAGTTGCTGTTGGCCATGTACGTGTTCTTCATGTCCCTTCCCGTTTTCAGTATGCAGACATATTTACGAAGGGTCTTCCTTACCAGTTATTTGTGTATTTTCGGTCCAGTTTGAGCGTCCGAAGATCTCCCGCTTCAACTGCGGGGGCGTATTAGCAGTCTATATTTCCATGTATCATTATTTGCATTGTATTATCTCTGTATTATTTGATCACAGCCCATAGGCCTTGAGGCTCATTGTATAGGAGAAGTAGGGCAACATCGATGTATTGTAGCTATATATTAAGGTCATGATATGAATGAAAGAGCAAGGGGAATCTGACCATCTTTTAGTTCACACTCATTTACAAAATTTATAACTCTTTGAGTTGTGTTTAGTTGGATGGAAAACAACATGTTTTTTAGAAAACAAAGAAAACAAAAATCATGTTAAAATCAACGTTTTCCAAAAA
The DNA here is from genome assembly GCA_025667525.1 of Glebionis coronaria. Classification (NCBI taxonomy): domain Eukaryota; kingdom Viridiplantae; phylum Streptophyta; class Magnoliopsida; order Asterales; family Asteraceae; genus Glebionis; species Glebionis coronaria. Next base: position 580,957,534 of record CM046879.1, read on the forward strand.
AATTCTTTAGAAAACACAAAATTCTTATTTTGCCATTTTATACACAAGAAAACAACTTTTATTTGTTTTTCATGTTTTTCTTTTAACACATCATATCTATTTTTCCGTTATTTTATTAATAACACTCGGACCAAACACTAACACCCTCTCACCATAATAATGAATATATTTTTTCGACCTTTTACGTTTTTTTTCGATATTTTACGTTTTTTTCAGTATTTTTACATTTACATCTGATTTTTAAGTTTTCGTCCGTATACTAACATTTTCGTCAATATTTTTACGTTTTCGTCCGTTTTTTCTACGTTTTAGTCAATATATTTACGTTTTTGTCAGTATTTTAACGTTTTCGTCTTTTATACGTTTTAATCGGTATCTTTACGCTTTTGTCAGTATTTTAATTGGTTAGTTTATGATAAATGTGTTCGTGTTTCAAAAATATTTCTATAATGTTAAAAAAATGCATAAAAATGTAGATAAAAAACACGAACACTTGAGCATGTTTTCTAGTTTTGCAAAATGGAAAAAAAAAATACATGGTTCTCTAACTAAACGTGTTTTTCAAAATTTTAAATGTTTTGTAAAAATAGAAATCCTTTTTTTTCTACAAAACAGAAAATAAAAAATAATGAAAAAATGTTTTCCGATTAAACGCGTATTTTTCTATGTTTTTTTTTGTGTGATTTGAGTTTTTTTTTAATATTTAGGATACATGCTAATTCCCTTTACGCGAAAAAAAAAGTATGACATTTGTTATATGGACGACGTGAGCATTTGGTCGCATATGTATTAAGAATTTATATCACTATTTTAATGCCATGCTTCTTATACCATATCATCAAAACTAATATTATAATCAATCAAAACATATCTATTTTTATTTGATAAGGTGAGAGATATTGCCCTTTTAAAATGTCTAAAAACCAAAATACAAGTGGTTGAAGTAGAGAACTAGAGATTATTGATTAAGTCGTTTGGTCAGCTAATCATCATTATTAATAAGCTAAGAGTGGGGAGCAATGGCTTTTGGAGGGTTGGTAGCCTTTTGCCGCCACCTAATCTTTGGCGTACTGTCTCCCGTCTCGCTTTAACTCGTCCAACCAGCGTCAACGAAAAATAATTTTTTTTTAAAATTGAAATAAGGTATTCTTTGGGAGGGGATTTTAAAAAAAATAATTAAAAATCTAGCCCAAAATTAGCCGTTAGGAGGGGCTAAAATGCAATTTAAAAAAAAAATTAAAAACTAGTCGTTTGAGAGCTAAAATGCAATTTTTTTTTAAAAAAAAAAGTTTCAAGAAAAACCCCTAAATCGTTCTATAAATTAAACCTCAAACCTTTTACATTTCATATCTCATATCTATCTATTACTCTTAATTTTTTCATCACATGGATCCTTCCCAAAACACCGTCGACGAATACGAAAAATATTTCGGTAACACTCATGAACGTTACACTCGAGGCTTAGCGGAGTATGAGACATTTGTTGATATGTGTAACCAAGGAGCCGATGGATAGGGTTCAGGGCATACGAGGACATACATACCTCGTGATCGAGAAGACGCGAGTCGAAGATTGCTAAGTGACTACTTTGGCGACACCGAAAATCCTGTAAAATATACGGAAGAGAAATTCATGCGAAGATATCATATGAGTTCAAGGCTTTTTAGAAAAATTGTCAATGATATTTTAAATCATAATGCCGACCCTCTTCCCGAATTCTTTTCTTATTTTTGCACCGGGCTGGATGCTACCGGTCGGGATAGTATTCACCACGTTCTAAAAATCACTTCGGCATTTCGTCAATTGGCGTATGGGTCATTACCGATGCATTTGACGAGTATTTGCAAATTGTCGAACGCACTGCTAGAGAATGTTTGCTTCATTTTACTAAATGCATTTATGACTTATATGTTAAAACATATTTAAGAAAACCTACTCCCGCGGATATAGAAAAAATATATGCATTGCACACTCAGAAACATGGACTCCCAAAAATGCTCGGGAATATTGATTGCATGCACTGGGATTGAAGAAATTGTCCTAAGGCTTTACAAGCTCAATTTAAAAGGCAAGATCATAAATATCCAACTCTTATGTTAGAAGCAGTGGCGGATCAACAGTTGAGATTCTGGCATCATACTTTGGTGTTCCTGGGGCAAACAATGATCTAAATGTCTTATATGGTTCACCTTTATTTGATGATGAGTTAGCCGATAAGGGTCCAGATACTCCATTTGAGGTAAACGAAAAAACATACAAAAAGGGTTATTATTTAGTTGACGGTATTTATCCCGAGTGGTCTACTTTTGTGAAAACATTTTCTGTTTCAATGGATGAAAAAACATTGCGGTTTAAAAGAGTTCAAAAAGGTGCTAGAAAAGATATCGAACGCGCTTTCGGTGTCTTACAAGGTCGTTGGGGAATTATACGACAACCCGCTCGTGCTTATGAAATTAACCACTTGAAACGAATCATGTATTGTTGTATCATGTTACATAACATGATATTGGAAGACGAAGGATTTGCATTGAAATGTTTATGTGGATCCTCAACCGAATATTTTTCGAAGTTGGGTCGAAAAGTGTGATATACATGAGAGGAAAACTAAAGAAATTCGAGATCGAAGAGTGCACAACGAGCTTCGAGCCGATCTTGTGGAGCATTTGGGCCGTAATCATTAACTTGTTATGTTTTTTAGTGTATTGTTTTTTATTGTAATGTTTTTATTATGTAATGTTTTTTTAATTTAATAAAGTTTTTATTTAACTTATTTATTGAAAAAAATAATAGTTATTGTTTTCGTTGGCACCAGAAAATTTGGTGCCAACTGTTACCTCTGAAATGTGGTGCCAACAGGATTCTGGTGCCAAAACCCCAAAATCCTACGTGACATCTTTGGCACCAGATTCTAATGCCAACGGCTCCCAGCACTCTAAAAGTCGAAAAAATTACGGTCTGTTTGTCGAATAGTAGTGGTGAGGATTAAGAGCGTCGATTAGGTTTCCGTGAACCACCGAAAACACATTTGGGTTTAAAAATCGGTTTTTATTCGATTTGTTCGGTTCAAAAATCAATTTTTTCAACCATCGCTAATAGTAAAAAACGTAAGGTTTCTGTAAACCATTGAAAACACTCTTGGGTCCCACCTTTCTCCAAAAAAAGGGCTCGCACAAGCGGTGGAGCATGTGGTTTAATTGGATGTAAAGCGGGGAATTTTATCCGGGCGGGTTGTGAGCAAATTAGTTTTATTTAAAACTGGATCGGTTTTTAAGTCGATTTAGTTTTAGTCAACCGGCTAACAAACGAGTTTTTGTTAAATATTTACCAAATTTTAGTTAGATTGGATCGATCTTAACCGATTTTCAATATGATCATATCGGTTTAACCGATTTTTAACTAGATTGGTTTGGTTTTAGTCGATTTTTCACCGGTATTTAAACTGGTCTTGACTATTTTATTAAACCGGTTACAAACCACCGAATTTTTTTGAGAAAGAAAACCAGTCTTCATCTTTTTTGGTCAAATTATGAATCGATTTTTTACCACCCGTATATGTAACCATGTCAAATATGTAGTGTAAATACTTCTGAGTTTATTTATTATTTTATTTTTTTGAAAGAAATGTAAATACTTTACAGTGTTCACACTTTCTTAACATTTTTCATAATAAGCCCATTGTTACTTGTCAACTGTATTGGACCAAATGAAACGGGCTTAGAAAAAGATGAATTGAGGCTGACCCATTAGAAATATAGCAAGCTAGGTTTGACATGGTCCAAACTTTGTGCACCTAGTTCAAGCAATAAATTTAGGTAATAAAAAATGTAAAGATGACAACATCATGTGCAATATAATGAGGACACTATTGTGACATTTTGGCATTTTGCAAGTATCTCAAGTCTCAACAACCATAGATAACTCTTTTAAACGTCTACTTAATCATAATACCATATTCGAAAATTTATATACACTCTCAACAAGGGCATATCCCCGTAGGAGTGACACTCAGAACACATATCGATGGAATCGGACATACTGACCGTTTGTCTTCCATCGTTATGTGTTCTCAGGTCACCCCTGTGGAGCACTCTGTTTGATTTCAAGTCGGTTTTGCGTATGTTGGTTATAGCTATACGGCTAAATAGGTATATCGTTAGAGGTGATTTTTACGCCACTAAAATTGATTGGTACACCACCACTTACTACAATGGTAGAATGTCACAATTTTCGTGGTGTACTCATCAATTTTGGTTGTCTACAAATTACTTCACATTTATGTAACATAAGATCTTATGATCAACTTTTTTAACTTGATGTGTTCGTATTCTTTTCTTATTTAAGTGTCACTAAGTGAGGTTTTTGCTTAATTTTATGCATGTGCGTATTATAATAGGGTGTTGCACGATTTTCCTTTATGATTATTATCATCAAAGTTGTCTTACATTACGTAAAAATTGGTGTTGCACGTATCGTGAAAAGTTTTATTTTTTAACAAATTTATCTTTCGTGAGCTAAAATCGGGTGTATCCCGTGTCACACCCAGCTCCCATATGGGTACGCTCCTGCGTATGAGCCTATTTGAGTTTGTAAAGAATCAATAGGTAAAAATTTAATGCCTTAGTTTAGTTTTTTGCGATGTGTGTTTAGGTGTCATGTAATTTGTGATTTGGGTTTTAAACTTCAAATTATAAAACACAGGTGATTTTTCGTAGCGTAAATTCAAACACTTAGAAAAAAAAATTTGAAACAAAAATCGTCAAAATTATATATACAAATCAGCCTTATTTAACGATAACAGCTTACGAGATTTTTAAATTTTTAGTAAAGATAACACAAGTATCTTTTTCTTCCATCTTAATTGAAAAATGAGTGACTTAATTGTTCCGCTTGATAAATTCAAAGGCTATTAACTGATAAATAGCAGAAATGTTAAGTAAAACAGTAAAGCTATGTATTTTGTAATGGTAAGTGACCCCCTTTCAACCGGAAGGTCTTGAGTTCAAACCACTACAAGATGTTTGTCTTTTTTAATCAGCTTAATCAGCTTGCTATGATAGTTATAAAAAAAAAAAGACTTTACACATAATAGCCAGTTCAATCATTGTTTTAAATTTTTTTTTAGTATTATAAATAAAAACATACGGTAAAAAAATGTTTGCAAAATGATAACGAAAATGTTACTACTAAATACTAATATACCTTTGACTAAAAGATGTATTAAGGTAATAGTTAAAAAAAGAAATTCCTCGAATCTTTTATTTTTTACAGTTTAACCCGCAAAATAAAAACGAAAACTTGCATCATTTTTTAGTCCTCAAATACTTAGATATATTTGAAAAGGAAAATCACGCAAAATAAATACAAAAACTTTCATTATTTCTTAGTGATATATATTTGAAGATGAAAACAAATATTATGAAAAACTTTTAAGAAATGAATACAAAAATGTAGTTTCCTAACGTTGTTATACCGTAACGATTAAGTACACTGCCTAAAGATTGTAAATTTTTATTAAGAAGACTCTTTGCTAACCCGCATTAACTAGTAGGGTGGCAGTAGGTTTTTCTCTTTAAATGTATTGAGCCGCTGAGCCATGGACTTTTAAAGAGGCAAGATCTCTTGGTTTCGAGCTAGTGCCTAGTGGCGCTCTTTTTGTTTCGTGGTGCGATTCATTATATACAAAGATTACCTGATCCACAACTGTCTCTGTCTTGTTTATTGGTTCGTGCTATTCGTGACCTTTTCGGACCAAGTTCTTCGAACCTTCACCTAATTCTTTGGGATCTTGGGTCTTCTCGAACATATACACGAACAATATCTCGCGTCCCCGTATCTTTATCTATGGTTGACATCTTTTGTTGCCAATAAATTTAATTTATGTATCTAGTCAAATAAAAAGAATAAATTACTTATATTAATTATAAATAGCATAAATGTAAAATATAGTAATGAAGATTTATGCTAACTAGTGGTAAGCGAATTCTTGTTCAACCGGGAGGTCTCGAGTTCGAACCACTACTAAGTGTATATCTTTTTAATTAGTCGTTGCTGTTTTTTTATAATATTAAAAATAAAAGAGTTTTGCTAACAGCAGTCTTAAATGGTTTTTTTAAGGTTTGTTATTTGTATAAAATTACATTTAATAAACTTATTATTTTTATATTTATATACATTTAAATATTACAATTATGAAAAGTGTAATTAAACATAAAATGATTTATCATAATTAAATGTTGAATTAATTATGTAATTTAAACATGATAAGTTTTATGCTAATTAAATGTTTAATTTTCACATATAGTAATCTTAAAAACAATCATAGGTTGCTGTTAGCAAAAATTTAAAATAAAAACATACTTTAAAAAAAAGTTGGAAAATGAGAACAAGAATGGTACAGATATACGTTTTGAGTGGAAAATACTTTCTGCGTTTTTTAGTCCTCAAATAATTAGTGACATATATTTGAAAGGAAAACAAGGCAAAATTAAAAAAAAAAACTTTCATCATTACTTAGTCGGTTAATTCTCAAATAGTTTGAGAAAGAAAACAAATATAATGAAAAACGTTTAGAAATAAATAACGTACAACGTGTAGCGAAATGTAGTTTCCTAACGTTGTTACAACGCACGACTTATCACAATTTTTTGTGATATTGCTTCGGATAATATTATGTATGGTTCACATCTTTGGTTACCAAAAATTTTAATTTATGTATCGCTAGTTAACGAAAAGGAATAACTTACTTTTGTAGATGTCATAGGTGTGTCGTGAAAAACTAATAGGCTATTAACTTAAAAATAATAGACATATGAAACCATAAGTCTTTTAATTTCATAGTGGTAAACAAATCATGTTTCAACCAAAATGTCACGAGTTAGAACCACTATGAAGTTGTTTGTGTTTTTATTTAATCGCTGCTATGGTAGTTATATTAAAAAATATTATATTAAATTTGAATTAAGATAAATGTCCAAATAACAGCAAAGTAAGCACAGTCCACTGATAAATATTTTCTCATTCGCCAGTTTTATCTTTGTCGACTATTTTTTAACATCATTAACAACACAAAAGTTTGTAAAATGAGAACTAAAATGTTACAAATATACCTTTGACTAGAAAATGTAATAGCATATACCATTAAGTTAATAGTTAAAAAAAACATTCCTCGATCTTTCATTATTTTACAGTTAATTCGCAAAATAAAAACAAAAACTTTCATCAAAAAAAAACAATGCAAAATAAAAAACAGAAAAACTTTCAACGTAATGCTCCAAGTCTTTTATGACTTGGTGTATTTAATACAATTAAATGTTTATACTAAAAAGCTTTTTCAAAAGTTAACACTTCAATGCAAAAGTTTTTGTAATAGCTTTTCCATCATTAATGTATATGTAAAATGAAATTTTGACACACACACAAAGGCTTTTTTATAAATGCTTCAAACACTTTCGAGTTTTAAAAGTGGTTTTAGTAAAAGTCATCTTCAAAGCTATTACCACAATAGAATAAGTCATATGAATAACTTGTTGACATAGTAAAAAGCTATTGCTCAAGTTGTCATTGCATATGCTTTTAGTCGATTAGTCCTCAAAACAGTTGGTGATATATATTTGAATCTGAAAACAAATATTATGGGTATGTTTGATAATTTTAGAAGCGAGAGTGGTTTGTTAGAGTTGGATTTTGGATGCTAGAGTATTTAGTTTGAGTTTATTTTTATATGTTATTTTAACTAGCATGTCATTTATAAACTTATTTTTTTAACAAGTTTTTTAAGTTCTGTCAGTCAAACGAAACTTATTTTTATTAGTAACTTACTTTTTGAAAAACAATTAATTCATGTTACGATAAGCTCTGATAAACTCAATCGTCAAACATCTTATGACTAACGTTTAACAAATACTGTAAATAACATATAACATGTAACGAAATATAATTTCTACATGTTGGGTATTATTTGTGTTAGGACGAAACTCGATAAAAATTGGTTGTACGCATTTAAAATATATAAACAAGAGTACACATATATTTTTATAAACCTTAGCTTTTATATATCTTTTATATAATAAAAGAATTAGATTATTTGAGAATTTTAGTAAAAAGTGGAGGTTGTATAAAAAATAATTAGACCAATCAAATAATTTGATTTTGACACATAAGCAAAATTGAGCAATGTGATTGGTGGAAAAAATCAAAATTGAATTCAATTTTGTCAAAATTAAAAATTTTGGTGGAGGAATTTGATAAAAACACACAAAGATATGTGTGTCAAATTTGTGAAAATAAAAACTTAAAAAAGTAGAAGGGGATAAATAATACTTTAGTGGTTGAATTTTAATAAATTATATGGATTTAAATGTAAACTTATTATTCTCCATATTTTTTTGAAATTTTATAAAAGAAACAAAATACCCTCTTAAACTTTATATCTTCTATACTTTATATTTTTAAAATACAACATATATGTTATATTAAAAAATAAACAAATCACTTGATTATAAATATTCAAATAAAAACACAAATTATTGTCTATTTCTATTTTGACATTTAATAAAAACAGCAATACAACGTACATAAATTATTACTATTAATATGAATATAAATATCAAAATAAACGCACGACTTCAGACAGCGATGTGAGATGAAAATAAATAGATGGGTCCTCCTATTAATACCCCCTAAAGTAAAAAAAAAATACATTTTTTTGTACTTTTTGTCTCTTTGTCCCCACAGTTTCCAGTCCTGTATTGTTTTTTTTATCAGTTTCGGTTCCGTATGGGATTCTTCATAATACAACAATATATATAATTTTCAAGGTCGTTATGTGTTACTAAACACATAATGTCTAGAAAATGATAGTTAATATTTCAGTTAATAAAGTCAAATTTGTGCAATAAATATTTATACAAAATATCAATTAATATTATCATAGAATGAAGAATCATGTAAAACTCATGGGTCAATGTCCATCGTAACTATTTAAGTGTTAAAAATTTAATGTTGTTTTATAACATAATACGAAGTATTATGTTATAAATCGTGTACGTGTAAGGTTGATGTAAATAGTTTCTTAATTAATAATTAAGATATAATTATTTAGAATAAAAATACCGAAAGTAAAAAGAGTATGAAATACGAAAAATAAAAATTAAGATGTGTTAATATTAATTTACACGATGCACAATAAAACAATAATATAATCAAACATATAAACATTATATGTATTTAAAAAAACATATATAATATTACATAAAGTCAAAATAACAAAATTATTACTTAATATATCTTTTATGTCCAAGTCTCGTCGTGCACGAGCATTATAACTAGTGAGTTGAATAGAAAAAGCATAAAAAAGTAAAAAAAAGAAAAGGTTAATAACTTAGACACGTGTAAAAAAATATAAGTAAGTTGATCAGTTGACAAAAAATACTCACCTCTTTTTGAAACTTAAAAAATTTATGTTTTAATTAAGAACCAAAAGATTGGATAGTATTTACTTTTGTTTTTATTCTTTTAAATATATATTTTTAATAAAAATATGTCTGATCAACTTTTGTACAGTTACGTTTTAACACAAATAAACTTATCATATAGGCTTTTAAAGATAATTTGTGTTTCTTATAGTACGTCGCAAATAAATATTATGTTCGTCTTGATGAAACCTAGTTCTCCATCATGTGCGAATTCATATTTTTGTACATTTTTTAAAGATTTTTTTTCATTGATATAGTGTGATGTGTTAATCTTATAAACTTTTTTTATAAGTTTATCATAATAGATACTCTTAACACATTAATAAGCTTAATCTTAAGAGGGTCAGCATCCTCCCTGATCCATTAGTAGCTCCATCATTACTCGCGATATAAATTAAAATATGGTTCGTTAAAATTATATAAAAGTTCTCATCAAATAAAAATAATTGTGTGTTTTCCTTTGACAAGGATCACACAATTATTTTATTAAACCACATTCTTGTGATATATATGCTTCGGATGATATCTTTGTCCATGGTCACATCTTTAATTAGAGTAATAAATTTAATTTCTGTATCTAGTCACCATAAAATAACAACTTACGTGTCATCATCATGGGTTGTTGTGTGTGGAAAGATTCAAGGCAAAAATTTTAAATGCTCGTTTTATAAGGGTAAATTCTTTAAATACTCTTAAAAGCATTCGAGACATCTTTTTATCATGTGGTGACACGTAGCCGACACAGTTACAGGATGCCTCGGGTGCTTCAGATGTCTCGGGACACATATCAAACTATGATCCCAAGATGTCTCGAAGGCTTCGAATGCCTCGAGATAGATTAGATGCCTCGAATATCTTAGGGTATTTTCACTCACAACTTTTATTTTGAGGGTATATAAAGAAGTAGCTCAAAATTCAAAGGTTGTCATATTATAAATAACAGAAATGTAAAATGAAACATTGACGCTTCCTTCTTCATTATGGTAAGCGAATTCTGTTTCAACCACAAGGTCCCGAGTTCGAACCATTATTAAGAATTTGGCTTTTTTATAATAGGCACATCAAGACTGTTAAATTAATATAAGTATTACTTCTTTTGTGTTATAATTATAGTTTATCGATAAAAAATATGTATTTTATAAAAAACATAGTTTTTTTAGTTTTTTTTTTCTCATAATGATAATTTTACTTTTAATCAATTAATTTATAATTCTTTTTTATTATTTGTAATAATACTTTCAAATAAAAGTGATATACTAAATTTATTTTATATATTTTTTATTTTAAAAAATAACCACTAATTTAAAAACCATTAATTTAAAAATGTCCAAAAATAATAATTTTAGAACGAATGAAGTAAAATAAAGGATAACTTAAGCTTTGTCCAATGGTAAATACTCTCATGCAAATATATTTTTTTCTTTTTTAATATTGCATATTTTTTTTTCTTAACTGTATTATAAAAAAATTACAAAATGAGACACATAATATTGCTTATGTACTCTTAAAAAATCAAAATATCATCTACCACTAAATCATTAGTCTAAATATCAGTATTTTTCAGTTAAAACCCATGAAATGAAAATAAATCTTTTCTATTATTTTCTAAAGTTTTGCTAATGAAAGCTTTAAAAGCTCTGATTAAGAGAATAAATTTATTACAAAGTTATCAATAAATTATTATGATTAGATATCAATTCTGAAAAAAATGAATACAATCCATAAAAATCAAGACGCACAACAAATATTTGATTTTGATAGGTTGATTGTAATAAAAATATGTCTCTTAAACATATTTTAAAGGCTGTCATTAATAAAACTCTATTTTTTAAAGCTAAGGGAACAGTGACGGCTACATAGGCTGCTAAAGCCTTTAGCGTCAAAATTACCAGTCAAGGCCAACAAATTTTTTGATTTTTTTTTTAAATTAAGGTATATGTGGTCACATAATAGTATTTTTTTTTATATTTTTTGTACCACTTTTTATTTAGCTTACCACGCTCATATACAATTAATTTTACTTAACGATTAATACTTTATAAAGTGTTTAACTTTTAAAAAGATAACACAAGTATTTTTCTTTCATCTCAACTCGATATTTGATTTTATTTATTGAACCAAATGCTTTCTTATGCTTCGGAACGGCTCCATATATTTATCTATGGTTTTCACTTTTCACATCTTTAATTACTAAGAGTAGGGGAGTGGTGGTTTGGTTCGACCGCGCCAGAAAACAGAACCGCGCATTATTTCGCGTTTTCGCGTCAAAGGCCAGGCGTCATCCGGACCAACCCACGCGGTTGGAAATTTTATTTATTTATTTATTTTACTGTGTTCTGTAGGTTCTGGGAGGCACAGTGAAGAAGAAGGAGGCAAGGAGGAAAGTAGGTTATGTGTTAGGTTTTAGGTTTTAGGGTGGGTATTTTGTTTGGCCTAATATTTATAAATAATCCCAATAATGTGTTAAAGGTTTTTTTCTCATATTTTTATGCATATATATTTTTAAGTGTTTTTTAATGTTTGTTATTTTTTTAAAATATTTTTTCGAGTGTAATTTTAATTTTAAGTATTGTTTGTAATTCGGATTAATAATATGTATTTTAAGTTATAAAAAAAAATTCGAATGACACCAGAATTTCCATGGCATACCACTCCCCTTGAAAACTGGTACCATATCAATTCTGGTGTCAAAGCCCACTTTACTGACGTGACAGTACTTTTGTCAACGACACCAACCGTTCTCTGTGTTCTAATAATATAATTTTTTTTATCTAGTCAACAAAAAAAATGACTTATTTAAGTAGCACATATATATGGAGATGTTGTGTGTGAAAAAATTGAAAAGCCATTATTAACAATGTTTTAAAATCCAGGCTTTAAATCGACCCGATCGAGTTATCGGGTCCGGGTCAATCCAATTTAAAAAAAATAATTTTTTTTTATATTTTTAATAATTAACAAAAGTTATATATAAAATCCATAAAAACTTTCGTATATTGAAGATATAAGTTGTTTACCAACTAATATAATATGTAAAAATAAAATTCCGTCGTAAATACGTTAATTTTACGTATTTTTTTCAGAAAAAAACCCGAAAAAAGCAAAGCTCGGCCGGTTCTCAAGAACCGGGTTGACCCGGGTCACCTCAAGCCCGGCGAGTCAAGCCGGGTTTCGAAAATGTGAAACCCGGATCAATATGACCGTTTCTTCGATCGGAACTGGTTCAACCGGTTGACCTAGCCGGGTCGACCCGGGTATGAAAACATTGGTTATTAAGTTGTAAGTAGAAGAAATATCAAATAAAACAACGAAAACAATTTCTTTCTATGTGGTAAACGAATTCTGTTTCAACCGGAAAGTCCCGAGTTCGAACCACTATTAAGAATCTGTTTTTTAATTAGTCGTCGCTATTACTATAATGAAAAAGGTCTTAAAGTGAATAACGTGTCATGTGTTGCGAAGTATAATTTCTAGAAATGAATAAAGCATCATGTTTTTTTTTTTAATATCTATATTTTAACTGTATATAAAAAAAAAAACATACTAAAAAGTTTAACTTGCAAAATGAGATTCAGAATGTAGCCGTAAATTAATAGTTGAGGTTGTTTGTTTGATTTTTGTATTAATTCTTTTAAAATTAAAGTGATTGTTAAAATATATGATGTTTGATTATAAATAAATGTATAATTGTTTGTTTTAGGTGTTGAATAAAATGTTTGAATTTGAGAAAATTATTATTTTCTATACTACTATATAAAGCATTTGGAACCTTCTTAAAATAGGAAGGCTGAAAATTCAGCACTTTTTCCTACTAAATAAGGCAAGTTGTTAATATTTTCATCAACATTATATACTATAACCTTTTGTAACAACCTTTTGTAACAAACTTTTGTTACAAACTTTTGTAACAACCTACTTAAATAACATTTTTTCTTTTAAATTGAAAAATCTTTTTATTAATTTATTGTTTTTATAATCTAATTTCACCATATTTTCTAAAATATTATGCTCTTTAATTTAAGAGTAAATTGCATGTTTGCTCCCTGTGGTTTGCCAAAATTGCATGTTTGCTCCCCAACTTCATTTAAATGCAGGCGGCCTCCCAGAGGACGAAGGTAAGTAGCAACGAGCCTCCCTGGATCTAACTCTCGTTAAAAGGTAATATTTCTATGGGGGTATATTTGGTAATTCGCTTATTAATTATATTAGACCCGCTTTAGTACATGGGTTTACCCATATCACTCGGTTATAACCCATTTCATATTAAACGGATTGCACCAAGCTTTTCATATTCCAGTTTACCATTCTCAAACCTCCCCAAACTTTGTTAATCATGGAGGATCCTGTTCTAGACTTCTTCATAAGACCCGAAGGTGAAGAATTTGACATTGCGATATATGGTAAGTTGTTTATTCATTGTTTAATATCAAGATTAATTACCAAAAAATTTTTAATTCGCCCTAATTATTATGTATCCAATTCTGACCATCATTATTTTCTATGTTAACAGATGTGTATGAACAATTGTTTAGCATTAAATGTCACTACTATGGAAGGTTTAGTGATGGCCCGAACTTGGAATACATTGAAGGTGAGATTTAATTTGTTGATATGGTGAATATGCATGACTTCAGTGATGCTATTCTGAATACGGTTATGAATAGTTTAGGTTATGAGATGGACCATCAATTACTTTTCTACTATAAGGTTCCACTTAAGACTTTAGAAGTTAGTGTAAAGCCTTTGGTTAGTGATGCTGATTACCAAAACTTTTTAAGTTATGTTCATTTGCACAAGGTTATGTATGTGTATGTTGAGGTAGTTGAGAAAGAAGATGAAAGTGAGAGTGGGTCTGAAATGGAAAATGAGCCTGATAATGACCTTGTGGATGATGAACATGTAGTTGAGGATGTAGAAGTTAACATGAGTGAGTTCCATTTTGAAGTAGCTAACAATGATCCTATGGTACCTAAGGTTACTTTGAATGAAGATACCTTAGAGGTTTTAGATTTTGATTCACTGGAAAGTGACATAGAGGATGTCCCAGAAAATGCAAGAAGACTAGGTCTTAGAAAGTTAAAGAAATTGCACTCATCAACCAAATTTTATGTAGGAAGAGAGTTTGCTAACAGAGATGTTGCTAAACAATTGATTAGAAGCTATGCTGTTGAGAGTAGGAGAAACTTGCATTTTAAGAGGAATGATCCAGTAAGAATTAGGGTAGTTTGTAATGGTATAGTTCCTAGCAAAAACCATAAAAGTGAGAAAATACAAGGGGCAAATGAGGACAGTGGTATAAGTTTTAATAAGTTAAATGAGCTTTCAGAAAAGGGCAAAATATGTTGTCCATGGTTGTTGTACTTATCAAAAGGTGAAAAGGGAAAGTGGGTCATAAAAACATTCAAAGATGATCACCATTGCTTGCAATCTAGAAAGATAAAGTACTGTACATCTACTTTTCTTTCCAAACACATCACAGATCTGCTGATTATGAATCCAAACATCCCTGTTAAAGCTGTTCAAGAACAAATGCAGAAAAGGTTTCATGTTGCTATTTCAAAGGATAAAGCCTTTAGGGCTAAGGCAAAAGCAGAAGTTTATTTGAGAGGTGATGTTAAGGTTCAATATTCTTTATTGAGAGACTATTTAATGGATTTAAAGAGGTGTAATCCGGATACAACTTGTAAGATTGATGTTTATGGTGAAGAAAATCATGAAAGTCCAACTAGGATGTTTAGGAGAATCTATGTGTGTTTAGGTGCTCTGAAAAGGGGATTTAAGGAAAGTGGAAGAGAATTACTAGGTTTAGATGGTGCCTTCATGAGAGGACATTATCCAGGTCAAATGTTGACTGTTGTGGGGGTGGATGCAAATAATGGCATCTGTCCTGTTGCTTATGGAATAGTTGAATCAGAAAACTAACATTCATGGACATGGTTCTTAAAGTGTCTAGCTGACGACTTGGATCTCTACACCAACTCTAATTTCACCTTCATTACAGATAGACAAAAGGTAATGGTTTACCTTAAAAAATTCTTGTAAGTGTTTAGTTTATTTGTGAGTTTGTTTTATTTTTAACAAATCTGATGATTCTTGTAGGGATTGTTACCTGCACTTGAGAAGTTGTTTCCTAGTGCTGAGCATAGGTACTGTGTTAGGCATATATATGAGAACATGAACCAGACATGAAAGGGGTTGATTACAAGGAAATGTTGTGGAAGTCTGCATCATCAACAACTACTGTTTTGTTTGAACAAAACATGAAAGAGTTGAAAGATTTCAACTTAAAAGCATATCAATGGCTTAAAAAAATACCTGCCGAGCATTGGATAGGCAGAGCCCATTGTGACCTGTTAATAAACAATGTTTGTGAGGTCTTCAACAGACACTTGTTAGATGCTAGAGACAGCCCTATAATTACAGCCTTAGAACATGTGAGGGAATATCTTATGAAAAGGATTGTAATTGTGCAAAAAGTTATTGAAAAAAAGTGATGGCCCATTGACCCCTGCTGTTGCTAAGGTGTTTGAAAAGATTAAGACTGCTGCTAGTGAGTGCATAGTTGATTGGAATGGGTCCGATCTTTACCAGGTTAAGGGTTTCCTACAAGAACAATATGTGGTTAACTTGCCTCAAAAGACATGTTCCTGTAGGAAGTAGGAGATATCAGGAATACCCTGCAAGCATGCAGTTGCTGCAATACATGATATGATAGACAATGGTTATGATGTAACTTAATTTTAAACATTAAACTTATGTAACTTAATTAATTGTCTAATGAATAACATTTTCCAAAAATTATAGGCAGAGCCCATTGTGACCTGTTAATAAACAATGTTTGTGAGGTATTCAACAGACACTTGTTAGATGCTAGAGACAGCCCTATAATTACAGCCTTAGAACATGTGAGGGAATATCTTATGAAAAGGATTGTAATTGTGCAAAAAGTTATTGAAAAAAAGTGATGGCCCATTGACCCCTGCTGTTGCTAAGGTGTTTGAAAAGATTAAGACTGCTGCTAGTGAGTGCATAGTTGATTGGAATGGGTCCGATCTTTACCAGGTTAAGGGTTTCCTACAAGAACAATATGTGGTTAACTTGCCTCAAAAGACATGTTCCTGTAGGAAGTGGGAGATATCAGGAATACCCTGCAAGCATGCAGTTGCTGCAATACATGATATGATAGACAATGGTTATGATGTAGGCATACCTGAGGATTGGGTCCATGAATCATACAAATTGCCACTTGGAAAGCTGTGTATTCACACAAGGTTAACCTTGTTAATGGCAGAGATTTATGGACCAAATTTGACTGTACAACCACTCTTTTGCCACCAAAAATTCATCCACAGATTGGGAGACCATCAAGAAAAAGAAAGAAGAGTAAAGGAGAGATTGTGTTGGTGAAAGGTAATAAACTAAGCAGGGCTGGTAAAGGGATTACATGTGGTTTGTGTAAAAGTGCAGGGCACAACAAAAGAAGCTGTGATATGAAGAATGTTGCTGTTGGTGCAAGTAATGCAGGGAAAAGGAAGAATGATGCTGTTGGTACAAGTAATTCAGGGAAAAGAAAGAATGTTGATGTTGGTACAAGCTCTGGTGCTGGAACAAACAACACACAGCCAACACAACCAAGCCAATCTGCTGTTGTTGGTACAAGCTCTGTTTCTAGAACAAACAACACACAGCCTACACAACCAAGCCAATCTGCACAGGCAAATAATCAAGGATCACAGGCTCATACTCAACCTTCACAAACTGATATGATTAGAAGCCCCAGCAGAAGAACAAAAAAGAGTGCCTACAGACTTAATCTTTAATAGTCATGCTAATAACTTATGTTGAATGTTTCATGTTATTGACTTATGTTATTTCCTTGTTTTCATGTGAGGCCATTATCCAAGTCTAGACTTATGTTATTTCTTTTTTTTGGAAAAACAGTTGTAAGACTATTACAGTTTGCTACAAACCTTATGGTATGCATAATATTTGATGGTTACATTGGTCTTTCAATTTTCTTGACCCAATTTTCTGGTCAAAGTCATGCTAAGATTTGTATTCTTTTCACTTAGATCCATTGTAAACCGTGTCACATTGGTCTTTCATTTTTGTTGACCCGTTTATATTATCTGACCAAGTAGTTGAACAGATGGAGTTAATTGTCACATTAACTTTTCTACTTACCACACAACATAAATACTACTAGGGTAATGCCATTGTTTCATCAGTTATTTTCTAAACACCACACACAATGTCACACCTTCCACCTTTTGGATCAAAAGAAAGACCAAGACTATGTGTAACAGCAAGTGTTGCAAGAATGTTTAAGGAAGGGGATGTCACAGATGAGTTTATAGAATGGTATGGCTATGTGGATTTCTTTGAGTATCTTGATGATGATTACTGGCATGTTCCCTCAAGGAAAAGTAAGTCTGCTGCTATAACTTTAGATGACACAAATACTGAAACCTTGGATGACATAAGTGATGAAAGCTTAGATGAAACAAGTGATGAAGGCCAATCATCAAAGCCTAACATACCTGCTGCTAGCAAATCCAGTGATGTAAGCTTAGCTGGTAAGTACATTCCTCTTCGCAAAAGGACCTCATCAAAGACAATCATCAAAAGACCTAAATCCATCACTAGGTTCGTGCTAGGACTACCCTGTCAAAGGACTTGGTCTTCCATTGAAGAAAAACTTAGGAAGAGGCCTTTGAACAAAAAGGATGGAAAGGACAAGGGAAAAGGCAAAATCTAATGTGCTTTGTTGCTTGTGTTATTTCACTTTTTATTTGTATGCTTATCTACCTTTAAGTTCATGTTTAGTATGCTGATGTTTTTTTGTTTTGGGACTACAATGTAATGGCTTTTATGGAATGAATGAATGCATTAGCTTATAATGAATAACATAACATTAGCTTATAAACAACAACATAACAAAAGTCATGACATATCATAATATGAACTTCATTAAGGAAAATTATTGACCAGTACAATAGTTGGTCAATTAGTTCAATACAACATAATATTAGTCAACCATTGACACATTACATCAAGTAGCAGAAACAAAAAAACAACCAACTGCAAATCAAACAAATCTTCAACCTTCGATTACCAGCCTCTATTGCATTCAATGATTCTTCAAGTGCATTTCTTGATCTTAACAACCCTGGAATAATCGCTACAGCTCGAGCACACATTGGGGGATCAACCCACGAAAAAAATTGACAAGTATTATAAAGACAACAACGAAATCTTCTTCCAGGATTAGTGTTTGTCCATGATGTACGAACAATGGATTGGTTCCCACAAAATCAGTTCATATTTATGGTTTTGTGTGTTTTTTATAAAAGGGGATTTGATCTATGCGTGTGTTTGTAAATGTGTTAAGGAAGGTTATTTAATTGCAAACCACAGGGAGTAACAATGCAATGAAATTAAGCTAGGCTAAAAAGAAATTATGAAAGGAAATCAATACCCTTGAACAAAAAAAAGTTAACTAGCAAAAAGTAACGAGAGTTAGATCCAGGGAGGCTCGTTGCTACTTACCTTCGTCCTTCGGGAAACCGCCTGCATTTAAATGAAGTTGGGGAGCAAACATGCATTTTTGGCAAACCACAGGGAGCAAACATGCAATTTACTCTTAATTTAATATCCATTTTGCTATATTTTTATTAACTGTTATTTTTTTTAAAATTTAGAGGTTTTTTCGATTTTTTTAAATTTTAACAATACAAACTTAATGGATAAGAGATTAATATTTGTTAGCCTAAAAAATGATTATTAGTACTCGCCGCCGCATTGCACGGATCCATGCTAGTACTCTGAAAAGAAGTTACATAAAAATTACAAGTGAGGATTGGAAGAGTAAATATGTAAAATTATGAAATAAGTCAATTTCTTATTGTAGAGATTCTGCTTCACCTGGCTTCTTCTAGAAAGACACGTGTTACTTTTAAACCCAAAACAAATAGACTGTAACTGACTTAATTTACTCACTTATTTTTCAATTAAAACTTATTAAGTTATTATCAAACAACACCTAAATATTAACTTTACCAAATGAGAAAGACAGTGTCAAAAATATTCAAAGAGATAATGAGTAGAGATTATATATAAAATATATGTATAGAAAGATTTAACAGAAACAAATTTGGTTTATTGAAATTCGACTATTTGACTTGCTAATTCGTTGCTACAGATTTAACAGAAACAAATTTGGCCAATTTGTATGTGCTCCTAAGTACTGTATCTCCAGTTATTTGTGTTAGGATGAAACTGGAGAAAGATTGATACGATGCATTTTAGATAAATAAAAACTGATGATTCGGCCTTTTGACATGGAAAATTTGAAATTGAACCAGTTAAGCAATATTCAACTTTCATTGAGCTGACTTTTCATCTAAAATGATTATTGTTTGTGGCTCTTAAACACTTGAAAACGCTAATCGACATATATTTTCCAACATATATTACATTGTCTCATATCAACTGTGTATGTGAACCTAATAATACATTGTTGAGTTTTAGAGTTCAAATCACAAAACTAAGTGGCTTAATTCAGTTGACCACTAAAGTTTCATTAAGTGGTTTTGAGAGAGGTTGTTTCCTTGAAGGTTTTGGGTGGTTTAAGATTTACTAAAAAAATTTCCTCTCATGTGAAACGGATAAGAAGTTTAACCATAACAAGAAGGTTCGAGGAAGACATACTACCCCGCTCGAATGTTATTAAACGACTCGACCCACTAACTACTGACATACCGTTCTGAAAAAAATTCAAAACTTCAAATCACACATTTGATCATGTGATTTATCATAATCACAAATCACATGTCATTTTTAAAGGCATAGATTCCAACGCTCACATAAGAAAATTCGAAATTTTTTCGACGAAAATGTATTTAATTGTTTCCTTTAAAAGATAATTTATGCTCTGAAGAAATATAGGATAAAAGCAAAATATGGAAGATATGAACTCAGAATCAAAACCTTTAATAAACATAAACGAGTTTGAAGATAAAGATTAAACAAGTCGCCACAGCTAATCTGGTGTGACTCTATTATCTAATTGATAATAGTCTTTACAAGAACAAAATCAAAAAACAGATATGGGTTACATTTTTGAAAGAGAGAACAAGATGAAAAACACACAGATGAAACAACCCAGATAAGTCAAACAAATGGGAGCATCTCATCTATATTCCCAAAAGCCACAAAGAGACGTTGCGTCCTTTGGACGCTTTGTAGATTTAACAAGTGGTGCCCCAACTTTCCAAGTAGCCAGAATAAGTCCTCCACCTCATCAAGTGTCCATCAACTCACATCCAAGATATAACTGAAACAAACAAAAGATACACAATAAGTACCTCAAGTTGGATATTGGTATCTGATTAGGTCCTAAGATTCAACATCCCCCCTTAATCAGATACCTCATACAGATTAAGCATGCCAAGTTTTTCAACAAGAGCATTGTGTTGCAATGTATCCAGTCCCTTTATGAGGATATCTGCTATTTGATTAGCAGAATCCACCTTACAAGTTTTAACAACACCACTTAAAAAAATTTCCCTTACAAAGTGTAAGTCAATTTCTAAGTGTTTGGTTCTTTCATGAAAAACTAGATTAGCAGCTATCTTGATAGTTGAGTTACTGTCACAGTACAAGGTTACAGGCAAAAGGTTTTCAAATTTTAAGTCTTTTAAAACCTTAAGAATCCAGATGACCTCACTGGTTACTGAAGCAAGAGCTCTATACTCTGCTTCAGTAGAGGATTTGGAGAGAGTGTTTTGTTTTTTACTCTTCCAAGAAACAAGATTGTTGTTAACAAACACACAATAACCAGTAACAGATCTCCTAGTAACAACACACTTAACCCAATCAGCATCAGAATAAGCATTTAGAAACATACCAGAGGTCTTCTTAATGTGAATGCCCAAACCTGGAGAACCTTTAAGATATCTTAATATCTTGAAGGCTGTTTTTAGATGAGATTTCAAAGGGGAGTGCATGAATTGACTTAAGAGCAGTGAACTGCATAAGATATGTCAGGCCTGGTATTGGTTAAGTAAATAAGCTTACTCATCAACTTCTGATAATCAACAATATTATCAAGTAAAGGGTCATCAATAGTGGGCTCATTAGATATATCAAGCTTGGTAACCAAGGGAGTGCTAGCAGGTTTACAAGCCAACATACCATATTCAGAAAGAAGATCCAGCACATACTTTCTTTGATTTAAGCAAATGCCCCAATTAGTATCAACAACCTCAATACCCAAAAAATATTTCAACTTTCCTAAGTCTTTAATCATAAACTTAGTTTTCAGAAATATTTTAAATTTTTCAATCTCAGCAACATTGTTCCCAGTAATAATGATATCATCAACATACACAAGTAAGGCAAGAAAAATATTACCAAGAGACTTGGTGTACAAAGAATAGTCAGATTTACTTTGAACAAAACCATTTTCACTCAACACAGCTGTAAGCTTAGCATTCCATTGCCTAGGAGCTTGTTTAAGCCCATACAATGATTTTTTGAGCCTACAGACCATGTTGTCACCACCAGGAAGATATCCTTGTGGTGGTTTCATGTAAACAGTCTCATCAAGATCACCATAAAGAAAAGCATTATTAATGTCAAGTTGGAACACATGCCAAGAATTCACAATAGCAATATTAAGCAAACATCTAACAGTAACCATCTTAAGAACAGGGGCAAAAGTTTCATCAAAGTCAATCCCTTCTTTTTGACCAAAACCTTGGGCAACAACCCTACCCTTGTACCTTTCAATTTCACCACTAGACTTAAACTTAAGTTTCCAGACCCACTTACCACCTAAGGCTTTTCTACCCTTTGGTAATTTAACAATATCCCAAGTATCATTCTCAAGAAGGGCTGCAAGTTCAGAGTTCATAGCATCAACCCAATAAGGGTTTTGAGAAGCTTCAAATAAATTCTTTGGTTCACTGTTTTTGTTAGGTTGGGTGACAAAACAGAAGTTTTCATGATTAAGTTTAGAATACCCCACAAATTTTTCAAGACCATATTTAACCTTGGAATTAACCACAAAATCATTATAGTTTTTTGGAAAAACAGAAGGTCTGGTAGACCTTCTGACACCCTGAGTAGGAGCGCTTAGATTTTGATCTAAGTGACCTTCAGATTCATTATTTTCATCAAATGTTGCTGCCTCCTCTCCGAACCCAGCTTCAATATCCTCACTGTTATGAGCATCATCTCTAATATTTGGAGAATCAACAGTGTCCATATTGTTCCCATGGTTGGAAGAGTGGCTACCCTCACTTTGTGACTCATGGTCACTATTATGACTAGATGTTACTCTCCCATCATCATTAGGTAGCTCAGGGTTATCTAAATCAAAAAAGTTTAACAGATTTTTATCTTGACTAAGACTAGGGACATTAGACTCATCATGCTTTTCTTTTGAGACAGAATCCTTAAAAGGAAATATAGACTAAAAAAACTCACATCTCTAGAGACAAAAAACTGATTTCTATCAAGACTAAAAAGCCTGTAGCCCTTCTGAGAATTAGAATAACCCATCATAACACATTTTTCAGACCTATTAGACAGTTTATCATGACTATTCAAAATAGTAGCAAAGCACAAATAGCCAAACATTTTGATAAGAGAGAGATTAGGACAAGTATTGTAAATTATTTCATAAGGGGACTTTCCATTTAACACAGAAGAGGGTAATCTGTTAATGAGAAAAGTAGCAGTTAGAATGCATTCAGACCAAAATTTCAAAAGAATTCCCCCCCTGAAACATAAGACACCTAGCCACATTTAAGAGGTGTCTATGTTTCCTTTCAGCCACCCCATTTTGCTGTGGGGTATAAGCACATGAAGTTTGATGAAGGATGCCATTGTTGTTACAAAACTTATTGAAGGTTTGGTTAACAAATTCAGTACCGTTATCACTTCTAAAGACTTTAATGTTTCTTTTAAACTGATTTTTAATCATTTTATAAAAAACATCTATAAAAGTAACAACTTCATCCTTGGACTTAATGAGATATACCCAAACTGCTCTAGTAAAATCATCCACAATGGTCAAAAAAATATCTATGGCCAGTGTGACATGTCACCTTATAAGGACCCCATAAATCAAGATGAACAATATCCCCCAAACACTTAGTCTTATGGTCACTTAAAGGAAAGGGCTTTCTGGTTTGTTTATCCCTTTGACAGACTTCACAATAATCATATTTATCAAGTTTCAAGGTGTCTTTTAAGGTGTTTAAGGCAGGGTCAGCAGAGTAGCCAAGTCTGCAATACCAATCATAGTAAGATAGAGAACAAACATGGACAGATTGACTAGTATTACACTTAATACCTTTAGTATCTAAGTAGTGTAAACCACCACATTGATTACCAATCCCTAGAATGTTTTTCAGATTCAAACCCTGATTCAGAAAAAGGCATTTATTTTCATCAAAAACCACAAAAATCTTGTTATCCTTGGCTAATTTATGCATAGATATCAAAGTAACACAATACTCAAGCATAACCAACACATCAAACAAGACAAGACCATTTCCTGATTTTAGATTTCTAATCTTAGATATGAAAGATTCAGTACCATTAGGATGACTGACTTTAATTTTGAGATGAGAAATGTCAAACACATTGTCCAATTCCTTTTCATTATTAGTCATGTGTTGGTTTGCCCCAGAGTCAACCACTTTCCCATGTTGAGCCACTTTAGAATGAATATTAGAACAAAAGAACTTCCCAAAGTTATCATTAAAAACCTTACTAGAATTAAAGTAGGTACCTGCCATATTGGCCTGCACTCCCTTATCAGAACCAGTATTCTCTTTGATAAGAGAGAGTAAAGCAGAAAGTTGTTCATCAGAAAAAACAGAGTTGGAATTAGAGCCAACAGAGTTGTTTGAAAAAAAATTTCCCTTTAGAATTTTGACCAGATTTCTTTTTTCCAAAATCAGCAGGAAAGCCAATGAGTTTAAAACGTCTATCAATAGTATGCCCATTGTACCCATAATTTTCACAGACCACTTCAGAGTTCCCATTGGGTCTATAAGTATTAGGTTTATAAGCCATGTCAGGTCTAGGACTGCTACTATTATAGTTGGGTCTAAAACCACCATTAGGACTGCTGTTATTATAATTAGGTCTAAAGCCACCATTAGGGTTAGGGTTAACATTTTGGTGGCCTTGAAACACATTTCTGGTGGGCCCATTTGAGAGAAAAGCAGAAGTCTGATTCCTCTGAGAGGTACCAGATAGGCTGCCAGAAGCAACTCTGTGAGACTCCTCACTAGAGATGATGGCATAAGCACCTTTGATATCTGGAAGAACCTCTCTAGAGAGAATGGAGCTTCTAATGGTCATATAAGTATCATCAAGACCCATTAAGAATTGCATCAATTTTAACAACTTGTTATGATTCTTAAATTCATTAGTAGCAGCACAAACACAATTAGGAAGTTCAACCATAGCATCATATTTTTTCCATAAAGCATTCAAGGTATGATAATAATCAGACAGGTTGGAGCCATTTTGCTTCAAGGTATTAATCTTATGATGCAGTTTAAATATCACAGACCCATCAACCTTATGATAGGTTTCTTTCAAATCATTCCAAACATGCTCAGCTTTCTTAGAAAAAATTTGACCAAGAAACAATTCATCAGATACAGAATTAAGAATCCAACCTAACACAACAACATTGACTCTGTCCCATTGTCTTCCCAACACATCATTAGTTAGGGATCTTTTACAAGATCCATTTATGAAACCAGTTTTATTTTTTCCTTCCAAGGCCAAAAGCATAGCATTAGACCAAATTTGATAATTCTCAGTCCCTTTAAGTTTGATAGAAATCACAGTCAATGTGGCAGAGTCATTAGGGTGGAGGTGCAAAGGGTCACTAATATCAAGTTTACTGATCAAGGTGACAACAGATTCTTCCCCAATCTGGTCATCTTGATGTTCAGTGTCTGTGTCACCATGAACAATAGTCATGGTGATGAGTCACAGAAACCAAACCCCAAAAAAGAGAACTCAATCAAAGTCAACAAAGTTCTCAGGCTTCCAAACCACTCAAGGGTGGCAAGCCAAGGGCAAGACAATGATTAAGGGTCCAAATAAACAGAATACCCCAACAAACAATAGCAAAGCCATAAAAAAAGAGAGTAACAATATACGAGAAAGTATAATCACAAATATCACCCAAAAAACAAGTATGAAAAAGCAAATAAGCCAGTAACCAAATAATCAAAAAAGGAGAGAGAGCAGAGGTGTTACAGTGCATACACAAAAGCCCCATCGAACTGTTTCTTCTAGATTCACTTAGTCTAGAAGAAAACAGAACCTCCTCACCAAACCCTAATTTAAGAAAAATTAGAGAAAAGTGCAATCACCAACAGATCTATGCAATAGATCAAAGAAACAACGTCCCTGCACCACAAACAAGGTTAAAACATATATAAATTAAAAAACCCCCAAAAGTTTTGAAACCCTAAAATTCAAAAATCGATTTTAGGACGAATAAAAAATAATGAGAATAAAACCTTTTAAATCTGACTATCTCAATAGCAGATCTATCCAAAAAACATATCAATTTTAAAAAACCCCAAAAAATTTTGAAACCCTAAAAATATTTTTCCAACGATTTCAGAGAACCAGACTCTGATACCATGAAGAAATATATGATAAAAGCAAAATATGGAAGATATGAACTCAGATTCAAAACCTTTAATAAACATAAACGAGTTTGAAGATAAAGATTAAACAAGTCACCACAGCTAATCTGGTGTGACTCTATTATCTAATTGATAATAGTCTTTACAAGAACAAAATCAAAAAATAGATCTGTGTTACATTTTTGAAAGAGAGAACAAGATGAAAAACACACAGATGAAACAACCCAGATAAGTCAAACAAATGGGAGCATCTCATCTATATTCCCAAAAGCCACAAAGAGACGTTGCGTCCTTTGGACGCTTTGTAGATTTAACAAGTGGTGCCCCAACTTTCCAAGTAGCCAGAATAAGTCCTCCACCTCATCAAGTGTCCATCAACTCACATCCAAGATATAACTGAAACAAACAAAAGATACACAATAAGTCCCTCAAGTTGGATATTGGTATCTGATTAGGTCCTAAGATTCAACACAACGCAATTAGTCTATTTGATATCAATGGTTAATAAGATATCTATCTTTTCAAAAAAAGATAATGCACGTGGTTTTTTTCTTCGTTTTAATCTCTGTTGAACCTTTGTGATGTATGCTCCGGATGACATCTCATATCGACTATGTATTTGTCAATGGCTCACATCGTTTGTTACTAGTGAGCATCGGGTGAAAATCAGACCGGATGACGAAAAATTGAATTCGAACAATACTAAGTTACGCTAAAACCACGGACCGAAAACTTGACCGAATGTGTATGGCTTGGTCTAGGTCAATCCGGTTCGATCGGTCTGATACAATAAGACATAATTTTCGGTTATCAGATCAATTTAAGCCAAAACACGGACCGAAAATCAGACCGGAATGAGTTCAGTCCGGTTCAATTTCTTGATCTGTCTAATCCGCGATTTGATATACTCGCCTCTAGTTACTAGTAATAAACTTTATTTATATATCTAGCCAAAAAAAATTATTTGTTTGTTTTAACTCATAAATAGGAGAAATGTTGAATTTAGTAATAAGTTTAGTGACTAGTTTATGGTTAACAAATCCTTATTCGACTGTGAGGTCTAGAGTTTGAACCAACATTAGTCATTAGCCTTTTTAACTAGTCACTGTTATGATACGTGTTAAAAAGACTGTTATGTTAAGTTTAAATCAAAAATACTTTTTGCTAGGGTGTTAAAAAAACGAGAAACTGACAAATTGAGTCGAACCATTCAATCTAAAATTGAAAAAATCCAAAATCGAAAAAGCCCGCTCATCAAGGGTCGGTTTTTACTTTTAGAAATCTGTGATTAACCGAACCGAATCGTGCATATTATACATGTTTTTTTTAGCTAAATATTCAAATAATCGTTCATGTCTTAACCATTTTATTGTACCACTATTATTTTATAAAAACTTTTTAGCTCTTAATGTAAGCTTATGTAATAATTTGTGTGTGAAAATTAATTAATATAATCGTTGTAAGCTTATGTAATAATTTGTGTGTGAAAATTATGTAATCGTAATATATAAATGAAATAATTTAAATTCGATTATATTACTTTTATCAATCGTAATATATAAATGAAATAATTTAAATTCGATTATATTACTTTTATAACTTTTATCAATCGATGTCATTTGATTATACTAAAATGGCATATTATGTTCTAGATCACGTTATTCTTTATATGGTTAAATTCAATTAACCATAAAAAATGGTTAACCGCGAATTGAATCGAAGGTAACCACTCACTTCGGCTACCCGCGTGTCCAGTTACCCACCTAGTGCAGTTCAGTTTCGGGTATTAAAATTAATTACCCACCCTAAGAAAGATAATTAAAAAATTTTAACTAACCGAACCGATCCGCGAACTACTTTTTGCTAGTATTCTTGTACAAACGTTTTAACTACGAACAAAAAAATTTAAAAAATCACCCATAAGCTACAATCAGCCAATGAAATCATGCCACGTCAGAAAATAATAAGAACCAATGATTTATTATCTCTATTACAAAATGCACCACAAAACTATATATCTCATCTTTTGCTTCATACCAAAAGTTTCTTAGAACAAGTAGCTAGCCATGGTCTCATCTACTTCACTTGGACCTTCATGGCACACTTGCTTCTCGACTCGACCGTCCGCCACGACCAACAACGCGGCTACGGTCACAGCCCGAATCGCGTGCAATCATAATTCACATTCATCACCAATGGTGGTACAAAAAAGAAGCTGGCTAGATAAGTCTGTTATTCCTTTAGCTGCATCAATGACTCTTCTACTCTCCCCGTATAATGGTATGCTACTTTCGCGCGTAGTATAAGTTATTCTAGTATATAGTATACGTAGTTTATGACTTAATAAAGAAATATAACCGAAAACGCAGAGAGATAATATAGAGACTGTCTGCGTTAAGTCATCTTTTATTTAAACGTGACTTAAGAAAAAACAGAAACAAACAAGCCCTAAGTTACTCTAGCATATAGTATATGAGATATGAGTATATGACGCTAATTGTTTCGATGATGATGGTTTATAGCCAATGCCCAGATACTTTCCGGCTTTCCTGGATTAGAATCAGTCCCTGGTCCTGAACTACCTAAGATTGATTCACTCACTCGTTTCAATGGTATTATATGCTTCCCAGAAATTTCCTTTTTACATACTAAAAGAATCTCTCGAGTTCGATTTTGTAACAGAAACTACGTCTCTCGTGTTTTGCAGAAGAAAATCAAAAAAGGTATGCAGAGAATGATGCGAGATTTAAAGAGTCACCGATACTTAAAGAGTTGCTTGAGCGATCTAAGTTGAACAAAGAAAAGTAAGCTAATGTTTATGGAGCTTTCGTGTATATTACCTCAAGATATATTAGGTCGGTTTTAGTTACATTAGTGATTAATAATCTGTGTGATGTTTGCAGGAACAAGCAAGCGATTCAAGACAAGTATTGCATACGAGGTGCAGAATGGGGTGTTGGTGATTGCTCAGCCGAAGGAATGACACCACAAGAAAGGGAGGAGTTCATAGCGATGCTGAAAAAGAAGGCCGGAGTAGAATGAGATTGTCAATGTAGTTGTACTTTTTGTAGATTGGTAGGACTTTCCGGTATCATTGATATCATGTAAAATGTCCGGACAAAGATTGATGAATCTTTTACGTCTCAACCATTACTTGACATGTACTAACAAAACGGAATAACGTTAAGTAAATATCAGACACGCAAGGAGCCAGAGAAATTCGATAAAACACTAAAACATATTCTTAATGAATCGTTGCAAGACTGTCTTACAACGATGCTTTACAAAATACAACGTATTTATGGAGCGGGTGCTCTAGATACATAAACTACAGGTCATTACAGCATGACTATACCCGAATCATCATTTAAGTTCACAAGCAAAACGGGCACCTACTATCCAAAAGACAACATTGCGACACCTGAGTCAAGCAAGATGAGTAGCAACAAAGGTGGTTCTAATCTTACTAATAAAAACCCAAATTTCCAAGAATTCTCGCCCTTTTTGCATGCTCAAATTCTCGAAGATACCCACGATGCTTTAATCCATTGACATGAAACTGCATCACTAGACTACTTGAACACACAATATCACAAAGTTCGCATAAAAAAGGGTTAGCTGAAGGTCCTTGTCCATGCCCAGGATCCATTTTCCTTGCATGGAAAACTTTGAGTTTGTGCAAATTTGTTTCACTATGCATTTTGAGATTGAACACATCAGCAAAGGCTATATTGCAGACGACACAAACAAACCTTGCAGAAGACCGAATACTTGTAGATGGCAGCAAGATCTGAGAGCATTGTGCATAGCAGGCTTCTAGATTCCGCTTTCGGTCAACCATTGTTTGACTTTCAGAAACTGGCACCTATAAGTAAATATAGCGATTTTGAAAAAATGTAACCATACCCGTTTTGGAATTAATTCAATTCAAACGGATAAACTCTAAAAACTTCGATAGTCTTAAATAAAGAATAAGATCAAACGCAACTAAGGAATGCACGCTATATTCGTTCTACCAAACTATAGGAGATGCAATGCTATTTGTAGCTATTAATTATATACAATTGTTTTTGAATTACAGTCATAGAAACGATGGGGAATCGACCCGTTTATCCACCACGCAAGCCACGCTAATCCATTAATTTTCAGGTGTGTGTAGTGTCGGGAATTGGCACTCCTTCCAAGATAGTGCGTGACAAAGGAAACTTCCTGATTTCAGATGGCCACAAAGCTAAATGAACAAAATTCACAAAAAAAGTCTCAAGATTTGGTGAAAATCGAATCGGAGCCCCAAGTCATGGAATTTGGGCCAGGAACTTGACCCATCAAACATCTCATCGGCCGGCGGATCAACAGTCGTGTGTGTTCAAAGTTCATAACAATCAAAATTTATACCAACTATAAGGCTCTCAAAATGCTACAAGCCACGGGTAAAGTTGTTAACCCGACAACAAAATCTCACAATGCGTTCTATTCTATAATAACTCGAAGAGCTTACATCAAACTAAATATAGAAGATATATTTGACTCAATAAAGATATTGTGCTAAAAAGTATCTATAACTAATGTGATTGACTGATTTCCCTTTAAAACTTGTGGTCAAATCATTAACGAGGCTTTGCAAAGAATTAAATGGAAAGATTACGTGATATAGCTTTAGATACATAAACTCCAAGTTATTACAGCATGAGCATACCCGAATCACCATTTAAAGTTCAAACAAGCAAAACAGGTACCTACTATCCTAATAACGACAACATTCCTTATTCAATTAAGATGAGTAGCAAAAAACGTGGTCCTAATCTTGCTACTAGAAACCCAAATTTCTAGTTATTCTTGCCCTTTTTGCCTGCTCAAACTCTCGAAGATACGCACGATGCTTTAATCCAATGACATGAGACCCCATCACTACACTACTCGAACAGAGAATATCACAAAGTTCACATAAAAAAGGGTTAGGTACGTTATGTCCAGCCAATTTCTTTGATTGCGAAACTTTGATTTTATGCGAAGCTGTTTCACCGTGCAGCGTCAGATTGAACATGTCCGAAAAGGCCGCATTGCAGGCAACACAAATAAACCTTGCAGAAGACCGACCACGTGCAGAAGGCAGCAAGGTTTGGGAGCATCGTGCATTGCAGGCTTCTACCTTCCGCTTTAGGTCAACTGTTGTTTGACTTTCAGAAACTGGCACCTATAAGTAAATTTAGCGATTTGAAACAAGGAACCATACCCGTTATGGAATCACTTCAATTCATACGGGTAAACTCTACAAACTTCAATAGTCTTAAGTAAAAACTAAGAGTAAGCCTAATCAAGGGATGCACGCTATAGTTCAAGCAAACGGTAGGAAAAACAAGCTGTTTGTGGCAATTTATAATTTACAACCTTTTTTTTATAAACATAAAGATGCTGGCGAACTGACCCATTTATCTATAGCGCAACCCAAACACAACAGCCTAACCCCTTCACTTTCAGGCCGTCTCGTGTTTGGAATTGGCACCCCTTACCAAATGGGTTACAGGGAAAACATTCTTACTTCGGATGGTTACACTAAAAGGCTAAATAAACGCAACACAAAAAGTCTCTAGATTTAGGGAATGTCGAAACCGGAGCCCTAGCCCCGAAATGATGGAACTTGGGTCAGGCGTGAGATCCGTCAAACATCTCAGCTGTCCTTAGATCAAAAGTTTTGCGTGTTCAATGTTCACAACGCTTTGAAATCTATAATAATGTTAAGGCTCTTAAAATGAGACAAGATACGGTAACAAAAATATCTCGGACCATAGATCAAAGGAATATAGAATATAATTTGACTCAATAATCATTGTAATTTCTTTTCAAATCCGCAATAAATAAATTATTTGCACCAAGATCTCGAAGACCTATTGTGATACTAATAATAGCTAATCTATAACTAATGCAGTTTCCGTTATAAAACTTGTGGTCAAATCTGAGTTCTGAGGTCAACGATTATGTCTCGACCCAGTAAGATGACGGTGCATTTCATCCATACTTGAGCAAGAAGATCGACATGGTTCACACCAAATTGGGTTGCTAATCGCTTCTTTTCTCCTCTTCATCTCAGACACGTTGACTTTGTGTTCTTGACCAACAACATGGCCGCTAAGGTGAAAAACAGTAGCAAAAGTCAACTGACACGCTCTGCAAGAAAAAGCATTTCGTTCTTTAAAGGTTGGGGTACTTGAAAAAAATTGCAGCATTGGATACTTTTGAGAGACGTCCGGAGGAGACTCTGTATTTTCCATCTTGGCTTGAATTGGTGGACCCTACAACGTCGATTTCTAGGGTCAAATATCTCGTAAACTCAATTCTTTTGGATGTTATTAGCTAACTAGAATTCTTAAAATTATAATCCAATATTAATAATAGGCTAATAGCAATGGTAAGGAAAAGAACAATAACAAAATAAAAAACATCAAGTCTTAAAAAATAATCGTTATTATTTTACTACTATGATATATTGATATTAAGAGGATCGCAATTAGAATCAAATTAACTTTTAATTTGTCGCGTTGTTGGTATGATGAACATATCACGACAATTTAGAAGGCGAGAAAGAAGACACATAAAATGGCTTAAAAATCGGGAGAAGATGACGATGGTTGAGGATAAGCATGAGGCGTAGAGAGACATATATGTAACATATATACATGCGAAAGCACATGATTAGCACGTATTTACAAGTACGTGTGTTTTAGAGGCATGTTGAAATGGCCAGAGAAACATTAACATATACAAATGAGTATTTTCCTGTACCGCAATATCATTTTCAACCAATTTACTAAAAAACTATGCACGAGGTTACCTGTGGGAGCACAAGAGGTTTAAAGTCCATTTGACGGTTATTTAGTACTTCCATCTTCTTACGATACTCGAGTTCCCTTGCAATTGCAATCTCCACAGGCATTATGTTACTCAGTTTAATCATCTCTTCCTCCATCTTCACTCTTAGACTTTAAGGTTGGCAAAGTATTGATACAAACGAGTTGAGGCAATAATCACTCCTGAAAATAACGAGGTAATTAGTTAAATAACTAACAATCTAAGGAAAATTACATAAACGGTCGTTCAGTTGGGAAAACTTGTAACTATGAAGTTAAGCCCCGTTAACATTTAAGACATACTATCTAAGCTAAACTTGTCAATATGCTACAAATTATAATCAAACATACTTTCTAAATTAAACTTTCCTCTGCAGAAACCAAGCCATCTCGTATCAAGTTGATTACTCCCGTTGACTCAGAAAAGGTAAACTTAACTAAAAGGAAACATCGATACACATTTTATAGAGTGTTTAGTTCCGTCTATACAAAAACGCCTATTGGGATTTGATATGTTAGATAAGAGCTTTTGAGGGTGTTTATCATTGCTTATCCAAACTGCTTATCTTGATAATAAGGTGTTTTGAGGGGTGTTTGGGATACATTATTATATTGTTTATCTGCTTGTTCATTTTAGCTCCTACAAATTTTAAGCTTATCAAAATCCGCTAGAATAAGCTCATAAGCCCAACCATATAGGCTTACCCTGTTACCCAAATACTTAACTGGTTAGTTTCGGCTTATATAGCCGGCTTATAGTTTATTTGGTTTTGGGCTTATGATCTGTTACGATCCCACATCAGCCAAGTATGGGATTAGTTGATAGTTTATAATGTCTAGGTGTCCCCTCCTCAAACAAGCTAGTTTTTTGTTCTACACTTGGACTTAGGACTTATGAACCGATACGTGCCTAGTATGGGACTAGTATGGGATAGGTTCATACCAATTGGTATCAGAGCTAGCCCTACCTTTCGAGGTCCGGACACTCGGAGTGGTGGCCTATGGAGTGGTGGCTTGGACCCAAAAGAGAGGGGTGCCAACCGTGACCAACGAGCTCGGAGTGGTTGCCTATGGAATGGTGGCTTATTTTGAAACTTTTCGGCTTATATTATTTTAGTTCATTATGTCATAATAAACTTACATAAGCCGAAAAGTTTCAAAATAAGCCACAAAAAAGTGAGCTTACGAAACATAAGCCCAAAACCAAATAAGCCACAAGCCGGCCATTTAAGCCGAAACAAACACCCAGATAAGCCCTATAAACAAGGTGGCAGTTTGAAGTAAGTTACTAAAAACAACTTATTTGACTCTCAAAATAGACAAATACTAGTAACATAAGCAGTCAGTTTATTTGGTTTTGGGCTTATGTTTCATAAACTCATTCTTTTTGTGGCTTATTTTGAAACTTTTAGGCTTATATTATTTCAGTTCATTATCTCATAATAAACTTACATAAGCCGCAAAATTTCAAAATAAGCCCCAAAAAGTGAGTTTCTAAAACGTAAGCCCAAAACCAAAAAAGCCATAAGCCGGCTATATAAGACGAAACAAACACCCACATAAGCTTACATAAGCCCTCAAATAAGTAGGCAGTTTCAAGTAAGTTATTAATAAAACAGCTTATTTGAGTCTCTCAAATAGACATATATTAACATAAGCAGTTTATATAAGCAACCAACAACAACAAATCGAACAAATTAATCTTTATAATTGCATGGACTTAAAAATGTAAAATTGGGGAAGAACATTATTACCTAGGTGCCAGCTGGCAAGAATATGATCAGTTTGTTTCAAGTGAAAAACATGTTTTTTTAAGGTTAAAAATCTGTTAAGAGTTTTTTTTAGTAGTGTTGTAATTTAGAAGTACACACAAATGCCATTAAAATGAGTTGTGATCTTGAGGAACATCAATGGACAAATATTTTACTCTTTATTTTTATAGAGTCCTTGCATTTTTACTTCATTACCATAACCTCCCCCTCCATAAAAACTAAGTGATGAGCACGGTACCGGTATCGTACCAAACAAGATTCGGGTATAGAGAATCGGTACGGTTCTGATATGATTTCGGTTCGATTTCGAGATTTGAGATGAAATACTCATCCTGATGGTACACGCGTAATTTAGCAACATTCTGGTGACTATTTTCTGGTAATTAAATTGATGTTAAAATGTAAAAAAATAAATTAAAATGAATAAAATCACTGAAAATGAAAAAAAACAAAAAATTGTAAATATATTAAAATTGTTGTTGAATTAAAGTAACAAAATTTTAAAAAATATAGTAAACTTAGATTATAAAAAAAAATAAAAGTTATTTTAATTTAAATATGAAAATGTTTTTTTAATAAGTTATTATGAAGTTATTATAAAAGTTTGTTATAAAAGAAATGGATAGTTAAGATTACATTTTTTTATTTAAAATTAGGCTTTGATTAAAAAATAGTGATTATTTTTTGTTTGAGTTAAGTTTGGAGTTAGGATGATACACCTTTTATATAGTAATATAGATAAGCCGGAAAATTGCAAAATAAGTTACAAAAAAAAGTGAGTTTGTGAGTAGGGATGCCAATATTTTCGACCTGACTCGAACCCGACTCGAGGATATTCGGGTCGGGTTACTCATGTTCAAATTCTAATTCGAGTTAATCGGTTCAACCCGACTAACCCGAATTCGAAATCGGGTCGGACATCGAATATAAAATTTATATTTAATTCCGGTTCGGTGATCTGATTGACTCAAATAAGATTTTTTTAATTTTTTAAATTAAAACTTAATATAATTTCTAAATATAAAAAAGGTTTTTTTTTATATTTTATCTTAATTTGGGTAGACTCGACTCGAAACCTAGTAACTCGCGTTCAAATCTGGTCGACTTCGGGTAACTTGTTTTAGCATTGACCCGAATTAAATTCGACCTGATTGACCCAAACCTGACTAACTCGACCTGATTCTCACCTTTATTTGTGAGACATAAGTCCAAAACTAAATAAGCCATAAACCGGCTTTATAAGCCGAGACAAGCACCCCTTAATTTGTACCTGAAGTGCCAAGAGCGGAGACAGGAAGGGGTCCAAAAAATCACGTGACACTGAAAAAATTTGTAGGTGTAAAATTTTTAAAATATCTGGTTTCTTTATAATATTACCTCATTTTGTAGTGTAGTTTAAAAATTATCGAAATGTGTCTTCTCAAGTAAAAGTTTCTGGTTCCGCCACTGCTAACGCAACCTCTTATTAGGGTCTAGTTAGATTAAGCCGACTCGAGTCAGATAACCTTTTGTTCGAGTTGGGTTAACCTGAATAACGATACGAACTCTAACCCCGCTAGTAAAAGAAATGATTTGAGAATTTAGAATGACCAAAAAACATGTTAAAGTTTTATGTTTTAA
This sequence comes from Glebionis coronaria, assembly GCA_025667525.1. Lineage (NCBI taxonomy): Eukaryota > Viridiplantae > Streptophyta > Magnoliopsida > Asterales > Asteraceae > Glebionis > Glebionis coronaria. The sequence goes on from CM046879.1 coordinate 580,993,938, forward strand.
ACTGACATATCACGTTTTTTTTAACTTTTTTTTGCAGCAAATGGAACAACTTATCATATATTCATAATCCAAATAAACTATTACAACATAGTTCTAATGAACTTATAATCATTTTTCAGTCAGTTCTAATATGAAATTCGAGTCGAAGCTTAATGAATGACCAAGTCAAAACAAGGAGACCATAATTTGGTGAACTCAAAGGTGAATAGGATCAAGAGTCGATGATAGGCGATGTAAACGCATAAAAATGACAAGTCTCATAATTTTGATACATACCCGATAAATACACTAATTAGACAAACAGCACTAGTTTACATACCCGATAATACACTAATTGGATAAGGCGCTACTGCTATCCTTGCCTTAGAAGACATAATTACATACTAATAGTTATGCGCCATAAAGGATATACAGTTACATGATAATGGACAACAAACATACATGTTAATCTAATCTTGGTTCATCTTCATCAACTGCAGTTAGTAAACCATGAGACGTAGTCGTAGCCATGTATGTCATCATTTATGCTAGGCGGAAACGTCTTCTTTGACAGAAGTGTGGTTATTGTGTCTGGGAGTTTCCTTTTCATACCACCCCTTGGCTTCGAATGAAATAGTTTATCAGACTCCACAAAATCTCCCTGGAATACAGCAGTATCGTAAGATTGTTGGAAAAACGGAAGGTCTAAGATATTGAACACTTTTGGAGAATGATAGTTTTCTTACCAGTGTGTAAACATGGCGTCCTGATTTCTCATGATTGTCTCTCACGTGCTTGTAAGAAAACCGCATTCCACAACCAGTAAAACTGCATACAAATGGCTTTTCTTGGAGATGAACAGACTTTATGTGTTGTTGTAGATTCGAATTCTGCATTTTTACATACGATCATAAGTTTTGCTGTATTGTGTAATGGGTGCTCGAGCTGATTATAACGTTGTACTTAAAAGACATGTAAGTGAGCATATGTTTCTTACGTTTGAGAATGTTAGGTTGCATCCATCAAAGCTGCATAGGATCCTCTCCTTAGAAACGACTTGGTCATGTGTTTGAAGGTGGCGTTTGATATTCTTTTTCAGTTGTTTACTGCCGCAAATCTCACAGTCAATGTGCTGATGGCTAGATTGAATGTGAGCCTTAAGGCACTCCTTGTTGGTGAAATATTTCATACAGCCTGGTTCTGCGCAGAACGCTTCCACCGTTTCTAGCTTGACTGCAGTGGCCAAAATACGTCAATCAGAATCAAGACATTTTGTTATCCACCCAGCTCATAAATCAGAATCAAGATATTTTGCGAAAAGAAGAGGTGACAACGAAGTTCTATTTTACCCTTCGGGGTGAATTTTATTGCAGCAAGTACGAAACTGATACTTTTATATAACCACATCAGAATTTAATTTGCAAACAATAAAGTGTAATCATATGTTTCGAAACAAAAATCCAAACAGCAAATAAAGCCACAAACTTACCATGAGATTCTTCATGCTTCTGTAACTTTGACGCATATTTAAAAGCTTTTCCACACCCGGGCTCCAAACAAATGTGCTCCTTTTTATCTTTCATAACATCGGCAGACGTAGAGACCATATTCTCATCAATATCCTTCGCAGATCGCATTGTGTCTCCTTCAACTGAATATTTCTTCTTGCAATTTTCATTGTGTTGAAGAAGATGACGGTTTAAGTGATCTTTCCTACGGTAACTAGAGTTGCAATCGTCTATTGGACACGTAAAAGGCCTCTGCAGTAATATATAAGTCTTATTCATAATTTGTTTTACTTTCTGCTAAGCTTAACTTTTGGGTGTTATTTGCGTAATTTATCAACGTACTTATTTATTTTTAGACACTGTTTTTTGCACATCATGAGTTATTAAAACAAATTTGGGTCATTTTGTTGCTATAAATAGCTTTTAAGAAATTATATTTTTGATTAATTGCTAAAAAAATATATTTTATTACAAATAAGTATAAGATGTTTCAGTCTATAAAAAAAATTCACGAATTATAATAAAATACAGAACTCATCCCTCCTCAAAGCTATTTGTCCCTAGTTATACTAGTTGATTCCACTTTATGTCTCTCGTCTGCCAAACTCAACCGCCCAACTGTTGAATCTTTAGAACGACCATTTTATCGCTTTATAATTCACACTTTGTCTCTCTCATACACGTAAGTAACTTTGCTTAGTGGGCTAAGTGTGAGTTTAAAAAAGTGTAACATGGTCATATATATATTAAATTATCAATTGGCTGTCAAGTTTGGCAGAAAAGAGAAACCACGCGTGAAAGCAAATAGTGCACCTAGGGGCCGATTATGCAAATAGTATCAACAAGAGACAAATCCAGCTCTTTTCGCGAACCCACTAAAAGGTCACATTGTGGGCAATAAAATAACTTGAATGAGACATAGGGACATCTTTTAATAACTCATATGTACTAAAACATAACAAATAAGTAGGTTGATTTTCAGGCAAATAAACCCATTACATCACAAATTAAAGAAACTTAGAACCTCGTATATTTCATGGCGTGATTGAGGATCACTTGACGGAGCTTCTCAGGAGGTCACCCTACCTGATACTAATCCAATCAAGGTCTCGCATTTTGGAGCTCATTGTGGGGGATCCAATGCATCACGCAAGAACATCAACTTTCTTTACAATATTTCAATAACTCGATATAACTTTATACCCTGCACATGTCTCATTGCTATGAACGATTACTTCTGAATTAAATAAAAGATACCATCGCTATTTATGTATAAATATTTTATAGTCCAGCATCGATATAAAAGTTTCAAAAGTACCTCAAGTGAATGGCTTAGCATATGTTGCTTCAAATGAGCCGGTTTCCGGAAGGAAACACCGCATTCCGCACAGATATTCATCTTCTTACCCATTTCCTGAGATTCTTTATCGCCTTCTTTCTCCTTAATTTCATCCTAAATTATCACATCCATTACAAACTTTTAATCCTCACATATCCAAATAATCAAAAGGGGTGTCTGCGCTTATTAGTTTAATAACCTCCTTTAGATAAGCACATCGAAAGCAGTAAGCTGTTCAGATTATAATAAGCTATCATGTTTCTGAGATTGCATATCTTAAAGTGCTTAATAACATAGCTAGCAACATGCTTATTCTTAAGCGCTTATTTCAGTGTAACATAAACAAATAAGCAGTTTCATCCAAACAGAAACTGGAAAATTGGGATGTCTAGTGACTAGCTTAGCTTACTTAAAAGCAGCTTGTGCTTATCAGCTCAGCTTATGAGCTTGATAATCTGTTTCAAATTAGCAGCAGTTAGCAGTTCACATTGCAATAAGCTAACAAATTTCTGGGATTGCTCATTCTATAGGGCTTATTTACTAAACTAGCAAAGTGCTTTATCCAAACAAAACCTTAATCAGGTGTTTGTTTAAAGCATATGTGGCTTATGAGCTTATTTAGTTTCGGCTTATATTTCATAAGCCCCAATTTTCTGGCCTGTTTTGAGACTTGTGGGCTTATATAAGTTTATTTATCATATCATACACAGTACACGTTTATCATATCCTAATAAACTTATATAAGCCCACAAATCTCAAAATAAGCCGGAAAAGTGAGGCCTATGAAATATATTCAATAAGGTCATAAGCACACATATAATCTTTGTTTCCTTTTATATCAGTTAAATTAGCCTCTTTTACATAATAAGCAAATCCAAAGTAATAAGGCAAAAATAGGGAAGTTGTGAAACATAAGCCCAAAACCAAATAAGCCATAAGCAAGCTATATAAGTTGTTCACAATACAATAAGCTGCAACAATATTTCTAGGATTGGTTATTCTAAAGTACTTATTCACACATCTAGATCTAGCAACCCGCTAATCTTAAGTGCCTATTAACTGCCTGATGTAAACAAATAAGCAGTTTCATCCAAAACCATCAAACAGCTTAAAAATAATCACTTAAGATAAGCAAATCTCAAACACCTTGTGATGAGATTGAATATGAGCAGTGATAATGGTTTTCTTAGACCGAACAATCCCACAATATTCACATGTGTAACGTCTTATGTCTCCAACTTTTGTCGTTTTGTTGTTTGTTTCTTGTTCTTTCATTTTGAGATGAAAAGATGTTGTTAATGTTGGAAAGATTCATTCAATCTGGAAGTGTGTGTTGTACTTATTTGTAGGGTTTTGTTCAGCTGAGTTGACTCAGTTAATGGACCGGATTTCAAGCCCATATACCTGGATGGGCTAAACTACATGAGCCTAGACTTGGATGGGCTAAACTACATGGGCCTAGAAATAGATATTTAATTAAAAAGGACAAAATTTTGGAAAATATGATGAATTTATAATGGAAAAAGATTGAGATGCATAAAATGTATGCCTAATTTTGTGCCTCACCTATGTATTATAAGCTTATTGGAATGTGAAGATGTGTATCCGGTTGATACAATCAATGATTTTTTACCACACATATTTAGGCAATGAAATAATGAATAAATAAAAATATATTTTAATTTAAAATTAAAAAATGTTATTTTAATAAATTGTTATAAAATTTTGTTACTAAAATCGATGTTTATAATGTGTAAGAAGAAATATAGCAACTTGCTTTACATAATAAGTAAAAAAAATATTTAAAAAAATCCAACCTTCCAAAATTTGTTACAAAAATCTCAAATGATTTATAAGAGATAAAGGTACCACGGCGAGTGGGTGTTCGTCGATCCCACGTGGAGGCTCGCCGAGCCCCGTCTCCCCCCCCCCCCCTCCTTCGCCGTGTGAATTTCAGATCTCTAAAATCTGAACGACGAGCCCATCCCAAAAATATAACCGTGGACATAGCCGTTTGCTTTTATTTTTTTATTTTTTTTTCTAAATATTCTTAAAATCTTTATATAAACTCTTCCAATTTAACAATTTTAACAATCATATTTATTCCCCAAAAAAAATAATACTAGAATGACTTATTCAGCTCCACACACTTTTGATCAAATCAAAACATTGGTTGCTAACCTAATCAAAGAAGACAACGTTCGGCAGAAAGCGATTATGAATTTAACCATCAAATTTGAAAGTGTCTCTTCAGAATTTGAACTGCAGGAAACATGTGAAAAACGCAATGATATTCCAAAAGAGTGGCGTGATAAGATAATCGAATTTTTGAAAAAAGAATCAAACAAAGACGATGCAATACATGATGCTTTGGTTGATGAAGCCGTTAAAATCGAAAGACAAATGTAATTTAAAAAAGAATGGATTAAAGAATTTTAATTTTCGTGTTCTAGTTCTAATTTAAATAATGTTATTTTAATTTAAGTAATGTTATTTCATTTTTATGTTGTAATTTTAATTTCAGTAATGAATTTTTTCAACGGCTATATTTTAATTGAACATAGGTTCCAACGGCCATATTTTCTTTATAAATACTACTTCCATATAGTATTTTTTTTTCTCACAAAGAACCATACTCTCAAACATGTCTCAAGAAAACACTTCTACAAACAAGAAACAAAACAAACGAAAAGCTACTCGAAGCAACCCATCGACACCGAAAAAGGTACCAGAGACAATCCCTCCACAACCTTACCCTCCACAACCTTACCCAAACACGATGGGTGAATCATCAGTTCCTACCATTGATCAACCAGAGAGCCCTGTTGAAGAATACGAGGTACCTGCTGAGTTTCGTCTTACTAAGGAACAAGAACATCAATTGCTTAATGATGAAGAAGCATTACGTGAAGCATTAGCAGAAGAAGAAAGGGAGAAACAAGAGTTGGAGAAGCAAATCAAGTGGGAAAAGACTGTCGAATTCATCAAGAATTCTTGGGGTATTTCATCGGAGTCTGATTCGGATCCCGAAACCGATTAAATTTCGTCGAACCGTACCGTATCGCATCGTATCGTTTTTAATTTATTTCCGTATTTGTAATTTTTATTTTTGTATTAGTAATGTTTTAATTTGAATGAAATAAATTTTATTTTGTGTGAAAATAGAAAAAAGAAAAAAAAAGATAGTGGTGGGGCCAAAGTGGTGAGGGGTTGGGTGTGTTGTGAGTGATGGGGTATTTTTGTTAGTTGTGTTGATGTGATGTGACACTGCGTTAGCAGCTGACTAGGCAAAATTTTGAAGGGTTACCTTATCATGGTACCTCTCTCTCTAATATACATAGTAATAAGGTTATGATAGTATTATAGTTCATTTCCTGGCTTTTATGGAAACCAAAAATTTACACCCTAAAAAAAGCCAGACACGATGTATGTGGCTTAAACTAAAGTTTTTAAATCGGGGCCTAATCTAAGTTCGTTTTCGTTTTTGAATATTGTGATTGAAAAATTGGATTGAGATTTTTAAGATCCTCCTATACTTTATTTTCTTAGTAGTCATTATAAAATTATGCAAAAATGTTAGTCAAACGAGAGATGTAAAATCAAATCAAATGAGATTTTAAAATCATATGATTTCAAGATCTTATTAAGATCATATCTCACAAAAATCCTACACAGGAACAGAAACATCTTTCCTTTGTGGTGTGTAACATCGTAAAATCATAAAGTAATGATCGAGCCCAAAGCACTTTGGAGATTGATTGCAGTTGCAAGTTATTACATGTAGTCTTAACCCGTAGCGGAGCCTGGAAGTTGGCGGAGAGGGGGGAAGGGAAGAATTTTTTTTGGACGAAAAGTCATTCTACACATTTAAATAAAGATACAAATATAAGCTTTTTACATTGTTTCTTTTTGGAGGAAGGCAATTTAAAGGTTTTTGCATTGTTTGTTAATACAAATATCGCTTAAAAACGATGTTTATATTTTTAATCCTTTTTAGGTTTTGTTAACGACGAAATTTTAAATATATTTTTAAGCTTGTATTAAAAACAATACTAAAGCTTTGGTATTATTTTTTTTATACTTCTCACATTACTAAAAGTCTTTTTTCTATACTTATGTGTTTTAGACTTTTAGTATAAACTTACAAACACAACAAAGATACCTGTACACTCCTTTAATCTGATCCAAAAAGTAAAATACTAAATCTAATAATAAGATTGTCTATAATCTTGGTTAAAAGATTTGGTACTTATGACTAGTCCAAAGTCAGCACAGACGGACCCCTTTCAATTGGGTCCGTGGGGTCCATGATCTACTAATGGTGGTGCCTATAAATAGCAAGCCATCTCCAATCATAAGTCTCACCCCTCTTCTCTATAATCTATCTATATATTTGATTATCTTCTTAACAATCTCATTCTCATTATTATCTCTTGTTATATAGATCTTAATCTTTTTAAAGATCGACATCAAGAAACCTCTATCCAAGCTTTGATCCTTCATTGCTTACTTGTGTGATTGTATTAAAAGTTACCTATACATTCACCATTGTTGTACCTATTCATCTACTACTTGTGTATTGGTGTGGTTAGTATTTTAGTCCGCAAAATACATAGTGTGAAGGAAGTTGTTGTATCCGTGTGAAAGAACACGACATCCTAGCTTAGCTTAGGTGTCAGTAAATGTTGTAAGCGACGTGTAAAGGTTTCTCCGCTGGTTAAAGGAGACTAGTTGACTAGTGAAAGCCTAATTCTAGAGTTGGATACTCGAGAAGTGGAAGTAGAAGCAAGATAAGTGAGATCTTGCTAGGCCGAAGCACTATAAATATCTTGTGTTGTGTGGTTTGACTATCTTCTTCCTTGTTGATACATTGAGATTTTCTATGTTGAAAAGTTCGTTTTCTCGTAATCCTCTCGAATTGATCTCAGTTTAAAGTGAAAAGATTTGTTCTTGGTGACAAAAAGGAGGTTTAGGTTTTCTATTCTATTGAAAAGATAAATGACTAACGTAAATGAAAATATAAACTTAAAACAATTAAAAAATAAAACTATGAATAAAAATTTAAAGAAAACAGCAACTGAAAACTGACCTAACTGAAAATGCTCTAATCGGAATAAAATCCTACTCGGAGAAATAATCAATTCGGAATAATAATGTCCTATGCGGAATAATAAGTTCTATTCGGAATAATGGCTTATGCTGAAAAACATGCTATTCGGAAAATTTGGTTTATGCGGAAAGTTATCCTATGCGGAAAATTAAGGCTATTCGGAAAACATTGCTCTATGCGGAAAGTTATCCTATGCGGAAAAACCCATCTATTCGGAAAAACATTGCTCTATGCGGAAAAAGGGGGCAATTCGGAAAGCAGACCCTATGCGGAAAGAAGGCTCTATTCGGAAAAATATTTCTAAGCGGAAAAACAACTCTGTTCGGAATATTTAAAAATATTCCGCATAAGGGAATTAACAAATGGTTAATACGGAATGTAAGTTCTATTCGGAATGTTTGAACATTCCGAGTAAGGGACAAAGCAGATCTCTATTCGGAATATTCCTGGGTAAGAACAGTAGCAGTATCGCAAGAACAGTAGACACGGTTTAAATCCAAAATCAAGATGAATACGCAAAAAGGTTTTACCAAATCAACCAATAATCATTTAAATACCATAAGTAACAAATCTCACCAATAAAAACACTAAATCAACAACTTTTTAAGATCAAACTTGAATCAAATAAAAACTTAAGAACTTGTAATAGAAGATGATGAAGAACAAGATGAATGAAAAGATGGAATTGAAAGATTAATGAAAAGGTAACAAGAGTAATGATTAAAACACTTACAAGAATGAAAGAAAATTAAAAATCACCAAACATCCTAATGGTGTTGGTGATGAACCGATCCTAAGAAACTGGGAAAAAGAAAATGAAAGCTAACTCCCTAAAATGTGAAGGAAGAAACTATTTATAGTCCTAGTGGTTGGTTGGTGAGTGGGCTTTCTCCCTTTCTTCTTGTCTTCTCGTCTTTTCAGAAAAGTTGACGTTTTCGATTCTGATTCGGGATTTTTCGTCGATTAAATCCAACTCGTCTTTTAATTTCTTCGTTAAATAGACTTGAGTTTCTTCGACTTATGTAAATCTTCCGTCTTTGGTCCTTTTCTTCGATAAATCTTCGAATCGGCCCAGTGACTTCAAATCTTTTGCATCTCTTGGACAGTAGACTTTATCTTGAGTCCTTTTCTTCAGTAAAACCCGTGCAATCCCATGTTTTCTTTAATATTCATCCGGTTGGCTCTGAAAACACAATAAACACAAAAACCACGCATAATTCCAAACAAATGATATTAAATACGTGTTTTGGTCTTGTTTTAGCCCGAATTAAGTGGTAAAAGGATGGGTGTTTACACACCTATCAAATCCCCTACACTTAACCATTGCCATGCCCTCATGCAATGCTTAGTGATAAAGCAAATTTACATTTTTCTCATAATCAATCAACCTTGGCCTTATTAACATACTACTAAACAAAAATTAAACTACTAAGAGAAATTAAAACTTTAAAGGGAACAAAAGAATAGAAATAACTTGCAAAGAAACCAATGACTTACATTAGGGCTTTGGTGCTGCGAAGATTTATCACCCTCAAGTTTCACGTTCCCCAAACTAAGCTTAAAAACGAGATCATTGTTATTATAAGTTAGTAAATCAAACACTTACACACATGGCTTAATTAAATGCTTAAACTCCCTTATTCCTAGAGGTATCTCTTATATTTTATTTTTGTCTTAGAATGATCATTAAGATGCATTTTTGGACTTATTTCGATAGTTTAATTAGGCTGAAAGCAAAGTAGGACGATTTGATCAATAGTTAGCTAAAGGACAAAATCTCTTAAAACTGCTTCTCGGGATATCAAAAAGTTCATATCTTGGCATAACTCGGTTCGCGATTTGAGACCTTTCTCGGGCCGATATTTGGCATGTACTTCATACTTCATATCTTCGAGAGACGTTCTTGAGATAATGGTCTTCTCATCATAATAGAGTTTCTTCACTTGGAGACTTTTGAGGGGTACTCCAACTTTGTTGACCACGACTTCATGATTATTTCTTCAATCTCTAATTGGGATTTTGAGATACAACGATCCGCCTCCTTTTCGGACTTGGATCTATTTATCCTCATACCTTGTTAGGGTCTTTTCGGATAGACTTCTCCATGATCTTTATGGGAGTTGATTGCTTTTCGTCGTGAGTCTTGATCATTCATATTGATTTTAGGAATAATGCTCTTCACATCACTTTGGATCTTTAGCAATAAAATGGAATCCTCATGCCTTGTTAGGGCCTTTTCGGACTCGCCAATCTTCGCGCCCCGCTTCATAAGTTATGCCTTGGCTATGAACTCTCGTCATTACCGAGCATTTTTTAAACGATCTTGGGCTAGAAGCTAAGTAACTTTTCAAATCGTACGACCTTACTTATTGCAGATAAATTATTAGCAAGTGATGGGAGAATAGGCAGATAATTACACCAAGTGAGCTTGTGAAAGAATACCGACTTATAATTGACTCTATCATTTCTCGTCCTCCACAATTTAAAATCTCAAGTAATGAGACTCGTGGACACTTAGCCTAATAAACCAATTAAGGTCTACATGGTTAAGGATACTAGCTAGAATAAACTTAGATAAGTCTATTCGGGTTGAGTCAAAATAAACGCAACGGGCCTAATAGATCAAAGACTTCTAAACTAGCTACACCACTTTATTAATAATTTTGACTTTATTGCGGAATATATACATATGAAAGCAACGATAAAAATTTAAAAATTACGACTAAATGGCCAAAATTAATTAAAAATTTGAAAAATGTTGAAAAATAGGATTTTCCGGTTAAATGAAGGCATTTTCATGGAAAAGTCCACTTAAAACTTCGATAGAAGTCCCCCTACACTTAAGATAAACATTGTCCTCAATGTTTAAGCATGTGGGAAAAGTCTCCCCTACACTTATGACATTGTGCACGTTGGTTAACTCGAGTTAAGGAAGAGACGACTAAAGTGATCAATTTCAAATGTGAGTATGAAGAAAATTGAATCACGATAGTTGAGAGATAGAACCGGATTTCGAATAACACGGGAACGCGGTTCTTCAAAGATTTCCAAGATTGCAGTTATCCCTGTAATCACATCACCATACAAACACAAACGACCAAAATAGGTCCTCCCCTACACTTAGGGGGTTAAAGGGATAGATACTCGGGTTGCCTCCCGAGGAGCGCTTGTTTTTGATAACCGAGTCACGAGCCTGACTCGACCCAAAATTAGTTCATGGGGAACGTGGTGAGGGATGGAATCACCTCCTGCGAGGTGTCCTCACCAAAGTACAACTTCACTCGTTGGCCATTCACCTTAAAATTCGGTCCATTAGGTTGAGCGAGCTCGAGAGTACCATATGGGAAAATTTGGGCAATGGTGAATGGGCCGGACCAACGAGATTTGAGCTTTCCCGAGAAGATTTTCAACCGAGAGTTAAAAAGTAAGACTTTGTCTCCAACATGGAACTCTCGGTTTTTGATCTTAGAGTCGTGAATGAGCTTAGTCCGTTCCTTATAGATCAAAGAATTTTCATAAGCGTCATTACGGAGTTCATTCAGCTCATTGAGTTGGATCTTGCGTAGGTCACCGGCTTTGTTGATATCAAAATTAGCCCACTTCAAGGCCCAGTAAGCCTTGTGCTCCAACTCAATGGGGAGGTGGCACGCTTTCCCGTACATAAGACGATAAGGCGTACAACCGATCGGGGTCTTGTAAGCGGTACGGAAAGCCCACAAAGCATCATCAAGTTTATCAGCCCATGCGGCACGATGCTCTCCCACGGTTCTTTCCAGAATTCGCTTCAGTCCTCGGTTGGATATTTCAGCCTGGCCATTAGTTTGTGGGTGGTAGGCTGTGGAAAGACGATGATTTACACCGTACTTAGCCATGACTCTAGCAAATTGGTCATTGCAGAAATGAGTCCCACGATCACTAATAATGGCGTGAGGCACACCGAATCTAGCGAACAAAGCTTTTAGAAAGTTACAAACCACCCTTGCGTCATTAGTAGGTAAAGCTTTGGCTTCAACCCACTTTGAAACGTAGTCAACGGCTACAAGGATGTATTTGTTTCCTCTAGATGAAGGGAATGGCCCCATAGAGTCGATACCCCACACATCAAAAATTTCACATTCCTGTATGAAATTCTGAGGCATCTCGTCTTTATGTGTGATTTTGCCTTGCTTTTGACAAACATCACATCGTTTAACCATATTGTGAGCATCACGATATATGGAGGGCCAATAAAATCCCGAGTCAAACACTTTTTTGGCGGTGTAGTTGGGACCAAAGTGACCACCGGTGGGTCCTTTGTGGCAAGCATCAAGGATTTCAGACGCTGCCGGTCCATCAACACATCGGCGGATAATCAAGTCGGCACATTGTTTGAATAGGTAAGGGTCGTCCCAAAAGTAAGTCTTAATGTCGGTGAAGAATTTCTTCTTTTGTTGGGATGTCAACCCTTCCTTAAGAATTCCACCCGCCAAGTAGTTTGCAAAGTCCGCAAACCACGGGGTTTCATTCGACTTCGAGTTTATAGACATTAAGGTCTCCAAGGGAAAAGAATCATTGATTTCTTTGTTCGGATGATCCCCTTGGTAAGGATCCTCAAGTCTGCTGAGATGGTCCGCGGCTAGGTTTTCTGCTCCTTTTTTATCGCGAATTTCGATTTTAAATTCCTGGAGCAGCAAAACCCAGCGAAGAAGTCTTGGTTTGGAATCTTGCTTTGTCAACAAGTACTTCAGCGCGGAATGATCGGTATACACGATGGTGGTGGAAAGGACAAGATAGGGGCGAAATTTTTCAAAGGCATAGACAACAGCTAAAAGCTCTTTTTCGGTTGTCGTATAATGCAATTGTGCCCCCGTTATTGTCTTGCTAGCGTAATGGATCGGTTGGAAGTGTTTGTTCACTCTTTGTCCAAGAACCGCTCCAATAGCAAAATCACTAGCATCGCACATCAACTCAAAGGGAAGCTCCCAATTAGGGGTAACCAAGACGGGTGCCTTAGTTAGCTTATCCTTAAGCGAGTTAAAGGCTTCAAGACACTCTTTGGAAAAGATAAAAGGAGTTTTTTTTCCAAGAGGTGGGTCATCGGGCGAGCAATTTGAGAAAAATCTTTGATGAATCGACGGTAGAAGCCCGCATGACCCAGAAAACTTCTCACACCCTTCACGGTTGAAGGTGGAGGTAACTTTGCGATAACATCGACTTTAGCACGGTCTACTTCAAGACCGGCTTTCGAGATCTTATGTCCAAGCATGATGCCTTCTTTTACCATAAAATGGCATTTTTCCCAATTTAGAACAAGGCGAGTGTCTTCGCACCGCTTAAGCATACATTCCAAATTGGCAAGGCAAGAAGAGAAGGAATCCCCGAAGACCGAGAAATCATCCATGAAGACTTCCATGGTTTGTTCAACCATGTCATGGAAGATAGCTAACATACACCTTTGGAAAGTCCCGGGTGCATTACATAAGCCAAAAGGCATTCTTTTGTAAGCAAAAGTGCCATAGGGACAAGTGAATGTAGTCTTCTCTTGATCTTGGGGATCGATGGGTATTTGAAAATAACCCGAGAAACCATCAAGAAAGCAGTAATATTCATTACCCGCTAATCGTTCAAGCATTTGGTCCATAAAAGGTAGAGGGAAATGATCCTTTCTCGTGGCATCATTGAGTTTGCGGTAGTCTATACAAACTCTCCACCCAGTAACGAGATGACTGGGAATCAACTCGTTGTGTTCATTGGGAACAACGGTTATTCCGCCCTTCTTGGGCACACAATGGATTGGACTAACCCATGGTGAATCCGAAATAGGGTAAATCATACCCGCATCAAGAAGCTTGAGAACTTCTGTTTTGATGACTTCATGGATTTTTGGATTCACCCTTCGTTGGCTTTGAATTGTGGGCTTAAAGTCGTCCTCCATAAGAATTTTGTGTGTGCAGAAGTGAGGATCAATTCCACGAATATCAGAGATTTTCCAAGCTATAGCCTTCTTATGATTCTTCAAAACAGCGATGAGGCGAGTCTTCTCTTCATCTTTCAAATCCGTTGCAATAATGACGGGCGACGTTGTCGTCAAGGAACACGTACTCGAGATGTGGCGGCAACTCCTTAAGTTCCAAATCCGGAGGATTTTCGACGGGAGGCGTTTTCAAAGTCGGAGTATCGATAGCAATGACCGTGGGAGATGGAGGAGAAGGATTGTCTTCAGTGAGAAGATTGTCAAAGAAATTCATGTCTTCATCCCCCTCGGTGGGAGAATCATTAGTAGCTAAATTCGCATCTCCCATGGTATCGTCAAGATTGTTCCAAAATAAATCACTATCTCCAAATAGAGACAACGATGAATCAATAGAGGACACGGTCTCAACATTGGGAAGAGAGGTAGGAATACTTTTGCAAGCATCATTAAAGTGTGCTTCACAAGCCTCATCAAGAACGTCAATACAATTAACGCTCTCATATGAATAAGGCTGTTTAGACAACTTTCCCATGTTGAAGTCTACTTTATCGTCACCAACTCTCATGATAAGCTCACCGGCTTCAACATCAATGAGAGTGCGACCGGTCCTAAGGAATGGACGACCAACAATCAGTGGTACACGGGGGTCCATCTCGTAGTCGACGACAACAAAATCAGCAGGGAAGGTGAATTTGTCGACTCCTACAATGACGTCTTCGGCTATCCCCACTGGATAAGCAACCGTACGGTTGGCCAATTCCAAAGTCATTTTGGTGGGGACTAGCTCTGGGAGAGATAATTGCTTCCAAACACTTAGAGGCATGAGATTAATACTGGCACCTAGATCGGCTAGGGCCATGCAATTCTCTACTCCCGGGAAATTGCAAGGGATAAGAAAACGACCCGGATCACCAAGCTTGGTTGGCAATTTCCTTAAGAGCACTACAGAGCAATTCTCATTAAGTTGGGTGTTGGCAATATCGAGGAGCTTTTCCTTGTCGCTCAGAAGATCTTTAAACATTTTTGCATATTTAGGCATGTGAGCGAGAGCCTCAGCAAAGGAGATATTGAAATTCAGTTGTTTGAACATCTTAAGAAAGTTCGAAACTTGAATATCGTCCTTGCTTTTGAGCTTCTCTTTCCTCAACCTAGATGGATAAGGTATATTGGAAGAAGAGGAAGGCTTTGGGAGAATAGGATCACTCACAGCCACGGGTGGAGGAGGGGTAGAAGGAAGAGGTGGAGAAATTGAGGAAGGAGAAGGAGGAGGAATAGGAGCAGGTGACTCGTTCTCCTTAGTCACAACCACCGGTGGAGGTATAGGAAGCTCGGGTTCCTTGGTACCTTTGCCACTTCGAGTAGTGATTGCTTTCATCTCCCCTCTTGGGTTCGCAACGGTGTTACTCGGAAGAGTACCCGAAGAAGAGGGTTGATTACCTTGGAAGAAACTAGCCATCATGTTCCTCAGATCATTAGTTTGGCTATCCAGCGTATTTCTCATGTCTGCTCTCAAATCGTTTCCTTGCTTGACCAAGTCTGCCTTCAAGTTTCGCACTTCCTGTTGGAGGTTTTCCACGATCACATCATTGGTTCTCATGTAGGTTGCAACCTCTTGGTGTAATGCAGTGATGGTTTGGTTGGAAGGAGCATTGTATGCAGGTGGTTGGTAAGCAGGTTGTTGGTAGACTTGATTGTTACGTTGAGGTGGTTGTTGCTGCTTGTGAGGAGGAATGTATGGTTGTCTAGGTTGTTGTTGTTGTTGAGGAGGACGATTGAGGTTTTGTTGTTGGTTTAGGTTGGTAGGAGGGAAACCAGGTGGTGAAAGGTAGTTGTTGCTGCGGTAGCTAAGCAAGTTACGGTTACCTTGAGGTTTAGCTTGATAAGCAGGTTGAGGATAGGTGCCATATGCCGCATTCACATTCTCAGTAGAGTAGTCTTGGGTGGCGGTAAAAATTGTGTAAGAGTGAGGACCACCGCATATCTCACAAGGTTGGCTGACAGCGTTCACTTGAGCGTTTTTGGCGTTGTTGCTGTTGTTGTTGCTGACGGTGTGGGTGACAAGCGATTCAAGAAGCGTAGTGATTTTGTCTAATCGCTTGTCGCTGTCATTAGTGCTAGCACTAGCAACATTGGTCCGAATACTCTTGGTTTGCACACGAGACTTATTCTCAATGATGTCCCAAGCAGCATTGGAAGTCTTAGCCAATAGATTACCCCCTGAGGCACTGTTCAGTGAATCTTGGTCACTCATGCTTAAACCATTGTAAAAAGTATTAATTTGATGTACTTTGGTAAAACCATGTTGTGGGCATTTTCTTAAAAGATCTTTAAAACGATCCCAAGATTCACTGAACGACTCATCGTACTTTTGTTCAAAATTTATGATTTCATCCCGCAATGCGGTAGTACGAGAAGGTGGAAAAAAGTAATTGATGAACTTTGTTTCCAAATCCGTCCACGAGAGAATACTCTGTGGCGGTTCCTTAGCAAGCCAATGCCGGGCTTGTCCCTCTAAAGAAAAGGGAAAAAGTTGTAACCTTATAACCTCTTGTGGAACGCCATTGAATTTGACCGTATTGGTGAGTTGTAGAAATCTCTTGATGTGGTCGTGTGGATCATCAATGCTACGTCCCAAGAATGGTTGAGCGGAGACCATCTGGATAAAGCCTGATTTTAGCTCGAAATTGTTGGCGGCAATTGGAGGTATGACAATTGGGTCCGTGTTGCCATCTACATGAGCTTGCAGCAATTCAATCATCGGGCGATTATCCGGAAGGGGCTCATTGTTGTTATTGTTCATGTTGTTGAAAGGCGGGTTGTTGTTGTTATTATTATTTTGAGGTGGTATACCGGCCATGTCTAAGTTATCGAGAGGCTCGGGCTCTTGATAAGACGTGGATCGAGTGCGCATACACCTGCAAAAGAACGAACAAAGAAAAACAAAGCAAAAATATTTTTGGTTTTTATGTTTTTTTTAATTTTTTTTTTTTGTATTTTTGAAAATTTTATATTTTTTAGGATTTTTTTGAAAAGGTAACGTTCACGGGGAACGGATCCCAAAATCCAAGTTCTCACAAAAAACTTTTGATCTTAACGAGAAGAGCCGGCAGCGGCGCCATTTGATACATTGAGATTTTCTATGTTGAAAAGTTCGTTTTCTCGGAATCCTCTCGAATTGATCTCAGTTTAAAGTGAAAAGATTTGTTCTTGGTGACAAAAAGGAGGTTTAGGTTTTCTATTCTATTGAAAAGATAAATGACTAACGTAAATGAAAATATAAACTTAAAACAATTAAAAAATAAAACTATGAATAAAAATTTAAAGAAAACAACAACTGAAAACTGACCTAACTGAAAATGCTCTAATCGGAATAAAATCCTACTCGGAGAAATAATCAATTCGGAATAATAATGTCCTATGCGGAATAATAAGTTCTATTCGGAATAATGGCTTATGCTGAAAAACATGCTATTCGGAAAATTTGGTTTATGCGGAAAGTTATCCTATGCGGAAAATTAAGGCTATTCGGAAAACATTGCTCTATGCGGAAAGTTATCATATGCGGAAAAACCCATCTATTCGGAAAAACATTGCTCTATGCGGAAAAAGGGGGCAATTCGGAAAGCAGACCCTATGCGGAAAGAAGGCTCTATTCGGAAAAATATTTCTAAGCGGAAAAACAACTCTGTTCGGAATATTTAAAAATATTCCACATAAGGGAATTAACAAATGGTTAATACGGAATGTAAGTTCTATTCGGAATGTTTGAACATTCCGAGTAAGGGACAAAGCAGATCTCTATTCGGAATATTCCTGGGTAAGAACAGTAGCAGTATCGCAAGAACAGTAGACACGGTTTAAATCCAAAATCAAGATGAATACGCAAAAAGGTTTTACCAAATCAACCAATAATCATTTAAATACCATAAGTAACAAATCCCACCAATAAAAACACTAAATCAACAACTTTTTAAGATCAAACTTGAATCAAATAAAAACTTAAGAACTTGTAATAGAAGATGATGAAGAACAAGATGAATGAAAAGATGGAATTGAAAGATTAATGAAAAGGTAACAAGAGTAATGATTAAAACACTTACAAGAATGAAAGAAAATTAAAAATCACCAAACACCCTAATGGTGTTGGTGATGAACCGATCCTAAGAAACTGGGAAAAAGAAAATGAAAGCTAACTCCCTAAAATGTGAAGGAAGAAACTATTTATAGTCCTAGTGGTTGGTTGGTGAGTGGGCTTTCTCCCTTTCTTCTTGTCTTCTCGTCTTTTCAGAAAAGTTGACGTTTTCGATTCTGATTCGGGATTTTTCGTCGATTAAATCCAACTCGTCTTTTAATTTCTTCGTTAAATAGACTTGAGTTTCTTCGACTTATGTAAATCTTCCGTCTTTGGTCCTTTTCTTCGATAAATCTTCGAATCGGCCCAGTGACTTCAAATCTTTTGCATCTCTTGGACAGTAGACTTTATCTTGAGTCCTTTTCTTCAGTAAAACCCGTGCAATCCCATGTTTTCTTTAATATTCATCCGGTTGGCTCTGAAAACACAATAAACACAAAAACCACGCATAATTCCAAACAAATGATATTAAATACGTGTTTTGGTCTTGTTTTAGCCCGAATTAAGTGGTAAAAGGATGGGTGTTTACACACCTATCACTTGTCTCTATTACTTGCATTGGTTTACTTTATTCATACTTGATCTACATATCTTTATTAATTACAACTAAAGTTTCAAATAAGTAAAACTAATCGGTAAAACTATTCAATCCCCCTTCTAATTTTCCACAATTGGCATCAAGAGATACGTTACTCCAGATTTCTTAAAATATATTGTATTTTAATACTTGAAATGATCCATGGATACTGAAAATGATAAAGAATGACAATCTATGCAAATACCACCTCTCTTTGAAACCGATGGTTTTATCTATTAGAAAGATCGTTTTAAAATTTATGTGAAATCTAAGGATATAGATCTTTGGTACATTACCTTTTGAAGGTGATTATGCACAAACGGTGAAAAATGTCACTACAAAACTATTTGAAACGGTCTTGCGTGAGAGGCTAACAGATGATTAAAAGGAGATGCTTGCTAAAAACAATGAAACTAAAATGATGTTTTACAATGCTTTGCCTAAGAATGAGTACAAAAAAATTTCATGTGTCAAAAGGCTAAAGAAAATGGGAACTCTTTAATTGTAACACATCAAGGAAACTCACAAGTTAAAGATTATAAATTTGACCTTCTTGTTCAACAATATTGTAGAAACTAGAGGGGGGGGGGGGGTGAATAGTTTCTATGATTAAGGTCCTAATTAAAAATGAGGTTGATCCTAAAACTATATTTTACTTGAAAACTAGTTTCATAGTTGTTAAATCAATTTCCAAACCATTTGCTATGTCTAGTGATTATGGAAATACAATGCATGAATATAAATATGAATAAGTAAAGAGTAAGGAAAGAATCAACCTAAGGCAGGACACTAAAATTTATAGTGGTTCGGCAACGAAGCTCTCTTTTCGTTCCTACTCCACTCCTCGAGTACACCTTACTCGAGATTTACACTATATCCACAAGCTCCTTTCTTCGCAGAGATTTCCAATATAAACAAATAAGTATGTTTAAAAAAGGTGTTCAAAATCCAATAAGCTTTAAACTCCTTATTCACACAGCTAGCGACCTGCTTAATTTGAGTGCTCATTACAGCTTATTTGATACGAACCTATCCTATACTAGGCTCGTATCGGTTCATAAGTCCAAGTGTAGAACTCACTAAAAAAGATAGCTTGAAGAGGAGGGAACACCTAGACATTATAAACTTTTGAAGATAAAATATCTCCTAAATTTTTATTTGATTAGTCAAAACAATTATCATTTACCTGGTATAACTACTTTTGACTAATCAAATAAACTAACTAGGGAGATATTTTATCTCCAATATAAACCACCGGCCGAACCCATACTTGACCGATGTGGGATCATAACATAATTTCAATTTCATCTAAACACAAACAACCTTAAATTGTATCTTTTTAGATCTGGTAAATTGGGCTGTCTAGCTTATTAGCCTCTTTTACACAAGTATATCCAAAGTAATATGCTATTCACAATAGAATAAACTAATAAATTTTTAGGATTGCTTATTCTAAAGTACTTATTCACACATCTAGTAACCTCAGAACTCTTAAATTCTTGTTAAGGGGGTGTTAGTTTCGGTTTATAGCGGACTCCTGGCTTATTTGGTTTTGGGCTTGTGTTTCATAAGCTCACTTTTTGTGCCTTATTTGAATTTTTTTTATCATGACATGATAAACTTATATAAGGCACAAAAAGTATGGTCATGAAACATTAGCACAAAACCAAATGAACCTTAAGCACACTATATAAGCCAGGGACGGAGCTACGTTATTGTTAGGGTGGGCCAAAACCAACCCCAACTGTCATATTAATACTACTAGTCTAGATGTGTTGCAATGTGTCTGTATATCAAAAGTAAAATGGCCCACCCAAAATAAATTACCCAGCCCAATAAATTAGATTAAAAACAGTATGTGTATATTGACTATATTCATAACAACTCGCAATTTGTATCATGAATGGTCAAACAAACTTATCGAAATTTGATAAAGGATTAATATACAAAGATGTTAATAAACGTTTCATAAAATTTGTCCTAAGGTAATAAACGTTCATTTTGTGTTTCTAAGTTACTCATCTATACGGGTTGGATAAATGGGTTACTTAACATTACAAAATATGACAACAAGGTTACTCAATGGAGGGGTAACCGATACTCCAGGTCGTTTTTGAAAAAAAAATAGGATTTTTAATATGTTTTTAGAAAAACATTTTTAAACAAATATTTTCAAAATAATCTTTCATAAATCTTTTAAAATAAATATTTTTCGAAAAACATTTTTAAAAAGGTTTTAAATTGTTTAAATATTAAAAAAATATTTTAAATTATTTTTCAAGATTTAAGTATTTAAGATAACAAGTTGGTTTAAAGATTTTTAAAAAACGTTTAGTTTTTTTTCCAAAAATACGGGTTGGTTTAAAAACGTATGTAAAAGATTTTTTAAAACCATTTTGGAAAAAGAATTTCAAAAAGATTTTAAAACATTTAAAAAAACTAAATTCTTATAAAAATTATTTTCAAAATATTTCAAAAATATTTTAAATAATTTTGAAAAAATATTTTTGAAAAGTATTTTCATAAAAATATTTATTTTCAGAAAGATTAAAAACATTTTCTAAAAAATTATAATCCTATAAAAATATTTTCAAAATCTCTTCGTTAAACATTTTCGAAAAAAATTATATTCTTATAAAAAAAGAAAAAAATGTTATTTAAAAAAGAATATATAGTTTAACCCTACGAATGGTGAAATTCGAGTATTTTTTATAATTTTTTAAATCCTTTTTTATAAGAATTTAGTTTTTAATATAAAACACACTCTTTTGAAACGGGATTTTTTTAAGTTTTTAAATAAATTATTATAAGAATTTATTTTTTTTTAATTATAAAAGTTTTTTTTGGAAAAAAATTCGAGAAGTGTTTTGGAAAGAAATCTTTTCGAGAAATCTTGTAAATCTTTTATGTCAGCGAGTATTTTTTTAAGTTAATTTTTTAATATAAAACACACTTTTTTGAAAAGGGATTTTTTCTAAGTTTTTAAAATATATTATTATAAGAATTTAATTTTTTTAATTATAAAATATTTTTTTCAAAAAAGAATCGAGAGGTTTTTTGGAAAGAAATATTTTCGAGAAATTTTTAAATTTTTTATGTTGTCAAATATTTTTTTAAGTTAATTTAAAAAAAAATAGGGTAACCTGCTAATTTTCTACTTTTAACATGTTACTCAAACATGAGTAACGTAAACAACTGGTCACCCATACATGATTACCCTAGAAACACAAAATGAACGTTTGTTACCTTAGGACAAATTTTATAGAACGTTTAGTAACATCTTTATATATTAACCCTTTGATAAACCCATATTCCAATCATGATTTTCACCCATCAAGACTTCAAAATTTATGTTCATTGTATTGATTTGTTTTCATATGATCAGGTATGCAACTCTTTTATTTTTATTCTTTAATTATTCTATTTTACTAGTCTATTCAATGAGATCTTGAAGTTCGTCAACCAATATGGAATTATCCACTTAGTAAAAGAGATGAAATTCGACGAGATTAATTGAATTCTAGACCTCATCAACTTGTGCTACCAAAATACCCTTTTAAAGCTAAACATTATTCTGATATCCTTGGTTAGAGTACTCTCGAACTACAGGTAGACATATTGTTTTTTCAAGTTTTGTTTTTGGCCTACCCGACTCAACTATCCTGGCTCCGTCACTGATATAAGCTGAAACAAACAACCCCCTTAACATGAATTTAAGAATTAGCAGGTTGATAGATGTGTGAATAAGTACTTTAGAATAAGCAATTCCAAAAATTTGTTAACTTATTATATTATGAACTACTTATATAAGTTTATCATGTCATGATAACGCCTAAAAGTTTCAAAATAAGGCAAAAAATGAGGTTATGAAACATAAGCCCAAAACCAACTAAGCCATATAAGCTGAAACAAACAAGAAGCTACAACAAATTTCTGAGATTGCTTATTCTAAAGTACTTATTCACATACTTAGCAACCTGATATTCTTAAAATAACCAAAACCACATAAGCTATAAGCCCGCTATAAAAGCTAAAGCAAACAAACCCCCCTAAAGTAGGTATTCACGCATCTAGCAACCTATTAGTAATTCATAAGTAGCTTGATATAAACAAATAAATTTATGGGTTTGCTTATTCTAAAGTACTTATTCACACATCTAGCAACCAACTAATAATCTTAAGTGACTATTAACTGCATGATGTAAACAAATAAGCAGTTTAAATCCAAACCCTGAAACAGCTTAAAGATAAGCACTTAGATAAGAGAATATCAAACACCTTGTGATGAGATTGAATGTGAGCAGTGATAATAGTTTTCTTAGACCGACCAATCCCACAATATTCGCATGTGTAACGCCTTATGTCTTTAACTTTTGTCGTTTTGTTGTGTGTTTCTTGTTCCTTCATCTTGAGATGTTGGAAAGATTCAGTCTGAAAGTGTGTTCTACTTATTTGTAGGGTTTTATTCAACTGAGTTCACTCACTTAATAGGATAGGTTTGAAGCCCAAATACTTGGTTGGGTTAAGCTACATGGGCCTATGCCTGTATATTCTAGATTGTCAGGTTGTTCGGTTTATTAAGTTCGATTCATTTATTTCAAAAGATATTATATTTATGTGTACTTGTTTCGGTTCTATTTTTATTTTTTTATGAAGCTCGAGTTTTGCACACCCTTAAGAAAAAGCCAAACTTTATTATACGTGGTCTAAACTAAGGTTTTTAGATCAGGGATTTATTTAGGTTAGTTTTTGTTCTACAAAATGATGATCGATAATTGGCTTCATATTTTTAGATTCTCCTATAATTCACTTTTTTAATCGTCGTAGTAAGATTGGGGAAAATGTAGGTCATATTATATTTATGTGGTGTTTGATACAATAAATTTATTGTTCTTCATATGAAAAAGTTATATTGCATATCATATATCTTTTGGAAGTAGAGGACCGATCCTCATCATCCATCCACTAACAATCAATGGTTTAAATTTATCTAACATTTATTAAATAAAAAATTAGAAGGGTATTTCGGTCTTTTCACCCATCCCACCTAACACCTCCCATTCATCCCATCCCTGTCTTTTTCTTCTTCAAATTTATCTTTTCATAAAAACACACACTAAAAAGACATACAAACATATGATCGATCCATCATCTACTTCGTAATCGATCCATTATGTGCTTCATAGATCT
The DNA here is from genome assembly GCA_025667525.1 of Glebionis coronaria. Classification (NCBI taxonomy): domain Eukaryota; kingdom Viridiplantae; phylum Streptophyta; class Magnoliopsida; order Asterales; family Asteraceae; genus Glebionis; species Glebionis coronaria. The sequence goes on from CM046879.1 coordinate 581,017,726, forward strand.
CATCACGAACATATGGTCGATCCATCATCTACTTCGTAATCGATCCATCATATAATTCCTAAATCTTATCACGAACCTATAATAAATGCAACATATACTTCGTAAATCGAGTATCGAATTCTACGAATTATCATGAATTATTAGGTTTTTAACTTATTTGGTGTGAATAAGCTTATCATTTTCTAGCTTATATGATGTGAATCTATCTACAAATTTAGCTTTGATGTAAATAAGATAATAGTTTTTTTAGCTTATGAATTCATCATTTTTTAGCTTACTTGGTGTGATTAAGAGTATAAATTTATCAACATATGAATTAATAAGCTTATAATTTGGCTTATTTGACGAATTATGAGAATATGCAATGTTAATTGATAAGCTTGCTTATTATGTGATTAATTTGAATAATATGATCTGTTAGTGAATTATAAGCTAACTTCTATCTTATTTCTATGAATTATCGAGATTTATGGATTACTTTATGGTGAACATATATAATATGACATGTTAGTGGAATATCATATATGATAAGTTGTCTTAAAAAAATTATGTATTATATCAAATATGATATCTTCATGTATCATATATGATACCTCAATTTATTATGTATGATATATATATCATATATGATATTTGAAGGTATCATGAATAATAATATGCTTGAAAGTCAATTTAATTAATAAAATAATATATGATATATGATAATGTGCTTGAAAACAAAATAAAACCAAATATGTGATCTATTGGTGGATAATTAAAAGTTAGTTGTGTGTATATTATCATATATGATAATCAGTTTCAAGTTCAACTTTTGTAATATATCATATATGATAATGTGCTTAAAATTAAAAGCAAGTCTTTTTATTTATGCAATGAAAGTTATTTTCAATGCATATTAAAAAATCTTAATCATCTCAAGGCCAAACAAGTGAACATAAAAAGAAACAGTCATCAGGCCAACGTGAGCTACAAAAATACAATGCCAAGAAGTGGAACATTAGATTCCCGATTGAAATAACAAGATCATGTGCATGAAAATGAGAAATACGAGCGGCAAGTTTGCAACAAAAATGTTAATAATCATATCAACATCCATGGTTTTAGGCATTTGAATACTTTTTCTTTTAGTAATTTTTGTATGGTGATGTATTGATTTAACTTTGTAATGCTACTCAACCATTGCGATTTTTGTTGAATATGTAAATGGCGAAACATCTACGGATGTAACTTTGGATAATATGACTATTTTGTTAAAGTTTTTGTCATATTCGTGAAGCATAGTTATTACCTTTTTTGAGTATTGTATATATAATATTTGTAACTCTTAAATTTTGTCACATATGATACCACTGCATTATCATATATGATACTAAAAATTGTTTGGCAAATTAAACAAATGGTATGTTGAATTCATGATTAAAATAAAGAGTATGATGGATTCATGATTAAACATTTGTTCTATAAATAAAAAAGAGTACTTTTAACGATATCATATATGACACTCATAATATTTTTGGGTAGATTAAACAAAAGGTCGGCTGAATTCATAATTAAAACAAAGAGCCTCTTGAATAAATGATTAAAGACTTGTTCTAGAATATAAAAAGAGTGCTTTTTAAGAGCACATAATTAATGATTAAAACACTTGTTCAAATAGAATATAATCAATTATGATCGATTAAAACACTTATTCATAATCAAAAGATACAACATAAAAGAGTCTACTGAATTTGTAATTAAAACAAAAACATTCATATTCTGGAAACTACTATTCTTCTTCTTCGATCAATTCTTCTTAATTTTCTACAAATCTACATTTCTCTTGTAAAACTTCCTCCTATGCCATGACGACTTCATCTTATCCTTACACATGCCATGCGGTCCTCTTGATTTGATCCAGCTGGGAAATTGTAGCATCCCTATCTACTCGTTGTTGTGTTCGCACAGTCTGCATTTATAGAAGAGAGGAAATAACACATTAGGCACCATTTTATCAACAACTGAATTATGCAACACACAATATAAAAATACACAATAGGTTAAAAGTGTAAAAATTAATGTACAATATCATATATGATAGAAGGCAAGTTTGACGAGCTTATAGAAATTTTGTGGAAATTAATCACAAAGTCCGATTTTTTATGTGGTTTGTTAGATATATCATATATGATACCATTTATATATCATATAAGATATACCTATCATATATCAAGAGTTTTCCGTAAATTTCCGGTGCCCTGTGCCGTGAAAAAAATGCCCCTTACGTCAATATAGTCAAAATAAATCTTCAAATGACAAATAGAACCCAAATATTAGTCAGATATGTATATCTCTATCTATTAAAACACACTTTTAGCTAACATCACATTGCTGAAGTGTCACTCAGTTAAGCATCACTGATCTAATTAATGATGTCATATATTTGTTTATCTTTTTTATTTTATTACAACTTGATAAAAGAAGAAAAAATATACCGTATTATACTATTTCAAAAGCCTTCAAATACGTAGATAAGCAAGTCCTTAGTCATATTCAAACTTTCACAGCTTTTGAGGTATTGGTAACATAAACTACATTCAAGATTTGAATTTCAAATTTCATTCTACATTAAGTACTACATTTAGCATTTACTTTCACCTTTGCTATACCTATCTCAAGTTGTGGAGACAATTTCTTCTTTCAACTATTGTGTTACTACAAACATTATGATGTTTAATCAATATAATCTCTTTGTGTTTTGGTGATGACAAACGTATAAGTCATAATACATTATGTAAAATGTGTAAGGTACTCGTAATCACTCAAGCATACATTTGTATGCTTCTCTGGACACCTCTATGATCACATTCGTCATAAATCACTCAAGGTATGAATAAACAAGTCATTAACCTTACTAAGTGATCAAGGATTAATATTTTTTAAAACTCACTTTTAATTAAAGTGACAAAGTATTTTTTAAATAACTTTATTTTTAAGAAAATGTTTTATTAAAAAGAAAATAGAAATTTGAATTTGGCATATTCCAAATGGTCTAAGAATATCCATTTTGGATAAAATCTTCACCATATGGACTTTCCACATTAAAAGACAAAAAGGAGCTAAGTCTGGAGCCCGTGGCTCAATATCAATAATGAGCCGTGATGTAGTAAAACAATACATATATATATATAATAATATATAAAATAAGTGAACGACAAACAATTCTTTTAGGGAAAAGAATTATAAGTCAACGGTCACAAAATAATATATAATATATATACCGGGCAAGTGATCACCCGGGTCGTTTCCCAACGAAGTGTGAAATTGACGTTTACGTTGTTGGTTTGACTTTTGGATGCTTGAATAAACAAGGGTTTGATTTGGTTTTCTAAACTATGGGAAAAATAATTAAGGCAAAAGGATAACTTATGAATCTACGAGAAAACTTATACAAAAAATAGAATTTAAACTAACGCATGTGAAGTAAAACTAAGGCATACTAAATAAATTATAAACCTACGAAAAACATAATAAGGCATGAAAATAAATCCTAAGTCTACGGGAAACATAAATAAAGGTAAGGGGAAACTTAAACGACAATCTAGACTACAACAAATAATAAACTCAAATAAATAACGACAAACATAAAAACGCGACATTTAAAGTAGATTATCAAATTTAAATCCTACGAAGTCAACATTAATTTCCTACACCCTAAATGATAAAAGATTAAAAAAAAAAGAATTTTATATTTTTATTACATTTATATATTTTTTTTAACGAATTAAAAACTATTTTAATAAAAAAAAAATTATAAAAAGTATTGAGCATTTTGAAAAAAAAATGAAAATTTGCAAGAAAGTTGTAAATGCTGATTAATGCTTGGGAAAAACAAAAAGCTTCGAAAATAAGCCCATATAAACTGCCTAATAAGCTGTGACAACTTGATTAAGTTATATACTACAAAGAAGATTAAAAAGGGTTTAAATAAGACCAGTTACAAACATTTATCAAAGCAAGTGCTAGAGCAGATGGTTAGGGAAGCTAGTTTGTGACACGCTTGATATTCTGCAGGAGGTCATGGGTTCGATTCTAGTCAGCGACATTTTGTTTTTACTTTTTTTAACTGTTTAACAAATGACCAAAGATTACAATACACACTCCCACAAACCCAACTTCCCTTTGTATTTGTAAAATTTAACAAGAACAGCAAGCATTTTCAAACATAAAAACATCTATCAATTCAATATCATAAACTAAATACTTGATAAAATCAGCACACTTCATAAAACTTGAACAAATAATGCATAAATTGAACACACTGTATTCAACAACAATAGATGACAACCAAAAGTTAACTAAAAACTAGACTACATAAAACAGATTTAAATAAAGTAAGACATAAGATAAGAACAAAACCTGGAATTGCTTGGAATGAAAATACATAAATTGAACTAATACACCATTACCCATTAACCAAATACTCAAACAAACCCATATCTTTTTCTTTTTCGAATGTCAACAAGAAGAAATACAGTCCATCCAACAACAATACCAAACTGAATTCCCATTTTTTTTCTGAAACAGTACAACAACACAATATATTTTTTTTCTATCGAACAGTTGCATCATGAAAGACAATATATATATATATATTTTTTTGAATCAGTAAAAACAGAAACAATAACTATAATTTTTTTCCGAATTTAAATAACACCAAAAGAAATAATTAACCCCTTTTTTTAATCGAGAATTACAAACATAACTCAAGAATTAAAAACTTCACTCCAAACATAAGTTCAAATTAACAAGCTGTTTGGATCTCGAAATTAAAATGCAACTACCAACTTCAAGATTAACTAAAATTTCTGATATGATAAGACTTTGGAATAAAAAAAGCTGATTTCGAATGGATAAAAAACAGTAAAATACAATAAAATTAAAATGACTTAATAATAAAACCTACACTAGAAAATATTAAAAGCATGTCTTGGCCTTGATGGTCTTCTTCTTTAATAGATGAATCTTGATCAAAAACGTCATGGATGGCGTTTTGATTTTTGTCTTCTACAATCACGTGGGTTATTGAGTCTTCATCTTGATAGGTCTTTGTCCCTCTTGATAACTTTGCCTTCACATCTTGGTAAAATCACGTCATCAATTTGTCTTCATTCTTTTGAAATCACGTGTGTGGGGTAAGGTCGTTTGTCTTGTTGTATGGAGAGCGGGAAAACGAAATATTTTAGGGTTTGTAGGTTTTGGCTGCGGCTGATGGTTTTGTAGGGCTATCTCTCGTTCTTGGCTATCTTGAAAACGAATTTCCACATCCTTGCACTCCTGCCTAAACCGCCCTTCCAAGTCAGCAAGGGGGTCCTCAACTGGCTCCTCTAACTGTCCCATCTCCACCTGAGGCTCAACTCCCCACTTAGACATAAGTGCTTCTAGTTCCTCAAGGCGAGATGCTGGGTAAGTGTCCATCTCCTCCAAGGTGGTCTGCAACTGTCCCCTAAGACGAGTAATACATACTGTCAAAGCTGTCTCTGGTGGTGGTCTTGCAGTAGAACTCTCTCCCACAGTCATCCCTTTAGGTAAGATGATGCCTAAAGCCCTCCTATGAGTCGGTATGCCTGCATGAACAAGCATCTCCTGATAGACAGTAGGTATAGTCTGAGTCGGAGGTGACATAGGCGGTATCTCGGGATCAACCTGGAAGTCAGCAATATCAAGTGCCTCAAGTCTGGTAGGGGCTGCAAGATCAGGCTCAGAAGCAATACGTCTCCAAGTAGCATGGAATGGAATAAGTGGTTGTAGAGGTGAAGGAGGTCGTTAGGTAGACCTTCGAGCAAGACGACTCCTAGAGTAGACAAATGGCAAAGTATCTAGGAGTCTAACAACTGACCTAGTCATCTCTTCTTCTCCCTCAGATGAGGATGAAGAAATAGGGTCTGTAGAGGACACTGGTATAGCAGCAAATGCAGTAATCTCATCCTCTGAGTCAGACCCATCAGCAGTCTCTCCTTCCTCATCTGCATACTCCTTAGAGTCCATATCTGTATCCTCCATAGGTTCCTCCTCAGAGTCTGATATGTGCCCTGGTGATAGTGGTACTAAAGAGTCTGGAATGATATCTCCACCTTCAAGGCCTAACACATCATCATCATCAGTATCATCCGGAATAACTAACGGTGAATGAGGGGCTTCAACAGGTTCTCTCTCGATTTCGTCGTTTGATGTAATCCTACGTGGTGATACTCTAGGTGATGCTATGGGTAACTCCCATGATGAACTGACAGTCGAATGTGAGCTAGGACGGTTGTAAGTTCTCGAAGACGCTGAATCATCCGATGAAGACATGATACTGCGGTAAAAACAAAATGAAAGTGTGTAAGTACCCCTTACATGCATATTCTAGAAAATAGGTATATGTTATAACCCAAGAATGTTAAAATCTCACATGTAGCCCATGTAATATATCTCCAGTAATGTAATGTCATATGTATCCCATATGAAATATGTATAGTACGATATTGTTAAACCACATGTTTCCTATGTACGCATCTTACGTAAAAAGTAGATATGATAATCTAACTAAGCAAATAAGCAGTTATAGTCTAGAATTACTAAATGCAACCTAGTTCTCTATAACTTGCGCTCTGATACCAATCTGTCACACCCCCAAAATACCAGAGTATAATAGCCACGTGGGAGTGATGACGTCATGATTATCATATCACAAGAACATAAAGAACGACCTCTAAATGAGACGTTTGGAAAATTTGATCACTTGTATTAATTAGGAATAAAAATGTTTAAACATTGCGGAAGCATAAATCTGGTCACAGGTGAAATACATAGTTCTCAAAAGTTACAAATGATCATAGTTCAAATACTGGAAAGACTGCAATGCATGAGACCTCAAATAGCACCTTCGTTCTTAACACCTGAGAAAAACATTGCTAAAGTGTCAACATAAAGTTGGTGAGTTCATAGGTTTGTTTAAAATGTAATGTTTAATGAACCACAAGATTTAATCCACATGTGACAATATAACAAATACAAAGTCACATAAAAATGCATTTACTATTGTCTAAGCTCATGACACCGACGCGTTAACTGATAACCAACAATGAAAGCCCGTGCAAGTATCTAACCCGGGATACTCGTAATCTGACTCAAATGAAACTGTATCCGCTTAACTAATGTCAGTCTAAGACGGATAGGGGTGTCGACCCCGATAGATCTATCCATAACATTCGCGCTTACTAGCTATAACCTAGCTATGAAATTAACGGTTCATGATAAATGGGCAAATAGCAACTTGGGTTAAATCGGGACTTAGACCAATAAGTAAACGAGTAAATGTACTTGTGTTCATACGTTAAATCAAGCAATGTCTCACCCCAAAAGATGATATAAAATAGTAAAAAGTGGGGCTATGAAACTCACCTCGATGAATAGCAAATATGTTCGATAGAGATAGTACGGAAAATCAGGACACGCGAAACGATGCGCAAAAGATCTACTCGTAACCTAAGTAAAATACCCATACTTAGGCTAAATATATAAAATAATAATGTATCGTACACTTGGTTGATATTTTATACTTGCTCTTAAATTATAAAATGTTTCTGAACATTTTCCATGTTTAATTATTTTGGTCACGGGTCAACTTTGGGTCTAAATAACTTGTTATTTAATAGTCCGAAAAGTAAACGGCTTCTTGTTATGAAAACTAGACCGCGAGGTCTTCGACAATTTATAATTATCACATTTTTATAAATTCTCTAGGTTCTAAAAACAATCAAGCAAAGTAGTACACTTGCACACAAAATTAAACAAGCAAAATCTAATTATTTAAGTGTCAAACAACAAACTTTGGGAATTAATTGCGGGTTCATTATTTAACTTCAAGACAAACGGAAAATCACGTTAAAAACTAGGCCATGTCAAGTTTGTCAAGATATTTTTAGATGGACGGGGCATGACTTTTAAGCCGGCTATAACTAGACACAAAGTAAGCTCTATGGGCCTAATTTCATGTCATTATAGGTACTCTTTTAGCAAAGTTTGGAAACAAAAGGAAATGTCAGCATCTATGTTCACACTCCCACTTGGTACTTGTTAAAATATTTTTGGCTTTCCTTTCCTTCCTGTCTACACGAAAACATCATTCACACACATATACTCGTATAACATAACAACTCATACTACATACAAATTGATGAAAGTTTCCTTGTTGATGGCCCACTGCCTACGTAGGTAGTACCAAGAAAAAAAAGGGTGGTCCTTCTTATTTTGGTTTCTAGCATACAACCATACACTCATACAGTACTAGCATACAACTCTACATATATGAATATGCACATACACCTTTATACATTAACACGCCTATTTTACTTGCATCATACGTACAACATTGTTCCCTGATTGGCTTTAGTACAGCTTACAAGAAAGAAGAAAACAAATAAAAGGGACGGGACTCATGTTACTTTACCATCTTTTAACATACATGCATACAAAACATATCCTTATACATTTAATGCATTCCTACCCTTCTTTGTCCACTGTTTTCTGACCTACTGTTATACACAAGCAAACACACACAACATTTGCATACAATCACATTTTTGGGTTGTCTTCTTTCTTGTTTCAACAACATATATTTTCAGAATATTCATACTCATTTGTCATGCATACATTACGCACATAGGCAATCTTTACCAGCATATTAGTCACGCACCATAAGCCTAAGTGTACACAAGTCTTGTATATTGGTAAGCCTAGGTGTTGAGTTTAGCATGCGCATACATAAGCAACTATCAACATGTCCTATGAAATGGCAATGAAGGTCTAAAGTTCACATGAAATCATGAATATCCGAGCATGCACCTCACTTTTAACGTGACGTACATACGTGAAACGATCTCAAGGCTTTAGTTTATTCGTTTTAGATTGTTCAAGTGTTTAGGTCATCACCTAGATTTCAAACGTATTTTTATTACTGTCTAAATGCGTCTTATTCAATGTGTAAGCACCCAAAATCCCTAACCCGTTACTTTGTTATTCGTTTGTAAAAGATTTTGAGCAACTATTATCTCAACCAAGATGAAGATGAAAAAGGATATTAGTGACTTACAAAGGTCCTAAGTAGGTTTTGTAAAGATGACGTGGGGTCTTGTGAGTCTTAACCCAAATGCTTAGCTTGCTTAAACAACTTGATTTTCTTGCTTAATGTTTTCTGCCGTGGCCAAATCACCAAAGGGAGTTCATTGTTTTTCTTGTTTAGTTGGAGCTTTGAGTGTGTGAAATTTGTGAGGAAATGAGGGTGGTATTTATAGGACTTTGAGTGAGCTTTAGGGTTAAGCAAACTTAGTTAGAGTTTAGTTGGAGACTTTGTTTGATTGTAACTAAGGATTTAGCCAAGAGAACTATACATAGGAACTTGTAAAATGTTGGGAGCCTGTGTGGGCGTCTTGGGCAGGGAAAGATAGAACAAAGGAGTGTACTTTAGGTTGACAATTGAAATTGTAGATTTTTAGGGGAAGTTTTAAGGAAAAACCATGGGAAGGTGTTGTTGTCCGTAGGTTGCTAGGAGAAAGGAGGAGACAAGGTAGTACATGCTATTAATAGTTGGTGTTGGTACCATGATTTGAATTTGCTATGTATATAAAACGTGGGTATAAGAAAAAGGGGGGGGGGTCGGTTTGTTTGTACATGGGTAGGAAGTGGTAGTATTTTATTTATTTATTTATTTATTTTATTTTGTTTGTATTGTAAGGTAGTGTAAGTAGTTTAAATGAATTGGTGTAAGGTTTTGTAGTTGTGAATTTTGTAAAGTAATATTGGTGTTTAATAGTTTATTTTGTAATGAAACAATTATTTGAAGTCATATTGATTTAATATAGTGGTCGACTCCAAAAAAAATGTCTTAACACGTAATGTAAATGAAACAAAAATTCATTAAAATGAATTTGATAGAAACGTCGTAAAAACTCAAATTTGTGTACAAAATGTGCGTAAACCATCGGGAATATTCCTAGACACACAAGTCTAACCCGAAACGTCGTGTTTTACGTAATTTAAATGACTTCTAAATTCACGTTTGTGACAGATAGTATCATACTCATTCTCTAATTTGATTAAATGGATCTTCCTAAATATGATACATCGATGAACTTGGTATATCATCAAGAGTCTTTTTAATTTGTAGCCATTATGATTTTTCTTAGCTTTCTTTCTACGTGCTAATTGATCTTACTTTCTATTTGACCTTTTGTGCTTTTTCCTATGTGTCTTGATTGCTTCTTTTCTCTTACCCTCTCAAACTTTCATTGTCTCGGATACTTGACTTACATAGTTGGTGAAGTGTGAGTTAGTTGAAGCTTAAAGTATAGAGACATGATTTATATAGTTTGCAATCTTTTATGGAAAGTAGGCCCTATATCATGTGTAGTGTGTTCAATTGAGCTCATCTCTAATATGATTGATTAATTCTTTGAGACACCAAACTACATCATATGTTATAGTTAAGATACTACACATTTGGAATTGAAATATTCCGAGGATATTGTCATTGTACTCTTAACAATGCTCTAAATCTTCACGAGGGAGAGAAAGTGGATTTATATCCTTACTCACTTTTGTATGAGCCTAAGACATTTATTTAAATGTTCTTACTCTAAGAAACAAAAAGAGTTTGGTATTATTCAAATGAAAAATAGAAAACCAAATATTAGTCAAATATGTATATCTCTATCTATTAAAACATACTTTTAGCTGACATCACTTTGTTGAAGTGTCACTCAGTTAAGCATCACCGATCCAATTAATGATGTCATATATGTGTTTATATTTTTTATTTTATTGCAACTTGATAAAAGAAAAAAAATATACCGTATTATACTATTTCAAAAGTCTTCAAATACGTAGATAAGCAAGTCCTTAGTCATATTCAAACTTTCACAGCTTTTGAGGTATTGGTTACATAAACTACGATCACGATTTGAATTTCAAAATTCATTCTACATTCAATACTACATTCAGTATTTACTTTCACCCTTGCTATACCTATCTCAAGTTGTGGAGACAATTTCTTTTTTCAACTATTGTGTTAGTGCAAACATTACAATGTTTAATCGATATAATCTCTTTATGTTTTGGTGATGACAAATGTATAACTTGCAATGCATTAAGTAAAATGTTTAAGGTACTCGTAATCACTCAAGCATACATTTATATACTTCTCTCGACACCTCCAAGATCACATTCGTCGTGAATCACTCAAGGTATGAATAAACAAGTCATTAACCTTACTAAGTGATTAAGGATTAATATTTTCTTAAAACTCACTTTTAATTAAAGTGACAAAGTATTTTTTAAATAACTTTATTTTTAAGAAAATGTTTTATTAAAAAGAAAATAGAAATTTGAATTTGGCCTATTCCAAATGGTCTAAGAATATCCATTTTGGATAAAATCTTCACTAGATGGACTTCCCCCACTAAAAGGACAAGGGAGCAAAGTCTGGAGCCCGCGGCTCAATATCAATATTGAGCCGCAGGGGTATTTAATGAGCCGCACGCAAATATAGTCGTTGTTCATTATCTTATAAATAGTGGACAATTTCTAGCATTTTAATAAACCCTTTTTGCACATTTCTCTCAGTTTCTCAAACACCTTAGATACTTGATTAGTTGGTAGATTAATCTTGCTTAAGATGTGATTCTCTTATCCAATCCTCTCATCCTCTCAAGTGCAAAGAGAAGAACACTTTCATCACTATGAAGTGTTGGGTTCATAATACGATGAAGATCTCTCCTTCTAGATCAAGTCATCATTATAGTTTTCCTACAATGTAATCATGAAGATCCAAGTGGTGTGTACACTTGGGCTTGATTTATATGTAGTACTTCCAAGTGGTGGGTTCACTTGGATGTGTTTGTAAGGGTAGTAGATCCATGTGACGGGTATCCTTGGATTAAGTGTTAGGAGTATGGATCCAAGTTATGTATATACTTGGATATAGTGTTAGAGTCCCAGATCTAAGGGTGTGTACTTAGATCTAGATGGTTTATGTGTTTAGGCCATAAAACACAAGGTTGGTTATGTTGGGCCATAAAACATAACGGGTTTGATTGTACCCGAAGAAGGACTCGACATCTAGCCGTGTGTCAGAAAATGAGAAGTAGGCGATGTGCGTAGATTGGTGCTACCTAAGATTAGGACTCGACATCTAGCTTAGTGTCAGAAATGGTGTAAGAAACGTGTATGATTTTCTCCGTGTTGAAAGGAGCTTGTTGACTAGTGAAGTAATCTTGAGTTGGGTACTCGAGGAGTGGATTAGGGCGAAGAGGAGCTTCGTGACCGAACCACTATAAATCATCGTGTCGGTATTCTCCTTTACATTTATGTCTTTACATTCATGTCTTTACATATATAGTTGCATATATGTGTTGTGTGTCTTTGTGTGCATCACATAATCTAAACATCTAAGTTGCGAAAAATCTAAGACTTAGTACGTGTGTGTTTCATGTTTAAATTATGGTCAAGTGTGCATCCTTTAGTCTAAACATCTTAGTTGCAGAAAAGCTAAGGCTTAGTATGTGTGTGCTTAGTGTTTAGACTATTGCTAGATGTACTCTTGATTCGATGTGTTTATGTGTTTACTTGTTGTTTATATCTATAACAAACACATCTCATATTAAGTCAAGCTTAATCGAGAACTTGATACAAAAAATTGTCAAGGTTTGAAGTTAACAATGCTTTTACTGTTGCCGACTCATTAATTGAACCCGCGGGTCATTATTGACAATGAAGCGCTGTCATGTTTATTGAACCGCGTATAGTGGGGTTTAGCGAAATATTTTTTGAACTTAACTAGAAAGGTATTCACCCCTTCTACCGTTTCTACATACTGCTATGCTACAAAAGTGACTAAAGTGACTATAGTCACTGTGATTTGTACGTTCATACAGCAAAACTTTCATGTAATTTATATTAATTTAATTTTTAGTTCACAATTTTTTCTTGAGTTTTTTCTTTATCATCTCAATCTAGGTGTTTGATCTTTTCCCAAGCTAAACAAGGTTTTATGTATATTGATTATTTTTTTTGTACTAATACAATTTTTGGTTGTTTATTTAACTAAAATTTGCATATAAAAGGTTTTATGAAGAATACATATAAAGTGTTCGAGGAAATAAATCAATGAGAATATTTTTTATTTTGTCATGGATGTTGATAATTTATTTTGTTGTCGAATTTGAGCTTAAGAAATTAGTTTCTAATTATTAATGGTTAAATTGGCTATATGGTGTTTGTTGTTTTGCTTCTTTGAGGGTTTTGGGCATTCTATGAGGATAGGAGTTTGTGAAGATGGTTCTTTTGTTGTTGCATTAATTTTTTAGACTCTAAGGTTTTCTTCTATAAAACATGTTAGTGTATATCTTTATATGTACTCGTCATAATCATGATAATTCGAAATTCATATAGATTAATGAAACATTGTTTGTTATTGCTCAACACTTACACTTAGTGTGGTTACTGGTGCTATACCCCTTTTAGATGCTTTATAGTATCTAAGGATTTTTATAATGCATCTCATCTCCATTTTCTTTCAGTTTTACACCATATTTCTTCTTTCCAGCCACCTTTTTTGCCACCCCCACTGTTTGTTCACATGTATAGCAACTATTTATAGATTAATATATTTGTTTGATTTATTAGTTCATGTCCCTGGTTTGTAGCATATTATGTTTTCATTTTTGTTAGTTTAAGCCTTTCAAAAAGCTGTTTTTTTTTGTTTTGCATTAGTGCATATTCTTTTGTGCTTCAAAATGGTGGAACTTTATTAAAAGTTTCTATATATATAAAGAGTTAAGGTTTGTTTGATTCCTTAATTGTCGCTTTAAGAAAAGTTTGTTGTCAGATTTGTTTTTTCAGGTTTTGCGGTTATGCCGAGGTTATGACGACAAAACATGCGGTCAAACTTCCCTAATATTGACCACGTTAAGGTTATGACGACAAAAAGGGGCAACATGCGGTTAACATTCCTGCTTTCGAGAAGGTATAGTGCTCATTATAATACCTCTGATTTTCCCGGGTCCTTTTTATTTTACTGTGAGACGAGACCTCTGATTTCCTATTACGATTCATCTGATCTTTTCTCCGATATTTTTGATAGATTTTTATGGCCACATGTTTCTTTTTCCCTTTGTCTAACAACATTCAATTTATGGCCAGGTGGAAGAGTACTCCGTGAGAGCTAACATCAAAAGCAAGACAATCCTCGAATCGATGTGGTCTCATTTGACGTAGAAGCATTTGCCACAACAGTTTCTATGTACTAGTAAGCAATTATTTTGATATGTAATAAAAAGTAAACCATGCGTGAACTAAAACCATTTCAAGATTCAGTTTCATATTTTAGTTTACCTAGGTAGTAACAGAGTCACATATGCAATATTACGTGCAGGAAATTTATCCATCACCGCAGACCACCTGAGGTTCCATTTGACAACACGATTTGTATTCATGTTTTGAGTATGATATCTCTGGAAGAAGCTTTCACAATGGTCGTTTTATTCAGGGGATGAGAGAGAAAGCTAATACTTTCCGTGTTGAACACGGGTTATGATCTAGTTAGTTTTATGACACAGTAACTCCAATTTGAGTTTAGAAAAAGGCCCATACGCTAGATATACTAATAAATTTATAAGATTGGTTTGTTCTACTGCATTTTGGTACATGGGCTTACACAAAAGGCTCATGAAATAATATGTACATAAGCAAATTACACAGATGGTGACTGCCCCTAAAATATTTTAGGCCATGTGCGATAGCCCAACCTACACAGGTCCAAGTCCGGCTCTACATATATCACATATCATGTAACGATCATGTATGATAAATGAATAATCATATATGATAAATCAACCTTTAAATCAACTTACATCAGCAACTCAATCAAATGTCTAATAATGCAGCTCATTCACACTAACACAAGCTTATTCATAACTCTCATATTTATAAAACATGATAATTCGCAAAAATAAGCTAATAAACTAGCTTATTTATAACTATCATCTAATTTATAAGCTTATTCATATACTCTCATGTAATTCATACGCTTATTCACATAACATACCTCTAATTTATACGATTATTCACATAGCTCTCATCTCATCTATTCACT
The DNA here is from genome assembly GCA_025667525.1 of Glebionis coronaria. Lineage (NCBI taxonomy): Eukaryota > Viridiplantae > Streptophyta > Magnoliopsida > Asterales > Asteraceae > Glebionis > Glebionis coronaria. The sequence continues at coordinate 581,032,898 of CM046879.1, forward strand.
TAAATTAGCTTATTCATATGAATTAGCTTATTCACAATAATCTAATTATTCACACTAATCACCTAATAAGCTAGCTTATAATTAAAAACAATAAATTTAGATAATGCGTTCAAAATAAGCTAATTATAAGTTTATAAATTTGAGTGATGGTAAATTAATAAGCTTATTCACATACCATAAGAATAATCTATACCTGATGATGGACCGATCGACTCGTGATTATGGATCAACCGATTCGTGATGATTGATAGATATGATATGTTCTTGGGGACTGATAGATGTAAAAAGAGAAAGTAGATCGAAGGGTAGAGAGAAAAAAAGAGAGAAAAAAGACGTGTGTGTGTGTTTTTTATGTAAAGGTTAGTTGATTTTTTTTTATATAGTGGACGGATGAAATGATCAAAATACCATTGTAATGTAAATTAGTGATTTAATCTCAATTATTGAATGGTAGAGAAATAGAGGGCGATGATGAGTTAATATGTATTTTAAATAAGTTTAATATCCAAATGAATTTAAATATTTTCATATTCTACTAAACTGAATACATATATTTGTAGTTTTTAACTTATAATTCTAGAAAAGTAAAATGAATCAAACAAAGTTTTTAGATAATGTGATCAATATAAAGATCCTACTGAGATCCTATCTTGCACAAATCTTACACAATTTTTTGTGTAACATCGTAAGATCATAAAATAATATTTGAGACCAGAATACTTTGGAGATTGAGAAACTGCAACCTGCTTGTTGTAGTTGCAAGTTATTTTTTCATAACGGTGAGTTAATACTGTTACTAAGTTAATATTAAGTTAGTTATTCGATTTCACGTTATTTATCTAGAAGGTAAGTTATTACCCGTAGACCGTAGTCATAGCCATAATTGCAAGTTGTAGATTAGCTATCATATCTAATTGCATGTGGTAGCAATTTATCTTATCAAGTGTTTAATACGAAGTGGAGTTATAGACTTGGCGAAAGAGACGGGGTTTGAACAAGACGTGTTTGTCTAATCAATTTAAAATTTTTAAAGGTTGCCCAAATACATTCACAAAGTGTAGATTAATTGAATCTAAACACATTTAGAAACAACTTACGAAAAAGCTTAAACTTCTGAACACTTTGAAGCATTCAAACAGGTACTACAAAAGTTTCAAAAATTACTTTTTTCATACCAACTCCTAGCAACTGAGTTGACTTTTTGTGTTATTATTTCATATCTTATTTACCCGACACAACAAAACACTCGCAGGAACATTCAACCGCAGGTTATTCTTCATCCATGTTCATGTTCTACTACTTCAACTAGTTAAAAATGGATAACAACAAGAAATCAGCACCATTATCGACACCATATTTACGTCCTACAATATCTATACCAACGAGTTCATCGGTTGATAACACGTTCACGGGACCAGGGCAAACTCCAGGACCTATGACTTTGGTGTCAAACTTTTTTTCGGATAATGATAGAGGACTCGATACTCGTACTTTTTCACAGCTTTTGGCTGGATTAAGTCCGGCTACCTTGCTTGAATCACCAGCTCAGGTATTGTACTTGATGACTTGAAGTTTTCATATAGCCTTATCATAGAATAAATGCTTTAACCTTAATTCTATGTGTTAAGTAGAAGATAGCTAGTTTAAGTTATGCACAGTGCTTATTTTATAGTAGTAAGGAAACTTCTAAAATTGAGCTTATCTGTTGCATGCTTATTCTTTAAGGAAGATTAGAATTAAATAGGCAATGTCCGTAGCCAATAATCAGAACATCACATTCAAAGTGTAGTGCAAAACTCCACCTTGAACGATCATATTAGGTTCGCTAGAGGTGACTCACTCTTTTTCTTGTCGATAGGACTCAATGTCCCACCAGCAAGCACTTGCTCATGTTACAGCACAGGCTGCACGACTGCAGCCTATACCGACCACAGACCACCGTGTTCCACCAACAATTCCAGAGCACAATGTCATGATGATGGCACCTGAGTTATATGAATCCAGTAGCCACTCCCATCCACCCTTAGTAGCGGCTGAAAAGCCAGCTGAAGACGGATACAATTGGAGAAAATACGGGCAAAAGCCAGTGAAGGGAAGTGAATACACTCGAAGTTATTACAAATGCACACATCAAAGTTGTCCTGTTAAGAAAAAGGTTGAGCGGGGTGTAGATGGTCTGGTAACCGAGATTATCTACAAAGGGAAGCATAACCATCAACCACCTAGAACTGTTGGAAACTTTAATGATACTCAACCCTTCAACGATCAAACTAGTTGTTTTAACTCTTCGTGGGAAAATTCAACAGGAAAAAAGGATCAAGAATCTTCCCATGAAATGTCGGGATCATGGGACAACGATGATGTTGCCAAACATCAAGCAAAAAGGAGGTATATCGTGTATATATATGTTTTGAAGTTACTAACTCTTTTGTTATAGTAGATTAAGAATGTATAGTTGATATAATGTTAAGTTGACATTATTCGGCATGTATGGTATAGAAACATAGAGGCCAAGGGGTTTGATCCAGTTACATCCCACGGAACACTTCAAAATTCTCGCATCGTTGTTCAAGCAACCAGCAAAGTTGATGTTTTAGATGACGGCTATAAATGGCGCAAATACGGGCAAAAAGTAGTTAAAGGAAATTCTAATCCAAGGCATGATTTTTTCCCTTCTATCAACTATCGTTATTATTTGCCTTATTTTGGTATGCATTCTCGTTGAAGATCCGGAATAATTCATGCAAAAATTTGAATGTCACGATGCTTTTACAGGGGTTATTACAAGTGCACGTTCAAGGGTTGCAATGTTCGAAAACATGTTGAGAGACCTTCAAGCGACCCAAAAGCCGTTATAACCACATATGAAGGTAAACACAACCATAAGGCGCTGGTGTCAAACGACAGTACCACCTCTCAACTAAAGCCTAATAATCCTATTGGTCTTTTACGATTAAAAGAGGAGCAATGATAATATATTGGTTTAATCTGCAAAAGATGCATTATTATTTGTGGTTAATCTGGTGATTTTATCAAATAAGGAAGTCTTTTTAGTGATTAGACTTGGGATTAGTAACCGAAATTATTAGTACTATGTAATGAAGAGCGAAAAATTTCGTTGTTCAATCAAATATTGAAGATCACCTTCTGGAAATTAAAAATGAAAGGGCTAATGTTTGTTTTGCTCAAGCAGATTTATAGATAACTTCTTGACAAGAGATAGAATTATGAGTGATTTTGAAGTGATAATCTATGCGGTACCGAATAGTATGTAAACATGTGTGAATTGTGAAATTGAACCTAGTCATGTATAAGGGATAGATGATGATTTGAGAATATATAGCATCAGAGTGAATCTTCACTTGGTCCTCACCATCACTTATCATTTTCATATCTTTTCACCCTTTAAGCAAAAGAGAACATTAGCCGGCCTCCTAATCGAGACACAATATCAACCATATTCAAGCTTCTGATGCATCATATCATTTTTTCATCGATAGCACACTTGACACATCTCTCCATTCTTTCTTATAAGTACCCGTAACGATGCATGTTTTATTCATCAAACACATCAAGTAACTACAATTGAACGAAAATGTTAAGTGTCCCTTAGAGATCCTCCGAACACTTCATTGGGCTATTATTTACTCTAGAACTCCCTACTGAAGTGTTTGGGGGAACTCCAAGTCGCACTTGACACTAGCAAAATAAGCTAATACAAATGTTGGGAAATGTCAAGTGTCCCTTAGAGATCCTCCGAACACTTCACTAGGATATGGTTTTTACTAGACTGTCCTACTGAAGTGTTTGGGGGAACTCCGAGTAGCACTTGGCACTCGACACTAGCTTGCAGAATAAACGTATACAAATGAAGGAAAACGTCAAGTGTTCCTCAGAGATCCTCCGAACACTTCATTAAGAATCTAGGATATTATTTTGTCCAGAATTTCCTACTGAAGTGTTTGGGGGAACTCCAAGTGGCACTTCACTCTTAAAAACTAGAAGTAGTTTGCGATTTCCTTTTGATACATCCTAAATGTTCCTCTAAGTAAATTAATATATATGCAAAGCTATTGTTGGAATGCAAACTTTAGTCTGCATAAAAAATTGAATTCAGAAACATATATGTATCATATGTGCATGATGTTCTAATGGAAGAATAAAAAGAGGAACAGACATTTTGGCGCCCAATGGACCTGTTCCACAATATGGAAGAGATAAAACTGGTAACATAGCCAATAAACGAAACATATACGTGAGTTTCCCCTCATCATACACTGCTCTTATAAGCAAAGACCAATGTCTACTCATAAATTTCCATTTACAATAATAACTCTAGAAGAATGTCACTTTTTGCTGAGTACGTTCAGTTTTTGTGAAAACCTATTTGTTTGTTCATTTTGTGGAATTACACTTAGGTTGACGGGTGCACACAGCAACCAGGACAGTACTAGTGGCATCGACCTTCACTCGACCCTGTCCAATCTATAATGAGGTTGTAGTATCCACTTAACATTTGTCTGCAGAATACTCTATTGCTCAGAATTTATGGATATGGATCTCGAATTGGTCGGAGTTGCTGATCACCAGACTGCTAAACTTTTGTAATATCCTTTTGTGATTCTTTTGCTTAACTAGGCTGTTGCGAAGCGCTAAAAATAGTAGATGTCGCTATGGTTTTCATATAGTGTTGCAGATCATACAGAGATCAAACATATATACAACTTTGCAATTTGAAATACCATTAAGATTTTAGAGAAAAGACAAGTAGTTTTACGTTCCGTCGCAGTTTTGATTGCTGCCAAGTACTTCCAACTCATTGGATGGTGTTCTTGCTTACTCCAAATTTCTTATACACTAAGATCTTCGCGTCCTTTCTCATCATACCGCAGATATCACACGGTCTACGCCTTAGATCACACCAACCTATATACATGTATATAACTGATAACCTTTTGCAATGACTCGAAACTATTAAACTCGTGTCTATTAATTCATCACCAACGAAGTTAACATTTCTGTTACACGAATAGTCTTCAAATTTTGACAAATAAAAGCAGATAGACTTCCAACCAGAAATATGAATCTCTTCACAAGAAGATAAGTTCCACTCTTGCAACAAAGGACATCCTTTCGCGATGTTAATTATTGCATCATTATCAACAACGCTGCCACGAATATCAAGGACTTCTATATTTGCACCATTACCTCCTAAACCAATTGCTCCAAGTTCATGTGCGATGAAAGTAGATAGATACTCGAGACCACCTCCACATAATATTGCAGCAACACAGCTGGAATCTAACATCCACCTTTCAGCTTCTAGCCTTCTATAGAAACCAAAGATCTAGAATAACCTCAGAATCCTACACAAAGAATGTTATACAATCCAATATTCTGAGTGCTCTAAGTTAACGACAATTTTGGTTCTGATATGCAATTCTAGTAATTTTATAGCACCTACTAAGATCAACTTGTTTCAAATATTTACAAAATTTTGTTAAGAAATTTAATCCCTCATCGGTAATTAACTTGCAATCACGAAGACGAATAACAGGCAACAAGGGACAACAAGAAACGACAGAGGTAAGTACTCAGGTAAATAAGAACAATCTGAAAGATCAAAAGAACGCAATCTGCACAAGTATATTCGTAATTTCTTTATACTTGGGTCCAAGAGTCTATCACCATTTGTCAAAGACAACGACTCTAAGTGGTTAAAACGGTGAAGCAGTTGTAAGAGTTTATCACAACTAGTCAAAGACGCCGATAAGTGATGAAAATGGTTAAGCCATTGTGTAGGTGATGAATCACAGTTTGTTTTGGATCGGCATCGTATAGGTGAATCATGATTATTTTCACAATCATTTTCGGAGCAACTTGACTTGAAATCTAAGTGTTTACGACATGAATTTTGGATATCAAGAAAATTGTGACAAGTTAAACCAAACGAATCTCGATCCTTTTTTTCGTTTAACTTATCAAATATCTGTTGGTCCCCTTGATCGAACGCAATATAACTTATCAACCTAAAAGCTGTCATAACCACATATTACAAGTTGAGAGACCTTCAAGCAACCAAAAAGCCGTCATAACCACATAGGAAGATAAAAACAACCTTCAAGCACGGTATTTTACGATTAAAAAAGGGGCAACGATAATTTATATTGGTTTTAATCTGAAAAAGATGCATTATTATTTGTGATTAATCTCGTAATTTTATCAAATAAGGAGTCTTTTAGTGATTAGGCTCGGGATTAGTAACCGAAATTACTAGTACTATGTAACGAAGAGTGAATAATTTCTTAGTTTCAATCAAATACTGAAACCTGGTTAATGTTCACCTTTTGGAAACTATAAATGAAAGGGCTAATGTTATGTTGTGCTTAAGTAGATTTATAGTTAATTTCTTTACAAGAGATCGAATTATGAGTGATTTTGAAGTGATAATCTACGTGGTATCGAATAGTGTGTGAATTGTGAAATTGAACCTAGTCGTGTATAAGGGATAGATGGAGGTGAGAATATAGCATCAGGGTGAATCTTTACCTGGTCCTCAAGCATTTTCATATCTTTTTACCCTTTAAGCAAACAAGAACATTAGCCTCCTAACCGAGACACAATTCCAACCATGTTCAAGCTTTTGATGCATCATATCTATGTTCATCCATCACACACTTCCCTCTATTCTTTCTTATAAGTACCTGTAACGATGCCTATTTTATTCATCAAGTAACTACAATTGAATGAAAACGTCAAGTGTCCCTTAGAGATCCTCCGAACACTTCATTGGGCTATTTTTTTATCTAGAATTTCCTACTGAAGTGTTTGGGGGAACTCCAAGTGGTACTTGACACTAGAAAAACACACTAATACAAATGAAGGGAAATGTCAAGTGTCCCTTAGAGATCCTCCGAACACTTCACTGGGATATAGTTTCAACAGGAATGTCCTACTGAAGTGTTTGGGGGAACTCCGAGTGGCACTTGGCACTCAACACTAAAAAACTAACAGATAGAAGTGAAGGGAAACGTCAAGTGCCCTCAGAGATCCTCCGAGCACTTCATTAAGAATTTAGGATATTATCTAGAATTTCCTACTGAAGTGTTTGGGGGAACTCCAAGTGGCAATTGACACTTGAAAACTATAATTCGTTTGTGATTTGCTTTTGGTACATCGTAAGTATCCTCTAAGTAAATGAATATGCAAAATTATGGTTGGGTTGCAAGATTAGTCTGGATAAAACTTTAGCTCAGAAACATGCATCATCTGTTTTCCGTTATGCGTTTCATCTGGCAAAAACTGAAAATTCTTTATGAAACAGAAGATACTATTATCGTCAATTCCTACATGTTTATTTTTAGATCGACATTATAGGATTTAGTCTTGTTTCTTAATAGCTTTGCGAGATCAACATAATATGAATGCGACGAGATTCTAAACATGACTAGGACTTGATCCATACTGTGTGCATGATGATCTCAGATGAAACTATTCACAGTTTCGTACTTTGTCAATCATGTATGTATAATAGTGTTTTTTGGACATTTTTTACACCAAGAAACATGAGCCATTCATAACGAAAAACCAATAATTATGGTTTTTAAATACAAATTAGTGTTATTGGGAGCAAAATAAAAATAATTATACAAATTAGTCATTGTTGGGGATTAAAATTCTGGGGATTGCATGATCACAAAAGTGAATCTTGTTTAGTCTGTCACAGCATAAAACTTGCTCTTGTAGTTTTTAAGGATGTTGGGCCTGTATAGTTAAACCAACATCGAGTATGTTGTCCCAACTTCCTGGATCGATTGTTTATTGAGTTGCAAAATAATGAATAAGTAAATATATTATGTTTGATCAATCTTTTAACGTTTACATATGTTTGATATATATATGCATCGAATGAACATGACCCCAAACGACGCGTCTGTTGACAAACCCTAACCGACTTATCCATAAGCGGTTATTAAGTTTCTATTATACCCTAATGGTCCTTGTAGTTTAACTAACTATATACATGAAGCAATAATATAGATTATCGGTTCACATTCTCCTCCTTAATCTTAATTGTTGCTTCGTCCTAAATCTTGAACTCCGAGCATTTGTCGCATTGTCATGAACTTCAATCTTGGTAGAGCCTTTGTTAGAATATCTGCTCTTTGTAGTTCTCCGCTGACGTGCTCCACATTGATGTGCCCATTCTCTACACATTCTCGAATGAAATGGTAGCGAATATCGATGTGCTTACTCCTTCCGTGAAAGACTGGGTTCCTTACGAGTGCTATTGCTGAAACGTTATCGACCTTCAACGTTATCTTCTTCTCTGCCCATCCTGTTAATTCACTGAGTAATCTTTTTAACCATAAGGCTTGACATGCTGCTCTAGTAGCCGCCATGAATTCTGATTCACATGATGAGAGCGCCACTGTTGGTTGTTTCTGAGTACACCAAGTAATAGGTGCCTCTCCGAAGTAGAATACTATACCAGTAGTTCCTCTTCCTTGATCAGTGTTAATACCATAACTGCTGTCGCTATAACCTGTAATCTTGCAGCCACCTTCTTTCTTGTATATTATGCCATGCTCCTTTGTTCCTTTGATGTATCGAATCACTTGTTTTACCGCCTTCAGGTGATGATCCTTTGGGTCTTGCATGAATCTGCTAAGTAATCCGACTGGATAACTAAGATCTGGTCTTGTATGTAGCAAATACCTGAGACTTCCAATTAAACTTCTGTAATAAGTTGCGTCAACTGAGTTTCCATCTTCCGCCTTGACCAACTTAGTATCGGGATCCATAGGGATCTTTGTTTCGTTGCTATCCATCATACTTGTATCTTTTAAGATCTTGTTAATGTACCCTGTTTGTTTGATTGTGATCTCTCCTCCTGTCTGTGTAACTTCTATCCCAAGGTAATACGCTAATAAGCCTAAGTCGCTCATTTCAAACTTGTCCTTCATTTGGGATTTAAACATGTCTACTTCCTTCCTTAGAGTGCATGTGATTATCAAATCATCTACATAAACTCCAACTATCAGTGTAGAAGTCTTGCTTCTCTTTGTGTAGACTGCTTGTTCGAGATTGCACTTCTTAAAATCTAGTGATTTTAAGGTTTGATCAAGCTTCACATTCCAAGCTCTTGGTGCTTGCCTTAACCCATATAATGCCTTAATGAGTTTGTAAACTTTTCCTGAGTTCCCTTGCTGTATGAACCCCTCAGGTTGTGTAACATAGACTTCTTCCTTCAAATCTCCATGTAAAAATGCCGATTTTACATCTAAGTGGTGTACCTGCCAACCATGATATGCTGCTAAGGCCAATATCAAACGAACTGTCTCTATTCGTGCTACTAGTGCAAATACTTCATCAAAGTCTATTCCTTGTTCTTGTACATAACCTTTTGCTACTAATCTTGCCTTGTATTTGATGATCTTTCCTTCTGCATCCTTCTTGGTCTTGTAAACCCACTTGAGTCCTATTGCCTTTTGATCTGGTGGCAGTGTGGTGAGGGTCCATGTGTTATTTTTATTGATTGAGTCCAACTCAATCTCCATGGCCTCAATCCACTTCTCATCTGTTGATGCTTCCTTGTAATTACGAGGTTCTTCTTCCATAAGTAGTAAATTCTGAATTTCTACTTCTCCTGTGTTTTCATATATGTTATTTAGACTTCTAAAACCTCTTTTGGGTGTATGATCAAATCTATTTCCCAAGTCTTCTATCGATCTAATAGTAGACTCTTCTTCCTCTTCTGGAGGTTGGTTGTAGGTGTGGTTAGGTGTGATTGGTGAGTTAGGATCATCATTTGGATCCTCTTCATGATGTAAATTCTTGTCATTGTCAACTCCTTCTTCCACAAAACTAGCCCAAAATGTGTCTTGTGTACTTGTATCTTCTCCATCCTGATTCCAATCCCATGGTTTCATTTCCATAAACTTCACATCCCTACTAACATGTTTTCTCTTTGCTATTGGATCATATAACCTACATGCTTTTGATCCTTCCTCTACTCCTAAGTAAACTAGTGGTATGCTTCTGTCATCCAGCTTTTTCAGGTGAGGTTTTGTTATCTTTGCATAAGCTATGCATCCAAATATCCTTAGGTTTTCCAAGTTTGGTTTTATGCCATAGAGTGCCTCAAATGGCGTTTTATTTTCCAGGGCTCTTGTAGGTACCCTATTGAGTATGTATATGGCGTGTCTAACCGCTTCCGCCCAAAAAGTTAAAGGTAACTTCATTGCTTTCATCATACTCCTCGTAGTTGATAATACTGTCCTATTTCTCCTTTCCACTACTCCATTCTGTTGCGGTGAGTAAGGTGCTGTCAACTGTCGTGCTATCCCATTTTCTTTGCAATATCTTGTGAATTCATTTGATGTGAATTCACCTCCTCTATCAGTTCTTAGCATTCTCAGCTTTAATCCCAACTTCATTTCTATCTGTTGCCTAAATTCCTTAAAAGTACTAAATGCTTCATCTTTCGACGTCAGAAAGTAAGCCCACATAAAACGTGTACAATCATCTACTAACAAGAATATGAGATTCTTGCCAGAGTGTGTAGGTGGACTTATAGGACCACACAAGTCTCCATATACTAAGTCCAACGGGTTTTCTGATCTGAATTTAGCTTGATTTGGGAAAGGTGCTCTGCTTTGTTTTCCTAACACACATGCATCACAAATCTGTCCAACATGGTTTATCCTTGGTACTCCTTCCACTAGATTCTTCCTAGTCATCTTGTTGATATCATCAAAATTTAGATGACCTAATCTAGCATGCCATAACCATGCTTGCTCATCTATTCTTGCTAAAAGACATATAGGGGCTTGTACTTGTAATCTAATATTGTAAAGCCAATTCTTTGATCTTTCTACCTTCATCAACAACTTCTCATGCTTATCATATACTGCCAATATATTTCCTTCCATAATGACCTTGCAACCTATTTCTATAAGTTGTCCTAAACTTAGTATGTTGCTCTTCAGGTCTGGTATATAGTATATGTCTGATACTATCTTTTGTTCCTGGTTTCTACAACCTAAAAGAATAGATCCTTTCCCCTTTATTTGTACATATGACCCATCTCCAAAACGTACTTTTCCTGACACGTTTTCATCAATATCTCTAAAATGGCCCTTGTTACCCGTCATATGGTTACTTGCTCCATTATCCAAGTACCACATATTTGTATCTCCTAAGGTGTATTTTCCTTGTTGAATTTGTTTCTCATTCAACAATACTTCCTCATGTGTAGCCATTAGTAGTGATGGTTCGTCATCTTCTAAGATAAGGTTTGATTGTTCCTGAGTTGTTGACTTTCCTCTACAATCCCTTTTATAGTGTCCAAATTTCTGACACTTATAACATTGTACCTTACTCAAATCTCTTTCACTCTTACTCTTGTCTGAGTTTCCTTTGTGATTTGAGTTTCCTTCTCGTGAGTTACTTCTGTTTTTATTATTCTGCCAGTTTTTATGTGAAAACTTTCTACCTCCACGTTTCCCAAAACGTCTATCTTTTCCCGAGTGTTCGCCTTGTGCGAATAATAAGTTTTCCTGGCTTTCCACTTGTCCTCCCTTTCGGAGTTTTATCCTTTCCTCAAATGCCTTGAGTTTTCCAGTGATCTCATCTAAAGTGATGTCGTCCAGATCACTTGTTTGTTCTATGGATGCTACTATCTGAATAAATCTATCAGGTGTAGAATCTAGCAATTTTCGTACTAGAAGAGATTTATCCAAACCTTTCCCTAATTCTTTTGCCTTCGTGGCATATCCGTTTATTTTGGCCATAAATGCATCCACCGTGTCTTCATCTTTCATCTGAAGCGCATTGAATCCAATCATCAATGATTGTAGTCGTGCTTTCTGCACCTTTTCATCTCCAACGTGTTGCTTCTTCAATGAATCCCATAATTCCTTAGCCGTTTCACAACTTGCTACTTGTAAAATCACGTCTTCCGTTAATGCTTGATATAAGAAGGCTATTGTTGCCTTGTCCTTCTTATTGTCTACCTCTGTATCATCTTTAGGCTCTATCGTCTCCCACAGACCGTGTGCCTCTAATATAACCTTAATTTGTATAGCCCAAACCGTGTAGTTTGTGCCTTTTAATTTAGGGCATTGGTAGTGTGTCGTGGGTGCTTCGTTTTTAGATGATGTAGATTTTGAGGTATCTTCGTCAACCATCTTGAAAGTTTTTAATATCTTCACTTTCGTTTAGGAATTATGTGTGCTAGTGTGGTACTTTCTAATAGGGATTATATTAGGTATCGGGAATCCTAATATGTCTAAAGTAATAATTCTATATTACTTCTAATTATTTAAAAAAAGTCGAGTATGAAACTTGTGACCTTGTGATTTGCACACAACTTTGTTCCCTTCGTTAAACCACGCTGCGCGTTTTTTGTGCCTCGAATCCCCAAACACCTTCTTGTCCTTTTTACCACTTGTTTCTTCCACAGAAACAGTTTGAAACAAACTGTTGTCACAAACAAAAATAAACGCTTGTTTTCTTCCCACTTTGGTTTGTTTCTGTTTTGCCTTGTCCAACAAACACGTTTTCTTCTAATTCCGATATCGCTTCCTGCTTCTTGTCTTGTTCGACAAAACCGGCGCTTGCCCGATATCTTTTCTCCTTTCTGCTTTGCCTTGTCCGACAAAGTTCGACGCTGCCTTGATATCGTTTCTCCAAGTCTGCTTCCTTACAAACAAAATCCTGTTTGTACGTGCCTACTGTTGTGGTTCTTCCTGTGTCGCGCGACTTCTATTTCGATTTTGTATCGCGTTCGTGATACCAAAATCTTTCCACAAAAGCGTTCCTCCTGACTTGGTCCTTGCGTCTCTCGTTCCTGCTTTGTGTTTTTATATCCGGATTCACAAAGATTTTCCCCACTTGTTTCCTAACCGAAACGAAGTGTGTCGTTCCTTTTCCCGTGTTGCGGTAACGCACAACACAACGACAAACAGGCTGCCTTCCTCTCGTTCTTCTTGAACAAAAACGAGTCGTTCTTCCTTCCCTTCGTCGTTCAAACGAAGTTTTAACCCACCAACTAACGCTTGGTGTAAGCGTCTGCAACTCCTACGCAAAAACAGATCGTGCACTATCCTTTTCGCGTGTCTGCTTATTCAAATCGTTGTCTTTTTGAAGAGAAAAAAAAACAACGCGTCTTGTTCGTTGGTATCCAAAAACGCAGTATATAACCCTTGCTCTTGATGCCAAATGTTGTCCCAACTTCCTGGATCGATTGTTTATTGAGTTGCAAAATAATGAATAAGTAAATATATTATGTTTGATCAATCTTTTAACGTTTACATATGTTTGATATATATATGCATCGAATGGACATGACCCCAAACGACGCGTCTGTTCACAAACCCTAACCGACTTATCCATAAGCGGTTATTAAGTTTCTATTATACCCTAATGGTCCTTGTAGTTTAACTAACTATATACATGAAGCAATAATATAGATTATCGGTTCACAGAGTATCCCGTATTGCAAGCGCTCACGAAAAGCATCCAGTGCCTTCCGTGAAATGTAGCTGAATCGGTGTATGTCTAGGTCTATTTTAAAATAGTTATGCCCATGCATAAAATGAAAAAAACAAAAGAGATAAGATTATCAACACTCAAGTTATCCACTGATGTACCAACCCGATAAAAAGCGTGTTAAGGGCTGTAAGAACCGGTTTGTCAATTGTCACTGTAAGCGTTTAGAAGTTTTCTTTCAGCTGAACATAGGTCAAGATCCTCAGGATTCACTACACCCCAGCCAGTTCTTTTTCGATAAGGAACCAATATTTCTTTTGCAAAACCCTTCACTACTTCCATTTCGTCCATTACTAGTCTCTGTTCGATTTATGTTGCATTGTAGAACGGTTAACCAACAAAAATGCAATGTTTTCTTAATGTCGAACGTTCATAAAAGCAGTGGTTATACGACCATGTTAAGCTACCTGAATGCTTTAGCGAAACTGAGGTGATACTTCGTCATCATAGGATAAAGATCGGGACTGGAGCACTTTGGAGATTGAACAATTGCAACCATAATTTCAAGTTGTACATCAGCTGTCAGCCTGTCACATATGTAACTGCAAGTTGTAGCAATTTATTTTAGCAACAATATCTCATATGTCATACTATGAAACATTCAAACAAGTACAAAAGTTTTAGAATTTACTTTTTCATACCAACTCCTAGCAACTTGAATTTACTTTTTGGTATCATTTCATATATCATATTTACCCGACACAACAAAGCACTCGCAGGAACATTCAACCGCAGGTTAATCTTCATCCATGCTCATGTTCTACTACTTCAACTTGTTACAAAAATTCAATATAAGAAAATGGATAACAACAAGAAATCAATACCATTATCAACACCATATTTACGTCCTACAATCTCTATACCAACGAGTTCATCGTCGATAACATGTTCATGGGACTGGGCCAGACTCCGGACCTATGACTTTGGTATCAAACTTTTTTTCGGATCATGATAGAGGACAAGATACTCGTACTTTTTCTCAGCTTTTGGCTGGATTAAGTCCGGCTACCTTGCTTGAATCACAAGCTCATGTTACAGCACAGGCTGCATGACTGCAGCCTATACCGACCACCATGTTCCACGACCAATGCCAGAGCACAATATCACGATGATGGCACCTGAGTTATATGAATCCAGTAGCCACTCCTATCCACCCTTTGTAGCGGCTGAAAAGCCAGCTGAGGACGGATATAATTGGAGAAAATATGGGCAAAAGCCAGTGAAGGGAAGTGAATACACTCGTAGTTATTACAAATGCACACATCAAAGTTGTCCTGTTAAGAAAAAGGTTGAGCGGGGTGTAGATGGTCTGGTAACCGAGATTATCTACAAAGGGAAGCATAACCACCGACCACCTCGAACTGTTGGAAATTTTAATGATACTGAACCCTTCAACGATCAAACTAGTTATTCTAACTCTTCGAGGGAAATTCATTGGTAAAAAAGGATCAAAATTTTTCCCATGAAATGTCGGGATCATGGGACAACGATGATGTTGCAAAACATCAAGCTAAAAGAAGGTACTTTTATCGTATATATATGTTGTAAAGTTAACTCTTTGGTCACGGGTAGAATAAGAATGTATAGTTAGTTGATATTATGCTAAGTTGACATTATTCGGCATGTATGGTATAGAAACATAGAGGCCAAGGGCTTTGATCCAGTTACATCCCATGGAACACTTTGAGATTCTCGCATCGTTGTTCAAGCAACCAGCAAAGTTGATGTTCTAGACGACGGCTACAAATGGCGCAAATACGGGCAAAAAGTAGTTAAAGGGAATTCTAATCCAAGGCAGGATTTTTTGAGACATTATTACAGTAAAATTTATTTGCATAAAATCGTTATCAATTGCCTAATTTTGGTACGCATTCTCGTTGAAGATCCGGAATAATTCATGCAAAAATTTGAATGTCACAATGCTTTTACAGGGGTTATTACAAGTGCACGTTCAAAGGTTGCAATGTTCGAAAACATGTTGAGAGACCTTCAAGCGACCCAAAAGCCGTTATAACCACATATGAAGGTAAACACAACCATCAGGCGCTGGTGTCAAACGACAGTACCACCTCTCAACTAAAGCCTAATAATCCTATTGGTCTTTTACGATTAAAAGAGGAGCAATGATAATATATTGGTTTTAATCTGCAAAAGATGCATTATTATTTGTGGTTAATCTGGTGATTTTATCAAATAAGGAAGTCTTTTTAGTGATTAGACTTGGGATTAGTAACCGAAATTTATTAGTACTATGTAATGAAGAGAGAATAATTTCGTTGTTCAATCAAATATTGAAGATCACCTTCTGGAAACTAAAAATGAAAGGGCTAATGTTTGTTTTGCTCAAGCAGATTTATAGATAAGTTCTTGACAAGAGATCGAATTATGAGTGATTTTGAAGTGATAATCTATGCCGTACCGAATAGTATGTAAACATGTGTGAATTGTGAAATTGAACCTAGTCATGTATAAGGGATAGATGATGATATGAGAATATAGCATCAGAGTGAATCTTCACTTGGTCCTCACCATCACTTATCATTTTCATATCTTTAATTTTCACCCTTTAAGCAAAAGAGAACATTAGCCGGCCTCCTAATCGAGACACAATATCAACCATATTCAAGCTTCTGATGCATCATATCATTTTTTCATCGATAGCACACTTGACACATCTCTCCATTCTTTCTTATAAGTACCCGTAACGATGCATGTTTTATTTATCAAACACATCAAGTAACTACAATTGAACGAAAACGTCAAGTGTCCCTTAGAGATCCTCCGAACACTTCATTGGGCTATTTTTTACTCTAGAATTCCCTACTGAAGTGTTTGGGGGAACTCCAAGTCGCACTTGACACTTGCAATATAAGCTAATACAAATGTAGGGAAACGTCAGGTGTCCCTTAGAGATCCTCCGAACACTTCACTAGGATATGGTTTTTACTGAACTGTCCTACTGAAGTGTTTGGGGGAACTCCGAGTAGCACTTGGCACTCGACACTAGCTTGTAGAATAAACGTATACAAATGAAGGGAAACGTCAAGTGTTCCTCAGAGATCCTCCGAACACTTCATTAAGAATCTTGGATATTATTTTGTCGAGAATTTCCTACTGAAGTGTTTGGGGGAACTCCAAGTGGCACTTGACTCTTAAAAACTAGAAGTAGTTTGCGATTTGCTTTTGATACATCCTAAATGTCCCCCTAAGTAAATTAATATATATGCGAAGCTATTGTTGGAATGCAAACTTTAGTCTCCATGAAACATATATGTATCATATGTGCATGATGTTAATGGAAGAATAAAAAGAGGACCAGACATTTTGGCGCCCAATGGACCGGTTCCAAAATACGGAAGAGATAAAACTGGTAACATAACCAATAAACGAAACATATACATGAGTTGCCCCTCATCATACACTGCCATCGCGGGGTCATGATCGTTGCTCTTATAAGCAAACACCAATGTCTACTCATAAATTTCCATTTACAATATTAACTCTAGAAGAATGTCACTTTTTGCTGAGTACGTTCAGTTTTTGTGAAAACCTATTTGTTTGTTCATTTTGTGGAATTACTCTTAGGTTGACGGGTGCACACAGCAACCAGGACAGTACTAGTGGCATCGACCTTCACTTGACCCTGTCCAGTTTATAATGAGGTTGTAGTATCCACTTAACATTTGTCTTCAGAATACTCTATTGCTCAGAATTTATGGATATGGATCTCGAATTGGTCGGAGTTGCTGATCACCAGATTGCTAAACTTTTGTAATATCCTTTTGTGATTCTTTTGCTTAACTAGGCTGTTGCGAAGCGCTAAAAATAGTAGATGTCGCTATGGTTTTCATATATATATATATATATATATATATATATAGAGTTGGGGTAAAATAAAACAATTTTTAAAATAAAATAAATGAGGTGGAACCACATGCTGCCACGTGTCCCCCCTTTTTTTCAAAAAAAAATGGTGTCTTTTTGTAATTTATAAAACTTCAGGGGCCGTTTTCAATAATTATCTTAAACTTATATAATCTGGGTTTTTTTCACACACACATTTGGATCGACTATTTCATTTCCACCGTAACCAACCACCATCTTCTCCTCCATTTTCTCCCCATCTTCTCCATCGTGAATCACCACCTTCCCCGCCTGGTCCATCGTCTTCCCCACCTTCGCCACCACTAACCACCACCTCCATCGACTTGTTCATTCAAAGATTCAATGGTTTGATTTGATAACCCTATTTCTTTATGTTGATTCACCATTGGACCACCTTCTGTCCACCGTACTTTCACCATCGCACCACCAACGTCATGTTAACAACCGTTCCCTAGTTGGTATGTGTTTAGATTCGACCAAAAACTTTAAAAGTAAGCTTTTTTATGTTCTATTTAATTATCGTTGATGAATACGGTATATTGATCTTTGTTTTTACTACTTTCGTAACGAATTTTGAGAGAAAAACAGTTGAAAGAGTATATATGAAACCTGCATACTAGGTGTTTGATAAAATGTCTTTATGATTTTCTATAACTGTGATGCGTTAGTTCTAACTGTGATGCTTTAATTCATAATGTGATGCAGTAAGATATACGGTAATGTAGTAGATCGTAACTGCAATGCGGTAGAAACATATATGTGACGCAGTAGGATATAAAGTAATGTAGTAGAACGTAACAGTAATGTAGTAAAAGTTATTTGTAAAAGCGATAAAGTATGCCTGTGATTTGCTATTGTTCATATGCATGATTTACTACATTGCAGCTTTATTTCTACGACATTGCAATTTAATTTTAATGCATTGTAATGAAGTAGGTTACGTATATTCTTCATATGCATGATTTACTGTATTAAAACTTTATTTCTACTACATTAAGGTTTAAATTCTAATGCATTTAATGCAGTAGGTTACTCGTGTTATTTATATGCATGATTTACTACATTGCAGCTTAATTTCTACTACATTATAGTGTAATTTTAATGCATTGTAATGAAGTAGGTTACGTACATTCTTCATATGTATGATTTAATGCATTAAAAATTTATTTCTACTACATTAAGGTTTAAGTTCTAATGCATTTAAGCAGTAGGTTACTCGTGTTGTTCATATGCATGATTTACTACATTGCAGTTTTATTTCTACTACATTACAGTTTAATTTTAATGCATTGTAATGAAATAGGTTACGTACATTCTTCATATGCATGATTTACTGTATTAAAACTTATTTCTACTACATTAATTTTTAAATTCTAATACATTTAATGCAGTAGGTTACTCGTGTTGTTCATATGCATGATTTACTAAATTGCAACTTTATTTCTACTACATTACAGTTTAATTTTAATGCATTGTAATGAAGTAGGTTACGTACATTCTTCATATGCATGATTGACTGTATTAAAACTTTATTTCTACTACATTAAGGTTTAAATTCTAATGCATTTAATGCAGTAAGTTACTCGTGTTGTTCATATGCATGATTTACTACATTACAATTTTATTTCTACTACATTACAGTTTAATTTTAATGCATTGTAATGAAGTAGGTTACGTACATTCTTCATATGCATGATTTACTGTATTAAAACTTTATTTCTACTACATTAAGGTTTAAATTCTAATGCATTTAATGCAGTAGGTTACTCGTGTTGTTCATATGCATGATTTACTACATTGCAACTTTGTTTCTACTACATTACAGTTTAATTTTAATGCATTGTAATGAAGTAGGTTACGTACATTCTTCATATGCATGATTTAATGCATTAAAAATTTATTTCTACTACATTAAGGTTTAAGTTCTAATGCATTTAATGCAGTAGGTTACTCGTGTTGTTCATATGCATGATTTACTGTATTAAAACTTTATTTCTACTACATTAAGGTTTAAATTCTAATGCATTTAATGCAGTAGGTTACTTGTGTTGTTCATATGCATGATTTACTACATTGCAACTATATTTCTACTACATTACAATTTAATTTTAATGCATTGTAATGAAGTAGGTTACGTACATTCTTCATATGCATGATTTACTGTATTAAAACTTTATTTCTACTACATTAAGGTTTAAATTCTAATGCATTTAATGCAGTAGGTTACTCGTGTTGTTCATATGCTTGATTTACTACATTGCAACTTTATTTCTACTACATTACAGTTTAATTTTAATGCATTGTAATGAAGTAGGTTACGTACATTCTTCATATGCATGATTTAATGCATTAAAAATTTATTTCTACTACATTAAGGTTTAAGTTCTAATGCATTTAATGCAGTAGGTTACTCGTGTTGTTCATATGCATGATTACTACATTGCAGCTTTATTTCTACTACATTATAGTTTAATTTTAATGCATTGTAATGAAGTAGGTTACGTACATTCTTCATATGCACGATTTACTGTATTAAAACTATATTTCTACTACATTAAGGTTTAAGTTCTAATGCATTTAATGCAGTAGGTTACTCGTGTTGTTCATATGCATGATTTACTACACTGCAACTTTATTTCTACTACATTACAATTTAATTTAATGCATTGTAATGAAGTAGGTTAGGTACATTCTTCATATGCATGATTTACTGCATTAAAAATTTATTTCTACTACATTAAGGTTTAAGTTCTAATGCATTTAATGCAGTAGGTTACTCGTGTTGTTCATATGCATGATTTACTACATTGCAGTTTTATTTCTACTACATTACAGTTTAATTTTAATGCATTGTAATGAAGTAGGTTATGTACATTCTTTATATGCATGATTTACTGTATTAAAAACTTATTTCTACTACATTAAGGTTTAAATTCTAATGCATTTAATGCAGTAGGTTACTCGTGTTGTTCATATAATTGATTTACTACATTACAACTTTATTTCTACTACATTACAGTTTAATTTTAATGCATTATAATGAATTAGGTTACGTACATTCTTCATATGCATGATTTACTGTATTAAAACTTTATTTCTACTACATTAAGGTTTAAATTCTAATGCATTTAATGCAGTAGGTTACTCGTGTTGTTCATATGCATGATTTACTACATTGCAACTTTATTTTCTACTACATTACAGTTTAATTTTAATGCATTGTAATGAAGTAGGTTACGTACATTCTTCATATGCATGATTTACTGTATTAAAAATTTATTTCTACTACATTAAGGTTTAAATTCTAATGCATTTAATGCAGTAGGTTACTCGTGTTGTTCATATGCATGATTTACTACATTGCAACTTTCTTTCTACTACATTACAACTTTATTTCAACTACATGCTAGTTTTAAATTCTAATGCATCACATAATATATATTGATACTTTCATATATAATTCTTGAACTATTCTACAGGTAAAAAGGCACAGGAAAAAAACCCAGGGGACAAAGGAAGATGCATTTAACAAGCTGCAAACAATATATAGCTTCCTCTAATACCAAATGATATACTCTAATTGAAAGATGAAATGGTACAAGGATGTATTGGGCGCGCAACAGGATTCTTGGAAGATACTTGTGCATCATTTAAAATAATGTTTAAATTTTATTAGATGTAATACTTTAATTGTCTAATATGATGTAGTGTATATTTTAACGATGATATTGTTCGTTTGTAATCATATTTTATATTTTACTACATTATTATCGTTTATTTTACTGCATTACCATATTTCATTCTACTACATTATAGTTATATTTTAAGACATTACAATTATATTTTACCGCATTGTATTCTTATAATTTACATATAACTGAGATGCAGTATAATATAAATTGAATGAGTAAACATAAACACTAATGTAGTAGGATATAATCCTATAATGCAGTAAAATAAAATTTGCTTATTTAATGCATTATAGCTATATGCTACTGCATTGCTGTTATTTTATATTCTACTACATTACATTTACTTGTTACTGTTATTTTATTATAGAAAAGGAATGATACACTAACAAAATAACTGTTGTAGGATATAAAATAACTAAAATACATTAGAACATAACTATAATGAGACAAAATCCTGAAATGCAATATATTTAACGTTGTGATGCACTAAAACACATTCAAATAAAAAAACTACAACGTACTCATGTTTACATTGAAGCTGTAACATAAAATCATAATTTTATTTGTAAAAAATGACAAAAAAATTGAAAAACAATTTATTTTCGATGTATAGATTCACTTAAGCTAGCCTTCTTCGACATATCTTGTGTCTTTGTTTTCTTCGATACAAACAATAATTTATACAACTCGTAGAACTGGAATTGTGGCCTCATTTATCTCCATATGCCGAACAACCCCTTCTCTTGGTTAGTCCTTCAACAGTTACTTCAGTTCTTCGCTTTATCATTTTGTACCCTAGATTATTGATTTTAACCTTCATCTGAAACTTATAAAAGATATAATTCAATAGAAGATAAACTATAATTCAGTAGAAGATAAACAACAATTCGGTAGAACATAAACTATAATTTAGTAGAACATAAACTATTATTCAGTAGAAGATAAATTATAAATCGGTAGAACATAAACTATAATTCAGTAGAACATAAATATAATTCAGTAGAAGATAAACTAAAATTTAGTAGACGATAAACTATAGCAATTCAGTAGAACATAAACTATAATTCAGTCGAAGATAAACTATAATTCGGTAAAACATAAACTACAATTCATTAGAAATAAAGTTTCAATGCATTAATTCATGCATATGAAGAATGTACGTAACCTACTTCATTACAATGCATTAAAATTAAACTGTAATGTAGTAGAAATAAAGCTGCAATATAGTAAATCATGCATATGAACAACACGAGTAACCTACTGCATTAAATGCATTAGAACTTAAACCTTAATGTAGTAGAAATAAATTTTTAATGCATTAACTCATGCATATGAAGAATGTACGTAACCTACTTCATTACAATGCATTAAAATTAAACTGTAATGTAGTAGAAATTAAGCTTCAATGTAGTAAATCATGCATATGAACAACACGAGTAACCTACTGCATTAAATGCATTAGAATTTAAACCTTAATGTAGTAGAAATAAGTTTTTAATACAGTAAATCATGCATATGAATGTACGTAACCTACTTCATTACAATGCATTAAAATTAAACTGTAATGTAGTAGAAATAAAGCTGCAATGTAGTAAATTATGCATATGAACAACACGAGTAACCTACTGCATTAAATGCACTAGAACTTAATCCTTAATGTAGTAGAAATAAAGTTTTAATACATTAAATCATGCATATGAAGAATGTACGTAACCTACTTCATTACAATGCATTAAAATTAAACTGTAATGTAGTAGAAATAAAGCTGCAATGTAGTAAATCAATTATATGAACAACACGAGTAACCTACTGCATTAAATGCATTAGAATTTAAACCTTAATGTAGTAGAAATAAAGTTTTAATGCATTAAATCATGCATATGAAGAATGTATGTAACCTACTTCATTACAATGCATTAAAATTAAACTGTAATATAGTAGAAATAAAGCTGCAATGTAGTAAATCATGCATATGAACAACAGAGTAACCTACTGCATTAAATGCATTAGAATTTAAACCTTAATGTAGTAGAAATAAAGTTTTAATACAATAAATCATGCATATGAAGAATGTACGTAACCTACTTCATTACAATGCATTAAAATTAAACTGTAATGTAGTAGAAATAAAAATGCAAGTATTGTAATATATTACAGTGCATTAAAATTAAACTGTAATGTAGTAGAAAGAACAATGCAAGTGACCTACTGCATTACAGTGCATTAAAATTTAACTGTAATGCAGTAGAATAAAATTTGCTTATTATTATTAAAATTTTACCAAATCACATGCATAGTATTAGTTTTACTCCATCATAATATTAATTCTACTCAATCATAGTGTTAACTACTCCATCACAGTTATAATTTTACCAAATAACTTCTATATCAAAGAGAACATTATAATTCTCATTGAGACATTATATCAAACACATTTTATACATCAATCATAAACACATACTTGCAGAAAACCTTATACATGTTTGATATCCTATTGCTTCATCCACCACCATTGCTATCGACGATCATCAGTTGTATCTCTTTTTGGATCGTCGTCACCATCTCCGATCTTCAAAACCATTGATGAGATGATGTAAACGTACGAACCATCTCGATGCGCTGTTGAATTTGTTTGATTCGAGAGGATTCGGTAGGTTAGATTTGGTGGATTTGGTGGATTTGAGAGGATTCAGTGTACTGTGTTTTTTGGTCGGTGTGAAGTGTGTGTTTTTTGATCGGCCTAGTTGGGTGTGTTTTAATTTTCATTATTTTTAACATTTACCCTTAAAGTTTGAGAGTTTACAAAAAAGACACCATTTTTTTTATCAAATTAGGTGATTTTGATCAAAGGGTTGAGATTTCACCTCATTTATTTTATTATAAGTTTTGTTTTAGAATAACCCCACTCTATATATATATATATATATATATATATATATATATATATATATATATATATATATATATATATATATATATATATATATAGCACATTCACAACGTTGCGGATCATACATAGATCAAACATATATACAACTTTGAAATTTGAAATACCATTAAGATTTTAGAGAAAAGACAAGTAGTTTATGCTCGGTCGCAGTTTTGATTGCTGCCAAGTACTTCCAATTGGATGGTGTTCTTGCTTACTCCAAATTTCTTATACACTATGATCTTCGCGTCCTTTCTCATCATATCGCAGATATCACAAGGGCTACGCCTTAGATCACACCAACCTATATACATGTATATAACTGATAACCTTTTGCAATGACTCGAAACTATTAAACTCACGTCTATTAATTCATCACCAACGAAGTTAACATTTCTATTACACGAATTGTCTTCAAATTTTGACAAATAAAAGCAGATAGACTTCCAACCAGAACTATGAATCTCTTCACAACAAGATAAGTTCCACTCTTGCAACAAAGGACATCCTTTCGCGATGTTCATTATAGCATCATTATCAACAATGCTGCCACGAATATCAAGGACTTATATATTTGCACCATTACCTCCTAAACCAATTGCTCCAAGTTCATGTGCGATGAAAGTAGATAGATACTCGAGAGTCGAGACCACCTCCACATAATATTGCAGCAACACAGCTGGAATCTAACATCCACCTTTCAGCTTCTAGCCTTCTATAGAAACCAAAGATCTAGAAAAACCTCAGAATCCTACACAAAGAATGTTATACAATCCAATATTCTGAGTGCTTTAAGTTAACGACAATTTTGGTTCTGATATGCAATTCTAGTAATTTTATAGCACCCACTAAGATCAACTTGTTTAATATATTTACAAAATTTTGTTAAGAAATTTAATCCCTCATCGGTAATTAACTTGCAATCACGAAGACGAATAGCAGGCAACAAGGGACAACAAGAAACGACAGAGGTAGGTACTCAGTTAAATAAGAACAATCAAAAAGATCAAAATAACGCAATCTGCACAAGTATATTCGTAATTTCTTTATACTTGGGTCCAAGAGTCTATCACCATTTGTCAAAGACAACGACTCTAAGTTGTTAAAACGGTGAAACAGTCGTAAGAGTTTATCACAACTAGTCAAAGACGACGATAAGTGATGAAAATGGTTAAGCAATTGTGTAGGTGATGAATCACAGTTTGTTTTGGATCGGCATCGTATAGGTAAATCATGATGATTTTCACAATCATTTTCGGAGCAACTTGACTTGAAATCTAAGTGTTTACAACATGAATTTTGGATATCAAGAAAATTGTGCCAAGTTAAACCAAACGAATCTCGATCCTTTTTTTCGTTTAACTTATCAAATATCTGTTGGTCCCCTTGATCGAACGCAATATAACTTATCAACCTAAAAGCTGTCATAACCACATACCACATATTACAAGTGCACCTTCAGAGGTTGCAACATTCCAAAACAAGTTGAGAGACCTTCAAGCAACCCAAAAGCCGTCATAACCACATATGAAGGTAAAAACAACCTTCACGCGCTGGGGTCAAACGAAACCACCTCTCAACTAAAGCCTAATAATCCTATTGGTCTTTTACGATTAAAAGAGGGGCAATCAATGATAATTTATATTGGTTTTAATCTGAAAAAGATGCATTATCATTTGTGGTTAATCTCGTAATTTTATCAAATAAGGAGAATTTTTAGTGATTAGGCTTGGGATTAGTAACCGAAATTGCTAACGAAGAGTGAATAATTTCTTAGTTTCAATCAAATACTGAAACCTGGTTAATGATCACCTTCTGGAAACTATAAATGAAAGGGCTAATGTTATGTTGTGCTTAAGTAGATTTATAGATAATTTCTTTACAAGAGATCGAATTATGTGTGATTTTGAAGTGATAATCTATGCGGTATCGAATAGTGTGTGAATTGTGAAATTGAACCTAGTCGTGTATAAGGGATAGATGAAGATGAGAATATAGCATCAGAGTGAATCTTTACCTGGTCCTCAAGCATTTTCATATCTTTTTACCCTTTAAGCAAACGAGAACATTAGCCTCCAAACCGAGACACAATTCCAACCATGTTCAAGCTTTTGATGCATCATATCTATGTTCAGCCATCACACACTTCCCTCTATTCTTTCTTATAAGTACCTGTAACGATGCCTATTTTATTCATCAAATTCATCAAGTAACTACAATTGAATGAAAATGTCAAGTGTCCCTTAGAGATCCTCCGAACATTTCATTGGGCTATTTTTTTTATCTAGAAATTCCTACTGAAGTGTTTGGGGGAACTCCAAGTGGTACTCGACACTAGAAAAACACACTAATACAAATGAAGGGAAATGTCAAGTGTCCCTTAGAGATCCTCCGAACACTTCACTGGGATATAGTTTCAACACGAATGTCCTACTGAAGTGTTTGGGGGAACTCCGAGTGGCACTTGGCACTCAACACTAAAAAACTAACGGATACAAGTGAAGGGAAACGTCAAGTGTCCCTCAGAGATCCTCCGAACACTTCATTAAGAATTTAGGATATTATCTAGAATTTCCTACTGAAGTGTTTGGGGGAACTCCAAGTGGCACTTGACACTTGAAAACTATAATTCGTTTGTGATTTGCTTGGTACACCGTAAGTATCCTCTAAGTAAGCTTTAGTCTGCATAAAAACTTTAGCTCAGAAACATGCATCATCTGTTTTCCGTTATGCGTTTCATCTGGCAAAAACTGAAAAACCTTTATGAAACAGAAGATACTATTATCGTCAATTCCTACGTGTTTATTTTCAGATCGACATTATAGGATTTAGTCTTGTTTCTTAATAGCTTTGCGAGATCAACATAATATGAATGCGACGAGATTCTAAACATGACTAGGACTTGATCCATATTGTGTGCATGATGATCTCAGATGAAACTATTCACAGTTTCGTACTTTGTCAATCATGTATGTATAATAGTGTTTTTTGGACATTTTTTACACCAATAATTATGGTTTTTAAATACTGAGTCCTTTTGAAAAGAATAGTGTTATTGGGAGCAAAATAAAAATAATTATACAAATTAGTTGGGGATTAAAATTCTGGGGATTGCATGATCACAAAAGTGAATCTTGTTTAGTCTGTCACAGCATAAAACTTGCTCCTGTAGTTTTTAAGGATGTTGGGCCTGTATAGTTAAACCAACATCGAGTATCCCGTATTGCAAGCGCTCACGAAAAGCATCCATTGCCTTCCGTGAAATGTAGCTGAATCGGTGTATGTCTAGGTCTATTTTAAAATAGTTATGCCCATGCATAAAATGAAAAAAAACAAAAGAGATAAGCTTATCAACACTCAAGTTATCCACTGATGTATCAACCCGATAAAAAGCGTGTTAAGGGCTGTAAGAACCGGTTTGTCAATTGTCATTGTAAGCGTTTAGAAGTTTTCTTTCAGCTGAACATAGGTCAAGATCCTCAGGATTCACTACACCCCAGCCAGTTCTTTTTCGATAAGGAACCAATATTTCTTTTGCAAAACCCTTCACTACTTCCATTTCGTCCATTACTAGTCTCTGTTCGATTTATGTTGCATTGTAGAACGGTTAACCAACGAAAATGCAATGTTTTCTAAATGTCGAACGTTCATAAAAGCAGTGGTTATACGACCATGTTAAGCTACCTGAATGCTTTCGCGAAACTGAGGTGATACTTCGTCGTCATAGGATAAAGATCGGGACTGGAGCACTTTGGAGATTGAACAATTGCAACCATAATTTCAAGTTGTACATTAGCTGTCAGCCTGTCACATATGTAACTGCAAGTTGTAGCAATTTATTTTACCAACAATATCTCATATGTCATACTATGAAACATTCAAACAAGTACAAAAGTTTTAGAATTTACTTTCTCATACCAACTCCTATTTACTTTTTGGTATCATTTCATATATCACTCGCAGGAACATTGAACCGCAGGTTAATCTTCATCCATGCTCATGTTCTACTACTTCAACTTGTTACAAAAATTCAATATAAGAAAATGGATAACAACAAGAAATCAATACCATTATCAACACCATATTTACGTCCTACAATCTCTATACCAACGAGTTCATCGTCGATAACATGTTCATGGGACTGGGCCAGACTCCGGACCTATGACTTTGGTATCAAACTTTTTTTCGGATCATGATAGAGGACAAGATACTCGTACTTTTTCTCAGCTTTTGGCTGGATTAAGTCCGGCTACCTTGCTTGAATCACAAGCTCATGTTACAGCACAGGCTGCATGACTGCAGCCTATACCGACCACCATGTTCCACGACCAATGCCAGAGCACAATATCACGATGATGGCACCTGAGTTATATGAATCCAGTAGCCACTCCTATCCACCCTTTGTAGCGGCTGAAAAGCCAGCTGAGGACGGATATAATTGGAGAAAATATGGGCAAAAGCCAGTGAAGGGAAGTGAATACACTCGTAGTTATTACAAATGCACACATCAAAGTTGTCCTGTTAAGAAAAAGATTGAGCGGGGTGTAGATGGTCTGGTAACCGAGATTATCTACAAAGGGAAGCATAACCACTGACCACCTCGAACTGTTGGAAATTTTAATGATACCGAACCCTTCAACGATCAAACTAGTTATTCTAACTCTTCGAGGGAAAATTCATTGGTAAAAAAGGATCAAAATTTTTCCCATGAAATGTCGGGATCATGGGACAACGATGATGTTGCAAAACATCAAGCTAAAAGAAGGTACTTTTATCGTATATATATGTTGTAAAGTTAACTCTTTTGTCACGGGTAGAATAAGAATGTATAGTTGATATTATGCTAAGTTGACATTATTCGGCATGATGTTGCTGGGGAAAAGTCGCTAAACGACAAAAACTTTCTGACGTGGCAAATTTTCTCGAAAAAATTTTGACCAAAAAATAAAGAAGCTTTTCCCCAGCGACATGTCGCTGGGGAAAAGTTGACTGAATTTTGACCAAACTACTTCACAATTAATGCAAGCGGGAGATTAACCCGCCAACTTTTCCCCAGCGACATGTCGCTGGGGAAACTTTCTCCCACGTCTAATCCAAGTGATTAGCGTTAATGCGTTGTTTAATTTATGCCAAAAGTTTTCCCCAGCGACATGTCGCTGGGGAAACTTTTATGATTCCCTCCAAAGATATTCAGTTAACGCGCCTATTTTACAAAAAACGAAAAAAATCTTTCCCCAGCGACATGTCGCTGGGGAAACGTTGACTTCTATTTGACCACCAATTTTCAAAAAATGTGTAATGTCTATATAATATTTTAGTAAATATAATATATATATTAAAAAATGTAGTTATTAAAATTTAAAATAGTATATCTCTTTTTATGATAAAAAAAAGTGAGACAAATGGTTAATTTTCCCGCCAATGTTTTCCCGCCAAAAGTTAACATTCACTGATAATTGTTAACATTCATTGTTAATATTAATTAAAAATTGTTAACATTCATTGAGGCTTACAAACAGACACGCCCAAACCTAACTTTATTCTACACTGACACTTAAACACGCGCTTAATTAAACATGGATATTAAACCGATAATAGACTCATAAACACGAAAACAGATACATCATAAACTAGTTCAAACGAATGTTCCCCATGTCATCGTAAAGGTCGTGAAGTAGTGCAGCTGAATCCAATGTGTGCCTATCGGAGTTGCGGTACAACTCTATCGTACGCTCAAGTACCATTATCATTCCATTCAAGCGCACACAGTTTGCACACGCTGAAGAGCTTGGAGAAGAAATTGGAATCGTTGAAGGTTTGGTAGAAGAGCTTGGAGGAGAAAAGATCGTTGAAGGTCTTGAAGAAGAGCTTGGAGGAGAAAAGCTCATTGAACCTCCAAGAGATTTGATTAGTAGTTGGACGCGTTCGTCTTTCCATAAAAATTTTTTGCATCCATATGAAACTGGAGGTTGAACCCGTGAACGTGGACAAGCATAGTACAGTCTACCAAAGTTTTCAGTTGTCCACGATTCTCGAAGAACTACATCTCCATGTCCACACCTGCACGGAAAAGCTTCATGCTTCAACATGTACATAATAACAATTTGTTTATGATGATAAGTGTGTGTAATCTGCTGGTGGTTGTGATGATAAGGAGTGTGTGTGGTTCTCTTTTTATGCTAAAAAAGTGAGGGAAATTGTTAACATTTTCCCTCCAATGTTTTCCCTCCAATGTTTTCCCTCCAATGTTTTCCCTCTAATGTTTTTCCTCCAATGAACATCTAATACGTTGAACCTCTAATGATGAACCCTATCTAATACATTGAACCTCTGATGATGAACCCTATCTAATACATTGAACCTCTAATGATGAACCCTATCTAATACATTGAACCTATAATGATGAACCCTATCTAATACATTGAACCTATAATGATGAACCCTATCTAATACATTGAACCTATAATGATGAACCCTATCTAATACATTGAACCTATAATGATGAACCCTATCTAATACATTGAACCTATAATGTTGAACCCTATCTAATACATTGAACCTATAATGTTGAACCCTATCTAATACATTGAACCTCTAATGATGAAACATATCTAATACATTGAACCTATAATGTTGAACCCTATCTAATACATTGAACCTATAATGTTGAACCCTATCTAATACATTGAACCTATAATGTTGAACCCTATCTAATACATTGAACCTATAATGTTGAACCCTATCTAATACATTGAACCTATAATGATGAACCCTATCTAATACATTGAACCTATAATGATGAACCTTATCTAATACATTGAACCTATAATGTTGAACCCTATCTAATACATTGAACCTATAATGTTGAACCCTATCTAATACATTGAACCTATAATGTTGAACCCTATCTAATACATTGAACCTATAATGATGAACCCTATCTAATACATTGAACCTATAATGATGAACCCTATCTAATACATTGAACCTATAATGTTGAACCCTATCTAATACATTGAACCTATAATGTTGAACCCTATCTAATACATTGAACCTCTAATGATGAAACGTATCTAATACATTGAACCTATAATGTTGAACCCTATCTAATACATTGAACCTATAACGTTGAACCCTATCTAATACATTGAACCTATAATGTTGAACCCTATCTAATACATTGAACCTATAATGTTGAACCCTATCTAATACATTGAACCTATAATGATGAACCCTATCTAATACGTTAAACCTATAATGATGAACCCTATCTAATACATTGAACCTATAATGTTGAACCCTATCTAATACATTGAACCTATAATGTTGAACCCTATCTAATATATTGAACCTATAATGTTGAACCCTATCTAATACATTGAACCTATAATGATGAACCCTATCTAATACATTGAACCTATAATGATGAACCATATCTAATACATTGAACCTATAATGTTGAACCCTATCTAATACATTGAACCTCTAATGATGAAACGTATCTAATACATTGAACCTATAATGTTGAACCCTATCTAATACATTGAACCTATAATGATGAACCCTATCTAATACATTGAACCTATAATGTTGAACCCTATCTAATACATTGAACCTATAATGTTGAACCCTACCTAATACATTGAACCTCTAATGATGAAACGTATCTAATACATTGAACCTATAATGTTGAACCCTATCTAATACATTGAACCTATAATGTTGAACCCTATCTAATACATTGAACCTATAATGTTGAACCCTATCTAATACATTGAACCTATAATGTTGAACCTTATCTAATACATTAAACCTATAATGATGAACCCTATCTAATACATTGAACCTATAATGATGAATCCTATCTAATAAATTGAACCTATAATGTTGAACCCTATCTAATACATTGAACCTATAATGTTGAACCCTATCTAATAGATTGAACCTATAATGTTGAACCCTATCTAATACATTGAACCTATAATGATGAACCCTATCTAATACATTGAACCTCTAATGATGAAACGTATCTAATACATTGAACCTATAATGTTGAACCCTATCTAATACATTGAACCTATAATGTTGAACCCTATCTAATACGTTGAACCTATAATGTTGAACCTTATCTAATACATTGAACCTATAATGTTGAACCCTATCTAATACATTGAACCTCTAATGATGAAACATATCTAATACATTGAACCTATAATGTTGAACCCTATCTAATACATTGAACCTAT
Organism: Glebionis coronaria; assembly: GCA_025667525.1. Classification (NCBI taxonomy): domain Eukaryota; kingdom Viridiplantae; phylum Streptophyta; class Magnoliopsida; order Asterales; family Asteraceae; genus Glebionis; species Glebionis coronaria. The sequence goes on from CM046879.1 coordinate 581,065,204, forward strand.
AATGTTGAACCCTATCTAATACATTGAACCTATAATGATGAACCCTATCTAATACATTGAACCTATAATGTTGAACCCTATCTAATACATTGAACCTCTAATGATGAAACGTATCTGATACATTGAACCTATAATGTTGAACCCTATCTAATACATTGAACCTATAATGTTGAACCCTATCTAATACATTGAACCTATAATGTTGAACCCTATCTAATACATTGAACCTATAATGTTGAACCCTATCTAACACATTGAACCTCTAATGATGAAACGTATCTAATACATTGAACCTATAATGTTGACCCTATCTAATACATTGAACCTATAATGTTGAACCCTATCTAATACATTGAACCTATAATGTTGAACCCTATCTAATACATTGAACCTATAATGTTGAACCCTATCTAATACATTGAACCTATAATGATGAACCCTATCTAATACATTGAACCTATAATGATGAACCCTATCTAATACATTGAACCTCTAATGATGAAACATATCTAATACATTGAACCTATAATGTTGAACCCTATTTAATACATTGAACCTATAATGATGAACCCTATCTAATACATTGAACCTATAATGATGAACCCTATCTAATACATTGAACCTATAATGTTGAACCCTATCTAATACATTGAACCTATAATGATACCCTATCTAATACATTGAACCTATAATGTTGAACCCTATCTAATACATTGAACCTATAATGATGAACCCTATCTAATACATTGAACCTATAATGATGAAACGTATCTAATACATTGAACCTATAATGATGAACCCTATCTAATACATTGAACCAATAATGATGAACCCTATCTAATACATTGAACCTATAATGTTGAACCCTATCTAATACATTGAACCTATAATGATGAACCCTATCTAATACATTGAACCTATAATGTTGAACCCTATCTAATACATTGAACCTCTAATGATGAAACGTATCTAATACATTGAACCTATAATGTTGAACCTTATCTAATACATTGAACCTATAATGATGAACCCTATCTAATACATTGAACCTATAATGTTGAACCCTATCTAATACATTGAACCTATAATGTTGAACCCTATCTAATACATTGAACCTATAATGATGAACCCTATCTAATACATTGAACCTATAATGATGAACCCTATCTAATACATTGAACCTATAATGTTGAACCCTATCTAATACATTGAACCTATAATGATGAACCCTATCTAATACATTGAACCTATAATGTTGAACCCTATCTAATACATTGAACCTATAATGATGAACCCTATCTAATACATTGAACCTATAATGATGAAACGTATCTAATACATTGAACCTATAATGATGAACCCTATCTAATACATTGAACCTATAATGATGAACCCTATCTAATACATTGAACCTATAATGTTGAACCCTATCTAATACATTGAACCTATAATGTTGAACCCTATCTAATACATTGAACCTCTAATGATGAAACGTATCTAATACATTGAACCTATAATGTTGAACCCTATCTAATACATTGAACCTATAATGTTGAACCCTATCTAATACATTGAACCTATAATGTTGAACCCTATCTAATACATTGAACCTATAATGTTGAACCCTATCTAATACATTGAACCTCTAATGATGAAACGTATCTAATACATTGAACCTATAATGTTGAACCCTATCTAATACATTGAACCTATAATGTTGAACCCTATCTAATACATTGAACCTATAATGATGAACCCTATCTAATACATTGAACCTCTAATGATGAAACGTATCTAATAATTTGAACCTATAATTATGAACTCTATTAATCACTTATTAGTTTTAAATATATAAAAGTAAAATATACAATTATATAAAACTTATTATTTTTAATTATATAAAATTATCATAATACAATTATATAAAATTATTATTATTAATCATTTAAAAGTAAATATCATAAATTGTTAAATATATAATTTTTATATAAATATATAATTATATAAAACGTATTATTATCAATCAAACTTATTATATAAATATATAATTATATAAAACGTATTATTATCAATCATTTAAAACTAATTTACATAAATATCTTATATAAAAAATATTCAATTATATAAAACTAATTATTTTTAATTATATAAAAGTAAAATATACAAATATATAAAATTATTATTTTTAATTATATAAAAGTAAAATATACAATTATATAAAACTAATTATTTTTAATTATATAAAAGTAAAATATACAAATATATAAAATTATTATTTTTAATTATATAAAAGTAAAATATACAAATATATAAAATTATTATTTTTAATTATATAAAAGTAAAATATACAAATATATAAAATTATTATTTTTAATTATATAAAAGTAAAATATACAAATATATAAAATTATTATTATTAATCATTTAAAAGCATATAAAATAATTGGTTTCCCTAGCGACATGTCGCTGGGGGTAAGTTTCGTTTACCAATTTTAGAAATCCCTCCAAAAATTTTCATTAACGCGCTTCTTTCACAAAGCGACAAAACACAATTTTCCCCAGCGACATGTCGCTGGGGAAAAGTTCGTTAATTTCTAACGTTTATTAAACCAGCTGCGCAAAACGACAAAGTCTAAGGTTTCCCCAGCGACATGTCGCTGGGGAAACGTTTGTCAAGAAAAAGAAAAGTTTCCCCAGCGACATGTCTCTGGGGAAACTTTTGACCAGACCTTATCCTTATTCGATTTACAGAAACATCACTTATCTCCCCACACCAAATCATTCTCTCAAACCTGCGAACAAACTCACCAAACCTGCGAACAAACTCACCAACAATCATCACCACTACCACCAAATCATCATTCATCACCACTACCACCAAGAATCATCACCACCATTCATCTCCTCCATCCCCACCACATAACCCACCAAGAATCATCACCACCATTCATCACCACCAATCATCACCACCATTCACACCACCACCAGAATGTCTTCACCAGCCATCCCCACCACATAACCCACCAAGAATCACCACCACCACCACCACATCACCCTCTTTTCTCTCTAATTGATAATTCTATTAACAAGTTTGTGGTGGTAGATTTATTTTTTCTGTTAATTAAAGGTATATTTTTCTTAATTGAGTTATTTATAATAATTAAAATTCGTTTTTATATAATTAAAATTAATTTTTATATAATTTCAGCGGGGTAGGCAGCGTAGGTAGCAGTAGTAGTAGGCAACGTAGGTAGCGGGTAGGCAACGTAGGAAGCGGTAGGCGGCAGTAGGCAGCGTAGGTAGCGGTAGGCGGCGGTAGGCAACTGTAGCAGCGACAAGCAGCGGGAAGGTATATTTTATATAAAAAAATTTCGTTTGGTTTCCCCAGCGACATGTCGTTGGGGATTTAAAAATGTTATTTTCTTGTGTTAAATTTAAATCCAAACACTCCTTATATATGATGCCTAACCGAAGAGAACACTTTATTTTGATATAAGCTGTTTTCCAATAGCTTATTCGTATAAGCTTATCAGAACAGCTTTTTCTGATAAGCTTATCAGAATAAGCTGTTTTCAAACATCTTATTCCGCTAAGCTTATCGGGATAAGCTGCTTCAAACAGCTTATCCTGATAAGCTTATCAGGATAAGCTGTTTGAAACATCTTATCCCGATAAGCTTAGCGGAATAAGCTGTTTGAAAACAGCTTATTCTGATAAGCTTATCAGGATAAGCTGTTTGAAACAGCTTATCCCGATAAGCTTAGCGGAATAAGCTGTTTGAAAACAGCTTATTCTGATAAGCTTATCAGGATAAGCTGTTTTCAAACAGTTTATCCTGATCAGCTTATCCGAATAAACTGTTTTCAAACAGCTTATCCTGATAAGCTTATCAGGATAAGTTGTTTGAATACAGTTTATCCCGATAAGCTTATCGGAATAATCTGTTTGAAAACAGCTTATCCAGCTGTTTTCAAACAGCTTATCCTGATAAGCTTATCAGGATAAGCTGTTTGAAAACAACTTATTCTGATAAAACTTATCAGAATAAGCTGTTTGATATAAATGTTTTATTGAATTAAACCTTAGGAATGTTTTAGGATTTTAGCGATTAATTTCAGAAAATTCCCGTCTGAAATTGATCAACCTATAGAAAACCCGTCCGAAGTTAATTTAATAGGAATTAACTTCGGAAAGTCCCCTGTTTGGGACTGCTTTTTGATTGTTTTGTCTCATTTAGGATATGAATGCGTATAACTGGTTTACTATTTGAGATGATTTCGACAGTGTTTCTCCTTTACTCCTACGAATATGTCTTTAAACACATATTTGGGGAGTTGAGGGGAAATGCTGCCGAAATTTTCTCAAATAGTAAATCGGTTATACGCATTCATATATGAGACGAAGCATCAAAGAGTGGGTTAGGATTGCCTTCCATAGTTGCACTAGGTTAACAAAACATCTAGGATTGCTTTCCATAATTGCCTTCCATGTAATAATAACTAAATATACGGATAAAACGCAGTTATGGTATTCGCTGATAAGAGTTGGATAAACAAACCGAAACTTTCCAAAGAATTTAATGACGGTCTTACAAAGTTCGTCAATCATTGCCGGCCGTTGGTGAATTCTGCGGAGAAAATTAGATGTCCATGCAAAAAATGTCGAAATGTATTATGGAAACCCATCGATTGGATTGGAGAGGAAATTGCTATAAACGCGTGGGACCCACTTTATACCCCATGGCTCAAACACGGTGAACCGGCTCCACGTGCGCCAGTGATAGATAACCTAGGAGAACCTATGATGAGTGACATGACAGCGTTACTCAATGATTTTAGCTATATTCCTTCGAATGAACCAACACAAGGAGATAATATTGGTGAGACTAGTAACCAACCGACTCAACCGCCTCAAGCCACTCGTACCGAGTTTGAAGAGTTGTATGCAATTGCCAACGAGGAGCTGTATGATGGTTGTGAACATGTGTCTCGACTAGACTTTATGGCAAAATTTACCTATTTTAAGGCTAAAGGAAAAATGACAGATTCTTTATTCAATGAAATATTAGAGTTTCTTCGATATATGTTACCCGATAGTAAAGGATTCAAGTTCCCACTGAACTACTATGAAATAAAGAAGACATTTAAAACGATCGGGTTAGGTTACGAGTCGATACATGCTTGTGAACACGACTGCTGCTTGTTTTGGGAGGATAATAACAATCTGCAATTCTGTCCGGTGTGTAAAACGAGTAGATGGAAAGACACTAACACACCGGGGAAGAAAGTTCCTAGGAAGGTGTTGCGTTACTTTCCGATCATTCCTAGACTACAACGTTTGTACAAGTCTAGACACACTGCAAAAGACATGACTTGGCATGCTACTGGAAAGTGTGCGGAGCCTGGTAAGATGCAACACCCGGTTGATGGCGCGGCTTGGAAGAAGTTTGACTTGAAGTATCCAGAGTTTGCAGCAGAACCAAGAAATGTTCGACTAGGGTTGTGTGCTGATGGTTTCATGCCGTTCGGCAACCTTAGTCAGACCTACAGCATGTGGCCGGTGGTATTGACAACATACAATCTGCCTCCTTGGTTATGTATGAAAGAAAGTAACTTTATGCTGACGTTGTTAATTCCTGGCCCTAAATCCCCGGGCAAGGACATTGATATTTACTTGCAGCCTTTGATTAAAGACCTGAAGACTTTGTGGCACAAGAACGGTGTTGATACTACAGACATTATTTCACAAAAGCAGTTCAAGATGAGAGCGATGCTTTTATGGACTATAAATGATTTTCCTGCTCGAATTAGTTTGTCTGGGTGGAGTGGGCAAGGTTACTATGCATGCCCTACATGTAACCTAGAAACTCCATCTATTCCTGTCACAAGCAAAATAGCTTATGTTGGCCATAGAAGATGGTTAAAGAAGCCCCATAAATGGAGGAGTTCACGTGTTGACTTCAATGGCCAAACTGAACAGAAAGATCCACCTAAAGATTATAACCAACCAGATGTAATCGAAGCGCAACATGCTAGATTGCTAAGGCGTAAGCCGGGTAAACATCCGAAACATGGGGGTGTGAAGATTTCCCGCAATGTTACAGTCGAGCTTAACTGGACTAAACGGTCTATTTTTTACGAGCTTGAGTATTGGCCTTTTATTTCACTAAGACACAATTTAGACATCATGCATATCGAAAAAAATGTGTTGGAGGCCATCTTGAACATTTTGTTAATGAATGACAAAAGTAAAGACACCGCAAAAGCAAGACAAGACTTGAAAAAGATGGGCATTCGAAGACCTTTGTGGCTAACCGTAAACCACAAGGGGAAGACTGTGAAGCCCCAGGCTGCGTATTCTTTAACACCAGAGAACCGAAAAAAGTTTTGTCAGTACATCAAAAGTGTTAAACTACCAGATGGGTTCGGATCATGCTTCAAGCACAAAGTGACCGATAATGATACAAATATAACGGGCCTGAAGTCTCATGACTGTCATATAATGATGCAACGTTTACTTCCTTACGGACTTCAAAATTACTTGCCCGAACATATTGCAAAACCAATAATTGCACTGTGTTCCTTGTTTAAGCAACTCTGCTCTACAACTTTGATGGAGGAGGACATGTTGAAAGCTTTGGTCAAGGTGGTTGAAATTCTATGCGAGCTTGAGCGCATATATCCTCCTGCTTTCTTTGACATTATGATTCACTTGCCCATCCATTTAGCTCTAGAGGCTCTTGAAGGCGGGCCTATTCAACCCCGGTGGATGTATCCATTTGAAAGATTCATGAAGAAGCTAAAAGGTTATGTAAGAAATAAAGCTAAGCCGGAAGGTTCGATCGCGGAGGGTTATGTTGCAGAAGAAGCATTGACTATAAGTTCTCAATATTTTCGGGGTGCTACCACGAAATTTAATCGTCCCGATCGTAATGTGGACCCCCCTCCCTCAACGTGTAAGTTTCAGGTGTTCCGATCGGTATGCAAGCCGATTGGTTTACTGTCCTTTCCTCATTTTCCTACCGACGAGTACAAGAAAGCGAGATGGTATGTACTTAACAACAGTCCTGAGATCGACACGTACCAAGACCAGTTCCGGAGGTACACGTTTTTTAATTTTGTAACTTTTTTTTCTTAACTTATCATTTCGACGACTTATTCTAATAGCATGAACGTTTTTCAGGTTATTTCCAGAAAAAGACAAGCTAGAAGAATTCCCCCACTGGTTTAAGACGCTGGTAAACTAACACTTATTTTGTGTACTTAAGTGTAAAAATAAAAATATCATATTTTTAGTTTTCTATCTAATCCTATCTTCTTCATAGATCTTTGAACGTCACGCACAAAATCCCCAAGACCTAGAGTTTAGCCCAACCAGCGAGTTATTCGCTTTGGCTAATGGACCATTAAGGGCTCCAATGTCAGTAAACTGTTGCGTAGTAGATGGTGTGAGGTATGTCGTGCAGAGCCGCGATGAACGTCGCGTAACTCAAAATAGCGGCGTTTATTCGACTGATCCTGACGGGAAAACTAACACTTATGGTCAGCTTCAAGAAATCCTCGAGTTTGACTATTTGTCGTTTAAAGTTGCGTTGTTCAAAGTTAAGTGGTTCGACACTCGCAACACCGTTGGTAGAGTCAAGAAACTTATCGTTAGAAACGGAATGACACAAATCGTCGGCTCTGGTGTGTCGTGGAAAAGTGAACAATACATCCTCGCAACACAAGTCAAACAAGTCTTCTACCTTGTAGATCCAGCCAAACCCAACGTGAAGGTCGTCGAACATGTTAATCATAAAAAGTTTTTGAACAACGGTGTAATCGTGGTAGAGAACGAACCTGATATTATACATTTGGACAACTCATCTGATCTCCCACCTTCTACTAGTGATCTCCAACCTTCTACTAGTCATCTCCCACCTTCTACTAGTGGGAATGACTTCGGTAATTACACCTTCTATATAGATTTACATATAGATGGTGAATCAACGGAGGTTGACGCACCGCCAGATAACGATGATGTTCCTAATGAAGACGATGATGATGAAGACCCCCTTCCTCATGATTTAGCAGATTCTGATGTTGAAGACCTCATCAAAGATGATGATGGTGTTGAGAAATTTTATTCTAGTGACGAAGAAGATTAACTTTGTGTTGTAACTTGTAAAATACACTTATATATTTGAATGAATGAATGAATGAATGAATGAAATTGTTGTGGATTGTTTAAATGTGTAAATTTATTTTGATATTTAGATTTGTGCATGCTTGTATTATTTTGTTCATGAATTTCTACATGTTATGCTAATTGTACCTGTATACAGATGACTGATGTTGCACGGGGCCACGGCGGGGACGGTGGTGGCGAGGATCCTTCACGTCCACGTCCTCCATCATTCGGTTGTGGGGGTTGCTTCGTCAACCGGGGTAAGAATTTCTGGATTATTGTAATACAAATTTGATACACATATTTAACTTGTTTGCCTTAACTTTTATGACTTTATCACTCACTTGATTTTGCAGGAAAAGGAAAGAAAAAGCCCAATTTGGGCGGGAGGAGAGCCGGCAGGCAGAATACCCGGGAGAAGACCCGCTGCCTGAAATTACTGGATGCGGTGGCCGAGAATCAAAACCGGCCGGTCGAGATCGACTTTGTACCCGGTAGAGGTAACCTCGTTATACCTGTCGGCCCCAACGCAGATCATTGGGGAAACTTATTCGGGTGTGTCGTTAGGGAAATACCTTTGTATTACCCTTCGTGGAGCAAGGTCCCCGAAGGGTACAAGGCGGCGGCCCGGGCAGCTATTGGGGTAAGTTATCATTTTATATTTATTTAATTATCGTGTTCATTTATTTAATTGTATATATTTATTTAAATTTGTTTTTTTATTTATATCATATAAATAAATAAACAAATTTAAATAAATATATAAATTATATTGCTAACTCCGTTTTTAATGTGTTGTATTGTGTATATTTATTTAAATTCGTTTATTTATTTATATCATATAAATAAATAAACGAATTTAAATAAATATATAAATTATATTTCTAACTCTGTTTTCAATGTGTTGTATTGTGTATATTTATTTAAATTTATTTATTTATTTATATCATATAAATAAATAAACAAATTTAAATAAATATATAAATTATATTTCTAACTCTGTTTTCAATGTGTTGTATTGTGTATATTCATTTAAATTCGTTTATTTATTTATATCATATAAATAAATAAACGAATTTAAATAAATATATAAATTATATTTCTAACTCTGTTTTCAATGTGTTGTATTGTGTATATTCATTTAAATTCGTTTATTTATTTATATCATATAAATAAATAAACGAATTTAAATAAATATATAAATTATATTTTTAACTCTGTTTTCAATGTGTTGTATTTGATTGCAGAAAAATTATGATCTCACGCCGTACGTGAACACCCCTCGGTGGAAGAGTATTTATGATACCATTAATGCACAACTACAAAAATCATACAACACCAGCAAGGCTAGTCTGAAGCGAGATTACTGTGTAAAAGACCCCGGGACTGGAGAATACGATTTGGATCAAATTAGGCGGAACAGACCCGACGAGCACACACCTGAAGTGTGGGAGAAACAGATAGAGTTTTGGACTGACGAAGCTAACATGAAGCGATCCTCAACAAACAGCCAAAATCGGTCCAAGGCAACACTTGTCTCCCGACATGGGTCTCGGTCGATCCCTCGCACTCGACATCTCATGGTAATTATTATTATTATTATTATTATTATTGATTTTACATTATTATGGTTTTTTTTGTTTTTTTTATTTTATTATTATTATTATTGTTTTTTATTTTTATTATTTTATTATTATCATTATTTATTTTACATACATATTATTATTGCCGCATTTAATTAGATTGATCTTACTTACGTGTGTATGTACAGCAAAAGGCGTCCGAAACCCAACAGGAGCCTACAGAGATCGACATGTTTTATCGTCTGCATAGGAATTCAGATGGTGTATTTATAGATGAGCAGTCTCTCCAGTTGTATGTAAGTATTCTTTTCAAAACACACTTTAATGAATCATTGATTAATAATCTAGCAACCCGACTAATATATTTACTATCTTGTGTTATTGTCACCACACAGGATCAGATGAGGGAGCTAGAGGCGAGGGGTGAGCACACCACTGCCGAGATCAACAAGATGGTGCGAGGAGGCAAGTTTCGCGGCCACCATCCTGGCGTGGGTATGGTATTGCCGGGATACACCAGTACTCCCCCGTGCTTTTCGCCACCACCCCCTGAGACTCGTCGGGATCGGGATGTTGATTTCATGATGGGCTTGTTCAGAAACGACCCCAGGTATGGCGATCTTTTTGCCGCATATGAGAGTGGTGGTGCCAGCGGGAGTGGGAGTCGCCCGGGTGATGATGCTGGTGCCAGCGGGAGCGGGAGTCGCCCGGGTGATGATGCTGAGGATCGGGAGGGTGGCGATGACGCGAGCTAGTCGTGTCATATATGTGTTTGTTAGTATGGTACATAGTTTCTTTATGTTCATCTTGACTTGTTTCCCTATTATCCTAAATTAGAACGCTTGTTTCCCTAGTATCCTTAACTATCCCGACTTATTCCTAGTATCCATGTGATCATTAGAACGTTATATTATATTTTGGTGCAAGTTTGAACTTATTCCGCGTTTGTGTTGATTTGTATTTCAAGTTTACTTTATATGTGTCTTTTGGTGAGCAAATACAGGTTTTGGTTACAGGTTTTGGTAGATTTTTTCCAGAAAAATTCCGGAAAAAATCTGGAAAACGCCTGCTGTGCAGGCAATTTAAAAAAAACCTGCAGACTCTTCCCCAGCGACATGTCGCTGGGGAAACATTGGTTATTCGTTGACAAGTCAAACGCAAATCGTTGACAAGTCAAACGTATCAAGAGTTTCCCCAGCGACTTGTCGCTGGGGAAACTTTGGAAAGCGTTGACAAGTCAACGGCAACGCGTTGACAAGTCAAATGAAAGGAAAGTTTCCCCAGCGACTTGTCGCTGGGGAAACTTTGTAATTAGCTAAAATGGTTAAGTTTAACTTAATTTTTTTTATTTAATAAGGATTTTCCCCAACGACATGTCGCTGGAGAAAATATTGCCACCGTGGCATCTGTTCTTCCAGGAAAAGTCTGTGGGTCCCACGTGTCGCTGGGGGAAGTCGCGGGGATACTTTTAACAACTAGCGTACCCCAGCGAATATACCCCAGCGACATGTCGCTGGGGATATCCTTCCCCAGCGATATGTCGCTGGGGAAACACCAAAAATATCGCTGGGGTAGGGCGCGAATGTTGTAGTGACTGTGTGCATGATGATCTCAGATGAAACTATTCACAGTTTCGTACTTTGTCAATCATGTATGTATAATAGTGTTTTTTGGACATTTTTTACACCAATAATTATGGTTTTTAAATACCGAGTCCTTTTGAAAAGAATAGTGTTATTGGGAGCAAAATAAAAATAATTATACAAATTAGTCATTGTTGGGGATTAAAATTCTGGGGATTGCATGATCACAAAAGTGAATCTTGTTTAGTCTGTCACAGCATAAAACTTGCTCCTGTAGTTTTTAAGGATGTTGGGCCTGTATAGTTAAACCAACATCGAGTATCCCGTATTGCAAGCGCTCACGAAAAGCATCCATTGCCTTCCGTGAAATGTAGCTGAATCGGTGTATGTCTAGGTCTATTTTAAAATAGTTATGCCCATGCATAAAATGAAAAAAACAAAAGAGATAAGCTTATCAACACTCAAGTTATCCACTGATGTATCAACCCGATAAAAAGCGTGTTAAGGGCTGTAAGAACCGGTTTGTCAATTGTCATTGTAAGCGTTTAGAAGTTTTCTTTCAGCTGAACATAGGTCAAGATCCTCAGGATTCACTACACCCCAGCCAGTTCTTTTTCGATAAGGAACCAATATTTCTTTTGCAAAACCCTTCACTACTTCCATTTCGTCCATTACTAGTCTCTGTTCGATTTATGTTGCATTGTAGAACGGTTAACCAACGAAAATGCAATGTTTTCTAAATGTCGAACGTTCATAAAAGCAGTGGTTATACGACCATGTTAAGCTACCTGAATGCTTTCGCGAAACTGAGGTGATACTTCGTCGTCATAGGATAAAGATCGGGACTGGAGCACTTTGGAGATTGAACAATTGCAACCATAATTTCAAGTTGTACATTAGCTGTCAGCCTGTCACATATGTAACTGCAAGTTGTAGCAATTTATTTTACCAACAATATCTCATATGTCATACTATGAAACATTCAAACAAGTACAAAAGTTTTAGAATTTACTTTCTCATACCAACTCCTATTTACTTTTTGGTATCATTTCATATATCATATTTACCCGACACAACAAAGCACTCGCAGGAACATTGAACCGCAGGTTAATCTTCATCCATGCTCATGTTCTACTACTTCAACTTGTTACAAAAATTCAATATAAGAAAATGGATAACAACAAGAAATCAATACCATTATCAACACCATATTTACGTCCTACAATCTCTATACCAACGAGTTCATCGTCGATAACATGTTCATGGGACTGGGCCAGACTTGGACCTATGACTTTGGTATCAAACTTTTTTTCGGATCATGATAGAGGACAAGATACTCGTACTTTTTCTCAGCTTTTGGCTGGATTAAGTCCGGCTACCTTGCTTGAATCACAAGCTCATGTTACAGCACAGGCTGCATGACTGCAGCCTATACCGACCACCATGTTCCACGACCAATGCCAGAGCACAATATCACGATGATGGCACCTGAGTTATATGAATCCAGTAGCCACTCCTATCCACCCTTTGTAGCGGCTGAAAAGCCAGCTGAGGACGGATATAATTGGAGAAAATATGGGCAAAAGCCAGTGAAGGGAAGTGAATACACTCGTATTTATTACAAATGCACACATCAAAGTTGTCCTGTTAAGAAAAAGATTGAGCGGGGTGTAGATGGTCTGGTAACCGAGATTATCTACAAAGGGAAGCATAACCACTGACCACCTCGAACTGTTGGAAATTTTAATGATACCGAACCCTTCAACGATCAAACTAGTTATTCTAACTCTTCGAGGGAAAATTCATTGGTAAAAAAGGATCAAAATTTTTCCCATGAAATGTCGGGATCATGGGACAACGATGATGTTGCAAAACATCAAGCTAAAAGAAGGTACTTTTATCGTATATATATGTTGTAAAGTTAACTCTTTTGTCACGGGTAGAATAAGAATGTATAGTTGATATTATGCTAAGTTGACATTATTCGGCATGTATGGTATAGAAACATAGAGGCCAAGGGCTTTGATCCAGTTACATCCCATGGAACACTTCGAGATTCTCGCATCGTTGTTCAAGCAACCAGCAAAGTTGATGTTCTAGACGACGGCTACAAATGGCGCAAATACGGGCAAAAAGTAGTTAAAGGGAATTCTAATCCAAGGCAGGATTTTTTGAGACATTATTACAGTAAATTTTATTTGCATAAAATCGTTATCAATTGCCTAATTTTGGTACGCATTCTCGTTGAAGATCCGGAATAATTCATGCAAAAGTTTGAATGTCACAATGCTTTTACAGGGGTTATTACAAGTGCACGTTCAAAGGTTGCAATGTTCGAAAACATGTTGAGAGACCTTCAAGCGACCCAAAAGCCGTTATAACCACATATGAAGGTAAACACAACCATCAGGCGCTGGTGTCAAACGACAGTACCACCTCTCAACTAAAGCCTAATAATCCTATTGGTCTTTTACGATTAAAAGAGGAGCAATGATAATATATTGGTTTTAATCTGCAAAAGATGCATTATTATTTGTGGTTAATCTGGTGATTTTATCAAATAAGGAAGTCTTTTTAGTGATTAGACTTGGGATTAGTAACCGAAATTTATTACTGTACTATGTAATGAAGAGAGAATAATTTCGTTGTTCAATCAATATTGAAGATCACCTTCTGGAAACTAAAAATGAAAGGGCTAATGTTTGTTTTGCTCAAGCAGATTTATAGATAAGTTCTTGACAAGAGATCGAATTATGAGTGATTTTGAAGTGATAATCTATGCGGTACCGAATAGTATGTAAACATGTGTGAATTGTGAAATTGAACCTAGTTATGTATAAGGGATAGATGATCATATGAGAATATAGCATCAGAGTGAATCTTCACTTGGTCCTCACCATCACTTATCATTTTCATATCTTTTCACCCTTTAAGCAAAAGAGAACATTAGCCGGCCTCCTAACCGAGACACAATATCAACCATATTCAAGCTTCTGATGCATCATATCATTTTTTCATCGATAGCACACTTGACACATCTCACCATTCTTTCTTATAAGTACCCGTAACGATGCATATTTTATTCATCAAACACATCAAGTAACTACAATTGAACGAAAATGTTAAGTGTCCCTTAGAGATCCTCCGAACACTTCATTGGGCTATTGTTTACTCTAGAATTCCCTACTGAAGTGTTTGGGGGAACTCCAAGTCGCACTTGACACTAGAAAAATAAGCTAATACAAATGTTGGGAAACGTCAAGTGTCCCTTAGAGATCCTCCGAACACTTCACTAGGACATGGTTTTTACTAGACTGTCCTACTGAAGTGTTTGGGGGAACTCCGATTAGCACTTGGCACTCGACACTAGCTTGCAGAATAAACGTATACAAATGAAGGGAAACGCCAAGTGTTCCTCAGAGATCCTCCGAACACTTCATTAAGAATCTAGGATATTATTTTGTCCAGAATTTCCTACTGAAGTGTTTGGGGGAACTCCAAGTGGCACTTGACACTTAAAAACCAGAAGTAGTTTCGATTTGCTTTTGATACATCCTAAATGCTCCTCTAAGTAAATTAATATATATATTCAAAGTTATTGTTGGAATGCAAAATTTAGTCTGCATAAAAATTTGGATTCAGAAACATATATGTATCATATGTGCATGATGTTCTAATGGAAGAATAAAAAGTGGAACAGACATTTTGGCGCCCAATGGACCGGTTCCAAAATACGGAAGAGATAAAACTGGTAACATAACCAATAAACGAAACATATACGTCAGTTGCCCCTCATCATACACTGCCATCGCGGGGACATGATCATTGCTCTTATAAGCAAAGACCAATGTCTACTCATAAATTTCCATTTACAATATTAACTCTAGAAGAATGTCACTTTTTGCTGAGTACGTTCAGTTTTTGTGAAAACCTATTTGTTTGTTCATTTTGTGGAATTACTCTTAGGTTGACGGGTGCACACAGCAACCTGGACAGTACTAGTGGCATCGACCTTCACTTCCCTGTCCAATCTATAATGAGGTTGTAGTATCCGCTTAACATTTGTCTGTAGAATACTCTATTGCTCGGAATTTATGGATATGGATCTCGAACTGGTCGGCGTTGCTGATCGCCAGATTGCTAAACTTTTGTAATATCCTTTTGAGATTCTTTCGCTTAACATTTGTCCAAGTACTTCCAACTCATTGGATGGTGTTCTTGCTTACTCCAAATTTCTTATACACTAAGATCTTCGCGTCCTTTCTCATCATATCGCAGATATCACACGGTCTACGCCTTAGATCACACCAACCTATATACATGTATATAACTGATAACCTTTTGCAATGACTCGAAACTATTAAACTCGCGTCTATTAATTCATCACCAACGAAGTTAACATTTCTGTTACACGAATAGTCTTCAAATTTTGACAAATGAAAGCAGATAGACTTCCAACCAGAAATATGAATCTCTTTACAACAAGATAAGTTCCACTCTTGCAACAAAGGACATCCTCTCGTGATGTTCATTATAGCATCATTATCAACAACGCTGCCACGAATATCAAGGACTTCTATATTTGCACCATTACCTCCTAAACCAATTGCTCCAAGTTCATGTGCGATGAAAGTAGTTAGATACTCGAGACCACCTCCACATAATATTGCAGCAACACAGCTGGAATCTGACATCCACAGCTTCTAGCCTTCTATAGAAACCAAATTAGAAAAACCTCAGAATCCTACACAAAGAATGTTATAACAATCCAATATTCTGAGTGCTCTAAGTTAACGACAATTTTGGTTCTGATATGCAATTCTAGTAATTTATAGCACCCACTAAGATCAACTTGTTTCAAATATTTACAAATTTTTGTTAAGAAATTTAATCCCTCATCGGTAATTAACTTGCAATCACGAAGACGAATAACAGGCAACAAGGGACAACAAGAAACGACAGAGGTAAGTACTTAGTTAAATAAGAACAATCTGAAAGATCAAAAGAACGCAATCTGCACAAATATATTCGTAATTTCTTTATACATGGGTCCAAGAGTCTATCACCATTTGTCAAAGACAACGACTCTAAGTGGTTAAAACGGTGAAACAGTCGTAAGAGTTTATCACAACTAGTCAAAGATGACGATAAGTGATGAAAATGGTTAAGCAATTGTATAGGTGATGAATCACAGTTTGTTTTGGATCGGCATCGTATAGGTGAATCATGATGATTTTCACAATCATTTTCGGAGCAACTTGACTTGAAATCTAAGTGTTTACGACATGAATTTTGGATATCAAGAAAATTGTGACAAGTTAAACCAAACGAATCTCGATCCCTTTTTTCGTTTAACTTATCAAATATCTGTTGGTCCCCTTGATCGAACGCAATATAACTTATCAACCTAAAAGCTGTCATAACCACATACCACATATTACAAGTGCACCTTCAGAGGTTGCAACATTCCAAAACAAGTTGAGAGACCTTCAAGCAACCCAAAAGCCGTCATAACCACATATGAAGGTAAAAACAACCTTCACGCGCTGGGGTCAAACGAAACCACCTCTCAACTAAAGCCTAATAATCCTATTGGTCTTTTACGATTAAAAGAGGGGCAATCAATGATAATTTATATTGGTTTTAATCTGAAAAAGATGCATTATCATTTGTGGTTAATCTCGTAATTTTATCAAATAAGGAGTCTTTTTAGTGATTAGGCTTGGGATTAGTAACCGAAATTGCTAGTACTATGTAACGAAGAGTGAATAATTTCTTAGTTTCACTCAAATACTGAAACCTGGTTAATGATCACCTTCTGGAAACTATAAATGAAAGGGCTAATGTTATGTTGTGCTTAAGTAGATTTATAGATAATTTCTTTACAAGAGATCGAATTATGTGTGATTTTGAAGTGATAATCTATGCGGTATCGAATAGTGTGTGAATTGTGAAATTGAACCTAGTCGTGTATAAGGGATAGATGAAGATGAGAATATAGCATCAGAGTGAATCTTTACCTGGTCCTCAAGCATTTTCATATCTTTTTACCCTTTAAGCAAACGAGAACATTAGCCTCCAAACCGAGACACAATTCCAACCATGTTCAAGCTTTTGATGCATCATATCTATGTTCAGCCATCACACACTTCCCTCTATTCTTTCTTATAAGTACCTGTAACGATGCCTATTTTATTCATCAAATTCATCAAGTAACTACAATTGAATGAAAACGTTAAGTGTCCCTTAGAGATCCTCTGAACACTTCATTGGGCTATTTTTTTTATCTAGAAATTCCTACTGAAGTGTTTGGGGGAACTCCAAGTGGTACTCGACACTAGAAAAACACACTAATACAAATGAAGGGAAATGTCAAGTGTCCCTTAGAGATCCTCCGAACACTTCACTGGGATATAGTTTCAACACGAATGTCCTACTGAAGTGTTTGGGGGAACTCCGAGTGGCACTTGGCACTCAACACTAAAAAACTAACGGATACAAGTGAAGGGAAACGTCAAGTGTCCCTCAGAGATCCTCCGAACACTTCATTAAGAATTTAGGATATTATCTAGAATTTCCTACTGAAGTGTTTGGGGGAACTCTAAGTGGCACTTGACACTTGAAAACTATAATTCGTTTGTGATTTGCTTTTGGTACACCGTAAGTATCCTCTAAGTAAGCTTTAGTCTGCATAAAAACTTTAGCTCAGAAACATGCATCATCTGTTTTCTGTTATGCGTTTCATCTGGCAAAAACTGAAAAACCTTTATGAAACAGAAGATACTATTATCGTCAATTATTCCTACATGTTTATTTTCAGATCGACATTATAGGATTTGGTCTTGTTTCTTAATAGCTTTGCGAGATCAACATAATATGAATGCGACGAGATTCTAAGTATGACTAAGGACTTGATCCATACTGTGTGCATGATGATCTCATATGAAACTATTCACAGTTTCGTACTTTGTTAATCATGTATGTATCATAGTGTTTTTTGGACATTTTTTACACCAAGAAACATGAGCCATTCATAACGAAAAACCAATAATTATGGTTTTTAAATAGTGAGTCACTTTGAAAAGAATAGTGTTATTGGGAGCAAAATAAAAATAGTTATACAAATTAGTCATTGTTGGGGATCAAAATTCTGGGGATTGCATGATCACAAAAGTGGATCTTGTTTAGTCTGACACAGCATAAAACTTGCTCCTGTAGTTTTTCAGGATGTTGTGCCTGTATAGTTAAACCAACATCGAGTATCCCGTATTGCAAGCGCTCACGAAAAGCATCCAGTGCCTTCCGTGAAATGTAGCTGAATCGGTGTATGTCTAGGTCTATTTCAAAATAGTTATGCCCATGCATAAAATGAAAAAAACAAAAGAGATAAGATTATCAACACTCAAGTCATCCACTGCATAAGCCAGATAAAATTGAAAGATAGTACTGATGTACCAACCCGATAGAAAGCGTGTTGAGGGCGTGTAAGAACCGGGTTGTCAATTGTCATTGTAAGTGTTTAGAAGTTTTCTATCAGCTGAACATAGGTCAAGATCCTCAGGATTCACTACACCCAGCCAGTTCTTTTTCGATAAGGAACCAAAGTTTCTTTTGCAAAACCCTTCACTACTTCTATTTCGTCCATTACTTATGTTGCGTTGTAGAACGGTTAACCAACGAAAATGCAATGTTTTCTAAATGTCAAACGTTCATAAAAGCAGTAGTTATACGACCATGTTAAGCTATCTGAATGCTTTCGCGAAACTGAGGTGACACTTCGTCATCATAGGATAAAGATCGGGACTGGAGCAATTTGGAGATTGAAAAATTGCAACCATAATTGCAAGCTGTAGCAATTAATTTTACCAAAAATATCTCATATGTCATACCAACTCCTAGCAACTTGAGTTGACTTTTTGGTATCATTTCATATATCATATTTATCCGACACAACAAAACACTCGCAGGAACATTCAACCGCAAGTTAATCTTAATCCATGTTCATGTAATACTACTTCAACTAGTTACAAAAATTCAATATATGAAAATGGATAACAACAAGAAATCAATACCATTATCAACACCATATTTACTGTAGTAATTCTTCTACTACAACCTGGATATTAGATGCGGAACATCGATCTAAGAAGCCATCGACAGAAAAGACACGCACAAGGTATGTACCCTAATCGTTCAATTGATTAGTTTATTGATAAAGAAGCGTTGTGAATCCCGTCCCTCGCCTGCTTTTATAGAGATGAGGGGGAACCCACTAATACAAAGTCCTACGGGTCGGGTTGGGCTGCGACCCAACCAACCGACCTTTATTGCTATAGGCTATTCAGGAAACTCGATAACTATCCCTAGACACGACTTAGGCGAATAAAGACTAAATACATAACAATTTCCACCTTAGGCTTATATTAGCCTATCCTAACACTCAGCAGCTCCAAGCAGTGTTATAACTTGCGTCCAGGTACCACCTTCGTCAAGGCATCCGCAACATTGTGTTCAGTACCCACCTTCAGAACTTCAGCCGTCTTTGCTTCCAAGACTCCTTTGATAAAGTGATAACGCACATTGATGTGCTTAGTCCTATCATGAAAAACATGATTCCGCGATAATTGAATCGCGCCCTGATTATCACAATTAACTGCAACAGTGTTAAGCTTCACGCCTAACTCTTCCAAGAATCCCCTTAGCCAAATAGCTCATTTTACAACCTCCGTAAGTGTCATATACTCCGCTTTAGTTGTCCACAAAGCCTCCTTGTGCTGCAACTTAGCTTCCCAGCTCCTCGCACATCCATGTATCAACAACCCGTACCCTGTGATTGATCTACCCATGACAGTGATCAATCTACTCATGGTGTAGTCAAAATCCACAAAAACCTATACGTAAGTCTGTAATCCACGATCAAACCTATCCAACATACCCACACCTGCAGATGCTATGTCAGGTCTCGTACAGACCATCTGATACTCCTGGCTTCCAACTGCATATATATATGACCACTTACTATTCTTTTTCACATCACAATCCCCTAATAGACTATCCTCCAACGACAGTATGGAGTGTCCCTTCAACAAAGTTTGTACTAACTTTCCGTTGTAAAACCTGGACTGTGACACCCTCAGAGTATTACCACTCTGATTCCTGATGATCTTAATACCAAGTATATCTCCCTTTGCTTTAACCAGCAAACCCTTGGTAACCGAGATCTCATCCTTGCATCCACAAGAAAATACCATACAATCTATATAGAGAAATAGATGTATGAACATACCTGGTGTATACTCCCAGTAATAACCGTATCTGTCGTCACTGCTTTTCCTGCACGTTGCTGAGCACATACACATCTAACCGAGTATCCATTTCTTCTTTCAATCCAGCCATCCACTTGGAAAGAACCTCACAAGCAACTATATCATTGAAAGTCAATGACTCATGTGCATAAATCTTCTCCATTGCAGCAACTGTAAAAGCAACCTCATTACTGTCTTCTCTATACTTGAATAGTTCCCGTGATAAGTGTTACTCCCTATCACGTGCTAGATGATGGTATATCAAATCTTGTGTTTGTACTTCCTTTGGAACATCTACATGATCAACATTACCTCGAGGTTCCACCTCAAATGCATGATCCTCCCGAGATTCCACCTCAAACCCAACTCCTTGCAACACCTACACCGAACTTGTACATACACTAGAACCAATGAAAGTTTTCTTGTATTACCCACTTTCATTGAAACCCATATTCCTGTAAAGCACTCCCTTTGAAGTAACGTCATCTAACCTCCAAAGTTGATAAACATTCATACCTTTATGGTATCCCATGAATATGCACTTGACCTTAACCAGTTCAAGCATCCCTTGCTCAATACTAGCAAGCCAACCAAAAAACCCCAACATATCTATAGTCTTCTTGAATCCAATCACTGCTAATGGTGACCTATTATCTAGATATGTAGACATGGTTGTATCCTCTGTCCAAAAAACCTTGGACAGACCAGACTGAATCAGAAAACAACGTACCTTATCCAACAGTGTCACGTTCGTCTCCTCAACCAACCCATTCTGCTGCTGTAACCCTGCAACATCCAAATGTTTGGCGACCCCACTCTTCATACATTGTTGTGTAGACTTCTGATTACAAGAATCAAGAACATCACCTGTCTTGATTTTCCACCCAGTCTGAAGTTTTCCTAACTGCTTCCTACCCTTCATTGTCTTCCCGGTCACAGCCTGACCGTTCAGGGTATATACGCAATTAGCCCTTCTTGTTCCTGATAGTACAACCAGTGAACCCTTTATAACCTTGATCTTGCCCGACTGCATCTTCACGGTAAAACCCTCTTTTTCAAGAGTGCCCAGCGATATCAAGTTTCGTCTTAATTCCAGAACATACCTGACGTTGTCCAACACGAAAGTTGATCCATCCCTCATTCGTACTCAAACCTTTCCTTTCCCACGTACACGGCATTCCCTACCATCACCTAGTAGTAAATTACCACCGTCATAATCCTTAAAATCAACCAACTAATCTCTCCTGTGTGTCATATGGTATGAGTCCCCTGAATCCATGATCCAGTCCAAAAGTTCATCAGCACTCATAGCCATCATAACATCAGCATTGTCATACCCATCAGCTCCAGAACCGGATACCTGATCTTTAATCCTGACAAAACCTTGAGATTTCTTGTGATTATACCTGGGACAATCCCTCTTCAAATGATCCTCAGACTGACATATATAACACCTGAGTTTGTTGCTCCTTCCTTGTGACCTTGACCACGAACTATTTGCACCCTGCTCCATATCTCTCTGACTGGATCTCTCCCTCACATACAACCCTTCACCACTATCACCCTTTGTTTCCGTCATCTTCTGAAGTTCCCTAGAATTAAGTGTCGCGAGCACGTCTTCTAGCTTCAAAATATCTCGACCATATAGCAAAGTCTCCACGAGATTATCGTAAGACGATGGTAAAGATGTGAGTAATAATAATGCCTGATCCTCATCCGATATAGTAGTATCTATAGCCGCTAAGTCACATACGAGCTTGTGAAACTCATCAATATGTTCAGACTGACTCCTACCTTGATGCATTTGAAAAGTATATAACTTTTTCTTCAAGTACAAACGATTAGCTAAAGACTTTGTCATGTATAAAGTCTCTAACTTTTTCCAAATCCCCGCTGCAGTCGTCTCCTTGGTGATCTCCCGTAGGACCCGATCATCCAAGCACAAGATCAATGCGCTGTAAGCCTTTTTCTGAATGACGTCATCGTAAGCCACTATTATGGTGGCGGGTAATTCTTCCAATGCTGCATCTAATTCCAGATGTTCCAGCAAAGCCTTCATCCTTACCTGCCATAACCCAAAGTCATTCTTCCCATCGAATTTCTCGATGTCAAATTTGCTCAGCGTCATCTTATTTTAACCCTTTGCTAACCGCTTAACCTTTTGTGAATTTACCTACACAAAAACACGATCTAGAAAAGTATCCCGTGTGTAAAACACCCTTGCTTTATCGATATAACCCTAAGATAAAAAATCTTATAAAATCGATCAAAACAAGTAACCCTTCAAAAGAAAACCCTTTCTTACTCAAATATCGACCAAACCTTGGAAATTAACCTATCCAACAAATCGATAACCCTTGAATCAAGAAAGTACCCAGCACCTTTTGAAGTAACCCTTGTCGTACTTTTAATTTTGCAAACCCGGTCTCTAATAACCTAAGAAACCTTGCAATCTTGACAAGTCTTGAACGCTTCTTTATCCCTTTATTAATTTTCTAAACCTTTTGATAAACCCTCACAATCACAAATTAACAAAGTCCCTACGATAATTCGCTAAACCTTGTGATATATTAACCCTCACAATCAGGAATTACGAAGTCCCTTTGTGTAAAATACCCGAAGTAATACTATTACCTTTTTGTTTTAAAAAACAAAAATATTGATCAAAATCCTTCTTATTAACACTTGTCCCAATAAAAACCTTTTTGGCCCAAAAGTAATAAAAGAAAAAAACCTTCCGTATATTACTTCTTTCTGTTGACTTTTAGATAATCCAAAATGAACAATATCTTCTTCTTTAATATATCAATGGCGGCAAAAGCAACACCACCACCAAACCTTCGATAGATCTTCGATGATCGAATTTTACAAGAAGAAAACCCTTAATTGTCGACGACCTGCTGCTGCTTGATGATGTCCACGAACTTGAACACCAAAACTCCTTCGATCGATCCTAGTAACCAGAGGAACCCGCGAACCCGAGCTCTGATACCACTTGTAGTAATTCGACTACTACAACCTGGATACTAGATGCGGAACATCGATCTAAGAAGCCATCGACAGAAAAGACACGCACAAGGTATGTACCATAATCGTTCAATTGATTAGTTTATTGATAAAGAAGCGTTGTGAATCCCGTCCCCCATCACCTCCTTTTATAGAGATGAGGGGGAACCGACTAATACAAAGTCCTATGGGTCGGGTTGGGCTGCGACACAACCAACCGACCTTTATTGCTATAGGCTATTCAGGAAACTCGATAACTATCCCCTAGACACGACTCAGGCTAATAAAGACTAAATACATAACATTTACGTCCTACAATCTCTATACCAATGACTTCATCGGTCGATAACACGTTCATGGGACCGGGCCAGACTCCAGGACCTATGACTTTGGTATCAAACTTATTTTCGGATCATGAAAGAGGACTAGATACTCGTACTTTTTCTCAGCTTTTGGCTGGATTAAGTCCGGCTGCCTTGCTTGAATCACCAGCTCATGTTACAGCAAAAGCTGCATGATTGCAGCCTATACCGACCACATACCACCATGTTCCACCACCAATGCCAGAGCACAATGTCACGATGATGGCACCTGAGTTATATGAATCCAGTAGCCACTCCCATCCACCCTTAGTAGCGGCTGAAAAGCCAGCCGAGGACGGATATAATTAGAGAAAATACGGGCAAAAGCCAGTGAAGGGAAGTGAATAGACTCGAAGTTATTACAAATGCACACATCAAAGTTGTCCTGCTAAGAAAAAGGTTGAGCAGGATGTAGATGGTCAAGTACATATTATCTACAAAGGGAAACACAACGCACCTCGAACTGTTGGAAACTTTATTGATACTGAACCCTTCAACGATTAAACTTAGTTATTTTAACTCTTCGAGGGAAAATTCACTGGTAAAAAAGGATCAAGAATCTTCCCATGGAATGTCGGGATCAGGGGACAACGATGATGTTGCCAAACATCAAGCAAAAAGGAGGTACTTTTATCTTATATATGTTTTAAAGTTACTAACTCTTGTTACGGTAGAATAAGAATGTACAAGAACAAAACCTGTACGTTTCACGGGTAAACGTTTATTTGTAAGTTAGGAATAGTTTTAACAATAATTAAAAAAAAGTAACTTAATAAGCTGAAATGACAATCTTTTGATAAACATGAATACTGCTGAACTCTTATGAATGCATTGGATATTTAGTAAAGGATGATTATATCACATCTTGCCTGCATCAGTAACATTAGCCAGCCTAATATCATCCATAAGATCGCTTAGCTTTATATTAAAAATACTTAGCCTAACAAAAACTATCTTCGTACCAAATAAAATTAGGTGAAAGTTTATACGTAGTAATAGGTTTTCACAACCACCACTTAGTCGATTATTAGGGAATACACTTATCTTGTTATTGGTTAGATCGTTATCAAATAATAAATGAGGACATATGCATTCTATCCATCAAATAAACAATATAAAAGTATGCATTATATAAAATATAGTTCTTGGAAAGAAAAACGACGACACAAACTCTTTTATGTTGGCATATGCTTGTGTTTTGTGAGTCAATTTGCTATGTTTGGTTATATATAAAGCATATTACAGCGCATTGAGTTGTCAATGACCCAAATAAAACTTTCACTAACATGGTATCATGTTAGAGTGGATTGAATGATACTAACTCATCACCCAAAGAAGTCTTTGCAAAGTTTGATACATATAAAAACTACATTAATACCATGCATGTTTCAATAAGTATAATATCCATGTGTTTCTTCAAATAGGTAAAATGAAAACATTTATATTTACAGGATTTTTAAAAATTTCAATATTAACAATCATAACTGGATCATTTTAAAAGATTATAAGTTATATAAGGACTTATAGTACTAACAAATCAAGTCCCAAAACTCATTACTAACCACTGATTGACTCTATCAACAAAAAACTATACATGGTAATGGTTACACCATTCTCACATAGTAGGGCATTCGTCCTTATGGTGCATTCAATCGCCTAACCCAACTTGCCGATTTTAGATATGAGAAAATGTAGTATTCTGATTTAGGAAGGAAAATGCTCATTTAGTATGAGAGTACTAGGAGTCCAGTGTTATCATTTACTTATTGATGGGCTATACTATATGATGCAAGTTCTCGTTATCCATGATAAGCATACATTGTACATAAAGAATAAAGAGCATACATGTTTTACATATAACATTGACAACTTCAAGAATTGTACCACATAATTGTACAATACAGTATAACTCCTACTGTATAAAAGAAAGTTTTATAAGAGAAATAAAATATTAATGAGAATAAATGTGTACTAAGGATGCAGAGGTGGTCTTTCCTCTAACCTTCAAACACTGCACGAACAATATGATGATTAAAACATCCTAACATTAATTTGCATTAAATATATATAATGACGGAAAAGTTTATTAGAATAAATTGAAATATAGCCTCGATTAACATTTAAAGTAAAAGAATTATGAGAATTACATTAACCTCATCATCAATGTAAGTAAGATTTAAGTAACTTTCAGTAAAATTTTATTGGTAATTAAGAGTTCAAAACTGCACGCAAAATAAAGGATCTTAAATCCTTTCTCTTTGTAGTGTCATCAGCAACAACAGGTTCATCACCTTTGCTTTGTTTCACGTCATAGGCGAATCAAGGTCGAAAGGTACTGCCTGAAAAGGTAAAAAACCTGAATATAACTTTCACAACATATAAGTAGACTTGAAGGAAATAAGGAGAATAAATAAGTCTAAACCAAACATTACCGCATAATATATGAAACAAACACCCATCTTTATGCAATGTTTTACCTTCATTAACTCAAATATAATTACGAAAACGATAATACCCCTAAGACCTAAGTATGTTATTTGATTATCGGAGGAACATTGAAAGGTATATGCAAATGAAACTCATCTTTAAAAAAGACCAACTTTTTGCAATGTGGATGATTATAATTAGGGTTAGATGTCGATGCATTAAACAATTGGATATGATAACTTATATAGTTATAGAGACTAAGCAAAATAGCGCAAAAAGACTCAAAATTAGAGTACCCAAAATTTCTCTAAGTTAGTTAAAACCAGATAAGTCTAGTCACTATCACCTTTGTACTTATCCCCACTTTCACTTATATTAAACGTGGGTAAATTGGAAGTCACCTGCCAACACCGGATATTTTGGATGAATTTATGTGGCAAAGATTATCTTTAGCTTAGATCGTGTGGTTTTAAGAGCATGACAGGTCACATTTCTTTCTCACTGTTGCGCGGGCAATAGATAAGGGGAATATGTTAAATTTTAGGACCTAATCTGTTAAACCATTCTAACTAGAGGGACTAACTTGGTATGTTTGATGTTTCAGTTCTAACCCTATGGACTTGTCGTGGAAACACGTGTTGAAGACTTAAAACTTATGTTGTCATTTCTCCAAAGTTGCTTCAAGCCCATGATTCAGCCCAAGCCCATGAGTGCCAACGGGTCTGTTTAGGGTTATAATCCTGGCTACACACACACACACACTTGTGTTATCTAAGATTTTTTCATCTGTTACTCTCTCTCTAGCATTGTTCTTCGATAAAATGTAAACCATAAGTTTGGTTGTTTTTAATCTTGTATAGACTATTATCAATATACATAATAGCTCTACACCTGATTAGCAGTGGTAGAGTATAAGTTTTATTGTTCAAGTTGTACTATGATCTTTTGATTCAAAGTGTTTAATATAGTGTGTGCGTTATTAAATCATGTTTTCTACATGTCATCAAAGCCTGAAATCATCAAAAGTTTTAGGGTTTGAATTTTTTTAGGGTTTCTTCAAATCGAGTTTATTTTTGGTTAGATATACTATTGAGATAGTTAGACCGAAAAGATTTTGACCTTTTACCTTTTTTGAAAAATTAAGGTTTACATTTTTATTTGGGTATCTTAGTGTTTGGTCAACTGTGGCTTTGTTTCTACCACTTTTATTAGTAGATCTAGTATTTTTGGAGGTTGACCTAATTTTGAGAAATTATGGTTTGTTTATTATGTCTGATTGGCGATTTTGTTGCCTCCTAGACTAAGTGAATCTAGGAGAAACAGTTTGATTGTGCTTTGCGTGAACTATATCACCTCTCATACTCTCTCCTTATTTATTTTGTTTGATTGTGATTGTTTGTTATCTTTGTTCTTTATATGTGTGTCATTTTGCGTTATTATCTAGACCCTCATTCTTTTGTCTTGCTCGTGATCTATTGATATTGACTGAGTTGCTTTCTTTGATTGTTTGTCATTATGTCTGACCAAGGTGGACCTGAGATTGAGGATAATCCCTCTGATGTTATTATTTTGATTAGCAAGCTTGATGTTAATGACCCTTTGCACTTACACCCAAATGACTCTGCCACTTTGACTGTTGTTTCTGTTGAATTAAAAGGAACTTAAACTACCAAGTGTGGGCTAATGTTATGTTACTTGCTCAAGAGGGTAAAAATAAAACTAGGTTTATTGATGGTACTTGTAAAAGGTATGTTGTGAATGATATTTTAGGAAGACAATGGGATAGGGTTAATGCTGTGTAATTGGATGGATTTTGAACTCTATCTCTAAAGAGTTATTTCTGGGTCAATTTTTCTCAAAAAGGCTAAACATGTGTGGAAAGAATTAAAAGAAACTTATCATAAGGTTGATGGTTATGTGTTTTTTAATCTACACAACAAGATTAATAACTTAAGGAAAAATGTGTAACACCCGCTCCGATAAAGAGACAAGATATCACATTATGATGTCATATCAGAAACATAATAAAATAAAGTCCAAAACATAACTTAATTATTAAACCAAAATAACCGAATAATAACCTCCAACAAAACAAAATCCCCAAAATAATGGGGATGTTTATTTTAGCTTAATTATTAAGCTAAATAGGTGGATAACTTTTCCATTTACCCCCTTTACAAAAAAAGCTATGTAAGATGAAACAAACAAGAAGCAGTTCACAATACAAAAAGGGGATGTTTGTTTTAGCTTAAATTCCACAAAAAAGGTGAAGATTGGCGGGAACACCTTAACCCCAGGTGCCTGTTGGCGCCAGCCATTGTCCACCCCACAAGGAATAGCTCCGGCAACTCTCCTGGCCCAGAGGAGAAACACATGGAGTGAGACGAGCCGAGACTTAACCCTCGATCTCTTATTCCACAAAGTCTCTCTAGTGTGCCCATAGGTTTTACGGAGGCGGGTACCTATTGAAACAAATGCCAAGGATAGGAATTGAACTTGGGTCATTTGACTCAAGCACAAGAGCTCCACCCATTAGACTAATGCTCCAATGTTTGTTTTAGCTTAAATAACGTAAGCTTATTTTGGCTTATATAACATAAGCCACAAATTTGTGGCTTATTTAGAGACTTATTGGCTTATATAAGTTTATTATGATATAATAGACTTATATAAGCTCATAAGTCTCCAAATAAGATTAAAAATTTGGGGTTTATGAAACATATGCATTAATTTTATAGCGTATCTGGGGACTTAGGGGCTTATCTAAGTATATTATGACATAATAAACTTATATAAGCCCATAAGTCTTCGAATAAGCCATAAAATTAGAGCTTATATTATATAAGACAAAATGGGCTTACGTTATCTAAGCCAAACCAAACACCCCTAGGCTACAATAAATTTCTGGGATAGCTTATTCTAAAAGTGCTTAAAAATAAGCAAATCTCAGACCTTGTGATGAGATTGAATGTGAGCAGTGATAATGGTTTTCCTAGACCAAACAGTCCCACAATATTCACTATGTATCGTCTTATGTCTCCAACTTCTGTCGTTTTGTTGGCGTTTATTTCTTGTCCTTACATTTTGATATGAAAAGAAGATGTTAATGTTGGAAAGATTGAGTCTGGAAGTGTATTGTACTTATTTCTAGGGTTTTATTCAACTGAGTTGACTCACTTCAAGGGCTAGATTTTAAGCCTGGTTATTTCTTTAGGCTAAGTGAAGTGGGCCTAATCTTGGACTGAGGGGTGTTATCCGTTCGGTTGTCGGGTTGTTCAGTTTATACAAGTTCGATTATTTCAGTTAATTTTTTTTTGGTAAAATCGAATCAAATAAACTTAATTAAATAATTTTAATTATTTATGTATCTAATTATGATAATAGTTAGCACCAAAAAAATTTCAAGTTTGTAAAAAATGATATTATTATTCTATCCGTCACAAAATTATTGTACCCTATTGATTTTTCGAATCTTTTTTCTATCAACTTAATCTTAATATTTATGTTTGTGTTATATAATAGTAGATGAAAATTATAACAGTGAAAATACGTTTAACAACCAATCAATTCATAAAATTTGCATCAAATACCATACAACACAAACAAAATTATTCAAAGTCAAATCAGACATATGGAGTATCAAAGAGTTTTTATATAAATATAAAAATTATAAGTATATAATTATGTGAATTTGCTTTGCTTTGGTTTTTAATTTTTTTAAGAATTGCTTCATATATAATTCTATTTTGATAATTAATTTCATATATACTCCTGAGGCAATTCAAAAATCAAGTTCGTCATTGTCTAATCCTCTGGGTTTTACTCATGAGGTTTCAGAGGCAATAAAGGATACATATTGGAGTTGTAAGGAGAATGGAGACGATGTAGATCATGAGGTGTCACCACAAATCAGTGCTAAGGTGATGAATATTTCACAAGATGTGCAGGATGGCTCACAAGATTCCAGTAGGCAGAGGGAGATAAAAAGTGGAGGATCTGTTTTAGGTTTTTTGGAGGAGGTAATTCTGGTAGGACAGGATATGGGGTATTCGATAGAGGGTTGTGAGAAGATATTATTGGGAATCAAGGAGAAGAAGTGGGTTTTAAATGAATATTATGTCCATTAATATTCAAGGTCTTGGCAACAAGAATAAAAATGAGTGGATTAAGGAGTTAGTATGTAAAAATAAACTCAATTTTATTGGTATACAGGAGACAAAGATGGAGAGGATTTCACACATGGATACAAAATTTTTGTGGAGAAATTCTAACTATGACTATGTAAGTAGCGATTCTTTAGGGAATTCTGGTGGTATTTTGTGCATTTGGGAGGCGACTGTTTTTAAGAAAGATCATGTTACGATCTCAGACAGTTCTGTTGTATTTTATGGTACGTGGATTCCGAATAATGTAAAGATTCTTATGGTGGTAGTTTATGCTCCGCAACAACCTTTATATAGAAGAATGTTATGGGAATATTTATCTATAATGTTAAGACGTTGGAATGGGGAGGTAATAACTATAGGGGATTTCAACGAGGTCCGTGATTGTGGTAAATTACACCTCTTAGGAAAAAGGCGTAAAAGTGGTAAGTATCTAACAAATGATTTTAGGAAATATCAAGTGTTAATGACCCTTGATGGTGTGAAAGTTCGTTTCCCAAGGAGGTATATGTGTGTGAGAAATTTGTTAAATGTTTGTGATTAATGATTGGTTTAGAAGGGGATGAGAAAAGAAGATGACGAAGACGTAAAAATAATAATTACCAAGAAAAGTCACTATTAGAAAGTTAAAACGTAGAACCTTAAAAATCACAAAAATAAAAATAAATTCTAAAAATTACCAAAAATTCACCAAAAATAAAAAATAATAAACTAAGAGTTTACCAATGATCAAAACTTTTTCAAACCTTTTAAATAATTAAATATTCAATTTTTAAATGCTAATTAAAGCCCTAAAAATCAAATAAATTATTAAAAAGCCCAAATAAAGATTTTTCAATTGGTAAAACTCTAAAATGACCTAAAAAGATTAAAAACTATTTTTAGAAATTTTAAAAATAAAAACTATTTAAAATGATTTAAAAACTATTAAAACTTAAAATAATTATAAAAATTAATCTAAAAGAGATAAAATTATTCTAAAAGTTGCTAAATTCCTATTTTAATGTAATTAACCTAAGAAAAATGTAAAAAGTTGGAAAAAGTGAAATTTTAAAAGTAATAATAAAATAATAATAAAATAATATTAAAAATCCAAAAATTATAAAAAAATCTAAAAACTTGCAAACTAGTTTATTTTAACCTAAATAATCAGAAAATCAAAGTGAAATTACCAAAATACCCCTATTGGGCCCTCAAATGGGCCAAATCCAAAAACAGTCAACCTAAATGGGCTTTTGGGCCCAAAAAGTCAAACTTGGCCCAATTGACTTGAAAAAGCCCTATCTGACTTAAAATTTAATTCTAAGAATAAAACTCTAAAGGCCCAAAAGCTGAATGTGAGCTTATCACAGCTTATTGAACACAAAGCTTATTCTTATTGGGCTTTTCAGCCCATTAAGCCATAAGCTAATGCCATAAGCTCTAATTTGACACACAACCCTCTTTTTGGATGCTTAAGAGATCTGTCAAAAGAAATTTCCAAAAAGCACACTCAATAAGTCAGAAAATAGAAAAGCAAAAATCCACAAAACGACAAAATAGTCGTTTTTGAGAAATAATGCACCTCAGGACTTGATTCAACTTGCAAAAGCTTTTAAATGGACTCAATAAGCAATATCAATCAACAAAAATCCAATAAGCACAACCAATAAGCCAGAATAAGCACAAATGAACTTATGTAAAAGTCAAAGGAGTTGGTTTTCTAGTCAAACCTAAAAGTCAACCACCCAAATGCTCCAGTATGAACAAATGGGTCAAAATATGAGCACCTATTACAAAAACAAAGTTGTTGCTGGTTGAAATAAGCTATTATAGCTTATTGATAAGCTGACACCAAAATTGCACTATCAGTGGCAACCAGCAAGGAAAAGGAGTTCCCACTGCTTTGACTATTTGACCAAGCTTTTATGAGAGTTCTGGTTTGATTCAATTGGAAACAAAGGCACCCTTGTGATCAGTGAATCACAAGGAGTCAATAGCAACAATAAAATCACAAATTGGTTCACACAATAAGCCACAATAAGCCAAACAGTTACCAGATATGCTCCAGATATGCAAATAAGCAGTTAAGCACTTAATAAGCAGATTTATCCACAATAAGCCAACCAAACTTAACCAGATGCATACACAAGCTATATAAACTAACAATAAACACAAAGCAACAAGAATCAAACACTGAATCAAAGTAAATAACAAGATCAAAGCATAAAAAGTTACTGATGAACAATGAACATATGCAGAAACAAGTTTGCTGATATACTTGACACTTGATCCAATTTCAAGCCTCAAATCCTTCTACCCTGGTGTGTTTAACTATGATTTAGCACTTGTTAGCCCTAGCCTAAGCCTAGATCTAGGTGTCCTCAAAATCCTAGCCAATTTTACCAAGTTATGAAGATTTTATAGCCAATTCAAGAATCAATGTGTTCAAAGCCTCAAAACCTGCAAACAGATGAACAATATCACCCAAACAACAGATACCAACACTTGCTAACAACACACAAGCACTTAACAAGACACAATCCAAACTTATGCAGTAATCCCAAACACCCTTTTAAAACTCTCTCCTTATTTATTTTGTTTGATTGTGATTGTTTGTTATCTTTGTTCTTTATATGTGTGTCATTTTGCGTTATTATCTAGACCCTCATTCTTTTGTCTTGCTCGTGATCTATTGATATTGACTGAGTTGCTTTCTTTGCTTGTTTGTCATTATGTCTGACCAAGGTGGACCTGAGATTGAGGATAATCCCTCTGATGTTATTATTTTGATTAGCAAGCTTGATGTTAATGACCCTTTGCACTTACACCCAAATGACTCTGCCACTTTGACTGTTGTTTCTGTTGAATTAAAAGGAACTTAAACTACCAAGTGTGGGCTAATGTTATGTTACTTGCTCAAGAGGGTAAAAATAAAATTGGGTTTATTGATGGTACTTGTAAAAGGTATGTTGTGAATGATATTTTAGGAAGACAATGGGATAGGGTTAATGCTGTGTAATTGGATGGATTTTGAACTCTATCTCTAAAGAGTTATTTCTGGGTCAATTTTTCTCAAAAAGGCTAAACATGTGTGGAAAGAATTAAAAGAAACTTATCATAAGGTTGATGGTTATGTGTTTTTTAATCTACACAACAAGATTAATAACTTAAGGAAAAATGTGTAACACCCGCTCCGATAAAGAGACAAGATATCACATTATGATGTCATATCAGAAACATAATAAAATAAAGTCCAAAACATAACTTAATTATTAAACCAAAATAACCGAATAATAACCTCCAACAAAACAAAATCCCCAAAATAATGGGGATGTTTATTTTAGCTTAATTATTAAGCTAAATAGATGGATAACTTTTCCATTTACCCCCTTTACAAAAAAAGCTATATAAGATGAAACAAACAAGAAGTAGTTCACAATACAAAAAGGGGATGTTTGTTTTAGCTTAAATTCCACAAAAAAGGTAAAGATTGGCGGGAACACCTTAACCCCAGGTGCCTGTTGGCGCCAGCCATTGTCCACCCCACAAGGAATAGCTCCGGCAACTCTCCTGGCCCAGAGGAGAAACACCTGGAGTGAGACGAGCCGAGACTCAACCCTCGATCTCTTATTTCACAAAGTCTCTCTAGTGTGCCCATAGGTTTTACGGAGGCGGGTACCTATTGAAACAAATGCCAAGGATGGGAATTGAACTTGGGTCATTTGACTCAAGCACAAGAGCTCCACCCATTAGACTAATGCTCCAATGTTTGTTTTAGCTTAAATAACGTAAGCTTATTTTGGCTTATATAACATAAGCCACAAATTTGTGGCTTATTTAGAGACTTATTGGCTTATATAAGTTTATTATGATATAATAGACTTATATAAGCTCATAAGTCTCCAAATAAGATTAAAAATTTGGGGTTTATGAAACATATGCATTAACTTTATAGCGTATCTGGGGACTTAGGGGCTTATCTAAGTATATTATGACATAATAAACTTATATAAGCCCATAAGTCTTCGAATAAGCCATAAAATTAGAGCTTATATTATATAAGACAAAATGGGCTTACGTTATCTAAGCCAAACCAAACACCCCTAGGCTACAATAAATTTCTGGGATAGCTTATTCAAAAAGTGCTTAAAAATAAGGAAATCTCAGACCTTGTGATGAGATTGAATGTGAGCAGTGATAATGGTTTTCCTAGACCAAACAGTCCCACAATATTCACTATGTATCGTCTTATGTCTCCAACTTCTGTCGTTTTGTTGGCGTTTATTTCTTGTCCTTACATTTTGATATGAAAAGAAGATGTTAATGTTGGAAAGATTGAGTCTGGAAGTGTATTGTACTTATTTCTAGGGTTTTATTCAACTGAGTTGACTCACTTCAAGGGCTAGATTTTAAGCCTGGTTATTTCTTTAGGCTAAGTGAAGTGGGCCTAATCTTGGACTGAGGGGTGTTATGCGTTCGGTTGTCGGGTTGTTCAGTTTATACAAGTTCGATTATTTCAGTTAATTTTTTTTGGTAAAATCGAATCAAATAAACTTAATTAAATAATTTTAATTATTTATGTATCTAATTATGATAATAGTTAGCACCAAAAAAATTTCAAGTTTGTAAAAAATGATATTATTATTCTATCCGTCACAAAATTATTGTACCCTATTGATTTTTCGAATCTTTTTTCTATCAACTTAATCTTAATATTTATGTTTGTGTTATATAATAGTAGATGAAAATTATAACAGTGAAAATACGTTTAACAACCAATCAATTCATAAAATTTGCATCAAATACCATACAACACAAACAAAATTATTCAAAGTCAAATCAGACATATGGAGTATCAAAGAGTTTTTATATAAATATAAAATATATAAGTATATAATTATGTGAATTTGCTTTGCTTTGGTTTTTAATTTTTTTAAGAATTGCTTCATATATAATTCTATTTTGATAATTAATTTCATATATACTCCTGAGGCAATTCAAAAATCAAGTTCGTCATTGTCTAATCCTCTGGGTTTTACTCATGAGGTTTCAGAGGCAATAAAGGATACATATTGGAGTTGTAAGGAGAATGGAGACGATGTAGATCATGAGGTGTCACCACAAATCAGTGCTAAGGTGATGAATATTTCACAAGATGTGCAGGATGGCTCACAAGATTCCAGTAGGCAGAGGGAGATAAAAAGTGGAGGATCTGTTTTAGGTTGTTTGGAGGAGGTAATTCTGGTAGGACAGGATATGGGGTATTCGATAGAGGGTTGTGAGAAGATATTATTGGGAATCAAGGAGAAGAAGTGGGTTTTAAATGAATATTATGTCCATTAATATTCAAGGTCTTGGCAACAAGAATAAAAATGAGTGGATTAAGGAGTTAGTATGTAAAAATAAACTCAATTTTATTGGTATACAGGAGACAAAGATGGAGAGGATTTCACACATGGATACAAAATTTTTGTGGGGAAATTCTAACTATGACTATGTAAGTAGCGATTCTTTAGGGAATTCTGGTGGTATTTTGTGCATTTGGGAGGCGACTGTTTTTAAGAAAGATCATGTTACGATCTCAGACAGTTCTGTTGTATTTTATGGTACGTGGATTCCGAATAATGTAAAGATTCTTATGGTGGTAGTTTATGCTCCGCAACAACCTTTATATAGAAGAATGTTATGGGAATATTTATCTATAATGTTAAGACGTTGGAATGGGGAGGTAATAACTATAGAGGATTTCAACGAGGTCCGTGATTGTGGTAAATTACACCTCTTAGGAAAAAGGCGTAAAAGTGGTAAGTATCTAACAAATGATTTTAGGAAATATCAAGTGTTAATGACCCTTGATGGTGTGAAAGTTCGTTTCCCACGGAGGTATATGTGTGTGAGAAATTTGTTAAATGTTTGTGATTAATGATTGGTTTAGAAGGGGATGAGAAAAGAAGATGACGAAGACGTAAAAATAATAATTACCAAGAAAAGTCACTATTAGAAAGTTAAAACGTAGAACCTTAAAAATCACAAAAATAAAAATAAATTCTAAAAATTACCAAAAATTCACCAAAAATCAAAAATAATAAACTAAGAGTTTACCAATGATCAAAACTTTTTCAAACCTTTTAAATAATTAAATATTCAATTTTTAAATGCTAATTAAAGCCCTAAAAATCAAATAAATTATTAGAAAGCCCAAATAAAGATTTTTCAATTGGTAAAACTCTAAAATGACCTAAAAAGATTAAAAACTATTTTTAGAAATTTTAAAAATAAAAACTATTTAAAATGATTTAAAAACTATTAAAACTTAAAATAATTATAAAAATTAATCTAAAAGAGATAAAATTATTCTAAAAGTTGCTAAATTCCTATTTTAATGTAATTAACCTAAGAAAAATGTAAAAAGTTGGAAAAAGTGAAATTTTAAAAATAATAATAAAATAATATTAAAAATCCAAAAATTATAAAAAAATCTAAAAACTTGCAAACTAGTTTATTTTAACCTAAATAATTAGAAAATCAAAGTGAAATTACCAAAATACCCCTATTGGGCCCTCAAATGGGCCAAATCCAAAAACAGTCAACCTAAATGGGCTTTTGGGCCCAAAAAGTCAAACTTGGCCCAATTGACTTGAAAAAGCCCTATCTGACTTAAAATTTAATTCTAAGAATAAAACTCTAAAGGCCCAAAAGCTGAATGTGAGCTTATCACAGCTTATTGAACACAAAGCTTATTCTTATTGGGCTTTTCAGCCCATTAAGCCATAAGCTAATGCCATAAGCTCTAATTTGACACACAACCCTCTTTTTGGATGCTTAAGAGATCTGTCAAAAGAAATTTCCAAAAAGCACACTCAATAAGTCAGAAAATAGAAAAGCAAAAATCCACAAAACGACAAAATAGTCGTTTTTGAGAAATAATGCACCTCAGGACTTGATTCAACTTGCAAAAGCTTTTAAATGGACTCAATAAGCAATATCAATCAACAAAAATCCAATAAGCACAACCAATAAGCCAGAATAAGCACAAATGAACTTATGTAAAAGTCAAAGGAGTTGGTTTTCTAGTCAAACCTAAAAGTCAACCACCCAAATGCTCCAGTATGAACAAATGGGTCAAAATATGAGCACCTATTACAAAAACAAAGTTGTTGCTGGTTGAAATAAGCTATTATAGCTTATTGATAAGCTGACACCAAAATTGCACTATCAGTGGCAACCAGCAAGGAAAAGGAGTTCCCACTGCTTTGACTATTTGACCAAGCTTTTATGAGAGTTCTGGTTTGATTCAATTGGAAACAAAGGCACCCTTGTGATCAGTGAATCACAAGGAGTCAATAGCAACAATAAAATCACAAATTGGTTCACACAATAAGCCACAATAAGCCAAACAGTTACCAGATATGCTCCAGATATGCAAATAAGCAGTTAAGCACTTAATAAGCAGATTTATCCACAATAAGCCAACCAAACTTAACCAGATGCATACACAAGCTATATAAACTAACAATAAACACAAAGCAACAAGAATCAAACACTGAATCAAAGTAAATAACAAGATCAAAGCATAAAAAGTTACTGATGAACAATGAACATATGCAGAAACAAGTTTGCTGATATACTTGACACTTGATCCAATTTCAAGCCTCAAATCCTTCTACCCTGGTGTGTTTAACTATGATTTAGCACTTGTTAGCCCTAGCCTAAGCCTAGATCTAGGTGTCCTCAAAATCCTAGCCAATTTTACCAAGTTATGAAGATTTTATAGCCAATTCAAGAATCAATATGTTCAAAGCCTCAAAACCTGCAAACAGATGAACAATATCACCCAAACAACAGATACCAACACTTGCTAACAACACACAAGCACTTAACAAGCCACAATCCAAACTTATGCAGTAATCCCAAACACCCTTTTAAAACTTGATTTCACAAATTTTCAAAGGCTTATGAAGATTCAACCCACAAATCAGATCAATAACACCTCAATAACATCAAACCAAGCCAAATCAACAATATTCAACCACAATAACATAGATTCAAGCATAAATCCACAAAAATCACAAATAATAAGAAACATAAAGAGAAAATGAAAAGGGAAGAAGATGCAAACCTCCAAGACCTACATCCAGGCCCTGGATTGTTTGAGCTGAGGTACTAGCAAAACAAGTACCAGCTTCCAAGCTGCTAAGAAGAACAAACCACAAGGTGAGATAAAAAAAAAATAATGCCAACTTCTGATTTTTGATGCACAAGCTTTATCACTTAAAACCTTGCCTCAAAAACCTTCAAACAAGATAATGGAACTCAGATTTTAGCTTCTCAAACACCAAACTTTTATAAATAACAGATTAGAACTCAAAATTTTAAGAAATTCAAACTTTATTTCATAAAAAGGAATTACAAAGATTAAAAGCTAAAATCTGGAACAAAGGGACTCTCACATGTTGAGGTCTCCTTTTATAGGCAAATGCCTGGCTAAACACTATTCACAAACCTTAGAACTGAATTCCCTATTATGCCCTTGAGTCTTCTAGACGAATTCTTGGTGTGAGCTGTCCAAAGTGATCTTGGCTGTTCATTTTAGCTTTGGAATGAAGCAAGGACTCTTAGCTGTTGATTTTGCCATGTCAGATAACTTGGAGGCCAAGTTGTCATGTGATTGGTTAAACGGGAATTGGGGGTGGGGTCCATAGTGAGTGGGATTAAGGGTTTTAAGGTTGGGATGGGTTTCTGCACATGTGAATCAAGTGTGTGCAAAGGTAATTGAAAATTACCCCATGTTTAAGTGGAGTAAATTCTGGGTGGTGAAAAAGTGAATAGTAGTGTATTTGATCCGAAATTGGGGGAAAGAAAGGTGTTTGGCGCATTTTCAGATTTGAAAGTTTGAAATAGACACCTTTGGTCCTTGTTCTTTGGGATTTGTGGTAAATAAGGTATTTCAGCCTAGAAAACGTATTTCCTTTGTTAAATACTTTCACCACTTGGCAGTTTTGGCATAAAACTTTGGAAAAAGGATTTCAAGGGTTATTTTTGCCATTTTGAGATATTTCAAGGGCTGCTCTTGGACATTTTTAATCTTCAAAGGTCTTCATTGTATCTTTGACTTCATGAGGGACCATTATTGGCAATTTTGATTTGTTGAGGGACTAATCTTGCCATTTCTTCAAAGTTGAAGGACCTTTTGTGTAATTTTGACAAACTTAAGGGACCAAACTTGTAATTATTAATATACAAGGGTTTTAAGTGTCATTTCTTCAATAATTGAGGATCAATCTTGTTTGTCTTCAAGTCTTCAAGGGTATTTGTTGAGAATTCCATGATTAGGGCCCGGTTCTTTGTACGGCTTCGTTTCTCGTGTCCGTTTTTCCTTGTAACTTGTGATCTTTTGTCTTTTTCACGATTACCTAAAATACACAAGTAAACAAACACAAGCATATATATGGTATTTTATGACATTTTTATGCATTTAAAGCCCGAAAAGAACGATGAGATCATGTATAAATGCCATCTCATCACTCCCCCATACTAAGCCATTGCCGTGCCCTCACGCAATGCTAGAATAAAGTATCTAAGCATCACCAAAGTTTCAATTTTATTAACCTTTATTGAAAAGTAAAAGACTTGCAACATACTACGAAGATGTGTAAAGACATAATGTATGATTTTCATCACAAAAAGTGACTTTTAGGGTCAAAGAATAGAAACAAGTAAATGTCCCTTAGAGTAAACTTCGTCATCCTTGATTGTCATACATTCCATGCTAAGTGCAAAAACAAGATCATTGTTGGTACAAGTCACAATGCTAACACTACTCATACGTCCAAATTGTGTAATACTTTTTCTCCCCGCAATCCTAGTTATTATAAAAGGAAATGGGTTACTAGCATTTTTTAACTATTTGTCATGGATCACAAGTGATTCATATTGACTTATTTGAGTAGTTATTAGTCCGAAAGCAAAGTAGCACGATTTGATCAATAGTTAGCCGAAGGACAAAATCTTTTAAAACGGCTTCTCGTGTATCTCCTTAAGTTCATATCTTGGCATAACTCGTTTCACGATTTGAGACCTTTCTCGGACCGATATTTGGCATGCACTTCATACTTCAAATCTTGGGAAGACGTTCTTGAAATTATGGTCTTCTCTTCATATATTTGGAATTTCTTCACTTGACGTTTTTGAGAGATTCTTCATATTGGACCACGACTTCATCATTTTTCTTCAATCGTTACTTTGGATTTTGATATACAACGATCCGCCTCCTTTTCGGACTTGGATATATTTATCCTCATACCTTGTTAGGGTCTTTTTGGATAGACTTTCTCGATGATCTTTAGGGGAGTAATTGCTTTTCGTCGTGTGTCTCGATCCTTCATATTGATTTAGGAATAATGATACTTCACATCATCTTGGATCTTTAGCAAAAATAGAGCTCCTCATGCCTTGTTAGGGCCTTTTTGGATAATCGCCAATCTTCGCGTCCCGCTTCAATAAGTTATGCCTTGGCTATGAACTCTATTCAACCCCGAGCAACTTTTAAACGATCTTGCGCTAGAGGCTAAGTAACCTTTCAAATCGTACGACCTTACTTATTGCAATTATGATTTATTCCTAATGCATTGATCTTATGGGAAGAAAAAGCCACAATTAAAAACATATGAGTTTTTGAAAAAACACTTTCATGTTCTACGTTTAGCATGATCACTTGTCTAACTCTATCATTTCTCGTTCTTCACTATATAAAGACCTCTAATTAAAGAGACTCGTGAATACTTAGCCATGCAAGTCAAAATTAAGCCAAATTTGGATTAGCTTTTATTAAGACTATATCAAATCAAAGTCTTGGGTTTTCAAGCCACCTATAGGATCTTGCACTTTCTTGGACTTTTTCAAGTTTAGAGAATGCGTTTTATAGTTCCCTTGATAAGTGACTTTCTAGAATCAATTATAGGAACTTGCGAAAAGTTCTTGTTCTTAACCCGTATGAATTAAGACTTTCGCGTTTTAAAGCTCCCTATATAAAAGTCTAGCAAAACTTGAATTGAGCGGGTTAAGGAATGTAAATGGCTCCAAATGCCCATCAAGTCAAAAATTAACTCTTATTCTACCCATCGGAAAATATACATTCGTGTCTTAAAAACACTTATTAAAACTAAGAAAAATTTTAAAATTTGGTCATTTTTAGCCTTATTTGCAAAACAAAACGTTGAAAATTGGAAAGCGTGAGGGCGTAGCAAAGCAAGTACCTATTCACCCCCCATACTAAAAGTAAACATTGTCCTCAATGTTTCGAGTCTAAAGGTGGAGCACCCCCATACTAGAGACGAAGAGTCGAATGCTTAGGATCTAGCATGGAAAGGGTGACCAACAATATATCTAAAGCCGTTTATTAAGTATTCTAAAAGATAATTGTTAGAACAATAAAGGATATGTCATGGAATCGTGAAAAATTCTTCAAAAGAACGATGGAGGCTCACGTAAACGAACACGAGAGTCTTCAATCGTAGATGATGATGATGATCTAGATAACACAATCACAAACAACCACGAGACAACGAGTTGAAAGGGTACAAGTCCCCTTATTAGTGAATAGTGAGCATAAAAGATAAGCATGGGATCTCCCCCACGAGGCACCTCGTTTTTGATTACCGAGTCATGAGCTCGACTCGATCCCCTCAATGCTAATTATCATTGGGGAAGGTGACTTGGTCGAGGGCAACCATTGAAGGAATTTCCCCACCAAAGTAGTGCTTAAGCCTATGTCCATTCACCTTGAAATTAGGGCCATCATCTTGAGCTAGCTCAATGGTCCCATATGGAAACACTTGTGTAATGGTGAACGGACCCGACCAACGAGATTTCAATTTCCCGGAAAATATCTTAAGACGAGAGTTAAAAAGCAACACTTGATCACCAACGTTAAAAACCCGGTTTTTAATCTTTGAATCATGAAACTTTTTAGTCTTTTCTTTAAAAATTAATGAATTTTCATAAGCATTATCTCTTAATTCATCCAATTCATTTAATTGTATTTTCCGGTGATCTCCCGCGGTCTTTAAGTCAAAGTTTGCATGCTTAAGGGCCCAATATGCCTTATGCTCCAACTCAATGGGCAAATGACAATTCTTCCCATAGACTAACTTATAAGGAGTGCAACCGATAGGTGTATTATAAGCGGTCCTAATGGCCCATAAAGCGTCATCGAGTTTGTCGGACCATGAAGCACGATTTTCTCCAATTGACCTCTCTAAAATCCTCTTCAAAGCTCGGTTCGAAACCTCGACTTGCCCACTCGTTTGCGGGTGATAAGCCGTAGAAAGACGATGAGTAACTCCATATTTCTTTAGAACCCTTTCGAATTGGTCATTACAAAAATGGGTTCCACGATCGCTTATAATAGCACGAGGGGTTCTGAACCGAGAGAATAGTTGCTTCAAAAACTTCACTACCACACGAGCATCATTAGTAGGCAAAGCCTTAGCTTCCACCCACTTAGATAGGTAGTCCACCGCGACGAGGATATATTTGTTGCCATGAGACGATGGTAACGGCCCCATAAAGTCTATTCCCCATATGTCGAAAATCTCACACACTTGAATTATGTTTTGTGGCATTTCATCACGTTGAGACGATTTTCCTTGACGTTGGCACGAATCACACGACTTCACAAGTGCGTGTGCATCACGATAGATAGAAGGCCAAAAGAAACCGGCATCGAACACTTTCTTAGCTGTGAGATTAGCACCGTGGTGACCACCCGTGGGTCCCTCGTGACAAGCTCTAAGGATATTAGAAGCTTCGCCACCAAACACACAACGTCGAACGAGTTGATCCGCACAAATCTGAAAGAGATAAGGGTCGTCCCAAAAAAAGAACTTGACGTCACGAAAGAATTTTCGTTTTTGTTGTGTCGTCATACCCTTGATTATGAAATTGCCCGCATGGTAATTTGCAATGTCGGCAAACCAT
Source organism: Glebionis coronaria (assembly GCA_025667525.1). Taxonomy (NCBI): domain Eukaryota; kingdom Viridiplantae; phylum Streptophyta; class Magnoliopsida; order Asterales; family Asteraceae; genus Glebionis; species Glebionis coronaria. The sequence continues at coordinate 581,108,759 of CM046879.1, forward strand.
GGGGTTGTGTCTTTAGAATTCACTACACCGAGAGTCTCAAGAGGAAATGTTTCGGTAATTTCCTTGTTCTCGAAAACATCTTTGTGAGGATCTTCTAGACGAGAGAGATGATCGGCCGCTAGATTCTCGGCTCCTTTTTTGTCAAGCACGATGACATCAAATTCTTGAAGGAGGAGCATCCAACGAAGTAATCTTGGCTTAGCATCTTGCTTAGCTAAGAGATACTTGATAGCCGAATGGTCGGTATACACGATGCTTTTAGTCAAGACGAGATAAGGTCGGAATTTCTCAAAAGCATAAACCACGGCAAGGAATTCCTTTTCCGTTGTGGTGTACTTTAATTGAGCCTCGGTCATCGTCTTACTAGCATAGTGGATAGGACGGAAATGCTTGTCATAACGTTGCCCTAAGACGGCCCCTATAGCATAATCACTTGCATCGCACATGATTTCAAAGGGTAATTCCCAATTAGGAGCAACAAGAATGGGAGCTTCAGTAAGTTTCCTTTTGAGAGTTTCGAAAGCCTTAACACAATCCTCATTAAAGTTAAAAGGAGCATCCTTCTCGAGAAGGTGTGTCATAGGACGAGAAATTTTCGAAAAGTCCTTGATGAAACGACGTTAAAAGCCCGCGTGGCCTAGGAAACTCCTAACTCCCTTAACGGTTTTGGGATGAGGTAACTTGGCGATGACGTCTACCTTAGCTTTATCGACCTCAATCCCCGCCTTCGACACCTTATGTCCTAAGACGATTCCTTGTTTACACATGAAATGACATTTTTCCCAATTAAGCACAAGATTGGTTTCTTCACAACGTTTCAACATTTGTTCGAGATTAGATAAACATGACGTGAACGAATTACCAAACACCGAGAAGTCATCCATAAACACTTCCATCGACTTCTCGATCATATAGGGAAAAATTGCCATCATACACCGTTGAAACGTACCGGGTGCATTACAAAGTCCGAAAGGCATCCTACGATAAGCGAACGTTCCATAAGGACACGTAAACGTAGTCTTCTCTTGATCACGAGGGTCGATAGGGATTTGAAAGTAACCGGAAAAACCATCTAAAAAGCAATAGAATTCATTTCCCGCAAGTCGCTCCAACATTTGATCCATGAAGGGCAAAGGAAAGTGGTCTTTACGAGTGGCGTCATTTAACTTTCGGTAGTCAATGCACACCCTCCAACCGGTCACAACACGAGTGGGAATTAACTCGTTGTTTTCATTAGGCACAACGGTCATTCCTCCCTTTTTAGGGACACAATGGATTGGGCTCACCCATGGGCTATCGGATATAGGATAAATCATTCCCGCGTCAAGGAGTTTAAGGACCTCCTTTTTAATGACATCGTGAATTTTGGGATTCACCCTTCTTTGATTTTGAATTGCGGGTTTGTATTCCTCCTCCATTAAAATCTTGTGAGTACAAAATTTTGGGTCAATACCCTTAATGTCGGATATTTTCCACGCAATTGCCCCTTTGTGAGCCTTAAGAACTTTCAAGAGCTCGGTTTTTTCATTATTCGCAAGACCTTTTGCAATAATAACCGGCAACTTGTCATCACCTTCCAAGAATGCGTATTCAAGGTGAGAAGGAAGATCTTTCAATTCAAGGATAGGTGGTTCCTCGATTGAAGATTTTGGTTCAACACTCATAACTTTCATCGGCGAAAGAAATGGTGGAATAGAAATTTCATCACTAATCAACACCTCATCTTCATTGTCGATTTCATTTGAAGTGAAATCGTCTCCTTGGAATGGAGTGAGATTTGGTGTGGAATTAGCAAGAATCGGATCCAAAATAGTGGGATTGCCACTTGACGAGCTATCGGAAAAACCTAACACTTCTTGTGAAAACTCATCGCAAACCACATCAACGATGTCAATGTGATTGATGGTAGCGATTGCATAAACATGAGAAGGTTTCGATTTTTGAGTAGCGTTTATAACAAGTTCCTCTTCGTTGAATCTCAAAGTGATAGTTCTTGCATGAACATCGATAAGCGATCTCGAAGTGTCTAAAAATGAACGACCTAGAATTAGAGGAACTTGAGGATCCGCGGGGATGTCAACTACTATAAAATCAACAGGATAGTAGAACTTCCCCACTTTCACGAAAACATCTTCGGCTACTCCACATGCCATAATCGTAGAATGATCGGCCATCTCGATGGACATGTTCGAAGGAATGAGAGCCGGAAGCGAAAGCGATTTCCAAATGGAAAATGGCATCAAATTAATGCTCGCACCAAGATCGGCCAAGGCGAGGCATTCTTTCATTTCTTGTATGTCACAAGGAATAAGAAACTTTCCGGGATCACCAACTTTTTCCGGTATGCGGTTAAGATAAACCGAAGAACAATTAGCAAGCTTTGAAAGCTTTTCCTTATCGCTCATCATACTTTTAAAAGTGGAAGCGAAACGAGGCATATATAACAACGCGTCGGCTAAACTCACATCAAAATGCACTTGTTGAAACATTTTTATAAAAAGCACGATTTGTTGTTTGTTACGTTCTTGCAACTTCTCTTTGTTTCGTCTCGAAGGGTAGGGTAAAGGTGGTGTGGGTTGGTCATTAGGCAACGGCCTTGGAAACTCGGGTTCCACAATTGGTATTGGTTTAACCGTAGGTGTGGTATGAGCGGTACTTCGTGGGATTGTAATGTGCTCCTTTTCGACCATCACCTCGGGTTCTTTCTCGATTTCCTTCTCCTTAGAAGTACTTGGACGAGAGATTGGTTCCTTGAAAGTTTTACCACTTCGTGTAGTAATAACCTTCATTTCTCCCTTTGGGTTTGCAATGGTATCACTAGGAAGACCACCCGAGGAAGAGGGTTTACACATGATTGCTTCAAACATCTTAGCCATTCGGTCCTCAAATTTTGATTGCCTAGCATCCGCTTTTAATAACTCTTGCTTAATGTCATGTTGTCCTAATTACATCTTTTGTTCATTTTGTTGAAGACGTTGGACATTTCCCTCCATTTTGTTTGCATGAGTTTTAAGTTCATTAGCAAGTTCATTTTTAAGCTCGTTTTTCAACTCGGATCTTAAGCTAATCATCTCACGTTGCATGTTATCAAATTTAGCATCATTTGCTTTTGCATAATCCAAAAATTCTCCTTGCAAATTTTTAGTGTGAGCATTTTGAAAACCTTGTGTAGTGTTTTGAAAATCACGGTTTTGGTTTTGATTAGAAGTTTGTCCATTCCCACTTTGATAATTCCCTTTGTTGTAATTGCGTGTATTGCCTTGGTAATTACCTTGGTTGGTGTTTCGATAATTGTTAACATTTTGATTGGGTGGAGCTTGATTTTGGCGGGAACCTTGACCGTTTTGGTTGTAAGTTCCCGTTGCTACATAAGCACTCGAAGTGTTACCATCCGCGGTAATGCACTCGGAAAGATCATGAGCTCCCCCACAAGATAAACAACTCTTAGCAACCGCTTTAACCGAAGCGGAATTGGAAGCTTCTTGAGCCTTCCAATGGGACATTAGATTAGCAAATCTATCAAAAAACCGATTTTCCTCATTAGCTTCATCATGTAAGGCGTTAATGCTATGAGACGATTGTGACGAAGATGACGAACCCATATTGGCAACACTCGGTGTGTTACGAGGGTTATAAACCTTAGATCTATTTCCAATGATTTGTAAAGCCTCATTTGTCGTCTTGCACAAAAAATTACCACCCGCGGCGGCATTCAAATAATCTCGTTCATGATCATTAAGCCCATTATAAAAAGTATCCACTTGATTCAATTCCGTAAAATCATGGTGTGGACATTCATGTAACATCTCTTTAAATCGTTCCCATGCCATTGAAAAACTTTCATTATTTCTTTGCACAAATCGTGAAATCTCATTTTTCAAGTGTGTTGTTTTAGATGGTGGAAAAAACTTGTTCACAAACTTAGAAACGAGATCGGCCCATGTCAAAATCGAATTTGGCGGTTCTTTCTCAAGCCAAATTTTTGCGGGTCCATCCAACGAGTATGGAAACAACATCATTTTAATGGCGTCATGTGGAACATCCTTAAACTTGCTAGTGGCGGTGAGACGGTTAAAATTCCTAATGTGGTAATGCGGGTTGTCTTTCTCGTGACCTCTAAACTTATTTGCTTGCAACATCGACATTAAACCCGTCTTAATTTCGAAATTCTCCGCAAGGATGGCGGGAATCACAATAGCCTCTCCAAAACCCTCGGTGGGTGCTTGTAGCAACTCCATCATAGTACGATTAGCCATGACGACTTCTTGTTCTACAATAGGTTCAACAATTGGAGGTTCTTCAACAATCAACGTCTCTTGATTGGCTTGCTTTTGAAGTCGTTTACGAGCTCGTTTTGCTTGATTACGAGTGATCATAAACTTCACGAAGAATGGGAGGTGAGCAAAGAAGATTCTTTTTGGGTGTTTTGTGAATTTTCAATTTTTTTGTGTTTTTGATGATATTTAATTTTTTGGATTTTGGTGTATCTTCGTAGACAACAATCTACAAAATCTCTCCTCGAATCAAACTCTTGATTAAAGAAGCCTCAAAGGAATGAAAACGATCACGTGGAGTGAACGCCTTCGAATGACTTTAGAACTTTGGTGAAAACCAAATTGTTCAAGAGGGTTTAATCACAAAGAAACCAAGCAAATATATTATACGTAATAATACTTTGGGCGGCAAAACCCTCGATTAGCCTTCAATCTCAAAATACTCACAAGCAAGCGGGGACACGAGGCGGCGCGAAGCACTTAAGAGCCTTTTTCCTTAAGGTATATTTTATAATACCCGCCTTATACCCACCTTATAGTTTGTATCTTTCAAAATCGAGCTTCACGAAAGTATTTATCTATTTTTGCCTTTTTCTTTTTGTTTGAGATTCGAATACAATAATTGAGTGATGAAATCCCAATTAAGGTTGTGTTTTCACACTTTTGGAGATATTGTGAATTTATTGTGATACTTAATACAATATAGTAATAATATTTGTACAAGAAAAACCAAGAAAACCGATAATACGTATTAGTAGAGTTCTACTAATACAAATACTATTTGGTTAATATTAAAAACAACAATTCAAATTAATCACGACACACCTCCCCGGCAGCGGCGCCAAAATTGATTGTGGTAAATTACACCTCTTAGGAAAAAGGCGTAAAAGTGGTAAGTATCTAACAAATGATTTTAGGAAATATCAAGTGTTAATGACCCTTGATGGTGTGGAAGTTCGTTTCCCAAGGAGGTATATGTGTGTGAGAAATTTGTTAAATGTTTGTGATTAATGATTGGTTTAGAAGGGGATGAGAAAAGAAGATGACGAAGACGTAAAAATAAAAATTACCAAGAAAAGTCACTATTAGAAAGTTAAAACGTATAACCTTAAAAATCACAAAAATAAAAATAAATTCTAAAAAATACCAAAAATTCACCAAAAATAAAAAATAATAAACTAAGAGTTTACCAATGATCAAAACTTTTTCAAACCTTTTAAATAATTAAATATTCAATTTTTAAATGCTAATTAAAGCCCTAAAAATCAAATATATTATCAAAAAGCCCAAATAAAGATTTTTCAATTGGTAAAACTCTAAAATGACCTAAAAAGATTAAAAACTATTTTTAGAAATTTTAAAAATAAAAACTATTTAAAATGATTTAAAAACTATTAAAACTTAAAATAATTATAAAAATTAATCTAAAAGAGATAAAATTATTCTAAACGTTGCTAAATTCCTATTTTAATGTAATTAACCTAAGAAAAATGTAAAAAGTTGGAAAAAGTGAAATTTTAAAAATAATAATAAAATAATAATAAAATAATATTAAAAATCCAAAAATTATAAAAAAATCTAAAAACTTGCAAACTAGTTTATTTTAACCTAAATAATCAGAAAATCAAAGTGAAATTACCAAAATACCCATATTGGGCCCTCAAATGGGCCAAATCCAAAAACAGTCAACCTAAATGGGCTTTTGGGCCCAAAAAGTCAAACTTGGCCCAATTGACTTGGAAAAGCCCTATCTCACTTAACATTTAATTCTAAGAACAAAACTCTAAAGGCCTAAAAGCTGAATCTGAGCTTATCACAGCTTATTAAACACAAAGCTTATTCTTATTGGGCTTTTCAGCCCATTAAGCCATAAGCTAATGCCATAAGCTCTAATTTGACACACAACCCTCTTTTAGGATGCTTAAGAGATCTGTAAAAAGAAATTTCCAAAAAGCACACTCAATAAGTCAGAAAATAGAAAAGCAAAAATCCACAAAACGACAAAATAGTCGTTTTTGAGAAATAATGCACCTTAGGACTTGATTCAACTTGCAAAAGCTTTTAAATGGACCCAATAAGCAATATCAATCAACAAAAATCCAATAAGCACAACCAATAAGCCAGAATAAGCACAAATGAACTTATGTAAAAGTCAAAGGAGTTGGTTTTCTAGTCAAACCTAAAAGTCAACCACCCAAATGCTCCAGTATGAACAAATGGGTCAAAATATGAGCACCTATTACAAAAACAAAGTTGTTGCTGGTTGAAATAAGCTATTATAGCTTATTGATAAGCTGACACCAAAATTGCACTATCAGTGGCAACCAGCAGGGGAAAGGAGTTCCCACTGCTTTGACTATTTGACCAAGCTTTTATGAGAGTTCTGGTTTGATTCAATTGGAAACAAAGGCACCCTTGTGATCAGTGAATCACAAGGAGTCAATAGCAACAATAAAATCACAAATTGGTTCACACAATAAGCCACAATAAGCCAAACAGTTACCAGATATGCTCCAGATATGCAAATAAGCAGTTAAGCACTTAATAAGCAGATTTATCCACAATAAGCCAACCAAACTTAACCAGATGCATACACAAGCTATATAAACTAACAATAAACACAAACCAACAAGAATCAAACACTGAATCAAAGTAAATAACAAGATCAAAGCATAAAAAGTTACTGATGAACAATGAACATATGCAGAAACAAGTTTGCTGATATACTTGACACTTGATCCAATTTCAAGCCTCAAATCCTTCTACCCTGGTGTGTTTAACTATGATTTAGCACTTGTTAGCCCTAGCCTAAGCCTAGATCTAGGTGTCCTCAAAATCCTAGCCAATTTTACCAAGTTATGAAGATTTTATAGCCAATTCAAGAATCAATATGTTCAAAGCCTCAAAACCTGCAAACAGATGAACAATATCACCCAAACAACAGATACCAACACTTGCTAACAACACACAAGCACTTAACAAGCCACAATCCAAACTTATGCAGTAATCCCAAACACCCTTTTAAAACTTGATTTCACAAATTTTCAAAGGCTTATGAAGATTCAACCCACAAATCAGATCAATAACACCTCAATAACATCAAACCAAGCCAAATCAACAATATTCAACCACAATAACACAGATTCAAGCATAAATCCACAAAAATCACAAATAATCAGAAACTTAAAGAGAAAATGAAAAGGGAAGAAGATGCAAACCTCCAAGACCTACATCCAGGCCCTGGATTGTTTGAGCTGAGGTACTAGCAAAACAAGTACCAGCTTCCAAGCTGCTAAGAAGAACAAACCACAAGGTGAGATCAAAAAAATAATGCCAACTTCTGATTTTTGATGCACAAGCTTTATCACTTAAAACCTTGCCTCAAAAACCTTCAAACAAGATAATGGAACTCAGATTTTAGCTTCTCAAACACCAAACTTTTATAAATAACAGATTAAAACTCAAAATTTTAAGAAATTCAAACTTTATTTCATAAAAAGGAATTACAAAGATTAAAAGCTAAAATCTGGAACAAAGGGACTCTCACATGTTGAGGTCTCCTTTTATAGGCAAATGCCTGGCTAAACACTATTCACAAACCCTAGAACTGAATTCCCTATTATGCCCTTGAGTCTTCTAGACGAATTCTTGGTATGAGCTGTCCAAAGTGATCTTGGCTGTTCATTTTAGCTTTGGAATGAAGCAAGGACTCTTAGCTGTTGATTTTGCCATGTCAGATAACTTGGAGGCCAAGTTGTCATGTGATTGGTTAAACGGGAATTGGGGGTGGGGTCCATAGTGAGTGGGATTAAGGGTTTTAAGGTTGGGGTGGGTTTCTGCACATGTGAATCAAGTGTGTGCAATGGTAATTGAAAATTACCCCATGTTTAAGTGGAGTAAATTCTGGGTGGTGAAAAAGTGAATAGTAGTGTATTTGATCCAAAATTGGGGGAAAGAAAGGTGTTTGGCGCATTTTCAGATTTGAAAGTTTGAAATAGACACCTTTGGTCCTTGTTCTTTGGGATTTTTGGTAAATAAGGTATTTCAGCCTAGAAAACGTATTTCCTTTGTTAAATACTTTCACCACTTGGCAGTTTTGGCACAAAACTTTGGAAAAAGGATTTCAAGGGTTATTTTTGCCATTTTGAGATATTTCAAGGGCTGCTCTTGGACATTTTTGATCTTCAAAGGTCTTCATTGTATCTTTGACTTCATGAGGGACCATTATTGGCAATTTTGATTTGTTGAGGGACTAATCTTGCCATTTCTTCAAAGTTGAAGGACCTTTTGTGTAATTTTGACAAACTTAAGGGACCAAACTTGTAATTATTAATATACAAGGGTTTTAAGTGTCATTTCTTCAATAATTGAGGATCAATCTTGTTTGTCTTCAAGTCTTCAAGGGTATTTGTTGAGAATTCCATGATTAGGGCCCGGTTCTTTGTACGGCTTCGTTTCTCGTGTCCGTTTTTCCTTGTAACTTGTGATCTTTTGTCTTTTTCATGATATCCATACCTAAAATACACAAGTAAACAAACACAAGCATATATATGGTATTTTATGACATTTTTATGCATTTAAAGCCCGAAAAGAACGATGAGATCATGTATAAATGCCATCTCATCAGTCCGTAACAAAGATGAAAGGCGTGGTTCTTGGTTTAATCCTTCAAGTTCAAGATTATTTGACCAGTTCATTTTGTGTTCGGGGCTGGTAGACGTTAAAATGGAAGGGTATGAGTTTACTTGGTCTCATCCTTCGGCCGATAAAATGAGTAAGCTTGATAGGTTCCTTATTTCAGAAGGTATTATTTCATTATTTCCTTCTATTACATCGTTATGTCTTGATCGACATTTATCAGATCATCGTCCGGTTCTTCTTCATGAGCTTAAATTGGATTTTGGTCCTAGTCCGTTTCGGTTTTATCATTCTTGGTTTAGCTATGTTGGTTTTGACGAGATGGTCGAACATAGATGGCACGCTTTTTCTCATTCAGATACGAATGGTATGATACGTTTTAAAAAGAAACTGCAAGAGTTAAAGGGTTGTATTCGGCTATGGATTAAAGATAAGAGTAAGCAATTATCGTCTTTTAAACAGGCTCTTATTCTTGGTGTTCGGGATATAGATAGTGAATTAGATCAGAATGGAGGCTGTGATGCTTTACGGTTTAGGTGTCAAGACTTGATTCGTCAGTTGACTGACATTAAGGCTATGGAGGCAAAAGATTCATTTCAGAAATCGAAAGTTCGTTGGGCTATTGAAGGGGACGAGAACTCGAAATATTTTCACGGGATTATTAATAAAAAAGAGATATCAGTTAGCAACCCGTGGTATTTTTGTTGATGGTAATTGGACTACAGATCCGAATTTAATTAAACAGGCTTTCCTTAATCATTTTGAGGCCAGATTCAAAAGTACTTCTAAAACAGGGCCTAAAATTAATTTTTGTTTCCCAAAAACTCTTTCTCATGAACAGGTTTTGGATCTTGAGAGACGAGTTTCTCGAGATGAGATTCGTCGTGCAGTGTGGGAGTGTGGTGAGAATAAGTCACCGGGGCCGGATGGATTTACATTTGAATTTTTTAGGAGATACCGGGAGCTTGTCGGGGCTGAGTTTTGTGATGCCGTGGAGCACTTTTTTTGTGAATGGGGTGTTTGCTAGGGGTTGTAATTCCTCTTTCATCTCTTTAATTCCAAAGGTGATGGACGCTAAATATGTAAATGATTTTCGGCCTATAAGTCTTATAGGGAGTGTTTATAAAGTTGTATCAAAGATCATGGCGAATAGGTTGGTGTTAGTTATTTCAGGAATTGTGTCAGGCACTCAGTCAGCTTTTGTAGCAGGAAGACAGATTTTGGATGGTCCGTTTATTCTCAATGAAATTCTTCATTGGTGCAATATGAAGAAGAAGAAGGTGATGTTCTTTAAGGTTGATTTTGCTAAGGCGTACGATTCAGTTAAATGGGATTATTTACTTGACGTCTTGGAAGCTTTTGGGTTTGGGCCGACTTGGTGTAAATGGATTCGTGGTTCTTTTTACTTTCATTGCGGTCTTAGACATGGTGATCCTCTTTCACCTTATCTTTTTATTCTTGTGATGGAATCGCTTCATCTTGCTGTTTGCAATGCTATGGAAAATAGGATGTTTCAAGGTATTCGGCTTCACCCAGTACTCTTTCTATTTCACATTTGTTTTATGCGGATGATGCATTATTTGTAGGGGAGTGGTCTGACAAGAACTTAAAGGGGATAATTAATATCCTCAAATGTTTTTTCCTTTCATCGGGGTTGCAAATAAATATTAATAAGAGTCGGGTGATGGGGGTGGGGGTTCCTAGATCCATTGTAGAGGAGATGGCATCGTCTATTGGATGTACTATTATGCAAAATAACTTTAAATACCTTGGGATTAGAGTGGGTGAGAACATGTCTCGTATTAAGGCATGAGATGATGTGGTCACTAAGCTTAGGTCACGTCTTTCCAAGTGGAAGGCGAAAACGTTGTCTATTGGTGGTAGGTTTATAGTTATTAAGGCGGTTCTTGGTGCTTCTCCGTTGTATACTATGTCTATTTTTAAGGTTCCTAGAGGTGTGTTAAAGGTTATGGAATCTATCCGTAGTAACTTATTTTAAGGGGCTGAGCCTGGGGAAAATAACATATTTTGGGTCGCTTGGGACTCAGTTTTAGCTTCGAAAAAGAAAGGGGGATTAGGGGTGTCAAGTTTTTTTGCTCTGAACCGTGCTCTTATTCTGAAATGGGTGTGGAGGTTTGTGTCACAAGACGGTTCGCTGTAGTGTCGTGTGATTCAAGCGTTGCACGGGTCTTCGATAGATAGGAACGCGTCTAATAGGAGGTCGACGTGGAGTTCTATTCTAAAAGAAGTTACAGTTTTAAGGAAAAAGGTTTTGATATTTTTATCTTTTTGTTCTAAACGTATAGGAGATGGGATTTCAACTCGGTTTTGGTTAGATATTTGGAAAGGAGAGAAAACGTTTCAGGAAGCTTATCCTCGTGTCTATGCGCTTGAATCAAATCCTCATATGTCAGTGGCTGAGTTTATGGGTGATCTTATAGGTAGTTCATTTCGTAGGCCTGTTAGAGGTGGTGTTGAGGAACAACAATTTGATAATCTTTCCGTGGTATTGGACTCGGTGTTTTTTTCTGATTCGAGTGATCGGTGGGTGAATATATTGTCAAGTGATGGAAATTTTAAAGTTAAACCTGCAAGGAATGGCATTGATGATTTAGTTCTTCCTTCGAGTCCAGTTGTAGCGAGATGGGTTAGGTATGTGCCCATTAAGATTAATATTTTCGCTTGGAGGGCTAGGCGGAATTGTTTATCGACTCAGGTTAATTTGATTCGTAGAGGTATGATTTTGGAGAATTCACCTTGTCCGGTTTGTCTGTCTAGTGAGGAAGATGTTGTTCATGTTATGTTTCGATGCTCCTTGGTTCAGGTTGTACTTCGGAGTATTTGCAGGTGGTGGGAATTGGATTGGTCTTCGTGGGTTTCTTTTTTGGATTGGGCGTCGTGGTTGTCCTCTATACGGCTATCTGCTGGTCTTAAGAGTATCATGGAAGGTGTTTTTTTATGTCGCTTGGTGGTCCATTTGGGGCTGCATAACTGTTTGATATTTAGCTCCTCCTTGCCTAATAGATCGGTGGTGTTTGATGACATCGTGTCTCTTTCATATTTTTGGTGCAATAATAGATGTAATAGAGTTATTTCATGGGACTTGTGGCTTAAAAACCCTAGCTTGATTTCTTTGTAAGTTTTTCTAGCATCTTTCTAGTTTAATATAATTTGCTGTTCAAAAAAAATTCATATATACTCAAAATGCAACCATTGGATGCATAACGTACAATACTTTTAAAGCATAATTGTGTAAATACGAGATTTCTATATTTAAGGAGAAGAAATATGAAATTGACCCATTTCTAAAAACCATATTCAAACTAAAAACCACATATTAACTCAATTCTATATCCAAATAATAAGTTTTTTGAAAACCTGAATTTCACATACCCCTAAGAAAAAGCCAAGACATTAATATGCAAATCTAAACTAAGGTGTTTAGATCGAGTCCTTATCTAAGTTTGTTTTTGTCTTTGCAAGATCATGATCGAAAGATTGGGTTGAGATTATAAGTTAGTATAGTTTATTTTCATAATATACGTTCGAATCCATGTTTTATTATATATCATATATCGTGAAAATGAAGGCAATATCTTATTTATGAAATGTTTAACATAATAATTTTTTTGTTTTTCATATTCTAGTAAATTTTATATATAAATTTGTAGTTTTTAACTTATAGTTCGAGAAAAGTAAAATCGAATCAAACTAGATTTTAAAATTCTATGATCAAAACGAGGCATCTGTTAAAATATTATCTCGCAAAAATCCTATGCAAAAATGGAAACATTTTTTCTTTGTAGTGTGTAACATCGTAATCGGTACTAGAGCACTTTGAAGATTGAAAAAATCAAAAAGTGCAATTTGTTTGTTGTAGTTGCAAGTTATTACCCGTAGTCGTAGCCATAGCTGCAAGTTGTACATTGGCTATCATATGTAACTGCAAGTTGTAGCAATTTATTTTATCAAGTGTTAGAGCATTGGGTGTCATGGCAATGATGCCCCGTCACTCCTAGGTGGCACCCTCCACTGTTCGCCATAACTCGCCATGGTATCGTCAGAATTCGCCATTTGGAGTTTTCACCACTAAAGTGAGGAACAAAAAAACAAAAAAAAATCTGCCACTCTCCTTTCGACCGTTGCACAACGGCTCCATCCTTTTTTTCAATTTTTTACCCCCATTCTAATATAAATACACTATATTAACCCACATTTATACACATAAACTTCTCAAGTAATCTTTTTACACTCCAAAAAAATTGTCTCAAAATCCAAATGAAAGGTATTATACCAATCTCCTTAACACCCAACCGCCACAATATTCGCCTTCTTCTAATCCCACTACTCCGTCGGATCTTCGCAATAATATCCGACTAACTTATCTCAATTTTCACCCGACCAAAATTACCAATTTGGCCATCAAAATTAACAACCACAACCAGATTTCAAAATTTTTAAAATCCGAGAAACAACGCATCACAATTCTTTTCATCACAACCGTCTCACCAAAACTACTTTCCATCACAACCCTTTCCTCCGCAACAACAACCATTTGCTACACTATCACAAGGTCAATTCAAAGTACCACCATCTCGAGAAGAAATACGCAAAGGAAAATGTCGCTCGAAACAATCCAAATAAAAAAAGAAAGCCGCGATTAATTTGGATGACGATGACGATGAGGTCGAGGTCGAGGTTCCACATATTATTACCCGTTGGTCAACCGTTAAAGAAACGTTACTAACGAGGACTTGGATCGACGTGTCACAAAATGTTGACATCAGAAATCACCAATCCGAGGAAGCATTTTGGAACCAAATTATGGAAGAATTTAACCGTCTTACAACTGGGGGTACCAGACGAAGGATATGGCTACCGGAAAATGGCGACTTAACGGAGATTGCCAAAATTCAATGGTGGCTACAAGCATTTGCAACGTAAGAGCGGTGTAAATGAGGGTGATCACATCGAGAATGCAAAGAAGACGTACGCTCAACGTGGCGATGGGAAAAAGTTTAATTACGTCAATTGTTGGAATATTTTAAAATATTATCCAAAATGGGACGCGGCCGAACCAATTGACTTAGAAACTCTTGAAGAACTATTCAACCCAGATCTACGACCTCGTCCTGCCGGAAAGCCTCGTCCGCCAAAGAAAATAAAATCTGAAACCTCTGCGAGCACCGGTGGAAGTAACGCAGGGTCTGCGGCGTCGGACATCTTTCTTGAAGATTACCGCCAAAAATGTCTAGCTGCAAATCTACTTATTTGGCGAAGAAAGATAGGGAAGTGACGATGAGGGAGTGTAGAAAGATGGAGTTCCGACAACACACTGCCACACAAAGCCGCGTTCATCCAAAATAAACAAGAAGACATAATGAAGCGATATCCAAATGCTTAGAACGGGCCAAAAAATAGATGTTATTTCGTAATTCTTTTTTGTATTTTTTTGTATTTTTTTCGTATTTTTTTTAGTTTATGTATTTTTTATTGTATTGTAGTTTTTAAATTTATGAAATGAATTTATTTTGTTTAAATATAATAGAAAAAATAAAATGGGTTGTGGTGGGACTCAAATGAGGAGGGGGATTTGTTGTGATAAGGAGAATTTTGGAAGTGTGAGTGAAGTGACGTGACATCTGGTTATAACGAAGTTTTTGTTGTCCATGACATTTAGAGCTCTTATGACTTATTAAAAGTAAATCAAGTACTCCTTCCGTCCCATATTAATATTCCAGTGTTGATTTTTTCGGTCTTAATTTTGCAACTTTAACTTTAAATGTTTTTGTTTGTGAAACATGATAATTGATGCAAAACATATAAATGGATTAAGTTTTAAATTTATTTTTATTAGTATAATTTTCATCAACTATCATATAATATAAACAAAAATATTTAGTGTCAAAGTTACAAAATTAAGGCCGAAAAAATAAACAGTGGACTATTAGTACGAGACGGAGGGAGTATAAAACTATATTAGTTAAGAGTTTCTTCGATTAGCATCTTACTAGCAGTAAAAAAATTTCAAAAGTTAATATCTTTTTGCAAAATAAGCATATCCTAAAAGTCTAAAACATAAAACCTAGACGTTAAATGTGAACGAGCTGAGCTATAGTTGGCGAAAGTGACGGGTTTGGACAAGACGTGTTAGGGTCACAATTCAATTTAAAGTTTTAAAGGTTTCCCAAATACACTCGCAAAAGCGTAAGTTAAAGTTGTATTTAATTTTCGAAGATTATGATTTAAAGTATGCCATATTATGAAACTTTCAAACAAGTACAAAAGTTTCAAATTTACTTTTTCATACCAACTCCTAGCAACTTGAGTTGACTTTTAATCTTATCAGATCATATCATATTTACCCGACACAACAAAACACTCACAGGAACATTCAACCGCAGATTAATCTTCATCCATGCTCATGTTCTACTACTTCAACTAGTAAAAAAATGGATAACAACAAGAAATCAATATCAACACTTCATAGGTCAATAGCACGTTCATGGGACCGGGCCAGACTCCAGGACCTATGACTTTGGTATCAAACTTTTTTTCGGATAATGATAGAGGACTCGATACTCGTACTTTTTCTCAGCTTCTAGCTGGATTAAGTCCGGCTACCTTGCTTGAATCACCAGCTCAGGTATAGTACTTGATAACTTGAACAGCCTTATATAGCCTCATAGAATAAGTAGAAGATAGCTAGTTACTAGTTAGGCACTAGGGGTTTTGTATAAAATGTGTAAGTGCTTATTTTTAAGTAAGGAAACTTCTAAAATTGAGCTTATCTGTTGCATGCTTATACTTTAAGGAAGATTACATTTAAATAGGTAATGTCCATAGCCAATAATCAGAAAATCACATTCAAAACGTGGTCCAAAACTCTCCTTAAACGATCATATTATAGGTCCGCTAGAGGTGACTCACTCTTTTTCTTGTCGATAGGACTCAATGTTCCACCGGCAAGCACTTGCTCATGTTACAGCACAGGCTGCACGACTGCAGCCTATACCGACCATAGACCACCACGTTCCACCACCAATTCCAGAGCACAATGTCACAATGATGGCACCTGAGTTATATGAATCCAGTAGCCACTCCCATCCACCCTTAGTAGCGGCTGAAAAGCCAGCTGAGGACGGATACAATTGGAGAAAATACGGGCAAAAGCCAGTGAAGGGAAGTGAATACACTCGAAGTTATTACAAATGCACACATCAAAGTTGTCCTGTTAAGAAAAAGGTTGAGCGGGGTGTAGATGGTCTGGTAACCGAGATTATCTACAAAGGGAAGCATAACCATCAACCACCTAGAACTGTTGGAAACTTTAATGATACTCAACCCTTCAACGATCAAACTAGTTGTTTTAACTCTTCGTGGGAAAATTCAACAGGAAAAAAGGATCAAGAATCTTCCCATGAAATGTCGGGATCATGGGACAACGATGATGTTGCCAAACATCAAGCAAAAAGGAGGTATATCGTGTATATATATGTTTTGAAGTTACTAACTCTTTTGTTATAGTAGATTAAGAATGTATAGTTGATATAATGTTAAGTTGACATTATTAGGCATGTATGGTATAGAAACATAGAGGCCAAGGGGTTTGATCCAGTTACATCCCACGGAACACTTTAAAATTCTCGCATCGTTGTTCAAGCAACCAGCAAAGTTGATGTTTTAGATGACGGCTATAAATGGCGCAAATACGGGCAAAAAGTAGTTAGAGGAAATTCTAATCCAAGGCATGATTTTTTCCCTTCTATCAACTATCGTTATTATTTGCCTTATTTTGGTATGCATTCTCGTTGAAGATCCGGAATAATTCATGCAAAAATTTGAATGTCACGATGCTTTTACAGGGGTTATTACAAGTGCACGTTCAAGGGTTGCAATGTTCGAAAACATGTTGAGAGACCTTCAAGCGACCCAAAAGCCGTTATAACCACATATGAAGGTAAACACAACCATCAGGCGCTGGTGTCAAACGACAGTACC
Source organism: Glebionis coronaria (assembly GCA_025667525.1). Lineage (NCBI taxonomy): Eukaryota > Viridiplantae > Streptophyta > Magnoliopsida > Asterales > Asteraceae > Glebionis > Glebionis coronaria. The sequence continues at coordinate 581,125,672 of CM046879.1, forward strand.
ACCTCTCAACTAAAGCCTAATAATCCTATTGGTCTTTTACGATTAAAAGAGGAGCAATGATAATATATTGGTTTAATCTGCAAAAGATGCATTATTATTTGTGGTTAATCTGGTGATTTTATCAAATAAGGAAGTCTTTTTAGTGATTAGACTTGGGATTAGTAACCGAAATTATTAGTACTATGTAATGAAGAGTGAATAATTTCGTTGTTCAATCAAATATTGAAGATCACCTTCTGGAAACTAAAAATGAAAGGGCTAATGTTTGTTTTGCTCAAGCAGATTTATAGATAACTTCTTGACAAGAGATCGAATTATGAGTGATTTTGAAGTGATAATCTATGCGGTACCGAATAGTATGTAAACATGTGTGAATTGTGAAATTGAACCTAGTCATGTATAAGGGATAGATGATGATTTGAGAATATATAGCATCAGAGTGAATCTTCACTTGGTCCTCACCATCACTTATCATTTTCATATCTTTTCACACTTTAAGCAATATAGAACATTAGCCGGCCTCCTAATCGAGACACAATATCAACCATATTCAAGCTTCTGATGCATCATACTATCATTTTTTTCATCGATAGCACACTTGACACATCTCTCCATTCTTTCTTATAAGTACCCGTGACGATGCATGTTTTATTCATCAAACACATCAAGTAACTACAATTGAACGAAAAGGTCAAGTGTCCCTTAGAGATCCTCCGAACACTTCATTGGGCTATTGTTTACTCTAGAATTCCCTACTGAAGTGTTTGGGGAACTCCAAGTCGCACTTGACACTAGCAAAATAAGCTAATACAAATGTAGGGAAACGTCAAGTGTCCCTTAGAGATCCTCCGAACACTTCACTAGGATATGGTTTTTACTAGACTGTCCTACTGAAGTGTTTGGGGGAACTCCGAGTAGCACTTGGCACTCGACACTAGCTTGCAGAATAAACGTATACAAATGAAGAGAAACGTCAAGTGTTCCTCAGAGATCCTCCGAACACTTCATTAAGAATCTAGGATATTATTTTGTCCAGAATTTCCTACTGAAGTGTTTGGGGGAACTCCAAGTGGCACTTGACTCTTAAAAACTAGAAGTAGTTTGCGATTTGCTTTTGATACATCCTAAATGTCCCTCTAAGTAAATTAATATATATGCAAAGCTATTGTTGGAATGCAAACTTTAGTCTTCATAAAAATTTGAATTCAGAAACATATATGTATTATATGTGCATGATGTTCTAATGGAAGAATAAAAAGAGGAACAGACATTTTGGCGCCCAATGGACCGGTTCCACAATATGGAAGAGATAAAACTGGTAACATAACCAATAAACGAAACATATACGTGAGTTGCCCCTCATCATACACTGCCATCGCGGGGACATGATCGTTGCTCTTATAAGCAAAGACCAATTATTGTCTACTCATAATTTTCCATTTACAATATTAACTCTAGAAGAATGTCACTTTTTGCTGAGTACGTTCAGTTTTTGTGAAAACCTATTTGTTTGTTCATTTTGTGGAATTACTCTTAGGTTGATGGGTGCACACAGCAACCTGGACAGTACTAGTGGCATCGACCTTCACTCGACCCTGTCCAATCTATAATGAGGTTGTAGTATCCGCTTAACATTTATCTGCAGAATACTCTATTGCTCAGAATTTATGGATATGGATCTCGAATTGGTCGGAGTTGCTGATCACCAGATTGCTAAACTTTTGTAATATCCATTTGTGATTCTTTTGCTTAACTAGGCTGTTGCGAAGCGCTAAAAATAGTAGATGTCGCTATGGTTTTCATATATATATATATATATATATATATATATATATATATATATATATATATATATATATATATATATATATATATATATATATATATATATATATATATATATATATATATATATATATATATATATATATATATATATATATATATATATATATATAGGGTGAGGTTATTTTCAGAACCAAATAAATGTACAGAACTGCGAGAACCACCTTTTTACTCTTAAAATGCACATGTATATTCATCGTGTTAGTTCATTAGGTAGAAATACATGTATTTTTATTATCATAGGTTACTAGGAACATGTATCCTAGGACCATACACATGTATTTGTTTTGTATGTATTATAACTATTTTTTTGCTGGATAATTTGAAAACACATGTGCACTATTCATATTGTTCATCATAATCCGATCTATAACTAATAAAACAATTATTAAATATTAATTTAAACATAATAATGAAAATACATATGCATTGTTAAGAGTATAAAGGTGGTTATCGCAGTTCTGTACATTTATTTGGTTCTGAAAATAACCTTACACTATATATATATATATATATATATATATATATATATATATATATATATATATATATATATATATATATATATATATATATATATATATATATATATATATATATATATATATATATATATATATATATATATATATATATATATATATATATATATATATATATATATATATAGAGAGAGAGAGAGAGAGAGAGAGTTAGGATTAAATGAGAAGAATAGTTATAATAAGAAGAGTAAGAAGTAATATTAGCCAATCATTTTAAAAATGATTCTAAGGGTATATTTGTCCTTTTGTAATTATAAAAACCTGGTTGTATCCCTATAATGGTGGTGAATTTATTTTCCTCAATTTACTAATATGATATTCGTCATATCGAAACCCCATTATCAGAACTTCAATTTTTCGTTAAATGCTTTATACAAACAATCGATAAACATATTTTAATAGTAGACATGCCTAGTTTACATTGATTATAGCGAGAGACATCAGTTATATGCTTGAGATTTCATTGATGCACCTACCTACACACTATTAAGAAATGATTATATGACGATGAACCATGATATTAGTTACGATGCACATGCATCACCGTAAAACGCATCTATATAGTGAGATGCATCATCAATCATGACAAGGTTTACATCGACTACAACGAGATGCATCACTTATATGCTTGACATTTCTTTGACGCACCTATAAATTATGATACACGCCGTTAATGAAGATGAGCCATAACATTACTTACGATGTAGATTCATCAACTTAACACATCTATATAATGAGATGCATCAATCACAACTAGGTTTGCATCGATTACAACTTAACGAGACGCATCAGTAACTATGATGTTTAGATGTACAAAAATTATTAATGCATCTATGTTTTATTACATCTTGTCAAATTGTTTTACATATTTTTTATTTCTTTTAATAGAGTCTTACATACTGCATCTTTTCAATAGATGATCGGATGCATTGATGCATACATGCATTGCGTCTCCTGATATGATTTGGTATAGAAAAAGATACATGATGATAAAGATGCATGCATGCTTTCGAATTAAAAATACACTACGTTTAGATATTAAAATAGAGTAGAGATATTTACAGATTTGCCATTTTTCTATCGAATTATGAGTGATAATCTATGCGGTATCAAATAGTGTGTGAATTGTGAAATCGAACCTAGTCGTGTATAAGGGATAGATGAAGATGAGAATATAGCATCAGAGTGAATCTTTACCTGGTCCTCAAGCATTCTCATATCTTTTTACCCTTTAAGCAAACGAGAACATTAGCCTCCTAACCGAGACACAATTCCAACCATGTTCAAGCTTTTGATACATCATATCTATGTTCATCCATCACACACTTCCCTCTATTCTTTCTTATAAGTCCCTGTAACGATGCCTATTTTATTCATCAAATTCATCAAGTAACTACAACTGAATGAAAACGTCAAGTGTCCCTTATAGATCCTCTAAACACTTCATTGGGCTATTTTTTTATCTAGAAATTCCTACTGAAGTGTTTGGGGGAACTCCAAGTGGTACTCGACACTAGAAAAACACACTAATACAAATGAAGGAAAACGTCAAGTGTCCTTAAAGATCCTCCGAACACTTCACTGGGATATAGTTTCAACAGGAATGTCCTACTGAAGTGTTTGGGGGAACTCCGAGTGGCACTTGGCACTCAACACTAAAAAAACTAACGGATACAAGTGAAGGGAAACGTCAAGTGTCCCTCAGAGATCTTTCGAACACTTCATTAAGAATTTAGGATATTATCTAAAATTTACTACTGAAGTGTTTGGGGGAACTCCAAGTGGCACTTGACACTTGAAAACTATAATTCGTTTGTGATTTGCTTTTGGTACATCGTAAGTATCCTCTAAGTAAATGAATATGCAAAGTTATGTATGGGTTGCAAGCTTTAGTCTGCATAAAAACTTTAGCTCAGAACATGCATCATCTGTTTTCCTTTATGCGTTTCATCTGGCAAAAACTGAAAAACCTTTATGAAACAGAAGATATTATTATCGTCAATTCCTACATGTTTATTTTCAGATCGACATTATAGGATTTAGTCTTGTTTCTTAATAGCTTTGCGAGATCAACATAATATGAATGCGATGAGATTCTAAACATGACTAGGATTTGATCCATACTGTGTGCATGATGATCTCAGATGAAACTATTCACAGTTCTGTACTTTGTCCAATCATGTATGTATCATAGTGTTTTTTGGACATTTTTTACACCAAGAAACATGAGCCATTCGTAACGAAAAACCAAGAATTATGGTTTATAAATAGTGAGTCACTCGAAACATGAGCCATTCATAATTACTTTTTCATACCAACTCCTAGAAACTTGAGTTGACTTTTTGGTATCATTTCATATATCATATTTACCTGACACAACAAAACACTCGCATGAACATTCAACCGCAGGTTAATCTTCATCCATGTTCATGTTTCTACTTCAACAAGTAAAAAGATCAATATAACACGTTCATGGGACCGGGCCAGACTCCAGGACCTATGACTTTGGTATCAAACTTTTTTTCAGATCATGATAGAGGACTAGATACTTGTACTTTTTCTCATCTTTTGGCTGGATTAAGTCCGGTACCTTGCTTGAATCACCAGCTCATGTTACAGTACAGGCTGCATGACTGCAACCTATACCGACCACAGACCACCATGTTCCACCATCAATGCCATAGCACAATGTCACGATGATGGCTCCCGAGTTATATGAATCCAGTAGCCACTCCCATCCACCCTTAGTAGTGGTTGAAAAGCCAGCTGAGGACGGATATATTTGGAGAAAATATGGGCAAAAGCCAGTGAAGGGAAGTGAATACACTCGAAGTTATTACAAATGCACAACTCAAAGTTGTCCTGCTAAGAAAAAGGTTGAGCGGGATGTTGATGGTCAAGGACAGATTATCTACAAAGGGAAGCATAACCATCAACCACCTCTAACTGTTGGAAACTTTATTGACACTGAACCCTTCAACGATCAAACTAGTTATTTTAACTCTTCAGAGAAAATTCACCGGTAAAAAAGGATCAAGAATCTTCCCATAAAATGTCGGGATCATTGGACAACGATAATGTTGCCAAACATCAAGCAAAAAGGAGGTACTTTTATCTTATATATGTTTTAAAGTTACCAACTCTTTTGTTACGGTAGAATAAGAATGTATATGTTAAATTTTAGGACCTAATCTGTTAACCCATTCTAACTAGAGGGTAAGTTTGATGTTTCAATTCTAACCCTATGGACTTGCAGTGGAAGCACGTGTTGAAGACTACAGACTTATGTTGCCATTTCTTCAAAGTTTCTTCAAGCCCATGATCCAGCCCAAGCTCATGAGTGCCAAATTTGATTAGGGTTATAAGCCTAGCCACACACACACTTGTGTTATCTGAGATTTTTTCATCTGTTACTCTCTCCCTAGCATTGTTCTTTGATAAAATGTAAACCTTAAGTTTGGTTGTTTTTAATCTTGTATAAACTATTATCAATATAGATAATAGCTCTACACCTGATTAGTAGAGTATAAGTTTTATTGTTTAAATCTTGTTTGTGTAGTCCGATCTTCTGATTTAAAGTGTTTAATATAGTGTGTGTTATTAAATCATGTTCTCTACATGGTATCATAGCCTGAAATCATCAAAAGTATTTTGATTAAAAGTTTAAGGGTTTGAAATTTTTTAGGGGTTTTTCAAATCAAGTATACTTTTGGTTAGATCTACTATTGAGATAGTTAGATCGAAAAGATTTTGGCCTTTTACCTTATTTGAAAAATTAGGGTTTACATTTTCATTGGGTATCTTGGTGTTTGGTCAACCGGGGTTTTGTTTCTACCACTTTTATGGGTAGATCTAGTATTTTTGGAGGTTGACCTAATTTTGAGAAATTAGGGTTTGTTCTTTCTATCCGATTGGTGGTTCTGTTGCCTCCTAGACTAAATGAATATAGCAGAAACAGTTTGATTAATTGTACTTTGCGTGCACTATAACACCTGTCACTCTCTCTCCTTATTTATATCGTTTGATTGTGATTGTTTGTTATCTTTGTTATTTATATTTGTGTCCTTTTGTGTTATTATCTAGACCCTTAGTCTTTTGTCTTGCTCTTGACCTGCCACCTTGAGTGGTTTGGAAGCCTGAGAACTTTATTGATATTGACTGAGTTGCTTTGTTTGCTTGTTTGTCATTATGTCTCACCAAGGTGGACCTGAGATTGAGGATAATCCCTCTAATGTTATTATTTTGATCATCAAGCTTGATGTTAGTGACAGATAAACTTGGTAAATCTGTATTGTGTCTTGTGACATCAGAATACAAGAGGTATAAATAATATACATAATTACACATAAAGCCCTTCTATAATACTAATATATGTATGTAAATATACAAACTATCTAATAGTCCCCCTCAAGCTAAGCCCGGGATCCGAGCTGTAGCTTGTCCCATAGAAGCTTGAATCGATATGAGGGTAGAGGCTTGGTAAAGACATCAGCAATCTGGTCATGTGTGGAGATAAATTGAACACACAATCTTCTTTGAGCAACCTTTTCTCGCACAAAATAAAAATCAACTTAAACAAGCTTTGTGCGAGCGCGAAAGACTGGATTTACTGATAAGTATGTAGCTCCTAGATTATCACACCATAAGACTGGAGCAGACCTAACTGGTATATCAAGTTTACGCAGAAGTGCTTCAAGCCAAATTAATTCAGCAACTGTATCGGCTAATGCTTTGTATTCAGATTCAGTTGACGACCTAGATACCGTCCGTTGTTTCCGAGCTGACCAAGAGACAAGATTAGATCCAAGATAGATGGCAAAACCCCTTATGGATCGACGGTCATCCGGACAACCTGCCCAGTCTGCATCAGAGTACGCAGTGAGAGGTCGATAGTGAACATCTGTATAAGCATGTAACGTGGAGCCAGAAGATCGTTGAAAACGAAGACCATGGCCTGAACTACCCTGAAGATATCAGAGGATGCGTTTAACACCAGTCCAGTGATTTTGTGTAGGCGAATGCATAAATTGACAGACTTTGTTAACTACAAAGGCAATGTCCGGCCGTGTCAGCGTGAGATATTGTAGGGACCCAACTATCTGACAATACTTTATCGGGTTTTCAAAGGGTGGACTGTCACCAAGAGCCAAATTAGCTGAGGTGGAGCACGAAGATGAAACAGGCTTGCATGTAGAGAGACCTGCTTTGGTTAAAAGCTCCAAGATGTACTTTTTTGAGAAAATAATAAATTAGGCCCATTAGATGTAACTTTAATTCCCAAGAAATAAGATAGATTTCCCATATCTTGAATAGCAAAGGTGGTACTCAGTTGGTGAACAACTCTGTCAATGGCAGCCAGACTGTTACCGGTTAAAATAATATCATCAACATACACGAGCATGTATAAAAGAGTACCTGCTTGGGAGTAAATAAAAAGAAAAGGATCAGTATTTGACCCTTTAAAGCCAAGATGCTGAAGAGCCCAGATAATCGTTGAAACCATGCTCGGGGTGCCTGTTTTAGACCATATAGAGATTTGTGCAACAAGCATAAATGGTCCGGCTTGGCAGCATCAATAAATCCAGGTTGTTGTTTTAAATATACTCTCTCATTCAAATCACCATTTAAAACGCATTCTGAATATCCAGTTGTCAAAGAGACCATCCACGGGTAACGACTAAGGAAAGAACTATGCGAATTGTGGTGACCTTGACAACGGGACTGAAGGTTTCATGATAGTCAATACCAGCCTCTTGATTGCAACCTTTGGCAAAGAGACGAGCTTTGTACCATGTAACGGCTCCATGTTGATCCCGTTTGATCTTGTAAACCCACTTGCAAGCAACTACATTAGCATTCAACACTGGTGGAACCAAAGTCCATGTACCATTTTTCACAAGTGCATTGTATTCATTAGCCATGGCATCACGCCATTGAGGATATTTATGTGCAACGTTGAAGGTGGTGGGTTCAATTAGGGTATGGTCAGTGGTGGCAACAAAGGCAGATGGTTGGTAAGGTTTTATTTTAGGGGGATTTTGTCTAAGGATGGCAGGACGGGTGCGGTTAGGAAGAGTAGTGGATGGTTGAGTGGGTTGAGTGAGGTGTGTTTGTATGGTTGTAGATTGTTTGGACGTCACTGATAGGTTTGAACGGAAGGTGTAAGGGCTGTTTGAGGAATGTTTTTAGTGATAGGTGGTATCGGTTGTGGTTGTGGGGCTGGATCATCAGGGATGTTTATGGAATTTGGTGTGATAGATGAGTCAAAAGAATCGGGAAAATTTGGAGGTATGGGAAATTAGGATACGTAAGGATCAGGTTTTATGGAAGAAGTTGAGATAGGTGGTGATTGAGAGAATGGAAAAAAATGTAAATCAAAACGGACATGTCTTGCAACATAGAGACGATTTGTGTGGGAATCTAGACAACGGTAACCCTGGTGAGAAGAACTATACCCCAGGAAGACGCACGGTGTTGAACGAAAATCCATTTTGTGTTTGTTGTAAGGAAGTAAATGAGGATAACATTGACATCCAAACACACGTAAAAAGGAAAGATCGGGTCATCGTTTGAAAATGTGTGCAAACAGAGAGATTTTTGAAGCAACGCGAGAGGGAATGCGATTTATGAGATACATGGCTGTGTCGAAGGTAAAGTTCCAAAAACGTTGAGGGACACCCGATTGAGCAAGAAGAGTAAGCCCAGTTTCAACAACATGTCTGTGACGTCTCTCAACAAAACCATTTTGTTCACTAGTGTGAGGACAAGATAAGCGATGAATTATACCAAGTGAGGTAAAATAGGGAGAAAGGGGTCGAAATTCACCGCCCCAATCTGTTTGAACATATTTTAATTTTGTGTTAAATTGTCGTTCAACCATAGTATGAAATTGTTGGAAAACAGTGCAAACATCGGATTTATGTTTTAACGGATAAAACCACATGTAGCGAGTAAAATGATCAACACAGAGTAAAAAATAACTATCACCATTTAATGATTTTACTGGTGCAGGACCCCAAACATCACAAAATTAAATCCAAAACATTATTACTCTAAAAAGTTGATGATAACAAATGAAGTTTTGAGGATTTCCCCATGTGACAAGAAGTACAAGAGAAATTCTAACTTTTATTACTCACAGGAAGTGAAAATTTGGAAATCATGGTCTTCAAAAGATCTGGATGTGGGTGCCCAAGTCTTTGATGCCATGTATCAGCAGAAGCACGAACGACAGAAAAAGTAACTTTATTAAGAGAACGAAGCACCAGAAGATGAATGGAGTAGAGCCCATTGTTACTTAGACCCGTGAGGAGGGTAGTGCGGGTAAATTGTCATTTACAGTAAAAAAAGTTGAGTGAAATTCAAAGAAAATGTCATTATCAAGACAAAACTTTTGAACAGAAAGAAGGTTTTGTTTAATTTGTGGAACATGAAGTATGCCGGATACGGAAACTATTTTTGTGGGGGAATGAATTTTGGTTGAACCAATATGTAAAATAGGTAAACCCTCACCGTTTCCAACATGAAGAGAATCCTCACTATAATAGGGTGTAGAGTAATCAAGGTTGTGAAGGTCTGATGTAACGTGACTATTGGAGCCAGTATCGGTGAGCTATGCAGTTGATGCTTGTGAGCGGAAATCAGCATGGTTGGCTGTTGGTTGCGGTAACCTCAATGTAGTCAGATCACGATTGGGGCATTGAGATGGTATATGCCCAATTCCACACCTTTTACAAGTACCATGAACCAAGTTTTGATTCGTTGACCAATTAAATGGACCACGATTACCACCACCATTGTTTTTGTTGTAATAGCGAGAGTTTCCACGTCCCCCACGACCTCTATTTGAAGAACCACGACCGCAACCACGGGAATCATACATGGCTTGCGGCTGCGAAGATGGTTGTGGAGCGGGGAGTCCTAGTTGAGATAGAAGCGCTTGAAGAGCCGTAACAGTGTTATTAGGTGGTATAAAAGAGGTACTAGGTAGGGATGGTTTAGTGGTGGTAGCCGTGAACACCTGAGGAGAAACTGGATCAGGTTTCTTAACCATATAATCATGATTTGAGATAAGACCATTTAATTCAGAAAAAGGAGTAGGAAATTGATGGCCTAATATAGTGGACTTCAATGTATTGTACTCATTACGAAGGCCACCCAATACATGCATAACCAGATCCTTTTCTTATATCGGTTCTCTGATGTTTTCCAAGGCATCAACATACTCTTGTGCTCTTGTGAGATATGATGTGTTAGTTTCATCATCTTTCATTTGGATTCTGAGAAGTTGTTGTTTTAGTGTGTTCTCACGAGAGGCAGTGTTAGGAGAAAAAGCAAGCTCCAACGCCAACCATAATTCACGAGAAATGGTGCCCTGAACATGTTGGAAAGCACCTTTAGAAATTGTTGAAAGAAGCAACATACGCACATGGGCATCATTGGAGACCCATGTTTCATAATTAGGGTTTGGTTGGGTTGTGGGAGGAATTTCTTTGCTGGCAGAAGGAGTTGTAATGGTTGAATCAGGACACGGGATGGTTCCATCTACATAACCAAAAAGTTTATTAGTTACTAGAAAAGGTTGAATCATGGTTTTCCAATAACCATAGTTAGTGGAATAGAGAGTGAAACCAAACTTGTGTGAGTTGTGATTGGTCTTTTCAGTCATAGTGAAGGAGGGAAGCAGTGCCATGGATTTGTATTTTCTGGAGATCTGATCAAAAGATTGATTTGTATTTGCTGGAGATCTGATCAAAAGAGAGAAAAAAACAAAAAGGTGTGGCGGCTGATTTAGGGTTACAAAGCCAGGCTCTGATACCAAGATAAACTTGGTAAATCTGTATTGTGTCTTGTGACATCAGAATACAAGGGGTATAAATAATATACATAATTACACATAAAGCCATTCTATAATACAAATATATGTATGTAAATATATAAACTATCTAATAGTGACCCTTTGCACTTACACCAAAATGACTCTGCCACTTTGATTGTTGTTTCTATTAAATTAAAAGGAACTAAAAACTACCAAGTGTGGGCTAATGCTATCTTACTTGCTCTAGAGGGTAAAAATAAAACTGGGTTTATTGATGGTAGTTGTAAAAAGTCTGTTTTGAATGCTGTTTTAGGAAGACAATGGGATAGAGTTAATGTTGTTGTACTTGGATGGTTTTTGAACTCTATCTCTAAAGAGTTATTTCTTGGTCAATTTTTCTCAAAAAGGCTAAACGTGTCTGGAAAGAATTAATAGAAACTTATCATAAGGTTGATGGTTATGTGATTTTTTATTTGCACAACAAGATTAATACCTTAATATGTAACACTTGCTTAGATAAAGAGAGAAGGTATCACGTTATGGTGTTATATCATAAACATAATAAAATAAATTCCAAAACATTATTTAATTATTAAACCAAAATAACCTAATAGTAACCTTTACCAAAACAAAATCCCAAAAACAACGGGGATATTTGTTTTAGCTTAATTATTAAGCTAAATAGGCTGATAACTTTTCCATTTACCCCCTTTACAAAAAAACGCTATATAAGCTGAAACAAACAATAAGCTGTTCACAATCAATAAAGGGATGTTTGTTTTAGATTAAATAGCGTATGCTTATTTTGGCTTATATAACGTAAGACATAATTTTGTGGCTTATTTAGAGACTTGTGGGCTTATATAAGCTCATAAGTCTCCAAATAACATAGAAAATTTAGGGTTTATGAAATACAAGTCGAAATATGGCTTATTTTCGGCTTATATAACATAAGCATTAATTCTGTAGCTTATTTGGAGAATTAGTGGCTTATATAAGTCTATTATGACATAATAAACTTATATAAGCCCACAAGTCTCCAAATAAGACACAAAATTGGAGCTTATGTTATATAAGCTAAAATGGGCTTATGTTATATAAGCCAAACCAAACACCCCCTAGGCTACAACAAATTTCTGGGATAGCTTATTCTAAAAGTGCTTAAAAATAAGCAAATCTCAGACCTTGTGATGAGATTGAATGTGAGCAGTGATAATGGTTTTCTTAGACCGAACAATCCCACAATATGCGCATGTGTATCGTCTTATGTCTCCAACTATTTTCGTTTTGCTCTCGTTTATATCTTGTACGTTCATTTTGAGATGAAAAGAAGATGTTAATGCTGGAAAGATTGAGTCTGGAAGTGTGTTGTACTTAATTCTAGGGTTTTATTCAACTGAGTTGACTCACTTCATGGGCTGGATTTTAAGCCTGGTTATTTCTTTAGGCTAAGTGAAGTGGGTCTAATCTTGGACTGAGTGTTATCCATTTGGTTGGCGGCTTGTTCAGTTTATACAAGTTCGATTATTTCGGTTAATTTTTTTGGTTAAACAAAATCAAATAAACTTAATTAAATAATTTTAATTATTTACTTATCTAATTATGATAATAGTTAGCACCAAAAAAATTTCAAGTTTTTAATAAATGATATTATTATTTCCTCCGTCACAAAATTATTGTACCCTATTGATTTTTTTAATCTTTTTCTATCAACTTAGTCTTAATATTTATGTTTGTGTTATAATAGTAGATGCAAATTATAACAATGAAAAATACGTTTAACAACCAATCAATTCATAAATTTTGCATTAAATAGTATACAACACAAACAAAATTATTCAAAGTCAAATCAGACACATGGAGTATCTCAGAGTTTTTTTATATATAAAATATATAAGCATATATTTATGTGAATTTGCTTTGGTTTGGTTTTTATTTTTTTAAGGATTGCTTCATATATCATTCTATTTTGATACTTAATTTCATATATACTCGAAATGCAACTATTGGATGCATAATCTACAATACTTTTAAAGGATAATTGTGTAAATACAAAATTTATATATTTAAGGAGAAGAAATATGAAATTGACCCGGTTCTAAAAATCATATTCAAACTAAAAACCGCTTACTTAACTCTATTCTATATCAAAATAATAGGGTTTTTGGAAACATGAATTTCACACACTCCTAAGAAAAATCCAAGACATTAATATGCATGTCTGAACTAAGGTGTTTAGATTGAGTCCTTATCTAAGTTTGTTTTTGTCTTTGCAAGATCGTGATCGAAAGATTGAGTTGAGATTATAAGATAGTATATTTCATTTTCTTAATATACGTTTGAATCCACATTTTATTATATATCATATGGTGAAAATGAAGGTCAATATCTTATTTATGAAATGTTTAACATAATATTTTTTTGTTTTTCATATTCTACTAAATTTTATATATAGATTTGTAGTTTTTAACTTATAATTCGAGAAAAGTAAAATCGAATCAATTTTTTTTTAAAATTCTATGATCAAAACCAAGAATCTATTAAAATCTTATCTTGCAAAAATCTTATGCAAAAATTGAAACATTTTTGTTTGTAGTGTGTAACATCGTAATCGGTACTACAGCACTTTGGAGACTGAAAAAACCAAAAAAAGTGCAACTTGTTTGTTGTAGTTGCAAGTTATTACCCGTAGTCGTAGCCATAATTGCAAGTTCTACATTAGTTATCATATGTAACTGCAAGTTGTAGCAATTTATTTTATCAAATGTTAGAGCACTCGGTGTCATGGCAATGGTGCCTCGCCACTCCTAAGGTGGCACCTCGCCACTTTTCGCCACAACTCGCCATGGTACCGTCACAGCTCGCCACTTGGAGTTTTCACCACTAAAGTGAGGAACAAAAAGACTGAAAAAACCATGCCACTCCCCTTTCGACCGTTGTGTTGGGGTTTACTTCGTTCCAACAGGGTGAAGATAATCAATAGCCTAACTACGTACCAATGAATGGTTATCGGATATCTCTTGAAGTCGTGTAATCACTTTCCAAAGAAGATTATTCGACCCTATGCCTGGGTTAACACGAATAAACCAAGAGTTAGTTCTTGTTTTAGGCACAAATCAAGAACTCTATGCGTGTAAGTGTTTCTTGTTTCTGTCTATTTCATCATGCAAATATGATCACTATTTATCGTGATCCTAGTCCTAGAAGGATGTAACTCATAGTCAATGGTATTTAAGAGCATTAATCAGCCAATTAAGCTCATAATTACCTACATGAAAGCATAGTGGTTACATGACCATAAACATGGTCATCAAGTCAATATTCAACCCTCATTGATTGGTCAAAGAGGTTACCAAGACTTTGTGCATCACCAGGAGCAACGTCCTAACCAGGAGAAACTTCCTAACCAGGAGAAACTTCCTAACCAGGAGCAGCTTCCTCCTGATGAACTTTCAACCACTATATTGAGTCCAGGGAGGTCAGGGACATAATGGGTGTACACTCCGTACCTCCAAACCCATTTACAAGTATGACTCGATCCCACAATTGCACTAAATTTCCAACAATCCTTCCCAATTTAGTACAATTCCTTTTTGCATGAAAATCAACTTTAACAAAACCAGTGCATAAATGAAAATGTCCTGAGGATTGAATTTCCCTATTAGTACATCACTTCAAATATTCGAGAATCAGTGTGTTCTAAGAATTGAACCGTTCAACTACTTTGAATACCTGAAGATAAAATACACACAAGTTTTCAAACACTTAAAACGCTCCTGACACCATACAAGCCATGTGTCCATATCCAATTCATAAATGTTGTGAGAGCCAAAGTCCATGCTCCTTGAGGCGGCGAAACCTCAACATTTACATAGGTGGTTCCTCTTTAGTTCATGCTCCTGCTTAAGCACTTTTTCAAAGAAATTAACCATTAAGAAGTTTATAACTTCATCCTCCTTTCAGCAGGTACAAGCACATCCTTGGGATGATATACATGTGCTTCAGTCCCCTGAATGTTCAGCTTTCCACATTGAACTCAGCTCCCAAGTTTCCTCAGGAGGGAGTTGGGTGTCCTAGAATTCAGTGACTAGTTTAGACTTTAAACACATCCCTTTAGCAGACTTTATAACCAAGTCTCTAGCCAATCCCTTCGTCAAGTGATCAGCTAAGTTTTGTTGAGACCTCATAAACTCTATTGATATCACCCCATTCATGATTATCTCACGAATCATGCTATGTCTAACACCTAAGTGTCTAGACTTACCATTGTACATTTGGCTATAAGCCTTAGCCAATGTAGCGGCACTATCACAACGGATAGATATGGGTGCCATAGGTTTGACCCACAATGGAATCTCAAGAAGCAAGTTTCTCAACCATTCAGCCTCTTTACCAGTAGCTGCTAGAGCCACAAATTCAGATTCCAATGTTGAACCAGTAATGCAAGTTT
Source organism: Glebionis coronaria (assembly GCA_025667525.1). NCBI lineage: Eukaryota > Viridiplantae > Streptophyta > Magnoliopsida > Asterales > Asteraceae > Glebionis > Glebionis coronaria. The sequence goes on from CM046879.1 coordinate 581,141,327, forward strand.
GCTTCTTGGATGCCCAAGAAATTGCACCACCACCAAGAAGGAATACCCAGCCACTTGTGGATGAATTATCCTCAGTATTGCTGATCCAACTTGCATCAGTGTAACCTTCCAACACTAAAGGATACCCTGTATATGACAAACAATAATCTATTGTTCATTTCAAATACTTTAGTACCCTCTGAATTGCTTGCCAATGCTGAGTACTAGGATTACTAGTGTACCTACTCAGTTTACCCACTGCAAAAGCAATATCAGGCCTAGTACTAGTCATGGCATATATCAAGCAACCAATCACCCTAGAATACTCAAGCTGGGAGATAGCCTGACCATTGTTAGGTATTAGTTTCTCACTTGTATCCATAGGTGTACTCACTGGAGTACAATCAAAGTGATTGAATTTCTTTAGGACCTTCTCAATATAATGAGACTGAGAAATTAAAATACCATCACTTTCATGTTTAATCCTTATGCCAAGGATAACATCAACCTTCCCCATGTCTTTCATAGAGAACCTTGATGACAAAAACTCTTTGGTTAAATCAACCTGAACTTGGTCAGTACCAAAGATTAACATGTCATCAACATATAGGCAAATGATGACTCCTTTACCAGATTCATCAAATTTGATATATACACATTTGTCAGCTTGGTTAAGTAAATAACCATTAGACAAAACCACTTCATCAAACTTTTGATGCCATTTCTTAGGTGCTTGTTTGAGTCCATATAAGGACTTAATCAGTTTACACACCTTACCTTCATGACCAGGCATGATGAAACCTTGAGGTTGGTTCATATAAACCTCCTCATCTAAATCACCATTCAAGAATGCTGTCTTCTGTGGAAACCATAATTCACGGATCGATTAAGCTTACTAGGATAATCAACGTTCATATGATAAACATAACGGAATTAGAACATTGATTACGAACAAGGTGTTTCTTTTCCAACGTTTACTTGTATTAAACTTCAAACGATTACAAGTAACAAACCTAGACGTGTTTACAAGGTTACACACGTCTAGAACACACGACACACGCTTTATGACTACATTGTAAATTTTGAGATGAATAAAACCTACGGTCATTGTATTCTATATATACTAGAATACAAGACTTTTCTTACAAGAAAACTTTAATTACATTAGAAGTCCCTCCATCTTTTGCTAATAAGTCCTTCTTGTTGTATGAAAGGGCTCCATATTCTTGTAAAACTTGATATTTGCATATAAGCCCTTCTTGTTTCATTATACAAAAAAAAAAAAAAAAAAAAAACTTCTTGATCCCAAACTTAGATCGATTTAGCTTTGTGTATACGAGATTAGATCAAGTTATACACGTAGAGAAACCTTTGTATACGATTATGAATCTAAGTGTTATGCAGAATTTAACACTTAAACAAGAACACACAAGATGTAAACAAACTTTCACTTTGATTATCAATATCAAACTTGCTTACAATGAAAGTAGTTTACGAATGAAAACTTATATGAAACTTATATCAAACATTAACCTAAAGGTCTTCTTTTATAGACATAAGAAGCCTTGTACAATAATCTACGTATCAGCTATTCTAGGTAAAGATAAATATAGAAAATACATTGTCGTTTCTATCCTTACTAGAAGTATTCTAGAATATAATAAACGTGTAGAATATATCTTCCATCAGTGCTTGTCTTCAATGTGTCAACGCTTGACTTTAACTTGTCAACGCTTGAGCTGTTAGCGCTTGTTTTGTTCTTGTCAACGCTTGTTTTGTTCTTGTCAGCACTCAAGTGATCTGGCCTTAATTTATTCCCAACAATCCTCCCCTAAACTTGATATCCACTCTTATGATCAAGTTTCTGAATAAGCATTAAGGACTAGGAGGAATCTTACAAACCTTCTCATATTGGTAATGAATAAATCTGATCAAATCTTTTGCCACGTCACTTGAATAATCTATTTCCAGCTGAGTGTCCTTCATCTTTTCCAAAATAGCCTTGGATATGAAATACTGAGCATCCACAAGTAAATACTCAGCAAACTTTGTAGAGCTCAAATGATATACACCAGCAGCTGAATATAACCTCCATTGAAGACCACTGAGGTCATCTTCAAGATCCTTCCAAATTGCAGGATCCTCATCTTTTGGTCCACACATTCTTTTGAATGTGGTCCAAAGTTTTATTCCATTAGCTGAAGTTGGTGCTTCAGCCTCATACTTGGTCTCCAGCAATCTCCAAAGGTCCACCAAGTCTTCTCTATCACAACTTGCAAACAAAGATATGAGAGTGGTAAAAGTGTGTACCTCCTTGCCAAATCTGCCAATCTTCCAGAACCCACATTCATCTTCTTCATAGCTCACAATTGGGTTCCTGGAATCTAATGGTAACACTTGCATCATATCTGAAGCTTCCAATGGGGAGAGCTTGAGGCTCTTTCTTATAACTGCTTCACTTGGATATAGTGGATCCATATCTTTTGGAAACTCAAATGAAATTCCCTTCTTCACTGGCCTGGGAACAATCATAGCTTTCTTGAGTTCCATTTCTTCTGCAAGTTCCTCCTTTCTTTCATCTGAAAGAATTCTGAGAGTGTTTGCTTCCTGCACTCTCACCCAAATGGGATAAGCCCTGTTTTTCAACTCATCAAATGTCAAAGCCTTCAACTTCTGATATGTCCATCCAACTCCATGACATCTGAGCAACATAAAGTAGAGCTCCCTTCTATCCCTTTTCAACTCTTAGAGAATATTGCTTGCCTTGTGTTTCAAAATTACCTGGCAATCCTTCTGAACTCTAAGAAGAAGCTCCAAACCCCATATTTGATCTGAAATGGTCAAGTCTGGATTATCCATGCATCTGTCTTCCCAAGCATGATACATTTGAACCACCTCTGGCATGTCAAAGTCAACCTGCAATTTCAATTCTCTCAACTTTTCTTTGGCCAACTCATCACCATACTCAAGCCTTTCTGGTTCTATGATCATCACACTTGAGTCTGAGCTAGCTACATCACTTTCTTCTTCTGAAGTCACAACAAATGGTGACTCCTTTTTATCTTGTTCCATGATTTGTGCAGCTAATCTTCTATCAAACTCAACTTGAGCTGCATCTTTTGGAACATATTCTTCTACCAAAATACCCTTACCCTTATCTGATGGTGCAATGGTTGGTAAGGTAGATGGTGATACCTGAGTAGAAACCTCCTTGATGATAGATGATGACTGGGATACATCACCTTCATGTGCAGGTCTGTCAACGTCCAAACTTGTCCTATCAGCGCCCAAAATACTTCTATCAGCGTCCAAATTTTCCTTGTCAACGCTCAAATATCTTCCCTCAGCGCCTTGTGTAACCTCTCTCAACATAGCTGTAAATGATAAATTTAGGTTGGTGGGAGAGACTAACGACATATCAAAACTTGTTTGTTTCTTCAAATTTGTAAGGGCCTCAGCAACATCCATTGATTGACCATCCTGGCTGCCCTTATCACTCAGATTTATTTGATCTTCCTCCCCTTTGGAAGATTCCTCCATACCCCTCCTAGCACGATCACTTTCCAAAACAACAATCCTCTCCCTCAATTGCTTGAGTTCAAGGCCTTGTGAGCTGACTACTTGTACTAAGTCTACATTTTGCTTTTGCAAGCTAATGCAGACTGCCGTCAATTCCATAAGAGTCATTGGTTCCAGTCTGCCCTCTTCTAAAATGGGGATTTGACCTCCTAAGTCAGATTCATTGGGCATGGATGAGGACTTAATGATGGTGGGACTGCATTGGCCAGCATCTAAGCCAGAACCAATAGTCCCAACCTCATCCAGGGCACCAGCCACACTTGTGGTGGTGGTTCTCTCTGCTTCATGGCTAGGACCACCAGAGGAGAACACTCCAGTAGTCCTTTGGCGTTTCATCAACCTATATTCAGGGGGTGTGGAAGATGGTGTGGAAGAATGGGTAGATGTGGGTTGGTTAAGGGGTGTTGGGATTGTGAAGGTTGTGTGTCAGCGTTGGAAATAGGCACATCAACGCCAACATTGAGTGTGTCAGCGTTGAAGGATTCTGAGTCAATTTGCATTTGTTCAGGTGAAGGTAAAGGTTCAGGAATTGGTTCAAGTTGTGGTTGAGGGTCAATTTGAGGTTGGGGATCTGGTTGGGGTTGTGCTGCTGCAATAACAGCAAGCATGGCTTGGGTTAAAGGTAGGTCTCTATGGGGTGGTGAGTTCATCTTCATAAAAATAACTTTCTTTTGCTCAGGGATCTTATAAAAATCATTGTGATCCCTTGAGCAGTAACCTTGATCATCAAAAACCATTTGCAGAAAACGGGGATAAGCTAAAGTCATTTTTGTCCCCTTGTTTTTACACATCCCCTCAAAAATCATTTTAGAATAGTTAAATTTTTGCCCTGTTGCAATGCACACAATAGCACTAGCAATGGATCTATTAATCTCATTGTGTGCAGTACATTTAGGACTCAAACATTGAAGGAGGACATGTATGAGGAACTTCCAGGCTGGAGGAAATTCCTGCTTATGATACTTATTTAGAGTACCTTCATCAGGAAAAGGATATCCCAAAGCCCTAAGCCCTTGTTCTATGTCATTTATGGGAAGGGTGGCTATACCATCAGCATCATCAAGATGCAAGGCTTGGCGTACCAAGGCCTCAGTAACCACCCAAGATCTCCCATGAACAATAGAAGTCAATGTGGTCACTCCATTAACTGTTGAGGAACTAACTGTGTTCCAAAACTGCTTAATGTGCGTGACTGGAATGAGTGGTGCATGAGAAAGAGCATACCTTAATGGGGATGCGTTCAAATACGCCACCATTTTTGTGTATTGGGGAAACAGAGCATCATCAGCTTCAAGATAAGCAATCATGTTGTGTTGTGATCTGAACCCCAATTCCAATTCTGTTGGTTTAAACTTTGGTGCCATAGATGAAAGCTGTTAATTTTAAGTGAAGAAGATGAAGTTGATAAGAGAAATTTGTTAGACAAGAAGTATAGATACCCTGTTTAAAATAGGAGCCAAATTTATAGGAGAAAAAGAATGCATGTGATTGGCCCAAAAATAGGCAAAGATTTTCAAAAATCAATCATGAAAATATTGAAAAAGTTATAAGTTATCTCATGCATTAAATGAAAGTAACAACTCCTAAAATTACGGCTTGAAAATATGTCAAAAAGTAACAACTGGGTAGGTCCCATTGAGTGTCAACGGTCAAAAATAACCTATCAACGCCCAACGGCTATAATCTTGTCAACGTTTGCCTATAGCCATGTCAGCGTCCAATTTGGTCACAACAACGCTTGGAAAATTCTTGTCAGCGTCCAAAAAAAAAATAAAAATATTTTAAAAAGTGAAAAATGACCTTAACAAGTAATTTATCCTAGAGAAGATAACCAAAAGCTGATAATTATTATAGGGCGGCAAGCACTGTCCAGTTATGCACACTTGCATAAGCAAGATAGACATAACAGTCCTCTAGTGTCCCTTGCTAACCAAAACTCTTAACAACCAAGTTACCTTATAAAATCCTTGTTACTCCCAGGTAAATCCCATATCAAAATCATTCCCAAGTCTCCCAACAGACCACAACCAATTCTAGGCCAAAAATGTCTTGGCAGCATGCACAGTATATCAACTTTGCATGCTACAGTGCCTCATGATTTAGTAAAACTAACTCATACTCACCTGTGGACACAATCTAGAATTATGATAAGAGTATCATATGGATACCCAAACATCCTAAAGGTTCCTAAAACCTCCCCTTAAACTATGATACAAAAAGTTTGCTAAAATCATGCATGAACATAAAAAATTTATGTCAAGATAGGAATGAAACATTCCAACCATCATCCATAAATCAAAACTTGTCCAAATGTTTCTCCATTGATCCATAAGCAACTCTGTATCCAATGGTATACTGCTAACACCATCTGCACATTTAGATTGAAAACCACAAAACTAACATTGTTGCTGACAACGCCCCGATAACACATGACAGCGTTGAGGGAAGCTTTGTCAGCGTTAGACAATTATATTGCTGACAACGTTACAAAAACACTTATCAGTGTTCAAGCAACCTTTGTCAGTGTTAGAAAAATATAGTGGAAAATCTAAATCATCAATAAGACCAACAATAATAATGCATCATCCTGTACATACTTTTACAAAAAGACTCCAAAACACATATTATGTGAGATTGACCATTCCAATACTTGTTACCAAGTATTGAAATCTCCCAGCATCAAAAGGTTTAGTTAATAAATCTGACACATTTTCCTCAGTGTCAACCCTATCTGGTTGTATTAAACCTTTCTCAAAGCAATCTCTTATAAAATGGTGTCTAATTTCTATGTGTTTAGTTTTAGAATGATGTACAGGATTCTTAATGATGCATAAAGTACTATTATTGTCAACAAATATCTTAGTATGCATGAAATTATACCCATAGTCCAACAGCTGGTTCTGAATCTACAACACTTGGCCACAACATGCAGCTGCAGCCACATACTCTGCTCCAGTTGTAGAATTAGCCACCACTGTTTGTTTCTTGCATTGCCAAGATATCAACCTGCTCCCAAGAAACTGACATCCACCAGTTGTGGATTTCCTATCAAACTTATCACCTCCATAATCACTATCTGAATATGCAATCAGCTCCAATGGTGAATCCTTTGGGTACCACAAACCAAGACTAGGATAGCATCTTACGTACCTAAAGATCCTCTTCACAGCATAAAGGTGACATTCTTTGGGAGTCACTTGATGGCGTGCACAAGCACACACAGCAAACATGATGTCAGGTCTGGAGGCAGTAAGATACATCAAGGATCCAATCATGGATCTATAATGCCTGACATCAACATCTTTCCCATCTCCAATCTTTCCCCAAGGGTGTTCTCTATCCATAGGAGTAGTAGCCCTCTTTTCATGTGGAGAAAAGCCAAACTTCTTCAAGATCTCAGCAACATATTTGTCCTGGGAGATGAAGATACCATCCTCTTTCTGCTGAACTTGTAAACCAAGAAAGAAGTTCATCTCCCCCATAGCACTCATCTTGAATTTGTTTGTCATAAGCTTGGAGAAATCCTCACTCATCTTAGGATCAGTAGACCCAAAAATGATATCATCAACATAGACCTACACAAGCAACACATCCTTGCCTTTCTTCTTTGTAAATAGTGTCTGATCTATGGTGCCCCTCTTGAATCCATTATCCACCAAATAGGTAGACAAAGTACCATACCATGCTCTAGGGGCTTGATGAAGGCCATACATAGCCTTTTTGACTCTATACACTTTATCTGGATGCTCTGGATCCTCAAAACCAGGAGGTTGCATTACATATACTTCCTCAACAATGGTGCCATACAGAAAGGCACTCTTGACATCCATTTGATAGACTGTGAAGCCCATGCAGAAGGCATAGGCTAGAAAAATCCGAATAGCTTCAATCCTTGCAACTGGTGCAAAGACCTCCTCATAGTCTATCCCCTCCTCTTGTGTATAACCTTGAGCCACTAACCTTGCCTTGTTTCTGACCACAATACCTCTTTCATCTCTTTTGTTCCTGAGAACCCATCTTGTCCCTATAGGTCTGACATATCTAGGACAATCAACCAGCTCCCAAACATCCTGAATTGCAAATTGGTGAAGCTCATCCTGCATTGCTTCCACCCAACTTGGTTCTTTGAGAGCATCAAATATTTTCTTGGGTTCTTCTTGTGACAGAAAACATGCAAACAAACATGCTTGCACAAGAGGGGTATCAACCTTCTTGTGTATATTGGCAATAAACCCACCAAGACCTTGATGAGACCTTCTAGTCTGAACTGGAGTCATAATATCACCAATGATCTGGGAAGGGGGGTGATTCTTCATTGTAGAAGTGAGAACTCCTCCTTCAAAAAGTCTGGTGTCCTCAACCTCATGCTCCATGTTGCCAATATCTTCTTCATCAGACTCTCTTATATCAACATAAGGATGACCTTCTTTATAAGAATTGGAAGGTTCACCTTGTTCAAAAGTGGAAGAGAAAAGATGTGCAAAGGTGTTGTCAACGTCTGAACCTTGTTTGTCAGCGCTTGGGCTAACAACGCTTGAACTGTTGTTGTCAACGTCTGAGCCATCAACGTCTGAATTGGTCTTGTCAGCGCTAGATTTACCTTTGTCAGCGCCTGAAGGACCATGCATGTTTGTATCTGGTGGTACTTGGAAACCACCATTATCTTGTCCAGCAGCAAAAGCATCTGTCCAAATGGGAATTGTGACGTATTCTAATGTAGGAGATGCCTTTTCTGCTTGTGATCCAACCTTCTCATGAACCTGTGTACCTGAAACATAAACAACTTGTTCCTCCACAACATTTGAAGTTACCTTCACAATGTCTGGATTAGTGACAGGCATATAATTTAAAGTTCTAGATAAGGGTTCCAACTCAAACAACCAATTAGGACCACTTTCAGGATCACTAGGTTTATTTTCTAAGAACCTAACATGTACTCTTTCAACTATACGTTTGTCCTCTTTAAGATAAACCCTATAACCCTTGCTCTGCACTGAATACCCCATGAAGTAACCCTCATCACCTTTTGCACTAAATTTCCCTAAGGCATCACTAGTATCCAAAACTACTACATGACAACCAAAAGGTCTGAGAAAACCAATATTAGGTTTTCTACCCCAAAGTAATTCATAAGGTGTTTTGTTCTGAATTTTGTTAACCAATGCTCTATTTTGCACATAGCAAGCTGTATTAACAGCCTCAGCCCAAAAGGCTATAGGAAAGTGAGCATCAGCCAACATTATTCTGGCTGCATCAATTAGGGTTCTATTTTTCCTCTCAGCAACCCCATTTTGTTGTGGGGTTCTAGCAATACTAAATTGCCTTGTAATTCCTTTCTTGGCACATAAATCATCTAACTTCTTGTTCCTAAATTCTCCACCATTATCACTCCTAAGCATTTTAACCTCATTGCCAGACCTCTTTTCAATCTGAGTGATAAAATCAATAAGAACATCAGATGTGTCACTCTTCATAGCTAGAAAGAATGTCCAAGTAAATCTAGAAAAGTCATATGTGATAACAAAGCAATATGACTTACCATTCAAGCTTTCTATATTTGTTGGACCAAAGAGGTCCATGTGAAGCATATGAAGAGGTCTGGAACTAGTATGCACCTGTTTGGACTTGAATGAGACCTTGTGCTGCTTGCCTTTAAGACATGCAACACAAGAGTGGTCATTGTGGAAGGCCTTCTCAGGTAAACCATCAACTAAACCAAGCCTCACAAGTCTATTTATATTTTTAAAATTTATGTGCCCTAGTCTCCTGTGCCACAAATTACTCTCATCTACTGAGGCCTTAGCATAAAAACAAGACATATTGGTATTCATTTTAATCCCATTTAAATTCACATTATATATGTCCTTATGCCTAGGTGTTCTATACTCAATATATTTCTCATCAGGGATCTTAAAATCCTTACTTAACACCAAACACTCAGTATCAGTAAAAAGAACTTTATTTTTGTTATCACAAACCTGTGATACACTAAACAAGTTGTAATCAAGTTCTTTTACCAGGAAGACGTTCTCAAAACGCAGATTATTGGTGAGAAGGGTTCCTTTGCCTGTGATGGTACCATATCCACCTCCAAAGTATACCTTTGTGGAAACCTTGGTTTCCGGATCTTTTAAGCTACTAGGAATGATCATTGTTCATATGATTAATATAATCAAAGCGGAATTAGAACAACAACCATTAACAAGGTGTTTAGGCACGAAACATGAATTAAAACACAATTGGATTGCTAATTATATTAATAATCAACAATCACTAGACGTGTATACATTGAATCCCACGTCTAGTCGACACACACTTTAGGTTTACATTGTGAATGAATTGAATGAATAAAACCTATGACCCTTGGTTCCTTTTATAGTGTAAGGATTAGGGTTTACAAGAGATAATGATGAATAAACAAGTAAATCTTCTATTTAAATAAACTTATGCAGAATATCTTTTGCATGTTTATCTAAATAGAAGCTTCCATAAGCTTCTTTGTCTACGTTTTGTCAATGGTTGAATTGCATGTAACAATGCTTACATTGTACATGACAACTCTTGAGCTATCAACGCCTAATTTGCTCTTATCAACGCTTGATTAACTCTTGACAACGCTTGGACAATTTCTTCATGTTTTCTTCGTTTTTGAGTTTCTGCCACATCAACTTTTTGACCCAACAATATTCCCCTAGTTGATAGTGGCAAAACTCTATGTGTATCTCTTGTAAGTTGTACATGATCTTCAAGTTGCTTCCCCTCAAGTTTAGCATGTATTTCTTCCCCTTTTTGTCACATCAACAAGGAAGTAAACAATGTTGCAATGTTGAAGATTCTCCATATGTAGGCTCTGTGTAATGATCTTGAAGAACAATTAATATAATATTTTTGATGTAGAAGTAGAATAACCCAAACCTATGTTCCATGTCTTGTACTATCCATGTGACTAAGAACTTATACTCATGGAGCTAAGTATAAGTAGACCTCGATCTCTTGTCAATATTCTCATCCTTTGTGAGACACTGAGCACGATAATGTAACTCCTTCAAGTGTTATGACAAGCCTTCGTCACCAAACATGTAAAGCACGAACAAGTTACCTTTAATGTCTATGGCACTTTAAGATATGATAGAACACAAACTCGCGAAAATCTTCTTCAATCATCAAACTTACCGTAAAAATTCTTCCCCTTAAGCCAACACCTCTTCATGACGAATTTAATGGAATAACATCTTCATACCATATGTAAAAGATCCTGATGGATAACTCTTTTCACAAGGCTATCCCGATTACATAGTTTAAATATCCATCAAATTTCATGAATAGTTGCTAACTCGCTTTAAGATCATTAATTCCTTTCAAAAATATCCGAGCCATAAATATCAACATGATATTCTAAATAAAACGGAGATTCCATGTACCTTTGTGTGTAATTTCCTTCTTTTTGTGTGCTAAAAATGTACCAATTTTCTCAAACAGCAGCAAACCTTGTGTTGTCCAATATCTTCTTCTTTCCAATATCTTTGGCAGATGTATTGTCCAATATCGGACAATACCTATCAGCGTTGAAGCTCATATATCGGACGACACTGTCAATGCTATCAGCGTTGACTTATTCTGTCAGCGTCAAAATTCTTCCTGTCAGCGTCTGAATTACAAACGTCAGCGCCAACCATAAACCTTGTCAGCGTCCATTCTTTTTCACTTGTCAACGTTGACTAAGTGAATAAATCTTCTCTGATCATGTAAGCGCATGTCCATAGTAACCATATGGACACTCAATTACGGACCAATAAGAATTTGAGTAACCGTGTCACTTGTGATCACTTGTTCGCAGGTCTATAGTAACAAGAATGATCACAGAATTAGAATATCCTCCAATCACAATCTCTTAACCGTGTGAACACTTCCATCAAGTAACAAAACGTATCATCCAATCACAATCAATATATGATCGTGTGAACACAAATTCACTCAACGAATATCTTTGCTGGTCGTTGCATGATTGTCAACGCATTATATTCCTGTCTTGATATTCAATCTTACGTGAAGTTAAAATAATCCATGATGTCTTAGTCCTTGCTTGGCCCACAGCCATATTACGTCACCATCATACGAACATAATACTACTAATAGCGTTTTCATCGTATGATCACAAAGGTGGGACCAGCAGCTTTAATTGACCAGCAACAATGAATCGAACACAAGTACTTGCTGTACTCATATAGATCTAGGGGTTGTCATTAAACCCTAATTTAGGTTTTATAGATTAACCTTAGATCATGTAAGAACTTGAATCACCACAGCCACAATCCTTATAACATCCTGCTTTTTATGTAGATCTAGGGTTTGAGAAACCCTAGTTCATGATTTCATGTGAAAAAGCAAGAACATTAATGCCTTAAACAGCAACCTTCGACCTTGAATAACTTTTTCATTAGGGCTCAGATCGAAGATCCCTTCGGTGAGATTCTAGACACAAGTGCCAAGAATCTACAGTTCAAAAATCACGAAGATCCAACGGTTAACGAAGGAGAGATCGTGTTTTGAACATGGCTGTCCACAGAAAACTGCATTTACCCTGCTGCTGACTTTGACGCTTAATAACTTTTTCCTGGGGATAAAACTTGACAATCCCTCCGGTGGATATTTAGATCTATGTATGTAGAACACACATATAAAATTTCGTGACGATCCAACGGTTCAATCAAAAGTTATGACCTTCTGAATGCTGCTGCGCACACAAAAACGTCCAGAAAAACTCTATACGAATTTTTCTTCTTCTTCACGATATACGAACACCTTGTTGGTCCTAGCATCACGAGCCACGAGGCTCTGATACCAATTGTGGAAACCTTGGTTTCCGGATCTTTTAAGCTACTAGGAATGATCATTGTTCATATGATTAACATAATCAAAGCGGAATTAGAACAACAACCATTAACAAGGTGTTTAGGCACGAAACATGAATTAAAACACAATTGGATTGCTAATTATATTAATAATCAACAATCACTAGACGTGTATACATTGAATCCCACGTCTAGTCGACACACACTTTAGGTTTATATTGTGAATGAATTGAATGAATAAAACCTATGACCCTTGGTTCCTTTTATAGTGTAAGGATTAGGGTTTACAAGAGATAATGATGAATAAACAAGTAAATCTTCTATTTAAATAAACTTATGCAGAATATCTTTTGCATGTTTATCTAAATAGAAGCTTCCATAAGCTTCTTTGTCTATGTTTTGTCAATGCTTGAATTGCATGTAACAATGCTTACATTGTACATGACAACTCTTGAGCTATCAACGCCTAATTTGCTCTTATCAACGCTTGATTAACTCTTGACAACGCTTGGACAATTTCTTCATGTTTTCTTCGTTTTTGAGTTTCTGCCACATCAACTTTTTGACCCAACAACCTTATCACCATCTTTAATAGGGGTGAAATTCGTCAGATAGTCTTCCTTTCATGTCATGTGCCTTGAGCATCCACTATCCAAATATCCATAATCATTGATCTGTCTTTGAATGCCCTGCACATAAAGAAAACAAATTAGTTCTCTTTGGGAACCCAAGTCTCAAAAGACTTGGATTCATCTGGTTGTTCAATAAGAACAGACTTAGTTCTCACAACAACCCCATTCTCATCCTTTTTAGGATGAAATACCCAGTTAACCCCAACAGGTTTTGAAATGACCTTTGATATGTAATTAAATCTATTACAAGTCACTGAAATCCCATTATCATTAGGGTTTTGATCTTTCTTGGGTCTCCATGTTAAGCTTGAAGAAGCTTTAGACCCCTTACCTTGTGGCTGCAAATATTTAGGCCTGGTCACGTTTATGTCAGCGTTAGAATTTGTCCTGTCAACGCTGAAATTACCCTTGTCAGCGTTGAACCTAGGGTTTGCTACAGAAACCCATTGCTTATTTGACCAGGAGTTTGTCTTTTGAAAGGGTCTTTGTCCATGAGTGTTAGACTTTCTAGAAAAGAATGGGGCATGTCTAATCACTTGTGGACTTTACTGCACACAAGGTTTGGGTCTGACAACGTTTGACTTCCTAACAACGTTGACTTTGTTCCTGTCAGCGCTGAAATTGTTCCTGTCTGCGTTGGCTTTGGGAGCGTTGACACACTTGTATGCCAAGTGTGAAAAGCTACCACAAGTGTAACAAGCTTTTCTAGACACACCTTAGGTCTAGAAGGAAAGAAGCCTGTTCCATGATTGCTAACTTGACTCTTGGGTGACCTAGTATTCCTATACATCTCTGCATATTTAATGCTAGGTCTTCTAACAGTGTTTGAGCCTAGGTCAACAACTTTACCATTGATTGGGTTAGTAACCTTAATGGGTGTAGACTCATTTGGACTTTCACATAGAAAACCACCCTTAACAAATAAAGTATGGTTAGCTTTCTTCCACTCATTTAGGTCAGTTAATTTTTGTTGATACTCTTCCACTGGAGTGACAACTCTTGGTGGAGGAATGAATTCCTCCTCTTGGAGCTCTGGCAAACCAGTCCAAGATAAGTCCCTTTGTTGGACACCATAGAAGTCACCAGCTGGTGGTGGAACCAAAGAGTAATCATTCATCCCAATCCCCGTCATGTCCTTAGGATCCCTTTGTTTAGCTACACAGTCTCCTAGGGTTTGGGTGGCTCTATCAAATCTTTGAATTTTGAGGCCAACATTATCTTTATTCTTAATGGTCTCATCTAACTTAGCCTGTAATTCACCATTAACCCTTTCCATGATGTTTCTAATATCCATACTACCCTCTAACTCATGTTTTAAGATATTGATCCTATCTTTTAAGTCAAATTCCATTTTCTTGTATTCAGAAACGGTTTTCTCAGTTTCAATAAGAGCTAGTTGGTAATTAGACAATTTACATCTTTCAGTACTCATATCATCTTTTAGTTTTAACACCTCTTTGTTAAGTCTTTCAGTATTTAACCTACAACCTTTGCTACAAAAAGCATCATCATATACCTCATTATCAGATGAAGAGGAGGAGTGTGCCATGAGAGCATATTCAACATGCTCTTCTTATTCAATATCAGCAACCAAAGCTTTATCCTCTTTAGCATTCTTAGCCAGATAGCTCCAATCCCATCCTGTACCATCAATTCCTTGAACTGCAACCATAGCTTTGGAATCCTGAGCTTTAACAACCTGAATTGAGGGTTTACCAGCATCAGATCTTCTAGGAGATCTGCATTCCCTCATGAAGTGCCCCATACGATGACAATTGTAGCATTCAACTTTGGATTTATCAAATCCAGCTGTGTCTTTAGCATTGAAGGTCATTTTCTTTTTAAACCTTCTGTTCCACCTATTTGCTCTTATACTAGCAAGAGCCATGTTCCACTTGATGTCCATCTCTTCCAAGTGCTCATCACTTATCTGCTCAAGGTCCTCATATGTAATCACTGAACCATTAGGCAAAGAAGCAATGTAAGCACAAACAGTATCCAAATCCAAACCAGCAGGTTTAACTCTTGGGGAGTCATTCTTGAATGTGTCAGCGTCTGAAAAGGAGACGTTGACAGGACTTGTTCCAGCGCTGACATATGATGATCCAGTAACTGGATGCATATAAGAGTCCTTCTGATTGAATTGACCTTCACTATGAGAGAAGAAGGTCATGTTGCTGGTGGTAGATTTGCTTCCATGCTCTAAAAGAATTTCATCTTCCAACAGTCTTAGTTTGTTGTAGATGTCATCAAACGAGGAGCTCTTGTAAGTATTGTTGGCAAGAATAGATCTTGCCTCAATCTTCCATGCCTCACCAAGACTTTTAAGAAAGGTAGCATTGATGTCAACATCACCAACTTGTGTCCCCATGAAGGACAACTTGCTTGTAATGTCAAGCAATCTGCTTCTCACACTACTCAGTTTCTCATTGGGTTGAGCTTTAAAGACAGCATAATCATGCAGAAGTTGCTTTTTCTTTTCCTCCTTAGTGTCTGCATTGCCACCATATGCAACTTCAAGAGCTTCCCAAAGCTCTTTAGCAGATTCATAGCCTCTATATTTATGCTGGTTTTCTTGTCCCAAAGAGACTTTTAGAATATTTAGGGCTTTCATGTCAACCCTTTTCTTTGCAATGTCATCAGCAGCCACAGCTCTACCATCTCTAGGTTTTTCTTTCTTATCAGCTTCAGAACATCCAGCAACAGCTAATCTTTGAGTAATGGCATCAAGAATCTTTTGATCCTTATTGAATGTGTTTCCATATTCAATAATCTCCCAGAGTGTGTAGTCATAGATCCCCAGATATTGTTCAAAGTTGAACTTCCATAAGTCAAAGTTGGTTGCATCAAGCATGGGAATCTTGATGTTTGGTAAGGCTGAGGAGGAGGAGTTATTGCTTCAGACATGATGTTGTTAGGGTTTCTGAGAAAATTAGGGTTTTGGTGATTTTAGGGTTCTGGTGTTCTTTAAGATCAAAAGTTCCTCAACAAGCTCTGATACCACTTGTTGATCCCAAACTTAGATCGATTTAGCTTTGTGTATACGAGATTAGATCAAGTTATACACGTAGAGAAACCTTTGTATACGATTATGAATCTAAGTGTTATGCGGAATTTAACACTTAAACAAGAACACACAAGATGTAAACAAACTTTCACTTTGATTATCGATATCAAACTTGCTTACAATGAAAGTAGTTTACGAATGAAAACTTATATGAAACTTATATCAAACATTAACCTAAAGGTCTTCTTTTATAGACATAAGAAGCCTTGTACAATAATCTACGTATCCGCTATTCTAGGTAAAGATAAATATTGAAAATACATTGTCGTTTCTATCCTTACTAGAAGTATTCTAGAATATAATAGACGTGTAGAATATATCTTCCATCAGTGCTTGTCTTCAGTGTGTCAACGCTTGACTTTAACTTGTCAACGCTTGAGCTGTCAGCGCTTGTTTTGTTCTTGTCAACGCTTGTTTTGTTCTTGTCAGCGCTCTAGTGATCTGGCCTTAATTTATTCCCAACATCTTCACATCCATCTGATGAATAATCAGATTGTGAATGCTTGCCAAGGCAATCAACATTCTTATGGTACTTATGCGTGCTACAGGAGCATAAGTATCAAAGTAATCTATTCCTAACTTTTGTCTAAAGCCTTGAATGACTAACCTTGCCTTGAACTTTTCAATAGTTCCATCTACCTTCATCTTTCTTTTAAAGATCCATTTGCATCCAAGTGGATTGCAACCTGGAGGTAGATCAACCAACACCCAAGTGTTGTTGCCCATGATGGAATCTATCTCATCATTGATTGCTTTTTTCCAGAAAGCAACATCCTGGGACTTCATTGCTTCATCAATGTTTTGGGATCATCCTCAACATTAAAGCAATAGTAGTACTGGTCAGAGACCTCATCCCTTGTTCCTTCAACTAGGCATAGTTGAAATTCAGGCCCAAAATTCTTTGGAGTCCTTTGCCTTGTGCTTCTTCTAAGCTCAGGCACAGGTTGCTGAACCACAATCTCATTAGTGACCCTTTCAGGTTCCACTGAAGCACCAATGTCCTCAGCTCCAGTAGGAGTCCTAAGGCTTAGCCTAGGGACTGATGAGAACCTAGTCTCGTCAAAGTTAGCATCCCTTGATTCAATGATTGAGTTTATTGAAACTGAATCATTAGGTTCAATAACATAGATCCTATAAGCCTTGGAATGCTCAGCATATCCAACAAAGATGCATTCAGTGCCTCTTTCACCCAAGGTTTTCACCTTTGGATCAGGGAGTCTTACAACAGCCCTACAACCCCAAACTTTGAGGTAGTTCAAGTTTGGTTTCCTTTTAGTCCAGAGTTCATAAGGGGTAATCCTGTTCCTTTTATTAGGAACCCTATTTAATAAATAGCAAGCTGTTAACATAGCTTCTCCCCAAAACCCTTGACTCAGTCCTGAGTAGGACAACATGGAGTTAACCATCTCTTTTAGTACTCTATTTTTCTTTTCAGATATATCATTTTGTTGTGGAGTATAGGGAGTAGTTGTCTCATAGATGATTCCAACAGACTCAAAGTACAAAGTATCCATGTACTCACCTCCCCTATCAGTCCTAAATGTTTTGATTCTGAATCCTTGTTGTAATTCAACTTCAGTTTTAAATACTGTAAATTTATCTAATGCTTCATCCTTAGTATGTAACAAATAAACATAGCAAAACCTAGAAGCATCATCAATAAATGTTACCAAGTATTTCTTATTCCCTAATGAGGGAGTAGCATGCAAATCACATAGGTCACTATGGATTAGCTCCAAAACTGTAGTTTCACGTTTTACATACTGAAATGGTTTCTTAGTAATTTTGTTCAGCATACAAGTCTGACACTTATCAGTGTCCATGTCAAAAGCTGGAATTAACCCATCCTTAGACATATCTTGCATCCTCTTATAGTGGACATGGCCTAGTCTAGCATGCCATAGTGATGAATCATTCAGTTTAGTGGTAGTCATAAGGACAGAATCAACAATTATACTAGAATCAATATTAAGCCTGAACATTTGATTACTCAAATAGCCAAAACCAATAAACACACCATGTTTAGATAAAACAAATTTATTAGATTCAATCACTTGTTTATAACCATAATTATTCAAAACACTACTAGAAACCAAGTTCTTCCTAATATTAGGAACATGCAAAACATTAAACAAAGAAACAATCTTTCCAGAACTAAACTTAAGATCTACACAACCACGTCCATACACTAGGGCTGTTGACCCATTTCCCATGTGAATAATAGATCCATCATTCATTGACTCATAAGTCTTGAACTAGTATCTATCTTTACACACATGTACTGTTGCTCCAGAGTCAACCCACCACGCAACATCATCATCCTGCACAAAATAAGCTTCAGATATATATGTAACATAATAAATCTAGAGAGATTCATTAAACATATTCTGACCTTTTGTGCCTGGTCCATTAGCTTGGTTGCCAATGCTAACACCTTTGCAATCCCTTTTGAAGTGTCCAGGTTTCCCACACTTCCAACAAGCCACTGATGACTTCTTGTTAGGATTAGCTTTGGTGTTATCCTGATGCTTACGTTTGCCCTTGTTGTCATTGTACCTGGTGGAGTTGTTATGCTCCACCATATTGACAACAGATGAACCAGCAAAGTTATTGCTCTTTGGCTTATCACTTTCATGCACCCTGAGGGATTCCTCAATGCGCAAATGACTGCCCAACTCAACAAGAGTTAACTCCTCCTTCTTATGTTTCAAGGTGTGCTTGAAATCTTTCCAAGAAGGAGGTAGTTTGTCAATGACACACGAGACCTGAATGGTCTCATCCATGTTCATTTTATGTTGTGTAAATCTGCCAAGTATTCCATGAAGTTCATTGTATTGTTCCATGACTGGTCTTGAATCAGTCATTTTGTAATTTGTGAAATCACTCACAAGGAACTTCTTACTTGATGCATCCTCAGCCATATATTTGGTTTCCAAGGAATCCCATAGTTCTTTAGCAGATTCAACATTTTGGTAAATATCAAATAAAGAATCAGACATACCATTGAGAATTATGCCGCGACACACATAATCATCATTATCCCATTTGCTCATTTTCCTCAGTTCCTCCAAAGTAGCATCATCACCACCATCAGGAATGAGAGTGGTCAGCACGTACACCACGTTCATGGTAGAAAGAAGAAAGTGCATCTTCTTCTGCCATCTCCTAAAATAAACCCCTTCAAACTTGTCCAGTTTGGAGAAGTTAGCCACCATATGCTTCATTGCCGCCGCCATTGATTATCACAAAATAATCTTCTTTGATTGTTGGGGTTTACTTCGTTCCAACATGGTGAAGATAATCAATAGCCTAACTACGTACCAATGAATGGTTACCGGATATCTCTTGAAGTCGTGTAATCACTTTCCAAAGAAGATTATTCGACCCTATGCCTGGGTTAACACGAATACCTCCTTGGGATAAAACCAAGAGTTAGTTCTTGTTTTAGGCACAAATCAAGAACTCTGTGCGTGTAAGTGTTTCTTGTTTCTGTCTATTTCATCATGCAAATATGATCACTATTTATAGTGATCCTAGTCCTAGAAGGATGTAACTCATAGTCAATGGTATTTAAGAGCATTAATCGGCCAATTAAGCTCATAATTACCTACATGAAAGCATAGTGGTTACATGACCATAAATCTGGTCATCAAGTCAATATTCAACCCTCATTGGTTGGTCAAAGAGGTTACAAAGACTTTGTGCATCACCAGGAGCAACATCCTAACCAGGAGCAACTTCCTAACCAGGAGCAACTTCCTAACCAGGAGCAGCTTCCTCCTGATGAACTTTCAACCACTATATTGATTCCAGGGAGGTCAGGGACATAATGGGTGTACACTCCGTACCTCCAAACCCATTTATAAGTATGACTCGATCACACAATTGCAATAAATTTCCAACACGTTGCACAACGGCTCCATCCTTTTAAACTTTTTTTTACCCCTTTTTCTAATATAAATACATTAAATTAACCCACATTTTTACACACAAACTTCTCAAATAATCTCTTTACACTCTAAAAAAAGGTCTCAAAATCCAAATGAAGGGTATTATACCAATCTCCTTAACACCCAACCACCACAATGTTCGCCTTCTTCTAATCCATCTACTCCGTCGTCACAAAACTCCGTCGGATTCTCAGAACAATATTCGACTAACTTATCTCAAATTTCACCAGACCAAAATTACCAATTTAGCTATCAAAATTACCAACCACAACTCGGATTTCAAAATTTTCAAAATTCGAGAAACAATGCACCATAATTCTTTTGCATCACAACCGTCTCACGAAAACTACTTTACATCACAACCCTTTCCTCCGAAACAACAACCATTTGCTACATAATCACAAGGTCAATTCAAAGTACCAACATCTCGAGAAGAAATACGCAAAGGAAAACGTCCCTCGAAACAATCCAAATCAAAAAAGAAAGTCGCGATTGATTTGGATGACGATGACGATGAGGTCGAGGTCGAGGTTCCACGTAATATTACCCGTTGGTCAACTGCCGAAGAAACGTTACTAACAGAGACTTGGATCGAGGTGTCACAAAATGTTGACATCAGAAATGACCAATCCGAGGAAGAATTTTGGAACCAAATTATGGAAGAATTTAATTGTCTTACAATTGGGGATCATCGGGCGAAGAATATGGAAGATGGAGACGAATTAACGGCGATTGCCAAAATTCAATGGTGTCTACAAGCATTTGCAACGTAAGAGCGGTGAAAATGAGGGTGATCACATCGAGAATGCAAAGAAGACGTACGCTCAACATGGCGACGGGAAAAAGTTTAATTACGTCAATTGTTGGAACATTTTGAAATATTATCCAAAATGGGACGCGCCGAACAAATTGACTTAGAAACTATTGAAGAACTATTCGGCCCAGATCCACGACCTCGTACTGCCGGAAAGCCTCGTCCGCCAAAGAAAACAAAATTTGAAACTTCTGCGAGTACCTATGAAAGTAATGCAGGGTATGCGGCGTCAGACAACTTTCAAAAAGATTATCGCCGAAATTGTCTAGCTGCAGAATCTGCTTATTTGACGAAGAAAGACAGGGAAGTGACGATGAGGGAGTGTATAGAGCTGGAGTTTGATCCCGACAACGCACCGCCACACAAAGCCGCGTTCATCCGAAAGAAACAAGAAGACATAATGAAGCGATATCCAAATGCTTAGAAGGGGCAAAAAATAAATAAATGTTATTTCGTATTTTTTGTATTTTTTTGTAATTTTTTTTAGTTTATGTATTTTTTATATTGTATTGTAGCTTTAACTTTATAAATGAATTTTGTTTTTGTTAAAAATAATAGAAAAGAAAATAAAATGGGCAGCGGTGGGGCCCAAATAAAGAGGAGGGTTTTGTCGTGATAAGGGGAATTATTTGAAAGTGAGAGTGTGAAATAAAGTGACACTTGATATGACTCTTATGATGAAGGTTTTGTTCACCATAACACCTCTATTCGTTAAGAGTTTCTTCGATTAGCATCTTAATGGTTGTAAAGAAATTTCAAAAAGTTAATATCTTTATCTAAAACATAAAACCTATATACGTTAAACGTGAACGAGCTATAGCTAGCGAAAGAGACGGGTTTAGACAAGACGTGTTAGGGTCACAATTCAATTTAAAATTTTAAAGGTTGCCCAAATACACGCGCAAAAGCGTAGGTTAAAGTTGTATTTAATTTTCGAAGATTATGATTTAAAGTATGTTTAGAAAAAATATCTAGTATGTCATATTATGAAACTTTCAAACAAGTACAAAAGCTTCAAATTTACTTTTGGGTCAGGTTATAAAGACCCCCCAAAACTCCCATATATACCCATGATATTTTTTTTTTTAATTTTTATAATTTTGGTTTTGTTATAAAACTGTGAATCGGAAAATACGGAATCAAAAAAATAAAATTTAACAGGTTAAAACTGTTAAACAATCAAAAATACGGAAAAAAACTGATAAAAAACTGTCTAGAAAAAAACTGGGAGACAAAAGTACACAATAGAGGACTCGATACTCATACTTTTTCTCAGCTTCTAGCTGGATTAAGTCCGGCCACCTTGCTTGAATCACCAGCTCAAGTATAGTACTTGATAACTAGAACAACCTCATATATCATAGAATAAATGCTTTAACCTTAATTCTATGTGTTAAGTAGAAGATAGCTAGCTTAAGTTATGCACAGTGCTTATTTTAGTAGTAAGGAAACTTCTAAAATTGAGCTTAACTAACAAATGAATATTGATTTTTTAAATAGAAGATAGCTACCAGTAGTTTAAGTTACGCACTAGGGGTTTTGAGTGTTTTTGTTAGTATTAGTTCCTAAGTCTAGTTAAGATTAGTATAAGCCATGTTTCCTATGTAAGCTTTATTTAAGGTAGGTTGTATTTGAGCCGGGTGGATCTAAGCCCAATCCCTAGTCGGTGAAGACTAGGGAAAGGACCCCCTCACCCTATAAAAGGAGGTGAGGGGGTGATGCTCAAATCACACCGTAGTCTTTTATTCTTTCCTGTAAACCAATCGTTAATCAATAAAATCATTTGGTTACCTTTTGTGTCGTTCTTCTGGGTTTCATTCGTTGCATCTCTGCGATCTTCTTTACAGCGATCTATGTTCCGCATATCGATCTTCGGGTTGTTGGTGGTGTCGATTCCAACAAGTGGTATCAGAGCTCAAGGTTCGTTGGGTTTCAAAGATCGGTGCTAGAATAAGAAGTTATCGTGGAAGAAAAAGGGTTCGAGGTTTCGATCGGATCGGTTTCTTCGAGTTGCAGGTATAAGACGGAGAAGAAGGACTATTCTTAACGTGATTGGTTGGTTTTTTTCCTTTTGATAAAAAAACAAAAAGTCACGTGGGGCATAGGTACTACAAGTTGTTTTTTTAGTTTTGTTTAAAACTAAAGTTATTTGTCGTGTTTGGAATTTAAGAAATTTTTTTTTCTTTTCTTTTCATTAAACAATTGGAACAAAGGTTTTTTGTTTGCTATTAATTGTTTAAGTAACGATAAGGAAGGTTCTTGTTGCGGGTTTCTTGTGGTTCAAGTTTGATCGTGGTTTTACGATCGGGTTGGCTTGTACGTGATCGAGGTTTAGGGTTACTCTAATTTAATCGATTTGCAAGAAGGGTATTTTACGCAACAAGGGAGAAAGAATATGTCGTCGATAGCGAAGTTTGACGTCGAAAAATTCGACGGGTCTAATGACCTCGGGTTGTGGCGTGTGAAGATGCGGTGTCTATTAATTCAACATGGTTGGGAGGCTGGGTTAGATCCATTCCTGAATACCATGACGGACGCTGATAAAACTGTGGCGTTGAAGACAGATGTCTATAAAAAAGCACACAGTGCCTTACTCTTATGCTTGGATAACAAGGTGTTGAGGGAAGTCAACAAAGAAAATTCTGCTGTGGGTGTTTGGTTAAAGTTAGAAACTTTGTATATGACAAAGTCTTTAGCCAATAAATTGTACTTGAAGAAGAAGCTGTTCACTTTCTACATGCATTCAGGTAAGAAATTATCTGAACATATAGATGAGTTTAATAAATTGATCGGTGACTTGGGGAACATAGACGTTGAAATTGATGACGAAGATCAGGCACTCATGTTACTTACATCATTACCGTCCTCGTATGATAACTTTGTGGAGACATTGCTTTATGGAAGGGAGTCGCTCTCTTTGGAAGATGTCTTGTCTACCCTCAGTTCACGGGAGTTGAAGAAGAGGACATATGCAAAGGATGATGGTGATGGGTTATTTGTAAGGGGAAGGCCGGAGCATCGGGGTAATCAAGGACGTGGTAGTTCGCGATCAAAGTCAAAAGGTAAAATTACTTATAAACATAAGTGTTACATATGCTATTCTGAGGATCACCTTAAGAAACACTGTCCAAAATGGAACAAGAAGAAATCAACTGGCTTTGTCAACAAGAATGCAAAACAGGACGCTGGTTCGTATTCTAAGGGTTATGACAATGGTGATTTATTGATGGCGGTGAGTGAGGAAAGCTTCTTAGAGTAGATCATGGACTTTGGTGGATCCTATCACATGACGCCTAGGAGGGACTTCTAGTTTGATTTTAAGGAGCTTGATGGAGGTATGGTTTTGCTCGGTGATAATAGGGCATGTGCCATCAAGGGGACAGGGAAGGTGAGAGTATAAATGAAAGATGGTTCAAGTTTTGTGCTTAAGAATGTGCGTTACATTCCCGAGTTGAAAAGAAATTTGTTATCTTTGGGCACTCTGGATCGAGAGGGCTATACCGTGAAGTTGCAGAATGGAAGAGTAAAGGTGATCAAGGGTTCTTTGATGGTTTTGTCGGGAACTTTGAAGGAAAATTGTGTGTACTCCTTGGATGGTTGGGCTGAATCAAGCGAAGCTAGTGTCGATATAGAAGAAAAGGAAAGTCTTGCGTAGGTGTGGCATAAACGCTTGGGTCACATTAGTGAAGCAGGCTTGAATGAACTCAAAAGAAGAGAGGTGCTAG
Source organism: Glebionis coronaria (assembly GCA_025667525.1). Lineage (NCBI taxonomy): Eukaryota > Viridiplantae > Streptophyta > Magnoliopsida > Asterales > Asteraceae > Glebionis > Glebionis coronaria. Next base: position 581,165,925 of record CM046879.1, read on the forward strand.
GGAAGGAAGGTCTAGGTAAGCTCGAATTCTGTGAAAATTGTGTTCTTGGAAAATCGACCAGGGTGAGTTTTGGTCGAGGTCAGCACACAACAGAGGGAGTTATAGACTATGTCCATGCGGATCTCTGGGGTCCTTCTCGGGTGGAATCGATGAGTGGTTGCCGGTACTTCTTATCGATTGTTGATGATTATTCGAGGAGGGTTTGGGTTTATTTTCTTAGACACAAGAGTGAGGCGTTCAGCAAGTTCAAGGAGTGGAAGCAGTTGGTAGAAAACCAAACAGGTAGAAAACTGAAGAAACTTCGAACGGATAATGGTTTAGAGTTTTGTAATCAGGAGTTTAATAACTTGTGCAAGGAGAGAGGGGTAGCAAGACATTTGACAGTTGCTGGAACTCTGCAACAGAATGGTCTAGTTGAACGAATGAACATGACGCTCTTGGACAAGGTTAGGTGTTTACTGATTCAGTCTGGTTTGCCAAAATCATTCTAGGCTGAAGCAACAGTGACGGCAGCATATCTGATCAATAGGTCTCCATCTAAAGCATTGGAGAAGAAGACACCTATAGATTTATGGTCAGGACATCCGGCGAATTACGAGATGTTGAAGATATTTGGTTGCGTTGCTTATTCACACGTGAGTCAGGGGAACCTTAAGCCTAGAGCTATAAAATGCATATTCCTGGGGTATATAGAGGGTGTGAAGGGATACAGATTATGGAGGTCGGATGATGTTAAACTGAAGATAATCATAAGCAGGGATGTGGTCTTTAATGAGAGCCTTATGTATAAGGATACTCTCAAGGGTGCTGGTGCTGCAGATTCTGGGAAGGAAATTGAGTTTGAGGTGGAACTTCAAGGCAGTCGGGTCGAACCAACTGTGGATCCTCATACTAGGGTAAATCCAGGGAATGAATATCAGGATCAAGTTGAAGATGCAGTAGATGCAATGCCTCAACAATAGAATCTGGACAACTATGTTCTGGGGCGTGATAGAGCTAAGAGAACAACTACTAAACCTGCAAGGTATAGGAATGAAGGTAATGTATCATTGTCTAGATCATCAGGGTCTAGGGAAGAAGATGATATTACGGCTTATGCGTTTGCTATTGCTGAGGAAGAAGATACACATGAACCAATCACATTCCAGGAGGCGATTAATTCATCTGAAAGGGATGAGTGGGGGGTTCGTGCTATGGAGGAAGAGATGAGTTCTTTAAAGAAGAATCATACTTGGGAGCTGGTCGATCAACCACGTGGTCAGAAGCTGGTAAGCTGCAAGTGGTTGTATAAGATTAAAATAGGGATTGAAGGCGTTCAGAAACCAAAGTATAAAGCAAGGCTGGTAGCTCGGGGTTTCACACAACGAGCAGGGATTGACTATAATGAGGTATTCTCACCCGTGGTTCGACATACATCTATTAGGGTGATTCTCTCATTAACTGCTTGTGAAGATTACGAGTTGGAACAACTTGATGTGAAGACGGCATTTTTGCATGGTAATCTTGAAGAAACCATTTATATGAGGGGCAGCCGCTTGGTTTTGAAGAAGGAACGGGCAACAAGGTATGTTTGTTGAAGAAATCCCTTTATGGTCTTAAGCAGTCTTGAAACTAGGATTTTGTATGTTTTGCAATTAATGTTCGTTTTTCCTCGATTCGACTCGAATTTGATTTCCGGTTTAACGTATCGACTTAACTTTGTTTTTGGTAAAGATAACTTTGGAATATGAACTAAATCTATTTAAAATTTTAAAAATTAATTTAATTAAAACTATTTTAAATGAAATCTATTTTAAACTTTAAACAAAACTAAAATAAAAGCTAGATTGAAAACTTAATTAATTTTGAACTAAATTAAAAATCTATTAAAATCTATTTTTAAACAAACTATATTAAATGAAAACTAATTTTATACTATTTTAAAGAAAATATTTAAAAGACTTCTACGAAAACTAATTTAAACTATTCTTAAAACGAAACAAAACTATTTCTATATTAACCAAAATTAAAATTTTCAAAAAAGTAAATAAAATATTTTTTTCTTTATATATATATATATATATATATATATATATATATATATATATATATATATATATTATAAAAACTAAATAAAAACTAAATTTAAATAAATTGATTAATTAAGGTTTGATTTAAACTAATTTCTATTAACTGAACTATTTAATAAAAGCTGCAAGTACAAGTAGAAAGACTATATTAACTAAAAGGTTGAATAAGAAACTAAAAAGATGGTCCAGCAGAGATGGTTGGGGCGTTTGGTAGTTGAACGAGGGGTCTGGGGTTCGAATCTCACCCCAGACAGAATTTATTAATATTTTTTATACTATTCTGGAACTTTTTCTTTTGGACAAATAACTCTCAAGCCAAATGAGCCTGAGAGTATAAGCAGTTCAACAATTAGAAAAGCACAGGTAGCAAAAAACAGATATCAATCAAATTCAAAGCATACTGAATAAAAAAAATGATAACAAATAAGCCAATACAAAATCCAACCAAAATCAGTAAAAACCAAATAGGCTAATAAATCATCACAGAAAATAAGCTGACAAGTAAGCTAATATGAAATCTAATAAGCAGTTTAAACGATAAGCTAAAATAAAATAAACTAAATAAGCTGATTTGAACTTAAACCAAAAAAAACTGAAAAGTCTAGAAAGCAAGTACTCCTAAAATGATCTCAATACTAATAAGCAGATCCTAACAGCAATGATACAAGCAGTTATATCAAACTCAATAGCCGAATCAAAAGCTGATCGAAATAAGCTTAAACCAAAACTAAAATATAAGCAGTAAACAACTAAGCTAATATGCATAAACTACACAATTCAAACAAATTGAAAAAAATGTAAATCAAATAAACCACAACCCAAATAAGCTGACGCAGCAAACAAATAAACAGATTCACACAAGCAGATTCAAACTTCAAATTAATAACTAAAATTAATCTAAAACATAACAAAATTAAAAGATATAAGTACCTTGTGACGAATCCTTTGAGAAGAAGACAAGGCGCTGAGCCGTCTTATTAACCGAAAACAAACACCATCTTCATCATAATCATCATCTCGGATCCCACTCGGATGAACAGTAAAGAACAGTAACTTTAATATTTCTCAGTAGGGGAAATATTTGTATCACTTTCCTTATATATATATATATATATTTTTTTTATTTTTTTTCTTTTAATCGAATGATAAACCAACAGTAATATAAAGAACAGTAGATGAAATGAAATTTAATAGATCAAAATTAAATAGAGACGAGAATAGTTAAAATAATACTTTTCATTAATTTAAAAGAGAGATTACATTAATCTGAAATTGAAAGAAATTACAAGATTTAAACCCTAAAACCTAATTTACTAAAAAATAAAAATATAAGAAAAAGCACCCCCCAAATTACATGATGAGAGGGGTTTTTATAGGGGAACCCCAACAAACCTTCTTGATAGCTTCTCTTGTAAGCATCCAATCTGAATCGTTGATTTAATCATTCTTCTTCTCTCTCTTTAATTAGTTGATCATGCGGCTGAAAATCGCCCTTGTAGCCACGGATCGCCAGCATGGCACGATGTTGTGCTTCTTGTGTTTGTTGATTGGTGATGTGGCAAAGATTTATTGGTGAATAGGGTTTTGGTGAGGTGTCTTGGCCACTCAAATGGTGCCACGTTGGTGAGAGGAGAGGACCATAGTGAGTGGATGCTGCGAAAAAATGGGGGATTTTATTCCTTATAGGTTGAATTAACCCATAAAGGTAAAAGCCCCAAATTTGGGTGAGTTATCTTTCCACAGTAAAAATTAGGGTTTTTGGGAGATGGTTGCGTTTTTTTGGAGAAGAAAGGGTGGGTGAGAGTACCTCGTTTGTATCGAGTGAAATGAGGGGTGAGGGTAAATATTTGGTTTATTTATTTATTTAGGGAATGGGTAAAGAGTGTATACGTGGGAAGGAGTGAATTTAGGGTTGACTGGGGTGATTTGTTGACCGAATTTTTACCCAACAAAAGTTTATAAACTTTTCACTTGATCCTGTCCCAAAAATTGTAATGGGCTTTAGCCCATTTAGCCTTCATCCGTCCCAATAATAATCAACTCAAATGGGCTTGTGTAACCTTTAGATAAGTATAATACAACTTCAAATGGGCATTTGAGCCCATTTATCTGATGTAGGACCCACTTGGCTCGAATATCTTCCAAAATGATAAATTCCATTAAAACGAGTTTGATTCCGACTTTCTTGATCATTTCTTCAAATTTAAGTGGACTTAGCCAGTTTTCGTGATCTTGGCACACTTTTGATCTTTTGATCTTGTCTTCGTTTCTTTTTGGACTTTCCTTCAATATCTGACCGTGAAATCCCGTGTTTTCTCTTCTTTTGATCATTTGTACCTATTTTAACACAAAAACACAAAACCACGCGTAATTCCGATTTTACGATATAAAACACATGATTAGGTCTTGTTTTTCCTTGATTTTAGTGGCAAAAGGATAAGTGTTTACACACTTATTAAATCCCCTACACTTGACCATTGCAATGACCCCATGCAATGCATAATTGTAAAGCATAAAGTTACATTTTTCTCATAATCAATCCATATCGGCCTTTATTATTATTATTACTACAGCTACTACGACGAAAAGATAAAACTTTAAATGATTTATTACTAGGAAATTATTTGATGGAAGAAACTCGTAAAGAAATCTAAGACTTAGATTAGGGCTTTGGTGTTATGAATATTAATCACCCTCAAGTTTCACGTTCCCCATACCAAGCTTAAAAACGAGATCATTGTTTACCATAAGTTAGCACAACTAACACTTACTCATGTGGTTTACTTAATCACTTAGACCCCCTTATTCCTACGGTGTATCTCTTGTATTTTATTTTTGTCTTGAATGATCACGAGGATGCATTTTTGACTTATTTCGATAATTTATTAAGACCGAAAATAAAGTGGGACGATTTAATCAATAGTTAGCTAAAGGACAAAATCTTTTAAAACTGCTTCTCGAAACCTCAAAAAGTTCATATCTTGGCATAACTTGTTTCACGATTTGAGACCTTTCTCGGACCGATATTTGGCTTGTACTTCAAACTTCAAATCTTGAGAGACGATCTTGAAATTATGGTCTTCTCTTCATTTTGGTATACATCTTCGTTAGGAGTGAAAGATGCTTCAAACGTTGACCACGACTTCTTCATTTATCCTCTTCTTTATTTAGGATTTTGATATACAACGATCCGCCTCCTTTTCGGACTTGGATCTATTTATCCTCATACCTTGTTAGGGTCTTTTTGGATAGACTTCTCCATGATCTTTAGGGGAGTAATTGCTTCTCGTCGTGTGTCTTGATCCATCATATTGATTTGGATTAATGATCTTCACATCATCTTAGGATCTTTAGCAAAAAGTGAATCCTCATGCCTTGTGAGGGCCTTTTTGGACTCGGGTATCCTCATGCCTTGTGAGGGCCTTTTTGGATAAGCCAAACTTCGCGTCCCGCTTCAATAAGTTATGCCTTGGCTATGAACTCTAATTAATATCGAGCAACTTTTAAACGATCTTGTGCTAGAAGCTAAGTAACCTTTCAAATCGTACAACCTTATTTATTGCAAATATATTTATTAACAAGCGATGGGAGAAAAAGCTCATAACTAACTCACATAAGTTAATGAAAGAATACCAAACTTATAATTAACTCTATCATCTCTCGTTCTCCACAATTTAAAATCTTAAGGAATGAGACTCGTGGATGCTTAGCCTAATAAACTAATTAAGGTCCATATGGTTAAGGATACTAGCTAGAGTAAACTTGGATAAGTAAACTCGGGTTGAGTCAAAATATTCACGACGATCCTAATATATCAAAGATATCTAAACTTGTTAAAACCATTTTATTTATTTATTCATTTTTGACTTTATTCTTGAAATGGAAATTATTACGATGCGATAATAAAAGGAAAGAAAATAAATAAAAATACTACTAGGCCAAAATAGATCAAAAATTTGAAAAACGTTGAAATTTTTTTAAAATTTTCCGGTTAAAATAGGGTCAAATTCATGGAAAAGCCCACTAAAATTCGATAGAAGTCCCCCTACACTTAATATAAACATTGTCCTCAGGGTTTAGGTATGTGGGAGAATAAACTCCCCTACACTTAGGACATTGAGTACGTTGTTTAAAATCGAGCTAAGGAAGGGACAACTAAAGTGATTACATTTATTCATTTTATTTATATACAAGTATGAATCACAATAGTTTTGATAGAACCGGGTACACGGGAACACGGGATCACGGGTCTTGTCAAAAGTATCAAAAGTGGATCATCAAAGCACATGTCCCTGCACACAATCATCACAACACACAAACAACCTACTTGGCTCCCCCTACACTTATTGGTGGAAATGGATGAAGGTGAAAAAGGGTGGAAAGGATGGTAAAGGTAAAAATCTAACCTAGTTATACGATGCTTGATTTATTTATCACGAGTCTCTAGCTCGACTCGTTTTCCCGAATTAATTCAAGGGAAATGTGGAGAGGGATGGAATCATCTCTTGAGAGATGTCCTCTCCATAGTACAACTTAACCCGTTGGCCATTCACCTTAAAATTGGGCCCATTTGGTTGGGATAACTCAATGGTGCCATAAGGGAAGACTTGGGCCACGGTGAATGGACCGGACCAACGGCTCTTAAGTTTACCCGAAAAGATTTTCAACCGAGAGTTAAATAGTAAAACTTGATCACCAACATGGAACTCTCGGTTTTTAATCTTGGAATCATGAATGAGCTTAGTCTTCTCTTTGTAGATTAATGAATTTTCATAAGCCTCGTTCCTAAGTTCATTAAGTTCATTGAGTTGGATTTTCCTATGATCACCGGCTTTGTTTATATCAAAATTAGCCCATTTCAAGGCCCAATAAGCCTTATGCTCCAACTCAATGGGGAGGTGGCATGCCTTTCCGTACACAAGGCGATAAGGGGTACAACCTATAGGTGTCTTATAAGCGGTACGGAAAGCCCACAAAGCATCATCTAATTTATCGGCCCATGAGGCACGATGCTCTCCCACGGTTCGCTCTAAGATTCTCTTAAGACCACGGTTAGAAACCTCGGCTTGTCCATTAGTTTGAGGATGATACGCGGTGCAAAGTCGGTGATTGACACCATACTTAGCCATGACTCGTGCAAATTGATCATTACAAAAATGAGTCCTGCGATCACTAATAATAGCACGAGGCACACCGAATCGAGCAAACAATTGTTTCAAGAAGTTAACAACCACCCTCGCATCGTTAGTAGGTAAAGCCTTTGCTTCAACCCATTTTGATACGTAGTCAACGGCTACGAGGATGTACTTGTTTCCTTTCGATGATGGAAACGACCCCATAAAGTCGATGCCCCATACGTCAAAGATTTCACATTCTTGGATGAAATTTTGAGGCATCTCATCTATATGTGTGATCTTGCCTTGCCTTTGGCAAGCATCACAATGCTTAACCATTTCATGTGCATCATGATAAATGGAGGGCCAATAGAATCCGGAGTCGAAAACTTTTTTAGCGGTGTAATTAGGACCAAAGTGACCATCGGTAGGTCCTTTATGGCAAGCTTCAAGGATTTGTAAAGCCGCCGGCCCATCAACACATCGACGGATGATTAAATCCGCACATTGCTTGAGAAGATAAGGGTCGTCCCAATAGTATGCTTTAACGTCCTTGAAGAATTTTTTCTTTTGTTGGGACGATAACCCTTCGATAAGAACACCACCCGCCAAATAGTTTGCAATGTCCGCAAACCATGGGGTATCATCAAGATTGGAATTAATAGACATTAAGGTCTCAAGGGGAAAGGATTCATTTATCTCTTGATTTGGAGATTCCCCTTGGCAAGGATCCTCAAGTCTACTAAGGTGATCCGCGGCTAGGTTTTCTGCTCCTTTTTTTATCACGAATTTCGATTTTAAATTCTTGTAGGAGCAAAACCCAACGAAGGAGTCTCGGTTTAGCATCTTGCTTGGTCAACAAGTATTTCAAGGCGGAATGGTCGGTGTAAATGATGGTGGTGGAAAGCACAAGATAGGGGCGGAATTTCTCAAAAGCATACACTACAGCTAAAAGCTCTTTTTCGGTAGTGGTATAATGCAATTGAGCCCCCGTCATTGTCTTACTAGCATAATGAATGGGTTGGAAATGTTTGTTAACTCGTTGACCTAAAACCGCTCCTACCGCGAAATCACTAGCATCGCACATGAGCTCGAAAGGTAACTCCCAATTTGGAGAGACTAAGACCGGTGCCTTAGTTAATTTACCTTTAAGAAGTTCGAAAGAGTCGAGACATTCTTGAGAGAAGATGAAAGGAGCATCCTTTTCTAAGAGATGAGTCATTGGACGAGCTATTTTCGAGAAATCTTGGATGAAACGTCGATAAAATCCCGCATGGCCTAAAAAACTTCTAACTCCTTTGACGGTGGTAGGTGGAGGTAACTTAGCAATGACGTCAACTTTAGCACGGTCGACTTCGATACCGACTTTGGAAATTTTATGACCGAGGACGATGCCTACTTTTACCATGAAATGGCATTTTTCCCAATTAAGAACGAGACGAGTTTCTTCACACCGTTGGAGCATACGTTCTAAATTAGCAAGGCAAGAAGAGAAATAATCACCATAGACCGAGAAATCGTCCATAAAGACTTCCATAGTTTCTTCAACCATGTCATGAAATATCGTCATCATACACCTTTGGAAAGTCCCGGGAGCATTGCATAAGCCGAAAGGCATTCTTTTGTAAGCAAATGTTCCATAGGGACAAGTGAATGTGGTTTTCTCTTGGTCTTTTGGATTGATAGGGATTTGAAAGTATCCGGAAAAACCATCTAAGAAACAATAGAAATCATTACCCGTTAACGCTCGAGCATTTGATCCATGAAAGGAAGAGGGAAATGATCCTTACGAGTGGCATCATTGAGCTTACGATAATCGATGCAAACTCGCCAACCCGTTACGAGTCGAGTAGGAATCAACTCGTTGTTTTCGTTGGGAACAACGGTGATTCCGCCTTTCTTAGGCACACAATGGACGGGACTAACCCATGGCGAATCCGAGATAGGGTAAATCATTCCGGCATCGAGAAGTTTGATAACTTCTTTCTTAATGACTTCATGAATTTTTGGATTAACCCTTCTTTGATTTTGGATTGCGGGTTTAAAGTCATCTTCCATGAGAATTTTATGAGTACAAAAATTAGGATCAATTCCGCGAATGTCGGAGATTTTCCAAGCAATTGCTTTCTTATGATTCTTAAGCACATCGATAAGTCGGGATTTTTCATCTTCTTTTAAGTCCTTAGCAATAATGACGGGCAACTTATTATCCTCCTCTAAGAAAACGTACTCTAAATGAGACGGTAAATCCTTAAGCTCTAAATCCGGCGGATTGTCAATGGAAGGCTTAGTCAAAGTAGGATCATCGTTTGTAACTTCCTTAGGAGTAGGTGGAGAAATATTGTCCTCATTGAGAAGTCTCTCAATGGTACGAATGTCTTCATCCCAATTGGTAGGAGAATTATCATACTTAATATCGAGAGGACCCAAGCTAGCTTCAAAATCATCTAAGTCACTGTCTCCAAATGGAGTCAATGAAGGAGCAATAGAAGCTACGGTCTCAACATGAGGTAAAGGAGAAATCCCGCTCTTACAAGCCTCGTGAAAATGTTCTTCGCATGCTTCGTCGAGCACATCGATGTAATTCATATGTCATACGAGTGGGGACTAGCTCGGGTAAAGATAATTGTTTCCACACGGACAATGGCATAAGATTAATACTCGCTCCGAGATCCGCCAAGGCCATACAATTTTCAACACCCGGAAAATTACAAGGAATAAGGAATCGACCGAGATCTCCTAACTTAACCGGTAATTTTCTCAAAAGAACCGCGGAACAATTCTCATTCAATTGGGTATTGGCAATATCAAGCAACTTTTCCTTATCACTTAAAAGGTCCTTAAACATCTTAGCGTACTTAGGCATGTGAGCGAGCGCCTCGGCAAAGGTGATATTAAAATTCAATTGTTTGAACATTTTTAGGAAGTTCGAACTTGAATATCATCCTTATTCTTCAATTTCTCTTTCCACAACCTTGAGGGATAAGGTATATTGGGTTGAGATGAAGGTTTTGGAGTGGATTGCTCACTCACATCCTTTGGTGGAGGAGGAGGAATAGAAATAGAAGGTGAAGGAACCGGTTTTGGAACCGAAGGTGTGGTAGAAAATTTGGGTATCGGTGGAACATAAGGTGTAGACGAATGCATAACGGGAGGTATGTCACAAGTGGAAGAAGAAGGAGGTTGTGTCGAAGAAGAAGGTATCTCGGGTCGTTGGTTAGGTGGGGAAGGTTCTACGGTGGTCTTACCGCTCCTAGTAGTGATAGCATTAACATTAGCCCTAGGATTGGTCACGGTGTTCGAAGGAAGGGCACCTTAGGGACGAAAGGTTTGAATCATAGTCAAAAATTTCTTGTCGGTCGATTCTTGCATCTCTCTCATCATTCGTTCATGGTCGGATAATTTTTGTAAAACCAAGTCCATTTGAGGATTATGCATGTTCATTTGATTATAACCTTGATTAGGAAAACCTTGGTTTTGATATTGATTAGAACCTTGATTAAATCCTTGATTTTGAAAACTTTGGTTATTAAATCCTTGATTATTTAACCCTTGGTTTTGCCCTTGAAAATTCCCTTGATTTTGATTAAAACCCCGTTGATTAGTATTTCCTTGAAAATTACCCCGTTGAGGACCTTGGTTCCTATTTTGGGCGGGTGGGGGTGGTCTTTGTGGTGCTACAAAACCTGGGGGAGCCAAATAGTTATTAGACTTGTAAGACAAATGGTTAACATCAACATTTGGTTTGAAATGAATCAGATCATTTTCATTGTTGTTATAAGCATAAACTTCTTGTTGATTATTGTAAACCTTGTCACAATTATAGTACGAATGTGGTCCACCACAAGTCTCACACATTTCACTTTTTTCTTTCACGGCATGCACATGTGTAGTGAGGGCGTCGGTTTTTAGAGCGAGTGTTTCAACAAGCGAAGTAAGTTTATTAATTTGATCATTCACCTCATTATTACTAGTACTAGCACTTGCCATATTAGCCCTAACACTCTTGGTTTGCACTTTCGCCTTGTTCTCAATAATGGCCCAAGCCTCGTTCATTGTTTTCACAAGAATATTGCCCCCCGTGGCACTATTAAGTGAGTCTTGGTCGTTTAGAGTTAAACCATTATAAAACGTGTTGATTTGATGAACTTTAGTAAAACCATGTTGTGGACATTTTCTCAAAAGATCTTTTAAACGATCCCAAGACTCACTAAACGTTTCCCCATATTGTTGTTCAAAGGTGATGATCTCATTTCTTAAAGAAGTGGTCCGTGATGGTGGGAAAAAGTAGTTAATGAACTTGGTCTCTAAGTCGATCCATGTGGTAATACTTTGGGGTGGTTCCTTATCAAGCCAAATCCGGGCTTGTCCCTCGAGGGAAAAAGGAAAAAGTTGGAGGCGAACGGCCTCTTGTGGCACCCCATTGTATTTGACAGTATTAGCTAATTGGATGAAACGTTTGATATGAGCGTGTGGGTCATCATTAGTACGGCCTAAAAATGGTGTAGCGGAAACCATTTGAATAAAACCCGATTTAAGTTCGAAATGATTAGCTCCAATATTTGGCACCACAATCGCGTCATCGTTTCCTTCAACGTGAGATTGAAGAATCTCAATCATTGGTCGATTATCCGTTGCCATCGTATTGTCGAAAGCTCGATTCTCGGGATCGGCTTTAATGACGGTCTTTTTGTTTTTCTTCTTCTTCTTTTTAGAAGAATTAGAAGTATTTGGTACACCAATCGGTATGTATGTATGCGCGCGAGTGCGCATACAATTAAAACTTTTGGAATGAGGTAGGTGACCTCGGTCGACTTTGAGAGGAAAAGGATTTTCCCTCTCGAGGAGCAATATGAAAAAGCAACAAAAATATATACGTAAATACTACTTGAGTTGGCAAACCAATAATCGGTCGTCCCTCTCAATATACGCACAAGCAAGCGGGGAAACGAGGTGGCACAAAGCACTTAAAAACCTTTTTCCTTAGACGGCCTTTTAAAGCGCGTCGCCTTATACCCACCTTATTATGTCGAGTTCAAACGTCTTACTAGTGTTTATCTATTTTGCCCTTTTTTCGTTATGGATGCGACTACAATAGTTAGGTGATGAAATCCCAACTAAGGCTTATTTGAAAAGTAGGTAATTTATTGTGCTACGTAATATAATATAATAAAATGAAAAATCTTTTTGTATTTTTTAGAAAAATATATATTCACAAGGAAAATCGAAAGAAACCGAACTAAAAATTAACACTAATACGTAATATTTTTGGTGTAATACTTTTAGGAAAAAGTATTACTTTTGAATTTTTTTTTAATTTTTTTGGTGCAATTCTTAGGAAAGAAATTGCTTTTGTCATTTTTTAATTTTTTTGTATTTTTAAGTTTTTGATTTTTTTTTGTATTTTTGATTTTGTTGCAAGAAACGTAACGTTCAAAAAGAACGGATCCCAAAATCCAAACGTCTTCACGAAAAATCGTCAATCGTACGAGCGAAGCGGCAGCGGCGTCAATTTGAAACTAGGATTTTGTATGTTTTGCAATTAATGTTCGTTTTTCCTCGATTCGACTCGAATTTGATTTCCGGTTTAATGTATCGACTTAACTTTGTTTTTTGTAAAGATAACTTTGGAATATGAACTAAATCTATTTAAAATTTTAAAAACTAATTTAATTAAAACTATTTTAAATGAAATCTATTTTAAACTTTAAACAAAACTAAAATAAAAGCTAGATTGAAAACTTAATTAATTTTGAACTAAATTAAAAATCTATTAAAATCTATTTTTAAACAAACTATATTAATTGAAAACTAATTTTATACTATTTTAAAGAAACTATTTAAAAGGCTTTTACGAAAACTAATTTAAACGATTCTTAAAACGAAACAAAACTATTTCTGTATTAACCAAAATTAAAATTTTCAAAAAAGTAAATAAAATATTTTTTTCTTTTTATATATATTTTTTTTATAAAAACTGAATAAAAACTAAATAATAAATTGATTAATTAAGATTTGATTTAAACTAATTTCTATTAATTGAACTATTTAATAAAAGTTGCCAGTACAAGTAGAAAGACTATATTAACTAAAAGGTTGAATAAGAAACTAAAAAGATGGTCCAGTAGAGATGGTTGGGGCGTTTGGTAGTTGAACGAGGGGGTCTGGGGTTCGAATCTCACCCCAGACAGAATTTGTTAATATTTTTATACTATTTTGGAACTTTTTCTTTTGGACAAATAACTCTCAAGCCAAATGAGCCTGAGAGTATAAGCAGTTCAGCAATTAGAAAAGCACAGGTAGCAAAAAACAGATATCAATCAAATTCAAAGCATACTGAATAAAAAAAATGATAAGAAATAAGCCAATACAAAATCCAACCAAAATCAGTAAAAACCAAATAGGCTAATAAATCATCACATAAAATAAGCTGACAAGTAAGCTAATATGAAATCTAATAAGCAGTTTAAACGATAAGCTAAAATAAAATAAACTAAATAAGCTGATTTGAACTTAAACCAAAAAAACTGAAAAGTCTAGAAAGCAAGTACTCCTAAAACGATCTCAATGCTAATAAGCAGATCCTAACAGCAATGATACAAGCAGTTATATCAAACTCAATAGCCGAATCAAAAGCTGATCAAAATAAGCTTAAACCAAAACTAAAATATAAGCAGTAAACAACTAAGCTAATATGCATAAACTACACAATTCAAACAAATTGAACAAAATGTAAATCAAATAAACCACAACCCAAATAAGCTGACGCAGCAAACAAATAAACAGATTCACACAAGCAGATTCAAACTTCAAATTAATAACTAAAATTAATCTAAACTTAACAAAATTAAAAGATATAAGTACCTTGTAACGAATCCTTTGAGAAGAAGACAAGGCGCTGAGCCGTCTTATTAACCGAAAACAAACACCATCTTCATCATAATCATCATCTCGGATCCCACTCGGATGAACAGTAAAGAACAGTAACTTTAATATTTCCCAGTAGGGGAAATATTTGTATCACTTTCCTTATATATATATATATATATATATATATATATATATATATATATATATATATATATATATATATATATATATATATATTTATATTTTTTTTCTTTTAATCGAATGATAAACCAACAGTAATATAAAGAACAGTAGATGAAATGAAATTTAATAGATCAAATTAAATAGAGACGAGAATAATTAAAATAATACTTTTCATTAATTTAAAAAAGAGATTACATTAATCTGAAATTGAAAGAAATTACAAGATTTAAACCCTAAAACCTAATTTACTAAAAAATAAAAATATAAGAAAAAGCACCCCCCAAATTACATGATGAGAGGGGTTTTTATAGGGGAACCCCAACAAACCTTTTTGATAGCTTCTCTTGTAAGCATCCAATCTGAATCGTTGATTTAATCATTCTTCTTCTCTCTCTTTAATTAGTTGATCATGTGCCTGAAAATCGCCCTTGTAGCCACGGATCGCCAGCATGGCACGATGTTGTGCTTCTTGTGTTTGTTGATTGGTGATGTGGCAAAGATTTATTGGTGAAGAGGGTTTTGGTGAGGTGTCTTGGCCACTCAAATGGTGCCACGTTGGTGAGAGGAGAGGACCATAGTGAGTGGATGCTACGAAAAAATGAGGGATTTTATTCCTTATAGGTTGAATTAACCCATAAAGGTAAAAGCCCCATATTTGGGTGAGTTATTTTTCTACAGTAAATATTAGGGTTTTTGGGAGATTGTTGCGTTTTTTTTGGAGAAGAAAGGGTGGGTGAGAGTACCTCGTTTGTATCGAGTGAAATGAGGGGTGAGGGTAAATATTTGGTTTATTTATTTATTTAGGGAATGGGTAAAGAGTGTATACGTGGGAAGGAGTGAATTTAGGGTTGACTGGGGTGATTTGTTGACCGAATTTTTACCCAGCAAAAGTTTATAAACTTTTCACTTGATCCTGTCCCAAAAATTGTAATGGGCTTTATCCCATTTAGCCTTCATCCGTCCCAATAATAATCAACTCAAATGGGCTTGTGTAACCTTTAGATAAGTATAATACAACTTCAAATGGGCCTTTGAGCCCATTTATCCGATGTGGGACCCACTTGGCTCGAATATCTTCCAAAATGATAAATTCCATTAAAACGAGCTTGATTCCGACTTTCTTGATCATTTCTTCAAATTTAAGTGGACTTAGCCGGTTTTCGTGATCTTTGCACACTTTTGGTCTTTTGATCTTGTCTTCGTTTCTTTTTGGACTTTCCGTCAATATTTGACCGTGAAATCCCGTGTTTTCTCTTCTTTTGATCATTTGTACCTATTTTAACTCAAAAACATAAAACCACGCGTAATTCCGATTTTTACGATATAAAACACATGATTAGGTCTTGTTTTTCCTTGATTTTAGTGGCAAAAGGATAAGTGTTTACACACTTATTAAGTCTCTAAGGCAGTGGTACAAACGGTTTGATGTGTATATGGTCAGCAATGGGTTTAGCCGTAGCAACTATGATAGTTGTGTTTACTTCAAGGAGTTTGCACCAGGTATGTACATATATCTACTGCTGTATGTAGATGATATGTTGATTGCTTGTAAAAGCAAGTCTGAGATCGAATATACCAAGGGACTGCCGCGGAAAGAGTTTGATATGAAGGAACTTGGTCCAGCTAGGAAGATACTTGGTATGGAGATTTTCAGGGATAGGGGTAACCGAACCCTGAAGGTGTCTCAGTCGGGATATGTGCGGAAAATTCTGAATAACTACAGAGTGGATAATGGCAAGTCGGTCGCTGTGCCATTGGGAGCACACTTCAAGGTATCTTTGAAGGATTGTCTGTCGAGTGACTGGGATGTGGAAAGAATGAGTAAGGTCCCATATGCGAATGATGTAGGTAGTTTAATATACTTGATGGTTTGCACTAGACCAGATATTGCGTATGCTGTTAGCATTGTGAGCAGGTATTTGGCGAATCCATGTAAAAATCATTGGGAAGCGGTGGAGTGGATTTTGAAGTACTTGAAGGGCACTGCTGATGTAGGTCTAGTGTATGGTAGAGATCAAGGGAAGCACGTAGATGTTGACGGTTTCGTGGATAGCGATTATGCTAAAGAACCTGACAAGGGTAGGTCAATAACCGGGTACGTGTTTATGGTACATGGCTGTGTTGTGAGTTGGAAAGCAACTCTGCAGCATGTTGTTGCATTGTCTACTACAGAGGCGGAGTATATGGCGCTTACGGAAGCTGTTAAGGAAAGCATTTGGCTTAAAGGTCTACTAATCGAGCTGGGAATAAACCTAAGGTCAGTGGTTGTGAATTGAGATAATCAAGGGGCAATTCATCTCTCAAGAAATGCAATGTTTCATGAGAGGACGAAGCATATCAACGTGAGGTATCACTTCATCAGGGAGATCGTGGAATCTAAATAGATTGAAGTGGCAAAGATAGGCACGGAGGATAATGCAGCTGACGCGTTTACAAAGGTGGTTCCAGGTCCGAAGTTCAAGCATTGCATGAAGATACTTGGTGTCGGGGCTAACTAGTCTTGTCACTAAGGTGGAAATTGTTAGTATTAGTTCCTAAGTCTAGTTAAGATTAGTATAAGCCATGTTTCCTATGTAAGCTTTATTTAAGGTAGGCTGTATTTGAGCCGGGTGGATCCAAGCCCAATCCCTAGTCGGTGAAGACTAGGGAACTGACCCCCTCACCCTATAAAAGGATGTGAGGGGGTGATGCTCAAATCACACCGTAGTCTTTTGTTCTTTCCTGTAAACCAATCGTTAATCAATAAAATCGTTTGGTTACCTTTTGTGTCGTTCTTCTGGGTTTCATTCGTTGCATCTCTGCGATCTTCTTTACAGCGATCTAGGTTCCGTATATCGATCTTCTGGTTGTTGGTGGTGTCGATTCCAACAGTTTTGTATAAAATGTGTAAGTGCTTATTTTGGAGTAAGGTAACTTCTTAAATTAAGCTTATCTGTTCCATGCTTATACTTTAAGGAAGATTAGATTTAAATAGGCAATGTTCATACCCAATAAACAGAAAATCACATTCAAAACGCAGTCCAAAACTCCTCCTTAAACGATCATATTATAGGTTCGCTAGAGGGGACTCACTCTTTTTTCTTGTCGATAGGAGTCAATGTCCCACCAGCAAGCACTTGCTCATGTTACAGCACAGGCTGCACGACTGCAGCCTATACTTACCACAGACCACCACGTTCCACCACCAACTCCAGAGCATAATGTCATGATGATGGCACCTGAGTTATATGAATCCAGTAGCCACTCCCATCCACCCTTAGTAGCTGTTGAAAAGCCAGCTGAGGACGGATACAATTGGAGAAAATACGGGCAAAAGCCAGTGAAGGGAAGTGAATACACTCGAAGTTATTACAAATGCACACATCAAAGTTGTCCTGTTAAGAAAAAGGTTGAGCGGGGTGTAGAAGGTCTGGTAACCGAGATTATCTACAAAGGGAAGCATAACCACCAACCACCTCGAACTGTTGGAAATTTTAATGATACCGAACCCTTCAATGATCAAACTAGTCATTTTAACTCTTCGAGGGAAAATTCATCGGTAAAAAAGGATCAAGAATCTTCGCATGAAATGTCGGGATCATGGGACAACGATGATGTTGCCAAACATCAAGCAAAAAGGAGGTACTTGTATCGTATATATATGTTTTAAAGTTACTAACTCTTTTGAAAGGGTAGAATAAGAATGTATGGTTGATATTATGCTAAGTTGACATTATTGGGCATGTATGGTATAGAAACATAGAGGCCAAGGGGTTTGATCCAGTTACATCCCATGGAACACTTAGAGATTCTCGCATCGTTGTTCAAGCAACCAGCAAAGTTGATGTTCTAGACGACGGCTACAAATGGCGCAAATACGGGCAAAAAGTAGTTAAAGGAAATTCTAATCCAAGGCATGATTTTTTCCCTTCTATCAACTATCGTTATTATTTGCCTTATTTTGGTATGCATTCTCGTTGAAGATCCGGAATAATTCATGCAAAAATTTGAATGTCACGATGCTTTTATAGAGGTTATTACAAGTGCACGTTCAAGGGTTGCAATGTTCGAAAACATGTTGAGAGACCTTCAAGCGACCCAAAAGCCGTTATAACCACATATGAAGGTAAACACAACCATCAGGCGCTGGTGTCAAACGACATTACCACCTCTCAACTAAAGCCTAATAATCCTATTGGTCTTTTACGATTAAAAGAGGAGCAATGATAATATATTGGTTTAATCTGCAAAAGATGCATCATTATTTGTGGTTAATCTGGTGATTTTATCAAATAAGGAAGTCTTTTTAGTGATTAGACTTGGGATTAGTAACCGAAATTATTAGTACTATGTAATGAAGAGCGAAAAATTTCGTTGTTCAATCAAATATTGAAGATCACCTTCTGGAAACTAAAAATGAAAGGGCTAATGTTATGTTTTGCTCAAGCAGATTTATAGATAACTTCTTGACAAGAGATCGAATTATGAGTGATTTTGAAGTGATAATCTATGCGGTACCGAATAGTATGTAAACATGTGTGAATTGTGAAATTGAACCTAGTCATGTATAAGGGATAGATGATGATTTGAGAATATATAGCATCAGAGTGAATCTTCACTTGGTCCTCACCATCACTTATCATTTTCATATCTTTTCACCCTTTAAGCAAAAGAGAACATTAGCCGGCCTCCTAATCGAGACACAATATCAACCATATTCAAGCTTCTGATGCATCATATCATTTTTTCATCGATAGCACACTTGACACATCTCTCCATTCTTTCTTATAAGTACCCGTAACGATGCATGTTTTATTCATCAAACACATCAAGTAACTACAATTGAACGAAAATGTTAAGTGTCCCTTAGAGATCCTCCGAACACTTCATTGGGCTATTATTTACTCTAGAACTCCCTACTGAAGTGTTTGGGGGAACTCCAAGTCGCACTTGACACTAGCAAAATAAGCTAATACAAATGTTGGGAAATGTCAAGTGTCCCTTAGAGATCCTCCGAACACTTCACTAGGATATGGTTTTTACTAGACTGTCCTACTGAAGTGTTTGGGGGAACTCCGAGTAGCACTTGGCACTCGACACTAGCTTGCAGAATAAACGTATACAAATGAAGGAAAACGTCAAGTGTTCCTCAGAGATCCTCCGAACACTTCATTAAGAATCTAGGATATTATTTTGTCCAGAATTTACTACTGAAGTGTTTGGGGGAACTCCAAGTGGCACTTCACTCTTAAAAACTAGAAGTAGTTTGCGATTTCCTTTTGATACATCCTAAATGTTCCTCTAAGTAAATTAATATATATGCAAAGCTATTGTTGGAATGCAAACTTTAGTCTGCATAAAAATTTGAATTCAGAAACATATATGTATCATATGTGCATGATGTTCTAATGGAAGAATAAAAAGAGGAACAGACATTTTGGCGCCCAATGGACCTGTTCCACAATATGGAAGAGATAAAACTGGTAAAATAGCCAATAAACGAAACATATACGTGAGTTTCCCCTCATCATACACTGCCATCGCGGGGACATGATCGTTGCTCTTATAAGCAAAGCCCAATGTCTACTCATAAATTTCCATTTACAATATTAATTCTAGAAGAATGTCACTTTTTGCTGAGTACGTTCAGTTTTTGTGAAAACCTATTTGTTTGTTCATTTTGTGGAATTACTCTTAGGTTGACGGGTGCACACAGCAACCAGGACAGTACTAGTGGCATCGACCTTCACTCGACCCTGTCCAATCTATAATGAGGTTGTAGTATCCACTTAACATTTGTCTGCAGAATACTCTATTGCTCAGAATTTATGGATATGGATCTCGAATTGGTCGGAGTTGCTGATCACCAGACTGCTAAACTTTTGTAATATCCTTTTGTGATTCTTTTGCTTAACTAGGCTGTTGCGAAGCGCTAAAAATAGTAGATGTCGCTATGGTTTTCATATAGTGTTGCAGATCATACAGAGATCAAACATATATACAACTTTGCAATTTGAAATACCATTAAGATTTTAGAGAAAAGACAAGTAGTTTTACGTTCGGTCGCAGTTTTGATTGCTGCCAAGTACTTCCAACTCATTGGATGGTGTTCTTTCTTACTCCAAATTTCTTATACACTAAGATCTTCGCGTCCTTTCTCATCATACCGCAGATATCACACGGTCTACGCCTTAGATCACACCAACCTATATACATGTATATAACTGATAACCTTTTGCAATGACTCGAAACTATTAAACTCGTGTCTATTAATTCATCACCAACGAAGTTAACATTTCTGTTACACGAATAGTCTTCAAATTTTGACAAATAAAAGCAGATAGACTTCCAACCAGAAATATGAATCTCTTCACAAGAAGATAAGTTCCACTCTTGCAACAAAGGACATCCTTTCGCGATGTTAATTATTGCATCATTATCAACAACGCTGCCACGAATATCAAGGACTTCTATATTTGCACCATTACCTCCTAAACCAATTGCTCCAAGTTCATGTGCGATGAAAGTAGATAGATACTCGAGACCACCTCCACATAATATTGCAGCAACACAGCTGGAATCTAACATCCACCTTTCAGCTTCTAGCCTTCTATAGAAACCAAAGATCTAGAATAACCTCAGAATCCTACACAAAGAATGTTATACAATCCAATATTCTGAGTGCTCTAAGTTAACGACAATTTTGGTTCTGATATGCAATTCTAGTAATTTTATAGCACCTACTAAGATCAACTTGTTTCAAATATTTACAAAATTTTGTTAAGAAATTTAATCCCTCATCGGTAATTAACTTGCAATCACGAAGACGAATAACAGGCAACAAGGGACAACAAGAAACGACAGAGGTAAGTACTCAGGTAAATAAGAACAATCTGAAAGATCAAAAGAACGCAATCTGCACAAGTATATTCGTAATTTCTTTATACTTGGGTCCAAGAGTCTATCACCATTTGTCAAAGACAACGACTCTAAGTGGTTAAAACGGTGAAGCAGTTGTAAGAGTTTATCACAACTAGTCAAAGACGCCGATAAGTGATGAAAATGGTTAAGCCATTGTGTAGGTGATGAATCATAGTTTGTTTTGGATCGGCATCGTATAGGTGAATCATGATTATTTTCACAATCATTTTCGGAGCAACTTGACTTGAAATCTAAGTGTTTACGACATGAATTTTGGATATCAAGAAAATTGTGACAAGTTAAACCAAACGAATCTCGATCCTTTTTTTCGTTTAACTTATCAAATATCTGTTGGTCCCCTTGATCGAACGCAATATAACTTATCAACCTAAAAGCTGTCATAACCACATATTACAAGTTGAGAGACCTTCAAGCAACCAAAAAGCCGTCATAACCACATAGGAAGATAAAAACAACCTTCAAGCACGGTATTTTACGATTAAAAAAGGGGCAACGATAATTTATATTGGTTTTAATCTGAAAAAGATGCATTATTATTTGTGATTAATCTCGTAATTTTATCAAATAAGGAGTCTTTTAGTGATTAGGCTCGGGATTAGTAACCGAAATTACTAGTACTATGTAACGAAGAGTGAATAATTTCTTAGTTTCAATCAAATACTGAAACCTGGTTAATGTTCACCTTTTGGAAACTATAAATGAAAGGGCTAATGTTATGTTGTGCTTAAGTAGATTTATAGTTAATTTCTTTACAAGAGATCGAATTATGAGTGATTTTGAAGTGATAATCTACGTGGTATCGAATAGTGTGTGAATTGTGAAATTGAACCTAGTCGTGTATAAGGGATAGATGGAGGTGAGAATATAGCATCAGGGTGAATCTTTACCTGGTCCTCAAGCATTTTCATATCTTTTTACCCTTTAAGCAAACAAGAACATTAGCCTCCTAACCGAGACACAATTCCAACCATGTTCAAGCTTTTGATGCATCATATCTATGTTCATCCATCACACACTTCCCTCTATTCTTTCTTATAAGTACCTGTAACGATGCCTATTTTATTCATCAAGTAACTACAATTGAATGAAAACGTCAAGTGTCCCTTAGAGATCCTCCGAACACTTCATTGGGCTATTTTTTTATCTAGAATTTCCTACTGAAGTGTTTGGGGGAACTCCAAGTGGTACTTGACACTAGAAAAACACACTAATACAAATGAAGGGAAATGTCAAGTGTCCCTTAGAGATCCTCCGAACACTTCACTGGGATATAGTTTCAACAGGAATGTCCTACTGAAGTGTTTGGGGGAACTCCGAGTGGCACTTGGCACTCAACACTAAAAAACTAACAGATAGAAGTGAAGGGAAACGTCAAGTGCCCTCAGAGATCCTCCGAGCACTTCATTAAGAATTTAGGATATTATCTAGAATTTCCTACTGAAGTGTTTGGGGGAACTCCAAGTGGCAATTGACACTTG
This sequence comes from Glebionis coronaria, assembly GCA_025667525.1. Taxonomy (NCBI): domain Eukaryota; kingdom Viridiplantae; phylum Streptophyta; class Magnoliopsida; order Asterales; family Asteraceae; genus Glebionis; species Glebionis coronaria. The sequence continues at coordinate 581,188,560 of CM046879.1, forward strand.
AAAACTATAATTCGTTTGTGATTTGCTTTTGGTACATCGTAAGTATCCTCTAAGTAAATGAATATGCAAAATTATGGTTGGGTTGCAAGATTAGTCTGGATAAAACTTTAGCTCAGAAACATGCATCATCTGTTTTCCGTTATGCGTTTCATCTGGCAAAAACTGAAAATTCTTTATGAAACAGAAGATACTATTATCGTCAATTCCTACATGTTTATTTTTAGATCGACATTATAGGATTTAGTCTTGTTTCTTAATAGCTTTGCGAGATCAACATAATATGAATGCGACGAGATTCTAAACATGACTAGGACTTGATCCATACTGTGTGCATGATGATCTCAGATGAAACTATTCACAGTTTCGTACTTTGTCAATCATGTATGTATAATAGTGTTTTTTGGACATTTTTTACACCAAGAAACATGAGCCATTCATAACGAAAAACCAATAATTATGGTTTTTAAATACAAATTAGTGTTATTGGGAGCAAAATAAAAATAATTATACAAATTAGTCATTGTTGGGGATTAAAATTCTGGGGATTGCATGATCACAAAAGTGAATCTTGTTTAGTCTGTCACAGCATAAAACTTGCTCTTGTAGTTTTTAAGGATGTTGGGCCTGTATAGTTAAACCAACATCGAGTATGTTGTCCCAACTTCCTGGATCGATTGTTTATTGAGTTGCAAAATAATGAATAAGTAAATATATTATGTTTGATCAATCTTTTAACGTTTACATATGTTTGATATATATATGCATCGAATGAACATGACCCCAAACGACGCGTCTGTTGACAAACCCTAACCGACTTATCCATAAGCGGTTATTAAGTTTCTATTATACCCTAATGGTCCTTGTAGTTTAACTAACTATATACATGAAGCAATAATATAGATTATCGGTTCACATTCTCCTCCTTAATCTTAATTGTTGCTTCGTCCTAAATCTTGAACTCCGAGCATTTGTCGCATTGTCATGAACTTCAATCTTGGTAGAGCCTTTGTTAGAATATCTGCTCTTTGTAGTTCTCCGCTGACGTGCTCCACATTGATGTGCCCATTCTCTACACATTCTCGAATGAAATGGTAGCGAATATCGATGTGCTTACTCCTTCCGTGAAAGACTGGGTTCCTTACGAGTGCTATTGCTGAAACGTTATCGACCTTCAACGTTATCTTCTTCTCTGCCCATCCTGTTAATTCACTGAGTAATCTTTTTAACCATAAGGCTTGACATGCTGCTCCAGTAGCCGCCATGAATTCTGATTCACATGATGAGAGCGCCACTGTTGGTTGTTTCTGAGTACACCAAGTAATAGGTGCCTCTCCGAAGTAGAATACTATACCAGTAGTTCCTCTTCCTTGATCAGTGTTAATACCATAACTGCTGTCGCTATAACCTGTAATCTTGCAGCCGCCTTCTTTCTTGTATATTATGCCATGCTCCTTTGTTCCTTTGATGTATCGAATCACTTGTTTTACCGCCTTCAGGTGATGATCCTTTGGGTCTTGCATGAATCTGCTAAGTAATCCGACTGGATAACTAAGATCTGGTCTTGTATGTAGCAAATACCTGAGACTTCCAATTAAACTTCTGTAATAAGTTGCGTCAACTGAGTTTCCATCTTCCGCCTTGACCAACTTAGTATCGGGATCCATAGGGATCTTTGTTTCGTTGCTATCCATCATACTTGTATCTTTTAAGATCTTGTTAATGTACCCTGTTTGTTTGATTGTGATCTCTCCTCCTGTCTGTGTAACTTCTATCCCAAGGTAATACGCTAATAAGCCTAAGTCGCTCATTTCAAACTTGTCCTTCATTTGGGATTTAAACATGTCTACTTCCTTCCTTAGAGTGCATGTGATTATCAAATCATCTACATAAACTCCAACTATCAGTGTAGAAGTCTTGCTTCTCTTTGTGTAGACTGCTTGTTCGAGATTGCACTTCTTAAAATCTAGTGATTTTAAGGTTTGATCAAGCTTCACATTCCAAGCTCTTGGTGCTTGCCTTAACCCATATAATGCCTTAATGAGTTTGTAAACTTTTCCTGAGTTCCCTTGCTGTATGAACCCCTCAGGTTGTGTAACATAGACTTCTTCCTTCAAATCTCCATGTAAAAATGCCGATTTTACATCTAAGTGGTGTACCTGCCAACCATGATATGCTGCTAAGGCCAATATCAAACGAACTGTCTCTATTCGTGCTACTAGTGCAAATACTTCATCAAAGTCTATTCCTTGTTCTTGTACATAACCTTTTGCTACTAATCTTGCCTTGTATTTGATGATCTTTCCTTCTGCATCCTTCTTGGTCTTGTAAACCCACTTGAGTCCTATTGCCTTTTGATCTGGTGGCAGTGTGGTGAGGGTCCATGTGTTATTTTTATTGATTGAGTCCAACTCAATCTCCATGGCCTCAATCCACTTCTCATCTGTTGATGCTTCCTTGTAATTACGAGGTTCTTCTTCCATAAGTAGTAAATTCTGAATTTCTACTTCTCCTGTGTTTTCATATATGTTATTTAGACTTCTAAAACCTCTTTTGGGTGTATGATCAAATCTATTTCCCAAGTCTTCTATCGATCTAATAGTAGACTCTTCTTCCTCTTCTGGAGGTTGGTTGTAGGTGTGGTTAGGTGTGATTGGTGAGTTAGGATCATCATTTGGATCCTCTTCATGATGTAAATTCTTGTCATTGTCAACTCCTTCTTCCACAAAACTAGCCCAAAATGTGTCTTGTGTACTTGTATCTTCTCCATCCTGATTCCAATCCCATGGTTTCATTTCCATAAACTTCACATCCCTACTAACATGTTTTCTCTTTGCTATTGGATCATATAACCTACATGCTTTTGATCCTTCCTCTACTCCTAAGTAAACTAGTGGTATGCTTCTGTCATCCAGCTTTTTCAGGTGAGGTTTTGTTATCTTTGCATAAGCTATGCATCCAAATATCCTTAGGTTTTCCAAGTTTGGTTTTATGCCATAGAGTGCCTCAAATGGCGTTTTATTTTCCAGGGCTCTTGTAGGTACCCTATTGAGTATGTATATGGCGTGTCTAACCGCTTCCGCCCAAAAAGTTAAAGGTAACTTCATTGCTTTCATCATACTCCTCGTAGTTGATAATACTGTCCTATTTCTCCTTTCCACTACTCCATTCTGTTGCGGTGAGTAAGGTGCTGTCAACTGTCGTGCTATCCCATTTTCTTTGCAATATCTTGTGAATTCATTTGATGTGAATTCACCTCCTCTATCAGTTCTTAGCATTCTCAGCTTTAATCCCAACTTCATTTCTATCTGTTGCCTAAATTCCTTAAAAGTACTAAATGCTTCATCTTTCGACGTCAGAAAGTAAGCCCACATAAAACGTGTACAATCATCTACTAACAAGAATATGAGATTCTTGCCAGAGTGTGTAGGTGGACTTATAGGACCACACAAGTCTCCATATACTAAGTCCAACGGGTTTTCTGATCTGAATTTAGCTTGATTTGGGAAAGGTGCTCTGCTTTGTTTTCCTAACACACATGCATCACAAATCTGTCCAACATGGTTTATCCTTGGTACTCCTTCCACTAGATTCTTCCTAGTCATCTTGTTGATATCATCAAAATTTAGATGACCTAATCTAGCATGCCATAACCATGCTTGCTCATCTATTCTTGCTAAGAGACATATAGGGGCTTGTACTTGTAATCTAATATTGTAAAGCCAATTCTTTGATCTTTCTACCTTCATCAACAACTTCTCATGCTTATCATATACTGCCAATATATTTCCTTCCATAATGACCTTGCAACCTATTTCTATAAGTTGTCCTAAACTTAGTATGTTGCTCTTCAGGTCTGGTATATAGTATATGTCTGATACTATCTTTTGTTCCTGGTTTCTACAACCTAAAAGAATAGATCCTTTCCCCTTTATTTGTACATATGACCCATCTCCAAAACGTACTTTTCCTGACACGTTTTCATCAATATCTCTAAAATGGCCCTTGTTACCCGTCATATGGTTACTTGCTCCATTATCCAAGTACCACATATTTGTATCTCCTAAGGTGTATTTTCCTTGTTGAATTTGTTTCTCATTCAACAATACTTCCTCATGTGTAGCCATTAGTAGTGATGGTTCGTCATCTTCTAAGATAAGGTTTGATTGTTCCTGAGTTGTTGACTTTCCTCTACAATCCCTTTTATAGTGTCCAAATTTCTGACACTTATAACATTGTACCTTACTCAAATCTCTTTCACTCTTACTCTTGTCTGAGTTTCCTTTGTGATTTGAGTTTCCTTCTCGTGAGTTACTTCTGTTTTTATTATTCTGCCAGTTTTTATGTGAAAACTTTCTACCTCCACGTTTCCCAAAACGTCTATCTTTTCCCGAGTGTTCGCCTTGTGCGAATAATAAGTTTTCCTGGCTTTCCACTTGTCCTCCCTTTCGGAGTTTTATCCTTTCCTCAAATGCCTTGAGTTTTCCAGTGATCTCATCTAAAGTGATGTCGTCCAGATCACTTGTTTGTTCTATGGATGCTACTATCTGAATAAATCTATCAGGTGTAGAATCTAGCAATTTTCGTACTAGAAGAGATTTATCCAAACCTTTCCCTAATTCTTTTGCCTTCGTGGCATATCCGTTTATTTTGGCCATAAATGCATCCACCGTGTCTTCATCTTTCATCTGAAGCGCATTGAATCCAATCATCAATGATTGTAGTCGTGCTTTCTGCACCTTTTCATCTCCAACGTGTTGCTTCTTCAATGAATCCCATAATTCCTTAGCCGTTTCACAACTTGCTACTTGTAAAATCACGTCTTCCGTTAATGCTTGATATAAGAAGGCTATTGTTGCCTTGTCCTTCTTATTGTCTACCTCTGTATCATCTTTAGGCTCTATCGTCTCCCACAGACCGTGTGCCTCTAATATAACCTTAATTTGTATAGCCCAAACCGTGTAGTTTGTGCCTTTTAATTTAGGGCATTGGTAGTGTGTCGTGGGTGCTTCGTTTTTAGATGATGTAGATTTTGAGGTATCTTCGTCAACCATCTTGAAAGTTTTTAATATCTTCACTTTCGTTTAGGAATTATGTGTGCTAGTGTGGTACTTTCTAATAGGGATTATATTAGGTATCGGGAATCCTAATATGTCTAAAGTAATAATTCTATATTACTTCTAATTATTTAAAAAAAGTCGAGTATGAAACTTGTGACCTTGTGATTTGCACACAACTTTGTTCCCTTCGTTAAACCACGCTGCGCGTTTTTTGTGCCTCGAATCCCCAAACACCTTCTTGTCCTTTTTACCACTTGTTTCTTCCACAGAAACAGTTTGAAACAAACTGTTGTCACAAACAAAAATAAACGCTTGTTTTCTTCCCACTTTGGTTTGTTTCTGTTTTGCCTTGTCCAACAAACACGTTTTCTTCTAATTCCGATATCGCTTCCTGCTTCTTGTCTTGTTCGACAAAACCGGCGCTTGCCCGATATCTTTTCTCCTTTCTGCTTTGCCTTGTCCGACAAAGTTCGACGCTGCCTTGATATCGTTTCTCCAAGTCTGCTTCCTTACAAACAAAATCCTGTTTGTACGTGCCTACTGTTGTGGTTCTTCCTGTGTCGCGCGACTTCTATTTCGATTTTGTATCGCGTTCGTGATACCAAAATCTTTCCACAAAAGCGTTCCTCCTGACTTGGTCCTTGCGTCTCTCGTTCCTGCTTTGTGTTTTTATATCCGGATTCACAAAGATTTTCCCCACTTGTTTCCTAACCGAAACGAAGTGTGTCGTTCCTTTTCCCGTGTTGCGGTAACGCACAACACAACGACAAACAGGCTGCCTTCCTCTCGTTCTTCTTGAACAAAAACGAGTCGTTCTTCCTTCCCTTCGTCGTTCAAACGAAGTTTTAACCCACCAACTAACGCTTGGTGTAAGCGTCTGCAACTCCTACGCAAAAACAGATCGTGCACTATCCTTTTCGCGTGTCTGCTTATTCAAATCGTTGTCTTTTTGAAGAGAAAAAAAAACAACGCGTCTTGTTCGTTGGTATCCAAAAACGCAGTATATAACCCTTGCTCTTGATGCCAAATGTTGTCCCAACTTCCTGGATCGATTGTTTATTGAGTTGCAAAATAATGAATAAGTAAATATATTATGTTTGATCAATCTTTTAACGTTTACATATGTTTGATATATATATGCATCGAATGGACATGACCCCAAACGACGCGTCTGTTCACAAACCCTAACCGACTTATCCATAAGCGGTTATTAAGTTTCTATTATACCCTAATGGTCCTTGTAGTTTAACTAACTATATACATGAAGCAATAATATAGATTATCGGTTCACAGAGTATCCCGTATTGCAAGCGCTCACGAAAAGCATCCAGTGCCTTCCGTGAAATGTAGCTGAATCGGTGTATGTCTAGGTCTATTTTAAAATAGTTATGCCCATGCATAAAATGAAAAAAACAAAAGAGATAAGATTATCAACACTCAAGTTATCCACTGATGTACCAACCCGATAAAAAGCGTGTTAAGGGCTGTAAGAACCGGTTTGTCAATTGTCACTGTAAGCGTTTAGAAGTTTTCTTTCAGCTGAACATAGGTCAAGATCCTCAGGATTCACTACACCCCAGCCAGTTCTTTTTCGATAAGGAACCAATATTTCTTTTGCAAAACCCTTCACTACTTCCATTTCGTCCATTACTAGTCTCTGTTCAATTTATGTTGCATTGTAGAACGGTTAACCAACGAAAATGCAATGTTTTCTTAATGTCGAACGTTCATAAAAGCAGTGGTTATACGACCATGTTAAGCTACCTGAATGCTTTAGCGAAACTGAGGTGATACTTCGTCATCATAGGATAAAGATCGGGACTGGAGCACTTTGGAGATTGAACAATTGCAACCATAATTTCAAGTTGTACATCAGCTGTCAGCCTGTCACATATGTAACTGCAAGTTGTAGCAATTTATTTTAGCAACAATATCTCATATGTCATACTATGAAACATTCAAACAAGTACAAAAGTTTTAGAATTTACTTTTTCATACCAACTCCTAGCAACTTGAATTTACTTTTTGGTATCATTTCATATATCATATTTACCCGACACAACAAAGCACTCGCAGGAACATTCAACCGCAGGTTAATCTTCATCCATGCTCATGTTCTACTACTTCAACTTGTTACAAAAATTCAATATAAGAAAATGGATAACAACAAGAAATCAATACCATTATCAACACCATATTTACGTCCTACAATCTCTATACCAACGAGTTCATCGTCGATAACATGTTCATGGGACTGGGCCAGACTCCGGACCTATGACTTTGGTATCAAACTTTTTTTCGGATCATGATAGAGGACAAGATACTCGTACTTTTTCTCAGCTTTTGGCTGGATTAAGTCCGGCTACCTTGCTTGAATCACAAGCTCATGTTACAGCACAGGCTGCATGACTGCAGCCTATACCGACCACCATGTTCCACGACCAATGCCAGAGCACAATATCACGATGATGGCACCTGAGTTATATGAATCCAGTAGCCACTCCTATCCACCCTTTGTAGCGGCTGAAAAGCCAGCTGAGGACGGATATAATTGGAGAAAATATGGGCAAAAGCCAGTGAAGGGAAGTGAATACACTCGTAGTTATTACAAATGCACACATCAAAGTTGTCCTGTTAAGAAAAAGGTTGAGCGGGGTGTAGATGGTCTGGTAACCGAGATTATCTACAAAGGGAAGCATAACCACCGACCACCTCGAACTGTTGGAAATTTTAATGATACTGAACCCTTCAACGATCAAACTAGTTATTCTAACTCTTCGAGGGAAATTCATTGGTAAAAAAGGATCAAAATTTTTCCCATGAAATGTCGGGATCATGGGACAACGATGATGTTGCAAAACATCAAGCTAAAAGAAGGTACTTTTATCGTATATATATGTTGTAAAGTTAACTCTTTGGTCACGGGTAGAATAAGAATGTATAGTTAGTTGATATTATGCTAAGTTGACATTATTCGGCATGTATGGTATAGAAACATAGAGGCCAAGGGCTTTGATCCAGTTACATCCCATGGAACACTTTGAGATTCTCGCATCGTTGTTCAAGCAACCAGCAAAGTTGATGTTCTAGACGACGGCTACAAATGGCGCAAATACGGGCAAAAAGTAGTTAAAGGGAATTCTAATCCAAGGCAGGATTTTTTGAGACATTATTACAGTAAAATTTATTTGCATAAAATCGTTATCAATTGCCTAATTTTGGTACGCATTCTCGTTGAAGATCCGGAATAATTCATGCAAAAATTTGAATGTCACAATGCTTTTACAGGGGTTATTACAAGTGCACGTTCAAAGGTTGCAATGTTCGAAAACATGTTGAGAGACCTTCAAGCGACCCAAAAGCCGTTATAACCACATATGAAGGTAAACACAACCATCAGGCGCTGGTGTCAAACGACAGTACCACCTCTCAACTAAAGCCTAATAATCCTATTGGTCTTTTACGATTAAAAGAGGAGCAATGATAATATATTGGTTTTAATCTGCAAAAGATGCATTATTATTTGTGGTTAATCTGGTGATTTTATCAAATAAGGAAGTCTTTTTAGTGATTAGACTTGGGATTAGTAACCGAAATTTATTAGTACTATGTAATGAAGAGAGAATAATTTCGTTGTTCAATCAAATATTGAAGATCACCTTCTGGAAACTAAAAATGAAAGGGCTAATGTTTGTTTTGCTCAAGCAGATTTATAGATAAGTTCTTGACAAGAGATTGAATTATGAGTGATTTTGAAGTGATAATCTATGCCGTACCGAATAGTATGTAAACATGTGTGAATTGTGAAATTGAACCTAGTCATGTATAAGGGATAGATGATGATATGAGAATATAGCATCAGAGTGAATCTTCACTTGGTCCTCACCATCACTTATCATTTTCATATCTTTAATTTTCACCCTTTAAGCAAAAGAGAACATTAGCCGGCCTCCTAATCGAGACACAATATCAACCATATTCAAGCTTCTAATGCATCATATCATTTTTTCATCGATAGCACACTTGACACATCTCTCCATTCTTTCTTATAAGTACCCGTAACGATGCATGTTTTATTCATCAAACACATCAAGTAACTACAATTGAACGAAAACGTCAAGTGTCCCTTAGAGATCCTCCGAACACTTCATTGGGCTATTTTTTACTCTAGAATTCCCTACTGAAGTGTTTGGGGGAACTCCAAGTCGCACTTGACACTTGCAATATAAGCTAATACAAATGTAGGGAAACGTCAGGTGTCCCTTAGAGATCCTCCGAACACTTCACTAGGATATGGTTTTTACTGAACTGTCCTACTGAAGTGTTTGGGGGAACTCCGAGTAGCACTTGGCACTCGACACTAGCTTGTAGAATAAACGTATACAAATGAGGGGAAACGTCAAGTGTTCCTCAGAGATCCTCCGAACACTTCATTAAGAATCTTGGATATTATTTTGTCGAGAATTTCCTACTGAAGTGTTTGGGGGAACTCCAAGTGGCACTTGACTCTTAAAAACTAGAAGTAGTTTGCGATTTGCTTTTGATACATCCTAAATGTCCCCCTAAGTAAATTAATATATATGCGAAGCTATTGTTGGAATGCAAACTTTAGTCTCCATGAAACATATATGTATCATATGTGCATGATGTTAATGGAAGAATAAAAAGAGGACCAGACATTTTGGCGCCCAATGGACCGGTTCCAAAATACGGAAGAGATAAAACTGGTAACATAACCAATAAACGAAACATATACATGAGTTGCCCCTCATCATATACTGCCATCGCGGGGTCATGATCGTTGCTCTTATAAGCAAACACCAATGTCTACTCATAAATTTCCATTTACAATATTAACTCTAGAAGAATGTCACTTTTTGCTGAGTACGTTCAGTTTTTGTGAAAACCTATTTGTTTGTTCATTTTGTGGAATTACTCTTAGGTTGACGGGTGCACACAGCAACCAGGACAGTACTAGTGGCATCGACCTTCACTTGACCCTGTCCAGTTTATAATGAGGTTGTAGTATCCACTTAACATTTGTCTTCAGAATACTCTATTGCTCAGAATTTATGGATATGGATCTCGAATTGGTCGGAGTTGCTGATCACCAGATTGCTAAACTTTTGTAATATCCTTTTGTGATTCTTTTGCTTAACTAGGCTGTTGCGAAGCGCTAAAAATAGTAGATGTCGCTATGGTTTTCATATATATATATATATATATATATATATATATATATATATATATATATATATATATATATATATATATATATATATATATATATATATAGCACATTCACAACGTTGCGGATCATACATAGATCAAACATATATACAACTTTGAAATTTGAAATACCATTAAGATTTTAGAGAAAAGACAAGTAGTTTATGCTCGGTCGCAGTTTTGATTGCTGCCAAGTACTTCCAATTGGATGGTGTTCTTGCTTACTCCAAATTTCTTATACACTATGATCTTCGCGTCCTTTCTCATCATATCGCAGATATCACAAGGGCTACGCCTTAGATCACACCAACCTATATACATGTATATAACTGATAACCTTTTGCAATGACTCGAAACTATTAAACTCACGTCTATTAATTCATCACCAACGAAGTTAACATTTCTATTACACGAATTGTCTTCAAATTTTGACAAATAAAAGCAGATAGACTTCCAACCAGAACTATGAATCTCTTCACAACAAGATAAGTTCCACTCTTGCAACAAAGGACATCCTTTCGCGATGTTCATTATAGCATCATTATCAACAATGCTGCCACGAATATCAAGGACTTATATATTTGCACCATTACCTCCTAAACCAATTGCTCCAAGTTCATGTGCGATGAAAGTAGATAGATACTCGAGAGTCGAGACCACCTCCACATAATATTGCAGCAACACAGCTGGAATCTAACATCCACCTTTCAGCTTCTAGCCTTCTATAGAAACCAAAGATCTAGAAAAACCTCAGAATCCTACACAAAGAATGTTATACAATCCAATATTCTGAGTGCTTTAAGTTAACGACAATTTTGGTTCTGATATGCAATTCTAGTAATTTTATAGCACCCACTAAGATCAACTTGTTTAATATATTTACAAAATTTTGTTAAGAAATTTAATCCCTCATCGGTAATTAACTTGCAATCACGAAGACGAATAGCAGGCAACAAGGGACAACAAGAAACGACAGAGGTAGGTACTCAGTTAAATAAGAACAATCAAAAAGATCAAAATAACGCAATCTGCACAAGTATATTCGTAATTTCTTTATACTTGGGTCCAAGAGTCTATCACCATTTGTCAAAGACAACGACTCTAAGTTGTTAAAACGGTGAAACAGTCGTAAGAGTTTATCACAACTAGTCAAAGACGACGATAAGTGATGAAAATGGTTAAGCAATTGTGTAGGTGATGAATCACAGTTTGTTTTGGATCGGCATCGTATAGGTAAATCATGATGATTTTCACAATCATTTTCGGAGCAACTTGACTTGAAATCTAAGTGTTTACAACATGAATTTTGGATATCAAGAAAATTGTGCCAAGTTAAACCAAACGAATCTCGATCCTTTTTTTCGTTTAACTTATCAAATATCTGTTGGTCCCCTTGATCGAACGCAATATAACTTATCAACCTAAAAGCTGTCATAACCACATACCACATATTACAAGTGCACCTTCAGAGGTTGCAACATTCCAAAACAAGTTGAGAGACCTTCAAGCAACCCAAAAGCCGTCATAACCACATATGAAGGTAAAAACAACCTTCACGCGCTGGGGTCAAACGAAACCACCTCTCAACTAAAGCCTAATAATCCTATTGGTCTTTTACGATTAAAAGAGGGGCAATCAATGATAATTTATATTGGTTTTAATCTGAAAAAGATGCATTATCATTTGTGGTTAATCTCGTAATTTTATCAAATAAGGAGAATTTTTAGTGATTAGGCTTGGGATTAGTAACCGAAATTGCTAACGAAGAGTGAATAATTTCTTAGTTTCAATCAAATACTGAAACCTGGTTAATGATCACCTTCTGGAAACTATAAATGAAAGGGCTAATGTTATGTTGTGCTTAAGTAGATTTATAGATAATTTCTTTACAAGAGATCGAATTATGTGTGATTTTGAAGTGATAATCTATGCGGTATCGAATAGTGTGTGAATTGTGAAATTGAACCTAGTCGTGTATAAGGGATAGATGAAGATGAGAATATAGCATCAGAGTGAATCTTTACCTGGTCCTCAAGCATTTTCATATCTTTTTACCCTTTAAGCAAACGAGAACATTAGCCTCCAAACCGAGACACAATTCCAACCATGTTCAAGCTTTTGATGCATCATATCTATGTTCAGCCATCACACACTTCCCTCTATTCTTTCTTATAAGTACCTGTAACGATGCCTATTTTATTCATCAAATTCATCAAGTAACTACAATTGAATGAAAATGTCAAGTGTCCCTTAGAGATCCTCCGAACATTTCATTGGGCTATTTTTTTTATCTAGAAATTCCTACTGAAGTGTTTGGGGGAACTCCAAGTGGTACTCGACACTAGAAAAACACACTAATACAAATGAAGGGAAATGTCAAGTGTCCCTTAGAGATCCTCCGAACACTTCACTGGGATATAGTTTCAACACGAATGTCCTACTGAAGTGTTTGGGGGAACTCCGAGTGGCACTTGGCACTCAACACTAAAAAACTAACGGATACAAGTGAAGGGAAACGTCAAGTGTCCCTCAGAGATCCTCCGAACACTTCATTAAGAATTTAGGATATTATCTAGAATTTCCTACTGAAGTGTTTGGGGGAACTCCAAGTGGCACTTGACACTTGAAAACTATAATTCGTTTGTGATTTGCTTGGTACACCGTAAGTATCCTCTAAGTAAGCTTTAGTCTGCATAAAAACTTTAGCTCAGAAACATGCATCATCTGTTTTCCGTTATGCGTTTCATCTGGCAAAAACTGAAAAACCTTTATGAAACAGAAGATACTATTATCGTCAATTCCTACGTGTTTATTTTCAGATCGACATTATAGGATTTAGTCTTGTTTCTTAATAGCTTTGCGAGATCAACATAATATGAATGCGACGAGATTCTAAACATGACTAGGACTTGATCCATATTGTGTGCATGATGATCTCAGATGAAACTATTCACAGTTTCGTACTTTGTCAATCATGTATGTATAATAGTGTTTTTTGGACATTTTTTACACCAATAATTATGGTTTTTAAATACTGAGTCCTTTTGAAAAGAATAGTGTTATTGGGAGCAAAATAAAAATAATTATACAAATTAGTTGGGGATTAAAATTCTGGGGATTGCATGATCACAAAAGTGAATCTTGTTTAGTCTGTCACAGCATAAAACTTGCTCCTGTAGTTTTTAAGGATGTTGGGCCTGTATAGTTAAACCAACATCGAGTATCCCGTATTGCAAGCGCTCACGAAAAGCATCCATTGCCTTCCGTGAAATGTAGCTGAATCGGTGTATGTCTAGGTCTATTTTAAAATAGTTATGCCCATGCATAAAATGAAAAAAACAAAAGAGATAAGCTTATCAACACTCAAGTTATCCACTGATGTATCAACCCGATAAAAAGCGTGTTAAGGGCTGTAAGAACCGGTTTGTCAATTGTCATTGTAAGCGTTTAGAAGTTTTCTTTCAGCTGAACATAGGTCAAGATCCTCAGGATTCACTACACCCCAGCCAGTTCTTTTTCGATAAGGAACCAATATTTCTTTTGCAAAACCCTTCACTACTTCCATTTCGTCCATTACTAGTCTCTGTTCGATTTATGTTGCATTGTAGAACGGTTAACCAACGAAAATGCAATGTTTTCTAAATGTCGAACGTTCATAAAAGCAGTGGTTATACGACCATGTTAAGCTACCTGAATGCTTTCGCGAAACTGAGGTGATACTTCGTCGTCATAGGATAAAGATCAGGACTGGAGCACTTTGGAGATTGAACAATGCAACCATAATTTCAAGTTGTACATTAGCTGTCAGCCTGTCACATATGTAACTGCAAGTTGTAGCAATTTATTTTACCAACAATATCTCATATGTCATACTATGAAACATTCAAACAAGTACAAAAGTTTTAGAATTTACTTTCTCATACCAACTCCTATTTACTTTTTGGTATCATTTCATATATCACTCGCAGGAACATTGAACCGCAGGTTAATCTTCATCCATGCTCATGTTCTACTACTTCAACTTGTTACAAAAATTCAATATAAGAAAATGGATAACAACAAGAAATCAATACCATTATCAACACCATATTTACGTCCTACAATCTCTATACCAACGAGTTCATCGTCGATAACATGTTCATGGGACTGGGCCAGACTCCGGACCTATGACTTTGGTATCAAACTTTTTTTCGGATCATGATAGAGGACAAGATACTCGTACTTTTTCTCAGCTTTTGGCTGGATTAAGTCCGGCTACCTTGCTTGAATCACAAGCTCATGTTACAGCACAGGCTGCATGACTGCAGCCTATACCGACCACCATGTTCCACGACCAATGCCAGAGCACAATATCACGATGATGGCACCTGAGTTATATGAATCCAGTAGCCACTCCTATCCACCCTTTGTAGCGGCTGAAAAGCCAGCTGAGGACGGATATAATTGGAGAAAATATGGGCAAAAGCCAGTGAAGGGAAGTGAATACACTCGTAGTTATTACAAATGCACACATCAAAGTTGTCCTGTTAAGAAAAAGATTGAGCGGGGTGTAGATGGTCTGGTAACCGAGATTATCTACAAAGGGAAGCATAACCACTGACCACCTCGAACTGTTGGAAATTTTAATGATACCGAACCCTTCAACGATCAAACTAGTTATTCTAACTCTTCGAGGGAAAATTCATTGGTAAAAAAGGATCAAAATTTTTCCCATGAAATGTCGGGATCATGGGACAACGATGATGTTGCAAAACATCAAGCTAAAAGAAGGTACTTTTATCGTATATATATGTTGTAAAGTTAACTCTTTTGTCACGGGTAGAATAAGAATGTATAGTTGATATTATGCTAAGTTGACATTATTCGGCATGATGTTGCTGGGGAAAAGTCGCTAAACGACAAAAACTTTCTGACGTGGCAAATTTTCTCGAAAAAATTTTGACCAAAAAATAAAGAAGCTTTTCCCCAGCGACATGTCGCTGGGGAAAAGTTGACTGAATTTTGACCAAACTACTTCACAATTAATGCAAGCGGGAGATTAACCCGCCAACTTTTCCCCAGCGACATGTCGCTGGGGAAACTTTCTCCCACGTCTAATCCAAGTGATTAGCGTTAATGCGTTGTTTAATTTATGCCAAAAGTTTTCCCCAGCGACATGTCGCTGGGGAAACTTTTATGATTCCCTCCAAAGATATTCAGTTAACGCGCCTATTTTACAAAAAACGAAAAAAATCTTTCCCCAGCGACATGTCGCTGGGGAAACGTTGACTTCTATTTGACCACCAATTTTCAAAAAATGTGTAATGTCTATATAATATTTTAGTAAATATAATATATATATTAAAAAATGTAGTTATTAAAATTTAAAATAGTATATCTCTTTTTATGATAAAAAAAAGTGAGACAAATGGTTAATTTTCCCGCCAATGTTTTCCCGCCAAAAGTTAACATTCACTGATAATTGTTAACATTCATTGTTAATATTAATTAAAAATTGTTAACATTCATTGAGGCTTACAAACAGACACGCCCAAACCTAACTTTATTCTACACTGACACTTAAACACGCGCTTAATTAAACATGGATATTAAACCGATAATAGACTCATAAACACGAAAACAGATACATCATAAACTAGTTCAAACGAATGTTCCCCATGTCATCGTAAAGGTCGTGAAGTAGTGCAGCTGAATCCAATGTGTGCCTATCGGAGTTGCGGTACAACTCTATCATACGCTCAAGTACCATTATCATTCCATTCAAGCGCACACAGTTTGCACACGCTGAAGAGCTTGGAGAAGAAATTGGAATCGTTGAAGGTTTGGTAGAAGAGCTTGGAGGAGAAAAGATCGTTGAAGGTCTTGAAGAAGAGCTTGGAGGAGAAAAGCTCATTGAACCTCCAAGAGATTTGATTAGTAGTTGGACGCGTTCGTCTTTCCATAAAATTTTTTTGCATCCATATGAAACTGGAGGTTGAACCCGTGAACGTGGACAAGCATAGTACAGTCTACCAAAGTTTTCAGTTGTCCACGATTCTCGAAGAACTACATCTCCATGTCCACACCTGCACGGAAAAGCTTCATGCTTCAACATGTACATAATAACAATTTGTTTATGATGATAAGTGTGTGTAATCTGCTGGTGGTTGTGATGATAAGGAGTGTGTGTGGTTCTCTTTTTATGCTAAAAAAGTGAGGGAAATTGTTAACATTTTCCCTCCAATGTTTTCCCTCCAATGTTTTCCCTCCAATGTTTTCCCTCTAATGTTTTTCCTCCAATGAACATCTAATACGTTGAACCTCTAATGATGAACCCTATCTAATACATTGAACCTCTGATGATGAACCCTATCTAATACATTGACCCTCTAATGATGAACCCTATCTAATACATTGAACCTATAATGATGAACCCTATCTAATACATTGAACCTATAATGATGAACCCTATCTAATACATTGAACCTATAATGATGAACCCTATCTAATACATTGAACCTATAATGATGAACCCTATCTAATATATTGAACCTATAATGTTGAACCCTATCTAATACATTGAACCTATAATGTTGAACCCTATCTAATACATTGAACCTCTAATGATGAAACGTATCTAATACATTGAACCTATAATGTTGAACCCTATCTAATACATTGAACCTATAATGTTGAACCCTATCTAATACATTGAACCTATAATGTTGAACCCTATCTAATACATTGAACCTATAATGTTGAACCCTATCTAATACATTGAACCTATAATGATGAACCCTATCTAATACATTGAACCTATAATGATGAACCCTATCTAATACATTGAACCTATAATGTTGAACCCTATCTAATACATTGAACCTATAATGTTGAACCCTATCTAATACATTGAACCTATAATGTTGAACCCTATCTAATACATTGAACCTATAATGATGAACCCTATCTAATACATTGAACCTATAATGATGAATCCTATCTAATACATTGAACCTATAATGTTGAACCCTATCTAATACATTGAACCTATAATGTTGAACCCTATCTAATACATTGAACCTCTAATGATGAAACGTATCTAATACATTGAACCTATAATGTTGAACCCTATCTAATACATTGAACCTATAACGTTGAACCCTATCTAATACATTGAACCTATAATGTTGAACCCTATCTAATACATTGAACCTATAATGTTGAACCCTATCTAATACATTGAACCTATAATGATGAACCCTATCTAATACGTTAAACCTATAATGATGAACCCTATCTAATACATTGAACCTATAATGTTGAACCCTATCTAATACATTGAACCTATAATGTTGAACCCTATCTAATATATTGAACCTATAATGTTGAACCCTATCTAATACATTGAACCTATAATGATGAACCCTTTCTAATACATTGAACCTATAATGATGAACCATATCTAATACATTGAACCTATAATGTTGAACCCTATCTAATACATTGAACCTCTAATGATGAAACGTATCTAATACATTGAACCTATAATGTTGAACCCTATCTAATACATTGAACCTATAATGATGAACCCTATCTAATACATTGAACCTATAATGTTGAACCCTATCTAATACATTGAACCTATAATGTTGAACCCTACCTAATACATTGAACCTCTAATGATGAAACGTATCTAATACATTGAACCTATAATGTTGAACCCTATCTAATACATTGAACCTATAATGTTGAACCCTATCTAATACATTGAACCTATAATGTTGAACCCTATCTAATACATTGAACCTATAATGTTGAACCTTATCTAATACATTAAACCTATAATGATGAACCCTATCTAATACATTGAACCTATAATGATGAACCCTATCTAATAAATTGAACCTATAATGTTGAACCCTATCTAATACATTGAACCTATAATGTTGAACCCTATCTAATAGATTGAACCTATAATGTTGAACCCTATCTAATACATTGAACCTATAATGATGAACCCTATCTAATACATTGAACCTCTAATGATGAAACGTATCTAATACATTGAACCTATAATGTTGAACCCTATCTAATACATTGAACCTATAATGTTGAACCCTATCTAATACGTTGAACCTATAATGTTGAACCTTATCTAATACATTGAACCTATAATGTTGAACCCTATCTAATACATTGAACCTCTAATGATGAAACATATCTAATACATTGAACCTATAATGTTGAACCCTATCTAATACATTGAACCTATAATGTTGAACCCTATCTAATACATTGAACCTATAATGATGAACCCTATCTAATACATTGAACCTATAATGTTGAACCCTATCTAATACATTGAACCTCTAATGATGAAACGTATCTGATACATTGAACCTATAATGTTGAACCCTATCTAATACATTGAACCTATAATGTTGAACCCTATCTAATACATTGAACCTATAATGTTGAACCCTATCTAATACATTGAACCTATAATGTTGAACCCTATCTAACACATTGAACCTCTAATGATGAAACGTATCTAATACATTGAACCTATAATGTTGACCCTATCTAATACATTGAACCTATAATGTTGAACCCTATCTAATACATTGAACCTATAATGTTGAACCCTATCTAATACATTGAACCTATAATGTTGAACCCTATCTAATACATTGAACCTATAATGATGAACCCTATCTAATACATTGAACCTATAATGATGAACCCTATCTAATACATTGAACCTCTAATGATGAAACATATCTAATACATTGAACCTATAATGTTGAACCCTATTTAATACATTGAACCTATAATGATGAACCCTATCTAATACATTGAACCTATAATGATGAACCCTATCTAATACATTGAACCTATAATGTTGAACCCTATCTAATACATTGAACCTATAATGATGAACCCTATCTAATACATTGAACCTATAATGTTGAACCCTATCTAATACATTGAACCTATAATGATGAACCCTATCTAATACATTGAACCTATAATGATGAAACGTATCTAATACATTGAACCTATAATGATGAACCCTATCTAATACATTGAACCAATAATGATGAACCCTATCTAATACATTGAACCTATAATGTTGAACCCTATCTAATACATTGAACCTATAATGATGAACCCTATCTAATACATTGAACCTATAATGTTGAACCCTATCTAATACATTGAACCTCTAATGATGAAACGTATCTAATACATTGAACCTATAATGTTGAACCTTATCTAATACATTGAACCTATAATGATGAACCCTATCTAATACATTGAACCTATAATGTTGAACCCTATCTAATACATTGAACCTATAATGTTGAACCCTATCTAATACATTGAACCTATAATGATGAACCCTATCTAATACATTGAACCTATAATGATGAACCCTATCTAATACATTGAACCTATAATGTTGAACCCTATCTAATACATTGAACCTATAATGATGAACCCTATCTAATACATTGAACCTATAATGTTGAACCCTATCTAATACATTGAACCTATAATGATGAACCCTATCTAATACATTGAACCTATAATGATGAAACGTATCTAATACATTGAACCTATAATGATGAACCCTATCTAATACATTGAACCTATAATGATGAACCCTATCTAATACATTGAACCTATAATGTTGAACCCTATCTAATACATTGAACCTATAATGTTGAACCCTATCTAATACATTGAACCTCTAATGATGAAACGTATCTAATACATTGAACCTATAATGTTGAACCCTATCTAATACATTGAACCTATAATGTTGAACCCTATCTAATACATTGAACCTATAATGTTGAACCCTATCTAATACATTGAACCTATAATGTTGAACCCTATCTAATACATTGAACCTCTAATGATGAAACGTATCTAATACATTGAACCTATAATGTTGAACCCTATCTAATACATTGAACCTATAATGTTGAACCCTATCTAATACATTGAACCTATAATGATGAACCCTATCTAATACATTGAACCTCTAATGATGAAACGTATCTAATAATTTGAACCTATAATTATGAACTCTATTAATCACTTATTAGTTTTAAATATATAAAAGTAAAATATACAATTATATAAAACTTATTATTTTTAATTATATAAAATTATCATAATACAATTATATAAAATTATTATTATTAATCATTTAAAAGTAAATATCATAAATTGTTAAATATATAATTTTTATATAAATATATAATTATATAAAACGTATTATTATCAATCAAACTTATTATATAAATATATAATTATATAAAACGTATTATTATCAATCATTTAAAACTAATTTACATAAATATCTTATATAAAAAATATTCAATTATATAAAACTAATTATTTTTAATTATATAAAAGTAAAATATATAAATATATAAAATTATTATTTTTAATTATATAAAAGTAAAATATACAATTATATAAAACTAATTATTTTTAATTATATAAAAGTAAAATATACAAATATATAAAATTATTATTTTTAATTATATAAAAGTAAAATATACAAATATATAAAATTATTATTTTTAATTATATAAAAGTAAAATATACAAATATATAAAATTATTATTTTTAATTATATAAAAGTAAAATATACAAATATATAAAATTATTATTATTAATCATTTAAAAGCATATAAAATAATTGGTTTCCCTAGCGACATGTCGCTGGGGGTAAGTTTCGTTTACCAATTTTAGAAATCCCTCCAAAAATTTTCATTAACGCGCTTCTTCCACAAAGCGACAAAACACAATTTTCCCCAGCGACATGTCGCTGGGGAAAAGTTCGTTAATTTCTAACGTTTATTAAACCAGCTGCGCAAAACGACAAAGTCTAAGGTTTCCCCAGCGACATGTCGCTGGGGAAACGTTTGTCAAGAAAAAGAAAAGTTTCCCCAGCGACATGTCTCTGGGGAAACTTTTGACCAGACCTTATCCTTATTCGATTTACAGAAACATCACTTATCTCCCCACACCAAATCATTCTCTCAAACCTGCGAACAAACTCACCAAACCTGCGAACAAACTCACCAACAATCATCACCACTACCACCAAATCATCATTCATCACCACTACCACCAAGAATCATCACCACCATTCATCTCCTCCATCCCCACCACATAACCCACCAAGAATCATCACCACCATTCATCACCACCAATCATCACCACCATTCACACCACCACCAGAATGTCTTCACCAGCCATCCCCACCACATAACCCACCAAGAATCACCACCAACATCGCCGCCAACACACCACCACCGAACGTCATCACCACCACCACCACCACATCACCCTCTTTTCTCTCTAATTGATAATTCTATTAACAAGTTTGTGGTGGTGGATTTATTTTTTCTGTTAATTAAAGGTATATTTTTCTTAATTGAGTTATTTATAATAATTAAAATTCGTTTTTATATAATTAAAATTAATTTTTATATAATTTCAGCGGGGTAGGCAGCGTAGGTAGCAGTAGTAGTAGGCAACGTAGGTAGCGGGTAGGCAACGTAGGAAGCGGTAGGCGGCAGTAGGCAGCGTAGGTAGCGGTAGGCGGCGGTAGGCAACTGTAGCAGCGGCAAGCAGCGGGAAGGTATATTTTATATAAAAAAATTTCGTTTGGTTTCCCCAGCGACATGTCGTTGGGGATTTAAAAATGTTATTTTCTTGTGTTAAATTTAAATCCAAACACTCCTTATATATGATGCCTAACCGAAGAGAACACTTTATTTTGATATAAGCTGTTTTCCAATAGCTTATTCGTATAAGCTTATCAGAACAGCTTTTTCTGATAAGCTTATCAGAATAAGCTGTTTTCAAACATCTTATTCCGCTAAGCTTATCGGGATAAGCTGCTTCAAACAGCTTATCCTGATAAGCTTATCAGGATAAGCTGTTTGAAACATCTTATCCCGATAAGCTTAGCGGAATAAGCTGTTTGAAAACAGCTTATTCTGATAAGCTTATCAGGATAAGCTGTTTGAAACAGCTTATCCCGATAAGCTTAGCGGAATAAGCTGTTTGAAAACAGCTTATTCTGATAAGCTTATCAGGATAAGCTGTTTTCAAACAGTTTATCCTGATCAGCTTATCCGAATAAACTGTTTTCAAACAGCTTATCCTGATAAGCTTATCAGGATAAGTTGTTTGAATACAGTTTATCCCGATAAGCTTATCGGAATAATCTGTTTGAAAACAGCTTATCCAGCTGTTTTCAAACAGCTTATCCTGATAAGCTTATCAGGATAAGCTGTTTGAAAACAACTTATTCTGATAAAACTTATCAGAATAAGTTGTTTGATATAAATGTTTTATTGAATTAAACCTTAGGAATGTTTTAGGATTTTAGCGATTAATTTCAGAAAATTCCCGTCTGAAATTGATCAACCTATAGAAAACCCGTCCGAAGTTAATTTAATAGGAATTAACTTCGGAAAGTCCCCTGTTTGGGACTGCTTTTTGATTGTTTTGTCTCATTTAGGATATGAATGCGTATAACTGGTTTACTATTTGAGATGATTTCGACAGTGTTTCTCCTTTACTCCTACGAATATGTCTTTAAACACATATTTGGGGAGTTGAGGGGAAATGCTGCCGAAATTTTCTCAAATAGTAAATCGGTTATACGCATTCATATATGAGACGAAGCATCAAAGAGTGGGTTAGGATTGCCTTCCATAGTTGCACTAGGTTAACAAAACATCTAGGATTGCTTTCCATAATTGCCTTCCATGTAATAATAACTAAATATACGGATAAAACGCAGTTATGGTATTCGCTGATAAGAGTTGGATAAACAAACCGAAACTTTCCAAAGAATTTAATGACGGTCTTACAAAGTTCGTCAATCATTGCCGGCCGTTGGTGAATTCTGCGGAGAAAATTAGATGTCCATGCAAAAAATGTCGAAATGTATTATGGAAACCCATCGATTGGATTGGAGAGGAAATTGCTATAAACGCGTGGGACCCACTTTATACCCCATGGCTCAAACACGGTGAACCGGCTCCACGTGCGCCAGTGATAGATAACCTAGGAGAACCTATGATGAGTGACATGACAGCGTTACTCAATGATTTTAGCTATATTCCTTCGAATGAACCAACACAAGGAGATAATATTGGTGAGACTAGTAACCAACCGACTCAACCGCCTCAAGCCACTCGTACCGAGTTTGAAGAGTTGTATGCAATTGCCAACGAGGAGCTGTATGATGGTTGTGAACATGTGTCTCGACAAGACTTTATGGCAAAATTTACCTATTTTAAGGCTAAAGGAAAAATGACAGATTCTTTATTCAATGAAATATTAGAGTTTCTTCGATATATGTTACCCGATAGTAAAGGATTCAAGTTCCCACTGAACTACTATGAAATAAAGAAGACATTTAAAACGATCGGGTTAGGTTACGAGTCGATACATGCTTGTGAACACGACTGCTGCTTGTTTTGGGAGGATAATAACAATCTGCAATTCTGTCCGGTGTGTAAAACGAGTAGATGGAAAGACACTAACACATCGGGGAAGAAAGTTCCTAGGAAGGTGTTGCGTTACTTTCCGATCATTCCTAGACTACAACGTTTGTACAAGTCTAGACACACTGCAAAAGACATGACTTGGCATGCTACTGGAAAGTGTGCGGAGCCTGGTAAGATGCAACACCCGGTTGATGGCGCGGCTTGGAAGAAGTTTGACTTGAAGTATCCAGAGTTTGCAGCAGAACCAAGAAATGTTCGACTAGGGTTGTGTGCTGATGGTTTCATGCCGTTCGGCAACCTTAGTCAGACCTACAGCATGTGGCCGGTGGTATTGACAACATACAATCTGCCTCCTTGGTTATGTATGAAAGAAAGTAACTTTATGCTGACGTTGTTAATTCCTGGCCCTAAATCCCCGGGCAAGGACATTGATATTTACTTGCAGCCTTTGATTAAAGACCTGAAGACTTTGTGGCACAAGAACGGTGTTGATACTACAGACATTATTTCACAAAAGCAGTTCAAGATGAGAGCGATGCTTTTATGGACTATAAATGATTTTCCTGCTCGAATTAGTTTGTCTGGGTGGAGTGGGCAAGGTTACTATGCATGCCCTACATGTAACCTAGAAACTCCATCTATTCCTGTCACAAGCAAAATAGCTTATGTTGGCCATAGAAGATGGTTAAAGAAGCCCCATAAATGGAGGAGTTCACGTGTTGACTTCAATGGCCAAACTGAACAGAAAGATCCACCTAAAGATTATAACCAACCAGATGTAATCGAAGCGCAACATGCTAGATTGCTAAGGCGTAAGCCGGGTAAACATCCGAAACATGGGGGTGTGAAGATTTCCCGCAATGTTACAGTCGAGCTTAACTGGACTAAACGGTCTATTTTTTACGAGCTTGAGTATTGGCCTTTTATTTCACTAAGACACAATTTAGACATCATGCATATCGAAAAAAATGTGTTGGAGGCCATCTTGAACATTTTGTTAATGAATGACAAAAGTAAAGACACCGCAAAAGCAAGACAAGACTTGAAAAAGATGGGCATTCGAAGACCTTTGTGGCTAACCGTAAACCACAAGGGGAAGACTGTGAAGCCCCAGGCTGCGTATTCTTTAACACCAGAGAACCGAAAAAAGTTTTGTCAGTACATCAAAAGTGTTAAACTACCAGATGGGTTCGGATCATGCTTCAAGCACAAAGTGACCGATAATGATACAAATATAACGGGCCTGAAGTCTCATGACTGTCATATAATGATGCAACGTTTACTTCCTTACGGACTTCAAAATTACTTGCCCGAACATATTGCAAAACCAATAATTGCACTGTGTTCCTTGTTTAAGCAACTCTGCTCTACAACTTTGATGGAGGAGGACATGTTGAAAGCTTCGGTCAAGGTGGTTGAAATTCTATACGAGCTTGAGCGCATATATCCTCCTGCTTTCTTTGACATTATGATTCACTTGCCCATCCATTTAGCTCTAGAGGCTCTTGAAGGCGGGCCTATTCAACCCCGGTGGATGTATCCATTTGAAAGATTCATGAAGAAGCTAAAAGGTTATGTAAGAAATAAAGCTAAGCCGGAAGGTTCGATCGCGGAGGGTTATGTTGCAGAAGAAGCATTGACTATAAGTTCTCAATATTTTCGGGGTGCTACCACGAAATTTAATCGTCCCGATCGTAATGTGGACCCCCCTCCCTCAACGTGTAAGTTTCAGGTGTTCCGATCGGTATGCAAGCCGATTGGTTTACTGTCCTTTCCTCATTTTCCTATCGACGAGTACAAGAAAGCGAGATGGTATGTACTTAACAACAGTCCTGAGATCGACACGTACCAAGACCAGTTCCGGAGGTACACGTTTTTTAATTTTGTAACTTTTTTTTCTTAACTTATCATTTCGACGACTTATTCTAATAGCATGAACGTTTTTCAGGTTATTTCCAGAAAAAGACAAGCTAGAAGAATTCCCCCACTGGTTTAAGACGCTGGTAAACTAACACTTATTTTGTGTACTTAAGTGTAAAAATAAAAATATCATATTTTTAGTTTTCTATCTAATCCTATCTTCTTCATAGATCTTTGAACGTCACGCACAAAATCCCCAAGACCTAGAGTTTAGCCCAACCAGCGAGTTATTCGCTTTGGCTAATGGACCATTAAGGGCTCCAATGTCAGTAAACTGTTGCGTAGTAGATGGTGTGAGGTATGTCGTGCAGAGCCGCGATGAACGTCGCGTAACTCAAAATAGCGGCGTTTATTCGACTGATCCTGACGGGAAAACTAACACTTATGGTCGGCTTCAAGAAATCCTCGAGTTTGACTATTTGTCGTTTAAAGTTGCGTTGTTCAAAGTTAAGTGGTTCGACAATCGCAACACCGTTGGTAGAGTCAAGAAACTTATGGTTAGAAACGGAATGACACAAATCGTCGGCTCTGGTGTGTCGTGGAAAAGTGAACAATACATCCTCGCAACACAAGTCAAACAAGTCTTCTACCTTGTAGATCCAGCCAAACCCAACGTGAAGGTCGTCGAACATGTTAATCATAAAAAGTTTTTGAACAACGGTGTAATCGTGGTAGAGAACGAACCTGATATTATACATTTGGACAACTCATCTGATCTCCCACCTTCTACTAGTGATCTCCAACCTTCTACTAGTCATCTCCCACCTTCTACTAGTGGGAATGACTTCGGTAATTACACCTTCTATATAGATTTACATATAGATGGTGAATCAACGGAGGTTGACGCACCGCCAGATAACGATGATGTTCCTAATGAAGACGATGATGATGAAGACCCCCTTCCTCATGATTTAGCAGATTCTGATGTTGAAGACCTCATCAAAGATGATGATGGTGTTGAGAAATTTTATTCTAGTGACGAAGAAGATTAACTTTATGTTGTAACTTGTAAAATACACTTATATATTTGAATGAATGAATGAATGAATGAATGAAATTGTTGTGGATTGTTTAAATGTGTAAATTTATTTTGATATTTAGATTTGTGCATGCTTGTATTATTTTGTTCATGAATTTCTACATGTTATGCTAATTGTACCTGTATACAGATGACTGATGTTGCACGGGGCCACGGCGGGGACGGTGGTGGCGAGGATCCTTCACGTCCACGTCCTCCATCATTCGGTTGTGGGGGTTGCTTCGTCAACCGGGGTAAGAATTTCTGGATTATTGTAATACAAATTTGATACACATATTTAACTTGTTTGCCTTAACTTTTATGACTTTATCACTCACTTGATTTTGCAGGAAAAGGAAAGAAAAAGCCCAATTTGGGCGGGAGGAGAGCCGGCAGGCAGAATACCCGGGAGAAGACCCGCTGCCTGAAATTACTGGATGCGGTGGCCGAGAATCAAAACCGGCCGGTCGAGATCGACTTTGTACCCGGTAGAGGTAACCTCGTTATACCTGTCGGCCCCAACGCAGATCATTGGGGAAACTTATTCGGGTGTGTCGTTAGGGAAATACCTTTGTATTACCCTTCGTGGAGCAAGGTCCCCGAAGGGTACAAGGCGGCGGCCCGGGCAGCTATTGGGGTAAGTTATCATTTTATATTTATTTAATTATCGTGTTCATTTATTTAATTGTATATATTTATTTAAATTTGTTTTTTTATTTATATCATATAAATAAATAAACAAATTTAAATAAATATATAAATTATATTGCTAACTCCGTTTTTAATGTGTTGTATTGTGTATATTTATTTAAATTCGTTTATTTATTTATATCATATAAATAAATAAACGAATTTAAATAAATATATAAATTATATTTCTAACTCTGTTTTCAATGTGTTGTATTGTGTATATTTATTTAAATTTATTTATTTATTTATATCATATAAATAAATAAACAAATTTAAATAAATATATAAATTATATTTCTAACTCTGTTTTCAATGTGTTGTATTGTGTATATTCATTTAAATTCGTTTATTTATTTATATCATATAAATAAATAAACGAATTTAAATAAATATATAAATTATATTTCTAACTCTGTTTTCAATGTGTTGTATTGTGTATATTCATTTAAATTCGTTTATTTATTTATATCATATAAATAAATAAACGAATTTAAATAAATATATAAATTATATTTTTAACTCTGTTTTCAATGTGTTGTATTTGATTGCAGAAAAATTATGATCTCACGCCGTACGTGAACACCCCTCGGTGGAAGAGTATTTATGATACCATTAATGCACAACTACAAAAATCATACAACACCAGCAAGGCTAGTCTGAAGCGAGATTACTGTGTAAAAGACCCCGGGACTGGAGAATACGATTTGGATCAAATTAGGCGGAACAGACCCGACGAGCACACACCTGAAGTGTGGGAGAAACAGATAGAGTTTTGGACTGACGAAGCTAACATGAAGCGATCCTCAACAAACAGCCAAAATCGGTCCAAGGCAACACTTGTCTCCCGACATGGGTCTCGGTCGATCCCTCGCACTCGACATCTCATGGTAATTATTATTATTATTATTATTATTATTGATTTTACATTATTATGGTTTTTTTTGTTTTTTTTATTTTATTATTATTATTATTGTTTTTTATTTTTATTATTTTATTATTATCATTATTTATTTTACATACATATTATTATTGCCGCATTTAATTAGATTGATCTTACTTACGTGTGTATGTACAGCAAAAGGCGTCCGAAACCCAACAGGAGCCTACAGAGATCGACATGTTTTATCGTCTGCATAGGAATTCAGATGGTGTATTTATAGATGAGCAGTCTCTCCAGTTGTATGTAAGTATTCTTTTCAAAACACACTTTAATGAATCATTGATTAATAATCTAGCAACCCGACTAATATATTTACTATCTTGTGTTATTGTCACCACACAGGATCAGATGAGGGAGCTAGAGGCGAGGGGTGAGCACACCACTGCCGAGATCAACAAGATGGTGCGAGGAGGCAAGTTTCGCGGCCACCATCCTGGCGTGGGTATGGTATTGTCGGGATACACCAGTACTCCCCCGTGCTTTTCGCCACCACCCCCTGAGACTCGTCGGGATCGGGATGTTGATTTCATGATGGGCTTGTTCAGAAACGACCCCAGGTATGGCGATCTTTTTGCCGCATATGAGAGTGGTGGTGCCAGCGGGAGTGGGAGTCGCCCGGGTGATGATGCTGGTGCCAGCGGGAGCGGGAGTCGCCCGGGTGATGATGCTGAGGATCGGGAGGGTGGCGATGACGCGAGCTAGTCGTGTCATATATGTGTTTGTTAGTATGGTACATAGTTTCTTTATGTTCATCTTGACTTGTTTCCCTATTATCCTAAATTAGAACGCTTGTTTCCCTAGTATCCTTAACTATCCCGACTTATTCCTAGTATCCATGTGATCATTAGAACGTTATATTATATTTTGGTGCAAGTTTGAACTTATTCCGCGTTTGTGTTGATTTGTATTTCAAGTTTACTTTATATGTGTCTTTTGGTAAGCAAATACAGGTTTTGGTTACAGGTTTTGGTAGATTTTTTCCGGAAAAATTTCGGAAAAAATCTGGAAAACGCCTGCTGTGCAGGCAATTTAAAAAAAACCTGCAGACTCTTCCCCAGCGACATGTCGCTGGGGAAACATTGGTTATTCGTTGACAAGTCAAACGCAAATCGTTGACAAGTCAAACGTATCAAGAGTTTCCCCAGCGACTTGTCGCTGGGGAAACTTTGGAAAGCGTTGACAAGTCAACGGCAACGCGTTGACAAGTCAAATGAAAGGAAAGTTTCCCCAGCGACTTGTCGCTGGGGAAACTTTGTAATTAGCTAAAATGGTTAAGTTTAACTTAATTTTTTTTATTTAATAAGGATTTTCCCCAGCGACATGTCGCTGGAGAAAATATTGCCACCGTGGCATCTGTTCTTCCAGGAAAAGTCTGTGGGTCCCACGTGTCGCTGGGGGAAGTCGCGGGGATACTTTTAACAACTAGCGTACCCCAGCGAATATACCCCAGCGACATGTCGCTGGGGATATCCTTCCCCAGCGATATGTCGCTGGGGAAACACCAAAAATATCGCTGGGGTAGGGCGCGAATGTTGTAGTGACTGTGTGCATGATGATCTCAGATGAAACTATTCACAGTTTCGTACTTTGTCAATCATGTATGTATAATAGTGTTTTTTGGACATTTTTTACACCAATAATTATGGTTTTTAAATACCGAGTCCTTTTGAAAAGAATAGTGTTATTGGGAGGAAAATAAAAATAATTATACAAATTAGTCATTGTTGGGGATTAAAATTCTGGGGATTGCATGATCACAAAAGTGAATCTTGTTTAGTCTGTCACAGCATAAAACTTGCTCCTGTAGTTTTTAAGGATGTTGGGCCTGTATAGTTAAACCAACATCGAGTATCCCGTATTGCAAGCGCTCACGAAAAGCATCCATTGCCTTCCGTGAAATGTAGCTGAATCGGTGTATGTCTAGGTCTATTTTAAAATAGTTATGCCCATGCATAAAATGAAAAAAACAAAAGAGATAAGCTTATCAACACTCAAGTTATCCACTGATGTATCAACCCGATAAAAAGCGTGTTAAGGGCTGTAAGAACCGGTTTGTCAATTGTCATTGTAAGCGTTTAGAAGTTTTCTTTCAGCTGAACATAGGTCAAGATCCTCAGGATTCACTACACCCCAGCCAGTTCTTTTTCGATAAGGAACCAATATTTCTTTTGCAAAACCCTTCACTACTTCCATTTCGTCCATTACTAGTCTCTGTTCGATTTATGTTGCATTGTAGAACGGTTAACCAACGAAAATGCAATGTTTTCTAAATGTCGAACGTTCATAAAAGCAGTGGTTATACGACCATGTTAAGCTACCTGAATGCTTTCGCGAAACTGAGGTGATACTTCGTCGTCATAGGATAAAGATCGGGACTGGAGCACTTTGGAGATTGAACAATTGCAACCATAATTTCAAGTTGTACATTAGCTGTCAGCCTGTCACATATGTAACTGCAAGTTGTAGCAATTTATTTTACCAACAATATCTCATATGTCATACTATGAAACATTCAAACAAGTACAAAAGTTTTAGAATTTACTTTCTCATACCAACTCCTATTTACTTTTTGGTATCATTTCATATATCATATTTACCCGACACAACAAAGCACTCGCAGGAACATTGAACCGCAGGTTAATCTTCATCCATGCTCATGTTCTACTACTTCAACTTGTTACAAAAATTCAATATAAGAAAATGGATAACAACAAGAAATCAATACCATTATCAACACCATATTTACGTCCTACAATCTCTATACCAACGAGTTCATCGTCGATAACATGTTCATGGGACTGGGCCAGACTTGGACCTATGACTTTGGTATCAAACTTTTTTTCGGATCATGATAGAGGACAAGATACTCGTACTTTTTCTCAGCTTTTGGCTGGATTAAGTCCGGCTACCTTGCTTGAATCACAAGCTCATGTTACAGCACAGGCTGCATGACTGCAGCCTATACCGACCACCATGTTCCACGACCAATGCCAGAGCACAATATCACGATGATGGCACCTGAGTTATATGAATCCAGTAGCCACTCCTATCCACCCTTTGTAGCGGCTGAAAAGCCAGCTGAGGACGGATATAATTGGAGAAAATATGGGCAAAAGCCAGTGAAGGGAAGTGAATACACTCGTAGTTATTACAAATGCACACATCAAAGTTGTCCTGTTAAGAAAAAGATTGAGCGGGGTGTAGATGGTCTGGTAACCGAGATTATCTACAAAGGGAAGCATAACCACTGACCACCTCGAACTGTTGGAAATTTTAATGATACCGAACCCTTCAACGATCAAACTAGTTATTCTAACTCTTCGAGGGAAAATTCATTGGTAAAAAAGGATCAAAATTTTTCCCATGAAATGTCGGGATCATGGGACAACGATGATGTTGCAAAACATCAAGCTAAAAGAAGGTACTTTTATCGTATATATATGTTGTAAAGTTAACTCTTTTGTCACGGGTAGAATAAGAATGTATAGTTGATATTATGCTAAGTTGACATTATTCGGCATGTATGGTATAGAAACATAGAGGCCAAGGGCTTTGATCCAGTTACATCCCATGGAACACTTCGAGATTCTCGCATCGTTGTTCAAGCAACCAGCAAAGTTGATGTTCTAGACGACGGCTACAAATGGCGCAAATACGGGCAAAAAGTAGTTAAAGGGAATTCTAATCCAAGGCAGGATTTTTTGAGACATTATTACAGTAAATTTTATTTGCATAAAATCGTTATCAATTGCCTAATTTTGGTACGCATTCTCGTTGAAGATCCGGAATAATTCATGCAAAAGTTTGAATGTCACAATGCTTTTACAAGGGTTATTACAAGTGCACGTTCAAAGGTTGCAATGTTCGAAAACATGTTGAGAGACCTTCAAGCGACCCAAAAGCCGTTATAACCACATATGAAGGTAAACACAACCATCAGGCGCTGGTGTCAAACGACAGTACCACCTCTCAACTAAAGCCTAATAATCCTATTGGTCTTTTACGATTAAAAGAGGAGCAATGATAATATATTGGTTTTAATCTGCAAAAGATGCATTATTATTTGTGGTTAATCTGGTGATTTTATCAAATAAGGAAGTCTTTTTAGTGATTAGACTTGGGATTAGTAACCGAAATTTATTACTGTACTATGTAATGAAGAGAGAATAATTTCGTTGTTCAAACAATATTGAAGATCACCTTCTGGAAACTAAAAATGAAAGGGCTAATGTTTGTTTTGCTCAAGCAGATTTATAGATAAGTTCTTGACAAGAGATCGAATTATGAGTGATTTTGAAGTGATAATCTATGCGGTACCGAATAGTATGTAAACATGTGTGAATTGTGAAATTGAACCTAGTTATGTATAAGGGATAGATGATCATATGAGAATATAGCATCAGAGTGAATCTTCACTTGGTCCTCACCATCACTTATCATTTTCATATCTTTTCACCCTTTAAGCAAAAGAGAACATTAGCCGGCCTCCTAACCGAGACACAATATCAACCATATTCAAGCTTCTGATGCATCATATCATTTTTTCATCGATAGCACACTTGACACATCTCACCATTCTTTCTTATAAGTACCCGTAACGATGCATATTTTATTCATCAAACACATCAAGTAACTACAATTGAACGAAAATGTTAAGTGTCCCTTAGAGATCCTCCGAACACTTCATTGGGCTATTGTTTACTCTAGAATTCCCTACTGAAGTGTTTGGGGGAACTCCAAGTCGCACTTGACACTAGAAAAATAAGCTAATACAAATGTTGGGAAACGTCAAGTGTCCCTTAGAGATCCTCCGAACACTTCACTAGGACATGGTTTTTACTAGACTGTCCTACTGAAGTGTTTGGGGGAACTCCGATTAGCACTTGGCACTCGACACTAGCTTGCAGAATAAACGTATACAAATGAAGGGAAACGCCAAGTGTTCCTCAGAGATCCTCCGAACACTTCATTAAGAATCTAGGATATTATTTTGTCCAGAATTTCCTACTGAAGTGTTTGGGGGAACTCCAAGTGGCACTTGACACTTAAAAACCAGAAGTAGTTTCGATTTGCTTTTGATACATCCTAAATGCTCCTCTAAGTAAATTAATATATATATTCAAAGTTATTGTTGGAATGCAAAATTTAGTCTGCATAAAAATTTGGATTCAGAAACATATATGTATCATATGTGCATGATGTTCTAATGGAAGAATAAAAAGTGGAACAGACATTTTGGCGCCCAATGGACCGGTTCCAAAATACGGAAGAGATAAAACTGGTAACATAACCAATAAACGAAACATATACGTCAGTTGCCCCTCATCATACACTGCCATCGCGGGGACATGATCATTGCTCTTATAAGCAAAGACCAATGTCTACTCATAAATTTCCATTTACAATATTAACTCTAGAAGAATGTCACTTTTTGCTGAGTACGTTCAGTTTTTGTGAAAACCTATTTGTTTGTTCATTTTGTGGAATTACTCTTAGGTTGACGGGTGCACACAGCAACCTGGACAGTACTAGTGGCATCGACCTTCACTTCCCTGTCCAATCTATAATGAGGTTGTAGTATCCGCTTAACATTTGTCTGTAGAATACTCTATTGCTCGGAATTTATGGATATGGATCTCGAACTGGTCGGCGTTGCTGATCGCCAGATTGCTAAACTTTTGTAATATCCTTTTGAGATTCTTTCGCTTAACATTTGTCCAAGTACTTCCAACTCATTGGATGGTGTTCTTGCTTACTCCAAATTTCTTATACACTAAGATCTTCGCGTCCTTTCTCATCATATCGCAGATATGACACGGTCTACGCCTTAGATCACACCAACCTATATACATGTATATAACTGATAACCTTTTGCAATGACTCGAAACTATTAAACTCGCGTCTATTAATTCATCACCAACGAAGTTAACATTTCTGTTACACGAATAGTCTTCAAATTTTGACAAATGAAAGCAGATAGACTTCCAACCAGAAATATGAATCTCTTTACAACAAGATAAGTTCCACTCTTGCAACAAAGGACATCCTCTCGTGATGTTCATTATAGCATCATTATCAACAACGCTGCCACGAATATCAAGGACTTCTATATTTGCACCATTACCTCCTAAACCAATTGCTCCAAGTTCATGTGCGATGAAAGTAGTTAGATACTCGAGACCACCTCCACATAATATTGCAGCAACACAGCTGGAATCTGACATCCACAGCTTCTAGCCTTCTATAGAAACCAAATTAGAAAAACCTCAGAATCCTACACAAAGAATGTTATAACAATCCAATATTCTGAGTGCTCTAAGTTAACGACAATTTTGGTTCTGATATGCAATTCTAGTAATTTATAGCACCCACTAAGATCAACTTGTTTCAAATATTTACAAATTTTTGTTAAGAAATTTAATCCCTCATCGGTAATTAACTTGCAATCACGAAGACGAATAACAGGCAACAAGGGACAACAAGAAACGACAGAGGTAAGTACTTAGTTAAATAAGAACAATCTGAAAGATCAAAAGAACGCAATCTGCACAAATATATTCGTAATTTCTTTATACATGGGTCCAAGAGTCTATCACCATTTGTCAAAGACAACGACTCTAAGTGGTTAAAACGGTGAAACAGTCGTAAGAGTTTATCACAACTAGTCAAAGATGACGATAAGTGATGAAAATGGTTAAGCAATTGTATAGGTGATGAATCACAGTTTGTTTTGGATCGGCATCGTATAGGTGAATCATGATGATTTTCACAATCATTTTCGGAGCAACTTGACTTGAAATCTAAGTGTTTACGACATGAATTTTGGATATCAAGAAAATTGTGACAAGTTAAACCAAACGAATCTCGATCCCTTTTTTCGTTTAACTTATCAAATATCTGTTGGTCCCCTTGATCGAACGCAATATAACTTATCAACCTAAAAGCTGTCATAACCACATACCACATATTACAAGTGCACCTTCAGAGGTTGCAACATTCCAAAACAAGTTGAGAGACCTTCAAGCAACCCAAAAGCCGTCATAACCACATATGAAGGTAAAAACAACCTTCACGCGCTGGGGTCAAACGAAACCACCTCTCAACTAAAGCCTAATAATCCTATTGGTCTTTTACGATTAAAAGAGGGGCAATCAATGATAATTTATATTGGTTTTAATCTGAAAAAGATGCATTATCATTTGTGGTTAATCTCGTAATTTTATCAAATAAGGAGTCTTTTTAGTGATTAGGCTTGGGATTAGTAACCGAAATTGCTAGTACTATGTAACGAAGAGTGAATAATTTCTTAGTTTCACTCAAATACTGAAACCTGGTTAATGATCACCTTCTGGAAACTATAAATGAAAGGGCTAATGTTATGTTGTGCTTAAGTAGATTTATAGATAATTTCTTTACAAGAGATCGAATTATGTGTGATTTTGAAGTGATAATCTATGCGGTATCGAATAGTGTGTGAATTGTGAAATTGAACCTAGTCGTGTATAAGGGATAGATGAAGATGAGAATATAGCATCAGAGTGAATCTTTACCTGGTCCTCAAGCATTTTCATATCTTTTTACCCTTTAAGCAAACGAGAACATTAGCCTCCAAACCGAGACACAATTCCAACCATGTTCAAGCTTTTGATGCATCATATCTATGTTCAGCCATCACACACTTCCCTCTATTCTTTCTTATAAGTACCTGTAACGATGCCTATTTTATTCATCAAATTCATCAAGTAACTACAATTGAATGAAAACGTTAAGTGTCCCTTAGAGATCCTCTGAACACTTCATTGGGCTATTTTTTTATCTAGAAATTCCTACTGAAGTGTTTGGGGGAACTCCAAGTGGTACTCGACACTAGAAAAACACACTAATACAAATGAAGGGAAATGTCAAGTGTCCCTTAGAGATCCTCCGAACACTTCACTGGGATATAGTTTCAACACGAATGTCCTACTGAAGTGTTTGGGGGAACTCCGAGTGGCACTTGGCACTCAACACTAAAAAACTAACGGATACAAGTGAAGGGAAACGTCAAGTGTCCCTCAGAGATCCTCCGAACACTTCATTAAGAATTTAGGATATTATCTAGAATTTCCTACTGAAGTGTTTGGGGGAACTCTAAGTGGCACTTGACACTTGAAAACTATAATTCGTTTGTGATTTGCTTTTGGTACACCGTAAGTATCCTCTAAGTAAGCTTTAGTCTGCATAAAAACTTTAGCTCAGAAACATGCATCATCTGTTTTCTGTTATGCGTTTCATCTGGCAAAAACTGAAAAACCTTTATGAAACAGAAGATACTATTATCGTCAATTATTCCTACATGTTTATTTTCAGATCGACATTATAGGATTTGGTCTTGTTTCTTAATAGCTTTGCGAGATCAACATAATATGAATGCGACGAGATTCTAAGTATGACTAAGGACTTGATCCATACTGTGTGCATGATGATCTCATATGAAACTATTCACAGTTTCGTACTTTGTTAATCATGTATGTATCATAGTGTTTTTTGGACATTTTTTACACCAAGAAACATGAGCCATTCATAACGAAAAACCAATAATTATGGTTTTTAAATAGTGAGTCACTTTGAAAAGAATAGTGTTATTGGGAGCAAAATAAAAATAGTTATACAAATTAGTCATTGTTGGGGATCAAAATTCTGGGGATTGCATGATCACAAAAGTGGATCTTGTTTAGTCTGACACAGCATAAAACTTGCTCCTGTAGTTTTTCAGGATGTTGTGCCTGTATAGTTAAACCAACATCGAGTATCCCGTATTGCAAGCGCTCACGAAAAGCATCCAGTGCCTTCCGTGAAATGTAGCTGAATCGGTGTATGTCTAGGTCTATTTCAAAATAGTTATGCCCATGCATAAAATGAAAAAAACAAAAGAGATAAGATTATCAACACTCAAGTCATCCACTGCATAAGCCAGATAAAATTGAAAGATAGTACTGATGTACCAACCCGATAGAAAGCGTGTTGAGGGCGTGTAAGAACCGGGTTGTCAATTGTCATTGTAAGTGTTTAGAAGTTTTCTATCAGCTAAACATAGGTCAAGATCCTCAGGATTCACTACACCCAGCCAGTTCTTTTTCGATAAGGAACCAAAGTTTCTTTTGCAAAACCCTTCACTACTTCTATTTCGTCCATTACTTATGTTGCGTTGTAGAACGGTTAACCAACGAAAATGCAATGTTTTCTAAATGTCAAACGTTCATAAAAGCAGTAGTTATACGACCATGTTAAGCTATCTGAATGCTTTCGCGAAACTGAGGTGACACTTCGTCATCATAGGATAAAGATCGGGACTGGAGCACTTTGGAGATTGAAAAATTGCAACCATAATTGCAAGCTGTAGCAATTAATTTTACCAAAAATATCTCATATGTCATACCAACTCCTAGCAACTTGAGTTGACTTTTTGGTATCATTTCATATATCATATTTATCCGACACAACAAAACACTCGCAGGAACATTCAACCGCAAGTTAATCTTAATCCATGTTCATGTAATACTACTTCAACTAGTTACAAAAATTCAATATATGAAAATGGATAACAACAAGAAATCAATACCATTATCAACACCATATTTACTATAGTAATTCTTCTACTACAACCTGGATATTAGATGCGGAACATCGATCTAAGAAGCCATCGACAGAAAAGACACGCACAAGGTATGTACCCTAATCGTTCAATTGATTAGTTTATTGATAAAGAAGCGTTGTGAATCCCGTCCCTCGCCTGCTTTTATAGAGATGAGGGGGAACCCACTAATACAAAGTCCTACGGGTCGGGTTGGGCTGCGACCCAACCAACCGACCTTTATTGCTATAGGCTATTCAGGAAACTCGATAACTATCCCTAGACACGACTTAGGCGAATAAAGACTAAATACATAACAATTTCCACCTTAGGCTTATATTAGCCTATCCTAACACTCAGCAGCTCCAAGCAGTGTTATAACTTGCGTCCAGGTACCACCTTCGTCAAGGCATCCGCAGCATTGTGTTCAGTACCCACCTTCAGAACTTCAGCCGTCTTTGCTTCCAAGACTCCTTTGATAAAGTGATAACGCACATTGATGTGCTTAGTCCTATCATGAAAAACATGATTCCGCGATAATTGAATCGCGCCCTGATTATCACAATTAACTGCAACAGTGTTAAGCTTCACGCCTAACTCTTCCAAGAATCCCCTTAGCCAAATAGCTCATTTTACAACCTCCGTAAGTGTCATATACTCCGCTTTAGTTGTCCACAAAGCCTCCTTGTGCTGCAACTTAGCTTCCCAGCTCCTCGCACATCCATGTATCAACAACCCGTACCCTGTGATTGATCTACCCATGACAGTGATCAATCTACTCATGGTGTAGTCAAAATCCACAAAAACCTATACGTAAGTCTGTAATCCACGATCAAACCTATCCAACATACCCACACCTGCAGATGCTATGTCAGGTCTCGTACAGACCATCTGATACTCCTGGCTTCCAACTGCATATATATATGACCACTTACTATTCTTTTTCACATCACAATCCCCTAATAGACTATCCTCCAACGACAGTATGGAGTGTCCCTTCAACAAAGTTTGTACTAACTTTCCGTTGTAAAACCTGGACTGTGACACCCTCAGAGTATTACCACTCTGATTCCTGATGATCTTAATACCAAGTATATCTCCCTTTGCTTTAACCAGCAAACCCTTGGTAACCGAGATCTCATCCTTGCATCCACAAGAAAATACCATACAATCTATATAGAGAAATAGATGTATGAACATACCTGGTGTATACTCCCAGTAATAACCGTATCTGTCGTCACTGCTTTTCCTGCACGTTGCTGAGCACATACACATCTAACCGAGTATCCATTTCTTCTTTCAATCCAGCCATCCACTTGGAAAGAACCTCACAAGCAACTATATCATTGAAAGTCAATGACTCATGTGCATAAATCTTCTCCATTGCAGCAACTGTAAAAGCAACCTCATTACTGTCTTCTCTATACTTGAATAGTTCCCGTGATAAGTGTTGCTCCCTATCACGTGCTAGATGATGGTATATCAAATCTTGTGTTTGTACTTCCTTTGGAACATCTACATGATCAACATTACCTCGAGGTTCCACCTCAAATGCATGATCCTCCCGAGATTCCACCTCAAACCCAACTCCTTGCAACACCTACACCGAACTTGTACATACACTAGAACCAATGAAAGTTTTCTTGTATTACCCACTTTCATTGAAACCCATATTCCTGTAAAGCACTCCCTTTGAAGTAACGTCATCTAACCTCCAAAGTTGATAAACATTCATACCTTTATGGTATCCCATGAATATGCACTTGACCTTAACCAGTTCAAGCATCCCTTGCTCAATACTAGCAAGCCAACCAAAAAACCCCAACATATCTATAGTCTTCTTGAATCCAATCACTGCTAATGGTGACCTATTATCTAGATATGTAGACATGGTTGTATCCTCTGTCCAAAAAACCTTGGACAGACCAGACTGAATCAGAAAACAACGTACCTTATCCAACAGTGTCACGTTCGTCTCCTCAACCAACCCATTCTGCTGCTGTAACCCTGCAACATCCAAATGTTTGGCGACCCCACTCTTCATACATTGTTGTGTAGACTTCTGATTACAAGAATCAAGAACATCACCTGTCTTGATTTTCCACCCAGTCTGAAGTTTTCCTAACTGCTTCCTACCCTTCATTGTCTTCCCGGTCACAGCCTGACCGTTCAGGGTATATACGCAATTAGCCCTTCTTGTTCCTGATAGTACAACCAGTGAACCCTTTATAACCTTGATCTTGCCCGACTGCATCTTCACGGTAAAACCCTCTTTTTCAAGAGTGCCCAGCGATATCAAGTTTCGTCTTAATTCCAGAACATACCTGACGTTGTCCAACACGAAAGTTGATCCATCCCTCATTCGTACTCAAACCTTTCCTTTCCCTCGTACACGGCATTCCCTACCATCACCTAGTAGTAAATTACCACCGTCATAATCCTTAAAATCAACCAACTAATCTCTCCTGTGTGTCATATGGTATGAGTCCCCTGAATCCATGATCCAGTCCAAAAGTTCATCAGCACTCATAGCCATCATAACATCAGCATTGTCATACCCATCAGCTCCAGAACCGGATACCTGATCTTTAATCCTGACAAAACCTTGAGATTTCTTGTGATTATACCTGGGACAATCCCTCTTCAAATGATCCTCAGACTGACATATATAACACCTGAGTTTGTTGCTCCTTCCTTGTGACCTTGACCACGAACTATTTGCACCCTGCTCCATATCTCTCTGACTGGATCTCTCCCTCACATACAACCCTTCACCACTATCACCCTTTGTTTCCGTCATCTTCTGAAGTTCCCTAGAATTAAGTGTCGCGAGCACGTCTTCTAGCTTCAAAATATCTCGACCATATAGCAAAGTCTCCACGAGATTAT
Source organism: Glebionis coronaria (assembly GCA_025667525.1). NCBI lineage: Eukaryota > Viridiplantae > Streptophyta > Magnoliopsida > Asterales > Asteraceae > Glebionis > Glebionis coronaria. The sequence goes on from CM046879.1 coordinate 581,229,445, forward strand.
CGTAAGACGATGGTAAAGATGTGAGTAATAATAATGCCTGATCCTCATCCGATATAGTAGTATCTATAGCCGCTAAGTCACATACGAGCTTGTGAAACTCATCAATATGTTCAGACTGACTCCTACCTTGATGCATTTGAAAAGTATATAACTTTTTCTTCAAGTACAAACGATTAGCTAAAGACTTTGTCATGTATAAAGTCTCTAACTTTTTCCAAATCCCCGCTGCAGTCGTCTCCTTGGTGATCTCCCGTAGGACCCGATCATCCAAGCACAAGATCAATGCGCTGTAAGCCTTTTTCTGAATGACGTCATCGTAAGCCACTATTATGGTGGCGGGTAATTCTTCCAATGCTGCATCTAATTCCAGATGTTCCAGCAAAGCCTTCATCCTTACCTGCCATAACCCAAAGTCATTCTTCCCATCGAATTTCTCGATGTCAAATTTGCTCAGCGTCATCTTATTTTAACCCTTTGCTAACCGCTTAACCTTTTGTGAATTTACCTACACAAAAACACGATCTAGCAAAGTATCCCGTGTGTAAAACACCCTTGCTTTATCGATATAACCCTAAGATAAAAAATCTTATAAAATCGATCAAAACAAGTAACCCTTCAAAAGAAAACCCTTTCTTACTCAAATATCGACCAAACCTTGGAAATTAACCTATCCAACAAATCGATAACCCTTGAATCAAGAAAGTACCCAGCACCTTTTGAAGTAACCCTTGTCGTACTTTTAATTTTGCAAACCCGGTCTCTAATAACCTAAGAAACCTTGCAATCTTGACAAGTCTTGAACGCTTCTTTATCCCTTTATTAATTTTCTAAACCTTTTGATAAACCCTCACAATCACAAATTAACAAAGTCCCTACGATAATTCGCTAAACCTTGTGATATATTAACCCTCACAATCAGGAATTACGAAGTCCCTTTGTGTAAAATACCCGAAGTAATACTATTACCTTTTTGTTTTAAAAAACAAAAATATTGATCAAAATCCTTCTTATTAACACTTGTCCCAATAAAAACCTTTTTGGCCCAAAAGTAATAAAAGAAAAAAACCTTCCGTATATTACTTCTTTCTGTTGACTTTTAGATAATCCAAAATGAACAATATCTTCTTCTTTAATATATCAATGGCGGCAAAAGCAACACCACCACCAAACCTTCGATAGATCTTCGATGATCGAATTTTACAAGAAGAAAACCCTTAATTGTCGACGACCTGCTGCTGCTTGATGATGTCCACGAACTTGAACACCAAAACTCCTTCGATCGATCCTAGTAACCAGAGGAACCCGCGAACCCGAGCTCTGATACCACTTGTAGTAATTCGACTACTACAACCTGGATACTAGATGCGGAACATCGATCTAAGAAGCCATCGACAGAAAAGACACGCACAAGGTATGTACCATAATCGTTCAATTGATTAGTTTATTGATAAAGAAGCGTTGTGAATCCCGTCCCCCATCACCTCCTTTTATAGAGATGAGGGGGAACCGACTAATACAAAGTCCTATGGGTCGGGTTGGGCTGCGACACAACCAACCGACCTTTATTGCTATAGGCTATTCAGGAAACTCGATAACTATCCCCTAGACACGACTCAGGCTAATAAAGACTAAATACATAACATTTACGTCCTACAATCTCTATACCAATGACTTCATCGGTCGATAACACGTTCATGGGACCGGGCCAGACTCCAGGACCTATGACTTTGGTATCAAACTTATTTTCGGATCATGAAAGAGGACTAGATACTCGTACTTTTTCTCAGCTTTTGGCTAGATTAAGTCCGGCTGCCTTGCTTGAATCACTAGCTCATGTTACAGCAAAAGCTGCATGATTGCAGCCTATACCGACCACATACCACCATGTTCCACCACCAATGCCAGAGCACAATGTCACGATGATGGCACCTGAGTTATATGAATCCAGTAGCCACTCCCATCCACCCTTAGTAGCGGCTGAAAAGCCAGCCGAGGACGGATATAATTAGAGAAAATACGGGCAAAAGCCAGTGAAGGGAAGTGAATAGACTCGAAGTTATTACAAATGCACACATCAAAGTTGTCCTGCTAAGAAAAAGGTTGAGCAGGATGTAGATGGTCAAGTACATATTATCTACAAAGGGAAACACAACGCACCTCGAACTGTTGGAAACTTTATTGATACTAAACCCTTCAACGATTAAACTTAGTTATTTTAACTCTTCGAGGGAAAATTCACTGGTAAAAAAGGATCAAGAATCTTCCCATGGAATGTCGGGATCAGGGGACAACGATGATGTTGCCAAACATCAAGCAAAAAGGAGGTACTTTTATCTTATATATGTTTTAAAGTTACTAACTCTTGTTACGGTAGAATAAGAATGTACAAGAACAAAACCTGTACGTTTCACGGGTAAACGTTTATTTGTAAGTTAGGAATAGTTTTAACAATAATTAAAAAAAAGTAACTTAATAAGCTGAAATGACAATCTTTTGATAAACATGAATACTGCTGAACTCTTATGAATGCATTGGATATTTAGTAAAGGATGATTATATCACATCTTGCCTGCATCAGTAACATTAGCCAGCCTAATATCATCCATAAGATCGCTTAGCTTTATATTAAAAATACTTAGCCTAACAAAAACTATCTTCGTACCAAATAAAATTAGGTGAAAGTTTATACGTAGTAATAGGTTTTCACAACCACCACTTAGTCGATTATTAGGGAATACACTTATCTTGTTATTGGTTAGATCGTTATCAAATAATAAATGAGGACATATGCATTCTATCCATCAAATAAACAATATAAAAGTATGCATTATATAAAATATAGTTCTTGGAAAGAAAAACGACGACACAAACTCTTTTATGTTGGCATATGCTTGTGTTTTGTGAGTCAATTTGCTATGTTTGGTTATATATAAAGCATATTACAGCGCATTGAGTTGTCAATGACCCAAATAAAACTTTCACTAACATGGTATCATGTTAGAGTGGATTGAATGATACTAACTCATCACCCAAAGAAGTCTTTGCAAAGTTTGATACATATAAAAACTACATTAATACCATGCATGTTTCAATAAGTATAATATCCATGTGTTTCTTCAAATAGGTAAAATGAAAACATTTATATTTACAGGATTTTTAAAAATTTCAATATTAACAATCATAACTGGATCATTTTAAAAGATTATAAGTTATATAAGGACTTATAGTACTAACAAATCAAGTCCCAAAACTCATTACTAACCACTGATTGACTCTATCAACAAAAAACTATACATGGTAATGGTTACACCATTCTCACATAGTAGGGCATTCGTCCTTATGGTGCATTCAATCGCCTAACCCAACTTGCCGATTTTAGATATGAGAAAATGTAGTATTCTGATTTAGGAAGGAAAATGCTCATTTAGTATGAGAGTACTAGGAGTCCAGTGTTATCATTTACTTATTGATGGGCTATACTATATGATGCAAGTTCTCGTTATCCATGATAAGCATACATTGTACATAAAGAATAAAGAGCATACATGTTTTACATATAACATTGACAACTTCAAGAATTGTACCACATAATTGTACAATACAGTATAACTCCTACTGTATAAAAGAAAGTTTTATAAGAGAAATAAAATATTAATGAGAATAAATGTGTACTAAGGATGCAGAGGTGGTCTTTCCTCTAACCTTCAAACACTGCACGAACAATATGATGATTAAAACATCCTAACATTAATTTGCATTAAATATATATAATGACGGAAAAGTTTATTAGAATAAATTGAAATATAGCCTCGATTAACATTTAAAGTAAAAGAATTATGAGAATTACATTAACCTCATCATCAATGTAAGTAAGATTTAAGTAACTTTCAGTAAAATTTTATTGGTAATTAAGAGTTCAAAACTGCACGCAAAATAAAGGATCTTAAATCCTTTCTCTTTGTAGTGTCATCAGCAACAACAGGTTCATCACCTTTGCTTTGTTTCACGTCATAGGCGAATCAAGGTCGAAAGGTACTGCCTGAAAAGGTAAAAAACCTGAATATAACTTTCACAACATATAAGTAGACTTGAAGGAAATAAGGAGAATAAATAAGTCTAAACCAAACATTACCGCATAATATATGAAACAAACACCCATCTTTATGCAATGTTTTACCTTCATTAACTCAAATATAATTACGAAAACGATAATACCCCTAAGACCTAAGTATGTTATTTGATTATCGGAGGAACATTGAAAGGTATATGCAAATGAAACTCATCTTTAAAAAAGACCAACTTTTTGCAATGTGGATGATTATAATTAGGGTTAGATGTCGATGCATTAAACAATTGGATATGATAACTTATATAGTTATAGAGACTAAGCAAAATAGCGCAAAAAGACTCAAAATTAGAGTACCCAAAATTTCTCTAAGTTAGTTAAAACCAGATAAGTCTAGTCACTATCACCTTTGTACTTATCCCCACTTTCACTTATATTAAACGTGGGTAAATTGGAAGTCACCTGCCAACACCGGATATTTTGGATGAATTTATGTGGCAAAGATTATCTTTAGCTTAGATCGTGTGGTTTTAAGAGCATGACAGGTCACATTTCTTTCTCACTGTTGCGCGGGCAATAGATAAGGGGAATATGTTAAATTTTAGGACCTAATCTGTTAAACCATTCTAACTAGAGGGACTAACTTGGTATGTTTGATGTTTCAGTTCTAACCCTATGGACTTGTCGTGGAAACACGTGTTGAAGACTTAAAACTTATGTTGTCATTTCTCCAAAGTTGCTTCAAGCCCATGATTCAGCCCAAGCCCATGAGTGCCAACGGGTCTGTTTAGGGTTATAATCCTGGCTACACACACACACACACTTGTGTTATCTAAGATTTTTTCATCTGTTACTCTCTCTCTAGCATTGTTCTTCGATAAAATGTAAACCATAAGTTTGGTTGTTTTTAATCTTGTATAGACTATTATCAATATACATAATAGCTCTACACCTGATTAGCAGTGGTAGAGTATAAGTTTTATTGTTCAAGTTGTACTATGATCTTTTGATTCAAAGTGTTTAATATAGTGTGTGCGTTATTAAATCATGTTTTCTACATGTCATCAAAGCTTGAAATCATCAAAAGTTTTAGGGTTTGAATTTTTTTAGGGTTTCTTCAAATCGAGTTTATTTTTGGTTAGATATACTATTGAGATAGTTAGACCGAAAAGATTTTGACCTTTTACCTTTTTTGAAAAATTAAGGTTTACATTTTTATTTGGGTATCTTAGTGTTTGGTCAACTGTGGCTTTGTTTCTACCACTTTTATTAGTAGATCTAGTATTTTTGGAGGTTGACCTAATTTTGAGAAATTATGGTTTGTTTATTATGTCTGATTGGCGATTTTGTTGCCTCCTAGACTAAGTGAATCTAGGAGAAACAGTTTGATTGTGCTTTGCGTGAACTATATCACCTCTCATACTCTCTCCTTATTTATTTTGTTTGATTGTGATTGTTTGTTATCTTTGTTCTTTATATGTGTGTCATTTTGCGTTATTATCTAGACCCTCATTCTTTTGTCTTGCTCGTGATCTATTGATATTGACTGAGTTGCTTTCTTTGCTTGTTTGTCATTATGTCTGACCAAGGTGGACCTGAGATTGAGGATAATCCCTCTGATGTTATTATTTTGATTAGCAAGCTTGATGTTAATGACCCTTTGCACTTACACCCAAATGACTCTGCCACTTTGACTGTTGTTTCTGTTGAATTAAAAGGAACTTAAACTACCAAGTGTGGGCTAATGTTATGTTACTTGCTCAAGAGGGTAAAAATAAAACTGGGTTTATTGATGGTACTTGTAAAAGGTATGTTGTGAATGATATTTTAGGAAGACAATGGGATAGGGTTAATGCTGTGTAATTGGATGGATTTTGAACTCTATCTCTAAAGAGTTATTTCTGGGTCAATTTTTCTCAAAAAGGCTAAACATGTGTGGAAAGAATTAAAAGAAACTTATCATAAGGTTGATGGTTATGTGTTTTTTAATCTACACAACAAGATTAATAACTTAAGGAAAAATGTGTAACACCCGCTCCGATAAAGAGACAAGATATCACATTATGATGTCATATCAGAAACATAATAAAATAAAGTCCAAAACATAACTTAATTATTAAACCAAAATAACCGAATAATAACCTCCAACAAAACAAAATCCCCAAAATAATGGGGATGTTTATTTTAGCTTAATTATTAAGCTAAATAGGTGGATAACTTTTCCATTTACCCCCTTTACAAAAAAAGCTATGTAAGATGAAACAAACAAGAAGCAGTTCACAATACAAAAAGGGGATGTTTGTTTTAGCTTAAATTCCACAAAAAAGGTGAAGATTGGCGGGAACACCTTAACCCCAGGTGCCTGTTGGCGCCAGCCATTGTTCACCCCACAAGGAATAGCTCCGGCAACTCTCCTGGCCCAGAGGAGAAACACCTGGAGTGAGACGAGCCGAGACTCAACCCTCGATCTCTTATTCCACAAAGTCTCTCTAGTGTGCCCATAGGTTTTACGGAGGCGGGTACCTATTGAAACAAATGCCAAGGATAGGAATTGAACTTGGGTCATTTGACTCAAGCACAAGAGCTCCACCCATTAGACTAATGCTCCAATGTTTGTTTTAGCTTAAATAACGTAAGCTTATTTTGGCTTATATAACATAAGCCACAAATTTGTGGCTTATTTAGAGACTTATTGGCTTATATAAGTTTATTATGATATAATAGACTTATATAAGCTCATAAGTCTCCAAATAAGATTAAAAATTTGGGGTTTATGAAACATATGCATTAATTTTATAGCGTATCTGGGGACTTAGGGGCTTATCTAAGTATATTATGACATAATAAACTTATATAAGCCCATAAGTCTTCGAATAAGCCATAAAATTAGAGCTTATATTATATAAGACAAAATGGGCTTACGTTATCTAAGCCAAACCAAACACCCCTAGGCTACAATAAATTTCTGGGATAGCTTATTCTAAAAGTGCTTAAAAATAAGCAAATCTCAGACCTTGTGATGAGATTGAATGTGAGCAGTGATAATGGTTTTCCTAGACCAAACAGTCCCACAATATTCACTATGTATCGTCTTATGTCTCCAACTTCTGTCGTTTTGTTGGCGTTTATTTCTTGTCCTTACATTTTGATATGAAAAGAAGATGTTAATGTTGGAAAGATTGAGTCTGGAAGTGTATTGTACTTATTTCTAGGGTTTTATTCAACTGAGTTGACTCACTTCAAGGGCTAGATTTTAAGCCTGGTTATTTCTTTAGGCTAAGTGAAGTGGGCCTAATCTTGGACTGAGGGGTGTTATCCGTTCGGTTGTCGGGTTGTTCAGTTTATACAAGTTCGATTATTTCAGTTAATTTTTTTTTGGTAAAATCGAATCAAATAAACTTAATTAAATAATTTTAATTATTTATGTATCTAATTATGATAATAGTTAGCACCAAAAAAATTTCAAGTTTGTAAAAAATGATATTATTATTCTATCCGTCACAAAATTATTGTACCCTATTGATTTTTCGAATCTTTTTTCTATCAACTTAATCTTAATATTTATGTTTGTGTTATATAATAGTAGATGAAAATTATAACAGTGAAAATACGTTTAACAACCAATCAATTCATAAAATTTGCATCAAATACCATACAACACAAACAAAATTATTCAAAGTCAAATCAGACATATGGAGTATCAAAGAGTTTTTATATAAATATAAAAATTATAAGTATATAATTATGTGAATTTGCTTTGCTTTGGTTTTTAATTTTTTTAAGAATTGCTTCATATATAATTCTATTTTGATAATTAATTTCATATATACTCCTGAGGCAATTCAAAAATCAAGTTCGTCATTGTCTAATCCTCTGGGTTTTACTCATGAGGTTTCAGAGGCAATAAAGGATACATATTGGAGTTGTAAGGAGAATGGAGACGATGTAGATCATGAGGTGTCACCACAAATCAGTGCTAAGGTGATGAATATTTCACAAGATGTGCAGGATGGCTCACAAGATTCCAGTAGGCAGAGGGAGATAAAAAGTGGAGGATCTGTTTTAGGTTTTTTGGAGGAGGTAATTCTGGTAGGACAGGATATGGGGTATTCGATAGAGGGTTGTGAGAAGATATTATTGGGAATCAAGGAGAAGAAGTGGGTTTTAAATGAATATTATGTCCATTAATATTCAAGGTCTTGGCAACAAGAATAAAAATGAGTGGATTAAGGAGTTAGTATGTAAAAATAAACTCAATTTTATTGGTATACAGGAGACAAAGATGGAGAGGATTTCACACATGGATACAAAATTTTTGTGGAGAAATTCTAACTATGACTATGTAAGTAGCGATTCTTTAGGGAATTCTGGTGGTATTTTGTGCATTTGGGAGGCGACTGTTTTTAAGAAAGATCATGTTACGATCTCAGACAGTTCTGTTGTATTTTATGGTACGTGGATTCCGAATAATGTAAAGATTCTTATGGTGGTAGTTTATGCTCCGCAACAACCTTTATATAGAAGAATGTTATGGGAATATTTATCTATAATGTTAAGACGTTGGAATGGGGAGGTAATAACTATAGGGGATTTCAACGAGGTCCGTGATTGTGGTAAATTACACCTCTTAGGAAAAAGGCGTAAAAGTGGTAAGTATCTAACAAATGATTTTAGGAAATATCAAGTGTTAATGACCCTTGATGGTGTGAAAGTTCGTTTCCCAAGGAGGTATATGTGTGTGAGAAATTTGTTAAATGTTTGTGATTAATGATTGGTTTAGAAGGGGATGAGAAAAGAAGATGACGAAGACGTAAAAATAATAATTACCAAGAAAAGTCACTATTAGAAAGTTAAAACGTAGAACCTTAAAAATCACAAAAATAAAAATAAATTCTAAAAATTACCAAAAATTCACCAAAAATAAAAAATAATAAACTAAGAGTTTACCAATGATCAAAACTTTTTCAAACCTTTTAAATAATTAAATATTCAATTTTTAAATGCTAATTAAAGCCCTAAAAATCAAATAAATTATTAAAAAGCCCAAATAAAGATTTTTCAATTGGTAAAACTCTAAAATGACCTAAAAAGATTAAAAACTATTTTTAGAAATTTTAAAAATAAAAACTATTTAAAATGATTTAAAAACTATTAAAACTTAAAATAATTATAAAAATTAATCTAAAAGAGATAAAATTATTCTAAAAGTTGCTAAATTCCTATTTTAATGTAATTAACCTAAGAAAAATGTAAAAAGTTGGAAAAAGTGAAATTTTAAAAATAATAATAAAATAATAATAAAATAATATTAAAAATCCAAAAATTATAAAAAAATCTAAAAACTTGCAAACTAGTTTATTTTAACCTAAATAATCAGAAAATCAAAGTGAAATTACCAAAATACCCCTATTGGGCCCTCAAATGGGCCAAATCCAAAAACAGTCAACCTAAATGGGCTTTTGGGCCCAAAAAGTCAAACTTGGCCCAATTGACTTGAAAAAGCCCTATCTGACTTAAAATTTAATTCTAAGAATAAAACTCTAAAGGCCCAAAAGCTGAATGTGAGCTTATCACAGCTTATTGAACACAAAGCTTATTCTTATTGGGCTTTTCAGCCCATTAAGCCATAAGCTAATGCCATAAGCTCTAATTTGACACACAACCCTCTTTTTGGATGCTTAAGAGATCTGTCAAAAGAAATTTCCAAAAAGCACACTCAATAAGTCAGAAAATAGAAAAGCAAAAATCCACAAAACGACAAAATAGTCGTTTTTGAGAAATAATGCACCTCAGGACTTGATTCAACTTGCAAAAGCTTTTAAATGGACTCAATAAGCAATATCAATCAACAAAAATCCAATAAGCACAACCAATAAGCCAGAATAAGCACAAATGAACTTATGTAAAAGTCAAAGGAGTTGGTTTTCTAGTCAAACCTAAAAGTCAACCACCCAAATGCTCCAGTATGAACAAATGGGTCAAAATATGAGCACCTATTACAAAAACAAAGTTGTTGCTGGTTGAAATAAGCTATTATAGCTTATTGATAAGCTGACACCAAAATTGCACTATCAGTGGCAACCAACAAGGAAAAGGAGTTCCCACTGCTTTGACTATTTGACCAAGCTTTTATGAGAGTTCTGGTTTGATTCAATTGGAAACAAAGGCACCCTTGTGATCAGTGAATCACAAGGAGTCAATAGCAACAATAAAATCACAAATTGGTTCACACAATAAGCCACAATAAGCCAAACAGTTACCAGATATGCTCCAGATATGCAAATAAGCAGTTAAGCACTTAATAAGCAGATTTATCCACAATAAGCCAACCAAACTTAACCAGATGCATACACAAGCTATATAAACTAACAATAAACACAAAGCAACAAGAATCAAACACTGAATCAAAGTAAATAACAAGATCAAAGCATAAAAAGTTACTGATGAACAATGAACATATGCAGAAACAAGTTTGCTGATATACTTGACACTTGATCCAATTTCAAGCCTCAAATCCTTCTACCCTGGTGTGTTTAACTATGATTTAGCACTTGTTAGCCCTAGCCTAAGCCTAGATCTAGGTGTCCTCAAAATCCTAGCCAATTTTACCAAGTTATGAAGATTTTATAGCCAATTCAAGAATCAATGTGTTCAAAGCCTCAAAACCTGCAAACAGATGAACAATATCACCCAAACAACAGATACCAACACTTGCTAACAACACACAAGCACTTAACAAGACACAATCCAAACTTATGCAGTAATCCCAAACACCCTTTTAAAACTCTCTCCTTATTTATTTTGTTTGATTGTGATTGTTTGTTATCTTTGTTCTTTATATGTGTGTCATTTTGCGTTATTATCTAGACCCTCATTCTTTTGTCTTGCTCGTGATCTATTGATATTGACTGAGTTGCTTTCTTTGCTTGTTTGTCATTATGTCTGACCAAGGTGGACCTGAGATTGAGGATAATCCCTCTGATGTTATTATTTTGATTAGCAAGCTTGATGTTAATGACCCTTTGCACTTACACCCAAATGACTCTGCCACTTTGACTGTTGTTTCTGTTGAATTAAAAGGAACTTAAACTACCAAGTGTGGGCTAATGTTATGTTACTTGCTCAAGAGGGTAAAAATAAAATTGGGTTTATTGATGGTACTTGTAAAAGGTATGTTGTGAATGATATTTTAGGAAGACAATGGGATAGGGTTAATGCTGTGTAATTGGATGGATTTTGAACTCTATCTCTAAAGAGTTATTTCTGGGTCAATTTTTCTCAAAAAGGCTAAACATGTGTGGAAAGAATTAAAAGAAACTTATCATAAGGTTGATGGTTATGTGTTTTTTAATCTACACAACAAGATTAATAACTTAAGGAAAAATGTGTAACACCCGCTCCGATAAAGAGACAAGATATCACATTATGATGTCATATCAGAAACATAATAAAATAAAGTCCAAAACATAACTTAATTATTAAACCAAAATAACCGAATAATAACCTCCAACAAAACAAAATCCCCAAAATAATGGGGATGTTTATTTTAGCTTAATTATTAAGCTAAATAGATGGATAACTTTTCCATTTACCCCCTTTACAAAAAAAGCTATATAAGATGAAACAAACAAGAAGTAGTTCACAATACAAAAAGGGGATGTTTGTTTTAGCTTAAATTCCACAAAAAAGGTAAAGATTGGCGGGAACACCTTAACCCCAGGTGCCTGTTGGCGCCAGCCATTGTCCACCCCACAAGGAATAGCTCCGGCAACTCTCCTGGCCCAGAGGAGAAACACCTGGAGTGAGACGAGCCGAGACTCAACCCTCGATCTCTTATTTCACAAAGTCTCTCTAGTGTGCCCATAGGTTTTACGGAGGCGGGTACCTATTGAAACAAATGCCAAGGATGGGAATTGAACTTGGGTCATTTGACTCAAGCACAAGAGCTCCACCCATTAGACTAATGCTCCAATGTTTGTTTTAGCTTAAATAACGTAAGCTTATTTTGGCTTATATAACATAAGCCACAAATTTGTGGCTTATTTAGAGACTTATTGGCTTATATAAGTTTATTATGATATAATAGACTTATATAAGCTCATAAGTCTCCAAATAAGATTAAAAATTTGGGGTTTATGAAACATATGCATTAATTTTATAGCGTATCTGGGGACTTAGGGGCTTATCTAAGTATATTATGACATAATAAACTTATATAAGCCCATAAGTCTTCGAATAAGCCATAAAATTAGAGCTTATATTATATAAGACAAAATGGGCTTACGTTATCTAAGCCAAACCAATCACCCCTAGGCTACAATAAATTTCTGGGATAGCTTATTCTAAAAGTGCTTAAAAATAAGGAAATCTCAGACCTTGTGATGAGATTGAATGTGAGCAGTGATAATGGTTTTCCTAGACCAAACAGTCCCACAATATTCACTATGTATCGTCTTATGTCTCCAACTTCTGTCGTTTTGTTGGCGTTTATTTCTTGTCCTTACATTTTGATATGAAAAGAAGATGTTAATGTTGGAAAGATTGAGTCTGGAAGTGTATTGTACTTATTTCTAGGGTTTTATTCAACTGAGTTGACTCACTTCAAGGGCTAGATTTTAAGCCTGGTTATTTCTTTAGGCTAAGTGAAGTGGGCCTAATCTTGGACTGAGGGGTGTTATGCGTTCGGTTGTCGGGTTGTTCAGTTTATACAAGTTCGATTATTTCAGTTAATTTTTTTTTGGTAAAATCGAATCAAATAAACTTAATTAAATAATTTTAATTATTTATGTATCTAATTATGATAATAGTTAGCACCAAAAAAATTTCAAGTTTGTAAAAAATGATATTATTATTCTATCCGTCACAAAATTATTGTACCCTATTGATTTTTCGAATCTTTTTTCTATCAACTTAATCTTAATATTTATGTTTGTGTTATATAATAGTAGATGAAAATTATAACAGTGAAAATACGTTTAACAACCAATCAATTCATAAAATTTGCATCAAATACCATACAACACAAACAAAATTATTCAAAGTCAAATCAGACATATGGAGTATCAAAGAGTTTTTATATAAATATAAAATATATAAGTATATAATTATGTGAATTTGCTTTGCTTTGGTTTTTAATTTTTTTAAGAATTGCTTCATATATAATTCTATTTTGATAATTAATTTCATATATACTCCTGAGGCAATTCAAAAATCAAGTTCGTCATTGTCTAATCCTCTGGGTTTTACTCATGAGGTTTCAGAGGCAATAAAGGATACATATTGGAGTTGTAAGGAGAATTGAGACGATGTAGATCATGAGGTGTCACCACAAATCAGTGCTAAGGTGATGAATATTTCACAAGATGTGCAGGATGGCTCACAAGATTCCAGTAGGCAGAGGGAGATAAAAAGTGGAGGATCTGTTTTAGGTTGTTTGGAGGAGGTAATTCTGGTAGGACAGGATATGGGGTATTCGATAGAGGGTTGTGAGAAGATATTATTGGGAATCAAGGAGAAGAAGTGGGTTTTAAATGAATATTATGTCCATTAATATTCAAGGTCTTGGCAACAAGAATAAAAATGAGTGGATTAAGGAGTTAGTATGTAAAAATAAACTCAATTTTATTGGTATACAGGAGACAAAGATGGAGAGGATTTCACACATGGATACAAAATTTTTGTGGGGAAATTCTAACTATGACTATGTAAGTAGCGATTCTTTAGGGAATTCTGGTGGTATTTTGTGCATTTGGGAGGCGACTGTTTTTAAGAAAGATCATGTTACGATCTCAGACAGTTCTGTTGTATTTTATGGTACGTGGATTCCGAATAATGTAAAGATTCTTATGGTGGTAGTTTATGCTCCGCAACAACCTTTATATAGAAGAATGTTATGGGAATATTTATCTATAATGTTAAGACGTTGGAATGGGGAGGTAATAACTATAGAGGATTTCAACGAGGTCCGTGATTGTGGTAAATTACACCTCTTAGGAAAAAGGCGTAAAAGTGGTAAGTATCTAACAAATGATTTTAGGAAATATCAAGTGTTAATGACCCTTGATGGTGTGAAAGTTCGTTTCCCACGGAGGTATATGTGTGTGAGAAATTTGTTAAATGTTTGTGATTAATGATTGGTTTAGAAGGGGATGAGAAAAGAAGATGACGAAGACGTAAAAATAATAATTACCAAGAAAAGTCACTATTAGAAAGTTAAAACGTAGAACCTTAAAAATCACAAAAATAAAAATAAATTCTAAAAATTACCAAAAATTCACCAAAAATCAAAAATAATAAACTAAGAGTTTACCAATGATCAAAACTTTTTCAAACCTTTTAAATAATTAAATATTCAATTTTTAAATGCTAATTAAAGCCCTAAAAATCAAATAAATTATTAGAAAGCCCAAATAAAGATTTTTCAATTGGTAAAACTCTAAAATGACCTAAAAAGATTAAAAACTATTTTTAGAAATTTTAAAAATAAAAACTATTTAAAATGATTTAAAAACTATTAAAACTTAAAATAATTATAAAAATTAATCTAAAAGAGATAAAATTATTCTAAAAGTTGCTAAATTCCTATTTTAATGTAATTAACCTAAGAAAAATGTAAAAAGTTGGAAAAAGTGAAATTTTAAAAATAATAATAAAATAATATTAAAAATCCAAAAATTATAAAAAAATCTAAAAACTTGCAAACTAGTTTATTTTAACCTAAATAATCAGAAAATCAAAGTGAAATTACCAAAATACCCCTATTGGGCCCTCAAATGGGCCAAATCCAAAAACAGTCAACCTAAATGGGCTTTTGGGCCCAAAAAGTCAAACTTGGCCCAATTGACTTGAAAAAGCCCTATCTGACTTAAAATTTAATTCTAAGAATAAAACTCTAAAGGCCCAAAAGCTGAATGTGAGCTTATCACAGCTTATTGAACACAAAGCTTATTCTTATTGGGCTTTTCAGCCCATTAAGCCATAAGCTAATGCCATAAGCTCTAATTTGACACACAACCCTCTTTTTGGATGCTTAAGAGATCTGTCAAAAGAAATTTCCAAAAAGCACACTCAATAAGTCAGAAAATAGAAAAGCAAAAATCCACAAAACGACAAAATAGTCGTTTTTGAGAAATAATGCACCTCAGGACTTGATTCAACTTGCAAAAGCTTTTAAATGGACTCAATAAGCAATATCAATCAACAAAAATCCAATAAGCACAACCAATAAGCCAGAATAAGCACAAATGAACTTATGTAAAAGTCAAAGGAGTTGGTTTTCTAGTCAAACCTAAAAGTCAACCACCCAAATGCTCCAGTATGAACAAATGGGTCAAAATATGAGCACCTATTACAAAAACAAAGTTGTTGCTGGTTGAAATAAGCTATTATAGCTTATTGATAAGCTGACACCAAAATTGCACTATCAGTGGCAACCAGCAAGGAAAAGGAGTTCCCACTGCTTTGACTATTTGACCAAGCTTTTATGAGAGTTCTGGTTTGATTCAATTGGAAACAAAGGCACCCTTGTGATCAGTGAATCACAAGGAGTCAATAGCAACAATAAAATCACAAATTGGTTCACACAATACGCCACAATAAGCCAAACAGTTACCAGATATGCTCCAGATATGCAAATAAGCAGTTAAGCACTTAATAAGCAGATTTATCCACAATAAGCCAACCAAACTTAACCAGATGCATACACAAGCTATATAAACTAACAATAAACACAAAGCAACAAGAATCAAACACTGAATCAAAGTAAATAACAAGATCAAAGCATAAAAAGTTACTGATGAACAATGAACATATGCAGAAACAAGTTTGCTGATATACTTGACACTTGATCCAATTTCAAGCCTCAAATCCTTCTACCCTGGTGTGTTTAACTATGATTTAGCACTTGTTAGCCCTAGCCTAAGCCTAGATCTAGGTGTCCTCAAAATCCTAGCCAATTTTACCAAGTTATGAAGATTTTATAGCCAATTCAAGAATCAATGTGTTCAAAGCCTCAAAACCTGCAAACAGATGAACAATATCACCCAAACAACAGATACCAACACTTGCTAACAACACACAAGCACTTAACAAGCCACAGTCCAAACTTATGCAGTAATCCCAAACACCCTTTTAAAACTTGATTTCACAAATTTTCAAAGGCTTATGAAGATTCAACCCACAAATCAGATCAATAACACCTCAATAACATCAAACCAAGCCAAATCAACAATATTCAACCACAATAACATAGATTCAAGCATAAATCCACAAAAATCACAAATAATAAGAAACTTAAAGAGAAAATGAAAAGGGAAGAAGATGCAAACCTCCAAGACCTACATCCAGGCCCTGGATTGTTTGAGCTGAGGTACTAGCAAAACAAGTACCAGCTTCCAAGCTGCTAAGAAGAACAAACCACAAGGTGAGATAAAAAAAAAATAATGCCAACTTCTGATTTTTGATGCACAAGCTTTATCACTTAAAACCTTGCCTCAAAAACCTTCAAACAAGATAATGGAACTCAGATTTTAGCTTCTCAAACACCAAACTTTTATAAATAACAGATTAGAACTCAAAATTTTAAGAAATTCAAACTTTATTTCATAAAAAGGAATTACAAAGATTAAAAGCTAAAATCTGGAACAAAGGGACTCTCACATGTTGAGGTCTCCTTTTATAGGCAAATGCCTGGCTAAACACTATTCACAAACCCTAGAACTGAATTCCCTATTATGCCCTTGAGTCTTCTAGACGAATTCTTGGTGTGAGCTGTCCAAAGTGATCTTGGCTGTTCATTTTAGCTTTGGAATGAAGCAAGGACTCTTAGCTGTTGATTTTGCCATGTCAGATAACTTGGAGGCCAAGTTGTCATGTGATTGGTTAAACGGGAATTGGGGGTGGGGTCCATAGTGAGTGGGATTAAGGGTTTTAAGGTTGGGATGGGTTTCTGCACATGTGAATCAAGTGTGTGCAAAGGTAATTGAAAATTACCCCATGTTTAAGTGGAGTAAATTCTGGGTGGTGAAAAAGTGAATAGTAGTGTATTTGATCCGAAATTGGGGGAAAGAAAGGTGTTTGGCGCATTTTCAGATTTGAAAGTTTGAAATAGACACCTTTGGTCCTTGTTCTTTGGGATTTGTGGTAAATAAGGTATTTCAGCCTAGAAAACGTATTTCCTTTGTTAAATACTTTCACCACTTGGCAGTTTTGGCATAAAACTTTGGAAAAAGGATTTCAAGGGTTATTTTTGCCATTTTGAGATATTTCAAGGGCTGCTCTTGGACATTTTTAATCTTCAAAGGTCTTCATTGTATCTTTGACTTCATGAGGGACCATTATTGGCAATTTTGATTTGTTGAGGGACTAATCTTGCCATTTCTTCAAAGTTGAAGGACCTTTTGTGTAATTTTGACAAACTTAAGGGACCAAACTTGTAATTATTAATATACAAGGGTTTTAAGTGTCATTTCTTCAATAATTGAGGATCAATCTTGTTTGTCTTCAAGTCTTCAAGGGTATTTGTTGAGAATTCCATGATTAGGGCCCGGTTCTTTGTACGGCTTCGTTTCTCGTGTCCGTTTTTCCTTGTAACTTGTGATCTTTTGTCTTTTTCACGATTACCTAAAATACACAAGTAAACAAACACAAGCATATATATGGTATTTTATGACATTTTTATGCATTTAAAGCCCGAAAAGAACGATGAGATCATGTATAAATGCCATCTCATCACTCCCCCATACTAAGCCATTGCCGTGCCCTCACGCAATGCTAGAATAAAGTATCTAAGCATCACCAAAGTTTCAATTTTATTAACCTTTATTGAAAAGTAAAAGACTTGCAACATACTACGAAGATGTGTAAAGACATAATGTATGATTTTCATCACAAAAAGTGACTTTTAGGGTCAAAGAATAGAAACAAGTAAATGTCCCTTAGAGTAAACTTCGTCATCCTTGATTGTCATACATTCCATGCTAAGTGCAAAACGAGATCATTGTTGGTACAAGTCACAATGCTAACACTACTCATACGTCCAAATTGTGTAATACTTTTTCTCCCCGCAATCCTAGTTATTATAAAAGGAAATGGGTTACTAGCATTTTTTAACTATTTGTCATGGATCACAAGTGATTCATATTGACTTATTTGAGTAGTTATTAGTCCGAAAGCAAAGTAGCACGATTTGATCAATAGTTAGCCGAAGGACAAAATCTTTTAAAACGGCTTCTCGTGTATCTCCTTAAGTTCATATCTTGGCATAACTCGTTTCACGATTTGAGACCTTTCTCGGACCGATATTTGGCATGCACTTCATACTTCAAATCTTGGGAAGACGTTCTTGAAATTATGGTCTTCTCTTCATATATTTGGAATTTCTTCACTTGACGTTTTTGAGAGATTCTTCATATTGGACCACGACTTCATCATTTTTCTTCAATCGTTACTTTGGATTTTGATATACAACGATCCGCCTCCTTTTCGGACTTGGATATATTTATCCTCATACCTTGTTAGGGTCTTTTTGGATAGACTTTCTCGATGATCTTTAGGGGAGTAATTGCTTTTCGTCGTGTGTCTCGATCCTTCATATTGATTTAGGAATAATGATACTTCACATCATCTTGGATCTTTAGCAAAAATAGAGCTCCTCATGCCTTGTTAGGGCCTTTTTGGATAATCGCCAATCTTCGCGTCCCGCTTCAATAAGTTATGCCTTGGCTATGAACTCTATTCAACCCCGAGCAACTTTTAAACGATCTTGCGCTAGAGGCTAAGTAACCTTTCAAATCGTACGACCTTACTTATTGCAATTATGATTTATTCCTAATGCATTGATCTTATGGGAAGAAAAAGCCACAATTAAAAACATATGAGTTTTTGAAAAAACACTTTCATGTTCTACGTTTAGCATGATCACTTGTCTAACTCTATCATTTCTCGTTCTTCACTATATAAAGACCTCTAATTAAAGAGACTCGTGAATACTTAGCCATGCAAGTCAAAATTAAGCCAAATTTGGATTAGCTTTTATTAAGACTATATCAAATCAAAGTCTTGGGTTTTCAAGCCACCTATAGGATCTTGCACTTTCTTGGACTTTTTCAAGTTTAGAGAATGCGTTTTATAGTTCCCTTGATAAGTGACTTTCTAGAATCAATTATAGGAACTTGCGAAAAGTTCTTGTTCTTAACCCGTATGAATTAAGACTTTCGCGTTTTAAAGCTCCCTATATAAAAGTCTAGCAAAACTTGAATTGAGCGGGTTAAGGAATGTAAATGGCTCCAAATGCCCATCAAGTCAAAAATTAACTCTTATTCTACCCATCGGAAAATATACATTCGTGTCTTAAAAACACTTATTAAAACTAAGAAAAATTTTAAAATTTGGTCATTTTTAGCCTTATTTGCAAAACAAAACGTTGAAAATTGGAAAGCGTGAGGGCGTAGCAAAGCAAGTACCTATTCACCCCCCCATACTAAAAGTAAACATTGTCCTCAATGTTTCGAGTCTAAAGGTGGAGCACCCCCATACTAGAGACGAAGAGTCGAATGCTTAGGATCTAGCATGGAAAGGGTGACCAACAATATATCTAAAGCCGTTTATTAAGTATTCTAAAAGATAATTGTTAGAACAATAAAGGATATGTCATGGAATCGTGAAAAACTTCTTCAAAAGAACGATGGAGGCTCACGTAAACGAACACGAGAGTCTTCAATCGTAGATGATGATGATGATCTAGATAACACAATCACAAACAACCACGAGACAACGAGTTGAAAGGGTACAAGTCCCCTTATTAGTGAATAGTGAGCATAAAAGATAAGCATGGGATCTCCCCCACGAGGCACCTCGTTTTTGATTACCGAGTCATGAGCTCGACTCGATCCCCTCAATGCTAATTATCATTGGGGAAGGTGACTTGGTCGAGGGCAACCATTGAAGGAATTTCCCCACCAAAGTAGTGCTTAAGCCTATGTCCATTCACCTTGAAATTAGGGCCATCATCTTGAGCTAGCTCAATGGTCCCATATGGAAACACTTGTGTAATGGTGAACGGACCCGACCAACGAGATTTCAATTTCCCGGAAAATATCTTAAGACGAGAGTTAAAAAGCAACACTTGATCACCAACGTTAAAAACCCGGTTTTTAATCTTTGAATCATGAAACTTTTTAGTCTTTTCTTTAAAAATTAATGAATTTTCATAAGCATTATCTCTTAATTCATCCAATTCATTTAATTGTATTTTCCGGTGATCTCCCGCGGTCTTTAAGTCAAAGTTTGCATGCTTAAGGGCCCAATATGCCTTATGCTCCAACTCAATGGGCAAATGACAATTCTTCCCATAGACTAACTTATAAGGAGTGCAACCGATAGGTGTATTATAAGCGGTCCTAATGGCCCATAAAGCGTCATCGAGTTTGTCGGACCATGAAGCACGATTTTCTCCAATTGACCTCTCTAAAATCCTCTTCAAAGCTCGGTTCGAAACCTCGACTTGCCCACTCGTTTGCGGGTGATAAGCCGTAGAAAGACGATGAGTAACTCCATATTTCTTTAGAACCCTTTCGAATTGGTCATTACAAAAATGGGTTCCACGATCGCTTATAATAGCACGAGGGGTTCTGAACCGAGAGAATAGTTGCTTCAAAAACTTCACTACCACACGAGCATCATTAGTAGGCAAAGCCTTAGCTTCCACCCACTTAGATAGGTAGTCCACCGCGACGAGGATATATTTGTTGCCATGAGACGATGGTAACGGCCCCATAAAGTCTATTCCCCATATGTCGAAAATCTCACACACTTGAATTATGTTTTGTGGCATTTCATCACGTTGAGACGATTTTCCTTGACGTTGGCACGAATCACACGACTTCACAAGTGCGTGTGCATCACGATAGATAGAAGGCCAAAAGAAACCGGCATCGAACACTTTCTTAGCTGTGAGATTAGCACCGTGGTGACCACCCGTGGGTCCCTCGTGACAAGCTCTAAGGATATTAGAAGCTTCGGCACCAAACACACAACGTCGAACGAGTTGATCCGCACAAATCTGAAAGAGATAAGGGTCGTCCCAAAAAAAGAACTTGACGTCACGAAAGAATTTTCGTTTTTGTTGTGTCGTCATACCCTTGATTATGAAATTGCCCGCATGGTAATTTGCAATGTCGGCAAACCATGGGGTTGTGTCTTTAGAATTCACTACACCGAGAGTCTCAAGAGGAAATGTTTCGGTAATTTCCTTGTTCTCGAAAACATCTTTGTGAGGATCTTCTAGACGAGAGAGATGATCGGCCGCTAGATTCTCGGCTCCTTTTTTGTCAAGCACGATGACATCAAATTCTTGAAGGAGGAGCATCCAACGAAGTAATCTTGGCTTAGCATCTTGCTTAGCTAAGAGATACTTGATAGCCGAATGGTCGGTATACACGATGCTTTTAGTCAAGACGAGATAAGGTCGGAATTTCTCAAAAGCATAAACCACGGCAAGGAATTCCTTTTCCGTTGTGGTGTACTTTAATTGAGCCTCGGTCATCGTCTTACTAGCATAGTGGATAGGACGGAAATGCTTGTCATAACGTTGCCCTAAGACGGCCCCTATAGCATAATCACTTGCATCGCACATGATTTCAAAGGGTAATTCCCAATTAGGAGCAACAAGAATGGGAGCTTCAGTAAGTTTCCTTTTGAGAGTTTCGAAAGCCTTAACACAATCCTCATTAAAGTTAAAAGGAGCATCCTTCTCGAGAAGGTGTGTCATAGGACGAGAAATTTTCGAAAAGTCCTTGATGAAACGACGATAAAAGCCCGCGTGGCCTAGGAAACTCCTAACTCCCTTAACGGTTTTGGGATGAGGTAACTTGGCGATGACGTCTACCTTAGCTTTATCAACCTCAATCCCCGCCTTCGACACCTTATGTCCTAAGACGATTCCTTGTTTACACATGAAATGACATTTTTCCCAATTAAGCACAAGATTGGTTTCTTCACAACGTTTCAACATTTGTTCGAGATTAGATAAACATGACGTGAACGAATTACCAAACACCGAGAAGTCATCCATAAACACTTCCATCGACTTCTCGATCATATAGTGAAAAATTGCCATCATACACCGTTGAAACGTACCGGGTGCATTACAAAGTCCGAAAGGCATCCTACGATAAGCGAACGTTCCATAAGGACACGTAAACGTAGTCTTCTCTTGATCACGAGGGTCGATAGGGATTTGAAAGTAACCGGAAAAACCATCTAAAAAGCAATAGAATTCATTTCCCGCAAGTCGCTCCAACATTTGATCCATGAAGGGCAAAGGAAAGTGGTCTTTACGAGTGGCGTCATTTAACTTTCGGTAGTCAATGCACACCCTCCAACCGGTCACAACACGAGTGGGAATTAACTCGTTGTTTTCATTAGGCACAACGGTCATTCCTCCCTTTTTAGGGACACAATGGATTGGGCTCACCCATGGGCTATCGGATATAGGATAAATCATTCCCGCGTCAAGGAGTTTAAGGACCTCCTTTTTAATGACATCGTGAATTTTGGGATTCACCCTTCTTTGATTTTGAATTGCGGGTTTGTATTCCTCCTCCATTAAAATCTTGTGAGTACAAAATTTTGGGTCAATACCCTTAATGTCGGATATTTTCCACGCAATTGCCCCTTTGTGAGCCTTAAGAACTTTCAAGAGCTCGGTTTTTTCATTATTCGCAAGACCTTTTGCAATAATAACCGGCAACTTGTCATCACCTTCCAAGAATGCGTATTCAAGGTGAGAAGGAAGATCTTTCAATTCAAGGATAGGTGGTTCCTCGATTGAAGATTTTGGTTCAACACTCATAACTTTCATCGGCGAAAGAAATGGTGGAATAGAAATTTCATCACTAATCAACACCTCATCTTCATTGTCGATTTCATTTGAAGTGAAATCGTCTCCTTGGAATGGAGTGAGATTTGGTGTGGAATTAGCAAGAATCGGATCCAAAATAGTGGGATTGCCACTTGACGAGCTATCGGAAAAACCTAACACTTCTTGTGAAAACTCATCGCAAACCACATCAACGATGTCAATGTGATTGATGGTAGCGATTGCATAAACATGAGAAGGTTTCGATTTTTGAGTAGCGTTTATAACAAGTTCCTCTTCGTTGAATCTCAAAGTGATAGTTCTTGCATGAACATCGATAAGCGATCTCGAAGTGTCTAAAAATGAACGACCTAGAATTAGAGGAACTTGAGGATCCGCGGGGATGTCAACTACTATAAAATCAACAGGATAGTAGAACTTCCCCACTTTCACGAAAACATCTTCGGCTACTCCACATGCCATAATCGTAGAATGATCGGCCATCTCGATGGACATGTTCGAAGGAATGAGAGCCGGAAGCGAAAGCGATTTCCAAATGGAAAATGGCATCAAATTAATGCTCGCACCAAGATCGGCCAAGGCGAGGCATTCTTTCATTTCTTGTATGTCACAAGGAATAAGAAACTTTCCGGGATCACCAACTTTTTCCGGTATGCGGTTAAGATAAACCGAAGAACAATTAGCAAGCTTTGAAAGCTTTTCCTTATCGCTCATCATACTTTTAAAAGTGGAAGCGAAACGAGGCATATATAACAACGCGTCGGCTAAACTCACATCAAAATGCACTTGTTGAAACATTTTTATAAAAAGCACGATTTGTTGTTTGTTACGTTCTTGCAACTTCTCTTTGTTTCGTCTCGAAGGGTAGGGTAAAGGTGGTGTGGGTTGGTCATTAGGCAACGGCCTTGGAAACTCGGGTTCCACAATTGGTATTGGTTTAACCGTAGGTGTGGTATGAGCGGTACTTCGTGGGATTGTAATGTGCTCCTTTTCGACCATCACCTCGGGTTCTTTCTCGATTTCCTTCTCCTTAGAAGTACTTGGACGAGAGATTGGTTCCTTGAAAGTTTTACCACTTCGTGTAGTAATAACCTTCATTTCTCCCTTTGGGTTTGCAATGGTATCACTAGGAAGACCACCCGAGGAAGAGGGTTTACACATGATTGCTTCAAACATCTTAGCCATTCGGTCCTCAAATTTTGATTGCCTAGCATCCGCTTTTAATAACTCTTGCTTAATGTCATGTTGTCCTAATTACATCTTTTGTTCATTTTGTTGAAGACGTTGGACATTTCCCTCCATTTTGTTTGCATGAGTTTTAAGTTCATTAGCAAGTTCATTTTTAAGCTCGTTTTTCAACTCGGATCTTAAGCTAATCATCTCACGTTGCATGTTATCAAATTTAGCATCATTTGCTTTTGCATAATCCAAAAATTCTCCTTGCAAATTTTTAGTGTGAGCATTTTGAAAACCTTGTGTAGTGTTTTGAAAATCACGGTTTTGGTTTTGATTAGAAGTTTGTCCATTCCCACTTTGATAATTCCCTTTGTTGTAATTGCGTGTATTGCCTTGGTAATTACCTTGGTTGGTGTTTCGATAATTGTTAACATTTTGATTGGGTGGAGCTTGATTTTGGCGGGAACCTTGACCGTTTTGGTTGTAAGTTCCCGTTGCTACATAAGCACTCGAAGTGTTACCATCCGCGGTAATGCACTCGGAAAGATCATGAGCTCCCCCACAAGATAAACAACTCTTAGCAACCGCTTTAACCGAAGCGGAATTGGAAGCTTCTTGAGCCTTCCAATGGGACATTAGATTAGCAAATCTATCAAAAAACCGATTTTCCTCATTAGCTTCATCATGTAAGGCGTTAATGCTATGAGACGATTGTGACGAAGATGACGAACCCATATTGGCAACACTCGGTGTGTTACGAGGGTTATAAACCTTAGATCTATTTCCAATGATTTGTAAAGCCTCATTTGTCGTCTTGCACAAAAAATTACCACCCGCGGCGGCATTCAAATAATCTCGTTCATGATCATTAAGCCCATTATAAAAAGTATCCACTTGATTCAATTCCGTAAAATCATGGTGTGGACATTCATGTAACATCTCTTTAAATCATTCCCATGCCATTGAAAAACTTTCATTATTTCTTTGCACAAATCGTGAAATCTCATTTTTCAAGTGTGTTGTTTAGATGGTGGAAAAAACTTGTTCACAAACTTAGAAACGAGATCGGCCCATGTCAAAATCGAATTTGGCGGTTCTTTCTCAAGCCAAATTTTTGCGGGTCCATCCAACGAGTATGGAAACAACATCATTTTAATGGCGTCATGTGGAACATCCTTAAACTTGCTAGTGGCGGTGAGACGGTTAAAATTCCTAATGTGGTAATGCGGGTTGTCTTTCTCGTGACCTCTAAACTTATTTGCTTGCAACATCGACATTAAACCCGTCTTAATTTCGAAATTCTCCGCAAGGATGGCGGGAATCACAATAGCCTCTCCAAAACCCTCGGTGGGTGCTTGTAGCAACTCCATCATAGTACGATTAGCCATGACGACTTCTTGTTCTACAATAGGTTCAACAATTGGAGGTTCTTCAACAATCAACGTCTCTTGATTGGCTTGCTTTTGAAGTCGTTTACGAGCTCGTTTTGCTTGATTACGAGTGATCATAAACTTCACGAAGAATGGGAGGTGAGCAAAGAAGATTCTTTTTGGGTGTTTTGTGAATTTTCAATTTTTTTGTGTTTTTGATGATATTTAATTTTTTGGATTTTGGTGTATCTTCGTAGACAACAATCTACAAAATCTCTCCTCGAATCAAACTCTTGATTAAAGAAGCCTCAAAGGAATGAAAAAGATCACGTGGAGTGAACGCCTTCGAATGACTTTAGAACTTTGGTGAAAACCAAATTGTTCAAGAGGGTTTAATCACAAAGAAACCAAGCAAATATATTATACGTAATAATACTTTGGGCGGCAAAACCCTCGATTAGCCTTCAATCTCAAAATACTCACAAGCAAGCGGGGACACGAGGCGGCGCGAAGCACTTAAGAGCCTTTTTCCTTAAGGTATATTTTATAATACCCGCCTTATACCCACCTTATAGTTTGTATCTTTCAAAATCGAGCTTCACGAAAGTATTTATCTATTTTTGCCTTTTTCTTTTTGTTTGAGATTCGAATACAATAATTGAGTGATGAAATCCCAATTAAGGTTGTGTTTTCACACTTTTGGAGATATTGTGAATTTATTGTGATACTTAATACAATATAGTAATAATATTTGTACAAGAAAAACCAAGAAAACCGATAATACGTATTAGTAGAGTTCTACTAATACAAATACTATTTGGTTAATATTAAAAACAACAATTCAAATTAATCACGACACACCTCCCCGGCAGCGGCGCCAAAATTGATTGTGGTAAATTACACCTCTTAGGAAAAAGGCGTAAAAGTGGTAAGTATCTAACAAATGATTTTAGGAAATATCAAGTGTTAATGACCCTTGATGGTGTGGAAGTTCGTTTCCCAAGGAGGTATATGTGTGTGAGAAATTTGTTAAATGTTTGTGATTAATGATTGGTTTAGAAGGGGATGAGAAAAGAAGATGACGAAGACGTAAAAATAAAAATTACCAAGAAAAGTCACTATTAGAAAGTTAAAACGTATAACCTTAAAAATCACAAAAATAAAAATAAATTCTAAAAAATACCAAAAATTCACCAAAAATAAAAAATAATAAACTAAGAGTTTACCAATGATCAAAACTTTTTCAAACCTTTTAAATAATTAAATATTCAATTTTTAAATGCTAATTAAAGCCCTAAAAATCAAATATATTATCAAAAAGCCCAAATAAAGATTTTTCAATTGGTAAAACTCTAAAATGACCTAAAAAGATTAAAAACTATTTTTAGAAATTTTAAAAATAAAAACTATTTAAAATGATTTAAAAACTATTAAAACTTAAAATAATTATAAAAATTAATCTAAAAGAGATAAAATTATTCTAAAAGTTGCTAAATTCCTATTTTAATGTAATTAACCTAAGAAAAATGTAAAAAGTTGGAAAAAGTGAAATTTTAAAAATAATAATAAAATAATAATAAAATAATATTAAAAATCCAAAAATTATAAAAAAATCTAAAAACTTGCAAACTAGTTTATTTTAACCTAAATAATCAGAAAATCAAAGTGAAATTACCAAAATACCCATATTGGGCCCTCAAATGGGCCAAATCCAAAAACAGTCAACCTAAATGGGCTTTTGGGCCCAAAAAGTCAAACTTGGCCCAATTGACTTGGAAAAGCCCTATCTCACTTAAAATTTAATTCTAAGAACAAAACTCTAAAGGCCTAAAAGCTGAATGTGAGCTTATCACAGCTTATTAAACACAAAGCTTATTCTTATTGGGCTTTTCAGCCCATTAAGCCATAAGCTAATGCCATAAGCTCTAATTTGACACACAACCCTCTTTTAGGATGCTTAAGAGATCTGTAAAAAGAAATTTCCAAAAAGCACACTCAATAAGTCAGAAAATAGAAAAGCAAAAATCCACAAAACGACAAAATAGTCGTTTTTGAGAAATAATGCACCTTAGGACTTGATTCAACTTGCAAAAGCTTTTAAATGGACCCAATAAGCAATATCAATCAACAAAAATCCAATAAGCACAACCAATAAGCCAGAATAAGCACAAATGAACTTATGTAAAAGTCAAAGGAGTTGGTTTTCTAGTCAAACCTAAAAGTCAACCACCCAAATGCTCCAGTATGAACAAATGGGTCAAAATATGAGCACCTATTACAAAAACAAAGTTGTTGCTGGTTGAAATAAGCTATTATAGCTTATTGATAAGCTGACACCAAAATTGCACTATCAGTGGCAACCAGCAGGGGAAAGGAGTTCCCACTGCTTTGACTATTTGACCAAGCTTTTATGAGAGTTCTGGTTTGATTCAATTGGAAACAAAGGCACCCTTGTGATCAGTGAATCACAAGGAGTCAATAGCAACAATAAAATCACAAATTGGTTCACACAATAAGCCACAATAAGCCAAACAGTTACCAGATATGCTCCAGATATGCAAATAAGCAGTTAAGCACTTAATAAGCAGATTTATCCACAATAAGCCAACCAAACTTAACCAGATGCATACACAAGCTATATAAACTAACAATAAACACAAAGCAACAAGAATCAAACACTGAATCAAAGTAAATAACAAGATCAAAGCATAAAAAGTTACTGATGAACAATGAACATATGCAGAAACAAGTTTGCTGATATACTTGACACTTGATCCAATTTCAAGCCTCAAATCCTTCTACCCTGGTGTGTTTAACTATGATTTAGCACTTGTTAGCCCTAGCCTAAGCCTAGATCTAGGTGTCCTCAAAATCCTAGCCAATTTTACCAAGTTATGAAGATTTTATAGCCAATTCAAGAATCAATGTGTTCAAAGCCTCAAAACCTGCAAACAGATGAACAATATCACCCAAACAACAGATACCAACACTTGCTAACAACACACAAGCACTTAACAAGCCACAATCCAAACTTATGCAGTAATCCCAAACACCCTTTTAAAACTTGATTTCACAAATTTTCAAAGGCTTATGAAGATTCAACCCACAAATCAGATCAATAACACCTCAATAACATCAAACCAAGCCAAATCAACAATATTCAACCACAATAACACAGATTCAAGCATAAATCCACAAAAATCACAAATAATCAGAAACTTAAAGAGAAAATGAAAAGGGAAGAAGATGCAAACCTCCAAGACCTACATCCTGGCCCTGGATTGTTTGAGCTGAGGTACTAGCAAAACAAGTACCAGCTTCCAAGCTGCTAAGAAGAACAAACCACAAGGTGAGATCAAAAAAATAATGCCAACTTCTGATTTTTGATGCACAAGCTTTATCACTTAAAACCTTGCCTCAAAAACCTTCAAACAAGATAATGGAACTCAGATTTTAGCTTCTCAAACACCAAACTTTTATAAATAACAGATTAAAACTCAAAATTTTAAGAAATTCAAACTTTATTTCATAAAAAGGAATTACAAAGATTAAAAGCTAAAATCTGGAACAAAGGGACTCTCACATGTTGAGGTCTCCTTTTATAGGCAAATGCCTGGCTAAACACTATTCACAAACCCTAGAACTGAATTCCCTATTATGCCCTTGAGTCTTCTAGACGAATTCTTGGTATGAGCTGTCCAAAGTGATCTTGGCTGTTCATTTTAGCTTTGGAATGAAGCAAGGACTCTTAGCTGTTGATTTTGCCATGTCAGATAACTTGGAGGCCAAGTTGTCATGTGATTGGTTAAACGGGAATTGGGGGTGGGGTCCATAGTGAGTGGGATTAAGGGTTTTAAGGTTGGGGTGGGTTTCTGCACATGTGAATCAAGTGTTTGCAATGGTAATTGAAAATTACCCCATGTTTAAGTGGAGTAAATTCTGGGTGGTGAAAAAGTGAATAGTAGTGTATTTGATCCAAAATTGGGGGAAAGAAAGGTGTTTGGCGCATTTTCAGATTTGAAAGTTTGAAATAGACACCTTTGGTCCTTGTTCTTTGGGATTTTTGGTAAATAAGGTATTTCAGCCTAGAAAACGTATTTCCTTTGTTAAATACTTTCACCACTTGGCAGTTTTGGCACAAAACTTTGGAAAAAGGATTTCAAGGGTTATTTTTGCCATTTTGAGATATTTCAAGGGCTGCTCTTGGACATTTTTGATCTTCAAAGGTCTTCATTGTATCTTTGACTTCATGAGGGACCATTATTGGCAATTTTGATTTGTTGAGGGACTAATCTTGCCATTTCTTCAAAGTTGAAGGACCTTTTGTGTAATTTTGACAAACTTAAGGGACCAAACTTGTAATTATTAATATACAAGGGTTTTAAGTGTCATTTCTTCAATAATTGAGGATCAATCTTGTTTGTCTTCAAGTCTTCAAGGGTATTTGTTGAGAATTCCATGATTAGGGCCCGGTTCTTTGTACGGCTTCGTTTCTCGTGTCCGTTTTTCCTTGTAACTTGTGATCTTTTGTCTTTTTCACGATATCCATACCTAAAATACACAAGTAAACAAACACAAGCATATATATGGTATTTTATGACATTTTTATGCATTTAAAGCCCGAAAAGAACGATGAGATCATGTATAAATGCCATCTCATCAGTCAGTAACAAAGATGAAAGGCGTGGTTCTTGGTTTAATCCTTCAAGTTCAAGATTATTTGACCAGTTCATTTTGTGTTCGGGGCTGGTAGACGTTAAAATGGAAGGGTATGAGTTTACTTGGTCTCATCCTTCGGCCGATAAAATGAGTAAGCTTGATAGGTTCCTTATTTCAGAAGGTATTATTTCATTATTTCCTTCTATTACATCGTTATGTCTTGATCGGCATTTATCAGATCATCGTCCGGTTCTTCTTCATGAGCTTAAATTGGATTTTGGTCCTAGTCCGTTTCGGTTTTATCATTCTTGGTTTAGCTATGTTGGTTTTGACGAGATGGTCGAACATAGATGGCACGCTTTTTCTCATTCAGATACGAATGGTATGATACGTTTTAAAAAGAAACTGCAAGAGTTAAAGGGTTGTATTCGGCTATGGATTAAAGATAAGAGTAAGCAATTATCGTCTTTTAAACAGGCTCTTATTCTTGGTGTTCGGGATATAGATAGTGAATTAGATCAGAATGGAGGCTGTGATGCTTTACGGTTTAGGTGTCAAGACTTGATTCGTCAGTTGACTGACATTAAGGCTATGGAGGCAAAAGATTCATTTCAGAAATCGAAAGTTCGTTGGGCTATTGAAGGGGACGAGAACTCGAAATATTTTCACGGGATTATTAATAAAAAAGAGATATTAGTTAGCAACCCGTGGTATTTTTGTTGATGGTAATTGGACTACAGATCCGAATTTAATTAAACAGGCTTTCCTTAATCATTTTGAGGCCAGATTCAAAAGTACTTCTAAAACAGGGCCTAAAATTAATTTTTGTTTCCCAAAAACTCTTTCTCATGAACAGGTTTTGGATCTTGAGAGACGAGTTTCTCGAGATGAGATTCGTCGTGCAGTGTGGGAGTGTGGTGAGAATAAGTCACCGGGGCCGGATGGATTTACATTTGAATTTTTTAGGAGATACCGGGAGCTTGTCGGGGCTGAGTTTTGTGATGCCGTGGAGCACTTTTTTTGTGAATGGGGTGTTTGCTAGGGGTTGTAATTCCTCTTTCATCTCTTTAATTCCAAAGGTGATGGACGCTAAATATGTAAATGATTTTCGGCCTATAAGTCTTATAGGGAGTGTTTATAAAGTTGTATCAAAGATCATGGCGAATAGGTTGGTGTTAGTTATTTCAGGAATTGTGTCAGGCACTCAGTCAGCTTTTGTAGCAGGAAGACAGATTTTGGATGGTCCGTTTATTCTCAATGAAATTCTTCATTGGTGCAATATGAAGAAGAAGAAGGTGATGTTCTTTAAGGTTGATTTTGCTAAGGCGTACGATTCAGTTAAATGGGATTATTTACTTGACGTCTTGGAAGCTTTTGGGTTTGGGCCGACTTGGTGTAAATGGATTCGTGGTTCTTTTTACTTTCATTGCGGTCTTAGACATGGTGATCCTCTTTCACCTTATCTTTTTATTCTTGTGATGGAATCGCTTCATCTTGCTGTTTGCAATGCTATGGAAAATAGGATGTTTCAAGGTATTCGGCTTCACCCAGTACTCTTTCTATTTCACATTTGTTTTATGCGGATGATGCATTATTTGTAGGGGAGTGGTCTGACAAGAACTTAAAGGGGATAATTAATATCCTCAAATGTTTTTTCCTTTCATCGGGGTTGCAAATAAATATTAATAAGAGTCGGGTGATGGGGGTGGGGGTTCCTAGATCCATTGTAGAGGAGATGGCATCGTCTATTGGATGTACTATTATGCAAAATAACTTTAAATACCTTGGGATTAGAGTGGGTGAGAACATGTCTCGTATTAAGGCATGAGATGATGTGGTCACTAAGCTTAGGTCACGTCTTTCCAAGTGGAAGGCGAAAACGTTGTCTATTGGTGGTAGGTTTATAGTTATTAAGGCGGTTCTTGGTGCTTCTCCGTTGTATACTATGTCTATTTTTAAGGTTCCTAGAGGTGTGTTAAAGGTTATGGAATCTATCCGTAGTAACTTATTTTAAGGGGCTGAGCCTGGGGAAAATAACATATTTTGGGTCGCTTGGGACTCAGTTTTAGCTTCGAAAAAGAAAGGGGGATTAGGGGTGTCAAGTTTTTTTGCTCTGAACCGTGCTCTTATTCTGAAATGGGTGTGGAGGTTTGTGTCACAAGACGGTTCGCTGTAGTGTCGTGTGATTCAAGCGTTGCACGGGTCTTCGATAGATAGGAACGCGTCTAATAGGAGGTCGACGTGGAGTTCTATTCTAAAAGAAGTTACAGTTTTAAGGAAAAAGGTTTTGATATTTTTATCTTTTTGTTCTAAACGTATAGGAGATGGGATTTCAACTCGGTTTTGGTTAGATATTTGGAAAGGAGAGAAAACGTTTCAGGAAGCTTATCCTCGTGTCTATGCGCTTGAATCAAATCCTCATATGTCAGTGGCTGAGTTTATGGGTGATCTTATAGGTAGTTCATTTCGTAGGCCTGTTAGAGGTGGTGTTGAGGAACAACAATTTGATAATCTTTCCGTGGTATTGGACTCGGTGTTTTTTTCTGATTCGAGTGATCGGTGGGTGAATATATTGTCAAGTGATGGAAATTTTAAAGTTAAACCTGCAAGGAATGGCATTGATGATTTAGTTCTTCCTTCGAGTCCAGTTGTAGCGAGATGGGTTAGGTATGTGCCCATTAAGATTAATATTTTCGCTTGGAGGGCTAGGCGGAATTGTTTATCGACTCAGGTTAATTTGATTCGTAGAGGTATGATTTTGGAGAATTCACCTTGTCCGGTTTGTCTGTCTAGTGAGGAAGATGTTGTTCATGTTATGTTTCGATGCTCCTTGGTTCAGGTTGTACTTCGGAGTATTTGCAGGTGGTGGGAATTGGATTGGTCTTCGTGGGTTTCTTTTTTGGATTGGGCGTCGTGGTTGTCCTCTATACGGCTATCTGCTGGTCTTAAGAGTATCATGGAAGGTGTTTTTTTATGTCGCTTGGTGGTCCATTTGGGGCTGCATAACTGTTTGATATTTAGCTCCTCCTTGCCTAATAGATCGGTGGTGTTTGATGACATCGTGTCTCTTTCATATTTTTGGTGCAATAATAGATGTAATAGAGTTATTTCATGGGACTTGTGGCTTAAAAACCCTAGCTTGATTTCTTTGTAAGTTTTTCTAGCATCTTTCTAGTTTAATATAATTTGCTGTTCAAAAAAAATTCATATATACTCAAAATGCAACCATTGGATGCATAACGTACAATACTTTTAAAGCATAATTGTGTAAATACGAGATTTCTATATTTAAGGAGAAGAAATATGAAATTGACCCATTTCTAAAAACCATATTCAAACTAAAAACCACATATTAACTCAATTCTATATCCAAATAATAAGTTTTTTGAAAACCTGAATTTAACATACCCCTAAGAAAAAGCCAA
The DNA here is from genome assembly GCA_025667525.1 of Glebionis coronaria. NCBI lineage: Eukaryota > Viridiplantae > Streptophyta > Magnoliopsida > Asterales > Asteraceae > Glebionis > Glebionis coronaria. The sequence continues at coordinate 581,263,018 of CM046879.1, forward strand.
GACATTAATATGCAAATCTAAACTAAGGTGTTTAGATCGAGTCCTTATCTAAGTTTGTTTTTGTCTTTGCAAGATCATGATCGAAAGATTGGGTTGAGATTATAAGTTAGTATAGTTTATTTTCATAATATACGTTCGAATCCATGTTTTATTATATATCATATATCGTGAAAATGAAGGCAATATCTTATTTATGAAATGTTTAACATAATAATTTTTTTGTTTTTCATATTCTAGTAAATTTTATATATAAATTTGTAGTTTTTAACTTATAGTTCGAGAAAAGTAAAATCGAATCAAACTAGATTTTAAAATTCTATGATCAAAACGAGGCATCTGTTAAAATATTATCTCGCAAAAATCCTATGCAAAAATGGAAACATTTTTTCTTTGTAGTGTGTAACATCGTAATCGGTACTAGAGCACTTTGAAGATTGAAAAAATCAAAAAGTGCAATTTGTTTGTTGTAGTTGCAAGTTATTACCCGTAGTCGTAGCCATAGCTGCAAGTTGTACATTGGCTATCATATGTAACTGCAAGTTGTAGCAATTTATTTTATCAAGTGTTAGAGCATTGGGTGTCATGGCAATGGTGCCCCGTCACTCCTAGGTGGCACCCTCCACTGTTCGCCATAACTCGCCATGGTATCGTCAGAATTCGCCATTTGGAGTTTTCACCACTAAAGTGAGGAACAAAAAAACAAAAAAAAATCTGCCACTCTCCTTTCGACCGTTGCACAACGGCTCCATCTTTTTTTTCAATTTTTTACCCCCATTCTAATATAAATACACTATATTAACCCACATTTATACACATAAACTTCTCAAGTAATCTTTTTACACTCCAAAAAAATTGTCTCAAAATCCAAATGAAAGGTATTATACCAATCTCCTTAACACCCAACCGCCACAATATTCGCCTTCTTCTAATCCCACTACTCCGTCGGATCTTCGCAATAATATCCGACTAACTTATCTCAATTTTCACCCGACCAAAATTACCAATTTGGCCATCAAAATTAACAACCACAACCAGATTTCAAAATTTTTAAAATCCGAGAAACAACGCATCACAATTCTTTTCATCACAACCGTCTCACCAAAACTACTTTCCATCACAACCCTTTCCTCCGCAACAACAACCATTTGCTACACTATCACAAGGTCAATTCAAAGTACCACCATCTCGAGAAGAAATACGCAAAGGAAAATGTCGCTCGAAACAATCCAAATAAAAAAAGAAAGCCGCGATTAATTTGGATGACGATGACGATGAGGTCGAGGTCGAGGTTCCACATATTATTACCCGTTGGTCAACCGTTAAAGAAACGTTACTAACGAGGACTTGGATCGACGTGTCACAAAATGTTGACATCAGAAATCACCAATCCGAGGAAGCATTTTGGAACCAAATTATGGAAGAATTTAACCGTCTTACAACTGGGGGTACCAGACGAAGGATATGGCTACCGGAAAATGGCGACTTAACGGAGATTGCCAAAATTCAATGGTGGCTACAAGCATTTGCAACGTAAGAGCGGTGTAAATGAGGGTGATCACATCGAGAATGCAAAGAAGACGTACGCTCAACGTGGCGATCGGAAAAAGTTTAATTACGTCAATTGTTGGAATATTTTAAAATATTATCCAAAATGGGACGCGGCCGAACCAATTGACTTAGAAACTCTTGAAGAACTATTCAACCCAGATCTACGACCTCGTCCTGCCGGAAAGCCTCGTCCGCCAAAGAAAATAAAATCTGAAACCTCTGCGAGCACCGGTGGAAGTAACGCAGGGTCTGCGGCGTCGGACATCTTTCTTGAAGATTACCGCCAAAAATGTCTAGCTGCAAATCTACTTATTTGGCGAAGAAAGATAGGGAAGTGACGATGAGGGAGTGTAGAAAGATGGAGTTCCGACAACACACTGCCACACAAAGCCGCGTTCATCCAAAATAAACAAGAAGACATAATGAAGCGATATCCAAATGCTTAGAACGGGCCAAAAAATAGATGTTATTTCGTAATTCTTTTTTGTATTTTTTTGTATTTTTTTCGTATTTTTTTTAGTTTATGTATTTTTTATTGTATTGTAGTTTTTAAATTTATGAAATGAATTTATTTTGTTTAAATATAATAGAAAAAATAAAATGGGTTGTGGTGGGACTCAAATGAGGAGGGGGATTTGTTGTGATAAGGAGAATTTTGGAAGTGTGAGTGAAGTGACGTGACATCTGGTAATAACGAAGTTTTTGTTGTCCATGACATTTAGAGCTCTTATGACTTATTAAAAGTAAATCAAGTACTCCTTCCGTCCCATATTAATATTCCAGTGTTGATTTTTTCGGTCTTAATTTTGCAACTTTAACTTTAAATGTTTTTGTTTGTGAAACATGATAATTGATGCAAAACATATAAATGGATTAAGTTTTAAATTTATTTTTATTAGTATAATTTTCATCAACTATCATATAATATAAACAAAAATATTTAGTGTCAAAGTTACAAAATTAAGGCCGAAAAAATAAACAGTGGACTATTAGTACGAGACGGAGGGAGTATAAAACTATATTAGTTAAGAGTTTCTTCGATTAGCATCTTACTAGCAGTAAAAAAATTTCAAAAGTTAATATCTTTTTGCAAAATAAGCATATCCTAAAAGTCTAAAACATAAAACCTAGACGTTAAATGTGAACGAGCTGAGCTATAGTTGGCGAAAGTGACGGGTTTGGACAAGACGTGTTAGGGTCACAATTCAATTTAAAGTTTTAAAGGTTTCCCAAATACACTCGCAAAAGCGTAAGTTAAAGTTGTATTTAATTTTCGAAGATTATGATTTAAAGTATGCCATATTATGAAACTTTCAAACAAGTACAAAAGTTTCAAATTTACTTTTTCATACCAACTCCTAGCAACTTGAGTTGACTTTTAATCTTATCAGATCATATCATATTTACCCGACACAACAAAACACTCACAGGAACATTCAACCGCAGATTAATCTTCATCCATGCTCATGTTCTACTACTTCAACTAGTAAAAAAATGGATAACAACAAGAAATCAATATCAACACTTCATAGGTCAATAGCACGTTCATGGGACCGGGCCAGACTCCAGGACCTATGACTTTGGTATCAAACTTTTTTTCGGATAATGATAGAGGACTCGATACTCGTACTTTTTCTCAGCTTCTAGCTGGATTAAGTCCGGCTACCTTGCTTGAATCACCAGCTCAGGTATAGTACTTGATAACTTGAACAGCCTTATATAGCCTCATAGAATAAGTAGAAGATAGCTAGTTACTAGTTAGGCACTAGGGGTTTTGTATAAAATGTGTAAGTGCTTATTTTTAAGTAAGGAAACTTCTAAAATTGAGCTTATCTGTTGCATGCTTATACTTTAAGGAAGATTACATTTAAATAGGTAATGTCCATAGCCAATAATCAGAAAATCACATTCAAAACGTGGTCCAAAACTCTCCTTAAACGATCATATTATAGGTCCGCTAGAGGTGACTCACTCTTTTTCTTGTCGATAGGACTCAATGTTCCACCGGCAAGCACTTGCTCATGTTACAGCACAGGCTGCACGACTGTAGCCTATACCGACCATAGACCACCACGTTCCACCACCAATTCCAGAGCACAATGTCACAATGATGGCACCTGAGTTATATGAATCCAGTAGCCACTCCCATCCACCCTTAGTAGCGGCTGAAAAGCCAGCTGAGGACGGATACAATTGGAGAAAATACGGGAAAAAGCCAGTGAAGGGAAGTGAATACACTCGAAGTTATTACAAATGCACACATCAAAGTTGTCCTGTTAAGAAAAAGGTTGAGCGGGGTGTAGATGGTCTGGTAACCGAGATTATCTACAAAGGGAAGCATAACCATCAACCACCTAGAACTGTTGGAAACTTTAATGATACTCAACCCTTCAACGATCAAACTAGTTGTTTTAACTCTTCGTGGGAAAATTCAACAGGAAAAAAGGATCAAGAATCTTCCCATGAAATGTCGGGATCATGGGACAACGATGATGTTGCCAAACATCAAGCAAAAAGGAGGTATATCGTGTATATATATGTTTTGAAGTTACTAACTCTTTTGTTATAGTAGATTAAGAATGTATAGTTGATATAATGTTAAGTTGACATTATTAGGCATGTATGGTATAGAAACATAGAGGCCAAGGGGTTTGATCCAGTTACATCCCACGGAACACTTCAAAATTCTCGCATCGTTGTTCAAGCAACCAGCAAAGTTGATGTTTTAGATGACGGCTATAAATGGCGCAAATACGGGCAAAAAGTAGTTAGAGGAAATTCTAATCCAAGGCATGATTTTTTCCCTTCTATCAACTATCGTTATTATTTGCCTTATTTTGGTATGCATTCTCGTTGAAGATCCGGAATAATTCATGCAAAAATTTGAATGTCACGATGCTTTTACAGGGGTTATTACAAGTGCACGTTCAAGGGTTGCAATGTTCGAAAACATGTTGAGAGACCTTCAAGCGACCCAAAAGCCGTTATAACCACATATGAAGGTAAACACAACCATCAGGCGCTGGTGTCAAACGACAGTACCACCTCTCAACTAAAGCCTAATAATCCTATTGGTCTTTTACGATTAAAAGAGGAGCAATGATAATATATTGGTTTAATCTGCAAAAGATGCATTATTATTTGTGGTTAATCTGGTGATTTTATCAAATAAGGAAGTCTTTTTAGTGATTAGACTTGGGATTAGTAACCGAAATTATTAGTACTATGTAATGAAGAGTGAATAATTTCGTTGTTCAATCAAATATTGAAGATCACCTTCTGGAAACTAAAAATGAAAGGGCTAATGTTTGTTTTGCTCAAGCAGATTTATAGATAACTTCTTGACAAGAGATCGAATTATGAGTGATTTTGAAGTGATAATCTATGCGGTACCGAATAGTATGTAAACATGTGTGAATTGTGAAATTGAACCTAGTCATGTATAAGGGATAGATGATGATTTGAGAATATATAGCATCAGAGTGAATCTTCACTTGGTCCTCACCATCACTTATCATTTTCATATCTTTTCACACTTTAAGCAATATAGAACATTAGCTGGCCTCCTAATCGAGACACAATATCAACCATATTCAAGCTTCTGATGCATCATACTATCATTTTTTTCATCGATAGCACACTTGACACATCTCTCCATTCTTTCTTATAAGTACCCGTGACGATGCATGTTTTATTCATCAAACACATCAAGTAACTACAATTGAACGAAAAGGTCAAGTGTCCCTTAGAGATCCTCCGAACACTTCATTGGGCTATTGTTTACTCTAGATTTCCCTACTGAAGTGTTTGGGGAACTCCAAGTCGCACTTGACACTAGCAAAATAAGCTAATACAAATGTAGGGAAACGTCAAGTGTCCCTTAGAGATCCTCCGAACACTTCACTAGGATATGGTTTTTACTAGACTGTCCTACTGAAGTGTTTGGGGGAACTCCGAGTAGCACTTGGCACTCGACACTAGCTTGCAGAATAAACGTATACAAATGAAGAGAAACGTCAAGTGTTCCTCAGAGATCCTCCGAACACTTCATTAAGAATCTAGGATATTATTTTTTCCAGAATTTCCTACTGAAGTGTTTGGGGGAACTCCAAGTGGCACTTGACTCTTAAAAACTAGAAGTAGTTTGCGATTTGCTTTTGATACATCCTAAATGTCCCTCTAAGTAAATTAATATATATGCAAAGCTATTGTTGGAATGCAAACTTTAGTCTTCATAAAAATTTGAATTCAGAAACATATATGTATTATATGTGCATGATGTTCTAATGGAAGAATAAAAAGAGGAACAGACATTTTGGCGCCCAATGGACCGGTTCCACAATATGGAAGAGATAAAACTGGTAACATAACCAATAAACGAAACATATACGTGAGTTGCCCCTCATCATACACTGCCATCGCGGGGACATGATCGTTGCTCTTATAAGCAAAGACCAATTATTGTCTACTCATAATTTTCCATTTACAATATTAACTCTAGAAGAATGTCACTTTTTGCTGAGTACGTTCAGTTTTTGTGAAAACCTATTTGTTTGTTCATTTTGTGGAATTACTCTTAGGTTGATGGGTGCACACAGCAACCTGGACAGTACTAGTGGCATCGACCTTCACTCGACCCTGTCCAATCTATAATGAGGTTGTAGTATCCGCTTAACATTTATCTGCAGAATACTCTATTGCTCAGAATTTATGGATATGGATCTCGAATTGGTCGGAGTTGCTGATCACCAGATTGCTAAACTTTTGTAATATCCATTTGTGATTCTTTTGCTTAACTAGGCTGTTGCGAAGCGCTAAAAATAGTAGATGTCGCTATGGTTTTCATATATATATATATATATATATATATATATATATATATATATATATATATATATATATATATATATATATATATATATATATATATATATATATATATATATATATATATATATATATATATATATATATATATATATATATATATATATATATATATATATATATATATATATAGGGTGAGGTTATTTTCAGAACCAAATAAATGTACAGAACTGCGAGAACCACCTTTTTACTCTTAAAATGCACATGTATATTCATCGTGTTAGTTCATTAGGTAGAAATACATGTATTTTTATTATCGTAGGTTACTAGGAACATGTATCCTAGGACCATACACATGTATTTGTTTTGTATGTATTATAACTATTTTTTTGCTGGATAATTTGAAAACACATGTGCACTATTCATATTGTTCATCATAATCCGATCTATAACTAATAAAACAATTATTAAATATTAATTTAAACATAATAATGAAAATACATATGCATTGTTAAGAGTATAAAGGTGGTTATCGCAGTTCTGTACATTTATTTGGTTCTGAAAATAACCTTACACTATATATATATATATATATATATATATATATATATATATATATATATATATATATATATATATATATATATACTAGTGGCAAAACCCGTCCGATGGACGGGTATAACTTCTGATTGTCGTTTATTTTTTTATTTGGTAAATGTTTGTTTGTAATGTCCAATTGACGGATATGACTTCTGATTGTTGTTTTACTCTTTTTTTATTTTGTAAATATTATTTTGTAAACTTGTTTAGTATAATTATCTTCTAATGCATTATCAGTCGTGATGACTTGTATTTCTTGTTTATGTTTTTTTATTTATGATATTAGTTGTTTCTATGTATTTTGTTTGGGTAAATATTTGTTTGTATTTTTTTGAAGCATAGAGTTTGTTATTTACAATGTTTTGTTTGTAATAATTGTTTGTAATAATTGTTTGTTAATACATGTTTAATTGACATGACTTTTGTTTTATATTTTGTTTTTGTTAGAGCGTCTAATATTATTCATTGTATCTAAGGAATAAGTTGAGTAACGGTTAACCAGTTACGAACAATGTTAAACCTATATGGAGTAAATAACTAATTAAAAAAGTAATAAATAATAATCCAAAAAGAGGAATTAAAACTTAATAAAGTATCAGCAGCTACAGAATATGTAGTTTTAGTTCAAACTCGGTATAAAGCTTCATTATACAACGGTTTTTTTTGTAGAATTTGTGTATTTACTATTTGTATCACAACATAAAACCTTCATACTTTTTTTTCTCTTGACCCTTGATAAGATGACATGTAGTAATCGGTCTATGAAGAAACAACTCACCCTAACAATAGACATAGTCTGGTCTTGACTTTTATTAACGTTCATATGGAATCAAATCTGAACAGAAAACTTTTGTCGATTTAGTTTAAACGTCATCTTGAAATTAAGTTAAAGAAATTTATTTTTAAACAAACTAAATTATTTATTGAATGATTTGAGAACAAAATTAAATAAACGTTCAAGATAATATAAATTTACAAAGTGACTCATACGAACAAAGTATGGTGTAAACTCAAATACAAAATAATATACAAAATAATGCTCCTTTGTATAAAACATTTCAGTGATTACATAACCTTGATTCGTCTACAAAGACACATGGTTAACGAAAAGAGTTAATCATGTTAGTTCTGTATGAAACGTAAATATAAGTAAGGATAAACCTACGCTATGATTCAATGAAATACATTACATGCGAAGTCATCATACAATACCATTGTAAGGATAGTTCGTTTAAAGAGGGTTTATATCTGAACAAACACGTAATACATGTACTTGTAAGTATTTTATAAACAAATAAATTATAGATAGTGGATATACCACCTTGTATGTATTTCAATGTGTATTTGACAGGATAATATAAAAATTAATAAAGTACATGGTATGATGTTAGATTATTTTTCATGTGTAAGTTCAATGGATTATGGAGTTTTTGTGTTACAAAGTTCAATGATAATGACGTGTCAATTGTGCATTGGTTGTGGATGCCCTTATAAAAGACCAGGATATTATAAAATATTTTTTTTCTCACAATCGTCTATCACTCACAAAATCAGAAACTCTTTATAAAAATCATATATCTCTTTTTCCTGTCTTATTTGAACACCTATCCTGATCAAAGCCAACATGGAATAAACTACCCATTATTGTTATTAATTAGATAGGTTTATTTAAGGATGAACACGATATCGGTTTTTTCCTGATTCCGTACCAAATTAGTGGTATTGATTATTTTCTGAGCATTAATTAGTGGTACCGGTCATGTACCAACAGGGTTGTCTTGAATTTTTTTCACTTTATTTCGTAGTCCTAATATTGTACCGAACGGGATTCGAATACCAGGAATCAATACAGTTTCTGTTCAATTTTAAAATTAGGGTCAAAATGTTCATCCTAAGTTTGTCATATGTGAAGGTAACAAATTTTGAACTGTGATATAAGCCAATCGAAACAAACCGATGTCTTTCATGATAGTAATTCATTTGATGCTTTTAACACCCTTACATATATTTCAAAGACAATATCATCGTATTTGGTGATTGCCTCATTTGATCATTACGTCATTAGTCATTGTTAAAAACTAATTGTATATAACTATCATATGGTTTACACGTCACTTATATTAGGCTAATAAACAGTTTGGTTTAGATAAAAAAAACTCTCAACATCTCGGGCAGGCTCTTGGACAGTGGCTAAATACACTTCAAAAACAATATTGCTAGTGTGTGCATTTAAGCCTTGAAGTGTAACAGCCATGGCAGATCCGGTGAGATTCTTGAACATATTTAGCTCTACCAAGGTCGGGACGACAGTTTTCAATATCTTACTTACCACCTCTTTTTTATCACCGCCTTACAAACTACAGACTCCCCACGGGCTTCTTTCTAACATTACCTGATATTGATTTTCTGGCGTGTTTCAATTAATATAAAATGAAAGTTCACTACACATCTGATTATAAATGAAGAGTTATATACTTTTTCAGTATACAGGTTTTGAAATTGACATCAGTTTTGACTATAGAAGCCTTATATGTAATACTTGTATCACTTGTCCTTTGTTTTTCTCATGTCTCGACCATTTCATCTTTAATTCTACAGTAATAACCTCAGCATGCTCTTCAACAAAGCTACTAATTACCTTTCTTTTGTATTTTTGCATCTCTCCGTTATTGTATTTCTTATCTTGTAAAACCTTTTAATAGCCACTGCTTCACAATTTTCTATTCATTTGGCCTAAAAGACAATTCCAAATGATCCATGCCAGATCAGCTTGAATTTGTGCAGCAGCTTATGGTTGACGTGGCAAGTTTAAAATTTTTTAACTTGTGCTAAAAAGTATACAGGGTTTAATGGGGCAACTTATGGTTGACGTGGCAAGTTTAAAAAAATTTAAGCAGCAACTTTGCATCATCACCAACACAATTCCGCTATAAAATATTTAAAAGCTATTGACAAAGACTATCCAGAAAGTGGTCTAAAGTCTAAACCCCTATTTCTCACCAAACAAGCAGCTAAAGATGGATAAATAAGCTTACCCTTAATCCCTTAGATATTGCAAATGCTTTTCTGACTCGATTTTCTATCTCGGTTTGCGTTACAGCAAACACTTGTTTCTCTAGCAACAACCTTGCTGCAGCCACTTTAACCTCAATGTCCTTTTGATGCTACACGTATGAGACAACATAAGTATAAATGCGACTTCTGCCCGTGCCAAAAAGAGTCTGCAAGATGACCAAAGATGACCTCATGATTTCACACTATATTAAAAGTCGTTGGTTACAGAATGTTCAAGTCCTCCCTAAGGGATATGTGTGTAAGTCGACCCTTAGCTGGTAGTATGATTTCTAATAATTTTCCCGTAACCAAAGCTAGTAGTATCGTTTAGATATAAAAAATGAGATAATACAAAATTACCCACATCTTTATTTCTTCTAATGGTCCCCGCCAACTGGATCTTGCATGATATTGGTGGTCCCGGTTATCTTCAAATCCAGAGTTAGCTAAACCTATGTGATCGTTGATCCTTGTAAGCCAAACCTGCTGATACAAAAACGGCCTTATATTCTAATGAATAGCATTTTATCAGATATCGGGAAAGTTTGATTTTCAAATAATTGGTATGTGGACAGTAACTTAATTGTGATGTTGTTCGGTTTCAGTTATTATGCACACGGCTAGGCATAATGGTGCTCGAAGCATTAAGCATGAGCTTCAGCCGTGAAAGGTACATCCTTGTTGGATGGTCTTATCGGCCACACATGAGTAAAGAAAAAAAAGATTTCCAACAAAAGGATGGATCACTTTTATTGATCTATTACTCAAATAAAAGGACGGATCACTATACTTCTTTGTAGAAAAATTCCAGCAACAAATGGTACTGCGCCACGTGCAGACTTTGGTTCATTCAAGTGACGCCAATTCAACTTTAGTTTTGAGTAAAAAAAGATATAGAAAAGGCAGCAGATAGTGTAAAATCACAGCAATCAAGCTTTAAATAAATAAGCAAAACCTTATCTGACTATGTAAAATAAGTCCTAGAGTACTATCGAGAGTTATTGGCTGGTAATTTCTTACTATTTTTGCAGAGGAATTTGAGCTCGAGAATGTTCCTACCTATGCTTTTTTGCCTACTGATGCTTACTTGTATCATTGTTCTTGAAAGGACAATACTCACAGTAGCATGTTCTCTCTATAAAAATAATAGTGTTTTTATTAGAGTGATTGTGTAAGTAATCACAACAGGGTAAAGATAATCAATATACTATCATGAACTAAAGATGATTATTGATAAATTTTAAAGAAGATGCTACCAGGACGCTAAGACTTACCTGACTCCTTCTTTCTTTAATAAGTCAAAACTGAGTCTCAACCGTTTGTATACCCAGATTGAAAATAATATAAACACGTATGAGGAGAATATTTAAACTACGAAATCGCCTGATAATAATTGACACTGTAAAGTAATTATAGCCAGGAACATTGATATTTGACAAAGGTAGCATATACTCACTAACTGTTAATCGCAAAAATTTACCTTGCAATGTCAATTGTCAAGATCTATGAATTATTTTCCTTGTCACAAACTCTGCAGCTCCATCGTAATCCATGGCCGCATATTCCATTTGAGTGTGTGGCCTTGTCGCGGAGTAATTCTGGTCCATTTCCATCACGGAATTACGGTTTTTCTGGATATCCTTAAATCTTCCTACACAAAGAATTACAAAATCAACTTTAAGGATATAACTACAAAGAATATTGAAGAGCCACGAAAAATGAATATGTGAACAAATACAATAATGTGAGGAAATACTCCAGTATTTTTGTTGATGCTTGTAACTATCAGCATCTATATACATTAGATATCATTCAACGAAAGTCACAATGTATAGTTGTATAGGAAACTATTAAGTGCTCAGAATAAAAAAATAGATTTCAATGTAGCATTTACCTGGATAGCATCACCGTCATTATTGTCTTCATTTCCTATACGACCTACTTCACGTTCTATTCGTGTGTGTTGCAGTGCTCATCAGCAGTGACTATTGGAACCAAGAGTGCTTGGGAAATAGTTTTGCTCTCACTGATCATTATACTGGTTTGTAGCTTTGTACACCTAACACTCGTTCTACAACTTATAACCTTCCCAACGATGTCATATCTAGAAGATCTTAAACCATTGCTCGTATGGAATACAACTGCCATCTCCAAACCCTCAACTTTTGGTTCGTCACCATGATATTTTTTCTTCGACATATGGCGTCATATATCCTTGATAAGTACTCCTTTCTAATGTCACTCTAATGTGTACGGTAGAAATCCAACCGGTTTTGCTCTATGCAGCAGAAAACGCCAACCACATACTACTGAAAAAGACGACCACCCCTAAACAGTAACCCATAAGAACCTGACCGCTCATGCAACTGATACATGTAGTACATATTAATGGAAACCCTCTTTTGGTTACCGATGTGCTGTTTCATTTCTGGAAAGTAACCCGGTTCCCCATACAAATATAGTGTAATTAGTATCAAGATTTAGGACAGTACAAATGAATTGTACACTTAAACTACATACTTTAAAAAGACAGACCCACATCATGATCTTACACTGGTTTCATGTAAATTCTCATTCTAACTACTGCACCCAAGATAACCAATGGAACTAAGAATTGCAAAATCTTGATGACGAACTCAGATGTCTTGTTGTGGTTGTAAGGAGCGTGCTTTGGTAGCTTGTACTCGACCTTTTAGGAGATCTTCTTAAAATCATCAGTTGTGTCCTTCACTACAAAGTTCATAATAAACGCATTCTTTTAATTCTCATTATGAACTTTGTGACCTACATAAAATCCAACCGTCATTGTGTTGGCATTTGAGGTGTCCCCACATCTTAAAATCATCAGTTATGTCCTTCACTACAAAGTTCATAATAAACGCATTCTTTTAATTAAGCGAAATTTACAGGCAATCTCCAAATTTTGCTTTTAAACATGTGTATTCTATGAGGGAAAATAATCTACCATTTTTATTATAGTTCAAAATAAGTATAAATGAATTTTTATTATTATTCACTTCATGTAGAACTTTACTAAACCCATCTGGTCTGGTTGAAAAAAAATCAAGATATGTCATAATTATACATCCACATATTTAGACTAAATTACAAAATCGCTACATGGTGTTTGGTAAAAATGAAGAAAAGTATCCCTCGTTGACCCAGTCTGCACTAATGCTTCCTAATGGCAGAGCTTGCTTTTAGTTTTGGTCCTTCGTCCATTACACATGACGCACCAAAGTTCAAATTAAACACAGGAGCTTAAAGTGATAGAAAGTGGTTCTTAAACCTCTTGATATGATAGGTTATGGCATACTCTTTGACTGATATGTAGTAGAAAATAGGAAGGTAATAAGAATGAGTGAAGAGTTACCTGTTGCAGCTACAGCAGTGAGTCATTTGATAGCTTAAACTGTGAATGTTGATGGCTGATTGCAGAACAGAAACCACACGATCATGATCAGCCGATTCCACCAACTCAGATCAATTGCCTGCTAATAGCTCTGTATTTGATGCAAGGTTGTTACTCATTCTTGAATAGTCCAGGCATTTGCTCTCGTCTAGAGTAATGAAAGCCAACGTCGTGGTCAGCCCTGCCACACACAAGCAGCATGGGTAAGTTTTTGTTATGCATGAATTTTATCTTTCTTCTGCACACTTATCATGATAACGTCCTTGTGATTAAACCATTACCCTTTTGGTCTACCTCTTAATGTTTTGATATACTCATAACCTTGGGCTGCTGCAAGAGACCAGTAAAAAACAAAATATGAGTGCGAGTATTCTTAATAACATTATATAAAGTACATGTATGATATTCCTCCCATGGTGCAGTCAATAACCTAAACTATCGGAGACATAAAATGCTTCCTCGCTCGAGGAATATACAAACTCCTCAAGAAGCTTCTTTATGACTGACATCTAATTTTAAGATATCAATGAACACACAAATAAGCAAAAATACACAGACAAGCTTAAAACATACACAGATAAGCACAAAACACACAAAACATAAAACGCAACAACATAAGCACACAGATACGGTTGAAGATTAATACCATGTAACAGATTCAAAGTTCATATGCTTCTTCAAATCACAGATAGGAACATCAAAAAATGATTTACTAATGATCCTATGTGGTAACCCCTGCTATTCAAACAAATAGAAAAATGTGTTGTTACTACTGTTGTGGGAGAAAATGGACACATAAATAAAGGAAAAGTCACAATCAAATATGTCATTACCATCTGCAGCATCGACATAGTGGTTTTCCAGGAATCTTGAAACGCTAGGTAAAGTCGATCGACGATACGACACGTGGCGGTGCCTGCCCCAGGAATTGGACCTTCAAATCGTCGGCGCTAGCCTACACCATGTGAACCATGAAAAATTTAAATAAGATTAGTTTAAAAAGGCAGAAACAACATAGTAACCAAGGACATTGGATTTTTTTTAATCCGACCAATCTAAACACATATGAAAACAAACGTGCCACAAACCTTGAACAGAAACAGGAGGTACCCGAGATGGGACACGCGTGGCAGCCGAGGGTGTTAAACAGGCAAGGTTAGGAACCTCCTGTCTAACAAATAAGGCAGACGATGACGACATCGAACCTGCAACAAATAAAAAGGTTGAAAACTATGGAATTCCCGCTAAGCAAATCACTAAAGAAAAACAATAATAACGAATTACCTATGGCAGCTACACTTCCCGACCGTCGAAACTAAGAATCAAAAGGACTTGTAGGAAAATGAGTAGGCTACACAATTGGGGTAAAACAGGACTGGCGGCGCACAACCAAATTCTCAAAGTCCAACAACGGGAGCTCTCCCAATATTTGTAGCAACAGAGAAACTGCTATCTAAGTCAACACTATAACCGTGACTGCTAAAACCTCCAATATCAGGCGAATGTATACCACCACTACCAGCAACACCATGAATAAACGCAGGGTACCAAAGAGTATTAGGTAAACAAACAATGCAACTAATATAATGGCAAAAATTCAAAAGAATGACAACACATTAATACAAATACAGAAAAAACAAAATCCAAACATATAAACACACGACCATAAAAAACGAATACTGACCTTGATACTATTGACTCCCAGTCCAACCTGTTCCAGAAAAAGAACTAATTAGCCAACGAATAAAACTAATCAGCCAAAAAATCAATTAGGCGCAGGGAAAAAATCAATCAGCCACAAAAATAACTACAAAACAATCGAATTCTGAAAATAGGAAACCACATCATATAAATCAAGTATATGAACAAAAACCAAAATAAATAGAAATTTTAAAAACTTACCGATTAAAACAATGTAAATGGGTGTTTAATGAAAGACATATAAGATGATTTTGTGATCATCACAATCAGCAGTGTTGCTTTGTTACCGGCGGTTTGATATAAAAATAGGGTTTTAGATGAACGTATGAAACTGTGTGTTTTCATGGGACCGGTTCATGGGCTTGTTGAGAAAAAAGTATAAGCCTGTATATATCGGATGACATGATGCTAACGGCGCTGACGTGGATTAAAGTGTGCTTATGTGGCATATCCCTCCTCTTATATATAATGTAAAGATATATATATATATATATATATATATATATATATATATATATATATATATATATATATATATATATATATATATATATATATATATATATATATATATATATATATATATATATAGAGAGAGAGTTAGGATTAAATGAGAAGAATAGTTATAATAAGAAGAGTAAGAAGTAATATTAGCCAATCATTTTAAAAATGATTCTAAGGGTATATTTGTCCTTTTGTAATTATAAAAACCTGGTTGTATCCCTATAATGGTGGTGAATTTATTTTCCTCAATTTACTAATATGATATTCGTCATATCGAAACCCCATTATCAGAACTTCAATTTTTCGTTAAATGCTTTATACAAACAATCGATAAACATATTTTAATAGTAGACATGCCTAGTTTACATTGATTATAGCGAGAGACATCAGTTATATGCTTGAGATTTCATTGACGCACCTACCTACACACTATTAAGAAATGATTATATGACGATGAACCATGATATTAGTTACGATGCACATGCATCACCGTAAAACGCATCTATATAGTGAGATGCATCATCAATCATGACAAGGTTTACATCGACTACAACGAGATGCATCACTTATATGCTTGACATTTCTTTGACGCACCTATAAATTATGATACACGCCGTTAATGAAGATGAGCCATAACATTACTTACGATGTAGATTCATCAACTTAACACATCTATATAATGAGATGCATCAATCACAACTAGGTTTGCATCGATTACAACTTAACGAGACGCATCAGTAACTATGATGTTTAGATGTACAAAAATTATTAATGCATCTATGTTTTATTACATCTTGTCAAATTGTTTTACATATTTTTTATTTCTTTTAATAGAGTCTTACATACTGCATCTTTTCAATAGATGATCGGATGCATTGATGCATACATGCATTGCGTCTCCTGATATGATTTGGTATAGAAAAAGATACATGATGATAAAGATGCATGCATGCTTTCGAATTAAAAATACACTACGTTTAGATATTAAAATAGAGTAGAGATATTTACAGATTTGCCATTTTTCTATCGAATTATGAGTGATAATCTATGCGGTATCAAATAGTGTGTGAATTGTGAAATCGAACCTAGTCGTGTATAAGGGATAGATGAAGATGAGAATATAGCATCAGAGTGAATCTTTACATGGTCCTCAAGCATTCTCATATCTTTTTACCCTTTAAGCAAACGAGAACATTAGCCTCCTAACCGAGACACAATTCCAACCATGTTCAAGCTTTTGATACATCATATCTATGTTCATCCATCACACACTTCCCTCTATTCTTTCTTATAAGTCCCTGTAACGATGCCTATTTTATTCATCAAATTCATCAAGTAACTACAACTGAATGAAAACGTCAAGTGTCCCTTATAGATCCTCTAAACACTTCATTGGGCTATTTTTTTATCTAGAAATTCCTACTGAAGTGTTTGGGGGAACTCCAAGTGGTACTCGACACTAGAAAAACACACTAATACAAATGAAGGAAAACGTCAAGTGTCCTTAAAGATCCTCCGAACACTTCACTGGGATATAGTTTCAACAGGAATGTCCTACTGAAGTGTTTGGGGGAACTCCGAGTGGCACTTGGCACTCAACACTAAAAAAACTAACGGATACAAGTGAAGGGAAACGTCAAGTGTCCCTCAGAGATCTTTCGAACACTTCATTAAGAATTTAGGATATTATCTAAAATTTACTACTGAAGTGTTTGGGGGAACTCCAAGTGGCACTTGACACTTGAAAACTATAATTCGTTTGTGATTTGCTTTTGGTACATCGTAAGTATCCTCTAAGTAAATGAATATGCAAAGTTATGTATGGGTTGCAAGCTTTAGTCTGCATAAAAACTTTAGCTCAGAACATGCATCATCTGTTTTCCTTTATGCGTTTCATCTGGCAAAAACTGAAAAACCTTTATGAAACAGAAGATATTATTATCGTCAATTCCTACATGTTTATTTTCAGATCGACATTATAGGATTTAGTCTTGTTTCTTAATAGCTTTGCGAGATCAACATAATATGAATGCGATGAGATTCTAAACATGACTAGGATTTGATCCATACTGTGTGCATGATGATCTCAGATGAAACTATTCACAGTTCTGTACTTTGTCCAATCATGTATGTATCATAGTGTTTTTTGGACATTTTTTACACCAAGAAACATGAGCCATTCGTAACGAAAAACCAAGAATTATGGTTTATAAATAGTGAGTCACTCGAAACATGAGCCATTCATAATTACTTTTTCATACCAACTCCTAGAAACTTGAGTTGACTTTTTGGTATCATTTCATATATCATATTTACCTGACACAACAAAACACTCGCATGAACATTCAACCGCAGGTTAATCTTCATCCATGTTCATGTTTCTACTTCAACAAGTAAAAAGATCAATATAACACGTTCATGGGACCGGGCCAGACTCCAGGACCTATGACTTTGGTATCAAACTTTTTTTCAGATCATGATAGAGGACTAGATACTTGTACTTTTTCTCATCTTTTGGCTGGATTAAGTCCGGTACCTTGCTTGAATCACCAGCTCATGTTACAGTACAGGCTGCATGACTGCAACCTATACCGACCACAGACCACCATGTTCCACCATCAATGCCATAGCACAATGTCACGATGATGGCTCCCGAGTTATATGAATCCAGTAGCCACTCCCATCCACCCTTAGTAGTGGTTGAAAAGCCAGCTGAGGACGGATATATTTGGAGAAAATATGGGCAAAAGCCAGTGAAGGGAAGTGAATACACTCGAAGTTATTACAAATGCACAACTCAAAGTTGTCCTGCTAAGAAAAAGGTTGAGCGGGATGTTGATGGTCAAGGACAGATTATCTACAAAGGGAAGCATAACCATCAACCACCTCTAACTGTTGGAAACTTTATTGACACTGAACCCTTCAACGATCAAACTAGTTATTTTAACTCTTCAGAGAAAATTCACCGGTAAAAAAGGATCAAGAATCTTCCCATAAAATGTCGGGATCATTGGACAACGATAATGTTGCCAAACATCAAGCAAAAAGGAGGTACTTTTATCTTATATATGTTTTAAAGTTACCAACTCTTTTGTTACGGTAGAATAAGAATGTATATGTTAAATTTTAGGACCTAATCTGTTAACCCATTCTAACTAGAGGGTAAGTTTGATGTTTCAATTCTAACCCTATGGACTTGCAGTGGAAGCACGTGTTGAAGACTACAGACTTATGTTGCCATTTCTTCAAAGTTTCTTCAAGCCCATGATCCAGCCCAAGCTCATGAGTGCCAAATTTGATTAGGGTTATAAGCCTAGCCACACACACACTTGTGTTATCTGAGATTTTTTCATCTGTTACTCTCTCCCTAGCATTGTTCTTTGATAAAATGTAAACCTTAAGTTTGGTTGTTTTTAATCTTGTATAAACTATTATCAATATAGATAATAGCTCTACACCTGATTAGTAGAGTATAAGTTTTATTGTTTAAATCTTGTTTGTGTAGTCCGATCTTCTGATTTAAAGTGTTTAATATAGTGTGTGTTATTAAATCATGTTCTCTACATGGTATCATAGCCTGAAATCATCAAAAGTATTTTGATTAAAAGTTTAAGGGTTTGAAATTTTTTAGGGGTTTTTCAAATCAAGTATACTTTTGGTTAGATCTACTATTGAGATAGTTAGATCGAAAAGATTTTGGCCTTTTACCTTATTTGAAAAATTAGGGTTTACATTTTCATTGGGTATCTTGGTGTTTGGTCAACCGGGGTTTTGTTTCTACCACTTTTATGGGTAGATCTAGTATTTTTGGAGGTTGACCTAATTTTGAGAAATTAGGGTTTGTTCTTTCTATCCGATTGGTGGTTCTGTTGCCTCCTAGACTAAATGAATATAGCAGAAACAGTTTGATTAATTGTACTTTGCGTGCACTATAACACCTGTCACTCTCTCTCCTTATTTATATCGTTTGATTGTGATTGTTTGTTATCTTTGTTATTTATATTTGTGTCCTTTTGTGTTATTATCTAGACCCTTAGTCTTTTGTCTTGCTCTTGACCTGCCACCTTGAGTGGTTTGGAAGCCTGAGAACTTTATTGATATTGACTGAGTTGCTTTGTTTGCTTGTTTGTCATTATGTCTCACCAAGGTGGACCTGAGATTGAGGATAATCCCTCTAATGTTATTATTTTGATCATCAAGCTTGATGTTAGTGACAGATAAACTTGGTAAATCTGTATTGTGTCTTGTGACATCAGAATACAAGAGGTATAAATAATATACATAATTACACATAAAGCCCTTCTATAATACTAATATATGTATGTAAATATACAAACTATCTAATAGTCCCCCTCAAGCTAAGCCCGGGATCCGAGCTGTAGCTTGTCCCATAGAAGCGTGAATCGATATGAGGGTAGAGGCTTGGTAAAGACATCAGCAATCTGGTCATGTGTGGAGATAAATTGAACACACAATCTTCTTTGAGCAACCTTTTCTCGCACAAAATAAAAATCAACTTAAACAAGCTTTGTGCGAGCGCGAAAGACTGGATTTACTGATAAGTATGTAGCTCCTAGATTATCACACCATAAGACTGGAGCAGACCTAACTGGTATATCAAGTTTACGCAGAAGTGCTTCAAGCCAAATTAATTCAGCAACTGTATCGGCTAATGCTTTGTATTCAGATTCAGTTGACGACCTAGATACCGTCCGTTGTTTCCGAGCTGACCAAGAGACAAGATTAGATCCAAGATAGATGGCAAAACCCCTTATGGATCGACGGTCATCCGGACAACCTGCCCAGTCTGCATCAGAGTACGCAGTGAGAGGTCGATAGTGAACATCTGTATAAGCATGTAACGTGGAGCCAGAAGATCGTTGAAAACGAAGACCATGGCCTGAACTACCCTGAAGATATCAGAGGATGCGTTTAACACCAGTCCAGTGATTTTGTGTAGGCGAATGCATAAATTGACAGACTTTGTTAACTACAAAGGCAATGTCCGGCCGTGTCAGCGTGAGATATTGTAGGGACCCAACTATCTGACAATACTTTATCGGGTTTTCAAAGGGTGGACTGTCACCAAGAGCCAAATTAGCTGAGGTGGAGCACGAAGATGAAACAGGCTTGCATGTAGAGAGACCTGCTTTGGTTAAAAGCTCCAAGATGTACTTTTTTGAGAAAATAATAAATTAGGCCCATTAGATGTAACTTTAATTCCCAAGAAATAAGATAGATTTCCCATATCTTGAATAGCAAAGGTGGTACTCAGTTGGTGAACAACTCTGTCAATGGCAGCCAGACTGTTACCGGTTAAAATAATATCATCAACATACACGAGCATGTATAAAAGAGTACCTGCTTGGGAGTAAATAAAAAGAAAAGGATCAGTATTTGACCCTTTAAAGCCAAGATGCTGAAGAGCCCAGATAATCGTTGAAACCATGCTCGGGGTGCCTGTTTTAGACCATATAGAGATTTGTGCAACAAGCATAAATGGTCCGGCTTGGCAGCATCAATAAATCCAGGTTGTTGTTTTAAATATACTCTCTCATTCAAATCACCATTTAAAACGCATTCTGAATATCCAGTTGTCAAATAGACCATCCACGGGTAACGACTAAGGAAAGAACTATGCGAATTGTGGTGACCTTGACAACGGGACTGAAGGTTTCATGATAGTCAATACCAGCCTCTTGATTGCAACCTTTGGCAAAGAGACGAGCTTTGTACCATGTAACGGCTCCATGTTGATCCCGTTTGATCTTGTAAACCCACTTGCAAGCAACTACATTAGCATTCAACACTGGTGGAACCAAAGTCCATGTACCATTTTTCACAAGTGCATTGTATTCATTAGCCATGGCATCACGCCATTGAGGATATTTATGTGCAACGTTGAAGGTGGTGGGTTCAATTAGGGTATGGTCAGTGGTGGCAACAAAGGCAGATGGTTGGTAAGGTTTTATTTTAGGGGGATTTTGTCTAAGGATGGCAGGACGGGTGCGGTTAGGAAGAGTAGTGGATGGTTGAGTGGGTTGAGTGAGGTGTGTTTGTATGGTTGTAGATTGTTTGGACGTCACTGATAGGTTTGAACGGAAGGTGTAAGGGCTGTTTGAGGAATGTTTTTAGTGATAGGTGGTATCGGTTGTGGTTGTGGGGCTGGATCATCAGGGATGTTTATGGAATTTGGTGTGATAGATGAGTCAAAAGAATCGGGAAAATTTGGAGGTATGGGAAATTAGGATACGTAAGGATCAGGTTTTATGGAAGAAGTTGAGATAGGTGGTGATTGAGAGAATGGAAAAAAATGTAAATCAAAACGGACATGTCTTGCAACATAGAGACGATTTGTGTGGGAATCTAGACAACGGTAACCCTGGTGAGAAGAACTATACCCCAGGAAGACGCACGGTGTTGAACGAAAATCCATTTTGTGTTTGTTGTAAGGAAGTAAATGAGGATAACATTGACATCCAAACACACGTAAAAAGGAAAGATCGGGTCATCGTTTGAAAATGTGTGCAAACGGAGAGATTTTTGAAGCAACGCGAGAGGGAATGCGATTTATGAGATACATGGCTGTGTCGAAGGTAAAGTTCCAAAAACGTTGAGGGACACCCGATTGAGCAAGAAGAGTAAGCCCAGTTTCAACAACATGTCTGTGACGTCTCTCAACAAAACCATTTTGTTCACTAGTGTGAGGACAAGATAAGCGATGAATTATACCAAGTGAGGTAAAATAGGGAGAAAGGGGTCGAAATTCACCGCCCCAATCTGTTTGAACATATTTTAATTTTGTGTTAAATTGTCGTTCAACCATAGTATGAAATTGTTGGAAAACAGTGCAAACATCGGATTTATGTTTTAACGGATAAAACCACATGTAGCGAGTAAAATGATCAACACAGAGTAAAAAATAACTATCACCATTTAATGATTTTACTGGTGCAGGACCCCAAACATCACAAAATTAAATCCAAAACATTATTACTCTAAAAAGTTGATGATAACAAATGAAGTTTTGAGGATTTCCCCATGTGACAAGAAGTACAAGAGAAATTCTAACTTTTATTACTCACAGGAAGTGAAAATTTGGAAATCATGGTCTTCAAAAGATCTGGATGTGGGTGCCCAAGTCTTTGATGCCATGTATCAGCAGAAGCACGAACGACAGAAAAAGTAACTTTATTAAGAGAACGAAGCACCAGAAGATGAATGGAGTAGAGCCCATTGTTACTTAGACCCGTGAGGAGGGTAGTGCGGGTAAATTGTCATTTACAGTAAAAAAAGTTGAGTGAAATTCAAAGAAAATGTCATTATCAAGACAAAACTTTTGAACAGAAAGAAGGTTTTGTTTAATTTGTGGAACATGAAGTATGCCGGATACGGAAACTATTTTTGTAGGGGAATGAATTTTGGTTGAACCAATATGTAAAATAGGTAAACCCTCACCGTTTCCAACATGAAGAGAATCCTCACTATAATAGGGTGTAGAGTAATCAAGGTTGTGAAGGTCTGATGTAACGTGACTATTGGAGCCAGTATCGGTGAGCCATGCAGTTGATGCTTGTGAGCGGAAATCAGCATGGTTGGCTGTTGGTTGCGGTAACCTCAATGTAGTCAGATCACGATTGGGGCATTGAGATGGTATATGCCCAATTCCACACCTTTTACAAGTACCATGAACCAAGTTTTGATTCGTTGACCAATTAAATGGACCACGATTACCACCACCATTGTTTTTGTTGTAATAGCGAGAGTTTCCACGTCCCCCACGACCTCTATTTGAAGAACCACGACCGCAACCACGGGAATCATACATGGCTTGCGGCTGCGAAGATGGTTGTGGAGCGGGGAGTCCTAGTTGAGATAGAAGCGCTTGAAGAGCCGTAACAGTGTTATTAGGTGGTATAAAAGAGGTACTAGGTAGGGATGGTTTAGTGGTGGTAGCCGTGAACACCTGAGGAGAAACTGGATCAGGTTTCTTAACCATATAATCATGATTTGAGATAAGACCATTTAATTCAGAAAAAGCAGTAGGAAATTGATGGCCTAATATAGTGGACTTCAATGTATTGTACTCATTACGAAGGCCACCCAATACATGCATAACCAGATCCTTTTCTTATATCGGTTCTCTGATGTTTTCCAAGGCATCAACATACTCTTGTGCTCTTGTGAGATATGATGTGTTAGTTTCATCATCTTTCATTTGGATTCTGAGAAGTTGTTGTTTTAGTGTGTTCTCACGAGAGGCAGTGTTAGGAGAAAAAGCAAGCTCCAACGCCAACCATAATTCACGAGAAATGGTGCCCTGAACATGTTGGAAAGCACCTTTAGAAATTGTTGAAAGAAGCAACATACGCACATGGGCATCATTGGAGACCCATGTTTCATAATTAGGGTTTGGTTGGGTTGTGGGAGGAATTTCTTTGCTGGCAGAAGGAGTTGTAATGGTTGAATCAGGACACGGGATGGTTCCATCTACATAACCAAAAAGTTTATTAGTTACTAGAAAAGGTTGAATCATGGTTTTCCAATAACCATAGTTAGTGGAATAGAGAGTGAAACCAAACTTGTGTGAGTTGTGATTGGTCTTTTCAGTCATAGTGAAGGAGGGAAGCAGTGCCATGGATTTGTATTTTCTGGAGATCTGATCAAAAGATTGATTTGTATTTGCTGGAGATCTGATCAAAAGAGAGAAAAAAACAAAAAGGTGTGGCGGCTGATTTAGGGTTACAAAGCCAGGCTCTGATACCAAGATAAACTTGGTAAATCTGTATTGTGTCTTGTGACATCAGAATACAAGGGGTATAAATAATATACATAATTACACATAAAGCCATTCTATAATACAAATATATGTATGTAAATATATAAACTATCTAATAGTGACCCTTTGCACTTACACCAAAATGACTCTGCCACTTTGATTGTTGTTTCTATTAAATTAAAAGGAACTAAAAACTACCAAGTGTGGGCTAATGCTATCTTACTTGCCCTAGAGGGTAAAAATAAAACTGGGTTTATTGATGGTAGTTGTAAAAAGTCTGTTTTGAATGCTGTTTTAGGAAGACAATGGGATAGAGTTAATGTTGTTGTACTTGGATGGTTTTTGAACTCTATCTCTAAAGAGTTATTTCTTGGTCAATTTTTCTCAAAAAGGCTAAACGTGTCTGGAAAGAATTAATAGAAACTTATCATAAGGTTGATGGTTATGTGATTTTTTATTTGCACAACAAGATTAATACCTTAATATGTAACACTTGCTTAGATAAAGAGAGAAGGTATCACGTTATGGTGTTATATCATAAACATAATAAAATAAATTCCAAAACATTATTTAATTATTAAACCAAAATAACCTAATAGTAACCTTTACCAAAACAAAATCCCAAAAACAACGGGGATATTTGTTTTAGCTTAATTATTAAGCTAAATAGGCTGATAACTTTTCCATTTACCCCCTTTACAAAAAAACGCTATATAAGCTGAAACAAACAATAAGCTGTTCACAATCAATAAAGGGATGTTTGTTTTAGATTAAATAGCGTATGCTTATTTTGGCTTATATAACGTAAGACATAATTTTGTGGCTTATTTAGAGACTTGTGGGCTTATATAAGCTCATAAGTCTCCAAATAACATAGAAAATTTAGGGTTTATGAAATACAAGTCGAAATATGGCTTATTTTCGGCTTATATAACATAAGCATTAATTCTGTAGCTTATTTGGAGAATTAGTGGCTTATATAAGTCTATTATGACATAATAAACTTATATAAGCCCACAAGTCTCCAAATAAGACACAAAATTGGAGCTTATGTTATATAAGCTAAAATGGGCTTATGTTATATAAGCCAAACCAAACACCCCCTAGGCTACAACAAATTTCTGGGATAGCTTATTCTAAAAGTGCTTAAAAATAAGCAAATCTCAGACCTTGTGATGAGATTGAATGTGAGCAGTGATAATGGTTTTCTTAGACCGAACAATCCCACAATATGCGCATGTGTATCGTCTTATGTCTCCAACTATTTTCGTTTTTCTCTCGTTTATATCTTGTACGTTCATTTTGAGATGAAAAGAAGATGTTAATGCTGGAAAGATTGAGTCTGGAAGTGTGTTGTACTTAATTCTAGGGTTTTATTCAACTGAGTTGACTCACTTCATGGGCTGGATTTTAAGCCTGGTTATTTCTTTAGGCTAAGTGAAGTGGGTCTAATCTTGGACTGAGTGTTATCCATTTGGTTGGCGGCTTGTTCAGTTTATACAAGTTCGATTATTTCGGTTAATTTTTTTGGTTAAACAAAATCAAATAAACTTAATTAAATAATTTTAATTATTTACTTATCTAATTATGATAATAGTTAGCACCAAAAAAATTTCAAGTTTTTAATAAATGATATTATTATTTCCTCCGTCACAAAATTATTGTACCCTATTGATTTTTTTAATCTTTTTCTATCAACTTAGTCTTAATATTTATGTTTGTGTTATAATAGTAGATGCAAATTATAACAATGAAAAATACGTTTAACAACCAATCAATTCATAAATTTTGCATTAAATAGTATACAACACAAACAAAATTATTCAAAGTCAAATCAGACACATGGAGTATCTCAGAGTTTTTTTATATATAAAATATATAAGCATATATTTATGTGAATTTGCTTTGGTTTGGTTTTTATTTTTTTAAGGATTGCTTCATATATCATTCTATTTTGATACTTAATTTCATATATACTCGAAATGCAACTATTGGATGCATAATCTACAATACTTTTAAAGGATAATTGTGTAAATACAAAATTTATATATTTAAGGAGAAGAAATATGAAATTGACCCGGTTCTAAAAATCATATTCAAACTAAAAACCGCTTACTTAACTCTATTCTATATCAAAATAATAGGGTTTTTGGAAACATGAATTTCACACACTCCTAAGAAAAATCCAAGACATTAATATGCATGTCTGAACTAAGGTGTTTAGATTGAGTCCTTATCTAAGTTTGTTTTTGTCTTTGCAAGATCGTGATCGAAAGATTGAGTTGAGATTATAAGATAGTATATTTCATTTTCTTAATATACGTTTGAATCCACATTTTATTATATATCATATGGTGAAAATGAAGGTCAATATCTTATTTATGAAATGTTTAACATAATATTTTTTTGTTTTTCATATTCTACTAAATTTTATATATAGATTTGTAGTTTTTAACTTATAATTCGAGAAAAGTAAAATCGAATCAATTTTTTTTTTAAAATTCTATGATCAAAACCAAGAATCTATTAAAATCTTATCTTGCAAAAATCTTATGCAAAAATTGAAACATTTTTGTTTGTAGTGTGTAACATCGTAATCGGTACTAGAGCACTTTGGAGACTGAAAAAACCAAAAAAAGTGCAACTTGTTTGTTGTAGTTGCAAGTTATTACCCGTAGTCGTAGCCATAATTGCAAGTTCTACATTAGTTATCATATGTAACTGCAAGTTGTAGCAATTTATTTTATCAAATGTTAGAGCACTCGGTGTCATGGCAATGGTGCCTCGCCACTCCTAAGGTGGCACCTCGCCACTTTTCGCCACAACTCGCCATGGTACCGTCACAGCTCGCCACTTGGAGTTTTCACCACTAAAGTGAGGAACAAAAAGACTGAAAAAACCATGCCACTCCCCTTTCGACCGTTGTGTTGGGGTTTACTTCGTTCCAACAGGGTGAAGATAATCAATAGCCTAACTACGTACCAATGAATGGTTATCGGATATCTCTTGAAGTCGTGTAATCACTTTCCAAAGAAGATTATTCGACCCTATGCCTGGGTTAACACGAATAAACCAAGAGTTAGTTCTTGTTTTAGGCACAAATCAAGAACTCTATGCGTGTAAGTGTTTCTTGTTTCTGTCTATTTCATCATGCAAATATGATCACTATTTATCGTGATCCTAGTCCTAGAAGGATGTAACTCATAGTCAATGGTATTTAAGAGCATTAATCAGCCAATTAAGCTCATAATTACCTACATGAAAGCATAGTGGTTACATGACCGTAAACATGGTCATCAAGTCAATATTCAACCCTCATTGATTGGTCAAAGAGGTTACAAAGACTTTGTGCATCACCAGGAGCAACGTCCTAACCAGGAGAAACTTCCTAACCAGGAGAAACTTCCTAACCAGGAGCAGCTTCCTCCTGATGAACTTTCAACCACTATATTGAGTCCAGGGAGGTCAGGGACATAATGGGTGTACACTCCGTACCTCCAAACCCATTTACAAGTATGACTCGATCCCACAATTGCACTAAATTTCCAACAATCCTTCCCAATTTAGTACAATTCCTTTTTGCATGAAAATCAACTTTAACAAAACCAGTGCATAAATGAAAATGTCCTGAGGATTGAATTTCCCTATTAGTACATCACTTCAAATATTCGAGAATCAGTGTGTTCTAAGAATTGAACCGTTCAACTACTTTGAATACCTGAAGATAAAATACACACAAGTTTTCAAACACTTAAAACGCTCCTGACACCATACAAGCCATGTGTCCATATCCAATTCATAAATGTTGTGAGAGCCAAAGTCCATGCTCCTTGAGGCGGCGAAACCTCAACATTTACATAGGTGGTTCCTCTTTAGTTCATGCTCCTGCTTAAGCACTTTTTCAAAGAAATTAACCATTAAGAAGTTTATAACTTCATCCTCCTTTCAGCAGGTACAAGCACATCCTTGGGATGATATACATGTGCTTCAGTCCCCTGAATGTTCAGCTTTCCACATTGAACTCAGCTCCCAAGTTTCCTCAGGAGGGAGTTGGGTGTCCTAGAATTCAGTGACTAGTTTAGACTTTAAACACATCCCTTTAGCAGACTTTATAACCAAGTCTCTAGCCAATCCCTTCGTCAAGTGATCAGCTAAGTTTTGTTGAGACCTCATAAACTCTATTGATATCACCCCATTCATGATTATCTCACGAATCATGCTATGTCTAACACCTAAGTGTCTAGACTTACCATTGTACATTTGGCTATAAGCCTTAGCCAATGTAGCGGCACTATCACAACGGATAGATATGGGTGCCATAGGTTTGACCCACAATGGAATCTCAAGAAGCAAGTTTCTCAACCATTCAGCCTCTTTACCAGTAGCTGCTAGAGCCACAAATTCAGATTCCAATGTTGAACCAGTAATGCAAGTTTGCTTCTTGGATGCCCAAGAAATTGCACCACCACCAAGAAGGAATACCCAGCCACTTGTGGATGAATTATCCTCAGTATTGCTGATCCAACTTGCATCAGTGTAACCTTCCAACACTAAAGGATACCCTGTATATGACAAACAATAATCTATTGTTCATTTCAAATACTTTAGTACCCTCTGAATTGCTTGCCAATGCTGAGTACTAGGATTACTAGTGTACCTACTCAGTTTACCCACTGCAAAAGCAATATCAGGCCTAGTACTAGTCATGGCATATATCAAGCAACCAATCACCCTAGAATACTCAAGCTGGGAGATAGCCTGACCATTGTTAGGTATTAGTTTCTCACTTGTATCCATAGGTGTACTCACTGGAGTACAATCAAAGTGATTGAATTTCTTTAGGACCTTCTCAATATAATGAGACTGAGAAATTAAAATACCATCACTTTCATGTTTAATCCTTATGCCAAGGATAACATCAACCTTCCCCATGTCTTTCATAGAGAACCTTGATGACAAAAACTCTTTGGTTAAATCAACCTGAACTTGGTCAGTACCAAAGATTAACATGTCATCAACATATAGGCAAATGATGACTCCTTTACCAGATTCATCAAATTTGATATATACACATTTGTCAGCTTGGTTAAGTAAATAACCATTAGACAAAACCACTTCATCAAACTTTTGATGCCATTTCTTAGGTGCTTGTTTGAGTCCATATAAGGACTTAATCAGTTTACACACCTTACCTTCATGACCAGGCATGATGAAACCTTGAGGTTGGTTCATATAAACCTCCTCATCTAAATCACCATTCAAGAATGCTGTCTTCTGTGGAAACCATAATTCACGGATCGATTAAGCTTACTAGGATAATCAACGTTCATATGATAAACATAACGGAATTAGAACATTGATTACGAACAAGGTGTTTCTTTTCCAACGTTTACTTGTATTAAACTTCAAACGATTACAAGTAACAAACCTAGACGTGTTTACAAGGTTACACACGTCTAGAACACACGACACACGCTTTATGACTACATTGTAAATTTTGAGATGAATAAAACCTACGGTCATTGTATTCTATATATACTAGAATACAAGACTTTTCTTACAAGAAAACTTTAATTACATTAGAAGTCCCTCCATCTTTTGCTAATAAGTCCTTCTTGTTGTATGAAAGGGCTCCATATTCTTGTAAAACTTGATATTTGCATATAAGCCCTTCTTGTTTCATTATACAAAAAAAAAAAAAAAAAAAAACTTGTTGATCCCAAACTTAGATCGATTTAGCTTTGTGTATACGAGATTAGATCAAGTTATACACGTAGAGAAACCTTTGTATACGATTATGAATCTAAGTGTTATGCAGAATTTAACACTTAAACAAGAACACACAAGATGTAAACAAACTTTCACTTTGATTATCAATATCAAACTTGCTTACAATGAAAGTAGTTTACGAATGAAAACTTATATGAAACTTATATCAAACATTAACCTAAAGGTCTTCTTTTATAGACATAAGAAGCCTTGTACAATAATCTACGTATCAGCTATTCTAGGTAAAGATAAATATAGAAAATACATTGTCGTTTCTATCCTTACTAGAAGTATTCTAGAATATAATAAACGTGTAGAATATATCTTCCATCAGTGCTTGTCTTCAATGTGTCAACGCTTGACTTTAACTTGTCAACGCTTGAGCTGTTAGCGCTTGTTTTGTTCTTGTCAACGCTTGTTTTGTTCTTGTCAGCACTCAAGTGATCTGGCCTTAATTTATTCCCAACAATCCTCCCCTAAACTTGATATCCACTCTTATGATCAAGTTTCTGAATAAGCATTAAGGACTAGGAGGAATCTTACAAACCTTCTCATATTGGTAATGAATAAATCTGATCAAATCTTTTGCCACGTCACTTGAATAATCTATTTCCAGCTGAGTGTCCTTCATCTTTTCCAAAATAGCCTTGGATATGAAATACTGAGCATCCACAAGTAAATACTCAGCAAACTTTGTAGAGCTCAAATGATATACACCAGCAGCTGAATATAACCTCCATTGAAGACCACTGAGGTCATCTTCAAGATCCTTCCAAATTGTAGGATCCTCATCTTTTGGTCCACACATTCTTTTGAATGTGGTCCAAAGTTTTATTCCATTAGCTGAAGTTGGTGCTTCAGCCTCATACTTGGTCTCCAGCAATCTCCAAAGGTCCACCAAGTCTTCTCTATCACAACTTGCAAACAAAGATATGAGAGTGGTAAAAGTGTGTACCTCCTTGCCAAATCTGCCAATCTTCCAGAACCCACATTCATCTTCTTCATAGCTCACAATTGGGTTCCTGGAATCTAATGGTAACACTTGCATCATATCTGAAGCTTCCAATGGGGAGAGCTTGAGGCTCTTTCTTATAACTGCTTCACTTGGATATAGTGGATCCATATCTTTTGGAAACTCAAATGAAATTCCCTTCTTCACTGGCCTGGGAACAATCATAGCTTTCTTGAGTTCCATTTCTTCTGCAAGTTCCTCCTTTCTTTCATCTGAAAGAATTCTGAGAGTGTTTGCTTCCTGCACTCTCACCCAAATGGGATAAGCCCTGTTTTTCAACTCATCAAATGTCAAAGCCTTCAACTTCTGATATGTCCATCCAACTCCATGACATCTGAGCAACATAAAGTAGAGCTCCCTTCTATCCCTTTTCAACTCTTAGAGAATATTGCTTGCCTTGTGTTTCAAAATTACCTGGCAATCCTTCTGAACTCTAAGAAGAAGCTCCAAACCCCATATTTGATCTGAAATGGTCAAGTCTGGATTATCCATGCATCTGTCTTCCCAAGCATGATACATTTGAACCACCTCTGGCATGTCAAAGTCAACCTGCAATTTCAATTCTCTCAACTTTTCTTTGGCCAACTCATCACCATACTCAAGCCTTTCTGGTTCTATGATCATCACACTTGAGTCTGAGCTAGCTACATCACTTTCTTCTTCTGAAGTCACAACAAATGGTGACTCCTTTTTATCTTGTTCCATGATTTGTGCAGCTAATCTTCTATCAAACTCAACTTGAGCTGCATCTTTTGGAACATATTCTTCTACCAAAATACCCTTACCCTTATCTGATGGTGCAATGGTTGGTAAGGTAGATGGTGATACCTGAGTAGAAACCTCCTTGATGATAGATGATGACTGGGATACATCACCTTCATGTGCAGGTCTGTCAACGTCCAAACTTGTCCTATCAGCGCCCAAAATACTTCTATCAGCGTCCAAATTTTCCTTGTCAACGCTCAAATATCTTCCCTCAGCGCCTTGTGTAACCTCTCTCAACATAGCTGTAAATGATAAATTTAGGTTGGTGGGAGAGACTAACGACATATCAAAACTTGTTTGTTTCTTCAAATTTGTAAGGGCCTCAGCAACATCCATTGATTGACCATCCTGGCTGCCCTTATCACTCAGATTTATTTGATCTTCCTCCCCTTTGGAAGATTCCTCCATACCCCTCCTAGCACGATCACTTTCCAAAACAACAATCCTCTCCCTCAATTGCTTGAGTTCAAGGCCTTGTGAGCTGACTACTTGTACTAAGTCTGCATTTTGCTTTTGCAAGCTAATGCAGACTGCCGTCAATTCCATAAGAGTCATTGGTTCCAGTCTGCCCTCTTCTAAAATGGGGATTTGACCTCCTAAGTCAGATTCATTGGGCATGGATGAGGACTTAATGATGGTGGGACTGCCTTGGCCAGCATCTAAGCCAGAACCAATAGTCCCAGCCTCATCCAGGGCACCAGCCACACTTGTGGTGGTGGTTCTCTCTGCTTCATGGCTAGGACCACCAGAGGAGAACACTCCAGTAGTCCTTTGGCGTTTCATCAACCTATATTCAGGGGGTGTGGAAGATGGTGTGGAAGAATGGGTAGATGTGGGTTGGTTAAGGGGTGTTTGGGATTGTGAAGGTTGTGTGTCAGCGTTGGAAATAGGCACATCAACGCCAACATTGAGTGTGTCAGCGTTGAAGGATTCTGAGTCAATTTGCATTTGTTCAGGTGAAGGTAAAGGTTCAGGAATTGGTTCAAGTTGTGGTTGAGGTTCAATTTGAGGTTGGGGATCTGGTTGGGGTTGTGCTGCTGCAATAACAGCAAGCATGGCTTGGGTTAAAGGTAGGTCTCTATGGGGTGGTGAGTTCATCTTCATAAAAATAACTTTCTTTTGCTCAGGGATCTTATAAAAATCATTGTGATCCCTTGAGCAGTAACCTTGATCATCAAAAACCATTTGCAGAAAACGGGGATAAGCTAAAGTCATTTTTGTCCCCTTGTTTTTACACATCCCCTCAAAAATCATTTTAGAATAGTTAAATTTTTGCCCTGTTGCAATGCACACAATAGCACTAGCAATGGATCTATTAATCTCATTGTGTGCAGTACATTTAGGACTCAAACATTGAAGGAGGACATGTATGAGGAACTTCCAGGCTGGAGGAAATTCCTGCTTATGATACTTATTTAGAGTACCTTCATCAGGAAAAGGATATCCCAAAGCCCTAAGCCCTTGTTCTATGTCATTTATGGGAAGGGTGGCTATACCATCAGCATCATCAAGATGCAAGGCTTGGCGTACCAAGGCCTCAGTAACCACCCAAGATCTCCCATGAACAATAGAAGTCAATGTGGTCACTCCATTAACTGTTGAGGAACTAACTGTGTTCCAAAACTGCTTAATGTGCGTGACTGGAATGAGTGGTGCATGAGAAAGAGCATACCTTAATGGGGATGCGTTCAAATACGCCACCATTTTTGTGTATTGGGGAAACAGAGCATCATCAGCTTCAAGATAAGCAATCATGTTGTGTTGTGATCTGAACCCCAATTCCAATTCTGTTGGTTTAAACTTTGGTGCCATAGATGAAAGCTGTTAATTTTAAGTGAAGAAGATGAAGTTGATAAGAGAAATTTGTTAGACAAGAAGTATAGATACCCTGTTTAAAATAGGAGCCAAATTTATAGGAGAAAAAGAATGCATGTGATTGGCCCAAAAATAGGCAAAGATTTTCAAAAATCAATCATGAAAATATTGAAAAAGTTATAAGTTATCTCATGCATTAAATGAAAGTAACAACTCCTAAAATTACGGCTTGAAAATATGTCAAAAAGTAACAACTGGGTAGGTCCCATTGAGTGTCAACGGTCAAAAATAACCTATCAACGCCCAACGGCTATAATCTTGTCAACGTTTGCCTATAGCCATGTCAGCGTCCAATTTGGTCACAACAACGCTTGGAAAATTCTTGTCAGCGTCCAAAAAAAAATAAAAATATTTTAAAAAGTGAAAAATGACCTTAACAAGTAATTTATCCTAGAGAAGATAACCAAAAGCTGATAATTATTATAGGGCGGCAAGCACTGTCCAGTTATGCACACTTGCATAAGCAAGATAGACATAACAGTCCTCTAGTGTCCCTTGCTAACCAAAACTCTTAACAACCAAGTTACCTTATAAAATCCTTGTTACTCCCAGGTAAATCCCATATCAAAATCATTCCCAAGTCTCCCAACAGACCACAACCAATTCTAGGCCAAAAATGTCTTGGCAGCATGCACAGTATATCAACTTTGCATGCTACACTGCCTCATGATTTAGTAAAACTAACTCATACTCACCTGTGGACACAATCTAGAATTATGATAAGAGTATCATATGGATACCCAAACATCCTAAAGGTTCCTAAAACCTCCCCTTAAACTATGATACAAAAAGTTTGCTAAAATCATGCATGAACATAAAAAATTTATGTCAAGATAGGAATGAAACATTCCAACCATCATCCATAAATCAAAACTTGTCCAAATGTTTCTCCATTGATCCATAAGCAACTCTGTATCCAATGGTATACTGCTAACACCATCTGCACATTTAGATTGAAAACCACAAAACTAACATTGTTGCTGACAACGCCCCGATAACACATGACAGCGTTGAGGGAAGCTTTGTCAGCGTTAGACAATTATATTGCTGACAACGTTACAAAAACACTTATCAGTGTTCAAGCAACCTTTGTCAGTGTTAGAAAAATATAGTGGAAAATCTAAATCATCAATAAGACCAACAATAATAATGCATCATCCTGTACATACTTTTACAAAAAGACTCCAAAACACATATTATGTGAGATTGACCATTCCAATACTTGTTACCAAGTATTGAAATCTCCCAGCATCAAAAGGTTTAGTTAATAAATCTGACACATTTTCCTCAGTGTCAACCCTATCTGGTTGTATTAAACCTTTCTCAAAGCAATCTCTTATAAAATGGTGTCTAATTTCTATGTGTTTAGTTTTAGAATGATGTACAGGATTCTTAATGATGCATAAAGTACTATTATTGTCAACAAATATCTTAGTATGCATGAAATTATACCCATAGTCCAACAGCTGGTTCTGAATCTACAACACTTGGCCACAACATGCAGCTGCAGCCACATACTCTGCTCCAGTTGTAGAATTAGCCACCACTGTTTGTTTCTTGCATTGCCAAGATATCAACCTGCTCCTAAGAAACTGACATCCACCAGTTGTGGATTTCCTATCAAACTTATCACCTCCATAATCACTATCTGAATATGCAATCAGCTCCAATGGTGAATCCTTTGGGTACCACAAACCAAGACTAGGATAGCATCTTAGGTACCTAAAGATCCTCTTCACAGCATAAAGGTGACATTCTTTAGGAGTCACTTGATGGCGTGCACAAGCACACACAGCAAACATGATGTCAGGTCTGGAGGCAGTAAGATACATCAAGGATCCAATCATGGATCTATAATGCCTGACATCAACATCTTTCCCATCTCCAATCTTTCCCCAAGGGTGTTCTCTATCCATAGGAGTAGTAGCCCTCTTTTCATGTGGAGAAAAGCCAAACTTCTTCAAGATCTCAGCAACATATTTGTCCTGGGAGATGAAGATACCATCCTCTTTCTGCTGAACTTGTAAACCAAGAAAGAAGTTCATCTCCCCCATAGCACTCATCTTGAATTTGTTTGTCATAAGCTTGGAGAAATCCTCACTCATCTTAGGATCAGTAGACCCAAAAATGATATCATCAACATAGACCTGCACAAGCAACACATCCTTGCCTTTCTTCTTTGTAAATAGTGTCTGATCTATGGTGCCCCTCTTGAATCCATTATCCACCAAATAGGTAGACAAAGTACCATACCATGCTCTAGGGGCTTGATGAAGGCCATACATAGCCTTTTTGACTCTATACACTTTATCTGGATGCTCTGGATCCTCAAAACCAGGAGGTTGCATTACATATACTTCCTCAACAATGGTGCCATACAGAAAGGCACTCTTGACATCCATTTGATAGACTGTGAAGCCCATGCAGAAGGCATAGGCTAGAAAAATCCGAATAGCTTCAATCCTTGCAACTGGTGCAAAGACCTCCTCATAGTCTATCCCCTCCTCTTGTGTATAACCTTGAGCCACTAACCTTGCCTTGTTTCTGACCACAATACCTCTTTCATCTCTTTTGTTCCTGAGAACCCATCTTGTCCCTATAGGTCTGACATATCTAGGACAATCAACCAGCTCCCAAACATCCTGAATTGCAAATTGGTGAAGCTCATCCTGCATTGCTTCCACCCAACTTGGTTCTTTGAGAGCATCAAATATTCTCTTGGGTTCTTCTTGTGACAGAAAACATGCAAACAAACATGCTTGCACAAGAGGGGTATCAACCTTCTTGTGTATATTGGCAATAAACCCACCAAGACCTTGATGAGACCTTCTAGTCTGAACTGGAGTCATAATATCACCAATGATCTGGGAAGGGGGGTGATTCTTCATTGTAGAAGTGAGAACTCCTCCTTCAAAAAGTCTGGTGTCCTCAACCTCATGCTCCATGTTGCCAATATCTTCTTCATCAGACTCTCTTATATCAACATAAGGATGACCTTCTTTATAAGAATTGGAAGGTTCACCTTGTTCAAAAGTGGAAGAGAAAAGATGTGCAAAGGTGTTGTCAACGTCTGAACCTTGTTTGTCAGCGCTTGGGCTAACAACGCTTGAACTGTTGTTGTCAACGTCTGAGCCATCAACGTCTGAATTGGTCTTGTCAGCGCTAGATTTACCTTTGTCAGCGCCTGAAGGACCATGCATGTTTGTATCTGGTGGTACTTGGAAACCACCATTATCTTGTCCAGCAGCAAAAGCATCTGTCCAAATGGGAATTGTGACGTATTCTAATGTAGGAGATGCCTTTTCTGCTTGTGATCCAACCTTCTCATGAACCTGTGTACCTGAAACATAAACAACTTGTTCCTCCACAACATTTGAAGTTACCTTCACAATGTCTGGATTAGTGACAGGCATATAATTTAAAGTTCTAGATAAGGGTTCCAACTCAAACAACCAATTAGGACCACTTTCAGGATCACTAGGTTTATTTTCTAAGAACCTAACATGTACTCTTTCAACTATACGTTTGTCCTCTTTAAGATAAACCCTATAACCCTTGCTCTGCACTGAATACCCCATGAAGTAACCCTCATCACCTTTTGCACTAAATTTCCCTAAGGCATCACTAGTATCCAAAACTACTACATGACAACCAAAAGGTCTGAGAAAACCAATATTAGGTTTTCTACCCCAAAGTAATTCATAAGGTGTTTTGTTCTGAATTTTGTTAACCAATGCTCTATTTTGCACATAGCAAGCTGTATTAACAGCCTCAGCCCAAAAGGCTATAGGAAAGTGAGCATCAGCCAACATTATTCTGGCTGCTTCAATTAGGGTTCTATTTTTCCTCTCAGCAACCCCATTTTGTTGTGGGGTTCTAGCAATACTAAATTGCCTTGTAATTCCTTTCTTGGCACATAAATCATCTAACTTCTTGTTCCTAAATTCTCCACCATTATCACTCCTAAGCATTTTAACCTCATTGCCAGACCTCTTTTCAATCTGAGTGATAAAATCAATAAGAACATCAGATGTGTCACTCTTCATAGCTAGAAAGAATGTCCAAGTAAATCTAGAAAAGTCATATGTGATAACAAAGCAATATGACTTACCATTCAAGCTTTCTATATTTGTTGGACCAAAGAGGTCCATGTGAAGCATATGAAGAGGTCTGGAACTAGTATGCACCTGTTTGGACTTGAATGAGACCTTGTGCTGCTTGCCTTTAAGACATGCAACACAAGAGTGGTCATTGTGGAAGGCCTTCTCAGGTAAACCATCAACTAAACCAAGCCTCACAAGTCTATTTATATTTTTAAAATTTATGTGCCCTAGTCTCCTGTGCCACAAATTACTCTCATCTACTGAGGCCTTAGCATAAAAACAAGACATATTGGTATTCATTTTAATCCCATTTAAATTCACATTATATATGTCCTTATGCCTAGGTGTTCTATACTCAATATATTTCTCATCAGGGATCTTAAAATCCTTACTTAACACCAAACACTCAGTATCAGTAAAAAGAACTTTATTTTTGTTATCACAAACCTGTGATACACTAAACAAGTTGTAATCAAGTTCTTTTACCAGGAAGACGTTCTCAAAACGCAGATTATTGGTGAGAAGGGTTCCTTTGCCTGTGATGGTACCATATCCACCTCCAAAGTATACCTTTGTGGAAACCTTGGTTTCCGGATCTTTTAAGCTACTAGGAATGATCATTGTTCATATGATTAATATAATCAAAGCGGAATTAGAACAACAACCATTAACAAGGTGTTTAGGCACGAAACATGAATTAAAACACAATTGGATTGCTAATTATATTAATAATCAACAATCACTAGACGTGTATACATTGAATCCCACGTCTAGTCGACACACACTTTAGGTTTACATTGTGAATGAATTGAATGAATAAAACCTATGACCCTTGGTTCCTTTTATAGTGTAAGGATTAGGGTTTACAAGAGATAATGATGAATAAACAAGTAAATCTTCTATTTAAATAAACTTATGCAGAATATCTTTTGCATGTTTATCTAAATAGAAGCTTCCATAAGCTTCTTTGTCTACGTTTTGTCAATGGTTGAATTGCATGTAACAATGCTTACATTGTACATGACAACTCTTGAGCTATCAACGCCTAATTTGCTCTTATCAACGCTTGATTAACTCTTGACAACGCTTGGACAATTTCTTCATGTTTTCTTCGTTTTTGAGTTTCTGCCACATCAACTTTTTGACCCAACAATCTTCCCCTAGTTGATAGTGGCAAAACTCTATGTGTATCTCTTGTAAGTTGTACATGATCTTCAAGTTGCTTCCCCTCAAGTTTAGCATGTATTTCTTCCCCTTTTTGTCACATCAACAAGGAAGTAAACAATGTTGCAATGTTGAAGATTCTCCATATGTAGGCTCTGTGTAATGATCTTGAAGAACAATTAATATAATATTTTTGATGTAGAAGTAGAATAACCCAAACCTATGTTCCATGTCTTGTACTATCCATGTGACTAAGAACTTATACTCATGGAGCTAAGTATAAGTAGACCTCGATCTCTTGTCAATATTCTCATCCTTTGTGAGACACTGAGCACGATAATGTAACTCCTTCAAGTGTTATGACAAGCCTTCGTCACCAAACATGTAAAGCACGAACAAGTTACCTTTAATGTCTATGGCACTTTAAGATATGATAGAACACAAACTCGCGAAAATCTTCTTCAATCATCAAACTTACCGTAAAAATTCTTCCCCTTAAGCCAACACCTCTTCATGACGAATTTAATGGAATAACATCTTCATACCATATGTAAAAGATCCTGATGGATAACTCTTTTCACAAGGCTATCCCGATTACATAGTTTAAATATCCATCAAATTTCATGAATAGTTGCTAACTCGCTTTAAGATCATTAATTCCTTTCAAAAATATCCGAGCCATAAATATCAACATGATATTCTAAATAAAACGGAGATTCCATGTACCTTTGTGTGTAATTTCCTTCTTTTTGTGTGCTAAAAATGTACCAATTTTCTCAAACAGCAGCAAACCTTGTGTTGTCCAATATCTTCTTCTTTCCAATATCTTTGGCAGATGTATTGTCCAATATCGGACAATACCTATCAGCGTTGAAGCTCATATATCGGACGACACTGTCAATGCTATCAGCGTTGACTTATTCTGTCAGCGTCAAAATTCTTCCTGTCAGCGTCTGAATTACAAACGTCAGCGCCAACCATAAACCTTGTCAGCGTCCATTCTTTTTCACTTGTCAACGTTGACTAAGTGAATAAATCTTCTCTGATCATGTAAGCGCATGTCCATAGTAACCATATGGACACTCAATTACGGACCAATAAGAATTTGAGTAACCGTGTCACTTGTGATCACTTGTTCGCAGGTCTATAGTAACAAGAATGATCACAGAATTAGAATATCCTCCAATCACAATCTCTTAACCGTGTGAACACTTCCATCAAGTAACAAAACGTATCATCCAATCACAATCAATATATGATCGTGTGAACACAAATTCACTCAACGAATATCTTTGCTGGTCGTTGCATGATTGTCAACGCATTATATTCCTGTCTTGATATTCAATCTTACGTGAAGTTAAAATAATCCATGATGTCTTAGTCCTTGCTTGGCCCACAGCCATATTACGTCACCATCATACGAACATAATACTACTAATAGCGTTTTCATCGTATGATCACAAAGGTGGGACCAGCAGCTTTAATTGACCAGCAGCAATGAATCGAACACAAGTACTTGCTGTACTCATATAGATCTAGGGGTTGTCATTAAACCCTAATTTAGGTTTTATAGATTAACCTTAGATCATGTAAGAACTTGAATCACCACAGCCACAATCCTTATAACATCCTGCTTTTTATGTAGATCTAGGGTTTGAGAAACCCTAGTTCATGATTTCATGTGAAAAAGCAAGAACATTAATGCCTTAAACAGCAACCTTCGACCTTGAATAACTTTTTCATTAGGGCTCAGATCGAAGATCCCTTCGGTGAGATTCTAGACACAAGTGCCAAGAATCTACAGTTCAAAAATCACGAAGATCCAACGGTTAACGAAGGAGAGATCGTGTTTTGAACATGGCTGTCCACAGAAAACTGCATTTACCCTGCTGCTGACTTTGACGCTTAATAACTTTTTCCTGGGGATAAAACTTGACAATCCCTCCGGTGGATATTTAGATCTATGTATGTAGAACACACATATAAAATTTCGTGACGATCCAACGGTTCAATCAAAAGTTATGACCTTCTGAATGCTGCTGCGCACACAAAAACGTCCAGAAAAACTCTATACGAATTTTTCTTCTTCTTCACGATATACGAACACCTTGTTGGTCCTAGCATCACGAGCCACGAGGCTCTGATACCAATTGTGGAAACCTTGGTTTCCGGATCTTTTAAGCTACTAGGAATGATCATTGTTCATATGATTAACATAATCAAAGCGGAATTAGAACAACAACCATTAACAAGGTGTTTAGGCACGAAACATGAATTAAAACACAATTGGATTGCTAATTATATTAATAATCAACAATCACTAGACGTGTATACATTGAATCCCACGTCTAGTCGACACACACTTTAGGTTTACATTGTGAATGAATTGAATGAATAAAACCTATGACCCTTGGTTCCTTTTATAGTGTAAGGATTAGGGTTTACAAGAGATAATGATGAATAAACAAGTAAATCTTCTATTTAAATAAACTTATGCAGAATATCTTTTGCATGTTTATCTAAATAGAAGCTTCCATAAGCTTCTTTGTCTATGTTTTGTCAATGCTTGAATTGCATGTAACAATGCTTACATTGTACATGACAACTCTTGAGCTATCAACGCCTAATTTGCTCTTATCAACGCTTGATTAACTCTTGACAACGCTTGGACAATTTCTTCATGTTTTCTTCGTTTTTGAGTTTCTGCCACATCAACTTTTTGACCCAACAACCTTATCACCATCTTTAATAGGGGTGAAATTCGTCAGATAGTCTTCCTTTCATGTCATGTGCCTTGAGCATCCACTATCCAAATATCCATAATCATTGATCTGTCTTTGAATGCCCTGCACATAAAGAAAACAAATTAGTTCTCTTTGGGAACCCAAGTCTCAAAAGACTTGGATTCATCTGGTTGTTCAATAAGAACAGACTTAGTTCTCACAACAACCCCATTCTCATCCTTTTTAGGATGAAATACCCAGTTAACCCCAACAGGTTTTGAAATGACCTTTGATATGTAATTAAATCTATTACAAGTCACTGAAATCCCATTATCATTAGGGTTTTGATCTTTCTTGGGTCTCCATGTTAAGCTTGAAGAAGCTTTAGACCCCTTACCTTGTGGCTGCAAATATTTAGGCCTGGTCACGTTTATGTCAGCGTTAGAATTTGTCCTGTCAACGCTGAAATTACCCTTGTCAGCGTTGAACCTAGGGTTTGCTACAGAAACCCATTGCTTATTTGACCAGGAGTTTGTCTTTTGAAAGGGTCTTTGTCCATGAGTGTTAGACTTTCTAGAAAAGAATGGGGCATGTCTAATCACTTGTGGACTTTACTGCACACAAGGTTTGGGTCTGACAACGTTTGACTTCCTAACAACGTTGACTTTGTTCCTGTCAGCGCTGAAATTGTTCCTGTCTGCGTTGGCTTTGGGAGCGTTGACACACTTGTATGCCAAGTGTGAAAAGCTACCACAAGTGTAACAAGCTTTTCTAGACACACCTTAGGTCTAGAAGGAAAGAAGCCTGTTCCATGATTGCTAACTTGACTCTTGGGTGACCTAGTATTCCTATACATCTCTGCATATTTAATGCTAGGTCTTCTAACAGTGTTTGAGCCTAGGTCAACAACTTTACCATTGATTGGGTTAGTAACCTTAATGGGTGTAGACTCATTTGGACTTTCACATAGAAAACCACCCTTAACAAATAAAGTATGGTTAGCTTTCTTCCACTCATTTAGGTCAGTTAATTTTTGTTGATACTCTTCCACTGGAGTGACAACTCTTGGTGGAGGAATGAATTCCTCCTCTTGGAGCTCTGGCAAACCAGTCCAAGATAAGTCCCTTTGTTGGACACCATAGAAGTCACCAGCTGGTGGTGGAACCAAAGAGTAATCATTCATCCCAATCCCCGTCATGTCCTTAGGATCCCTTTGTTTAGCTACACAGTCTCCTAGGGTTTGGGTGGCTCTATCAAATCTTTGAATTTTGAGGCCAACATTATCTTTATTCTTAATGGTCTCATCTAACTTAGCCTGTAATTCACCATTAACCCTTTCCATGATGTTTCTAATATCCATACTACCCTCTAACTCATGTTTTAAGATATTGATCCTATCTTTTAAGTCAAATTCCATTTTCTTGTATTCAGAAACGGTTTTCTCAGTTTCAATAAGAGCTAGTTGGTAATTAGACAATTTACATCTTTCAGTACTCATATCATCTTTTAGTTTTAACGCCTCTTTGTTAAGTCTTTCAGTATTTAACCTACAACCTTTGCTACAAAAAGCATCATCATATACCTCATTATCAGATGAAGAGGAGGAGTGTGCCATGAGAGCATATTCAACATGCTCTTCTTATTCAATATCAGCAACCAAAGCTTTATCCTCTTTAGCATTCTTAGCCAGATAGCTCCAATCCCATCCTGTACCATCAATTCCTTGAACTGCAACCATAGCTTTGGAATCCTGAGCTTTAACAACCTGAATTGAGGGTTTACCAGCATCAGATCTTCTAGGAGATCTGCATTCCCTCATGAAGTGCCCCATACGATGACAGTTGTAGCATTCAACTTTGGATTTATCAAATCCAGCTGTGTCTTTAGCATTGAAGGTCATTTTCTTTTTAAACCTTCTGTTCCACCTATTTGCTCTTATACTAGCAAGAGCCATGTTCCACTTGATGTCCATCTCTTCCAAGTGCTCATCACTTATCTGCTCAAGGTCCTCATATGTAATCACTGAACCATTAGGCAAAGAAGCAATGTAAGCACAAACAGTATCCAAATCCAAACCAGCAGGTTTAACTCTTGGGGAGTCATTCTTGAATGTGTCAGCGTCTGAAAAGGAGACGTTGACAGGACTTGTTCCAGCGCTGACATATGATGATCCAGTAACTGGATGCATATAAGAGTCCTTCTGATTGAATTGACCTTCACTATGAGAGAAGAAGGTCATGTTGCTGGTGGTAGATTTGCTTCCATGCTCTAAAAGAATTTCATCTTCCAACAGTCTTAGTTTGTTGTAGATGTCATCAAACGAGGAGCTCTTGTAAGTATTGTTGGCAAGAATAGATCTTGCCTCAATCTTCCATGCCTCACCAAGACTTTTAAGAAAGGTAGCATTGATGTCAACATCACCAACTTGTGTCCCCATGAAGGACAACTTGCTTGTAATGTCAAGCAATCTGCTTCTCACACTACTCAGTTTCTCATTGGGTTGAGCTTTAAAGACAGCATAATCA
The DNA here is from genome assembly GCA_025667525.1 of Glebionis coronaria. NCBI lineage: Eukaryota > Viridiplantae > Streptophyta > Magnoliopsida > Asterales > Asteraceae > Glebionis > Glebionis coronaria. The sequence goes on from CM046879.1 coordinate 581,307,379, forward strand.
TGCAGAAGTTGCTTTTTCTTTTCCTCCTTAGTGTCTGCATTGCCACCATATGCAACTTCAAGAGCTTCCCAAAGCTCTTTAGCAGATTCATAGCCTCTATATTTATGCTGGTTTTCTTGTCCCAAAGAGACTTTTAGAATATTTAGGGCTTTCATGTCAACCCTTTTCTTTGCAATGTCATCAGCAGCCACAGCTCTACCATCTCTAGGTTTTTCTTTCTTATCAGCTTCAGAACATCCAGCAACAGCTGATCTTTGAGTAATGGCATCAAGAATCTTTTGATCCTTATTGAATGTGTTTCCATATTCAATAATCTCCCAGAGTGTGTAGTCATAGATCCCCAGATATTGTTCAAAGTTGAACTTCCATAAGTCAAAGTTGGTTGCATCAAGCATGGGAATCTTGATGTTTGGTAAGGCTGAGGAGGAGGAGTTATTGCTTCAGACATGATGTTGTTAGGGTTTCTGAGAAAATTAGGGTTTTGGTGATTTTAGGGTTCTGGTGTTCTTTAAGATCAAAAGTTCCTCAACAAGCTCTGATACCACTTGTTGATCCCAAACTTAGATCGATTTAGCTTTGTGTATACGAGATTAGATCAAGTTATACACGTAGAGAAACCTTTGTATACGATTATGAATCTAAGTGTTATGCGGAATTTAACACTTAAACAAGAACACACAAGATGTAAACAAACTTTCACTTTGATTATCGATATCAAACTTGCTTACAATGAAAGTAGTTTACGAATGAAAACTTATATGAAACTTATATCAAACATTAACCTAAAGGTCTTCTTTTATAGACATAAGAAGCCTTGTACAATAATCTACGTATCCGCTATTCTAGGTAAAGATAAATATTGAAAATACATTGTCGTTTCTATCCTTACTAGAAGTATTCTAGAATATAATAGACGTGTAGAATATATCTTCCATCAGTGCTTGTCTTCAGTGTGTCAACGCTTGACTTTAACTTGTCAACGCTTGAGCTGTCAGCGCTTGTTTTGTTCTTGTCAACGCTTGTTTTGTTCTTGTCAGCGCTCTAGTGATCTGGCCTTAATTTATTCCCAACATCTTCACATCCATCTGATGAATAATCAGATTGTGAATGCTTGCCAAGGCAATCAACATTCTTATGGTACTTATGCGTGCTACAGGAGCATAAGTATCAAAGTAATCTATTCCTAACTTTTGTCTAAAGCCTTGAATGACTAACCTTGCCTTGAACTTTTCAATAGTTCCATCTACCTTCATCTTTCTTTTAAAGATCCATTTGCATCCAAGTGGATTGCAACCTGGAGGTAGATCAACCAACACCCAAGTGTTGTTGCCCATGATGGAATCTATCTCATCATTGATTGCTTTTTTCCAGAAAGCAACATCCTGGGACTTCATTGCTTCATCAATGTTTTGGGATCATCCTCAACATTAAAGCAATAGTAGTACTGGTCAGAGACCTCATCCCTTGTTCCTTCAACTAGGCATAGTTGAAATTCAGGCCCAAAATTCTTTGGAGTCCTTTGCCTTGTGCTTCTTCTAAGCTCAGGCACAGGTTGCTGAACCACAATCTCATTAGTGACCCTTTCAGGTTCCACTGAAGCACCAATGTCCTCAGCTCCAGTAGGAGTCCTAAGGCTTAGCCTAGGGACTGATGAGAACCTAGTCTCGTCAAAGTTAGCATTCCTTGATTCAATGATTGAGTTTATTGAAACTGAATCATTAGGTTCAATAACATAGATCCTATAAGCCTTGGAATGCTCAGCATATCCAACAAAGATGCATTCAGTGCCTCTTTCACCCAAGGTTTTCACCTTTGGATCAGGGAGTCTTACAACAGCCCTACAACCCCAAACTTTGAGGTAGTTCAAGTTTGGTTTCCTTTTAGTCCAGAGTTCATAAGGGGTAATCCTGTTCCTTTTATTAGGAACCCTATTTAATAAATAGCAAGCTGTTAACATAGCTTCTCCCCAAAACCCTTGACTCAGTCCTGAGTAGGACAACATGGAGTTAACCATCTCTTTTAGTACTCTATTTTTCTTTTCAGATATATCATTTTGTTGTGGAGTATAGGGAGTAGTTGTCTCATAGATGATTCCAACAGACTCAAAGTACAAAGTATCCATGTACTCACCTCCCCTATCAGTCCTAAATGTTTTGATTCTGAATCCTTGTTGTAATTCAACTTCAGTTTTAAATACTGTAAATTTATCTAATGCTTCATCCTTAGTATGTAACAAATAAACATAGCAAAACCTAGAAGCATCATCAATAAATGTTACCAAGTATTTCTTATTCCCTAATGAGGGAGTAGCATGCAAATCACATAGGTCACTATGGATTAGCTCCAAAACTGTAGTTTCACGTTTTACATACTGAAATGGTTTCTTAGTAATTTTGTTCAGCATACAAGTCTGACACTTATCAGTGTCCATGTCAAAAGCTGGAATTAACCCATCCTTAGACATATCTTGCATCCTCTTATAGTGGACATGGCCTAGTCTAGCATGCCATAGTGATGAATCATTCAGTTTAGTGGTAGTCATAAGGACAGAATCAACAATTATACTAGAATCAATATTAAGCCTGAACATTTGATTACTCAAATAGCCAAAACCAATAAACACACCATGTTTAGATAAAACAAATTTATTAGATTCAATCACTTGTTTATAACCATAATTATTCAAAACACTACTAGAAACCAAGTTCTTCCTAATATTAGGAACATGCAAAACATTAAACAAAGAAACAATCTTTCCAGAACTAAACTTAAGATCTACACAACCACGTCCATACACTAGGGCTGTTGACCCATTTCCCATGTGAATAATAGATCCATCATTCATTGACTCATAAGTCTTGAACTAGTATCTATCTTTACACACATGTACTGTTGCTCCAGAGTCAACCCACCACACAACATCATCATCCTGCACAAAATAAGCTTCAGATATATATGTAACATAATAAATCTAGAGAGATTCATTAAACATATTCTGACCTTTTGTGCCTGATCCATTAGCTTGGTTGCCAATGCTAACACCTTTGCAATCCCTTTTGAAGTGTCCAGGTTTCCCACACTTCCAACAAGCCACTGATGACTTCTTGTTAGGATTAGCTTTGGTGTTATCCTGATGCTTACGTTTGCCCTTGTTGTCATTGTACCTGGTGGAGTTGTTATGCTCCACCATATTGACAACAGATGAACCAGCAAAGTTATTGCTCTTTGGCTTATCACTTTCATGCACCCTGAGGGATTCCTCAATGCGCAAATGACTGCCCAACTCAACAAGAGTTAACTCCTCCTTCTTATGTTTCAAGGTGTGCTTGAAATCTTTCCAAGAAGGAGGTAGTTTGTCAATGACACACGAGACCTGAATGGTCTCATCCATGTTCATTTTATGTTGTGTAAATCTGCCAAGTATTCCATGAAGTTCATTGTATTGTTCCATGACTGGTCTTGAATCAGTCATTTTGTAATTTGTGAAATCACTCACAAGGAACTTCTTACTTGATGCATCCTCAGCCATATATTTGGTTTCCAAGGAATCCCATAGTTCTTTAGCAGATTCAACATTTTGGTAAATATCAAATAAAGAATCAGACATACCATTGAGAATTATGCCGCGACACACATAATCATCATTATCCCATTTGCTCATTTTCCTCAGTTCCTCCAAAGTAGCATCATCACCACCATCAGGAATGAGAGTGGTCAGCACGTACACCACGTTCATGGTAGAAAGAAGAAAGTGCATCTTCTTCTGCCATCTCCTAAAATAAACCCCTTCAAACTTGTCCAGTTTGGAGAAGTTAGCCACCATATGCTTCATTGCCGCCGCCATTGATTATCACAAAATAATCTTCTTTGATTGTTGGGGTTTACTTCGTTCCAACAGGGTGAAGATAATCAATAGCCTAACTACGTACCAATGAATGGTTACCGGATATCTCTTGAAGTCGTGTAATCACTTTCCAAAGAAGATTATTCGACCCTATGCCTGGGTTAACACGAATACCTCCTTGGGATAAAACCAAGAGTTAGTTCTTGTTTTAGGCACAAATCAAGAACTCTGTGCGTGTAAGTGTTTCTTGTTTCTGTCTATTTCATCATGCAAATATGATCACTATTTATAGTGATCCTAGTCCTAGAAGGATGTAACTCATAGTCAATGGTATTTAAGAGCATTAATCGGCCAATTAAGCTCATAATTACCTACATGAAAGCATAGTGGTTACATGACCATAAATCTGGTCATCAAGTCAATATTCAACCCTCATTGGTTGGTCAAAGAGGTTACAAAGACTTTGTGCATCACCAGGAGCAACATCCTAACCAGGAGCAACTTCCTAACCAGGAGCAACTTCCTAACCAGGAGCAGCTTCCTCCTGATGAACTTTCAACCACTATATTGATTCCAGGGAGGTCAGGGACATAATGGGTGTACACTCCGTACCTCCAAACCCATTTATAAGTATGACTCGATCACACAATTGCAATAAATTTCCAACACGTTGCACAACGGCTCCATCCTTTTAAACTTTTTTTTACCCCTTTTTCTAATATAAATACATTAAATTAACCCACATTTTTACACACAAACTTCTCAAATAATCTCTTTACACTCTAAAAAAAGGTCTCAAAATCCAAATGAAGGGTATTATACCAATCTCCTTAACACCCAACCACCACAATGTTCGCCTTCTTCTAATCCATCTACTCCGTCGTCACAAAACTCCGTCGGATTCTCAGAACAATATTCGACTAACTTATCTCAAATTTCACCAGACCAAAATTACCAATTTAGCTATCAAAATTACCAACCACAACTCGGATTTCAAAATTTTCAAAATTCGAGAAACAATGCACCATAATTCTTTTGCATCACAACCGTCTCACGAAAACTACTTTACATCACAACCCTTTCCTCCGAAACAACAACCATTTGCTACATAATCACAAGGTCAATTCAAAGTACCAACATCTCGAGAAGAAATACGCAAAGGAAAACGTCCCTCGAAACAATCCAAATCAAAAAAGAAAGTCGCGATTGATTTGGATGACGATGACGATGAGGTCGAGGTCGAGGTTCCACGTAATATTACCCGTTGGTCAACTGCCGAAGAAACGTTACTAACAGAGACTTGGATCGAGGTGTCACAAAATGTTGACATCAGAAATGACCAATCCGAGGAAGAATTTTGGAACCAAATTATGGAAGAATTTAATTGTTTTACAATTGGGGATCATCGGGCGAAGAATATGGAAGATGGAGACGAATTAACGGCGATTGCCAAAATTCAATGGTGTCTACAAGCATTTGCAACGTAAGAGCGGTGAAAATGAGGGTGATCACATCGAGAATGCAAAGAAGACGTACGCTCAACATGGCGACGGGAAAAAGTTTAATTACGTCAATTGTTGGAACATTTTGAAATATTATCCAAAATGGGACGCGCCGAACAAATTGACTTAGAAACTATTGAAGAACTATTCGGCCCAGATCCACGACCTCGTACTGCCGGAAAGCCTCGTCCGCCAAAGAAAACAAAATTTGAAACTTCTGCGAGTACCTATGAAAGTAATGCAGGGTATGCGGCGTCAGACAACTTTCAAAAAGATTATCGCCGAAATTGTCTAGCTGCAGAATCTGCTTATTTGACGAAGAAAGACAGGGAAGTGACGATGAGGGAGTGTATAGAGCTGGAGTTTGATCCCGACAACGCACCGCCACACAAAGCCGCGTTCATCCGAAAGAAACAAGAAGACATAATGAAGCGATATCCAAATGCTTAGAAGGGGCAAAAAATAAATAAATGTTATTTCGTATTTTTTGTATTTTTTTGTAATTTTTTTTAGTTTATGTATTTTTTATATTGTATTGTAGCTTTAACTTTATAAATGAATTTTGTTTTTGTTAAAAATAATAGAAAAGAAAATAAAATGGGCAGCGGTGGGGCCCAAATAAAGAGGAGGGTTTTGTCGTGATAAGGGGAATTATTTGAAAGTGAGAGTGTGAAATAAAGTGACACTTGATATGACTCTTATGATGAAGGTTTTGTTCACCATAACACCTCTATTCGTTAAGAGTTTCTTCGATTAGCATCTTAATGGTTGTAAAGAAATTTCAAAAAGTTAATATCTTTATCTAAAACATAAAACCTATATACGTTAAACGTGAACGAGCTATAGCTGGCGAAAGAGACGGGTTTAGACAAGACGTGTTAGGGTCACAATTCAATTTAAAATTTTAAAGGTTGCCCAAATACACGCGCAAAAGCGTAGGTTAAAGTTGTATTTAATTTTCGAAGATTATGATTTAAAGTATGTTTAGAAAAAATATCTAGTATGTCATATTATGAAACTTTCAAACAAGTACAAAAGCTTCAAATTTACTTTTGGGTCAGGTTATAAAGACCCCCCAAAACTCCCATATATACCCATGATATTTTTTTTTTAATTTTTATAATTTTGGTTTTGTTATAAAACTGTGAATCGGAAAATACGGAATCAAAAAAATAAAATTTAACAGGTTAAAACTGTTAAACAATCAAAAATACGGAAAAAAACTGATAAAAAAACTGTCTAGAAAAAAACTGGGAGACAAAAGTACACAATAGAGGACTCGATACTCATACTTTTTCTCAGCTTCTAGCTGGATTAAGTCCGGCCACCTTGCTTGAATCACCAGCTCAAGTATAGTACTTGATAACTAGAACAACCTCATATATCATAGAATAAATGCTTTAACCTTAATTCTATGTGTTAAGTAGAAGATAGCTAGCTTAAGTTATGCACAGTGCTTATTTTAGTAGTAAGGAAACTTCTAAAATTGAGCTTAACTAACAAATGAATATTGATTTTTTAAATAGAAGATAGCTACCAGTAGTTTAAGTTACGCACTAGGGGTTTTGAGTGTTTTTGTTAGTATTAGTTCCTAAGTCTAGTTAAGATTAGTATAAGCCATGTTTCCTATGTAAGCTTTATTTAAGGTAGGTTGTATTTGAGCCGGGTGGATCTAAGCCCAATCCCTAGTCGGTGAAGACTAGGGAAAGGACCCCCTCACCCTATAAAAGGAGGTGGGGGGTGATGCTCAAATCACACCGTAGTCTTTTATTCTTTCCTGTAAACCAATCGTTAATCAATAAAATCATTTGGTTACCTTTTGTGTCGTTCTTCTGGGTTTCATTCGTTGCATCTCTGCGATCTTCTTTACAGCGATCTATGTTCCGCATATCGATCTTCGGGTTGTTGGTGGTGTCGATTCCAACAAGTGGTATCAGAGCTCAAGGTTCGTTGGGTTTCAAAGATCGGTGCTAGAATAAGAAGTTATCGTGGAAGAAAAAGGGTTCGAGGTTTCGATCGGATCGGTTTCTTCGAGTTGCAGGTATAAGACGGAGAAGAAGGACTATTCTTAACGTGATTGGTTGGTTTTTTTCCTTTTGATAAAAAAACAAAAAGTCACGTGGGGCATAGGTACTACAAGTTGTTTTTTTAGTTTTGTTTAAAACTAAAGTTATTTGTCGTGTTTGGAATTTAAGAAATTTTTTTTTCTTTTCTTTTCATTAAACAATTGGAACAAAGGTTTTTTGTTTGCTATTAATTGTTTAAGTAACGATAAGGAAGGTTCTTGTTGCGGGTTTCTTGTGGTTCAAGTTTGATCGTGGTTTTACGATCGGGTTGGCTTGTACGTGATCGAGGTTTAGGGTTACTCTAATTTAATCGATTTGCAAGAAGGGTATTTTACGCAACAAGGGAGAAAGAATATGTCGTCGATAGCGAAGTTTGACGTCGAAAAATTCGACGGGTCTAATGACCTCGGGTTGTGGCGTGTGAAGATGCGGTGTCTATTAATTCAACATGGTTGGGAGGCTGGGTTAGATCCATTCCTGAATACCATGACGGACGCTGATAAAACTGTGGCGTTGAAGACAGATGTCTATAAAAAAGCACACAGTGCCTTACTCTTATGCTTGGATAACAAGGTGTTGAGGGAAGTCAACAAAGAAAATTCTGCTGTGGGTGTTTGGTTAAAGTTAGAAACTTTGTATATGACAAAGTCTTTAGCCAATAAATTGTACTTGAAGAAGAAGCTGTTCACTTTCTACATGCATTCAGGTAAGAAATTATCTGAACATATAGATGAGTTTAATAAATTGATCGGTGACTTGGGGAACATAGACGTTGAAATTGATGACGAAGATCAGGCACTCATGTTACTTACATCATTACCGTCCTCGTATGATAACTTTGTGGAGACATTGCTTTATGGAAGGGAGTCGCTCTCTTTGGAAGATGTCTTGTCTACCCTCAGTTCACGGGAGTTGAAGAAGAGGACATATGCAAAGGATGATGGTGATGGGTTATTTGTAAGGGGAAGGCCGGAGCATCGGGGTAATCAAGGACGTGGTAGTTCGCGATCAAAGTCAAAAGGTAAAATTACTTATAAACATAAGTGTTACATATGCTATTCTGAGGATCACCTTAAGAAACACTGTCCAAAATGGAACAAGAAGAAATCAACTGGCTTTGTCAACAAGAATGCAAAACAGGACGCTGGTTCGTATTCTAAGGGTTATGACAATGGTGATTTATTGATGGCGGTGAGTGAGGAAAGCTTCTTAGAGTAGATCATGGACTTTGGTGGATCCTATCACATGACGCCTAGGAGGGACTTCTAGTTTGATTTTAAGGAGCTTGATGGAGGTATGGTTTTGCTCGGTGATAATAGGGCATGTGCCATCAAGGGGACAGGGAAGGTGAGAGTATAAATGAAAGATGGTTCAAGTTTTGTGCTTAAGAATGTGCGTTACATTCTCGAGTTGAAAAGAAATTTGTTATCTTTGGGCACTCTGGATCGAGAGGGCTATACCGTGAAGTTGCAGAATGGAAGAGTAAAGGTGATCAAGGGTTCTTTGATGGTTTTGTCGGGAACTTTGAAGGAAAATTGTGTGTACTCCTTGGATGGTTGGGCTGAATCAAGCGAAGCTAGTGTCGATATAGAAGAAAAGGAAAGTCTTGCGTAGGTGTGGCATAAACGCTTGGGTCACATTAGTGAAGCAGGCTTGAATGAACTCAAAAGAAGAGAGGTGCTAGGGAAGGAAGGTCTAGGTAAGCTCGAATTCTATGAAAATTGTGTTCTTGGAAAATCGACCAGGGTGAGTTTTGGTCGAGGTCAGCACACAACAGAGGGAGTTATAGACTATGTCCATGCGGATCTCTGGGGTCCTTCTCGGGTGGAATCGATGAGTGGTTGCCGGTACTTCTTATCGATTGTTGATGATTATTCGAGGAGGGTTTGGGTTTATTTTCTTAGACACAAGAGTGAGGCGTTCAGCAAGTTCAAGGAGTGGAAGCAGTTGGTAGAAAACCAAACAGGTAGAAAACTGAAGAAACTTCGAACGGATAATGGTTTAGAGTTTTGTAATCAGGAGTTTAATAACTTGTGCAAGGAGAGAGGGGTAGCAAGACATTTGACAGTTGCTGGAACTCTGCAACAGAATGGTCTAGCTGAACGAATGAACAGGACGCTCTTGGACAAGGTTAGGTGTTTACTGATTCAGTCTGGTTTGCCAAAATCATTCTAGGCTGAAGCAACAGTGACGGCAGCATATCTGATCAATAGGTCTCCATCTAAAGCATTGGAGAAGAAGACACCTATAGATTTATGGTCAGGACATCCGGCGAATTACGAGATGTTGAAGATATTTGGTTGCGTTGCTTATTCACACGTGAGTCAGGGGAACCTTAAGCCTAGAGCTATAAAATGCATATTCCTGGGGTATATAGAGGGTGTGAAGGGATACAGATTATGGAGGTCGGATGATGTTAAACTGAAGATAATCATAAGCAGGGATGTGGTCTTTAATGAGAGCCTTATGTATAAGGATACTCTCAAGGGTGCTGGTGCTGCAGATTCTGGGAAGGAAATTGAGTTTGAGGTGGAACTTCAAGGCAGTCGGGTCGAACCAACTGTGGATCCTCATACTAGGGTAAATCCAGGGAATGAATATCAGGATCAAGTTGAAGATGCAGTAGATGCAATGCCTCAACAATAGAATCTGGACAACTATGTTCTGGGGCGTGATAGAGCTAAGAGAACAACTACTAAACCTGCAAGGTATAGGAATGAAGGTAATGTATCATTGTCTAGATCATCAGGGTCTAGGGAAGAAGATAATATTACGGCTTATGCGTTTGCTATTGCTGAGGAAGAAGATACACATGAACCAATCACATTCCAGGAGGCGATTAATTCATCTGAAAGGGATGAGTGGGGGGTTCGTGCTATGGAGGAAGAGATGAGTTCTTTAAAGAAGAATCATACTTGGGAGCTGGTCGATCAACCACGTGGTCAGAAGCTGGTAAGCTGCAAGTGGTTGTATAAGATTAAAATAGGGATTGAAGGCGTTCAGAAACCAAAGTATAAAGCAAGGCTGGTAGCTCGGGGTTTCACACAACGAGCAGGGATTGACTATAATGAGGTATTCTCACCCGTGGTTCGACATACATCTATTAGGGTGATTCTCTCATTAACTGCTTGTGAAGATTACGAGTTGGAACAACTTGATGTGAAGACGGCATTTTTGCATGGTAATCTTGAAGAAACCATTTATATGAGGGGCAGTCGCTTGGTTTTGAAGAAGGAACGGGCAACAAGGTATGTTTGTTGAAGAAATCCCTTTATGGTCTTAAGCAGTCTTGAAACTAGGATTTTGTATGTTTTGCAATTAATGTTCGTTTTTCCTCGATTCGACTCGAATTTGATTTCCGGTTTAACGTATCGACTTAACTTTGTTTTTGGTAAAGATAACTTTGGAATATGAACTAAATCTATTTAAAATTTTAAAAATTAATTTAATTAAAACTATTTTAAATGAAATCTATTTTAAACTTTAAACAAAACTAAAATAAAAGCTAGATTGAAAACTTAATTAATTTTGAACTAAATTAAAAATCTATTAAAATCTATTTTTAAACAAACTATATTAAATGAAAACTAATTTTATACTATTTTAAAGAAAATATTTAAAAGACTTCTACGAAAACTAATTTAAACTATTCTTAAAACGAAACAAAACTATTTCTATATTAACCAAAATTAAAATTTTCAAAAAAGTAAATAAAATATTTTTTCTTTATATATATATATATATATATATATATATATATATATATATATATATATATATATATATATATATATATTATAAAAACTAAATAAAAACTAAATTTAAATAAATTGATTAATTAAGGTTTGATTTAAACTAATTTCTATTAACTGAACTATTTAATAAAAGCTGCAAGTACAAGTAGAAAGACTATATTAACTAAAAGGTTGAATAAGAAACTAAAAAGATGGTCCAGCAGAGATGGTTGGGGCGTTTGGTAGTTGAACGAGGGGTCTGGGGTTCGAATCTCACCCCAGACAGAATTTATTAATATTTTTTATACTATTCTGGAACTTTTTCTTTTGGACAAATAACTCTCAAGCCAAATGAGCCTGAGAGTATAAGCAGTTCAACAATTAGAAAAGCACAGGTAGCAAAAAACAGATATCAATCAAATTCAAAGCATACTGAATAAAAAAAATGATAACAAATAAGCCAATACAAAATCCAACCAAAATCAGTAAAAACCAAATAGGCTAATAAATCATCACAGAAAATAAGCTGACAAGTAAGCTAATATGAAATCTAATAAGCAGTTTAAACGATAAGCTAAAATAAAATAAACTAAATAAGCTGATTTGAACTTAAACAAAAAAAAACTGAAAAGTCTAGAAAGCAAGTACTCCTAAAATGATCTCAATACTAATAAGCAGATCCTAACAGCAATGATACAAGCAGTTATATCAAACTCAATAGCCGAATCAAAAGCTGATCGAAATAAGCTTAAACCAAAACTAAAATATAAGCAGTAAACAACTAAGCTAATATGCATAAACTACACAATTCAAACAAATTGAAAAAAATGTAAATCAAATAAACCACAACCCAAATAAGCTGACGCAGCAAACAAATAAACAGATTCACACAAGCAGATTCAAACTTCAAATTAATAACTAAAATTAATCTAAAACATAACAAAATTAAAAGATATAAGTACCTTGTGACGAATCCTTTGAGAAGAAGACAAGGCGCTGAGCCGTCTTATTAACCGAAAACAAACACCATCTTCATCATAATCATCATCTCGGATCCCACTCGGATGAACAGTAAAGAACAGTAACTTTAATATTTCTCAGTAGGGGAAATATTTGAATCACTTTCCTTATATATATATATATATATTTTTTTATTTTTTTTCTTTTAATCGAATGATAAACCAACAGTAATATAAAGAACAGTAGATGAAATGAAATTTAATAGATCAAAATTAAATAGAGACGAGAATAGTTAAAATAATACTTTTCATTAATTTAAAAGAGAGATTACATTAATCTGAAATTGAAAGAAATTACAAGATTTAAACCCTAAAACCTAATTTACTAAAAAATAAAAATATAAGAAAAAGCACCCCCCAAATTACATGATGAGAGGGGTTTTTATAGGGGAACCCCAACAAACCTTCTTGATAGCTTCTCTTGTAAGCATCCAATCTGAATCGTTGATTTAATCATTCTTCTTCTCTCTCTTTAATTAGTTGATCATGCGGCTGAAAATCGCCCTTGTAGCCACGGATCGCCAGCATGGCACGATGTTGTGCTTCTTGTGTTTGTTGATTGGTGATGTGGCAAAGATTTATTGGTGAATAGGGTTTTGGTGAGGTGTCTTGGCCACTCAAATGGTGCCACGTTGGTGAGAGGAGAGGACCATAGTGAATGGATGCTGCGAAAAAATGGGGGATTTTATTCCTTATAGGTTGAATTAACCCATAAAGGTAAAAGCCCCAAATTTGGGTGAGTTACTTTTCCACAGTAAAAATTAGGGTTTTTGGGAGATGGTTGCGTTTTTTTGGAGAAGAAAGGGTGGGTGAGAGTACCTCGTTTGTATCGAGTGAAATGAGGGGTGAGGGTAAATATTTGGTTTATTTATTTATTTAGGGAATGGGTAAAGAGTGTATACGTGGGAAGGAGTGAATTTAGGGTTGACTGGGGTGATTTGTTGACCGAATTTTTACCCAACAAAAGTTTATAAACTTTTCACTTGATCCTGTCCTAAAAATTGTAATGGGCTTTAGCCCATTTAGCCTTCATCCGTCCCAATAATAATCAACTCAAATGGGCTTGTGTAACCTTTAGATAAGTATAATACAACTTCAAATGGGCATTTGAGCCCATTTATCTGATGTAGGACCCACTTGGCTCGAATATCTTCCAAAATGATAAATTCCATTAAAACGAGTTTGATTCCGACTTTCTTGATCATTTCTTCAAATTTAAGTGGACTTAGCCAGTTTTCGTGATCTTGGCACACTTTTGATCTTTTGATCTTGTCTTCGTTTCTTTTTGGACTTTCCTTCAATATCTGACCGTGAAATCCCGTGTTTTCTCTTCTTTTGATCATTTGTACCTATTTTAACACAAAAACACAAAACCACGCGTAATTCCGATTTTACGATATAAAACACATGATTAGGTCTTGTTTTTCCTTGATTTTAGTGGCAAAAGGATAAGTGTTTACACACTTATTAAATCCCCTACACTTGACCATTGCAATGACCCCATGCAATGCATAATTGTAAAGCATAAAGTTACATTTTTCTCATAATCAATCCATATCGGCCTTTATTATTATTATTACTACAGCTACTACGACGAAAAGATAAAACTTTAAATGATTTATTACTAGGAAATTATTTGATGGAAGAAACTCGTAAAGAAATCTAAGACTTAGATTAGGGCTTTGGTGTCATGAATATTAATCACCCTCAAGTTTCACGTTCCCCATACCAAGCTTAAAAACGAGATCATTGTTTACCATAAGTTAGCACAACTAACACTTACTCATGTGGTTTACTTAATCACTTAGACCCCCTTATTCCTACGGTGTATCTCTTGTATTTTATTTTTGTCTTGAATGATCACGAGGATGCATTTTTGACTTATTTCGATAATTTATTAAGACCGAAAATAAAGTGGGACGATTTAATCAATAGTTAGCTAAAGGACAAAATCTTTTAAAACTGCTTCTCGAAACCTCAAAAAGTTCATATCTTGGCATAACTTGTTTCACGATTTGAGACCTTTCTCGGACCGATATTTGGCTTGTACTTCAAACTTCAAATCTTGAGAGACGATCTTGAAATTATGGTCTTCTCTTCATTTTGGTATACATCTTCGTTAGGAGTGAAAGATGCTTCAAACGTTGACCACGACTTCTTCATTTATCCTCTTCTTTATTTAGGATTTTGATATACAACGATCCGCCTCCTTTTCGGACTTGGATCTATTTATCCTCATACCTTGTTAGGGTCTTTTTGGATAGACTTCTCCATGATCTTTAGGGGAGTAATTGCTTCTCGTCGTGTGTCTTGATCCATCATATTGATTTGGATTAATGATCTTCACATCATCTTAGGATCTTTAGCAAAAAGTGAATCCTCATGCCTTGTGAGGGCCTTTTTGGACTCGGGTATCCTCATGCCTTGTGAGGGCCTTTTTGGATAAGCCAAACTTCGCGTCCCGCTTCAATAAGTTATGCCTTGGCTATGAACTCTAATTAATATCGAGCAACTTTTAAACGATCTTGTGCTAGAAGCTAAGTAACCTTTCAAATCGTACAACCTTATTTATTGCAAATATATTTATTAACAAGCGATGGGAGAAAAAGCTCATAACTAACTCACATAAGTTAATGAAAGAATACCAAACTTATAATTAACTCTATCATCTCTCGTTCTCCACAATTTAAAATCTTAAGGAATGAGACTCGTGGATGCTTAGCCTAATAAACTAATTAAGGTCCATATGGTTAAGGATACTAGCTAGAGTAAACTTGGATAAGTAAACTCGGGTTGAGTCAAAATATTCACGACGATCCTAATATATCAAAGATATCTAAACTTGTTAAAACCATTTTATTTATTTATTCATTTTTGACTTTATTCTTGAAATGGAAATTATTACGATGCGATAATAAAAGGAAAGAAAATAAATAAAAATACTACTAGGCCAAAATAGATCAAAAATTTGAAAAACGTTGAAATTTTTTTAAAATTTTCCGGTTAAAATAGGGTCAAATTCATGGAAAAGCCCACTAAAATTCGATAGAAGTCCCCCTACACTTAATATAAACATTGTCCTCAGGGTTTAGGTATGTGGGAGAATAAACTCCCCTACACTTAGGACATTGAGTACGTTGTTTAAAATCGAGCTAAGGAAGGGACAACTAAAGTGATTACATTTATTCATTTTATTTATATACAAGTATGAATCACAATAGTTTTGATAGAACCGGGTACACGGGAACACGGGATCACGGGTCTTGTCAAAAGTATCAAAAGTGGATCATCAAAGCACATGTCCCTGCACACAATCATCACAACACACAAACAACCTACTTGGCTCCCCCTACACTTATTGGTGGAAATGGATGAAGGTGAAAAAGGGTGGAAAGGATGGTAAAGGTAAAAATCTAACCTAGTTATACGATGCTTGATTTATTTATCACGAGTCTCTAGCTCGACTCGTTTTCCCGAATTAATTCAAGGGAAATGTGGAGAGGGATGGAATCATCTCTTGAGAGATGTCCTCTCCATAGTACAACTTAACCCGTTGGCCATTCACCTTAAAATTGGGCCCATTTGGTTGGGATAACTCAATGGTGCCATAAGGGAAGACTTGGGCCACGGTGAATGGACCGGACCAACGGCTCTTAAGTTTACCCGAAAAGATTTTCAACCGAGAGTTAAATAGTAAAACTTGATCACCAACATGGAACTCTCGGTTTTTAATCTTGGAATCATGAATGAGCTTAGTCTTCTCTTTGTAGATTAATGAATTTTCATAAGCCTCGTTCCTAAGTTCATTAAGTTCATTGAGTTGGATTTTCCTATGATCACCGGCTTTGTTTATATCAAAATTAGCCCATTTCAAGGCCCAATAAGCCTTATGCTCCAACTCAATGGGGAGGTGGCATGCCTTTCCGTACACAAGGCGATAAGGGGTACAACCTATAGGTGTCTTATAAGCGGTACGGAAAGCCCACAAAGCATCATCTAATTTATCGGCCCATGAGGCACGATGCTCTCCCACGGTTCGCTCTAAGATTCTCTTAAGACCACGGTTAGAAACCTCGGCTTGTCCATTAGTTTGAGGATGATACGCGGTGCAAAGTCGGTGATTGACACCATACTTAGCCATGACTCGTGCAAATTGATCATTACAAAAATGAGTCCTGCGATCACTAATAATAGCACGAGGCACACCGAATCGAGCAAACAATTGTTTCAAGAAGTTAACAACCACCCTCGCATCGTTAGTAGGTAAAGCCTTTGCTTCAACCCATTTTGATACGTAGTCAACGGCTACGAGGATGTACTTGTTTCCTTTCGATGATGGAAACGACCCCATAAAGTCGATGCCCCATACGTCAAAGATTTCACATTCTTGGATGAAATTTTGAGGCATCTCATCTATATGTGTGATCTTGCCTTGTCTTTGGCAAGCATCACAATGCTTAACCATTTCATGTGCATCATGATAAATGGAGGGCCAATAGAATCCGGAGTCGAAAACTTTTTTAGCGGTGTAATTAGGACCAAAGTGACCATCGGTAGGTCCTTTATGGCAAGCTTCAAGGATTTGTAAAGTCGTCGGCCCATCAACACATCGACGGATGATTAAATCCGCACATTGCTTGAGAAGATAAGGGTCGTCCCAATAGTATGCTTTAACGTCCTTGAAGATTTTTTTCTTTTGTTGGGACGATAACCCTTCGATAAGAACACCACCCGCCAAATAGTTTGCAATGTCCGCAAACCATGGGGTATCATCAAGATTGGAATTAATAGACATTAAGGTCTCAATGGGAAAGGATTCATTTATCTCTTGATTTGGAGATTCCCCTTGGCAAGGATCCTCAAGTCTACTAAGGTGATCCGCGGCTAGGTTTTCTGCTCCTTTTTTTATCACGAATTTCGATTTTAAATTCTTGTAGGAGCAAAACCCAACGAAGGAGTCTCGGTTTAGCATCTTGCTTGGTCAACAAGTATTTCAAGGCGGAATGGTCGGTGTAAATGATGGTGGTGGAAAGCACAAGATAGGGGCGGAATTTCTCAAAAGCATACACTACAGCTAAAAGCTCTTTTTCGGTAGTGGTATAATGCAATTGAGCCCCCGTCATTGTCTTACTAGCATAATGAATGGGTTGGAAATGTTTGGTAACTCGTTGACCTAAAACCGCTCCTACCGCGAAATCACTAGCATCGCACATGAGCTCGAAAGGTAACTCCCAATTTGGAGAGACTAAGACCGGTGCCTTAGTTAATTTACCTTTAAGAAGTTCGAAAGAGTCGAGACATTCTTGAGAGAAGATGAAAGGAGCATCCTTTTCTAAGAGATGAGTCATTGGACGAGCTATTTTCGAGAAATCTTGGATGAAACGTCGATAAAATCCCGCATGGCCTAAAAAACTTCTAACTCCTTTGACGGTGGTAGGTGGAGGTAACTTAGCAATGACGTCAACTTTAGCACGGTCGACTTCGATACCGACTTTGGAAATTTTATGACCGAGGACGATGCCTACTTTTACCATGAAATGGCATTTTTCCCAATTAAGAACGAGACGAGTTTCTTCACACCGTTGGAGCATACGTTCTAAATTAGCAAGGCAAGAAGAGAAATAATCACCATAGACCGAGAAATCGTCCATAAAGACTTCCATAGTTTCTTCAACCATGTCATGAAATATCGTCATCATACACCTTTGGAAAGTCCCGGGAGCATTGCATAAGCCGAAAGGCATTCTTTTGTAAGCAAATGTTCCATAGGGACAAGTGAATGTGGTTTTCTCTTGGTCTTTTGGATTGATAGGGATTTGAAAGTATCCGGAAAAACCATCTAAGAAACAATAGAAATCATTACCCGTTAACGCTCGAGCATTTGATCCATGAAAGGAAGAGGGAAATGATCCTTACGAGTGGCATCATTGAGCTTACGATAATCGATGCAAACTCGCCAACCCGTTACGAGTCGAGTAGGAATCAACTCGTTGTTTTCGTTGGGAACAACGGTGATTCCGCCTTTCTTAGGCACACAATGGACGGGACTAACCCATGGCGAATCCGAGATAGGGTAAATCATTCCGGCATCGAGAAGTTTGATAACTTCTTTCTTAATGACTTCATGAATTTTTGGATTAACCCTTCTTTGATTTTGGATTGCGGGTTTAAAGTCATCTTCCATGAGAATTTTATGAGTACAAAAATTAGGATCAATTCCGCGAATGTCGGAGATTTTCCAAGCAATTGCTTTCTTATGATTCTTAAGCACATCGATAAGTCGGGATTTTTCATCTTCTTTTAAGTCCTTAGCAATAATGACGGGCAACTTATTATCCTCCTCTAAGAAAACGTACTCTAAATGAGACGGTAAATCCTTAAGCTCTAAATCCGGCGGATTGTCAATGGAAGGCTTAGTCAAAGTAGGATCATCGTTTGTAACTTCCTTAGGAGTAGGTGGAGAAATATTGTCCTCATTGAGAAGTCTCTCAATGGTACGAATGTCTTCATCCCAATTGGTAGGAGAATTATCATACTTAATATCGAGAGGACCCAAGCTAGCTTCAAAATCATCTAAGTCACTGTCTCCAAATGGAGTCAATGAAGGAGCAATAGAAGCTACGGTCTCAACATGAGGTAAAGGAGAAATCCCGCTCTTACAAGCCTCGTGAAAATGTTCTTCGCATGCTTCGTCGAGCACATCGATGTAATTCCAATGTCATACGAGTGGGGACTAGCTCGGGTAAAGATAATTGTTTCCACACGGACAATGGCATAAGATTAATACTCGCTCCGAGATCCGCCAAGGCCATACAATTTTCAACACCCGGAAAATTACAAGGAATAAGGAATCGACCGAGATCTCCTAACTTAACCGGTAATTTTCTCAAAAGAACCGCGGAACAATTCTCATTCAATTGGGTATTGGCAATATCAAGCAACTTTTCCTTATCACTTAAAAGGTCCTTAAACATCTTAGCGTACTTAGGCATGTGAGCGAGCGCCTCGGCAAAGGTGATATTAAAATTCAATTGTTTGAACATTTTTAGGAAGTTCGAACTTGAATATCATCCTTATTCTTCAATTTCTCTTTCCACAACCTTGAGGGATAAGGTATATTGGGTTGAGATGAAGGTTTTGGAGTGGATTGCTCACTCACATCCTTTGGTGGAGGAGGAGGAATAGAAATAGAAGGTGAAGGAACCGGTTTTGGAACCGAAGGTGTGGTAGAAAATTTGGGTATCGGTGGAACATAAGGTGTAGACGAATGCATAACGGGAGGTATGTCACAAGTGGAAGAAGAAGGAGGTTGTGTCGAAGAAGAAGGTATCTCGGGTCCTTGGTTAGGTGGGGAAGGTTCTACGGTGGTCTTACCGCTCCTAGTAGTGATAGCATTAACATTAGCCCTAGGATTGGTCACGGTGTTCGAAGGAAGGGCACCTTAGGGACGAAAGGTTTGAATCATAGTCAAAAATTTCTTGTCGGTCGATTCTTGCATCTCTCTCATCATTCGTTCATGGTCGGATAATTTTTGTAAAACCAAGTCCATTTGAGGATTATGCATGTTCATTTGATTATAACCTTGATTAGGAAAACCTTGGTTTTGATATTGATTAGAACCTTGATTAAATCCTTGATTTTGAAAACTTTGGTTATTAAATCCTTGATTATTTAACCCTTGGTTTTGCCCTTGAAAATTCCCTTGATTTTGATTAAAACCCCGTTGATTAGTATTTCCTTGAAAATTACCCCGTTGAGGACCTTGGTTCCTATTTTGGGCGGGTGGGGGTGGTCTTTGTGGTGCTACAAAACCTGGGGGAGCCAAATAGTTATTAGACTTGTAAGACAAATGGTTAACATCAACATTTGGTTTGAAATGAATCAGATCATTTTCATTGTTGTTATAAGCATAAACTTCTTGTTGATTATTGTAAACCTTGTCACAATTATAGTACGAATGTGGTCCACCACAAGTCTCACACGTTTCACTTTTTTCTTTCACGGCATGCACATGTGTAGTGAGGGCGTCGGTTTTTAGAGCGAGTGTTTCAACAAGCGAAGTAAGTTTATTAATTTGATCATTCACCTCATTATTACTAGTACTAGCACTTGCCATATTAGCCCTAACACTCTTGGTTTGCACTTTCGCCTTGTTCTCAATAATGGCCCAAGCCTCGTTCATTGTTTTCACAAGAATATTGCCCCCCGTGGCACTATTAAGTGAGTCTTGGTCGTTTAGAGTTAAACCATTATAAAACGTGTTGATTTGATGAACTTTAGTAAAACCATGTTGTGGACATTTTCTCAAAAGATCTTTTAAACGATCCCAAGACTCACTAAACGTTTCCCCATATTGTTGTTCAAAGGTGATGATCTCATTTCTTAAAGAAGTGGTCCGTGATGGTGGGAAAAAGTAGTTAATGAACTTGGTCTCTAAGTCGATCCATGTGGTAATACTTTGGGGTGGTTCCTTATCAAGCCAAATCCGGGCTTGTCCCTCGAGGGAAAAAGGAAAAAGTTGGAGGCGAACGGCCTCTTGTGGCACCCCATTGTATTTGACAGTATTAGCTAATTGGATGAAACGTTTGATATGAGCGTGTGGGTCATCATTAGTACGGCCTAAAAATGGTGTAGCGGAAACCATTTGAATAAAACCCGATTTAAGTTCGAAATGATTAGCTCCAATATTTGGCACCACAATCGCGTCATCGTTTCCTTCAACGTGAGATTGAAGAATCTCAATCATTGGTCGATTATCCGTTGCCATCGTATTGTCGAAAGCTCGATTCTCGGGATCGGCTTTAATGACGGTCTTTTTGTTTTTCTTCTTCTTCTTTTTAGAAGAATTAGAAGTATTTGGTACACCAATCGGTATGTATGTATGCGCGCGAGTGCGCATACAATTAAAACTTTTGGAATGAGGTAGGTGACCTCAGTCGACTTTGAGAGGAAAAGGATTTTCCCTCTCGAGGAGCAATATGAAAAAGCAACAAAAATATATACGTAAATACTACTTGAGTTGGCAAACCAATAATCGGTCGTCCCTCTCAATATACGCACAAGCAAGCGGGGAAACGAGGTGGCACAAAGCACTTAAAAACCTTTTTCCTTAGACGGCCTTTTAAAGCGCGTCGCCTTATACCCACCTTATTATGTCGAGTTCAAACGTCTTACTAGTGTTTATCTATTTTGCCCTTTTTTCGTTATGGATGCGACTACAATAGTTAGGTGATGAAATCCCAACTAAGGCTTATTTGAAAAGTAGGTAATTTATTGTGCTACGTAATATAATATAATAAAATGAAAAATCTTTTTGTATTTTTTAGAAAAATATATATTCACAAGGAAAATCGAAAGAAACCGAACTAAAAATTAACACTAATACGTAATATTTTTGGTGTAATACTTTTAGGAAAAAGTATTACTTTTGAATTTTTTTTTAATTTTTTTGGTGCAATTCTTAGGAAAGAAATTGCTTTTGTCATTTTTTAATTTTTTTGTATTTTTAAGTTTTTGATTTTTTTTTTGTATTTTTGATTTTGTTGCAAGAAACGTAACGTTCAAAAAGAACGGATCCCAAAATCCAAACGTCTTCACGAAAAATCGTCAATCGTACGAGCGAAGCGGCAGCGGCGTCAATTTGAAACTAGGATTTTGTATGTTTTGCAATTAATGTTCGTTTTTCCTCGATTCGACTCGAATTTGATTTCCGGTTTAATGTATCGACTTAACTTTATTTTTTGTAAAGATAACTTTGGAATATGAACTAAATCTATTTAAAATTTTAAAAACTAATTTAATTAAAACTATTTTAAATGAAATCTATTTTAAACTTTAAACAAAACTAAAATAAAAGCTAGATTGAAAACTTAATTAATTTTGAACTAAATTAAAAATCTATTAAAATCTATTTTTAAACAAACTATATTAATTGAAAACTAATTTTATACTATTTTAAAGAAACTATTTAAAAGGCTTTTACGAAAACTAATTTAAACGATTCTTAAAACGAAAATAAACTATTTCTGTATTAACCAAAATTAAAATTTTCAAAAAAGTAAATAAAATATTTTTTTCTTTTTATATATATTTTTTTTATAAAAACTGAATAAAAACTAAATAATAAATTGATTAATTAAGATTTGATTTAAACTAATTTCTATTAATTGAACTATTTAATAAAAGTTGCCAGTACAAGTAGAAAGACTATATTAACTAAAAGGTTGAATAAGAAACTAAAAAGATGGTCCAGTAGAGATGGTTGGGGCGTTTGGTAGTTGAACGAGGGGGTCTGGGGTTCGAATCTCACCCCAGACAGAATTTGTTAATATTTTTATACTATTTTGGAACTTTTTCTTTTGGACAAATAACTCTCAAGCCAAATGAGCCTGAGAGTATAAGCAGTTCAGCAATTAGAAAAGCACAGGTAGCAAAAAACAGATATCAATCAAATTCAAAGCATACTGAATAAAAAAAATGATAAGAAATAAGCCAATACAAAATCCAACCAAAATCAGTAAAAACCAAATAGGCTAATAAATCATCACATAAAATAAGCTGACAAGTAAGCTAATATGAAATCTAATAAGTAGTTTAAACGATAAGCTAAAATAAAATAAACTAAATAAGCTGATTTGAACTTAAACCAAAAAAACTGAAAAGTCTAGAAAGCAAGTACTCCTAAAACGATCTCAATGCTAATAAGCAGATCCTAACAGCAATGATACAAGCAGTTATATCAAACTCAATAGCCGAATCAAAAGCTGATCAAAATAAGCTTAAACCAAAACTAAAATATAAGCAGTAAACAACTAAGCTAATATGCATAAACTACACAATTCAAACAAATTGAACAAAATGTAAATCAAATAAACCACAACCCAAATAAGCTGACGCAGCAAACAAATAAACAGATTCACACAAGCAGATTCAAACTTCAAATTAATAACTAAAATTAATCTAAACTTAACAAAATTAAAAGATATAAGTACCTTGTAACGAATCCTTTGAGAAGAAGACAAGGCGCTGAGCCGTCTTATTAACCGAAAACAAACACCATCTTCATCATAATCATCATCTCGGATCCCACTCGGATGAACAGTAAAGAACAGTAACTTTAATATTTCCCAGTAGGGGAAATATTTGTATCACTTTCCTTATATATATATATATATATATATATATATATATATATATATATATATATATATATATATATATATATATATATATATATATATATATATATATATATATTTATATTTTTTTTCTTTTAATCGAATGATAAACCAACAGTAATATAAAGAACAGTAGATGAAATGAAATTTAATAGATCAAATTAAATAGAGACGAGAATAATTAAAATAATACTTTTCATTAATTTAAAAAAGAGATTACATTAATCTGAAATTGAAAGAAATTACAAGATTTAAACCCTAAAACCTAATTTACTAAAAAATAAAAATATAAGAAAAAGCACCCCCCAAATTACATGATGAGAGGGGTTTTTATAGGGGAACCCCAACAAACCTTTTTGATAGCTTCTCTTGTAAGCATCCAATCTGAATCGTTGATTTAATCATTCTTCTTCTCTCTCTTTAATTAGTTGATCATGTGGCTGAAAATCGCCCTTGTAGCCACGGATCGCCAGCATGGCACGATGTTGTGCTTCTTGTGTTTGTTGATTGGTGATGTGGCAAAGATTTATTGGTGAAGAGGGTTTTGGTGAGGTGTCTTGGCCACTCAAATGGTGCCACGTTGGTGAGAGGAGAGGACCATAGTGAGTGGATGCTACGAAAAAATGAGGGATTTTATTCCTTATAGGTTGAATTAACCCATAAAGGTAAAAGCCCCATATTTGGGTGAGTTATTTTTCTACAGTAAATATTAGGGTTTTTGGGAGATTGTTGCGTTTTTTTTGGAGAAGAAAGGGTGGGTGAGAGTACCTCGTTTGTATCGAGTGAAATGAGGGGTGAGGGTAAATATTTGGTTTATTTATTTATTTAGGGAATGGGTAAAGAGTGTATACGTGGGAAGGAGTGAATTTAGGGTTGACTGGGGTGATTTGTTGACCGAATTTTTACCCAGCAAAAGTTTATAAACTTTTCACTTGATCCTGTCCCAAAAATTGTAATGGGCTTTATCCCATTTAGCCTTCATCCGTCCCAATAATAATCAACTCAAATGGGCTTGTGTAACCTTTAGATAAGTATAATACAACTTCAAATGGGCCTTTGAGCCCATTTATCCGATGTGGGACCCACTTGGCTCGAATATCTTCCAAAATGATAAATTCCATTAAAACGAGCTTGATTCCGACTTTCTTGATCATTTCTTCAAATTTAAGTGGACTTAGCCGGTTTTCGTGATCTTTGCACACTTTTGGTCTTTTGATCTTGTCTTCGTTTCTTTTTGGACTTTCCGTCAATATTTGACCGTGAAATCCCGTGTTTTCTCTTCTTTTGATCATTTGTACCTATTTTAACTCAAAAACATAAAACCACGCGTAATTCCGATTTTTACGATATAAAACACATGATTAGGTCTTGTTTTTCCTTGATTTTAGTGGCAAAAGGATAAGTGTTTACACACTTATTAAGTCTCTAAGGCAGTGGTACAAACGGTTTGATGTGTATATGGTCAGCAATGGGTTTAGCCGTAGCAACTATGATAGTTGTGTTTACTTCAAGGAGTTTGCACCAGGTATGTACATATATCTACTGCTGTATGTAGATGATATGTTGATTGCTTGTAAAAGCAAGTCTGAGATCGAATATACCAAGGGACTGCCGCGGAAAGAGTTTGATATGAAGGAACTTGGTCCAGCTAGGAAGATACTTGGTATGGAGATTTTCAGGGATAGGGGTAACCGAACCCTGAAGGTGTCTCAGTCGGGATATGTGCGGAAAATTCTGAATAACTACAGAGTGGATAATGGCAAGTCGGTCGCTGTGCCATTGGGAGCACACTTCAAGGTATCTTTGAAGGATTGTCTGTCGAGTGACTGGGATGTGGAAAGAATGAGTAAGGTCCCATATGCGAATGATGTAGGTAGTTTAATATACTTGATGGTTTGCACTAGACCAGATATTGCGTATGCTGTTAGCATTGTGAGCAGGTATTTGGCGAATCCATGTAAAAATCATTGGGAAGCGGTGGAGTGGATTTTGAAGTACTTGAAGGGCACTGCTGATGTAGGTCTAGTGTATGGTAGAGATCAAGGGAAGCACGTAGATGTTGACGGTTTCGTGGATAGCGATTATGCTAAAGAACCTGACAAGGGTAGGTCAATAACCGGGTACGTGTTTATGGTACATGGCTGTGTTGTGAGTTGGAAAGCAACTCTGCAGCATGTTGTTGCATTGTCTACTACAGAGGCGGAGTATATGGCGCTTACGGAAGCTGTTAAGGAAAGCATTTGGCTTAAAGGTCTACTAATCGAGCTGGGAATAAACCTAAGGTCAGTGGTTGTGAATTGAGATAATCAAGGGGCAATTCATCTCTCAAGAAATGCAATGTTTCATGAGAGGACGAAGCATATCAACGTGAGGTATCACTTCATCAGGGAGATCGTGGAATCTAAATAGATTGAAGTGGCAAAGATAGGCACGGAGGATAATGCAGCTGACGCGTTTACAAAGGTGGTTCCAGGTCCGAAGTTCAAGCATTGCATGAAGATACTTGGTGTCGGGGCTAACTAGTCTTGTCACTAAGGTGGAAATTGTTAGTATTAGTTCCTAAGTCTAGTTAAGATTAGTATAAGCCATGTTTCCTATGTAAGCTTTATTTAAGGTAGGCTGTATTTGAGCCGGGTGGATCCAAGCCCAATCCCTAGTCGGTGAAGACTAGGGAACTGACCCCCTCACCCTATAAAAGGAGGTGAGGGGGTGATGCTCAAATCACACCGTAGTCTTTTGTTCTTTCCTGTAAACCAATCGTTAATCAATAAAATCGTTTGGTTACCTTTTGTGTCGTTCTTCTGGGTTTCATTCGTTGCATCTCTGCGATCTTCTTTACAGCGATCTAGGTTCCGTATATCGATCTTCTGGTTGTTGGTGGTGTCGATTCCAACAGTTTTGTATAAAATGTGTAAGTGCTTATTTTGGAGTAAGGTAACTTCTTAAATTAAGCTTATCTGTTCCATGCTTATACTTTAAGGAAGATTAGATTTAAATAGGCAATGTTCATACCCAATAAACAGAAAATCACATTCAAAACGCAGTCCAAAACTCCTCCTTAAACGATCATATTATAGGTTCGCTAGAGGGGACTCACTCTTTTTTCTTGTCGATAGGAGTCAATGTCCCACCAGCAAGCACTTGCTCATGTTACAGCACAGGCTGCACGACTGCAGCCTATACTTACCACAGACCACCACGTTCCACCACCAACTCCAGAGCATAATGTCATGATGATGGCACCTGAGTTATATGAATCCAGTAGCCACTCCCATCCACCCTTAGTAGCTGTTGAAAAGCCAGCTGAGGACGGATACAATTGGAGAAAATACGGGCAAAAGCCAGTGAAGGGAAGTGAATACACTCGAAGTTATTACAAATGCACACATCAAAGTTGTCCTGTTAAGAAAAAGGTTGAGCGGGGTGTAGAAGGTCTGGTAACCGAGATTATCTACAAAGGGAAGCATAACCACCAACCACCTCGAACTGTTGGAAATTTTAATGATACCGAACCCTTCAATGATCAAACTAGTCATTTTAACTCTTCGAGGGAAAATTCATCGGTAAAAAAGGATCAAGAATCTTCGCATGAAATGTCGGGATCATGGGACAACGATGATGTTGCCAAACATCAAGCAAAAAGGAGGTACTTGTATCGTATATATATGTTTTAAAGTTACTAACTCTTTTGAAAGGGTAGAATAAGAATGTATGGTTGATATTATGCTAAGTTGACATTATTGGGCATGTATGGTATAGAAACATAGAGGCCAAGGGGTTTGATCCAGTTACATCCCATGGAACACTTAGAGATTCTCGCATCGTTGTTCAAGCAACCAGCAAAGTTGATGTTCTAGACGACGGCTACAAATGGCGCAAATACGGGCAAAAAGTAGTTAAAGGAAATTCTAATCCAAGGCATGATTTTTTCCCTTCTATCAACTATCGTTATTATTTGCCTTATTTTGGTATGCATTCTCGTTGAAGATCCGGAATAATTCATGCAAAAATTTGAATGTCACGATGCTTTTACAGGGGTTATTACAAGTGCACGTTCAAGGGTTGCAATGTTCGAAAACATGTTGAGAGACCTTCAAGCGACCCAAAAGCCGTTATAACCACATATGAAGGTAAACACAACCATCAGGCGCTGGTGTCAAACGACATTACCACCTCTCAACTAAAGCCTAATAATCCTATTGGTCTTTTACGATTAAAAGAGGAGCAATGATAATATATTGGTTTAATCTGCAAAAGATGCATCATTATTTGTGGTTAATCTGGTGATTTTATCAAATAAGGAAGTCTTTTTAGTGATTAGACTTGGGATTAGTAACCGAAATTATTAGTACTATGTAATGAAGAGCGAAAAATTTCGTTGTTCAATCAAATATTGAAGATCACCTTCTGGAAACTAAAAATGAAAGGGCTAATGTTATGTTTTGCTCAAGCAGATTTATAGATAACTTCTTGACAAGAGATCGAATTATGAGTGATTTTGAAGTGATAATCTATGCGGTACCGAATAGTATGTAAACATGTGTGAATTGTGAAATTGAACCTAGTCATGTATAAGGGATAGATGATGATTTGAGAATATATAGCATCAGAGTGAATCTTCACTTGGTCCTCACCATCACTTATCATTTTCATATCTTTTCACCCTTTAAGCAAAAGAGAACATTAGCCGGCCTCCTAATCGAGACACAATATCAACCATATTCAAGCTTCTGATGCATCATATCATTTTTTCATCGATAGCACACTTGACACATCTCTCCATTCTTTCTTATAAGTACCCGTAACGATGCATGTTTTATTCATCAAACACATCAAGTAACTACAATTGAACGAAAATGTTAAGTGTCCCTTAGAGATCCTCCGAACACTTCATTGGGCTATTATTTACTCTAGAACTCCCTACTGAAGTGTTTGGGGGAACTCCAAGTCGCACTTGACACTAGCAAAATAAGCTAATACAAATGTTGGGAAATGTCAAGTGTCCCTTAGAGATCCTCCGAACACTTCACTAGGATATGGTTTTTACTAGACTGTCCTACTGAAGTGTTTGGGGGAACTCCGAGTAGCACTTGGCACTCGACACTAGCTTGCAGAATAAACGTATACAAATGAAGGAAAACGTCAAGTGTTCCTCAGAGATCCTCCGAACACTTCATTAAGAATCTAGGATATTATTTTGTCCAGAATTTCCTACTGAAGTGTTTGGGGGAACTCCAAGTGGCACTTCACTCTTAAAAACTAGAAGTAGTTTGCGATTTCCTTTTGATACATCCTAAATGTTCCTCTAAGTAAATTAATATATATGCAAAGCTATTGTTGGAATGCAAACTTTAGTCTGCATAAAAATTTGAATTCAGAAACATATATGTATCATATGTGCATGATGTTCTAATGGAAGAATAAAAAGAGGAACAGACATTTTGGCGCCCAATGGACCTGTTCCACAATATGGAAGAGATAAAACTGGTAAAATAGCCAATAAACGAAACATATACGTGAGTTTCCCCTCATCATACACTGCCATCGCGGGGACATGATCGTTGCTCTTATAAGCAAAGCCCAATGTCTACTCATAAATTTCCATTTACAATATTAATTCTAGAAGAATGTCACTTTTTGCTGAGTACGTTCAGTTTTTGTGAAAACCTATTTGTTTGTTCATTTTGTGGAATTACTCTTAGGTTGACGGGTGCACACAGCAACCAGGACAGTACTAGTGGCATCGACCTTCACTCGACCCTGTCCAATCTATAATGAGGTTGTAGTATCCACTTAACATTTGTCTGCAGAATACTCTATTGCTCAGAATTTATGGATATGGATCTCGAATTGGTCGGAGTTGCTGATCACCAGACTGCTAAACTTTTGTAATATCCTTTTGTGATTCTTTTGCTTAACTAGGCTGTTGCGAAGCGCTAAAAATAGTAGATGTCGCTATGGTTTTCATATAGTGTTGCAGATCATACAGAGATCAAACATATATACAACTTTGCAATTTGAAATACCATTAAGATTTTAGAGAAAAGACAAGTAGTTTTACGTTCGGTCGCAGTTTTGATTGCTGCCAAGTACTTCCAACTCATTGGATGGTGTTCTTGCTTACTCCAAATTTCTTATACACTAAGATCTTCGCGTCCTTTCTCATCATATCGCAGATATCACACGGTCTACGCCTTAGATCACACCAACCTATATACATGTATATAACTGATAACCTTTTGCAATGACTCGAAACTATTAAACTCGTGTCTATTAATTCATCACCAACGAAGTTAACATTTCTGTTACACGAATAGTCTTCAAATTTTGACAAATAAAAGCAGATAGACTTCCAACCAGAAATATGAATCTCTTCACAACAAGATAAGTTCCACTCTTGCAACAAAGGACATCCTTTCGCGATGTTAATTATTGCATCATTATCAACAACGCTGCCACGAATATCAAGGACTTCTATATTTGCACCATTACCTCCTAAACCAATTGCTCCAAGTTCATGTGCGATGAAAGTAGATAGATACTCGAGACCACCTCCACATAATATTGCAGCAACACAGCTGGAATCTAACATCCACCTTTCAGCTTCTAGCCTTCTATAGAAACCAAAGATCTAGAAAAACCTCAGAATCCTACACAAAGAATGTTATACAATCCAATATTCTGAGTGCTCTAAGTTAACGACAATTTTGGTTCTGATATGCAATTCTAGTAATTTTATAGCACCTACTAAGATCAACTTGTTTCAAATATTTACAAAATTTTGTTAAGAAATTTAATCCCTCATCGGTAATTAACTTGCAATCACGAAGACGAATAACAGGCAACAAGGGACAACAAGAAACGACAGAGGTAAGTACTCAGGTAAATAAGAACAATCTGAAAGATCCAAAGAACGCAATCTGCACAAGTATATTCGTAATTTCTTTATACTTGGGTCAAAGAGTCTATCACCATTTGTCAAAGACAACGACTCTAAGTGGTTAAAACGGTGAAGCAGTTGTAAGAGTTTATCACAACTAGTCAAAGACGCCGATAAGTGATGAAAATGGTTAAGCCATTGTGTAGGTGATGAATCACAGTTTGTTTTGGATCGGCATCGTATAGGTGAATCATGATTATTTTCACAATCATTTTCGGAGCAACTTGACTTGAAATCTAAGTGTTTACAACATGAATTTTGGATATCAAGAAAATTGTGCCAAGTTAAACCAAACGAATCTCGATCCTTTTTTTCGTTTAACTTATCAAATATCTGTTGGTCCCCTTGATCGAACGCAATATAACTTATCAACCTAAAAGCTTTCATAACCACATATTACAAGTGCACCTTCAAAGGTTGCAATATTCGAAAACAAGTTGAGAGACCTTCAAGCAACCCAAAAGCCGTCATAACCACATATGAAGGTAAAAACAACCTTTACGCGCTGGGGTCAAACAAAAC
This sequence comes from Glebionis coronaria, assembly GCA_025667525.1. Classification (NCBI taxonomy): domain Eukaryota; kingdom Viridiplantae; phylum Streptophyta; class Magnoliopsida; order Asterales; family Asteraceae; genus Glebionis; species Glebionis coronaria. The sequence continues at coordinate 581,338,183 of CM046879.1, forward strand.
CACCTCTCAACTAAAGCCTAATAATCCTATTGGTATTTTACGATTAAAAGAGGGGCAATGATAATTTATATTGGTTTTAATCTGAAAAAGATGCATTATTATTTGTGGTTATTCTCGTAATTTTATCAAATAAGGAGTCTTTATAGTGATTAGGCTTGGGATTAGTAACCGAAATTGCTAGCACTATGTAACGAAGAGTGAATAATTTCTTAGTTTCAATCAAATACTGAAACCTGGTTAATGTTCACCTTCTGGAAACTATAAATGAAAGGGATAGATGAAGATGAGAATATAGCATCAGGGTGAATCTTTACCTGGTCCTCAAGCATTTTCATATCTTTTTACCCTTTAAGCAAACGAGAACATTAGCCTCCTAACCGAGACACAATTCCAACCATGTTCAAGCTTTTGATGCATCATATCTATGTTCATCCATCACACACTTCCCTCTATTCTTTCTTATAAGTACCTATAACGATGCCTATTTTATTCATCAAGTAACTACAATTGAATGAAAACGTCAAGTGTCCCTTAGAGATCCTCCGAACACTTCATTGGGCTATTGTTTACTCTAGAATTCCCTACTGAAGTGTTTGGGGGAACTCCAAGTGGCACTCGGCACTAGCAAAAAAACGAATACAAATGAAGGGAAACGTCAAGTGTCCCTTAGAGATCCTCCGAACACTTCACTGGGATATGGTTTTCACTAGAATGTCCTACTGAAGTGTTTGGGGGAACTCCGAGTGGCACTCGGCACACAAAACTAGAAAAATAACGGATACAAGTGAAGGGAAACGTCAAGTGTCCCTCAGAGATCCTCCGAACATTTCATTAATAATTTAGGATATTATCTAGCATTTCCTACTGAAGTGTTTGGGGGAACTCCAAGTGGCACTTGACACTTGAAATCTAGAAGTCGTTAATTTGTGATTTGCTTTTGGTAAGTCGTAAATTACCCTCTAAGTAATTGAATATGCGAAGTTATCGTTGGGTTGCAAGCTTTAGTCTGCATAAAAACTTTAGCTCAGAAACATGCATCATCTGTTTTCCGTTATGTGTTTCATGTGGCAAAAACTGAAAAACCTTTATGAAACAGAAGATACTATTATCATCAATTCCTACATGTTTATTTTCAGATCGACATTATAGGATTTAGTCTTGTTTCTTAATAGCTTTGCGAGATCAACATAATATGAATGCGACGAGGATCTAAACAAGACTAGGACTTGATCCATACTGTGTGCATGATGATCTCAGATGAAACTATTCACAGTTTCGTACTTTGTCAATCATGTATGTATCATAGTGTTTTTTGGACATTTTTTACACCAAGAAACATGAGCCATTCATAACGAAAAACCAATAATTATGGTTTTTAAATAGTGAGTCACTTGAAAAGAATAGTGTTATTGGGAGCGAAATAAAAATAATCATACAAATTAGTCATTGTTGGAGATTAAAATTCTGGGGATTGCATGATCACGAAAGTCGATCTTGTTTAGTCTGACACAACATAAAACTTAGTCCGGTAGTTTTTCAGGATGTTGGGCCTGTATAGTTAAACGAACATCGAGTATCCCGTATTGCAAGCGCTCACGAAAAGCATCCAGTGCCTTCCGTGAAATGTAGCTGAATCAGTGTATGTCTAGGTCTATTTCAAAATAGTTTGCATAAAACGAAAAAAACAAAAGAGATTAGATTATCAACACTCAAGTTATCCAATGCATAAGCCAGATAAAATTGAAAGATAAGTGCTGATGTACCAACCCGATAAAAAGCGTGCCGAGGGCCGTAAGAACCGGTTTGTCAATTGTCATTGTAAGCGTTTAGAAGTTTTCTTTACGCTGAACATAGGTCAAGATCCTCAGGATTCACTACACCCAACCGGTTCTTTTTCGATAAGGAACCAATATTTCTTTTGCAAAACCCTTCACTACTTCCATTTCGTCCAATACTAGTCTCTGTTCGATTTATGTTGCGTTGTAGAACGGTTAACCAACGAAAATGTAATGTTTTCTAAATGTCGAACGTTCATAGAAGCAGTGGTTATACGACCATATGTTAAGCTACCTGAATGCTTTCGCAAAACTGAGGTGATACTTCATCATCATGAGGATATGATAAAGATCGGGACTTGAGCAATTTGGAGATTGAAAAATTGCAACCATAATTGCAATTTATTTTACCAAGAATATCTCATATGTCATACTATGAAACATTCAAACAAGTACAAAAGCTTCAAATTTACTTTTTTATACCAACTCCTAGCAACTTGAGTTGACTTTTTGGTATAATTTCATATATCATATTTTTATCCGACACAACAAAACACTCGCAGGAACATTCAACCGCAGGTTAATCTTCATCCATGTTCATCTTCTACTACTTCAACTAGTAAAAAAAATCAATATAACACGTTCATGGGACCGGGCCAGACTCCAGGACCTATGACTTTGGTATCAAACTTTTTTCGGATCATAATAGAGGACTAGATACTCGTACTTTTTCTCAGCTTTTGGCTGGATTAAGTCCGGCTACCTTGCTTGAATCACCAACTCATGTTACAGCACAGGCTGCATGACCGCATCCTATACCGACCACAGACCACCATGTTCCACCACCAATGCCAGAGCACAATGTCATGATGATGGCACCCGAGTTATATGAATCCAGTAGCCACTCCCATCCACCCTTAGTAGCGGCTGAAAAGCCAGCTGAGGACGGATATAATTGGAGAAAATACGGGCAAAAGCCAGTGAAGGGAAGTGAATATACTTGAAGTTATTACAAATGCACACATCAAAGTTGTCCTGTTAAGAAAAAGGTTGAGCGCGTAGATGGTCTAGTAACCGAGATTATCTACAAAGGGAAGCATAACCATCAACCACCTCGAACTGTTGGAAACTTTAATGATACTGAACCCTTCAACGATCAAACTAGTTATTTTAACTCTTCGAGGGAAAATTCATGGGTAAAAAAGGATCAAGAATCTTCCCATGAAATGTCGGGATCATGGGACAACGATAATGTTGCCAAACATCAAGCAAAAAGGAGGTACTTTTATCGTGTATATATGTTTTAAAGTTACTAACTCTTTTGTTACGGTAGAATAAGAATGTATAGCTGATATTATGCTAAGTTGACATTATACGGCATGTATGGTATAGAAGCATAGAGGCCAAGGGGTTTGATCCAGTTACATCCCATGGAACACTTCGAGATTCTCGCATCGTTGTTCAAGCAACAAGCAAAGTTGATGTTCTAGACGACGGCTATAAATGGCGCAAATACGGACAAAAAGTTGTTCAAGGAAATTTTAATCCAAGGCAGGATTCTTTTCCCTTTCTATCAACTATGATTATACAGTTTTTTGAACCATTTTTACCCTTGCAATTATTTTAGAAAAATCATTATCTATTGCCTTATTTCGCTATGTATTCTCGTTGAAGATCCGGAATAATTCCTGCAAAAATTTGAATATCATAATACTTTTACACGAGTTATTACAAGTGCACGATCAAAGGTTGCAACTTTCGAAAACAAGTTGAGAGACCTTCAAGCGACCCAAAAGCCGTTATAACCACATATGAAGGTAAACACAACCATCAGGCGATGATATCAAAAAATAGCATCAATGACGCAACAAAGAACACCACCTCTCAACTAGAGCCTAATAATCCTATTGGTCGTTTACGATTGAAAGAGGAGCAATGATCATTTATTTTGGTTTCAATCTGCAAAAGCTGCAATATTATTTGTGGTTAATCTCTTAATTGTATCAAATAAGGAAGTCTTTTTAGTGATTAGGTTTGGGATTACTAATCCAAAATTGCTAGTACCATGTAACTAAGGGTGAATAATTTCATAGTTACAATCAAATATTGAAATCTGGTTGATGATCATCTTCTTGAAACTATAAATGAAAGGACTAATGTTAAGTTAAGGGATCGTATTATGATTGGTTTTGAAATGATAATCTATGTATCGAATAGTACGTAAACATGTGTGAATTGAAATTGAACGTAGTCATGCATAAGGGATAGATGATGCTGAGAATATAACATCAGAGTGAATCTTCACATGGTCCTCACCATTACTTAGCATTCTCATATCTTTTTACCCTTTAAGTAAAAGAGAACATTAGCCTCCTATCAAGACACAATTCCAACCATGTTCAAGCTTATAATGCATCATATCTATGTTCATTATCGCACAATTCCCTCTATTCTTTCTTATAAGTACCTGTAACAATGGCTATTTTATTCATCAAATTCATCAAGTAACTACAATTGAATGGAAACGTAAAGTGTCCCTTATAGATCCTCCAAACACTTCATTGGGCTATTTTTTTATCTAGAATTTCCTACTGAAGTGTTTGGGGGAACTCCAAGTGGCACTCAGCACTAGCAAAATAAACGAATACAAGTGAAGGGAAACATCAAGTGTCCCTTAGAGATCCTCCGAACACTTCACTCGGATATGGTTTTCACTAGAATGTCCTACTGAAGTGTTTGGGGGAACTCCGAGTGGTACTCGGCACTCAACACTAGAAAAAACCGTATACAAGTGAAGGGATGAAACGTCAAGTATCCCTCAGAGATCCTCGAATACTTCATTAAGAATTTAGGATATATATATCTAGAATTTCCTGCTGAAGTGTTTGAGAGAACTCCAAGTGGCACTTGACACTTGAAAACTGGAAGTCGTTTGCGATTTGCTTTTGATACATCCTAAATGTTCTCTAAGTAAATTAATAGCAAAGTTATGGTTGGGTTGCAAACTTAGTCTGCACAAAAAATATATTTCAGAGACATATATATATCAGACGTGAATAAAAAGAGGAACCGACGTTCTAGCGCCCCCATCGACCGGTTTCAAAATATGGAAGAGATAAAACTGGTAACATAACGACTAAACGAAACATATACGTGAGTTGCCCCTCATCACCACACTGCCATCGTGGGGACATGATGCTCTTATAAGCAAACACCAATGCCTACTCATAAATTTCCATTTATAATATTAACTCTAGAAGAATGTCACTTTTTACTGAGTACGTTCAGTTTTTTGTGAAAACCTATTTGTTTGTTCATTTTGTGGATTACACTTAGGTTGACGGGTGCACACAGCAACCTGGACACTACTCGTGGCATCGACCTTCATTTGACCCTGTTCAATCTGTAATGACGTTGTAGTATCCGCTTAACATTTGTCTGTCATATATTCTATTGCTCAGAATATATGGATATGGATCTCGAATTGGTGGGAGTTGCTGATCGCCAGATTGATAAACTTTTGTACTGTCCTTGTGTGATTCTTTTGCTTAACTAGGCTGTTGCGAAGCACTAAAAATAGCACATTCACAACATGGTGTTGTGGATCACACAGTGATTAAAGATATACACAACTTTGCAATTTGCAATACCATTAAGATTTAAGAGAAAAGACAAGTAGTTTTACGCTTGGTCGCAGTTTCGATTGCTGCCAAGTACTTCCAACTCATTGGATTGGGTTCTTGCTTACTCCAAATTTCTTATACACTATGATCTTCACGTCCTTTCTCATCACATCGCAGATATCACGAAGGCTACGCCTTAGATCAAACCACCCTATATACATGTATGTCAATGATAACCTTCTGCAATGACTCAACCTATTAAACTCACGTCTATTAATTCATCACCATTCAACGAAGTTAAACATTTCGTTTAAGTGGATAGTCTTCAAATTTTGACAATAAAAGCCAATAGACTTCCAACCAGAAATATCAATCTCTTTAAAATGAGATAAATTCTACTCTTGCAAGAAAGGACAACCTTTAGCTATGTTCATTATAGCATAATTATCAACCACGCTGCCACGAATATCAAGGATTCTTATATTTGCACCATTACCTCCTAAACCAATTGCTCCAAGTTCATGTGCGATGAAAGGTAAAGTGAGATACCCGAGACCACCTCCACATAATATTGCAGAAACACCGCTCAAATCTAACATATAACACCCTTTAGCTTCTACAGAAACCAAATATCTAGAAAAACCGCAGAAGCCTACACCAAGAATGTTACAACAACCAGATATTCCGAGTGCTCTAAGTTCAAGACAATTATGGTTCAGATATCCAATTCCAGTGATCTTATAGCACCCACGGAAGCCTAAACCAAGAATGTTATAAAAACCAGATATTTCACGACAATTCTGGTTCAGATATCCAATTCCAGTAATCTTATAGCATCCACGAAGATCAACTTGTTTAAAAGATTTACAAAATCTTGTTAAGAATTTTAATCCCTCGTCGATAATTAACTCGCAATCACGAAGATGAAAAACAGACAAACAAGGGACAACAAGAAACCACAAAGGTAAGTCCTTTATCAGTTACATAAGAACAATCAGAAAGATCAAGAGAATGCAATCTTCACAAGTATACTCTTAATTTCTTTATACTTGAGTGCAAGAGTCTATCACTATTTGTCAAAGACAAGACTCTAAGTGGTTAAAACGGTGAAACACACAACTAGTCAAAGACGACGATAAGTAATGAAAGCGGTTAAACAATTGTATAAGTGAATCACTATTTTTTTTTATCGGCATCGTATAGGTGAATCATGGTGATTTTCACAATCATTTTCGGTGCAACTTGACTAGAAATCTAAGTGTTTACGACATGAATTTTGGATATCAAGAAAATTGTGACAAGTTAAACCAAACGAATCTCGATCCTTTTTTTCGTTTAACTTATCAAATATCTGTTGGTCCCCTTGATCGAACGCAATATAACTTATCAACCTAAAAGCTGTCCTAACCACATATTACAAGTGCACCTTCAAAGATTGCAATATTTGAAAACAAGTTGAGAGACCTTCAAGCAACCCAAAAGCCGTCATAACCACATTTGAAGATAAAAACAACCTTCAAGCGCTGGGGTCAAACGAAACCACCTCTCAACTAAAGCCTAATAATCCTATTGGTATTTTACGATTAAAAAAGGGGCAACGATAATTTATATTGGTTTTAATCTGAAAAAGATGCATTATTATTTGTGATTAATCTCGTAATTTTATCAAATAAGGAGTCTTTTAGTGATTAGGCTCGGGATTAGTAACCGAAATTGCTAGTACTATGTAACGAAGAGTGAATAATTTCTTAGTTTCAATCAAATACTGAAACCTGGTTAATGATCACCTTCTGGGAACTATAAATGAAAGGGCTAATGTTATGTTGTGCTTAAGTAGATTTATAGATAATTTATTTACAAAGATCGAATTATGAGTGATTTTGAAGTGATAATCTATGCGGTATCGAATAGTGTGTGAATTGTGAATTTGAACCTAGTCGTGTATAAGGGATAATAAGGGATAGATGAAGATGAGAATATAGCAACAGAGTGAATCTTTACCTGGTCCTCAAGCACTTTCATATCTTTTTACCCTTTAAGCAAACGAGAACATTAGCCTCCTAACCGAGACACAATTTCAACCATGTTCAAGCTTTTGATGCATCATATCTATGTTCATCCATCACACACTTCCCTCTAGTCTTTCTTATAAGTACCTGTAACGATGCCTATTTTATTCATCAAATTCATCAAGTAACTACAATTGAATGAAAACGTCAAGTGTCCCTTAGAGATCCTCCGAACACTTCATTGGGCTATTTTTTTATCTAGAAATTCCTACTGAAGTGTTTGGGGGAACTCCAAGTGGTACTCGACACTAGAAAAACACACTAATACAAATGAAGGGAAATGTCAAGTGTCCCTTAGAGATCCTCCGAACACTTCACTGGGATATAGTTTCAACAGGAATGTCCTACTGAAGTGTTTGGGGGAACTCCGAGTGGCACTTGGCACTCAACACTAAAAAACTAACAGATACAAGTGAAGGGAAACGTCAAGTGTCCCTTAGAGATCCTCCCAACACTTCATTAAGAATTTAGGATATTATCTAGAATTTCCTACTGAAGTGTTTGGGGGAACTCCAAGTGGCACTTGACACTTGAAAACTATAATTCGTTTGTGATTTGCTTTTGGTACATCGTATGTATCCTCTAAGTAATTGAATATGCAAAGTTATGGTTGGGTTTCAAGCTTTAGTCAGCATAAAAACTTTAGCTCAGAAACATGCATCATCTGTTTTCCGTTATGCGTTTCATCTGGCAAAAACTGAAAAACCTGAAACAGAAGATACTATTATCGTCAATTCCTACGTGTTTATTTTCAGATCGACATAATAGGATTTAGTCTTGTTTCTTAATAGCTTTGCGAGATCAACGTAATATGAATGCGATGAGATTCTAAATATGGCTAGGACTTGATCCATACTGTGTGCATGATGATCTCAGATGAAACTATTCGCAGTTTTGTACTTTGTTCAATCATGTATGTATCATAGTGTTTTTTGGACATTTTTTACACCAAGAAACATGAGCCATTCATAACAAAAAACCAATAATAATGGTTTTTAAATAGTGAGTCACTACTTCTGTTTCGTCCATTGCTAGTCTCTGTTTGATTTATGTTGCGTTGTAGAACGGCCAACCAACGAAAATGCAATGTTTTCTAAATGTCGGACGTTCATAAAAGCAGTGGTTATACGACCATGTTAAGCTACCTGAATGCTTTCGCGAAACTGAGGTGACACTTCATCATCATAGGATAAAGATCGGACTGGAGCACTTTGGAGATTGAAAAATTGCAACCATAACCGCTACTTGTACATCAGCTATCATATGTAACTGGAAGTTGTAGCAATTTATTTTACCAAAAATATCACTATGAAACATTCAAACAAATAAAAAAGTTTCAAAATTTACTTTTTCGAACCGACTCCTAGCAACTTGAGTTGACTTTTTTGTATCATTTCATATATCATATTTACCCGACACAACTAAACACTCGCAGGAACATTCAACCATGTTCATGTACTACTACTTCAACTTGTTACAAAAATTCAATATAAGAAACTGGATAACAACAAGAAATCAATACCATTTATCAACACCATATTTACATCCTACAATCTCTATACCAACGAGTTCATCGGTGGATAACACATTCATGGGACCGGGCCAGACTCGAGGACCTATGACTTTGGTATCAAACTTTTTCCCGGATCATGATAGAGGACTAGATACTCGTACTTTTTCTCAGCTTTTGGCTGTATTAAGTCCGGCTACCTTGCTTGAATCACCAGCTCATGTCACAGCACAGGCTGCATGACTACAGCCTATTACTACCACAGACCACCATGTTACACCACCACTGCCAGAGCACAATGTCACGATGATGGTACCCGAGTTATATGAATCCAATAGCCACTCCCATCCACCCTTAGTAGCGGCTAAAAAACCAGCGGAGGACGGATATAATTGGAGAAAGTACGGGCAAAAGCCAGTGAAGGGATGTGAATAGACTCGAAGTTATTACAAATGCACACATCAGAGTTGTCCTGCTAAGAAAAAGGTTGAGCGGGATGTAGATGGTCAAGTACAGATTATCTACAAAGGGAAGCATAACCATCAACCACCTCGAACTGTTGGAAACTGTGTTGATACTGAACCCTTCGACGATCAAACTAGTTATTTTAACTCTTCGAGGGAAAATTCACTGGTAAAAAAGGATCAAGAATCTTCCCATGAAATGTCGGGATCATGGGACAACGATGATGTTGCCAAACATCAAGCGAAAAGGAGGTACTTGTATCTTATATATGTTTTAAAGTTATTGACTCTTTTGTTACGGTAGAATAAGAATGTATATGTTAAATTTTAGGACGTAATCTGTTAACCCATTCTAACTAGAGGGACTAACATGGTATGTTTGATGTTTCAGTTCTAACCCTACGGACTTGCAGTGGAAGCACGTGTTAAAGACTTATGTTGCCATTTCTCTAAAGTTGCTTCAAGCCCATAATCCGGCCCAAGCCCATGAGTTCCAACGGATATGTTTAGGGTTATAACCCTAGGCACACACACAAACACACTTGTATTATCTGATATTTTTTCATCGATTACTCTCTCTACCATTGTTCTTCGATAATATGTAAACCCTAAGTTTGGTTGTTTTTCATCTTGTATAAACTATTATCAATATAGATAATAGTTCTACACCTAATTAGTAGTGGTAGAGTATAAGTTTTATTGTTTAAATCTTGTTTTTATACTCTGATATTTTGATTCAAAGTGTTTAATATAGTATGTGTGTGTGTTATTAAATCATGTTTTATACATGGTATCACAGCCTGAAATCATCAAAATATTTTTGATTAAAAGTTTTAGGGTTTGAAAAATGTTAGGGGTTTTTCAAATCGAGTTTGTTTTTGGTTAGATCTATTATCGAGATATAGTTAGATCGAAAAGATTTTGGCCTTTTACCTTTTTTGAAAAATTAGGGTTTACATTTTCATTTGGGTATCTTAGTGTTTGGTCAACTGTGGCTTTGTTTCTACCACTTTTATTGGTAGATCTAGTATTTTTGGAGGTTAACCTAATTTTGAGAAATTAGAGTTTGTTCATTCTATCTTATTCGTGATTTTGTTGCCTCTTAGACTAAGTGAATCTAAGAGAAACAATTCGATTGTGCTTTACATGCACTGTAACACCTCTCACACTCTCTCCTTATTAATATCATTTGATTGTAATTGTTTGTTATCTTTGTTCTTTATATTTGTGTCCTTTTGTGTTATTATCTAGACCCTGAGTGTTTTGTCTTGCTCTTGACCTGCCACCTTGAGTGGTTTGGAAGCCTTGAAACTTTATTGATATTGAATGAGTTGCTTCCTTTGCTTGTTTGTCATTATGTCTGACCAAGGTGGACCTGAGATTGAGGATAATCCCTCTGTTGTTCTTACTTTGATTAGCAAGCTTGATGTTAGTGACCCTTTGTACTTACACCTAAATGACTCTGCCTCTTTGACTGGTGTTTCTATTAAATTAAAAGGAACTTAAAACTACCAAGTGTGGGCTAATGTTATGTTACTTGCTCTAGAGGGTAAAAATAAAACTGGGTTTATTGATTGTAAGTGTAAAAGGTCTGTTGTGAATGATGTTTTGGGAAGACAATGGGATATGGTTAATGTTGTTGTAATGGATTTTGAACTCTATCTCTGAAGAGTTATTTCTTGGTCAAATTTTCTTAAAAAAGGCTAAACATATCTGGAAAGAATTAAAAGAAACTTATTATAAGGTTGATGGTTATGTGATTTTTAATCTGCACAACAAGATTAATACCTTAAAGCAAAATGTGTAACACCCGCTCTGATAAAGAAACAAGATATCACGTTATGGTGTCATATCAGAAACATAATAAAATAAAATTCAAAACATAACTTAATTATTAAACCAAAATAACCGAATAGTAACCTCCAACAAAACAAAATTCCCAAAACAACGGGGATGTTTGTTTTAGCTTAATTATTAAGCTAAATAGGCGGATAACTTTTCCATTTACCCCCTTTACCCAAAAAAGCTATATAAGCTGAAGCAAACAAGAAGTTGTTCACAATACAATAAGGGATGTTTGTTTTAACTTAAATAAGGTAAGCTTATTTTGACTTATATAACATAAGCTACAATTTTGTGGCTTATTTAGAGACTCATTAGCTTATATAAGTTTATTATGATATAACAGATTTATATAAGCTCGTAAGTCTTTAAATAAGATTAAAATTTTGGGGTTTATGAAATATAAGTCGAAATATGACTTATTTTCGGCTTATATAACATAAGCATTAATTATGTAGCTTATTTGGAGACTTAGGGGCTTATATAAGTCTAGTATGACATAATAAACTTATATAAGCCCATAAGTCTCTAAATAAGCCACAAAACTGAATCTTATATTATATAAGACAAAATGAGCTTACGTTATATAAGCCAAACCAAACACCCACAGGCTACAATAAATTTCTGGGATAGCTTATTCTAAAAGTGCTTAAAAATAAGTAAATCTCAGACCTTGTGATGATATTGAATGTGAGCAGTGATAATGGTTTTCTTAGACCGAACAATCTCACAATATTCGCTCTGTATCGTCTTATATCTCTAACTTTTGTCGTTTTGCTATCGTTTATCTCTTTTACTTTCATTTTGAGATGAAAGAAGATGTTAATGTTGGAAAGATTAAGTCTAGAAGTGTATTGTACTTTATTCTATGGTTTTATTCAACTGATTTGACTCACTTCATGGGATGGATATTAAGCCTGGTTATTATTTAGGCTAAGTGAAGTGGGCCTAATCTTGGACTGAGGGGTGTCATCCGTTCGGTTGTCGGGTTGTTCAGTTTATACAAGTTCAATTATTTTGGTTACTATTTTTTGGAAACCGAATCACATAAACTTAATTAAATAAATTTAATTATTTACTTATCTAATTATGATAATAGTTGGTGTTAATGCAAAGCAATGCCTTAAAACATTGTTAGTATTAATTAATCTTTCTTAGTTTTGATCACGACAAATTACAAAGACATTTATTGTCAAACACAATCATAAAACGAATTATCTAACAAACACTATCATCAAGGTAATAATCATTACACTAACATATCTTAATCATGCTTAGTGATCATAAAAGTGATTAGCCATAAAACTCACTTTTGTCAAATGTAACAAAAGATTTTTTAATAAACTTTATTTTCAAGAAAATGTTTTATTAAAAATGAAAATGTAAATTTGAATATGGCATATTCCAAATGCCATAAGAATATCCTTTGAAGGTTTAAACAACCTCAAATATTTCAAATTCACTAAAAGACAAAAAGGAGCAGAGTCTAGTACCCGTGGTTCCTTAAGTACCTACGCGGTTCCCTGTCGATAAGGAACCACCTGGGTAGATAAGGAACCGCCCCCAGATAGCCGTTGGCATTTGTCTTCTATAAATAGTGGATCAAATCTGCATTCTCATCAATCCTTTTTGGACATCTCTTTCAGCCTTCTTTCTCCTATCTAATCCTAGTCATTTGTAAATGATCACTTAATGTGTTAAGTAGATTATCCTCTTGATCTCTTTCTTTACCTTGTCCAAAGAGAAGATCACCCATACACTTGTGGTGTGATTAAAGATGAAGCATTGATGAAGATCACCTTCTCCTAAAGATCTAGTCATGTTCATCATTTGTTTATTTGTGTCTTGTGTAGATCCAATGTATTTGTGAATACTTGGACTAGTTGTGTTCATCCAAGCTATATGTGAATACTTGGATTAGAGTTGTGTAAATCCATTGCACATGTGTGTGCTTGGATTTGTGTTGTGTAGATCCAAGCTACATGTGTGTACTTGGATATGTTTAGTTGAGTTGTAATTAGTTGTGGTAGTTCTCACTAAACTATAAAGTGATGTGGTTGTGTCTTGTGAGTTCTCACTAAACTATAAAGTGATATGTAGTTGTGTTGTGTGAAGTTCTCCCTTAGCTTCAAAGTGAAGAGTTGTAAAGATTGATTCTAGCTTTGGATTAGAACTCGACATCTAGCCTTTTGTCGGAAAATAGTGAAGTAGGCAACGTTGTGAAGATTGGTTCTAACTTTGGATTAGAACTCGACATCTAGCCTTGTGTCATGAAATGGTGAAGTGGGCGATGTTGTGTAGATTGGTCCTAGCTAATATTAGGTCTCGACATTTAGCTTAGTGTTGGAAAATAATGTAAGCGACGTTGTAAGGTTTTCTCCGCCAAGAAGGGAGCTTGTGGATATAGTGGAAATCTCGAGTAAGGTGTACTCGAGGAGTGGAGTAAGAACGAGGATAGAGCCTCGTTGTCGAACCACTATAAATCTTGGTGTCTTCCTACTAGGTTGTTTCTTTCCTTACTTATTAGTTACATTCATTATCATTATACTTACTACACATTGTTAATGCATTAGAATTGAACCTAATCATTATGCAACTAGCTTTCAAGTAAAAGATTGTTTTGTGCACTCACCTAATTGAAAGGAATTTTAATTAGGAGATAAACCGATTAGAAACTATTAAACCCCCTTCTAGTTTCTACAATTGGTATCAGAGCTATGGTGACACAAGATCTTTGAAGTATATTGTACTTTAAAACTTGGATCGATCCATTGTCTTCTCAAATTAGAAGGTTAAGTTGTACTAAAGTTTTTCTGTGGTCAAAACTATTTTTTGTTGAAAATAAGCCTTTTAAATTGTTAATATTGCATCTTATTTAGATTAGTAGTATTAATGCATTTTAGATTTACTCTTGAAATGTATCTACTAGTTTGCATCTTGTTATGTGTAGGTACTCATGAAGATAAATTATTCTATTGATTGCGGATGTAGTTACTTACACTTGTAGAAGACTCATCTTCTTTGATTTCCAACATCACTGAATGATGATATCAAGATGGGTAGGAGTGATACTAATCCTTGAAGACTTATTAGTCACTATTAGTCATAGTTGGGCTTTGCATTGGTTCTTTGAAAGCTCAGAATGCAATTTGTGACAAGGTACGCTTTCGTTCTTCCACACGCCCTATTGATCATTCTTTTGATCATTAATTGACTATATGCTTGTTCTTGGCATCCTTAACTTGACATTTATTTGTGGTTTGTGATTCTTTCCTTTTTCCCTCTCAAACCTTCATTGCTTGGATACTTGACTCACTATGGAGATGTAGGGTGAGTTAGTAGAAGCTTAAAGTATCAAGCATGATTTCCATGGTTCGCACCATTACGGTTAGTAGGCCCAATATCATGTGTAACTTGTGCAATTAAGCTCATCTCTAGGATGATTAGTGAATCCCTTGAGATACCAAACTACTTCATTAAGTTGTAAGTGGATTTTAGACATTTGGAATTGAAATATTCCAAGGATATTGTTATTGTTAATTCTAGCAATAATTATACGATCATGTGGGAGAGAAAGTGAATCTATACTTTGCTCATGTTTAGAAATAGAATAAGACTACTCTTGAAAATGATCTTATTCTATGCATCAAAATTGCTTAGTATAATTCATTACTAAATACGTTTAGACTTTCGCCGGAAAGGCACGTCTTAAACCACTATATATGACACAAGCTCTTCACCTCCTCAATTTGAAGAATCTCATTTGGCTCTTGAGCAATGTTCTTGGTCTTAATTCACTTCCCTTGACTCCTATCCCCTTTGCTTCTTTGCTACGAGTAGTCGTTTGTTCGTTTCGGTCTTTTCCTATCTCGATTTAACTCGTAATCCTTCCATAAAGTATTATTACCTAGTGTTGTGGTGATCCAATGATATCCTAAAAGGTTTAAGATATATTTTTAAGTATTTTAAAAAATTTGGTTTTCAAAAATTCATTGTTTTTCTTTGATAAAAACATGCCTCTGTAGGCGGTTCTTTATCTCTCGCGGTTTAAACACGCGGTTCTAAGGAACCGCGTGCAGGAACTTTGTTAGAGCGCCAATTTTAATAAAATACCCTTTTTCAAACAAACCCATCTCACTCTTTGTTTCTCATAGCCGACGAGTTTTTATTTTTCCACCATTGTTGAAGCTTCAAAAACCTTCAATCACTCAAATTAATTGATTCAAAGTTGTGGGTTTCACTCATCCTTCATCAAACATCAATTAATTGTAAGTATTCTCATTCAATTTCATCTATTTTGTTCCAGGGTTCATTCTTTCATAATTGGGAATTTTTAAAATTGAAACTGAATTAGAACCTTGATAGGAATGTGGGTTGACATAGTTATTTTACTATGATTCCTTAAGTTCATATTCATTAAGATTTCACTAAAACCCACTTGTAGAACAATTCGAATTTTGACTAAGATCTTTGGTTAATTGATGGAATTGAGATGAACCCATGAACAAATGGGTAATTGCATTGTTAATGCCTGCCTAAAATCTTTGTTTTGAAAAACCAATGTTCTAGTTCATTGTTGATTCTACATAGTTTATATGTTTTGGTCAATGATGAAATGGGTACATTGTGAACATGAGAATGATAAGGATTAATCCTTTGTTTGTCAAGCAATTGATGAAACACATTCTCATCTGTTGATTTTTGACTTTTTCATATGAGTGATTGGAGAAATATTTCTTGTTTATTGTATTTAGGTACAAATCATGCCTTCAGGATATCAAAAAGATCACCAAGACACTAGACAATATATGCCTAACCTTGCCTACTTTTTTCACTCAACTCAACTTGCCAACACCTATCATTCCCTTCAAACCCGTTGTTTCCATGAGGGTAGAGTTGTCCAAGAGGGCATTAGGAATTATGCTTACATAAAGTCTATGTTTGAACAAAGTGGGTTCAATTTTTTGTTATACATAGAAGAAGACATTTACCCCCAATTCCTCTTGGAGTTCTTTAGCACTTATTCTCTCATTATGGAAAATGGTAGAATATTTGTTAGGTTCATCTTGAATGGTAAACTCATTCAGTACTCTCTCGAGGCCTTTGGTCAATCTCTTGGTGTGCCATTTGAGGGCACTTGTCGGTTCACGGATAAATGGAATTTTTTAAGCTCTCCTTGAGTCCAACGATTGTCCTCCAAATGACCACTTGGAAGTTTACCTTGACTTCATCCTTGACATCATTTCTAAAGTGTGTAATAGAATCGTTGTAAGAAACCTTCATTCTAAAAGACGTTCGGTGAAACGTCATGAGGTTCTCTTAAGCGACCTTAATGATGATATGGTCCAATGGGCCAACATCCTTAGGGAAAAGGTGTTTTGTCTTGGTGATAATCGGGATCATGTTCCAGCATGTTTAGTGCATATGATATTTTGCATCTTTACCGAAACCAAGTACAATTTAGCATATTTTATCGCTCGACTAATCAATTATGCTATCTCCAAGCCGAAAAAAAACCTCCCTTATGCCATGCTCCTTACTCGCCTCTTAAAAAGGGTTGTTCGTGACTTTCCTAATCTCAATCTTTCTCGCTTTCAACCGGTTCAACGGGTAATGTTGCCAATTCAAGAGGTATATGAAAGAAATCCTAGAAGTGATAGAGGTTCAAGAAAAGCCGACCAACAAGAGTCCGATGATGAGGACACTTCTATGCCAACAAGTGATGGTGATGGCATAGGTACAAGTGCTCATTTCGGCTCTTCGAGTAACTCCCACCCCTCCACTAACTCATTCATAGACGGGTTAGAAGACCTATCTCCTCCTCCTCACCATGCTACTAGTGAAATTCCGGAGAACCTTAGTCTTGAGGATGTCTATCGGTCAAATCTTAGAACACAAGGTGAGTTACATGATCATCGAGTTGAGTCAAGAGGCGGATTCAAGTACTTGGGGAAATTGATCAAAGGACTTGCAAGAAGAAGAGATGATGACTTGGATTGGATTCATGATGAACATGTTGTTGGACATGTTTTATGGTGTTGAATTTTTTTTTGTGTATTAACTATTACTACCTGTTTGGATTACTAACTATTTTAATCGTTAATTAACTATGTAGTCGATCTTTCGATTTACATAGCTTTGTGCATATTATGTGTTTGTTAGCTTCCTAGATTTTTATTTATAGTTAACTTTGGCTTGCTATTTACCTGTGTGAAATCTGGGCTGACCAAAGTTTGAGGAAGTGCAAATTTTTGACACCACTGGTCGCGGTTCCTTATCGAACCCGCGGTTCATTAGCGATAAAGAACCGAGGACCTACATATGGAACCGCCCGTCCCTGTTTTGACAGAATCTTTGCTTTACACTATTTTCCTTAATCTGTGTAAGACTTTGATAAAAAATTTGCAAAAACCTGCACTTTCCTAAACTAGGGTACCTAATTTCATTATTCACCTAAAATGATTTTAACCCATTACTAGTTTGGATCATTCCCTTATCTTCTTAAACCCCCTCTTGTTGATTGTGTTCTTCATCCCTTCAACTCTTCTCTAAACCTCAACACACAACCATGGTGTCTACTAGAACATCCACTTCTTCCAAAAGAAGCCTCAAAATTAAGATTAAGATACCTAACATTGGTTTTTCATCTTTTCACACTCCCAAAAATGAGATCTCTCCCATTCTCATTTCTTCTTCACCTTCACCACCCCTTGCTCCATGCAAGACAAACTCAATCCATGGTACTAACCATTCACATGGTTCTACCTCCTCTTCATTCCAGTCAAGAATGAATGAGCTTTCTTTACCTTTTACCCCTAGTCCTCCTTTGGATGGGATTTCTCAACCACAACCTCTACAAAGCATTTCCTTTGTACTTGAGCCTTTGGTTACCTCTCCTTTCACTCCACCAAATTCTCCCATCTCACCCTTGGACACTATGCCTCCACCACCTCCTCCACCCTCTAAGACTAATGCTCCTATTTTGGGCATTCCTATTCCCCACTTCATAGGTGATCCTTACTTCTTTGGGTTCCTAGAAGATCATGGTGCAAATTGTCCATGTTGTCTCTATAATAACTACATCATTCAAAACCTAAGGTTGGAGATGCTTGGTCTTCATAGAAGGTTGCATGATTTCTTGCTTGCCTTGTTCTCGATGCCTCCTCCTAGGAGATGAATGATGGTTTTCAAAATAACATGCTTTTTAAAGAAGGTCAAGCCAAAGAGGACTATGAATTCAAGACCTAGTTTTAGCTATCTTTGTAGTAGTTAATTGTCTTTTTATTTCTTGTATTTCCTTTCTTTTCACTCATGATTTTCTCATGTGGATGATTTATGGATTTAGTTTTTGTGTGTTTTAATCTATGTGATCACATTAAACAACTTTAATTTATTTAAAATTGAACCTAAATTTATCACAACCTCTAAAAACTTGACTTAAAATTGGACACAAATGTTACCTAAATATTTTGTCACCCTTTGTCAAGACATTCTTTGTGAATGTGTTGCTTTTGTGCAAACCTAGCATACTCTAGTGCTAAAAGAGGTAAAAATCCAAGATTTGCAAAATTTTGAAAAAGTCTTATTTTTCTCCAAAACTTTTAAAAATCAAGGTTTGCTGTCCACTGGACGCGGCTCCTTAGCCCCCAGGCGGCTCCATATCGACATGGAACCGTGGGCAATATTAAGGAACCGCGCACAGTAAAGCCGTTCTTGCCTTATTTTTTGTCTTTCTTCTTTGACCACTGTCTTAGTTAAGATTCTTTGTTTAACCAATTTGGCTAAACATTTCCTAGAACCTTTCTTTTTCATTTCAAATCTTTGCCTTGTCTATTTTCTTTAAATTCTTCTCTTTTGGGGGTTCTTTTGTAAAACCCGCATAAAAATTCCTCTAATATTACGTACATGAAATTACGTATAAATTTAAAACTTACGATTTAATTATATATGATACGTTTCGAGAACGTTTAATATAATTATTACGTATATTATTTTAGTACGACAAGTGACTACGTATATTATATCTACGTTTAAACGTATAAAAATAAACTATGAAATTTACGACAATTTATAACACGACTACGCGTACCATTTTAACAAGACGCAAATTAAATAAAAGTACAAGTATTTTAACTGGGCTTTTAGACAAGAAAGGAAAACAAGACTCACATGGGCCTTAAGCCCATTTGGTTTGGTCGACTCAAAAAGAAAAGGACGGGAGTTAGTTTTTTTTTCTTTTATTATGTTAAGACAATAAAACCCTAAATAAAAAAATGGAGGCCGCCGCTCATTTTCTTTGTCTCCTTCCTGCGACATATGAAACAGCAAACCAAGAATATCACATGGATTCGATCAAGGCTGAGGGTGGTGTTCGTTTTCTGTATGTTTCTAAACCAAAACGCAAGTAAGGCTCCATTAATCTCGTCTTTTGTTTTCTTCTTTTAATAAAAGATCACGAATCGAGGAGGTATAATCCAAATCATGTGATAATGACGTGTCTGAATAAGGGGGCGTCGTTTGCTGATTTTTATATTCGTTTGGCACACAAACCGAGACACTCATGTGTCTCGGTGGTATAATAAGCCACCAGCCGCAACCCTAATTGGGTGCTGGCGTGGTTCTGTTCTAGCGGGGTTAACCCAGCGAGCAAGCAGGGGAAAACCACTGGCTGCGGCCAGTGGTAATTCCGGTCTACCAGTGGGAACCCACGGTTGGCCTTTCTAGCCTGACGGTGGAAATATTGAACAGACAGGGGAAACTCAAAACTGCCAGGAGGAACTGGCAGTTAAAGGGTGTTTGGCAACGGGTTTTAACAGGGTGTTTGGCAACCTGTTTTATAAGCAACTTAAGGGTGCGTTTGGCTGTCAGATTAATAAACATATTTAAGGGTTGTTTGGTTCGGTGAATATGTAAACATAAAAACAACATATTTTCACGGGTTTGAGTCACGACGCGTTGTAATAAATAATACATGGTTACGGGTTATCGTTTTAAAAGTTAATTAACTTTACATGCTTATTAACTTTACAAGGTAATTAAATTAATAAATAATGACTTGCTATTACAAGATTAATTAAATTGGTTTAACATGCTAGATAATTAATTTAATTAAAAGCATGGACTTAGGTTTATTATTATTAATTAATAATACATGTTTTAACCTAAGTATTTATATCTTATTTAATTAAATCACATGATAATTAAATACTTTTAACCTATAGTTTATTTAAATTACATGTAATAATTAATAAACTATACCTTATAATCTCATGACTTAGAAAATAACCCGGAAAACACTTAGCTTATATTATTAGCTTAATTAACCAGCTTATTTCTATTTTTGGAAACTTTCTATTTTTGGAAACTTTCTATTTTAGGAAACCTGCTATTTTTAGAAAGTTACTTATTATTACACAGCAAGTATAATAATACAAGAAATGCAAGTAATACTTAAACATAATATCCAGAATACACGATAAATACAGTATAACGTTAAAATCAGTAAAACATGACATGAACATATAAAATAAGCTAAGACATAACATTTAACCAGTTACGTACTCAGTGATCATATACTTATACACGTATGTATTCATGTAGCGTTAGTGATCCAGAAGTAGGAGTCTTTCTTCCGTTCATTCACTGGACTTGAGGTACGGATTTCCGTCCTTTCAGTAAGGACTTCCTTTTCTATGCATGTTTAGGATTTCCCGTCTGCAGCCAAATGTTTTCCCCAGTATAGGTTTAAGTTTCTTAGTAATCATGTTAATAGCTAAATAAATTTCCAGAGCATTATATACAAGCATGACCAGTTTATGTACTAGTTACGGAGGTACCGTAACCACGGCACTAGAGGCACCGGTGTCGTGACTCACATGCAGGAGAGTGATATCCTGCATCGTCCCACTCATGTTCAGGTTGGCCATTTTTATATGTATGTTTAGTGGGGCGTATAGATGCATCCTAGGCTTATAAGTGTTACAAGTTATCAGGGTGAATGTGGTGTGTGCTCTACATCCTTCACATTGGAGCTGATCCCTCCACCCAGCACAGTATTTAGAGGTCACCCCTCTATAGCATGACGAGGTCACCCCTCCATGTATTCATGCACGCTGATATATTTCATGACCTATATGAGCTCTTGGCAGTTAAATTACAGTTTCATATTTAAACAGCAGACTTTCAGTATTTACATGAACATGATACTTTAAGAATAAACCAGTTTATTTCAAGTTACAAGTTTACTACATGTCACCAGGTTTCCCAGGACTTACATTATCCCGCTGCATTTTCATTTTTATGCTTTTATTTCAGCCTTCACTTATGTTATGATATTCCATGTTACTATTTTATATCCGCGCACTGAGCGTCCCGCTCAGCCGTTTTCTCTTTTCATGTCCCCAAACGGCAGGCACAGGGTCAGGAGCATGGAAAGGTTATGCATAGGATGGGAGCTATTTTATGTTCTGTTATTTCTGCATTACTTTTACTTTATGCTATGTTTATGAGTTTATGTTGGGGACCGATGTTTGATTCCGGTTATCCCTTATGGTCATGTATTGTTCTAGGACATTTACCTTATGCTTTGATGTTACGTCATGATTATCCTGTGATATTCCATTTATCCAAATGGGGTGTTACAATTATGGTATCAGAGACAAGGCTTCGACCTGTAGGCTCTAAAACTCGACCTGTGACTAGTGGGTAATCACCAGGAGCTTCCTAAGCCAACGATTGTTATTCCACGTATTGATGTTTCAGCGCGTTGTTGTTTTAACCATTATTTTTTCAGCACTTTGATGTTTTAACCATGATGTTTCCTCATAAATGTTTTTACTAATATGGATTGAATAACCGTCATCCATACTTAGTTACATGTAATTGTTTTATGCATGATGTTCCTTGAGAACTTTGGCTAATGTGGACTGAACCATTGTAGTTCATACTTGGTCATACGTTTACTGTTAGGTTTAGACTGTTGGTTTTCACGCATTCATTTAGTTTCATTTCATGTATTCATTCATGCAAGCATCTCATTGTCGCAGGAATTTTGACTAAATAATGGTTGGTACAGGACTGGCCCTATTTAGTCGCATGTGCTTTTATCGAAACTTTTGTTGATTAGTGGGCCGACCCATAGGCGTCCACACTTGACTTTTGTTTTGTGAACCGACCCATAGGCGTTCACTCATGTACATATCATCATATTTATTAACCATGCATTTTAAACTGTTTCATGCTTTATAAAGTACTTCATGCATCTTTTATGTTTAGGTCATGTTATATTGTGTCAGACTTACCATTTATGTTGCATTAAATTGCATTGTGAAACGACTCATAGTCGTCCACGCTATCGTCATAACTTTTCATGTCCTCTCATTTATTTGTTATGTTTCTTTATGTCAAGTATGTTTTCATACTATCATGGTTAACTTCGTTTTCATGCTGATTATGTTTCATGCTCCTTCATGTTAATTTTGTCCCATGTTTCTTCATGATAATTTCATTTTCATGATGATTATGTTCCATGCCTCTTTATGAAAATTACGTGTCATCATGTCGATCATGGCCTTGTGCTAGACATTAATGGATTTCATTTAATCCTGCTTTTATGATAGTTATGGTTGGTTCTCGTTAATCATGTTTTCATGCAAATCATCGTTGAATTTCATTTAACCATCCTTTTGGTGTTTCCTCTATGCAACTAGAATTATGTCTACGCTGATATTGCTAGGCTATCATGATACTCATTCCAGTTCGGTTTCCTAACCGTTTAACCAATTATTTTCCTTTAAACTCCAGTCAGATGATTGACCCCATACCGATCATTTCATGTACATTCCATGTGTAATCCATGTACCACGTTCCACGTATACTCCATGTACCATATTCTATTGCACTACACGTGTCGTAATTCATGTGTATTTCATCTACAAATACTCCACGAGTATTCGCTAGTCGACTCTATACCATCTCAGGCGTTTTCTACTTGTTAATATTCTACAAGATGCTGATGCTACCCATAGCTTTGGAATGTTACTAAATGTTGATGCTGCTGATGATTTGGAGACGCTACGAGATGCTGATGCTGTTCACAACCTGGAGATCCTACAAGACGAAGACAAAAGCCTTAGATCAAAGAGATCGGACGAGAAGATGCTTCACCACCAGGCGATTTTCATCCCAATTCATGTCCTTACCTTTTAGTTATATGTCACACGTCATTCAGTTATCTTTTCAGTCATATGAGTGGGAACCGGTACCAGCCGGCCACTCAGCTGCATATTTACATGAATCACCTTCATGAGAATGACCATCATGGGACAGACAGACAAGACAATAGTAACCACTACTGTGACAACAAGTATTCTAGCAATCACAACAGAACGCCGGTCACAGACTTAACCAGAATTACAAGGGTCAGCAGTCCAGTAGATCCACCAACTCTAGCATTTTAACCACCATTTCCATTATGATTTCTTTTTGTATGTCAAGGCATCCTTCTAGACACATCCTCTCATGTATATGTACTAAAGACACATGTCAAGACACCAGTTAAGACACATGTCACATGAATACTTCTTAGCACATGAGTCAAGACACACAATTCATGCATAACTTTTGAACCCAGCCTCAGTGATGCAAGGTACCTTTCCAAGGGTATACTTATTCCGTTATGCCATGTACAAATCAAACCACTAAAATTTCAGTACCATCTCTGACTTATTGTTCATAGTTGGTCACGTAGTGTTCGTTCCGTGTGAGATGAACGAAACACATTCAGTAAAATCTGCCACGTTTATTTCGTGTGCTGTCATGACACTTTTATTTCACGTTTTCATATTCGGATATTCATGTCCATCTTAGAAGCCATTATATCATCCATGTATATATAGACTTTCAATTCAGGTTGATGAAAAGATCCTCATTATATTCAGGAATGTTCAGATTCCTGAATACACTCAACATGGGTTTTCCACCAGGAAAATCGGTGAAATTTTTTTTCTTATGTCTGACAAGCATGTCTAACTAACATTTATGACACGACTCCTGATATTCCTATTCATTAACCAGTCGATTACTTCAGAATCTTCCCAGATATATTACCAGAAGGAACTACCAATCATACTACCATTTACAGCTGTATTTGTTTTTCCAGGTATTATTATTAAGCCATACGACCAACTACCAGACACTAAGCACTTTCCAAGATCGAGTTACGATTAGGCTATAAACAGTTGTGAGTGGAAGAGCAGGACACTTCCGTGACTGTTCTTCACACATGTTATGTTCAGTATGAATCCATGTTGGTGCCTTTTAGTTCACGAATGCCCAGAAGTAATTGAGGATTTGAGAAATTAATTTGCATGAATTCTGGACAAGTTTATCATTCTGTTCATTGTTAACATTCAGACTTTCTTTAAGTCTATAGAAGAGCACGAAGGCCATCTTCACTCTATGTTACAAGGTTTACAGCAAGAGAATTTCACACGGAAATTTTTCCTGTACGTATGTAGTTGATCACAGTGACACGCTGAATCACATTGTTTTCACGGTAAAATTTTACCATGATTATGCCTACGCGTAAAGGAGAAAATCCTACATCTAACTTATGTGTTCCAGAAAATCATACGTTAAGAGAACTCTAAATTTTGCTTAGACTCTTAGCTTTCCTATTGCTATGTATTCAGACCCTACCAAGATGTATCATGATCTCAACCACATGTTGGTGGAGAAACATGAAACAAGATGTAGTTAGGTTCGTATCTAAATGCCTGACTTTTCAACAGGTTAAGATAGAACACCAACACGCTTGCAGTTAGCTAAACTGTTAGAGACTTTAAATCGTTGTTCGACCCCATAACTTAGCCTACACGTTTTCTTTCATCTGAAAGGAGTACACAGTAGCAGATTATCAAAAAAAAAAATTCCAGTCAATGATCATACGATTACACGGCGCTTACTCCAGCTCTCAAGATTATGTCTCACGTTAGCATTCATGAATTTATTCATGTTTTCTTTATTTTCTTTCATTATCATGATTCGCTTTCACTTCCATGTTCATTACATCATTCAAGATCATGATCATATCTCATCTTATGATTTACGTTCACTTTTATGCTGGAAAGATTGCAGAAAACTTGGGAGGCTAGACTCAAGTTTAGTATGACTTTTCATCCTCAGACAGACGTTTCACGTCACATTTCATGTCTCAGCTCGTATCCTTAATTTTATCTCCTTAGTTATTACACGTCCACTATATGTTTCCATGTCATGTTTATCCTACGTCCTAATATCACATTCACGATATGTTTTGCACGTATTCTCATTCAACATATGTCTCATAATTCAGGTACCATATCTCCAAGTATCATGTTCACAATTATTCATGTATCACGTTCAAAAAATTGTTCACGTGCTACGTCTCAATATGTCTCACGCATCAATACTTTGTGTGTGCTTATACCAGTAAGTATGATACTTAGTATCATATCGTTTCATGTATCTCTTCATGTTATTTCTTATCCTATTTTCCTTTTATAAGTTCAGACATGTTCTCTTTCAGTCACTTCATGTTCCATGTTCCCTTTAGTCACGTCATGTTCCGTGTTCTCTACGGTCACGTCACGTTCATGACCCTTCCAGGATATCGTATCTCTAATTCGAGGACGAATTATTCTTTTTAGAGGGGAAGAGTTGTAAAACCCGCATAAAAATTCCTCTAATATTACGTACATGAAATTACGTATAAATTTAAAACTTACGATTTAATTATATATGATACGTTTCGAGAACGTTTAATATAATTATTACGTATATTATTTTAGTACGAAAAGTGACTACGTATATTATATCTATGTTTAAACGTATAAAAATAAACTATGAAATTTACGACAATTTATAACACGACTACGCGTACCATTTTAACAAGACGCAAATTAAATAAAAGTACAAGTATTTTAACTGGGCTTTTAGACAAGAAAGGAAAACAAGACACACATGGGCCTTAAGCCCATTTGGTTTGGTCGACTCAAAAAGAAAAGGACGGGAGTTAGTTTTTTTTTTCTTTTATTATGTTAAGACAATAAAACCCTAAATAAAAAAAATGGAGGCCGCCGCTCATTTTCTTTGTCTCCTTCCTGCGACATATGAAACAGCAAACCAAGAATATCACATGGATTCGATCAAGGCTGAGGGTGGTGTTCGTTTTCTGTATGTTTCTAAACCAAAACGCAAGTAAGGCTCCATTAATCTCGTCTTTTGTTTTCTTCTTTTAATAAAAGATCACGAATCGAGGAGGTATAATCCAAATCATGTGATAATGACGCGTCTGAATAAGGGGGTGTCGTTTGCTGATTTTTGTATTCGTTTGGCACACAAACCGAGACACTCATGTGTCTCGGTGGTACAATAAGCCACCAGCCGCAACCCTAATTGGGTGCTGGCGTGGTTCTGTTCTAGCGGGGGTAACCCAGCGAGCAAGCAGGGGAAAACCACTGGCTGTGGCCAGTGGTAATTCCGGTCTACCAGTGGGAACCCACGGTTGGCCTTTCTAGCCTGACGGTGGAAATATTGAACAGACAGGGGAAACTCAAAACTGCCAGGAGGAACTGGCAGTTAAAGGGTGTTTGGCAACGGGTTTTAACAGGGTGTTTGGCAACCTGTTTTATAAGCAACTTAAGGGTGCGTTTGGCTGTCAGATTAATAAACATATTTAAGGGCTGTTTGGTTCGGTGAATATGTAAACATAAAAACAACATATTTTCACGGGTTTGAGTCACGACGCGTTGTGATAAATAATGCATGGTTACGGGTTATCGTTTTAAAAGTTAATTAACTTTACATGCTTATTAACTTTACAAGGTAATTAAATTAATAAATAATGACTTGCTATTACAAGATTAATTAAATTGGTTTAACATGCTAGATAATTAATTTAATTAAAAGCATGGACTTAGGTTTATTATTATTAATTAATAATACATGTTTTAACCTAAGTATTTATATCTTATTTAATTAAATCACATGATAATTAAATACTTTTAACCTATAGTTTATTTAAATTACATGTAATAATTAATAAACTATACCTTATAATCTCATGACTTAGAAAATAACCCGGAAAACACTTAGCTTATATTATTAGCTTAATTAACCAGCTTATTTCTATTTTTGGAAACTTTCTATTTTTGGAAACTTTCTATTTTAGGAAACCTGCTATTTTTAGAAAGTTACTTATTATTACACAGCAAGTATAATAATACAAGAAATGCAAGTAATACTTAAACAGAATATCCAGAATACACGATAAATACAGTATAACGTTAAAATCAGTAAAACATGACATGAACATATAAAATAAGCTAAGACATAACATTTAACCAGTTACGTACTCAGTGATCATATACTTATACACGTATGTATTCATGTAGCGTTAGTGATCCAGAAGTAGGAGTCTTTCTTCCGTTCATTCACTGGACTTGAGGTACGGATTTCCGTCCTTTCAGTAAGGACTTCCTTTTCTATGCATGTTTAGGATTTCCCGTCTGCAGCCAAATGTTTTCCCCAGTATAGGTTTAAGTTTCTTAGTAATCATGTTAATAACTAAATAAATTGCCAGAGCATTATATACAAGCATGACCAGTTTATGTACTAGTTACGGAGGTACCGTAACCACGGCACTAGAGGCACCGGTGTCGTGACTCACATGCAGGAGAGTGATATCCTCCATCGTCCCACTCATGTTCAGGTTGGCCATTTTTATATGTATGTTTAGTGGGGCGTATGGATGCATCCTAGGCTTATAAGTGTTACAAGTTATCAGGGTGAATGTGGTGTGTGCTCTACATCCTTCACATTGGAGCTGATCCCTCCACCCAGCACAGTATTTAGAGGTCACCCCTCTATAGCATGACGAGGTCACCCCTCCATGTATTCATGCACGTTGATATATTTCATGACCTATATGAGCTCTTGGCAGTTAAATTACAGTTTCATATTTAAACAGCAGACTTTCAGTATTTACATGAACATGATACTTTAAGAATAAACCAGTTTATTTCAAGTTACAAGTTTACTACATGTCACCAGGTTTCCCAGGACTTACATTATCCCGCTGTATTTTCATTTTTATGCTTTTATTTCAGCCTTCACTTATGTTATGATATTCCATGTTACTATTTTATATCCGCGCACTGAGCGTCCCGCTCAGCCGTTTTCTCTTTTCATGTCCCCAAACGGCAGGCACAGGGTCAGGAGCATGGAAAGGTTATGCATAGGATGGGAGCTATTTTATGTTCTGTTATTTCTGCATTACTTTTACTTTATGCTATGTTTATGAGTTTATGTTGGGGACCGATGTTTGATTCCGGTTATCCCTTATGGTCATGTATTGTTCTAGGACATTTACCTTATGCTTTGATGTTACGCCATGATTATCCTGTGATATTCCATTTATCCAAATGGGGTGTTACATCTTTTCTTCATCCCTCATAATGCCTAGTTCTTCCTTTTCTAACCTTGACATTTCTTTGTCACAAACTTCTCAACCTAAAGCTTCTTCTTCTAAGCTTTCAAAGAAACCGAAAATCTCGGTTAAACCCGTTTGGATAAAAAAGAACAAGAATTCTCATGATTCTTCTTCTCCAAAATCCTCCAAGAATTCCTATTTCTCTCCGATTCAATTTTGGAATGAGACTTACTCTATAAATCCAATTATCGGAGAAAAGAAAATTCTTCCACCACCACCAAAACCTTTCAACTCTCATCAACTCAATGACCTATCTTCTTTCCCTAATCTCACTAGGCATTGTGAAAACATCTCTTATCCATTATCTCCCTCTCCACCAACCTCTAATTTGATGGACCTCCCCCACCTAACGACTTTGTTTTGCATCATGGTTCCTCGTGTGCTTGTTGTCATTTTCAACAAATTGAACTTGCTCATATCTATGACAAGCTAAATTTCCTTGAATTCCTCCTCACTCGACCTCCTCTCAAAGTTTTCGTTCCCGTGAACAAAACTTCGAATGATGCTTCGTCGTCTTTGTTTTTCAACTAAGGCACATTTTGTACTTTAGTTGTTTGAGTCAATAAAACTTAAGCAACCTTGGAAGATTATCACTATTAGAGTAGTTTATGCTTTTTTGTTTCTTTTCCTTATTTTTGCTTTAAATATTCATATTGTGTGTATGAATATTTCTCTAGTATGTTATTTCATATTTGTGTAATATGAATGTTATGTGTGTCTTCTTTCCCACTAATTCTATTTCACACATTTGTTAAAGAGTTGATCATGGTTAAAACTTAAAATTAATTATGGGTGATTCCATAAATTCTAAATTTTAACCATTTGACACTTTAAATCATCTTTGATTGGTTTGGATGTTTCTTTTCTCCCTTTATTCCACCAATTGAACTATGATGTTGTCAATACACACTCTTTGGACATACTTAGAAAATGCTTGCTTCTAATTTGAGATTTCTTTTCCTTCTCCCTCTCAAGTTAGTTAGTAGGTAGTGCACATTCATACATTGGTGTTTCTTTTCTTTCTTCTAACCTTTGTGTAGCATGTCACCTTAGCTCATTTTATTGGTACCCCAAGCAAGGGGGAGTAAGCACCAAGGGGGAGGGGGGGGTAAGCACCAAGGGGGAGCTACTAGCAAAAGTCCGGTTCTTTTCTTATTCAAAGACTTGTGCTTTGCTTCAACAAAGGGGGAGAAATGATAGTGATAAACTCGTTAATAATTCGAATAAACTTGTATTTTACGTAAATGAGTTTATAGTTTGTCGTAATCAAAAAGGGGGAGATTTTTAATGCAAAGCAATGCCTAAAAACATTGTTAGTATTAATTAATCTTTCTTAGTTTTGATCACGGCAAATTACAAAGACATTTATTGTCAAACACAATCATAAAACAAATTATCTAACAAACACTATTATCAATGTAATAATCATTACACTAATATATCTTAATCATGCTTAGTGATCATAAAAGTGATTAGCCTTAAAACTCACTTTTGACAAATGTAACAAAAGATTTTTTGATAAACTTTATTTTTAAGAAAATTTTTTATTAAAATGAAAATATAAATTTGAATATGGCATATTCCAAATGCCATAAGAATATCCTTTGTAGGTTTAAACAGCCTCAGATATTTCAAATTCACTAAAAGACAAAAAGGAACGGAGTCTAGTACCCGCGGTTCCTTAAGTACCTACGTGGTTCCCTATCGATAAAGAACCGCCTGGGTAGATAAGGAACCGCCCCCAGATAGCCGTTGGCATTTGTCTTCTATAAATAGTGGATCAAATCTGCATTCTCATCAACCCTTTTTGGACATCTATTTCAACCTTCTTTCTCCTATCTAATCCTAGTCATTTGTAAATGATCACTTAATGTGTTAAGTATGTTTACTCATAATTATCCTCTTGATCTCCTTTTTTACCTTGTCCAAAGAGAAGATCACTCACACACTTGTGATGTGATTAAAGATGAAGCATTGATGAAGATCACCTTCTCCTAAAGATCTAGTCATGTTCATCATTTGTTTATTTGTGTCTTGTGTAGATCCAATGTATTTGTGAATACTTGGACTAGTTGTGTTCATCCAAGATATATGTAAATACTTGGATTAGAGTTGTGTAAATCCATTGCACATGTGTGTGCTTGGATTTGTGTTGTGTAGATCCAAGATACATGTGTGTACTTGGATATGTTTAGTTGAGTTGTAATTAGTTGTGTTAGTTCTCACTAAACTATAAAGTAATGTGGTTGTGTCTTATGAGTTCTCACTAAACTATAATGTGATATGTAGTTGTGTTGTGTAAAGTTCTCACTTAGCTTCAAAGTGAAGAGTCGTGAAGATTGGTTCTAGATTTGGATTAGAACTTGACATCTAGCCTTGTGTCAGAAAATGGTGAAGTAGGCAACGTTGTGAAGATTGGTTCTAGCTTTGGATTAGAACTCGGCATCTAGCCTTGTGTCGTAAAATGGTGAAGTGGGCGACATTGTGTAGATTGGTCCTAGCTAAGATTAGGTCTCGACATTTAGCTTAGTGTTGAAAAATAATGTAAGCGACGTTGTAAGGTTTTCTACGTAAAGAAGGGAGCTTGTGGATATAGTGGAAATCTCGAGTAAGGTGTTCTCGGGGAGTGGAGTAGGAACGAGGATAGAGCCTCGTTGCCGAACCACTATAAATCTTGGTGTCTTCCTACTAGGCTGTTTCTTTCCTTACTCATTACTTACATTCATTATCATTATACTTACTACACATTGTTAATGTATTAGAATTGAACCTAATCATTATGCAACTATCTTTCAAGTAAAAGATAGTTTTGTGCACTCACCTAATTGAAAGGAATTTTAATTAGGAGATAAACCGATTAGAAACTATTCAACCCCCCCCTCCCCCTAGTTTCTACACTTAGCACCAAAAAGAATTTCAAGTTTAAAAAAGAATGATATTATTATTCCCTCCGTCACAAAATTATTGTATCTTATTGATTTTTCAAAGCTTTTTCTATTAACTTAATCTTAATATTTATTTTTGTGTTATATAATAGTAGATGAAAATTATAACAATGAAATACGTTTAACAACCAATCAATTCATAAATTTTGCATCAAATACTATACAACATAAACAAAATTATTCAAAGTCAAATTGGACATATGGAGTATCAAAGAGTTTTTTTTAATATAAAGATCATAAGTATATAATTATGTGAATTTGCTTTGGGTTGGTTTTTAGTTTTTAAGTATTGCTTCATGGAAAAAGTTCAACAGACCATTAGTTTAGCATAAACTAAATTAAGCAATCAAAACTACCCATTTTTGTTATGTAACAAAACAAACTCATTTTTTAAAAGTTAAATATCTCACAAACCATTCATCGTTACGTAAAACAAAACATATCATCACGGCGAGAACTAAATCATCTATCTATCGAGGGGCACATGTATATACTTTCGACGAACTTTTTTTCGACTTTTTTTCTTAAGTCACGTCTGAGAGAATAATATATGATTTGTTACGAAACATACATCATTTGCAGAAAATCATATATGATTTATATCACGAATCATATATGATTTTCAATCATATATGATTCTCTCATACGTGACTTAAGAAAAAAAGTCGAAAAAAAGTTCGTCGAAATATATATATGTGCCCCTCGATAAAAACATGATTTAAATCTCGTTGCAATGATTTATTTTTTTTCGTTTGACGAGTTACCTTTGTGAGATATTTGATTTTTAAAAAAGTGGTGAGAAGTGGGGTTTTTTTAATGAGTGATTATGATTGGTTGAATAGGTTTATGCTAATTTAAGGGTCTACATACATTTTAACTCATTTCTTCATATATCATTCTATTTTGATAAATAATTTCATATATACTCAAAATGCAACCATTGAGTGCATAACGTACAATACTTTTAAAGCATATTTGTGTAAATACGAAATTTTTATATTTAAGGAGAAGAAATATGAAATTGACCCATTTCTAAAAACCATATCCAAACTAAAAACCACATATTTAACTCTATTCTATATCCGAATAATAAGTTTATTGGAAATATGAATTTCACACACCCATAAGAAAACACCAAGAATTAATATACAAATCTAAACTAAGGTGTTTAGATCGAGTCCTTATCTAAGTTTGTTTTCGTCTTTGCACGATCGTGATCGAAAGATTGGGTTGAGATTATAAGATAGTATAGTTTATTTTCTTAATATACGTTCGAATCCACGTTTTATTATATATCATATATCATGAAAATGAAGGTCAATATCTTATTTATGAAATTTTAACATAATGAATTTTTTGTTTTTCATATTCTAGTAAATTTTACATAAAAATTTATAGTTTTTAACTTATAGTTCGAGAAAAATAAAATCGAATCAAACAATATTTTAAAATTCTATGATCAAAACCAGACATCTATTAAAATCTTATCTCGCAAAAATGGTAACATTTTTTCTTTGTAGTGTGTAACATCGTAATCGGTACTAGAGCACTTTGGAGATTGAAAACCCCCAAAAAGTGCAACTTGTTTGTTGTAGTTGCAAGTTATTACCCGCAGTCGTAGCCATAACTGCAAGTTGTACATTAGCTATCATATATAACTGCTAGTTGTAGCAATTTATTTTATCAAGTGTTAGAGCACTGGGTGTCATGGTAATGGTGCCTCGTTACTCCTAGGTGGCACCTCGCCATTTTCGCCACAGCTCGCCATGGTACCACCACAGCTCGCCACTTGAAGTTTTCGCCACTAAAATGAGGAACAAAAAAGACAAAAAAAATCTGCCACTCTCCGTTCGGCCGTTGCATAAACGGGTCCATCATTTTCTTTTCAAAATTTTTTATCCCATTTCTAATATAAATATACTACATTAACCCACATTTCAAAAGCAAAATAAACATATCCTAAAAGCTGAGCTATAGTTGGCGAAAGAGACGGGTTTGGACAAGACGTGTTAGGGTCACGATTCAATTTAAAATTTTAGAGGTTGCCCAAATACACTCGCAAAAGTGTAGGTTAAAGTTGTATTTTTAATTATCGAAGATTATGATTTAAAGTATGTTTAGCAAAAGTATCTAGTATGTCATGTTATGAAACTTTCAAACAAGTACAAAAGCTTCAAATTTACTTTTTCATACCAACTCCTAGCAACTTGAGTTGACTTTTCTACTTATCAGATCATATCATATTTACCCGACACAACAAAACACTCGCAGGAACATTCAACCGCACGTTAATCTTCAACTAGTTAAAAGAAATCAATATAAGAAAAAATGGATAACAACAAGAAATTATCAACATCATATTTACGTCCTACAATCTCTATACCAACGAGTTCATCGGCCGATAACACGTTCATAGGTCCAGGCCAGACTCCAGGACCTATGACTTTGGTATCAAACTTTTTTTTCGGATAATGATAGAGGACTCGATACTCGTACTTTTTCTCAGCTTCTTGCTGGATTGAGTCCGGCTACCTTGCTTGAATCACCAGCTCAGGTATATTACTTGATAACTTGAATAACCTCATATAGCCTCATAGAATAAGTAGAAGATAGCTAGTTAGGCACTAGGGGTTTTGTATAAAATGTGTAAGTGCTTATTTTTAAGGTAAGGAAACTTCTAAAATTGAGCTTATCTGTTGCATGCTTATACATTAAGGAAGATTTCATTTAAATAGGTAATGTCCATAGCGAATAATCAGAAAATCACATTCAAAATGTAGTCCAAAACTCTCCTTAAACCATCATATTATAGGTTCGCTAGAGGTGACTCACTCATTTTCTTGTCGATAGAAGTCATTTGGAATGTCCCACCAGCAAGCACTAGCTCATGTTACAGCACAGGCTGCACAACTGCAGCCTATATCGACCATAGACCACCATTTTCCACCACCAATGCCAGAGCTCAATGTCACGATCATGGCTCCCGAGTTATATGAATCCAGTAGCCATTACCATCCACCCTTAGTAGCAGCTGAAAAGCCAGCTGAGGACGGATATAATTGGAGAAAATATGGGCAAAAGCCAGTGAAGGGTAGTGAATACACTCGAAGTTATTACAAATGCACACATCAAAGTTGTCCTGTTAAGAAAAAGGTTGAGCGGGGTGTAGATGGTCTGGTAACCGAGATTATCTACAAAGGGAAACATAGCCATCAACCACCTCGAACTGTTGGAAACCTTAATAATACTGAACCCTTCAACGATCAAACTTGTTATTTTAACTCTTCGAGGGAAAATTCATCGGTAAAAAAGGATCAAGAATCTTCCCATGAAATGTCGGGATCATGGGACAACGATGATGTTGCCAAACATCAAGCAAAAAGGAGGTACTTGTATCGTATATATATGTTTTAAAGTTGCTAACTCTTTTGAAAGGGTAGAATAAGAATGTATAGTTGATATAATGCTAAGTTGACATTATTTGGCATGTATGGTATAGAAACATAGAGGCCAAGGGGTTTGATCCAGTTACATCCCATGGAACACTTCGAGATTCTCGCATCGTTGTTCAAGCAACCAGCAAAGTTGATGTTCTAGACGACGGCTATAAATGGCGCAAATACGGGCAAAAAGTAGTTAAAGGAAATTCTAATCCAAGGCATGATTTTTTACCCTTCTATCTATGATGATACAGTTTTTTGAGCCAACTTTACCCTAACAATTATTGCGTAAAATCGTTATTATTTGCCTTATTT
The DNA here is from genome assembly GCA_025667525.1 of Glebionis coronaria. Classification (NCBI taxonomy): domain Eukaryota; kingdom Viridiplantae; phylum Streptophyta; class Magnoliopsida; order Asterales; family Asteraceae; genus Glebionis; species Glebionis coronaria. The sequence goes on from CM046879.1 coordinate 581,373,696, forward strand.
TGGTATGCATTCTCGTTGAAGATCCGGAATATGCAAAAATTTGAATTAACTTATGCAAAAAATTGAATGTCACAATGCTTTTACAGGGGTTATTACAAGTGCACGTTCAAAGGTTGCAATGTTCGAAAACATGTTGAGAGACCTTCAAGCGACCCAAAAGCCGTCATAACCACATATGAAGGTAAACACAACCATCAGGCGCTGGTGTCAAGAAATAGCATCCATGATGCAACAAACGATACCACCTCTCAACTAGAGCCTAATAATCCTATTGGTCTTATACAATTAAAAGAGGAGCAATGATCATTTATATTGGTTTCAATCTGCAAAAGCTGCAATATTTGTGGTCAATCTCATAGTTTTTATCAAATAAGGAAGTCTTTTTAGGCTTGGGATTAGTAACCAAAATTGCTAGTACTGTTCTACGAGACGAAGAGCTCACGATTACCTTTTGGAAACTGTAAATGTAAGTGCTAGTGTTATGTTGTGATTATTTCTTGACTAGAGATCGATGCAGTATCAAATACTATATGATTATGCATGTGTGAATTGTGAAACTGAACCTAGTCATATATAAGGGATAGATGATGATTGTGAGAATATAACATCACAGTGAATCTTTACCTGGTCCTCAGCATCACTTATCATTTTCATATCCTTTCACCCTTTAAGCAAAAGAGAACATTAGCCGGCTTCCTAATCAAGACACAATGCCAACCATATTCAAGTTTGTGATGCATCATATCTTTTTGTCATCGATAGCACACTTGACACATCTCTCTATTCTTTCTTATAAGTACCCGTCACGATGCATGTTTTATTCATCAAACACATCAAGTAACTACAACTGAATGGAAATGTAAAGTGTCCCTTAGAGATCCTCCGAACACTTCAATGGGAATGGTTTTTACTAGGCAGACCTACTGAAGTGTTTGGGGGGACTCCGAGTGGCACTTGACACTAGAAAAATAAGCTAATACAAATGTTGGGAAACGTCAAGTGTCCCTTAGAGATCCTCTGAACACTTCACTGGGATATGTTTTTTACCAGGATATCCTACTGAAGTGTTTGGGGGAACTCCGAGTGTCACTCGGCACTGGACACTAGCTTGCAGAAAAACCGTATACAAATGAAGGGAAACGTTAAGTGTTCCTCAGAGATCCTCCGAACACTTCATTAAGAATTTAGTACATCGTCTTTTCTAAATAATTCTACTGAAGTGTTTGGGGGAACTCCAAGTGGCACTTGACACTTAAAAGCTAGAAGTCGTTTGCGATTTGCTTTTGATACATCCTAGATGTTCCTCTAAATAAGTTAATATATATGCAAAGTTATGGTTGGGTTGCAAACTTTAGTTTGCATAAAAATTTGATTTCAGAAACATATATGTATCATATGTGATATTCTGATGGAAGAACAAAAAGAGGAACCGACATTTTGGCGCCCCGTCGACTGGTTCCACAATATGGAAGAGATAAATCAGGTAATATATGTAGCGACTAACATTGCACTACCATTGCAGGGATATGATGCTCTTATAAGCAAGCACCAACATAAATTTCCATTTACAATATTAACTCTAGAATAATGCCACATTTGCCTGAGTTCAGTTTTTGTGAAAACCTATTTGTTTATTTTGTGTATTACTCTTAGGTTGGTGGGTGCACACAGCATCCTGACACTCGTGGCATCGACCTTCACTCGACCCTGTCCAATCAATCAATGAGGCTGTAGTATCCGCTTAACATTTGTCTGTCAAATGCTCTCTATTGCTTAGAATTTATAAATATGGATCTCGTATTGGTTGGACATTGCTGATCCCCAAACACATGTTGAGCTGCTTGCTTAACTCTTGCAATATCCTTTTGCGAGTCTTTTGTCGTTCATCTGCTTGGGTAACTTCTAAATCAAAGGACTAGGCTATAATGGCGCAAATATGGGCAAAAAGTAGTTAAAGGAAATTCTCATCCAAGGCAGGAAACTTTTTAGAACCATTTAATCATTATCATCTATCTTATTCTGCTATTAATTCCCGTTGAAGATTCGGAATAATTTATGCAAATATTTGAATATCACAATGCTTTTACAAGGGTTATTACAAGTGCACGTTTAAAGGTTGCAATGTTCGAAAACATGTTGAGAGGCCTTTAAGCGACCCAAAAGCCGTCATAACCACATATGAAGGTAAACACAATCATCAGGCCCGCTGGTGTCAAACGACACCAGCTCTCAAATAAAGCCTAATAATCCTATTGGTCTTTTACGATTAAAAGAGAAGCAATGATAATTTATATTGGTTTTAATCTGCAAAAGATGCATTATTATTTGTGGTTAATCTTGTAATTTTTATCAAATAAGGACGTCTTTTTAGTGATAAGGCTTGGGATTAGTAACGGAAATTACTAGTACTATACTATGTAACGAAGAGTGAATAATTTCATACTTTCAATCAGAACAATACCTTTTGGTAACTGTAAATGTAAGTGCTAGTGGCTAAGTAGATTTATTCGATGCAGTATCGAATACTCTGGTGAATAATGTGTGAATTGTGAAACTGAACCTAGTCATATATAAGGGATAGATGATGATTGTGAGAATATAACATCACAGTGAATCTTTACCTGGTCCTCAGCATCACTTATCATTTTCATATCTTTTCACCCTTTAATCAAAAGAAAATATTAGCCGGCCTAATCGAGACACAATGTCAAGTGTACACTTCCTTCTATTCTTTCTTATTGTACCCGTATCGATGCATGCTTTATTCATCAAACACATCAAGTAACTACAATCGCGTGGAAACGACAAGTGTCCCTTAGAGATCCTCCGAACACTTCTCTGGGATATGGTTTTTACTAGGATGACCTACTGAAGTGTTTGGGGGAACTCCGAGTGGCACTTGACAGCAAAATAAGCTAACACAGATGTAGGGAAACGCCAAGTGTCCTTTAGAGATCCTACGAATACTTCACTGGGATATGTTTTTTACTAAAATGTCCTACTGAAGTGTTTGGGGGAACTCCGAGTGGCACTCAGCACTCGATGCTAGCTTGCAGAATAAACATATACAAAAGAAGGGAAACGTCAAGTGTTCCTAAGAGATCCTCCGAACAATTCATTAAGAATTTAGGATATTGTTTTGTCTAGAACTTCCTATTGAAGTGTTTTTGGGAACTCCAAGTGGCACTTGACACTTGAAAACTAGAAGTCGTTTGCGATTTGCTTTTGATACATCCTAAATGTTCCTCAATAACTTAATATATATGTATCATACGTGATGTTCTAATGGAAGAATAAAAAAGAGGAATTGACGTTTTGGCGCCCCCATCGACTGGTTCCACAATATGGAAGAGATAAAACAAGTAACATAACCATCACCAAACAGGAACTTTCAATCAAGAAGTGAAGGGTTCAAACTTCACTAGGTGTGTATATTTTGGGGTGGCCACAGAGGTTCACCTGCGAAGACTTCCGGCTATCTAAAAGGGTAGTCGCTCTAGGATTAGCCGGCTTGCAATGTCGAATCGAACCCATGTATACCAAAAAAATGAGCAGGTAACATAGCGACTAAACGAAACATATACATGAGTTGCCCCTCATCACCATACTACCATCGCGGGGACATGATACTCTTATAAGCAAACACCAATGTCTACTCATATATTTCCATTTAAAATATTAACTATAGAAGAATGTCACATTTTACAGAGTTCAGTTTTTGTGAAAACCTCTATGTTTATTTGTTTGTTTATTTTGTCTATTACTCTTAGGTTGGCGGGTGCACACAGCAACTGGAAACTCGTGGCATCCTTCACTCAACCCTGTCCAATCTATAATGAGGCTGTAGTATCCGCTGAGAATTTATGGATATGGATATATCGAATTGGTTGGACATTGCTGATTGCCAAACATATGTTAAGCTAGCTGTTTGCTTAAGTTAAGTAATATCCTTATGTGATTCTTTTGTAGATCATACAGTGAAAGCGCTACAATAGTAGATCATACAGTGAAATATATGTACAACTTTGCAGTACCATTAAGATTTTCTCACCATCTCATCTTGGAATCATATTATATATGATCTTCACGTCCTTTCTTATCACGTCGCAGATATCACAAGGGCTACGCCTTAGATCACACCACCCTACATACATGTATATCACTGATATCCTTCTGCAATGACTTAAAGCTATTAAACTCACGTCTATTAATTCATCACCAACGAAGTTAAACATATCGTTTAAGTGAATAGTATTCAAAATTTGACAATAAAAGCCAATAGACTTCCAACCAGAAATATCAATCTCTTAACAAAGAGATAAGTTCCACTCTTGCAACAAAGGACTGCCTATAGCTATGTTCATTATAGCATCATTATCAATCATGCTGCCACGAATATCAAGGATTTTTATATTTGCACCATTTCCTCCTAAACCAATTGCTCCAAGTTCATGTGCGATGAAAGGTAAAGTTAGATACTCGAGACCGCCTCCACATAATATTGCAGAAAACACCGCTCAAATCTAACATATAACATCCTTTAGCTTCTTATGATCGTATCACTTCTACAGAAACCAAAGATCTAGAAAAACCGCGGAAGCCTACACCAAGAATGTTATAACAACCAGATATTCCGAGTGCTCTAAGTTCACGACAATTTTGGTTCAGATATCTAATTCCAGTATCATTAAACTTATAGCATCCACTAAGATCAACTTGTTTCAATTATTTACAAAATCTTGTTAAGAATTTTAATCCCTCATCGGTAATTAACTTGCAATGGACGAATAACAGACAACAAGGGACAACAAGAAACGACTGAGGTAATACCTTTATCAGTTAAATAAGAACAATCAGAAAGATCAAGAGAATGCAATCTACACAAGTATATCCGTGATTTCTTTATATTTGAGTCCAAGAATCTATCACCATTTGTCAAAGACAACGACTCTAAGTAATTAAAATGGTGAAACAATCGTAAGAGTTTATCACAACTAGTCAAAGACGGCGATAAGTGATGAAAACGATTAAACATTTGTATAAGTGAATCACGATTGTTTGTTGATCGGCGTCGTATAGGTGAATCATGATGATTTTCACAATCATTTTCGGAGCAACTTGACTTGAAATGTATGTTTACGACATGAATTTTGGATATCAAGAAAATGGTGACAAGTTAAACCAAAAGAATCTCGATCCTTTTTTTCATTTAACTTATGAAAGACCTATTGGTCCTCTTCAACACAATATAGCTTATGAACCTAATTAGCCGTCATAACCTCATATTACAAGTGCACCTTCAAAGGTTGCAATGTTCGAAAACATGTTGAGAGACCTTCAAGCGACACAAAAGCCGTTATAACCACATATGAAAAAGTAAACACAACCATCAGGCGCTAGTGTCGAATGAAACCACCTCTCAACTAAAGCCTAATGATCCTATTGGTCTTTTACGATTAAAAGAGGAGCAATGATAATTTATATTGGTTTTAATCTGCAAAAGATGCATTATTATTTGTGGTTAATCTTGTAATTTTATCAAATAAGGACGCCTTTTTAGTGATTATGCTTGGGATTAGTAACCGAAATTGCAAGTACTACGCTTGGGATTAATGAAATTGCTAATGTTATGTTGTGCTTAAGTAGATTTATAAATAATTTCTTGACAAGAGATCATATTATGAGTGATTTGAAGTGATAATTTATGCGGTATCGAATAGTATGTAAACATGTGTGAATTGTGAAATTGAACCTAGTCATGTATAAGGATAGATGATGAGAATATAGCATTAGAGCGAATCTTCACCTGGTCCTCACCATCACTTAGCATTTTCAGATCTTTTTACCCTTTAATAAAAGAGAACATTTAGCTTCCTAATAAAGACACAATCCCAGCCATGTTCAAGCTTCTGGTGCATCCCATCGATCGCGCATTTCCTCTATATTCTACCTTATAAGTACCTGTAACGATGCCTATTTATTCATCAAGTAACTACAATCGAATGGAAACGTCAAGTGTCACTTAGAGATCCTCCGAACACTTCATTGGGCTAATTTTTTATCTAGAATTTCCTACTGAAGTGTTTGGGGGAACTCCAAGTGGAACTCGGAACTAGCAAAATAAACGAATACAAATGAAGGGAAGCGTCAAGTGTCCCTTAGAGATCCTCCGAACACTTCACTGGGATTTGGTTTTCACTAGAATGTCCTACTGAAGTGTTTGGGGGAACTCCGAGTGGCACTGGCACTCAACACTAGAAAAATAACGGATACAAGTGAAGGGAAACGTCAAGTGTCCCTCAGAGATCCTCCGAACACTTCATTAAAAATTTAGGATATTATCTAGCATTTCGTACTGAAGTGTTTGGGGGAACTCCAAGTGGCACTTGACACTTGAAATCTAGAAGTCGTTAATTTGTGATTTGCTTTTGGTAAGTCGTATGTTACCCTCTAAGTAAATTAATATGCAAAGTTATGGTTGGCTTGCAAGCTTTAGCCTGCATAAAAACTTTAGCTCAAAAACATGCATCATCTGTTTTCCTTTATGCGTTTCATCTGGCAAAAACTGAAAAACCTTAATGAAACAGAAGATACTATTATCGTGAATTCCTACATGTTTATTTTCAGATCGACATTATAGGATTTAGTCTTTTTTCTTCATAGCTTTGCGAGATCAACATAATATGAATGCGACGAGATTCTAAACATGACTAGGACTTGATCCATACTGTGTGCATGATGATCTCATATGAAACTATTCACAGTTTCGTACTTTGTCAATCATGTATGTATCATAGTGTTTTTTGGACATTTTTTACACCAAGAAACATGAGCCATTCATAACGAAAAACCAATAATTATGGTTTTTAAATAGTGAGTCACTTGAAAAGAATAGTGTTATTGGGAGCAAAATAAAAATAATTATACAAATTAGTCATTGTTGGGGATTAAAATTCTGGGGATTGCATGATCACAAAAGTCGATCTTATTTAGTCCGACACAGCATAAAACTTGCTCCTGTAGTTTTTCTGGATGTTGGGCCTGTATTGTTAAACCAACATCGAGTATCCCGTATTGCAAGCGCTCACGAAAAGCATCCAGTGCCTTCCGTGAAATGTAGCTTAATCGGTGTATGTCTAGGTCTATTTCAAACGTGCATAAAATGAAAAAAAGAAAAGAGATAAGATTATCAACACTCAAGTTATCCACTGCATAAGGTAGATAAAATTGAAAGATAGTACTGATGTACCAACCCGATAAAAAGCGTGTTGAGGGCTGTAGAACCAGTTTGTCAATTGTCATTGTAAGCGTTTAGAAGTTTTCTTTCAGCTGAACATAGGTCAAGATCCTCAGGATTCACTACACCCAGCCAGTTCTTTTTCAATAAGGAACCAAAGTTTCTTTTGCAAAACCCTTCACTACTTCCATTTCGTCCATTACTAGTCTCTTTTCGATTTATGTTGCGTTGTAGAACGGTTAACCAACGAAAATGCAATGTTTTCTAAATGTCGAACGTTCATTGAAGCACTGGTTATACGGCCATGTTAAGATACCTGAATGCTTTCGCAAAACTGAGGTGATACTTCATCATCATGAGGATATGATAAAGATCGGGACTGGAGCACTTTGGAGATTGAAAAATTGCAACCATAATTGCAAGTTGTAGCAATTTATTTTACCAAAAATATCTCATATGTCATACTATGAAACATTCAAACAAGTATAAAAGTTTCAAAATTACTTTTTCATACCAACTCCTAGCAACTTGAGTTGACTTTTTGGTATCATTTCATATATCATATTTACCCGACACAACAAAACACTCGCAGGAACATTCAACCGCAGATTAATCTTCATCCATGTTCATGTTCTACTACTTCAACTAGTAAAAAAATCAATATAACACGTTTGTGGGACCGGGCCAGACTCCAGGACCTATGACTTTGGTATCAAACTTTTTTTCGGATCGTGATAGAGGACTCGATACTCGTACTTTTTCTCAGCTTTTGGCTGGATTAATTCCGGCTACCTTGCTTGAATCACCAGCTCATGTTACAGCACAGGCTCTGCAGCGCTACCGACTACATACCACCATGTTCCACCACCAATGCCATAGCACAATGTCCCGATGATGTCATTCGAGTTATATGAATCCAGTAGCCACTCCCATCCACCCTTAGTAGTGGCTGAAAAGCCAGCTGAGGACGGATATAATTGGAGAAAATACGGGCAAAAGCCAGTGAAGGGAAGTGAATAGACTCGAAGTTATTACAAATGCACACATCAAAGTTGTCCAGCTAAGAAAAAGGTTGAGCGGGATGTAGATGGTCAAGTACAGATTATCTACAAAGGGAAGCATAACCATCAACCACCTCGAACTGTTGGAAACTAGGGATGTCAACGGGTCGGGTTAGGTCGGGTTTTAGTAAACCTGTACCCGTACCCGTTTATAGTATCCGTACCCGTATCCGCTCCATCACCCGACGGGTACCCGATTAGTATTACCCACCGGGTTTTTGCATTTTATCCGCGGGTATCGAGTATCCACAATTAAATTTTTGTTGACCATTATTGTGTGTATAATGTTAAGAAGAACCACTCGAAAATGGTCAAAATATCCTAATATATTTTTTAAGTGTTCAGAAGATAAAAAAATATTTTTTAGTATTATTCACGCGATTTAATATATCGAATAAATCATGGTTTTTATTTTAAAATTACTAAATACAAATATACTTGATCACAAACATGTTAATACACACAAAATGTAACTAATATGATCATTCAATTCATCCAACAATCTTCATTTATTATTTCACACAAATTTAGAACTTATATAAAATAGCAACAAAAGCGGGTGCGGATTTGGGTAAACGGGTACGGATTCGGATACGGGTAAACGGAGCGGGTATTAGTAGAAACCGTACCCTAACCAGTACCCGCGAAAAAAAGAACATTAAAACCCAAACCCGCCAACCCGACTCCGAACCCGACCCAACCGGTTCAGGTTTTGGTTTTCCCCATCGGTTTCGGGCGCTTTTGCCATCTCTATTGGAAACTCTATTGATATTGAACCCTTCAATGATGAAACTAGTTATTTTAACTCTTCGAGGGAAAATTCACCGGTAAAAAAGGATCAAAAATCTTCCCATGAAATGTCGGGATCACGGGACAACGATGATGTTGCTAAACATCAAGAAAAAGGAGGTACTTTTATCTTATATATGTTTTAAAGTTAATGACTCTTTTGTTACGATAGAATAAGAATGTATATGTTAAATTTTACGGTAGAATAAGAATGTTTATGTTAACAAATTCTAACTAGAGCGACTAACTTGGTATGTTTAATGTTTCAGTTCTAACCCTATGGACTTGCAATGGAAGCACGTGTTGAAGACTAAAGACTTATGTTGCCAGTTTCCAAAGTTGCTTCAAGCCCATGAGGGCCAACAGATCTGTTTAAGGTTATAACCCTAGCCACACACACGCACTTATGTTATCTGATTTTTTCAACTGTTACTCTCTCTCTCTCTCTAGCATTGTTCTTCGATAAATGTAAACCCTAAGTTTGGTTGTATTTAATTTTGTATAAACTATTATCAATATAGATAATAGCTCTGCACCTAATTAGTAGTGGTAGAGTATAAGTTTTGTTGTTCAAAACTTGTTTTTGTACTCTGATCTTTTGATTCCAAGTGTTTAATATAGTGTGTGTGTGTGCGTGTGTGTTATTAAATCATGTTTTGTATTAGAGCCTAAAATCATCAAAAGTTTTAGGGTTTGAAAAATTTTAGGGGTTTTTCAAATCGGGTTTATTTTTGGTTAGATCTACTATTGAGAGAGTTAAATCGAAAAGATTTTGGCCTTTTACCTTTTTTCAAAAATTAGGGTTTACATTTTCATTTGGGTATCTTAGTGTTTAGTCAACTGTGCCTTTGTTTCTACCACTTATATTGGTAGATCTAGTATTTTTGGAGGTTGACCTAATTTTGAGAAATTAGGGTTTGTTCATTCTATCCGATTGGCTGTTCTGTTGCCTCCTAGATTAAGTGAATCTAAGAGAAACAATTCGATTGTGCTTTGCGTACATTGTAACAACTCTCACACTCTCTCCTTATTTATATCGTTTGATTGTGATTTTTTATTATCTCTGTTCGTTATATTTGTGTCCTTTTGTGTTATTATCTAGACCCTTAGCCTTTTGCCTTGCTCTTGACCTACCACATTTAGTGGTTTGGAAGCGTGAGAACTTTATTGATATTGAATGAGTCGCTTTCTTTGCTTTTTTGTCATTATGTGTGACCAAGATGGACCTGAGATTGAGGATAATCCCTCTGATATTATTACTTTGATTAGCAAGCTTGATGTTAGTGACCCTTTGCCCTTACACCCAAATGACTCTGTCACTTTTACTGTTGTTTCTGTTAAATTAAAAGGAACTGAAAACTACCAAGTGTGGGCTAATGTTATGTTACTTGCTCTAGAGGGTAAAAATAAAATTGGGTTTATTGATGGTACTTGTAAAAGGTCTGTTGTGAATAATGTTTTGGGAAGACAATAGGATATGGTTAATGTTGTTGTACTTGGATGGATTTTGAACTCTATCTCTTAAGAGTTATTTTTTGGTCAAAATTTCTCAAATAAGGCTAAACATGTCTGGAAAGAATTAAAAGAAACTTTTCACAAGGTTGATGGTCATGTGATTTTTAATCTGCACAACAAGATTAATACATTAAGGCAAAATGTGTAACACTCGTTCCGATAAAAGCGACAAGGTATCACGTTACGGTGTCATATCAGAAACATAATAAAATAAAGTCCAAAACATAACTTAATTATTAAACCAAAATAACCGAATAGTAACCTCCAACAAAACAAAATCCCCAAAACAACGGGATGTTTGTTTTAGCTTAATTATTAAGCTAAAAAGGTGAATAGTTTTTCCATTTACCCCCTTTACCAAAAAGCTATATAAGCTGAAACAAACAATAAGCTATTCATAATATAATAAGGGGAAGTTTGTTTTAGCTTAAATAACGTAAGCTTATTTTGGCTTATATAACATAAGCTAGAATTTTGTGGCTTATTTAGAGACTTATTGGCTTATATAAGTTTATTATGATATAATAGACTTATATAAGCTCATAAGTCTCCAAATAAGATTAAAAATTTGGGGTTTATGAAATATAAGTCAAAATATGGCTTATTTTTTGCTTATATAACATAAGCATTCATTATGTAGCTTATTTGGAGACTTAGGGGCTTATTAAGTCTATTATGACATAATAAACTTATATAAGCCCATAAGTCTCCAAATAAGCCACGAAATTAGAGCTTATGTTATATAAGCTAAAATAGACTTACGTTATATAAGACAAACCAAACACCCCCTAGGCTACAATAAATTTATGGGATATCTTATTCTAAAAGTGCTTAAAAATAAGCAAATCTCAGACCTTGTGATGAGATTGAGTGTGAGCAGTGATAATAGTTTTCTTAGACTGAACAATCGCACAATATTCGCATGTGCATTGTCTTATGTCTCCAAATTTTGTCATTTTGCCGTCGTTTATTTCTTGTACTTTCATTTTGAGATGAAAAGAAGATTTTAATGTTGGAAAGATTCAGTCTACAAGTGTGTTGTACTTATTTCTAGGGTTTTATTCAACTGAGTTGATTCACTTCATGGGCTGGATTTTAAGCCTGGTTATTTCTTTAGGCTAAGTGAAGTGGGCCTAATATAATACTGACGGGTGTCATCCGTTCGGTTTTCGGGTTGTTCAGTTTATACAAGTTCGATTACCGGGATAAAGAAAACAAAATCTGAAACTTCTGTGAGCACCGTTGGAAGTAACGCAGGGTCTGCAACGTCGGACATCTTTCTAGAAGATTATCGCCAAAAATGTCTAGCTGCAGAATCTGCTTATTTGGAGAAGAAAGACAAGGAAGTGATGATGAGGGAGTGTAGAGAGTTGAAGTTCCTGATGTTGGATCCCGACAACGTACCGCCACACAAAGCCGCGTTCATCCGAAAGAAACAAGAAGATATAATAAAGCGATATCCAAATGCTTAGAACGGGCAAAAAAATGTTATTTCGTATTTTATTTTTGTATTTTTTCGTATTTTTTAGTTTATGTATCTTTTTTGTTGTATTGTAGTTTTAAATTTATTAAATAAATTTGTTTTGGTTAAAAATAATAGAAAATAAAATAAAATGGGTAATCATGAGTGGCCCAAATGAGGAGGGGTTTGTTGTGATAAGGAGAGTTTTTTAGAAGTGGGATTGTCATGCTGATTGTTCTCCATGTCCTGTTTGTGACTCCAACGAGGAAGATGTGCAACATCTCTTGTTTCAGTGTGATTTTGCTCGTATTATTTTACGTCGTATATGTCGGTGGTGGGATTTGGGCGTTCATAGTTGGGCTTCGTTTCAAGAGTGGAATACTTGGTTTTCTTCGGTTCGATTTTCTTCCACGATCAAGCTTTTATTAGATGCGGTTTTTATGTGTCTTGGTGGTTTATTTGAAAGCTCCGCAATCGGATTATTTTTTACGAGATCCCCCCTAAGCGCTCGAAGATTTTTGACGATATAGTTTTTTGTGCGTTTAATTGGTGTATTAATCGTTCTGGTAGGAAGTTTTCTTTTTCCTGGCTAGATTGGCTTAAAAACCCTGATCTTATTTCTTTGTAATTTTTATAGCTTCTTGTTAATTTAATGAAATTTACCGTTCAGAAAAAAAGTCAGAATGTCAAGTGACGTGACACTTAGTGGGGTTTAAATGAGGAGGTTTTTATTGCTCATGACATCTAAAGGTCTTATGACTTATTAAAAGTAAATCAAGTATAAAACTATATTCGTTAAGAGTTTCTTCGATTAGCATCTTACTACTAGTAAAAAAATTTGAAAAAGTTAATATCTTTTTGCAAAATAAAACATAAAACCAGAGGGTCTCGGATGGGTGTGCAACATGTGAGTCGCACAGGGCCTCCACTCTAAAAGGCCACATTTTTATTAGTTTTGTATATAAATACATATAATATTAAACATATATGAGTTATATAATTTAATTTTACATGTAACTTCTATTTATTTAACCCGCGTAAAATGAATTTTTTTTTGTTATTGCCTAAGGCCACAAAAAACAACGAAACGGCCTTAATAAAACCTAGACGTTAAACGTGAACAAGCTGAGCTATAGTAGGCGAAAGAGACGGGTTTGGACAAGGCGTGTTAGGGTCACAATTCAATTTAAATTTTAAAGGTTGCCCAAATACACTCGCAAATGCGTAGGTTAAAGTTGTATTTAATTTTCGAAGATTATGATTTAAAGTATATTTAGCAAAAATATCTAGTATGTCATGTTATGAAACTTTCAAACGCTTCAAATTTTACTTTTTCATACCAACTCCTAGCAACTTGAGTTGACTTTTCTTCTTATCAGATCATATCATATTTACCCGACACAACAAAACACTCGCAGGAACATTCAACCGCAGGTTAATCTTCATCCATGCTCATGTTCTACTAGTTAAAAGAAATCAATATAAGAAAAAATAGATAACAACAAGAAATTATCAGCACCATATTTACGTCTTACAATCTCTATACCAACGAGTTCATCTGTCGATAACACGGGATCGGGGCAGACTCCAGGACCTATGACTTTGGTATCAAACTTTTTTTCGGATAATGATAGAGGACTCGATACTCGTACTTTTTCTCAGCTTCTAGCTGGATTAAGTCCGGCTACCTTGCTTGAATCACCAGCTCAGGTATAGTACTTGATAACTTGAAGTTTTCCTATAGCCTTATCAGAGAATAAATGCTTTAACCTTAATTCTATGTGTTAAGTAGAAGATAGATAGTTTAAGTTATGCACAGTGCTTATTTTATAGCAAGGAAACTTCTAAAATTGAGCTTATCTGTTGCATGCTTATTCTTTAAGGAAGATTAGAATTAAATAGGCAATGTCCGTAGCCAATAATCAGAACATCACATTCAAAACGTAGTGCAAAACTCCACCTTGAACGATCATATTATAGTTTCGCTAGAGGTGACTCACTCTTTTTCGATCTTGTCGATAGGACTCAATGTCCCACCAGCAAGCACTTGCTCATGTTACAGCACAGGCTGCACGACTGCAGCCTATACCGACCACAGACCACCACGTTCCACCACCAATTCCAGAGCACAATGTCACAATGATGGCACCTGAGTTATATGAATCCAGTAGCCACTCCCATCCACCCTTAGTAGCGGCTGAAAAGCCAGCTGAGGACGGATACAATTGGAGAAAATACGGGCAAAAGCCAGTGAAGGGAAGTGAATACACTCGAAGTTATTACAAATGCACACATCAAAGTTGTCCTTTTAAGAAAAAGGTTGAGCGGGGTGTAGATGGTCTGGTAACCGAGATTATCTACAAAGGGAAGCATAACCACCAACCACCTCGAACTGTTGGAAATTTTAATGATACCAAACCCTTCAATGATCAAACTAGTCATTTTAACACTTCGAGGGAAAATTCATCGGTAAAAAAGGATCAAGAATCTTCGCATGAAATGTCGGGATCATGGGACAACGATGATGTTGCAAAACATCAAGCAAAAAGGAGGTACTTATATCGTGTATATATATGTTGTAAAGTTACTAACTCTTTTGTTAAGATAGAATAAGAATGTATAGTTGGTATTATGCTAAGTTAACATTATTTGGCATGTATGGTATAGAAACATAGAGGCCAAGGGCTTTGATCCAGTTACATCCCATGGAACACTTAGAGATTCTCGCATCGTTGTTCAAGCAACCAGCAAAGTTGATGTTCTAGACGACGGCTACAAATGGCGCAAATACGGGCAAAGAGTAGTTAATGGAAATTCTAATCCAAGGCATGATTTTTTTCCCTTCTATCAACTATCGTTATTATTTTCCTTATTTTGGTATGCATTCTGGTTGAAGATCCGGAATAATTCATGCAAAAATTTGAATGTCACGATGCTTTTACAGGGGTTATTACAAGTGCACGTTCAAAGGTTGCAATGTTCGAAAACATGTTGAGAGACCTTCAAGAGACCCAAAAGCCGTTATAACCACATATGAAGGTAAACACGCGCTGGTGTCAAACGACAGTACCACCTCTCAACTAAAGCCTAATAATCCTATTGGTCTTTTACGATTAAAAGAGGAGCAATGATAATATATTGGTTTTAATCTGCAAAAGATGCATTATTATTTGTGGTTAATCTGGTGATTTTATCAAATAAGGAAGTCTTTTTAGTGATTAGACTTGGGATTAGTAACCGAAATTATTAGTACTATGTAATGAAGAGTGAATAATTTCGTTGTTCAATCAAATATTGAAGATCACCTTCTGTAAACTAAAAATGAAAGGGATAATGTTTGTTTTGCTCAAGCAGATTTATAGATAATTTCTTGACAAGAGATCGAATTATGAGTGATTTTGAAGTGATAATCTATGCGGTACCGAATAGTATGTAAACATGTGTGAATTGTGAAATTGAACCTAGTCATGTATAAGGGATAGATGATGATATGAGAATATAGCATCAGAGTGAATCTTCACTTGGTCCTCACCATCACTTATCATTTTCATATCTTTAATTTTCACCCTTTAAGCAAAAGAGAACATTAGCCGGCCTCCTAATCGAGACACAATATCAACCATATTCAAGCTTCTGATGCATCATATCATTTTTTCATCGATAGCACACTTGACACATCTCTCCATTCTTTCTTATAAGTACCCGTAACGATGCATGTTTTATTCATCAAACACATCAAGTAACTACAATTGAACGAAAACGTCAAGTGTCCCTTAGAGATCCTCCGAACACTTCATTGGGCTATTGTTTACTCTAGAATTCCCTACTGAAGTGTTTGGGGGAACTCCAAGTCGCACTTGACACTAGCAAAATAAGATGATACAAATGTTGGGAAACGTCAAGTGTCCCTTAGAGATCCTCCGAACACTTCACTAGGATATGGTTTTTACTAAACTGTCCTACTGAAGTGTTTGGGGGAACTCCGAGTAGCACTTGGCACTCGACACTAGCTTGCAGAATAAACGTATACAAATGAAGGGAAACGTCAAGTGTTCCTCAGAGATCCTCCGAATACTTCATTAAGAATCTAGGATATTATTTTGTCCAGAATTTCCTACTGAAGTGTTTGGGGGAACTCCAAGTGGCACTTGACTCTTAAAAACTAGAAGTAGTTTGCGACTTGCGTTTGATACATCCTAAATGTTCCTCTAAGTAAATTAATAAATATGCAAAGCTATTGTTGGAATGCAAACTTTAGTCTGCATAAAAATCTGAATTCAGAAACATATATGCATCATATGTGCATGATGTTCTAAGGGAAGAATAAAAAGAGGAACTGGCATTTTGGCGCCCAATGGACCGGTTCCACAATATGGAAGAGATAAAACTGGTAACATAACCAATAAACCAACCATATATGTGAGTTGCCCCTCATCATACACTTCCATCGCTGGGACATGATCGTTGCTCTTATAAGCAAAGACCAATGTCTACTCATAAATTTCCATATACAATATTAATTTTAGAAGAATGTCACTTTTTGCTGAGTACGTTCAGTTTTTGTGAAAACCTATTTTGTTTGTTCATTTTGTGGAATTACTCTTAGGTTGACGGGTGCACACAGCAACCTGGACAGTACTACTGGCATCGACCTTCACTCGACCCTGCCCAATATATAATGAGGTTGTAGTATCCGCTTAACATTTGTCCGCAGAATACTCTATTGCTCAGAATTTATGGATATGGATCTCGAATTGGTTGAAGTTGCTGATCACCAGATTGCTAAACTTTTGTAATATCCTTTTGTGATTCTTTTGCTTAGCTAGGCTGTTGCGAAGCGCTAAAAATAGTAGATGTCGCTATGGTTTTCATATATATATAGCACATTCACAACATAGTGTTGCGGATCATACAGAGATCAAACATATATACAACTTTGCAATTTGAAATACCAATAAGATTTTAGAGAAAAGACAAGTAGTTTTACGCTCGGTCGCAGTTTTGATTGCTACCAAGTACTTCCAACTCATTGGATGGTGTTCTTGCTTACTCCAAATTTCTTATACACTATGATCTTCGCGTCCTTTCTCATCATCTCGCAGATATCACAAGGGATACGGCCTACGCCTTAGATCACACCAACCTATATACATGTATATAACTGATAACCTTTTGCAATGACTCGAAACTATTAAACTCGCGTCTAATTCATCACCAACGAAGTTAACATTTCTGTTACAAGAATAGTCTTCAAATTTTGACAAATAAAAGTAGATAGACTTCCAACCAGAAATATGAATCTCTTCACAACAAGATAAGTTCCACTCTTGCAACAAAGGACATCCTTTCACGATGTTCATTATAGCATCATTATCAACAACGCTGCCACGAATATCAAGGACTTCTATATTTGCACCATTACCTCCTAAACCAATTGCTCCAAGTTCATGTGCGATGAAAGTAGATAGATACTCGAGACCACCTCCACATAATATTGCAGCAACACAGCTGGAATTAACATCCACCTTTCAGCTTCTAGAAACGAAAGATCTAGAAAAACCTCAGAATCCTACACAAAGAATGTTATACAATCCAATATTCTGAGTGCTCTAAGTTAACGACAATTTTGGTTCTGATATGCAATTCTAGTAATTTTATTGCACCCACTAAGATCAACTTGTTTCAAATATTTACAAAATTTTGTTAAGAAATTTAATCCCTCATCGGTAATTAACTTGCAATCACGAAGACGAATAACAGGCAACAAGGGACAACAAGAAATGACAGAGGTAAGTACTCATTAAATAAGAACAA
Source organism: Glebionis coronaria (assembly GCA_025667525.1). Classification (NCBI taxonomy): domain Eukaryota; kingdom Viridiplantae; phylum Streptophyta; class Magnoliopsida; order Asterales; family Asteraceae; genus Glebionis; species Glebionis coronaria. The sequence goes on from CM046879.1 coordinate 581,391,574, forward strand.
TCTGAAAGATCAAAAGAACGCAATCTACACAAGTATATTCGTAATTTCTTTATACTTGGGTCCAAGAGTCTATCACCATTTGTCAAAGACAACAACTCTAAGTGGTTAAAACGGTGAAACAGTCGTAAGAGTTTATCACAACTAGTCAAAGACGACGATAAGTGATGAAAATGGTTAAGCAATTGTATAGGTGATGAATCACAGTTTGTTTTGGATCGGCATCGTATAGGAGAATCATGATGATTTTCACAATCATTTTCGGAGCAACTTGACTAGAAATGTAAGTGTTTACGACATGAATTTTGGATATCAAGAAAATTGTGACAAGTTAAACCAAACGAATCTCGATCCTTTTTTTCGTTCAACTTATCAAATATCTGTTGGTCTTGTTAGTTCATGCTCGTTGGATGAGCCAAATGTGGCTAGAGGTGTGTGAGCCTATTGGGGGCACACACGTTAAACACTTAGAGTGCGTTTTCACTTCACGTTTAAAGAAAACCTTTGAATGATAAACCACAAGTAGTGAACGACTAAGACAACCTTCTTAGGTTGTCCTAATTCGTTTTGGCAGGCCTTGGAAGGATCTAGAAAGGTTCTAAAGTGTCTAGGTTCATTGAGATGATAAGAATGAAGTATTAGAGTTGTGATAAGAGTTGGAATAGTCTTGATAAGGCTTAAGTTGAGCATTATCAAGAGTAGGGTTTGAAGGCTATATAAACCATCAACCCTAACTCATTATGAACGTCCAACATAACACAAAACACAGCAATTAATCTCTGATCTCTTCCATTCTTATAATCAAATTGCTATAAACCTAATATTAGGGTTTATATCACTTGATCTCATCTCACCATCATATTCACTTGTTCTATTTGTTCTAAGGGGTTTAGTAACTTAGATTCAATCCTAAGTTAGCTAAAACAAAGCTTAGAACGAAGGTTTATAAAGGTGTTAAGGTACAAAAGCTTGTAGAAGGTTTTTCTGGTTTCCTGAGCGTTATCGGACAGAAAGCTTCTGTGCAGATCGGACAGTATTGTCCGATATCTTACAGCAAAGGGAAAAGTTCTCGGATAAAGCTTATATCTCGGACAACAAAGCAGTTTTAGGCTGTTTTGTTTTTTTGGTTCGGATCGGGTTTTTCGACACTTGGTGTTTGGGTATACGTGGAGTTCGGCTAGCAATCCGGACGTGTTCATTTGACGTGTTTGTGTGAGCAACCATAGAGGTGGTATATTTTATCACTCGTTTTAGTTTCATTGCTTTTGGACGAAGGTTAGTTTTCGCGTTTACTTTATTGTTTATTATTAATTACGTGTTAATCATAATTGCTCAAACTAGATCCATTCCGATGCGCACTCGTAGTTACATGGTTAACTAGGTATTAAATCACAACAGTGGCATCACGAGTCATGCTCGTTTGGTGGTTATGGTTACACGTTTTAAATAAACACGCGAAACCGCATGCATGAAACCTAATTTAGTTATTTGTTTTATTTTTATTTGACAATTAAATTGTGTACTTGTCATTAATTATAAAAAATAACAAGATGGTAATTATTAAAATTAATTGTTAATTAGAAACATATAATTAAAATTAAATGGTTAATTAGAATACATAAAATAATTAAAAAAATTAATAGTTAATTGTTTTGCCATGATTATTTTATGTGTTATTCGGCTATAAGACTCACTACAATCACGTAATGTGATGCATGGGGCGATTTAGGCACTTGATGAAAACCTAATGAGAGTCTTATGGTTCTTCGTTTGGGGAAGACTCTTCGGGGTCTCGGATTTATGTGTTTACTTAATGTCTTATGTTTGTTGTATTTGTTTTCCTAATTGCATTATTGTTACATGTTTTTCAAAACACCTAAATTACATGCAATATGGATAAATACTTATAGAGAAACATGACATTGAAATTGGTCAATATTTTACACGCCTAAATACATGTTCATTGTGACCGGTTATGTGTTACGTGGAAAAGTGTTTTATAAAATAAAAGGACCTAAACACTATTGAAACACGCTTTCATGAAAATAAAAACTGGATGCTATGGACTCATGGGATGTACGACTCACCCACTAGAACAAACTATAAGGCGGGTATAAGCCGGTGCGCACAGTCACACCTAAAGGATATCCGACTATTGCCTTCCGCTGGTCTGGTCCTGCGCTTGCTTGCGAGTTCGATTGGAGCTACCGTGAACCATCGTAGATCACTACAGTGTCATTACTAAAAGTTTTTAAAAATCGTGCTACAAAGTTGTTTACATGCTTCTTTGTACACATGTTTTACCACATTTATGTGTTATACCCTATGTGAAATTTAAGTGTATGCCAGCCAACTAAGAACACATGCATTTGATTTGGCTTCTCTGGACAGTCCTAAGGGCCTTGTCAAGCCCATGTCAAATTTTTCACGACGGTCAGACCCTGTGTGATATTTGCATGTTCTTGCTTGGTTAACTTAACTCGAGTATGCACGGTCAGACCCTGGACCCGAGGCATAAGATGAGACTAAACATGCTCATGACACTACTACCGTTTTACTAGTGTCTTGAACGGTCTCATAAAGTCTAAGAGTTGCATGTATGCAATTAACGCTTGTCGCTTACCTCTTGCCCCACTTGTTTACATATTGGACAGTCCTTTTGTAAGAGTGGGAGTACAAGATGGATCTTAGTCTTAATTAGTAATTAATTGGGTAGTTAATTCTATTAAGAATGTAATTATCGAAAATACTAATTGTTTGAACTTTTTAATTGTAGATGACTACCAATGTCGGAAACAATTCGGTACTCAGGAGTTTCTTCGAGAAACACAAACTCACTGGGCCTAACTTCATTGATTGGTACCGCCAGTTGCGCATTATCCTATCAGCTGAAGACAAGGAACAATACTTGGAACATCCAATTCCTGCTGCACCTGTTGCAACTCCTGGTCACCAAGTCCCTCCCGATGCTCTTGCAGCTCATGCTGCTTGGGTCAAAGGGTCAAAGGACATTGCTGCCCTTATGCTCATGACTATGGACTTAGAGATCCAACGAAATCTAACCCATCTCGGAGCATATGACATGTTGCAGGAGCTGAAAACCATGTTTTCTCAGCAAGCAGAACAGGAACTTCTTCAAACTGCGCGTGAATTTCACGCGTGCAAGCTTGAGGATGGTCAAAATGTAGGCTCATATGTTCTTAAGATGAAGGGCTACATTGAGAACTTGGAGCGTCTTGGTCACCCCGTGACTGTCAGCTATGGAATAAGCCTGATCTTGATAGGCCTTTCCAAGGAGTATGACAGTTTTGTTCAAAACTTCCACATGCATGGCATGGGGAAGACTGTGAATTCGGTGAATGAACTGCATGCCATGCTTAAACAACATGAGCAAACACTTCCCAAGAAGGTTGTTTCACCTGCACTTCATAATGTGCGTGCAGGCAAGGTCCAGAAAAACCAAGGTAGAAAACCGCCTAAGGCTGCGAAGGGGAATTATGGTAATGGAAAGAATAAGCTGGCTTATGCTCCCGAGCACAAACCATCTTATGCTCCCAAGAACAGAAATCCTCCACCACCCAAAAAGGATAATCCTGCTAAGGACGACCCCTGTCACAAATGTGGTCAGATAGGTCATTGGAAACGGAACTGTCCCGAGCACTTAGCCGAGTTGCAGAAAAAGAAGAGGTTGTCTCAAGAAGCCAACACTTCAGGTATTTTCACTATAGAACTATATTCCCTTCTGAGTAATTCGTGGGTATATGACACTGGTTGTGGTACTCACATTTGTAATAAAGAAGCTGAATACAGGAGCTTTGAATCTGTACATGGGCAATGGTTAACGTGCAGGAGTCGAAGCTATTGGAAATTATCATTTATGTCTCCCTACTGGATTAGTCATTGTTTTGAACAATTGTCACTATGCTCCCTCTATCACTAGAGGGATTATTTCAGTTTCTGGTTTGTTTAAAGATGGTTTTGTAAACTGTTTTGATTCGAATAATGCAATTTCAGTTTCTAGGAATAACGTTGTTTATTTTACTGCTACTCCCCGAGGGGATGGCATTTATGAAATTGATATGTCTTGTTCTAAAACAAATGATAGTTCTATGTTTGCTGTTAGCAATAAAAGAGCCAAATTAACTTTGGACTCTACTCTCTTGTGGCATTGTCGTCTTGGACACATAAGCAAGAAACGCATGGAGAAGTTGCAACATGATGGACTTCTCACCTCAACTGACATTAAGTCATTTGAAAAGTGTGTCTCTTGTATGTCTGGGAAGATGGCAAGAAAACCCTATTCACATCAAGTGGAAAGGGCTAAAGATCTACTTGGACTAATACATACTGATGTTTGTGGCCCATTTAGAATCATGTCAAGGCAAGGAGCTAACTACTTTGTCACTTTTACTGACGACTTTAGTCGGTATGGTTATGTTTACCTGTTAAAGCATAAACATGAAGTGTTTGAGACATTTAAAGTGTTTCAAAAGGAAGTAGAAAATCAACTCGGTAAGACCATAAAATCACTACGATCTGATCGTGGAGGTGAATATATGAGTCAAGAGTTTTTGGATCATCTTAAGGAGCATGGGATTATTGCCCATCGAACTCCTCCCTACACACCTCAACATAATGGGGTGTCTGAGAGGAGGAATCGAACACTGCTAGACATGGTTTGATACATGATGAGTCAAACTACTCTTCCAAAGTCCTTTTGGGATTATGCCCTTGAGTCTGCTGCACGCATACTCAACATGGTTCCAACTAAGAAGGTTGAAAAGACACCATACGAAGTATGGCATGGGCAAGCCCATAAGTTGTCTTACTTAAGAGTCTGGGGTTGTGAAGCTTTGGTTAAACGTGATATGATGACCAAACCTGACAAACTGGAACCCAGATCTATTAAGTGTATCTTTGTAGGATACCCAAAGGAAACGATGGGATATTCCTTCTACTACCCACCTGAGAACAAAGTTATTGTTGCTCGGAATGCTGAGTTCTTTGAGAGTAATCTCTTAGATCAAGAAGCAAGTGGGAGTATAGAAGATCTTGAAATTATTCAAGATGAAGATACAAATCCTTCTGATGACACTGGCTTAGATCATGATGAGGATGATCAAGAAATTGAAGAACCTCAAAGTGATATCAATCCCATTCGTAAGTCCTCTAGGACACGCCGTGCACCAGATCGAATGTGTTTATACGTCGATGCTGAGGAGCATGAGTTAGGGGATCTTGTAGAACCCGCTAACTATAAAGCTGCATTATTGGATCCTGATTTCGAAAAATGGCTTAATGCGATGAATGTGGAGATGCAGTCCATGAAAGATAATGATGTCTGGGTATTAGTTGATCTTCCTCCTAACGGTAGAACCATTGGTAGCAAGTGGCTATTCAAGAAAAAGACTGACATGGATGGCAAAGTACACACCTTTAAAGCTCGTCTTGTAGCAAAGGGCTTCACTCAAACCTACGGGGTTGATTATGAAGAGACCTTTTCTCCTGTAGCAGACATTAGAGCTATAAGGATTCTTATAGCCATAGCCGCGTTCTATGACTATGAGATTTGGCAAATGGATGTCAAAACCGCTTTCCTCAATGGACATCTTTCCGAAGAAGTCTATATGGTGCAACCTGAGGGTTTTGTCGATCCTAAATATCCTAACCGAGTATGCAAGCTCAAGCGTTCCATTTATGGACTTAAGCAAGCATCTAGGCAATGGAATAAGCGTTTTGATGATGAGATTAAGAAATTCGGTTTCACTCAGAATCAAGATGAGCCATGTGTATATCACAAAGCCAGTGGGAGTAATGTTACTTTCCTAATTCTATATGTTGATGACATATTGCTCATGGGGAACAATATTCCAATGTTGAAAGGGGTAAAATCCTACCTTGGAAAATGTTTTGCTATGAAAGATTTAGGAGAAGCTGCATATATTCTTGGAATCAAGATCTACCGAGATAGATCTAGACGGTTAATTGGTTTATGTCAAAGTGCTTACATTGAGAAAATCTTGAAAAGATTTCATATGGAGAATTCCAAGCGTGGAACTATCCCTATGCATGAAAGCCCTAAATTGAGTAAGTCACAATGTGCTGTTTCACCAGCTGAAAAGCAACGCATGCAGAATGTTCCTTATGCCTCGGCTATAGGATCAATTATGTATGCTGTGAGATGTACTCGTCCTGATGTTGCGTTCTCTCAGAACATAACAAGCCGATTTCAACAGAGTACTGGTGAACTTCACTGGACTGGTGTTAAAAATATTCTTAAGTATTTACGGAATACTAAGGATATGTTTCTGGTTTATGGTGGTGACGAAAAATGAGAGCTCAGGGTTTCTTGCTACACTGATGCTGGATATCTGACAGATGCTGATGACCTAAAATCTCAGACTGGATATGTTTTCGTTCTAAATGGAGGTGCTGTTGACTGGAAGAGCACAAAGCAAAGTATTTTTGCAACTTCATCTACAGAAGCTGAGTATATAGCTGCTTTTGATGCAGCTAAAGAGGCTGTTTGGATTCGTAAATTCATTTCGGGGCTTGGTATTATGCCCACAATTGAAGATCCCATTGATATGTATTGTGACAATACTGGAGCCATTACTATAGCTAATGAAAGCGGAGTCACCAAGGGTGCTAGACATTTCCGCGCAAAAGTTCACTATCTTCGAGAGACCATTGAGATGGGTGATGTCAAGATAGCAAAAGTTCATACAGATGACAATCTAGCTGATCCATTTACGAAGGCGTTAGCATTCCCTAAGCATTCTAAATTGACTCGGGGTATTGGTATGATACCAGCTAGTAGTCTCATGTAAATCTGTATGTTAATTAGTATTTGGATAATTTGGAATTGTAAGACAGTTTTATTTTCTGATAAATAAAGATACGAAGTATTTGTTATTTCATTCATATAAAATTTGTTATTCTATATTGGCATGTTTAATCCATGAATGATTTAATCATTCTAAATATCCATTGTCGGTTAGCAATATGGGAATATTGTTTACATAAGGCAAATGTGAGTGTTGGATATATTATGTGAGAATGAGAATTGTTCTAAGCCAAACTCATATGTATTCATAAGGGATGCATACTGGATTCCCCAACTTCAAACATTTACTTTTGGATCCATGTCATGAGTAAGATGTTGAAAATGGTCTGTTAAGTCATCCTTAGACTTGAGATGCAAACAAGTTTTGCATGTGTGGATATCACTTTCGTAATTATATGCAAAACGTTGTCCTGAATAAGGTAGTTATAAAAGCTATTTTTCGGAGTGATGTGAAGCAGCATCCACAACACTTGTAGTCAATAAAGGATTTGTTACTCCACTTAGTATGTGCAGAATGATACCATGGCGCCTCTCTAGAATTAATCAGATAATTGTTTGGCCGAACCCAAATGGTAATGCAAGATGAATCCTGGTTACATTTGGTATATCTGAATTGAATTCAATAACGAGAATCTAAATGGTTAAACTATATGGAATGAGTTAGGATCGATATCCATGGTTTAACGGTATCTATAACAAAGGATGATGAAAAGCAAGACATAAATGACCATGCTACTGAGAATGTTCTATGAAACTATATCTCAGACACCTCTAGTTAAATAACGAGTGTGAGCGTTGCTAGACGTTTCCGTCGTTGACATTTGTGCAATCAACTCCAACGACCAAGTGGGAGCTGTTAGTTCATGCTCGTTGGATGAGCCAAATGTGGCTAGAGGTGTGTGAGCCTATTGGGGGCACACACGTTAAACACTTAGAGTGCGTTTTCACTTCACGTTTAAAGAAAACCTTTGAATGATAAACCACAAGTAGTGAACGACTAAGACAACCTTCTTAGGCTGTCCTAATTCGTTTTGGCAGGCCTTGGAAGGATCTAGGAAGGTTCTAAAGTGTCTAGGTTCATTGAGATGATAAGAATGAAGTATTAGAGTTGTGATAAGAGTTGGAATAGTCTTGATAAGGCTTAAGTTGAGCATTATCAAGAGTAGGGTTTGAAGGCTATATAAACCATCAACCCTAACTCATTATGAACGTCCAACATAACACAAAACATAGCCATTAATCTCTGATCTCTTCCATTCTTATAATCAAATTGCTATAAACCTAATATTAGGGTTTATATCACTTGATCTCATCTCACCATCATATTCACTTGTTCTATTTGTTCTAAGGGGTTTAGTAACTTAGATTCAATCCTAAGTTAGCTAAAACAAAGCTTAGAACGAAGGTTTATAAAGGTGTTAAGGTACAACAGCTTGTAGAAGGTTTTTCTGGTTTCCTGAGCGTTATCGGACAGAAAGCTTCTGTGCAGATCGGACAGTATTGTCCGATATCTTACAGCAAAGGGAAAAGTTCACGGATAAAGCTTATATCTCGGACAACAAAGCAGTTTTAGGCTGTTTTGTTTTTTTGGTTCGGATCGGGTTTTTCGACACTTGGTGTTTGGGTATACGTGGAGTTCGGCTAGCAATCCGGACGTGTTCATTTGACGTGTTTGTGTGAGCAACCATAGAGGTGGTATATTTTATCACTCGTTTTAGTTTCATTGCTTTTGGACGAAGGTTAGTTTTCGCGTTTACTTTATTGTTTATTATTAATTACGTGTTAATCATAATTGCTCAAACTAGATCCATTCCGCTGCGCACTCGTAGTTACATGGTTAACTAGGTATTAAATCCCAACAGGTCTCCTTGATCGAACGCAATATAACTTATCAACCTAAAATCTGTCATAACCATATATTACAAGTGCACCTTCAAAGGTTGCAATATTCGAAAACAAGTTGAGAGACCTTCAAGCAACCCAAAAGCCGTCATAACCACATATGAAGGTAAAAACAACCTTTACGCGCTGGGGTCAAACAAAACCACCTCTCAACTAAAGCCTAATAATCCTATTGGTCTATTATGATTAAAAGAGGGGCAATGATAATTTATATTGGTTTTAATCTGAAAAAGATGCATTATTATTTGTGGTTATTCTCGTAATTTTATCAAAGAAGGAGTCTTTTTAGTGATTAGGCTTGGGATTAGTAACCGAAATTGCTAGTACTATGTAACAAAGAGTGAATAATTTCTTAGTTTCAATCAAATACTGAAACCTGGTTAATGTTCACCTTCTGGAAACTATAAATGAAAGGGCTAATGTTATATTGTGCTTAAGTAGATTTATAGTTAATTTCTTTACAAGAGTTCGAATAGTGTGTGAATTGTGAAGTGATTGAACCTAGTCGTGTATAAGGGATAGATGAAGATGAGAATATAGCATCAGGGTGAATCTTTACCTGGTCCTTAAGCATTTTCATATCTTTTTACCCTTTAAGCAAACGAGAACATTAGCTTCCTAACCGAGACACAATTCCAACCATGTTCAAGCTTTTAATGCATCATATCTATGTTCATCCATCACACACTTCCCTCTATTCTTTCTTATAAGTACCTGTAACGATGCCTATTTTATTCATCAAGTAACTACAATTGAATGAAAACGTCAAGTGTCCCTTGGAGATCCTCCGAACACTTCATTGGGCTATTTTTTTATCTAGAATTTCCTACTGAAGTGTTTGGGGGAACTCCAAGTGGTACTCGACACTAGAAAAACACACTAATACAAATGAAGGGAAATGTCAAGTGTCCCTCAGAAATCCTCCGAGCACTTCACTAGGATATAGTTTCAACAGGAATGTCCTACTGAAGTGTTTGGGGGAACTCCGAGTGGCACTTGGCAATCAACACTAAAAAACTAACAGATAAAAGTGAAGGGAAACGTCAAGTGTCCCTCAGAGATCCTCCGAGCACTTCATTAAGAATTTAGGATATTATCTAGAATTTCCTACTGAAGTGTTTGGGGGAACTCCAAGTGGCACTTGACACTTGAAAACTATAATTCGTTTGTGATTTGCTTTTGGTACATCGTAAGTATCCTCTAAGTAAATGAATATGCAAAGTTATGATTGGGTTGCAAGCATTAGTCTGCATAAAAACTTTAGCTCAGAAACATGCATCATCTGTTTTCCGTTATGCGTTTCATCTGGCAAAAACTGAAAAACATTTATGAAACAGAAGATACTGACATTATAGGATTTAGTCTTGTTTCTTAATAGCTTTGCGAGATCAACATAATATGAATGCGACGAGATTCTAAACATGACTAGGACTTGATCTCAGATGAAACTATTCGCAGTTCTATACTTTGTCCAATCATGTATGTATCATAGTGTTTTTTGGACATTTTTTACACCAAGAAACATGAGCCATTCATAATGAAAAACCAATGTTATGGTTTTTAAATAGTGAGTCACTTGAAAAGAATAGTGTTATTGCGAGCAAAATAAAAATAAGTATACAAATTAGTCATTGTTGGGGATTAAAATTCTGGGGATTGCATGATCACAATAGTCGATCTTGTTTAGTCTGACACAGCATAAAACTTGCTCCGTAGTTTTTCAGGATGTTGGGCCTGTATAGTTAAACCAACATAGAGTATCCCGAGCGCTCATGAAAAGCATCCAGTGTCTTCCTTGAAATGTAGCTGAATCGGTGTGTCTAGGTCTATTTCAAAATAGTTATGCCCGTGCATAAAATGAAAAAAACAAAAGAGATAAGATTATCAACACTCAACTTATCCACTGCATAAGCTAGATAAAATTGAAATATAATACTGATGTACCAACCCGATAGAAAGCGTGTTGAGGGCGTGTAAGAACCGGTTTGTCATTGTAAGCGTTTAGAAGTTTTCTTTCATCTGAACATAGAATCCTCAGGATTCACTACACCCAGCCAGTTCTTTTTTGATAAGGAACCAATATTTCTTTTCCAAAACCCTTCACTACTTCCATTCGTCCATTACTAGTCTCTGTTCGATTTATGTTGCGTTGTAGAACGCTTAACCAAGGAAAATGCAATGTTTTCTAAATGTCGAACGTTCATAAAAGCAGTGGTTTAAGCTACCATAATTGCAAGTTGTACTTGTACATCACCTATAATATGTAACTAACTTGTAGCAATTTATTTTACCAAAAATATCTCATATGTCATACTATGAAACATTCAAACAAGTACAAAAGTTTCAAATTTTACTTTTTTAACTCCTAGCAACTTGAGTTGACTTTTTTTTTCATTTCATATATCATATTTACCAGAAATATAAGGAAATGGATAACAACAAGAAATCAATACCATTATCAACACCATATTTACGTCCTACAATCTCTATACCAACGAGTTCATCAGTGGATAACACGTTCATGGGACCGGGCCAGACTCCAGGACCTATGACTTTGGTGTCAAACTTTTTTTCGGATCATGATAAAGGACTAGATACTCGTACTTTTTCTCAGCTTTTGGCTAGATTAAGTCCGGCTACCTTGCTTGAATCACCAGCTCATGTTAAAGCACTGGCTGCATGACTGCAGCCTATACCGACCACAGACCACCATATTCCACCACCAATGCCAGAGCACAATGTCAAGATGATGGCACCCGAGTTATATGGATCCAGTAGCCACTCCCATCCACCTATAGTAGCGGCTGAAAAGCCAGCTGAGGACGGATATAATTGGAGAAAATACGGGCAAAAGCCAGTGAAGGGAAGTGAATACACTCGAAGTTATTACAAATGCACACATCAAAGTTGTCCTGTTAAGAAAAAGGTTGAGCGGGATGTAGATGGTCAAGGACAGATTATCTACAAAGGGAAGCATAACCATCAACCACCTCGAACTGTTGGAAACTTTATTGACACTGAACCCTTCAACGATCAAACTAGTTATTTTAACTCTTCAGGGAAAATTCACCGGTACAAAAGGATCAAGAATCTTCCCATGAAATGTCGGGATCATGGGACAACGATGATGTTCCCAAACATCAAGCAAAAGGAGGTACTTTTATCTTATATATGTTTTAAAGTTACTAACTCTTTTGTTACGGTAGAATAAGAATGTATATGTTATATTTTAGGACTTAATATGTTAACCCATTCTAACTAGAGGGACTAACTTGTTATGTTTGATGTTTCAATTCTAACCTTATGGACTTGCAGTCGAAGCACGTGTTGAAGACTACAGACTTATGTTGCCATTTCTCCAAACTTACTTCAAGCCCATGATCTAGCCCAAGCTCATGAGTGCCAAATTTGTTTAGGGTTATAACCCTAGCCACACACACTTGTGTTATCTGAGATTTTTTTATCTGTTACTCTCTCCCTAGCATTGTTATTCGATAAAATGTAAACCCTAAGTTTGGTTGTTTTTAATCTTGTATAAACTATTATCAATATTGATAATAGCTATACACCTGATTAGCAGTGGTAGAGTATAAGTTTTATTGTTTAAATCTTGTTTTTGTAGTCCGATCTTCTGATTTAAAGTGTTTAATATAGTGTGTGTTATTAAATCATGTTTTCTACATGGTATCATAGCCTGAAATCATCAAAAGTTTTAGGGTTTGAAATTTTTAGGGATTTTTCAAATCGAGTATAATTTTGGTTAGATCTACTATTGAGATAGTTAGATCGAAATAATTTTGGCCTTTTACCTTATTTAAAAAATTAGGGTTTACATTTTCATTGGGTATCTTGGTGTTTGGTCAACCATGGCTATGTTTCTACCACTTTTATGGTAGATCTAGTATTTTTGGAGGTTGACCTAATTTTGAGAAATTAGGGTTTGTTCCTTCTATCCCATTGGTGGTTCTGTTCAATGTTTTAAAACCCGGGTCTTAAATCGACCCGGTCGAGTCGCCGGGTCTGGGTCAACCCGGGCCGAACCGGGTTAACCCGGTTTTCTAAAAAAAAAATTTATATTTCTAATAATTAACAAACTTATACTTATAAAAACCATAAAAACTTATGTATATTGAAAATATAAATTTTTTACCAACCAATATAATATGTAAAAATAAAATTTTGTCACAAATACGTAAAATTTTAAAAAAAATTAAAAAAAAACCCGAAAAATTTGGAACCCGGCCGGGTCTTGAGAACCGGGTTGACCCGGGTCACCCCAAACCCGCCGGGTCAAGCCAGGTTTCGAAAATATGAAACCCGGGTCAATATGACCCGTTTTTTCGGCCGGAACCGGTTCAACCGGTTGACCCGGCCGGGTGGACCCGGGTCTGAAAACATTGGTTCTGTTGCCTCCTAGACTAAATGAATCTAGGAGAAACAATTTGATTAATTGTACTTTGCGTGCACAATAACACCTCTCACACTCTCTCCTTATTTATATCGTTTGATTGTGATTGTTTGTTATCTTTGTTATTTATATTTGTGTCCTTTTGTGTTATTATCTGGACCCTCAGTCTTTTGTCTTGCTCTTGACCTGCCACCTTGAGTGGTTTGGAAGTCTTACAACTTTATTCATATTGACTGAGTTGCTTTTTTTGCTTGTTTGTCATTATGTCTGACCAAGGTGGACCTGAGATTGAGGATAATCCCTCTAATGTTATTAGTTTGATCAGCAAGCTTGATGTTAGTGACCCTTTGCACTTACACCCAAATGACTCTGCAACTTTGACTGTTGTTTTTGTTAAATTAAAAGGAACTAAAAACTACCAAGTGTGAGCTAATGCTATGCTACTTGCTCTAAAGGGTAAAAATAAAACTGGGGTTATTGATGGTAGTTGTAAAAGGTCTGTTTTGAATTATGTTTTAGGAAGACAATGGGATAGGGTTAATGTTGTTGTACTTGGATGGATTTTGATCTCTATCTCTAAAGAGTTATTTCTTGGTCAAATTTTCTCAAAAAGGCTAAACGTGCTTGAAAAGAATTAATAGGAACTTATCATAAGGTTATTATTGGTTATGTGATTTTTATTTGCACATCAAGATTAATACCTTAAGGCAAAATCTGTAACACTCGCTCAGATAAAGAGAGAAGGTATCATGTTATGGTGTTATATCATAAACATAATAAAATAAATTCCAAAACATTACTGAATTATTAAACCAAAATAACCGAATAGTAACCTCTAACAAAACAAAATCCCAAAACAACGGGGATGTTTGTTTTAGCTTAATTATTAAGCTAAATAGGCTGATAACTTTTCCATTTACCCCCTTTACAAAAAACGCTATATAAGCTGAAACAAACAATAAGCTGTTCACAATTAATAAAGGGATTTTGTTTTAACTTAAATAACGTAAGCTTATTTTGGTTTATATAACATAAGACACAATTTTGTGGCTTATTTAGAGACTTTTTGGCTTATATAAGCTCATAAGTCTCCAAATAAGATTAAAAATTTAGGGTTTATGAAATACAAGTCGAAATATGGCTTATTTTCGGCTTCTATAACATAAGCATTAATTCTGTAGCTTATTTAGAGACTTAGGGGCTTATATAAGTCTATTGTGACATAATAAACTTATATAAGCCCACAAGTCTCCAAATAAGACACAAAATTGGAGCTTATGTTATATAAGCTAAAATGGGCTTATGTTATATAAGCCAAACCAAACACCCCCTAGGCTATAACAAATTTCTGGGATAGCTTATTCTAAAAGTGCTTAAAAATAAGCAAATCTCAGACCTTGTGATGAGATTGAATGTGAGCAGTGATAATGGTTTTCTTAGACCGAACAATCCCACAATATTCGCATGTGTATCGTCTTATGTCTCCAACTTTTGTCGTTTTGCTCTCGTTTATATCTTGTACGTTCATTTTGAGATGAAAAGAAGATGTTAATGCTGGAATGATCGAGTCTGGAAGTGTGTTGTACTTAATTCTAGGGTTTTATTCAACTGAGTTGATTCACTTCATGGGCTGGATTTTAAGCCTGGTTATTTCTTTAGGCTAAGTTAAGTGGGTCTAATCTTGGACTGAGGGGTGTCAAGCGTTCGGTTGTCGGGTTGTTCAGTTTATACAAGTTCGATTATTGCGGTTAATTTGTTTTTGTTAGACCGAATCAAATAAATTTAATTAAATAATTTTAATTATTTAGTTATCTAATTATGATAATAGTTAGCACCAAAAAGAATTCAAGTTTTTAAAAAATGATATTATTATTTCCTCCGTCACAAAATTATTGTACCCTATTGATTTTTTGAATCTTTTTCTATCAACTTAGTCTTAATTTTTATGTTTGTGTTATAATAGTAGATGCAAATTATAACAATGAAAAATACGTTTAACAACCAATCAATTCATAAATTTTGCATCAAATAGTATACAACACAAACAAAATTATTCAAAGTCAAATCAGACATATGGAGTATCAAAGAGTTTTTTTATATATAAAAATTATAAGTATATAATTATGTGAATTTGCTTTGCTTTGGTTTTTATTTTTTAAGGATTGCTTCATATATCATTCTATTTTGATACTTAACTTCATATTTACTCAACATGCAACTATTGGATGCATAATCTACAATACTTTTAAAGGATAATTGTGTAAATACAAAATTAATATATTTAAAGAGAAGAAATATGAAATTGACCCAGTTCTAAAAATCATATTCAAACTAAAAACCACATACTTAACACTATTCTATATCGAAATAATAAGATTTTTGGAAACATGAATTTCACACACCCCTAAGAAAAAGCCAAGACATTAATATGCAAGTGTAAACTAAGGTGTTTAGATCGAGTCCTTATTTAAGTTTGTTTTTGTCTTTTCAAGATCGTGATCGAAAGATTGGGTTGAGATTATAAAATAGTATATTTCATTTTCTTAATATACGTCCGAATCCACGTTTTATTATATATCATATATGGTGAAAATGAAGGTCAATATCTTATTTATGAAATGTTTAACATAATATTTTCTTTTGTTTTTCATATTCTACTGAATTTTATATATAAATTTGTAGTTTTTAACTTTTAGTTCGAGAAAAGTAAAATCGAATCAAACAAAATTTTAAAATTCTATGATCAAAACCAGGAATATATTAAAATCTTATTTTGCAAAAATCCTATGCAAAAATAGAAACATTTTTCTTTGTAGTGTGTAACATCGTGATCGATACTAGAGCACTTTGGAGATTGAAAAAACCAAAAAAAGTGCAACTTGTTTGTTGTAGTTGCAAGTTATTACCCGTAGTCGTAGCCATAATTGCAAGTTCTACATTAGTTATCATATGTAATTGCAAGTTGTAGCAATTTATTTTATCAAGTGTTTTGAGAACTCGGTGTCTGGCAATGGTGCCTCGCCACTTCTAGGTGGCACCTCGCCACTTTTCGCCACAACTCGCCATGGTACCGTCACAGCTCGCCACTTGGAGTTTTCACCACTAAAGTGAGGAACAAAAAGACAAAAAAAAACTGCCACTCCCCTTTCGACCGTTGCACAACGGCTCCATTATTTTTAAACTTTTTTTTACCCCCTTTCTAATATAAATACATTACATTAACCCACATTTTTACACACAAACTTCTCAAATAATCTCTTTACACTCTAAAAAAAATGTCTCAAAATCCAAATGAAGGGTATTATACTAATCTCCTTAACATCCAACCGCCACAATGTTCGCCTTCTTCTAATCCCTCTACTCCGTCGTCACAAAACTCCGTCGGATTCTCGCAACAATATCCGACTAACTTATCTCAATTTTCACCTGACCAAAATTACCAATTTAGCTATCAAAGTTACCAACCACAACTCGGATTTCAAAATTTTCAAAATCCGAGAAACAATGCACCACAATTCTTTTGCATCACAACCGTCTCACGAAAACTATTTTCCATCACAACCCTTTCCTCCACAACAACAAGCATTTGCTACATAATCACAAGGTCAATAAAAAGTACCAACATCTCGAGAAGAAATACGCAAAGAAAAACGTCCCTCGAAACAATCTAAATCGAAAAAGAAAGCCCCGATTGATTTGGATGACGATGACGATGAGGTCAAGGTTCCACGTATTATTACCTGTTGGTCAACTGCTAAAGAAACGTTACTAACAGAGACTTGGATCGAGGTGTCACAAAATGTTGACCTCGGAAATGACCAATCCGAGGAAGCATTTTTGAACCAAATTATGGAAGAATTTAACTGTCTTACAATTGTGGGATCTTCGGACAAAGAATATGGAAAATAGAGACGAATTAACGGCGATTGCCAAAATTCAATGGTGTCTACAAGCATTTGTAACATAAGAGCGGTGAAAATGAGGGTGATCACATCGAGAATGCAAAGAAGACGTACGCTCAACATGACGATGGGAAAAAGTTTAATTACGTCAATTGTTGGAACATTTTGAAACATTATCTAAAATGGGACGCGACGAACAATTTGACTTAGAAACTCTTGAAGAACTATTCGGCCCAGATCCACGACCTCGTACTGCCAGAAATCCTCGTCCGCCAAAGAAAACAAAATCTAAAACTTCTGCGAGTACCGATGGAAGTAACGCAGGGTATGCGGCGTCGGACATCTCTCAAGAAGATTATCGCCGAAATTGTCTAGCTGCAGAATCTGCTTATTTGACAAAGAAAGAAAGGGGAGTGACGATGAGGAAGTGTAGAGAGCTGGAGTTTGATCCCGACAACGCACCGCCACACAAAGTCGCTTCATCCAAAAGAAATAAGAAGACATAATGAAGCGATATCCAAATGCTTAGAACGGGCAAAAAATAAATAAATGTTATTTCGTATTTTTTTGTAATTTTTTTAGTTTATGTATTTTTTATATTGTATTGTAGCTTTAACTTTATGAAATGAATTTTTTTTGTTAAAAATAATAGAAAAGAAAATAAAATAGGTAGCGGTAGGGCCCAAATAAAAACGAGGGTTTGTTGTGATAAGGGAAATGTTTTGAAAGCGAGTGTGAAATAAAGTGACACTTGATGAGACTCAAATGATGAAGGTTTTGTTCACCATAACACCTCGAACTCTTATAACTTATTAAAAGTAAATCAAGTATAAAACTATATTCGTTAAGAGTTTCTTCGATTAGCATCTTACTAGTAGTAAAAAAATTTCAAAAAGTTAATATCTCTATCTAAAACATAAAACCTATACTATAAAAGTGAACGAGCTATAGTAGGCGAAAGAGACGGGTTTGGAGAAGACGTGTTAGGGTCACAATTCAATTTCGAATTTTAAGGGTTGCCCAAATACACTCGCAAAAGCGTAGGTTAAAGTTGTATTTAATTTTCGAAGATGGAAAAATGTGTATCGAAGTGTGTGTATACAAACGTGTATAAAAAGTAGTGTATAAAAAAGTATATAAAACTGTGTGTATACACACGTTTTTATACAACTTTTATACACACAATTTTTAAAAACAAATTACGCTTTTTAATACACACAATTTTATACACACGTTTTTATACAACTTTTATATACGTTTGTATACACACACTTCGATACACATTTTTAGACACATGTTTTGTGTTTGAGTTTAATCTTAAACGAGAAATTTTTCGAGCAATTTCTTTTCGCAGGTTTTTTTTAGATACGTAATAGAATCGATCTGGTGCGCTTATTAAATTTTCTATATTTATCATACTACTATTTTTATAAGTTTTACACTTTGTTTTATAATATTTTACGTATAGAATGTCTATATTTAGTCATTGATAGGTTTAGAGACTTCAAAGTAAGTATTTAGCACTAACCGAGACCGTCGAAATTCGGATTTACTTAATTACCGAAAATACTAGTATTGCTGTCATAGTTTTAAATCGGGGTTTCGACCATCTAAATGTATTTTTCATGAAAAAACATAAAACATGAAAGTTGTAGAGAACGTATACATTGACTTAACGTGAGTTTTTCGGAGTTTACGGGATAAGTTTTGACGTTGAAATCGTCTGTCAAAGTTCAGAATTTCTCGCGTATAAAACGTGTATATATTAACACGTTTAAAAAGTGTGTATAAAAACGTGTATAAAAATATGTTTATTAATGTTAAGGTATCATTACTAAGTTTTCTAATGAAAAAAATGTCAAAGGACTAACGGTGGAAGTCCACGCAGACCAAAGGACCAAACTGTAACTTATCTAAGTGGTAACCGGTCAAACAAGTCACATTTTGGTCAATATTGCGTAGATTAATAAGTATTTGAAAGTATGTTGCGTAGATCCCGGAATAAATAAAGTATCTTATGTACATTAGTTAATTTGAACAAATACATTACATAAATTCAGTTTTTCCCCTAGAATAAATGCTTTAACCTTAATTCTATGTGTTAAGTAGAAGATAGCTAGTTTAAGTTATGCACAGTGCTTATTTTAGTAGTAAGGAAACTTCTAAATTTGAGCTTATGTAACATATGAATATTGATTTTTTAAATAGAAGATAGGTACCAGTAGTTTAAGTTACACAGCTTTTGAGTGTTTCGTATTAAATGTGTAAGTGCTTATTTTGGAGTAAGGAAACTTCTTAAATTAAGCTTATCTGTTCCATGCTTATACTTTAAGGAAGATTAGATTTAAATAGGCAATGTTCATACCCAACAATCAGAAAATCACATTCAAAACGCAGTCCAAAACTCCTTCTTAAACGATCATATTATAGGTTCGCTAGAGGTGACTCACTCTTTTTTCTTGTCGATAGGAGTCAATGTCCCACCAGCAAGCACTAGCTCATGTTACAGCACAGGCTGCACAACTGCAGCCTATACCGACCACAGACCACCATGTTCCACCACCAATGCCAGGGCACAATGTCACGATCATGGCACCCGAGTTATATAATTTCAGGAGCCACTCCCATCCTGTTGGGATTTAGAACTAGTTAAACCATTAACTACGAGTGCGCAGCGGAATGGATCTAGTATAATATTCATGATTAACACATAATAAAACAATAATAAAACCAACCTTTTAATTAATTGAATAAATCAATTAACTGATCTTGATCTTGAATCTATAACGGTAAAGTAACCGTCCTTTAGCGATTGCTCACACGACACGTCAAACGAACACACCACGATGCTAGTGGTAACTTCACTTCGATAATCTTTGCAACTAGAAACCCTAATATCCAAAACCCTAATAGGGATTGCGTAAGGATACGGTTTGTAGATAGCAACAAGATTCTTGAAAAATCACCAATAAACCCTAATTAGGGTTTATATAAATCGGACCACAAGGGAATACTAAAACCTAGATTATGAGATCTAGGGTTTAGTTATAAAGCTTAAATCTTTATAAGAAAACCACCAAGAAGGATTGATCTTATAAAGGTTAAACCTTTAGGTGTGATTTTAGGTTAAGGAAAAAGTTCGTAAGGGTTTGGTGTTGGTGTTTGTGTCGATCGGCCAAGACAAACAAAGAGGGAGAGGTAAAAAATTATAAGAGGTATGGGATTGTATTTATACACATCCTTGAACCTCCTCAAAATTAATTAGGCCCAACCCAACACCTAAATTAAGTAACTAATTACTTAATTAACAAAACAAGAAACCTTCTAGACCCCTTAGGGTATTCGGCCGCCTATAGGGCACCGGATGTTTCTAGAAGTCGATTTCCTTCCTTAAATTTAAATAACGCACTCGCCTTTAGTTAATTAAATCCCGTAATTAATTAAACCACCGTTAATTAAATAAAACGTAAAGTTTTTATTATACGTTTAATTATAAATAATAAAACGTAAATAAACGTGTGTTCTCCGTATTGAGTGTGTGCCCCCGATAGGCTCACGCATTTACCGATGGCTAAACGATCGCATATCTCAACAGCTCCCACTTGTGAGAGTTTAGACATACAGCGTCCATAATGAAGCATCTAGCAACACTTCATTATAACCAGAAAATGTTGAGTTAAATAGTTTTAAGAATAAGATCTTAAAGACTAGTAATGTTGTACGATTATTTGAGCTTGCTGATAATCATCCCTTCGTTACAATGTACCGGTTAAACCATGGATATGGATCCTAACTCATTCCATATAGTTTAACTTTAATTCCTCGTTTACAAATTAATTTAGATAGTCCAAATTGTAACAAGCATCATCTTGATTACATTTTGGGTACGGCCATACAATTACCTAATAAATTCTGGAGGGGATCCAGGGTACTTCACTGCACTATATCAGAGTGGAGGAACGAATTCTATATTGACTGCAAGTGTCTGTGGATGCTGCTTCACAACACTTCCAATTAGAGTCGTTATAGCTAGATCTTCCGAACTAGCGTTGGACATAAAATCAAGAAGCGATATCCACACATGCACAACTTGTTTGCATCTCAAGTCTAAGGATGACCTAATCCTCACCATTTATGTATTCGAATTTACTCATGACAACGGATCCAAAAGTAACCATTCGAAAGTTCGGGGTGTCCAATATTCATATCAATGAATAACAAATGAGTTTGGTTGGAAGCCGTCCACCATATATACCAGTATATTACCAACACTCATTTTTGTCTTAATGTATACAATATTCCCATATTGTTTAACCGACAATGGACATGTTTAGAATAATTAAATTATTCAAGGATTTAAACATACAAACACAGGGCAACAATAATTATATGAAGATAACAAACATCAAATATCTTT
The DNA here is from genome assembly GCA_025667525.1 of Glebionis coronaria. Lineage (NCBI taxonomy): Eukaryota > Viridiplantae > Streptophyta > Magnoliopsida > Asterales > Asteraceae > Glebionis > Glebionis coronaria. Next base: position 581,413,047 of record CM046879.1, read on the forward strand.
ACTCATCAGAAAATAATTAAATTGTCTTACAATCCCAAATTATCCAAATACTTACGATTAACACAGATTACATGAGACTATTAGCTGGAAGCAAACCAATTCCATGAGTTAACATGGAATGCTTTTTGAGGTCTAACGCCTTTGTGAAGGGGTCATCTAAATTGTCGTCTGTGTGAACTTTCTCCAGACTAACATCACCAAGTTCAATCACTTCTCTGAGGTAGTGAACTTTGGAACGATAATGTTTCGCACCTTTAGTGATTCCTGGTTCATTAGCTATAGTAATGGCTCCGGTATTGTCACAATACATCGTCATAGGTTCATTATTTGTGGGAACAACACCAAGCCCAGAAATAAACTTCCTAATCCAAACTGCCTCTTTAGCAGCCTCCGAAGCGGCTATATACTCAGCCTCCGTAGATGAGTTTGCATGGATGGTCTGCTTTGCGCTTTTCCAGCTTACAGCACCTCCATTCAGCATGAAAACATATCCCGTCTGAGACTTCGTGTCATCAGCATCCGTAAGATATCCAACATCAGTGTAGCAAGCAACCCTGAGCTCTCTTTTCATACCTCCTCCATAAACAAGAAACATGTCTTTGGTATGCCTAAGATACCTCAGAATGTTCTTAACAGCGGTCCAGTGAGAATCACCAGGATTCTGCTGAAATCGGCTAGTCATGTTCTGAGAGAACGCAACATCAGGTCTCGTACATCTAACAGCATACATGATTGATCCTATTGCCGAAGCATAAGGAATTCTCTGCATGCGTCTCACCTCATCAGGTGTTGATGCTCCTTGAGTCTTAGATAATTTTGATTTAGTTTGCATGGGAACAAAGCCACGTTTGGAATTGTCCATGTTATACTTCTTCAAAATCTTATCTATGTAAGCACTTTGACATAAACCAATTAACCGTCTAGGTCTATCACGTATGATCTTGATTCCAAGAATATACGCAGCATCTCCCAAATCCTTCATGGAAAAACACCTTCCAAGGTAAGCTTTTACACTTTGCAACATTGGAATGTCTTTTCCCATCAACAATATGTCATCAACATACAGGATAAGAAACACTACGCTACTCCCACTAGCTTTGATATATACACATGGCTCATCAGGATTTTGATTGAAACCAAATTTCTTGATTTCATCATCAAACCTCTTGTTCCATTGCCTTGATGCTTGCTTAAGTCCATAAATGGATCTTTGAAGCTTGCATACACGGTTTGGATACTTAGGATCAACAAAACCCTCAGGTTGCTTCATATAGACTTCTTCGTAAAGCAGTCCATTGAGGAAGGCGGTTTTAACATCCATTTGCCAAATCTCATAGTCATAGAACGCGGCTATGGCTAAAAGAATCCTTATAGCTTTGATATCCGCAACAGGAGAGAAGGTCTCTTCATAATCAACCCCGAAGGTTTGAGTGAAACCCCTCGCTACATATCAAGCTTTAAAGGTGTGTACATTGCCATCCATGTCGGTCTTCTTCTTGTACAACCACTTGCCACTAACAGTTCTAGCGTTAGGGGGAAGGTCTACTAAGATCCAGACATCATTGTCTTTCATGGATTGCATCTCCACATTCATAGCATCCAGCCATTTGTCAGATTCAGGATCTGCCAATGCAGCTTTGAAGTTAGTGGGTTCATTATGATCCCCTAACTCATGTTCCTCAGTGTCAATGTATAAACACATACGGTCAGGAGCACGCCTAGTCCTCGTAGACTTTCGAATGGGAGTTATATCACTTATAGCTTCATCAATTTCTTGATCATCCTCTTCATGATTGCTAGTGTTTTCAGAAGGATGTATATCTTCATCTTGAATTACTTCAAGATCCTCTATACTCCCACTTGCTTCTTGATTCATAAGATTGCTCTCTAGGAATTCAGCATTTCGAGCAACAAATACTTTGTTCTCGGGTGGGTAGTAGAAGGAGCAACCCATCGTTTCTTTTGGGTAACCTACAAATATACACTTAACAGATCGGGGCTCTAGTTTGTCAGGTTTGATAAGCGTGTCACGTTTAACAAGAGCCTCATATCCCCAGACCTTTAAGTAAGACAACTTAGGGGTTTGCCCATACCATACTTCGTATGGAGTCTTTTCAACCTTCTTAGTTGGAACCATATTGAGTATGCGAGCAGCAGACTCAAGAGCATAATCCCAAAAGGATTTAGGAAGAGTTGTTTGGGCCATCATGGAACGAACCATATCAAGTAGGGTTTTATTTCTCCTCTCAGAAATACCATTGTGTTGTGGTGTATATGGAGGAGTTCTTTGGGAAACTATCCCATGTTCCTTAAGATGCTCCAGAAATTCATAACTCATAAATTCACCTCCACGATCCAAACGTAGTGCCTTTATGGTTTTACCGAGTTGATTTTCTACTTCCTTTTGAAACACCTTAAATGTTTCAAACACTTCATGTTTATGTTTTAGCAAGTAAACATAACCATAACGACTATAGTCGTCAGTGAAAGTGACGAAGTAACTTGCACCTTGTCTTGACACGGTTCTAAATGGACCACATACATCGGTATGGATTAGTCCAAGTAGATCTTTAGCCCTCTCCACTTGATGTGAATAAGGTTTACGTGCCATCTTTCCAGATAAGCATGAAACACATTTATCAAAGGAATCATCATCGTTTGACTTAAGCAATCCATCAGATTGTAATTGCTTAATGCGCTTTTTGCTTATGTGGCCAAGGCGACAATGCCATAGCAATGTAGAGTCCAAATTAGATTTGGCCCTTTTGTTGCTTATAGCATACATAGAACTATTGTTTGCATTGGAATCACACATATCAATTTCATAAATACCATTACTAGGAATAGCATTAAAATAAAACATATTATTTTTCGAAACCAAAATACTTGCATTATTCTCAAAACGATTAACAAAACCATCGTCATACAAACATGAAACTGAAACAATCTCTCTAGAAATAGAAGGTGCGTAATGATAATTATTCAACATAACAACCAGTCCACTAGGGAGAAATAATTGAAAAACACCAATGGCTTCAACAGTTGCACGATGACCATTGCCCACGTACAGATTTAAAGCTCCTGGCTTCAGCTTCTTACTTATCCTTAGACCCTGAGTAGTATTACAGATGTGAGTACCACAACCAGTGTCATAAACCCAAGATTTATTAGGAAAAGTAAAGAGTTCTATCGTGAAGATACCTGAAGTGCTAGCTCCTTGCGAGGACTTCTTTCTCTTCCACAACTCAGTGAGATACTCTGGACAGTTTCTCTTCCAATGACCAATTTCACCACATTGGTGACAAATGGCATCCTTAGCAGGATTCTCTCTTCTTGGTGGAGGGGGAATCTTGGCTCTAGGATTAAAGTTAGCTACTTTCTTCCCTTTACCACGATTCTTACCCTTTGCAGCATTAGACGGTTTAGCCTTGTTAGGCTTCTGAACCCTTCCTGCCCTAATAGCATTAATGGTATTAGGAGTAGCAGGTGCAACCTTCTTTGGCAACGTTTTCTCATGCAGCTTAAGCATGGCATGCAATTCAGATATTGTCTTCCCCAGGCCATGCATGTTATAGTCTTGCACAAACCTATCATAGTCCTTATTCAGTGAGGCTAAAATTAGGCTGACAGAAAGTTTCAAGGACATGGGGTGACCCAAACGTTCCAAATTCTCTATGAACCCCTTCATCTTCAAGACATAGGAGCTCACAGATTGTCCATCCTCATGTTTACACGCGTGAAAGGCACGTGCAACATCAAGGAGTTCTTGATCAGCTTGTTCAGTGAACATGCTCTTCAATTCTTCCATCATAGACCATGCGCCGTGACCCTCCAAAAGTTTCTGGAGTTCAGGGGACATAGTCATGAGCATAAGGCCAGCGATTTCTCGTGACCTTCTGACCCAAGTTGGATGTAAATCCGGGTCTTGCTCTGGTCCTTCATGACCATGAGGCAGAATTGCAGGTTGATCAGGAATTGGTTGCTCAAGGTATTTAACCAAGTCATCAGTTTCGAGCGCTATCCGAAGAGCACGATACCAATCAACAAAGTTATTCTCAGTCAATTTCATCTTTTCAAGGAATGACTTAACAACCGTGATGTTTAAGCAAGAGTTTTGATTATTCATCTACAAAATAAAAGTTCAACGATTAGTATTTTCGATAATTACATTCTCAAAGAATTAACTACCCAATTAATCATGTTGAGACTAAGATCCTTGTTTGCACTCCCACTTAATATTAGAGGTCCGACCGTCTAGTATTCAAGTGGGGCAAGAGGTAAGCGACGGGCGTTAATTGCATTACAAGTGCAACTCTTAGATTGTATGAGACGATTCATGAAGTTTATTTGTCGTAGAGTGTTTGGATGGGATGTTCTCTCATCTCTTTCGAGAACCTTTGAACATCTCAAACAAACTTGTTCTACTCATAATAAAGTTATGAGTATGTTTCATCTCATCTTTATGCCTCGGGTTCCGAATCTGACCGGGAACTCGACTTTAAGTCGTACCAATTTGAAGCATGCAATTATTGGCAAAGGTCTGACCAGTGATAAAGATCACCTCGGGTATGTAATTCGCCCTAGGTCTGACCAGATGATGAAAAACAACTACAAGCGCTTCTAAATTGGATGGCATAGACTTAAAAAATTTTAAATAGGTATCACATAAGTTTTAGAAAAACAAATGTCAAAGTGTGTAAAAGAATGCATGCAATTCATTCTCTTATCACAAGTTAAGAAAACAATTTGTTAACTTTTTGGTTTAGGCGTGTTTTACCGCGGGAGAAGATTAAAGAGAGATCAAACCCTATATCCTACTCTTCATGCACCCGAGGGTGCAAGTGCTTGGGATAATTATTCCATAAGTGTCAAAACACCTATGGAACACGGGAGAAGATTAAAGATTTCTCAAACCCTAGATAGCTTGACTAGAGCACGAGGTGCAATAGCAAGTCCATCATTAGTAAAGACACAAAACGGTGTTGTAATTTTAAGTATTATAAACTAATTGATTTTGCAAATCACGTCGTTGAAAAGATAGTTTATAAGCCATCATTACGGTATGTAAGCCCAACTCGAGTGACAATATGATTTCGCAAAACAATTAGAATACAATAAAACCAAGTTTCATAGTTCTTATGTCAATATTAATATTTGTTCAAAAAATCAAGATTTTAACAAATAACACATAGCCGATTCGCAAGGAAAATATGGTGTATTAATATGACATAGTTTTAAAGCTAGTTTCGATATAAGTACTATCCGTTTTTATGATTCCTAGAATCTTGAGTTATTACGTTTTGCAATTCATAATGGAAAACAAATAAGCACATAAAAACAGACAGAAGGGGGTAGAAGCAGAAGACAGACTCTATATGAAAGCGGTAAATCATATAAGATCCAAGTCTCGAATGAGTCTTCCCCAAATTGAGGACCAAAGACCCTCATCAAGTTTTCGAGCAAGGTATTTGATGACGTGCAAAGTATCACAAAAGTGAGATGCAAGGGTCTTTGACGGATAATAAAAAACAAAAGTAATTATTAACCGGTTCAATTTTAACCTACCCAATTTTAATAGATCTAGATCAAGATTAAAACTTTATGACAAGTATGCATGTAGTTGTCATAAAAACATAAATAAAAGAGATTTTAAAGCGAAGCAAGCGTGTTTTATTCTATGTGTAACCCATGAATGCCATACGATTTGACTCGTGATGCCACTGTTGGGATTTAGAACTAGTTAAACCATTAACTACGAGTGCGCAGTGGAATGGATCTAGTATAATATTCATGATTAACACATAATAAAACAATAATAAAACCAACCTTTTAATTAATTGAATAAATCAATTAATTGATCTTGATCTTGAATCTATAACGGTAAAGTAACCGTCCTCTAGCGATTGCTCACACGACACGTCAAACGGTAACTTCACTTCGATAATCTTTGCAACTAGAAACCCTAATATCCAAAACCCTAATAGGGATTGCGTAAGGATACGGTTTGTAGATAGCAACAAGATTCTTGAAAAATCACCAATAAACCCTAATTAGGGTTTATATAAATCGAACCACAAGGGAATACTAAAACCTAGATTATGAGATCTAGGGTTTAGTTATAAAGCTTAAATCTTTATAAGAAAACCACCAAGAAGGATTGATCTTATAAAGGTTAAACCTTTAGGTGTGATTTTAGGTTAAGAAAAAAGTTCGTAAGGGTTTGGTGTTGGTGTTGGTGTTTGTGTCGATCGGCCAAGACAAACAAAGAGGGAGAGGTAAAAAATTATGAGGGGTATGGGATTGTATTTATACACATCCTTGAACCTCCTCAAAATTAATTAGGCCCAACCCAACACCTAAATTAAGTAACTAATTACTTAATTAACAAAACAAGAAACCTTCTAGACCCCTTAGGGTATTCGGCCGCCTATAGGGCACCGGATGTTTCTAGAAGTCGATTTCCTTCCTTAAATTTAAATAACGCACTCGCCTTTAATTAATTAAATCCCGTAATTAATTAAACCACCGTTAATTAAATAAAACGTAAAGTTTTTATTATACGTTTAATTATAAATAATAAAACGTAAATAAACGTGTGTTCTCCGTATTGAGTGTGTGCCCCCGATAGGCTCACGCATTTACCGATGGCTAAACGATCGCATATCTCAACACATCCACCCTTAGTAGCGGCTAAAAAGCCAGCTGAGGACGGATATAATTGGAGAAAGTACGGGAAAAAACCAGTGAACGGAAGTGAATACACTCGAAGTTATTACAAATGCACACATCAAAGTTGTCCTGTTAAGAAAAAGGTTGAGCGGGGTGTAGATGGTCTGATAACCGAGATTATCTACAAAGGGAAGCATAACCATCAACCACCTAGAACTGTTGGAAATATTGATGATACTCAACCCTTCAACAATCAAACTAGTTATTTTAACTCTTCGAGGGAAAATTCAACAGTAAAAAAGGATCAAGAATCTTCCCATGAAATGTCAGGATCATGGGACAACGATGATGTTGCCAAACATCAAGCAAAAAGGAGGTATTTTATCGTGTATATATATGTTTTATAGTTACTAACTCTTTTGTTACAGTAGGATAAGAATGTATAGTTGATATTATGCTAACTTCATTATTCGGCATCTATGGTATAGAAACATAGAGGCCAAGGGGTTTGATCCAGTTACATCCCACGGACCACTTCAAAATTCTCGCATAGTTGTTCAAGCAACCAGCAAAGTTGATGTTTTAGATGACGGCTATAAATGGCGCAAATACGGGCAAAAAGTAGTTAAAGGAAATTCTAATCCAAGGCAGGATATTTTCCCATTCTATCAACTATGATGATACAGTTTTTTGAGAGATTTTTACCCTAATAATTATTTAAGAAAAATCATTATCAATTGCCTTAGTTTGCTATGCATTCACGTTGAAGATCCGGAATAATTCATGTAAAAAATTGAATGTCACAATGCTTTTACAGGGGTTATTACAAGTGCGTGTTCAAAGGTTGCAATGTGAAACATGTTGAGAAACCTTCAAGCAACCCAAAAGCCGTTATAACTACATATGAAGGTAAACACAACCATCAGGCGCTGGTTTCAAAAAATAGCATCCATGACGCAACAAACGACACCACCTCTCAACTAGAGCCTAATAATCCTATTGGTCTTTTACGATTGAAAGAGGAGCAATGATTATATATATTGGTTTCAATCTGCAAAAGCTGCAATATTATTTGTAACCAAAATTGCTAGTACTGTACTATGTAACGAAGAGTGAATGATGTCGTAGTTTCAATCAGATATTAAAACCTAGTTAACGATTACCTTTTGGAAACTGTAAATGTAAGTGCTAGTGTTTGTTGTGATTAAGTAGATCTATTGATAATTTCTTGACTAGAGATGGATGCAATATCAAATAGTATGTGAATATGCATGTGTTTATTGAAACTGAACCTAGTCAGGTATAAGGGATAGATGATGATTGTGAGAATATAGCATCATATCACAGTGAATTTTTACCTGGTCCTAACCCTTTAAGCAAAAAAGAACATTAGCCGGCCTCCTAATCGAGACACAATATCGACCATGTTCATGTCCTGATGCATCATATCTATGTTCACCGATCGCACACTTCCCTCTATTCTTTCTAATAAGTACCCGTGACAATGCATGGTTTATTCATCAAACATATCAACTAACTACAATTGAACGGAAACGTCAAGTTTCCCTTAGAGATCCTCCGAACACTTCATTGGGCTATTGTTTACTCTAGAATTCCCTACTGAAGTGTTTGGGGGAACTCCAAGTGGCACTTGACACTCAAAAACTAGAAGTTGTTTGCGATTTGCTTTTGATACATCCTAGATGTTCCTCTAAAGTAAGTTAATATATATGCAAAGTTATGGTTGGGTTGCAAACTTTAGTCTGCATAAAAATTTGATTTCAGAAACATATATTTATCATACGCGATGTTCTAATGGAAGAATAAAATGAGGAACCCACATTTTGGCGCCCCCATCGACTGGTTCCACAATATGGAAGAGATAAATCAGGTAACATATGTAACGACTATCATCACGGGGACATGATGCTCTTATAAGCAAGCACCAATGTCTACTCATAAATTTCCATTTACAATATTAACTCTAGAATAATGCCACATTTGCCTGAGTTCAGTTTTTTTGAAAACCTATTTGTTTATTTCTTTGTTCATTTTGTCTATTACTCTTAGGTTGGCGGGTGCACACAGCAACTGGAAACTCGTGGCATCGACCTTCACTCGACCCTGTCCAATCTATAATGAGGCTGTAGTATCCGCTGAGAATTTATGGATATGGATATATCGAATTGGTTGGACATTGCTGATTGCCAAACACATGTTAAGCTAGCTGTTTGCTTAAGTTAAGTAATATCCTTATGTGATTCTTTTGTAGATCATACAGTGAAAGCGCTACAAATAGTAGATCATACAGTGAAATATATGTACAACTTTGCAGTCAGGGACGGAGCTAGGAGTGTTCCCGCGGGTGCCCATGACCCCTATGAATTTATTATATGTAGTGTTAATTTGTGAAGAAAACATCGATTTTTTTCTAAATTTGTCTTAAATGCACCCAGTCAATTTCGTCCCTGTTTGCAGTACCATTAAGATTTTCCCACCATCTCATCTTGGAATCTTATTATATATGATCTTCACGTCCTTTGTCATCACGTCGCAAATATCACAAGGGCTACGCCTTAGATCACACCACCATACATACATGTATATCACTGATAACCTTCTGCATTGACTTAAAGATATTAAACTGGCGTCCATTAAATCATCACCAACGAAGTTAAACATATCGTTTAAGTGAATAGTCTTCAAAATTTGACAATAAAAGCCAATAGACTTCCAACCAGAAATATCAATCTCTTAACAAAGAGATAAGTTCCACTCTTGCAACAAAGGACTGCCTATAGCTATGTTCATTATAGCATCATTATCAATCATGCTGCCACGAATATCAAGGATTTTTATATTTGCACCATTTCCTCCTAAACCAATTGCTCCAAGTTCATGTGCGATGAAAGGTAAAGTTAGATACTCGAGACCGCCTCCACATAATATTGCAGAAAACACAGCTCAAATAACATATAACATCCTTTAGCTTCTACAGAAACCAAAGATCTAGAAAAACCGCGGAAGCCTACACCAAGAATGTTATAACAACCAGATATTCCGAGTGCTCTAAGTTCACAATTTTGGTTCAGATATCCAATTCCAGTACCAGTAAACTTATAGCACCCACTAAGATCAACTTGTTTCAAAGATTTACAAAATCTTGTTAAGAATTTTAATCCCTCATCGGTAATTAACTTGCAATGGACGAATAACAGACAACAAGAAAGGACTAAGGTAATTCCTTTATCAGTTAGCCGGGGAACTCTCTTGGGTGGACTTCACGAAAATAAGAACAATCAGAAAGATCAAGAGAATGCAATCTACACAAGTATATCCGTAATTTCTTTATATTTGAGTCCAAGAATCTATCACCATTTGTCAAAGACAACGACTCTAAGTAGCTAAAACGGTGAAACAATCGTAAGAATTTATCACAACTAGTCAAAGACGGCAATAAGTGATGAAAACGATTAAACATTTGTATAAGTGAATCACGATTTTTTGTTGATCGACGTCGTATAGGTGAATCATGATGATTTTCACAATCATTTTCGGAGCAACTTGACTTGAAATGTATGTGTTTACGACATTAATTTTGGATATCAAGAAAATGGTGACAAGTTAAACCAAAAGAATCTCGATCCTTTTTTTCATTTAACTTATGAAAGACCTATCGGTCCCCTTCAACGCAATACAGCTTATGAACCTAATTAGCCGTCATAACCTCATATTACAAGTGCACCTTCAAAGGTTGCAATGTTCGAAAACATGTTGAGAGACCTTCAAGCGACACAAAAGCCACAAACTGCGTGTGGGGCTAATAGTTTTCATTTCCCATCTCATGGAAACACTAACCACCTCTCAACTAAAGCCTAATAATCCTTATTGGTCTTTTACGATTAAAAGAGGGACAATGATAACATATTGGTTTTATCCGAAAAAAACGCATTATTATTTGTGGTTAATCTCGTAATTTTATCAAATAAGGACGTCTTTTTAGTGATTAGGCTTGGGCTTAGTAACTGAAATTGCTAGTACTACGTGACGAAGAGTGAATAATTTCGTAGTTTCAATCAAATATTGAAACCTGGTTAATGATCACCTTCTGGAAACTATAAATGAAAGGGATAATGTTATGTTGTGCTTAAGCAGATTTATAGATAATTTCTTGACAAGAGATCGAATTATAAGGGATTTTGAATTGATAATCTATGCGGTATAGAATAGTATGTAAACAAGTGTGAATTATGAAATTGAACCTAGTCATGTATAAGGGATAGATGATGAGAATATAGCATCAGAGCAAATTTTCACCTGGTCCTCACCATCACTTAGCATTTTCAGATCTTTTTAAGCCTCCTAATCGAGACACAATCCCAGCCATGTTCAAGCTTCTGGTGCATCATATCTATGTTCATCGATCGCACATTTCCTCTATTCTACCTTATAAGTACCTGTAACGATGCCTATTTATTCATCAAATTCATCAAGTAACTACAATCCAATGGAAACTTCAAGTGTCCCTTAGAAATCATCCGAACACTTCATTGGGCTAATTTTTTATAAATTTCCTACTGAATTGTTTGGGGGAACTCCAAGTGGAACTCGGCACTAGCAAAATAAACGAATACAAATTAAGGGAAACGTCAAGTGTCCCTTAGAGATCCTCTGAACACTTCACTGGGATATGGTTTTCACTAGAATGTCCTACTGAAGTGTTTGGGGGAACTCCGAGTGGCACTCGGCACTCAACATTAGAAAAATAACGGTTACAAGTGAAGGGAAACGTCAAGTGTCCCTCAGAGATCCTCCGAACACTTCATTAAGAATATAATTTAGGATATTATTTAGCATTTCCAACTGAAGTGTTTGGGGGAACTCCAAGTGGCACTTGACACTTGAAATCTAGAAGTCGTTAATTTGTGATTTGCTTTTGGTAAGTCGTATGTTACCCTCTAAGTAAATTAATATGCAAAGTTATGGTTGGCTTGCAAGCTTTAGTCTGCATAAAAATTTGGCTCAGGAACATGTATCATCTGTTTTCCGTTACGCGTTTCATCTGGCAAAAACTGAAAAACTTTTATGAAACAGAAGATACTATAATCGTCAAGTCCTACATGTTATATTTTCAGAGTCATTATAGGATTTAGTCTTGTTTCTTTAGCTTTGCGAGATCAACATGATATGCATGCGACCAGATACATACTAAACGTGAGTAGGACTTGATCCATACTGTGCGCATGGTTATCTCAGATGAAACTATTCATAGTTTTGTACTTTGTCCAATCGTGTATGTATCATAGTGTTTTTTGGACAGTTTTTACAAGAAGAAACATGAGCGATTCATAACGAAAAAACAATAATTATGGTTTTTAAATAGTGAGTCGCTTGAAAAGAATAGTGTTATTGGAGCGAAATAAAAATAATCATACAAATTAGTCATTGTTGGAGATTAAAATTCTGGGGATTGCATGGTCACAAAAGTCGATCTTGTTTAGCCTGACACAGCATAAAACTTGCTCCGGTAGTTCTTCAGGATGTTGTGCCTGTATAGTTAAACCAACATCGAGTATCCCGTGTTGCAATCTCTCACGAAAAGCATCCAGTGCCTTCCGTGAAATGTAGCTGAATCGGTGTATGTCTAGGTCTATTTCAAAATAGTTATGCCCCTGCATAAAATGAAAAAACCAAAAGAGATAAGATTACCAACACTCAAGTTATGCACTGCATAAACCAGATATAATTGAAAGATAGTACTGATGTACCAACCCGATAGAAAGCGTGTTGAGGGCGTGTAAGGACCGGTTTGTCATTATAAGCGTTTAGAAGTTTTCTTTCAGCGGAACATAATTCAAGATCCTCAGGATTCACTACACCCGCCAGTAGTTTAAGTCTTTCTCGATAAGGAACCAAAGTTTCTTTTGCAAAACCCTTCACTACTTCCATTTCGTCCATTACTAGTTTCTGTTCCAATTATGTTGCATTGTAGAACGGTTAACCAACTAAATGCGATCTTTTATTAATGTCAAACGTTCATAAAAGCAGTGGTTATAAAACCATGTTAAGCTACCTGAATGCTTTCGCGAAAGTGAGGTGAGACTTCATCATCAAAGGTTTCGGTCACTTTGAAATATAAAACTAGACTGATTCCTTCTCCATCGGCGTCGCCATTAAAAAAGGTGGCGGAATATGCAGGCAACTACCATATGAACATAACCATATCTAGTTAGTGAAAATGATGTGTAACAAATCAAAACGTTAATATCAATTTTCAAACAAAACCTTGTTAAATCATCAACAAAGATAGGCAAAACTTTATTGTTGGCCCATCAACGAGGCCCAATATCCATAATAGGCCAAATTAGAATGAAACGTGTGTCGCAAGTAATATTCAATACCTGTACATTAACAATCAGCAACGAAGGCACTTTCTTATTCACATCAATACAAGGAAGTTCAACATGTTGCGCAATATGATCGATCTTTCGAGGACATACAAACAAATCAATACCAATCGGAACATACGGGCTATAATCTGGAGCCGGGTCCTTCCGTTTATCTCTGCGTAATAAGTAGTAACTAGTTTAGTTACTGATTTATAACAATTTAAAAAGTTAGAAAAAAAATATATAAACATACTTGAAGAAATTTTCTCCACGAAGCTTAAAAACAGAAGGTGATACATGTGACCAGCACCCTTGCGTCGGCTTATCGTTCATTGATCTAGGAATCAGAAGTCCTGCCCGAGGACGAAATACAAACCTCTTAGACTGGCCTGTAATATGTTAACCCGTGTTAATTAGCATAAGTGATTATCTAATATTGAATAAACTAAAATCAAGAAAGACTAGTTCTACTTACAAATTTCAGTTTTCTCATCTCCATCCGAAGGCTTCTGGTTCACGGAAAGGACTATAACGGTCCTTAAGCAAGAACGATCGTTGTCTAGCATGCTTTTATCGAATACCGACGACCCCTTTGAGTCTTTATATCCGTTTTTAATGAAAAGCTTTTCATTTTCAGTGACATCCGAAAAGCCTGGTCCATTTTCGTAATGAATTGTAACATTATCTAGGCACTGATCATTTGCATTTCCTATAGATAAGAAATCTAAAAGTTAGCATGTAAAAGCTCTTAAGTCTAGTTAAGTAAATAACTTTGTTTACCTCCATAGACACTAATAAAATCATCATCAGAGTCGGATCCTAAGAAACTCATGGAGTCGAACCACATCTCATCTTGACAAACCGATGCTAGAAAAAGACATGTTTATCATTAGCCTCGTTCCAAGTACGTACGATTTAGTGTGAAAGTATTGATCTATATAATCTACTCGTTACGAGCAAAACTTACCAACACCATCGATAAGTTGTTCCATAGGTCTAACCGGGTCAGAAGCAGATACCCTTCTATGCCATTTTCCCGCACAAAAGAAGTATTTTCGCGATTTTGATTTCTTATATGGCCTAGAAGCACATCCACCCATGATAACACGATGTCTATATTCGAGTCAGGTCTTGATCACGAGGCGCGAAAACGGATACAAGATTCTAAGAATTTGAATCTTGGATGGGAATTTGTAAGCAAGAAAATGAAGTTGTGATCATAATGTTGATGAATGTTTGTGGGAAGAATTTATATGGTCAAAATAATGGAAAACTAGACCTACTAAACCACTTTTGACAACTCATAATGTCTATAAACCTTACAACCACCTGCATACACAAATTATCAAATTCAAAAGAGTGTTTTTTAGCTACCATAAATAATATAAAATTTATACCTAGATGACATTTGTTTGGTCTTATTTATCATATAAGTAACACTTTTTTCCCTAGGAAAGAGTCAAATTTTACAATTCATTAGTATATGTTAGTAAGGGCCAAAAGGCACATAAGTGTTGTCAATACTAGTTCTATAAGCATGAAAATATCTTTGTACTTCTCAAGTTACAATAGGCAGTCTTTAGATATCTACTTATAGTAAGTTTTGCTATATAACATATGCTATATTTATTTACAATGACTTATGCTAACTTTTAAGCAATGTTTAACACCCGGTTTCTTTATCAACCCGGTTTAGCATATAAGCAACACATTTACAACAACCTCTAGTCATTTATTGATATTATATCAGATTTAATTACACAGTTATAGAAGGCAAGCGAGCAACAAGCTGCGCCGTAAGCCCTTTCTGAATAGCGAAACTAATTCTATGAAAAACCACATCTGTGGATTTAGGTGTCATAACATTGCTATTCATAAGGCGTTGAATTCTCTTCAGAAGCTCCACCGCTTCAGGTGCAACGAAACCGAATGTATCAAATGCAAAATGAATAAACACGTGTTGATTTTCAATGCATGATTTTTCGTGTTTTGTCACTTTGCATGAGGCGCCTTTCAAAGCAGCCTGACCCGCGGTAAAACGGCTACCCAACCCCACTAGAGGAGAAACCCCAGTTAGATCATTAGTTGAACCAAAAACTCGGCCGGTGACACTTAACTAAACGTTAGGTCACTCCTTACGGCATATCGATTTCGTGACATATGACGAATCAACTACGTTAAGTACAATGATTTAGTCATTTGGGCAACCTTTATAGCTAGGTTAACATATAAGTCGAATCCGGAGTTCTTGAAAAAGCGATAAAACAAATAAGTTAGTATGCAAATAAGGGAAAGACGAGTAAAGGGTCTTTATCAAAAGCACATAAAAAATGATAGAGATCGAAAGAGACATATAGCAACTTCAACAATACCACAATCAAAAAGAGAGAACCAATCATTTGATAGAGAGATTCTTTTGTCCACATTCATGCTTAATTATAAAAAAACTATTAACAAAAATACTTACTTAAAACATTAGATATTTGGTGGTGGAATTTCCACCAAAATCATAAATTTATTGTTTAAGTTCTAAACTAAATTTTAAATGTTTCAATCATAATCAAGAGACTACCATAGGGGTTTGAGGCCCGCAGGCCGCAGCCCGTATTTAATTCTTGGTTAGTTGGTTAAAGGCAATGATTTTCTTGAAATTTTTATTGACTTAAAAAAACAAAACTTTAATACTAAAGTATCTGATTAATTGTTTAAATTCTCGTACATACACGAGATTTACAAATAATTAAAATTATTTTAATTTTTTAATTTAAATATATTTTATATATTTTGTATGTTTAAATTATAAAACTCCGAGGATATAAAGTGTAATAAAAATTAGTTTATTTTATAAAGTTATTGAAGAAATATGAAAAATTATAAATTTTATTTATTAAGAAAGTTTTTAATTTATTTTAAAAAATAAAAAAACAACTTAAAAGATGTTTTTATTAAAAAAAAACTTTTTTCAAATATAAAAATCCTCATTTATCGGTTAATTTTATTATATATAAAATATAGTTAAATAATATCCATTATTAAAATTTTAAAAAAAACAAATGGGGTGGGTGAAGAAGACACCAAACAAAGAACAAGCATTTCCATTTGTGCCATATGACAAAAAATCCCAACAAGTTCTTTTGGATAGTGGGTTACATGCCAATTAATTTATATATAAAAAACACGTAGTCTAATTTTATAAAATTTGATTACTAATTCTCTTACTTTTTCAAAATTATAAAACGAATTCTATAGCGAATATCCCAGTATTTGGGGGTCAAGTTAAGAATTAAATAAACGCGATACTCGATTGATTTAGTAGCTAGAAACTAAATATGATTGTTCAAAGTATAGTGATTTAATTTTTAAGTAAGCTCATATTTGTTTCATTAAAATATTTTAATTCTTAATCTAATTATCACATCTTACTTGTAAGATGTTACTCCGTAGTAGTTAATATGTATATTACTCAATAGTCTAGGGTGTTTAGTAAAACTTTAGTTCAAGATATAGTCAAATAAGAAAGTATAAGTCGGTATAAGCTTTATATAATGCAGAAAGACTTTTTTATGTCTTAGGCCATTCAAGAGTTGATTTATTTTCTTTTTTGTAGCAGCTGTCCGGTTAAACTCTCATTATGGTTTGGTTTTCTTCCCCCCTCGTCTTCACAACAAGAAGGTGAAAGGGTGGTCTTTGTACTCATTCTTTTCGGTTTACAAACGTTAATAAAGAGTTAGTCGTTTGGTATTACGTGTGTGCTTTATACTTTATATCGATACCATCTTGATGTGGTGTGCATTAACTTCTTACAAATCAGGTTATCCGCGTTCTAGTTTTCAGGTTTGTTGGCGACATACCAACAAGTGATATCAAGAGCTTGATTAGAGACTCAACAAGAAGCTAGGTTCGATTATATTTGAAGGTTCTCGGTGACCGAATTTGGAGCAGCAAGTTTTTTGTGTTCTAAGTTTTCGGTAGCAAGCTTTCTTGAAGTCAGGTTCTCGACTTCAAGGTTTTAAGCAAAAAGGGTCTCAGGTCCAAAACAGTTTTACGGCACAAGGTTTCTTTGGGGTTCGGTGTAATACCCCCGTTTTAGATACCTCTGCGGAAGCTTAAGTTCGGGGTATTACTTCATAATTAACACAATGATAATCATAAAGTAGCATAAAAGAGACTTTATATAAATATAAGTTATTATTCAAAAATCAGAGTTTTACAAAATAGGTTCCCAAGATCTATTGTAGATCAAAAACTTGAATGATAACAACTTGGACGTCCTTAAGTGAAATGCCACTATGTGATGTCGTCGCTTAATTATGGGATTAAGGGTGTAAACTATCTGAGCCGAGTCGAGTTTTGTCCTAAACGAGTTAGGCTTGTTTATTAACTACTTGGCTCGAGCTCGGCTCGAGCTCGAATAAAAGGTTATAATCTGGCTCGAGCTCGACCTCGAACTCGAATGTTTTTGTGTTGTTTGAGCTCGAGCTCGAAGCTCGTTTACGATTATTAACTTTTTTTAGACTAACTTCTTGTAAAAAAGATATAGTTTGATAGACTCGTTTATTAACTCAAGCTCGAGCTCCAAATCTCGTTTATGATTATTGAAATGGTACGAATACTTAATGTGTAATCTCAAGTGTATGTAACTTATACGCTTATAGATTTATCACTAACATGTTTAGCTTGTTCGGATCGTTAAGCTCGCATAGCTTGTTCGACTCATTAAGCTCGTTCGAATCGAGACAATTAAATGAGTTTTCGAACGAGCCGAGCCTAATATTAGTTTTCAAAGCTCAGCTCGCCAAATTAAACGAACACTAATATTTGTTCGAGATTGGCTCGAGCTCGAGTAGCTCATTAATAGCTCGACTCGTTTACACCCCTACCTGGGATACTTGCTTAAAGGATTAACAAAAAAGTTTAAGTGAAATTCATAGGTTTTTATATAACAATCTTAAATACAAGTATCGATCCAGTGGGTTACGAAACCTTTAGTAACTTAGAGTAATAATGGGCTACATTCTTAAATACCCCTATGGCAATAATAGCAATTCAACTAACACATCATCGTACCAATAGTGAGGAGTAAACTAAGTCCATATGATAAGCAACTAGCCTGGATGTACCGATATTATGATCAACTTATAGTGTCAGGTACACCAGTAATATCTGGCCAGGACATAACTCATGCCCTTAGCCCGGAAATGAACCTATTCGTGCCCTTAGTATTTAGCCTGGTCATGTCTCTAAGACATTCCCTTAATATTTGGCCAGGTCATGTCTCTAAGACATTCCATTTATATCTAGTCAGGTCATGTCTCCAAGACATTCCCTTTATATTTAGCCAGGTCATGTCTCTAAGACATTCTCTCTATATCTAGTCTAGATGACCCTAAGACATTCCTTTTATATTTAGCCAGATCATGTATCTAAGATATTCCTTTTATATTTAGCCAAGTTATGTCTCTAAGAAATTCTCTTTATATAATTCACACTGTTCTAATAATTGGCTTAAAGTACTTGCGCAATAATCTATATATGGATAGCCTATAGTTCCACAATCACTTGTATCCGGCTTTAAAGCATATATTCCCCCTCACGAGTTTAACAAACATTTAAATATCAGTAGTGATGCTATGAACTCACATAGCAAAAATAATTTATGTTTATTTATTAAGTAGCATGTATCCCCTCCCACGAGGTTAGAAAAACATTATAAAGTAGTAAAAGTGGGACTATGAATCTCACTTTGCTCGGGAAATCTTATTAACGTTAAAAATGACTTTAATTGATAATTAATGGCTTCAACACGCAACCTGAGTTAATATATTAAGTTTTTAGAAGATTGTATTGTAGGATTTTGTTTTATAAATTTTTTGGTATTATGCTTATGTTTTAAGGAACTGTGATAATATTGCATCACTGTTTGGGTCATCATAATTCAGAGATCATTTAATAAACATTTGAGGAGTCAATGCACTTTAAATCGTAAACCCAACAAACTCAGTCGAAACGTATTATCAAGATGATGTTCCTCATATAAAGCTCTCTAGTAACGTGATACGTTAATAGTTTATACTTCTTGTATAGTTAGTGGACGATAAGTTATGTAAAAATACTTTATACAATATTTTTATATCATTGAATATTATTGTGTTTAATGTATTTTTATAAGTAATAATATAATATTACAATTTAAACCATTAAGTAATCAAAATAATAATTTATACCCTTTTTTAGTATATTTCATATTACATTTTCAACCCTAAAAGATTATAAGTTTAGGTTATTTATACCTTTAGCCCAAAAATTTATAGTTTTAGAAATTACACATCTAATCCCTTAAGTATATAAAGTAACTATCCCTTAAGTATGAAACTTTGAAAAATCAATCCTTATAGTTTTTAATTTAGGAAAATGACATTCTCAGTCCATGTAGTTATATCTTTCTTAATTTGGTATAAAATACCCTTTAGTTCTAAATTATTCATTTTAAGCCCAAAACTTATAAAATTTATACTTTTGAAATCTGATTCTTAACTATAACTTTTACATTTTTAAAATAATAGCTCTTAGTAGCTTATGGCTTATTAAAACAACTTATAGCTTATTATTTCATGAAAAACACAATTTTAGGGTTTTCTATGGCACGTTTTATATATATAATCATTATAAAATCTTTTAAAACTTTACGGCTTATTAAGGCATCTTATTAGGAGCTTACATATCTAAACTGGAAAATAGCTTATAGAACAAGGAGATGACTTATAAACCTTCAAAACGTGATTTTAGGGCTTATTAGGGCAAGTTTTTACTTCTTCTTCCTCAAGGGCTTATAGGAGATTATCTTGGACTTTCTAATGATCTTAGGTGTTTCTTAGGACTTCAATGGATTCTTGTATTCAGAATATGTGTATAGATAAGAAGGTGTGGGATGAATTAGAAAGTATGAGCTTATACGGCTATTTATAGTGCAAATCTTACCTTAGATCCTAAGGGTTGGATTTATAGGTGTCCTAGAAGGTCCATGATGACTAAGGGATCCTACATGAAGAGTATCGAAGACTAAAACTACAGTAAATGGTGTGGAAGTAAATAAATGGTACACGGCTAAGTTTTAAGTACAAAGGGCACATGGTCTTGTCAAGCAGCTTGCAAGCAGCTTAGGGAGGTCCTAAGAGTTTTGCTTGATCAATATTATGGTTTAGTAACTTATTTTAGGAGCTAATGTAGTTTGAAAGTGAATTAGGGCTTGTAATCATAGTCGGATTAGGTTTTTAGGAAATTAGGGTTTGATCTTCATAATTATAGTATAATTTAGTGTTTAAGGATGAATTAGGGTGTAATTAGTGTTTATACATTGTGTTTAGGGTTTATGTAAACTTTGTTTAATAGTTTGTACATGTTTAAAGTGTTTTTGGAGGGAAAATACCTAATTCGATTATGCGTGAATTAAAGGACTTGTACATTATGCTTAAAATGGTTGTACATATTTATGATGAAAATATATCCTAAATTTTGTGCTATGCTGACTTGTATATTTGGTTTTGATAGTTGTATATGGTTTTGGGAGAAATGAAGGGAAACGGATTATTTTCAATATTATGCTTCAAATGGTTGTACATTACGCTTAATTGAGTTATATTATAACATTGGAGGGGAAAATATTCAAATGTTAGGTTAAATGAGCTTGTACATTTTTCTAAAGAGTTTATATTTTTTTAAATAAGATTTGGAGGGAAAAAAGGTTTAAATTTGATTGTTGTGTATCAATGAATTGTACTTTGTGCATTAAGTGATTGTACATTTATATTGGAAGGTAATATATCAAACATGTGCTATTATATCTTGTTCATATGCTTTGATAACTTGTACATATGCTTTATATAGTGACAATCCATGAAATTAGGGTTTTAAATTGTTATTTTATGTCATAGGCTTAGTTTATAATAAATGTTGTAAACGATATGTTATAGGAATAACATATGCTATAATGTTGATCTTAAATCATAGATTTGATATATAATGATGTTTACTTGCATAGTGTTTATATACTCTATAATGGTTGCGTGTGCCTATTTACTTTTCTAGGTAAATCCTATTACATAGTTGATACCACAAAACAAAAAAAATAGATTATGAATATAATAATAATATATAAATTATGGAAAATACTGGGTTGTTATATTCCGTTTTAGGACTTCAAAAAGTGTCAGTATTTTTTTCTTGTACGCTGCACCACAAGGTTCACAACATAAATGTTTATTTTCTTGAAGGGGTTCGATTGTCGAGGTTTCATGAAAAGGTGTAGAAGCATTCAATATTATTGAATTTTCAGATAATACAAGACTCAAGGTTCTATATTTTAGGGTTTTGTTGTTTGTTGGGATTCGTTGAAGAAGGCGAGTTCAGCTTTCGGGTTTCCAACGAACAACAAAAGAAACCTATCTATGGATAGTTTCTGTAAGGACAAAAAGTAAGCAGCAAGGATCGACTATAATGGTCTTGGGGTTTCAGGTTTTTTAAGCTTCAAGGTTTTTCGAGTTATTGCAAGGTTCTTGGGTACTATAACTCGTTTGCAACAATGGAAACGTGAGTTTCAAGCAAGAAGATAGAAGGTGTTTGTTTTTTGTTTTTTCTTTGTGGTTTGTTAAATAAAGCAAATACCAATATGATAAATTTTTTACATGCATGTGAAGGTTTTCTTGTAATTATACAAGCATGTGGGTATTTTTTGCTTGGTACATACACGTAAAGAATTAGAATATGGAAGGTTTCTTTTATTTTCTTGTTTCTCATCGATTCTAAGAGGGTCTATCTTAGGGTTATATCGATGAAGCAAGGGCTTTTTACACACGAGTACTTTGTTTAGTTTTGTGTTGTGAGGTTCATATCACAAGGTTATCACAATAAACAAAGGGTTCAGAAAAGATGACGGGTATTAAGTTTGACATCAAAAAATTCGATGGGAAAAATGACATCACGCAATGACTGGTAAGGATGAAGGCTTTGACATGATTAACTACAACATTGGAGGACTTACCTACAACAACAATAGCATTACAGGATAATTTCATCCATAAAAGTATTTTAGTGCATTGATCTTATGTATAGATGATCGAGTCCTACATGTGATTATCAAGGAGACGGCTGCATCGAGGATTTGGAAAAAGTTTAAGACTTTATACGTGACAAAGTCTTTAGCTAATCATTTGAACTTGAAGAAGAAGTTATATACTTTTAGAATGTATCCAGGTAAAAATCAATCTGAACATAATGATGACTTTTACAAGTTGGTAGGTGACTTAGCAGCTATAGATACTGCTATATCGGATGAGACAAGGCATTATTGTTACTCACATCTTTACCATAATCTTATGATACCTTCGTGGAGACTTTGTTATATAGTCGTTGTAGAAACTAGGAGGGGTGGGGTTGAATAGTTTCTAAAATATAATTGTTAAATGCGGGTTTTTAAAAATCCTTTTCAAAAACTTAGAGTTGAGCAAATATGTAAAATCTTCTTATACACAATATGGACAAGGGATAGTGAAACTAAACTAATAATCACAAGTATATGCAAGTAAAGAATAATGAATGTAAAGAGATAAGGAAAAGAAAGATCAAACCAAGCACCAAGGATATATAGTGGTTCAGCAACGAAGCTCACTCCTCGTTCCTACTCTACTCCTCGAGTACTCTTTACTCGAGAGTTCACTAATCAACAAGCTCCTTGGGGTGGAGAAACCGTACACGTCGCTTAACCAATTTCCGACTCTAAGCTAAAAGTCGAGCCCTAATCTTAGCTAGGACCAATCTACACCAATATACTTTAAGGACTAAGTGTTAACCACACAACATACACTACTTCCAAATAAAACAAATTATTTGGAGCTTCACAACAACACAACTTCCAAATAACACAACTATTTGTATCTTCACAACAACACAAGAACGAATAAATAAAACTTGATCTTCAATAGATCTTGAGGTAGACTCAACACTTCAAGGATGAAAGTGTTCTTCTCTTTGCACTTGGAGAGGAAGAGAAGGGAGGAAAAAGATTCACTTCTAAACCAAATAACCAAGGATTTGAATGCTTTAAGAAGTATGATAGAATCTGGAAATTTGTGTGCAAAAGAGGTGAAGAGAAAATCTGAGAATAGTCCATTATTTATAAGACAAAAGCCCAACGGCTATTTCTGGACACGGTTCCTTATTGGTGCCCGCGGTTCCTTATTGATAAAGAGCCGCATAGGCATTTAAGAAACCATGGGAGTAGACTCCGCGCCCTTTTATCTTTTAGTGGGCTAGTCATATCTGGTGGAATAATTATCTCCAAGGGATATTCTTAAACCATATGGAATATGCCATTTTCAAATTTTTAAATATTTAAATTAATAAAACATTTTCTTAAAAATAAAGTTTAATAAAAAACTTTGTCACATTTAATAAAAAATGAGTTTTAAGAAAACTTAAATCCTTGATCACTTAATTAAGATGAGAACTTGTTTATTTATACCTTAAGTGATAATGGTTGAAATGAAATATACTTGAACTCAAGAATTTGTTTTTCGTTGTTTTCGTAAATGCTTGTTTTTATATATTGTCGTAATCAAAACAAAGTGAGACCAAAAAATGCAAGTAACGTTTTTAGGCATCATTGCATTAACAGTCTCCCCCTTTTTGATTTCGACAATACATAAACTCAATCACATGAAAAACAAGATTTTTGAAGACGAGTTTATTAAATTTCTCCCTCTTTGTCGAAGAAAAAAGGTTGCAAAATTCTTTGTAGAAGAAAAGAAACGGACTTTGCAAGTGCTCCCCTTGGTGCTTAATCCCCCTTGATTGGGGCACCAAGGAATCGAGCTATGGTGACAAGCTACATAGAAGGGTTAGTTATAGAGAAGAAACACCCAACAAGATATAGCAAAGGTCACAAAAAAATAAGATAAGAAAAGAGAAGTTAACCAAGATCCAAGATAAGTCATGTTAAAAGAAAAAATGAATAAAGATACAAGGAAATAAATCATAAAAAGATGTATGAAAAAGAAAACAAGCCAAAAAAAGCATAAATCTAATCCTAGTTAAACTAGAACTCTAAGATTTGCTTGAATTAGACGTCTTGGAGATAAGCAATCCACATGCTTAAATGAAAGACAAGGTAGTGGCGGAAGGAGGTGGTGGTGGCTTGATAGTAATCTCATAGTCATGGTGAAGAGGCGGTTTGATTAGGAGACTCTTGAGGTAATTCAATTCCTCATAGATATGATAGCAAGATGTTGATATTGACAACAATGGCAATATGTCCCATGATGCATGACATTATCATGTGAGGGAGGAAGAACACAAAAGGCTAGTGGTGGAAGAGAAGAGGTTCCATAATCAATATTCTTAGAAGAAGAGGAAATATAACTTTGAGTGTTCTTGGGTGAATTTAGATTGAAAGAGATTGGGGAAAATGGAGGAGAATCAAGGCTTTCATTTGGTGAATAAGACAATTTTATTTGAGAAAGGATGCAAAATGCTTAGGGTTAAATAGAGAAAGCACAAGACAATTTTGCGGTGGTCAAAGGTTTGAAACAAAGATTCCAAAAAGTGTTGGAAGAAATTTGTAGTTACAAAAAATTCAGAATCAGAAGCTCTGCCCGCAGTTCCTTATCTCCACCTGCGGTTCCATATATATATGGATCCGCGTGTTATTTGGAGAACCGCCCACATAAGCTGGGTTTTGGTGCATGAGGAGAAATTACCAATTCAGCAAAATCCTAATTTTCTAGTCTAACTAATCAAAGAGACATGCTAAAAAGCATAATAGACATAGAAAACACACAAGAACTTATGAAACAAGATTTTGACCAAAATACATGGATTTAAAATAAAATCGATGCTGGAAGTGTGTTATTCTAGACACATAGTCATGACACAATGATCCTCCATAGTACATTTTTGTTCTTGCTATATTTGAGAGACTCATGCATATGAATTATGTATGCTCGTTATTAATAGCAAGAAACTATGAAAAACGTTTTTAGATTGAATTAACAATGCAAAAATATTTCTCGACCATTTTCGAAAGAACTTTGAGAATTTTGAAAAAGAAAAGAGGGACTTTTCAAAAAGAGTTTAAGATACTCAATGACTCAAAGAATGAAAAGACTCAAAAGAGAAAAAGACTCGATTAATAAAATGCGCAATTATGGAATATGTTCCATTAAACCTAGACCTAGACGCAAGAAATTAAAAGGTTCCCTCATAAGTGGCTTAGTGAAGATGTCGACTAAGTTCTCTACCGAGGGCACCTTCTTAATCAAAATGTTCCCCTTTTGAACATTATCCCTAAGAAAATGGTGGCGAAATAAGTCAAACAATGAATCCTCGTGATCATTCAAGACAAAAATAAAATATAAGAGATACACCTAGGAATAAGGGAGTCTAAGTGAATAATTGGCCCACATGAATTCGTGTTAGTCTGCTAACTTATAATAACAATGATCTCGTTTTTAAGCTTGGTGTGAGGAACGTGAAACTTGAGGATGATAAACGTTCCTGGCAGCCTAAAACCAATGTAAGTCTTTGATTTCTATACTTGTTTTCTATCTTCTTATTTTTCCTTAAATGTTTAGTATTTAATAAAGGCTAAGGTGGGTTATTTATGATGAAAAATGTAAATCGTGCTTTAAAATTAATGCATTGCATGAGGGCATTGCAATGGTCAAGTGTAGGGGATTTAATAAGTGTGAAAACACTTATCCTTTTACCGCTAATTTCCAATAATAGGATGACCAAAACGTGTATTTTACGTCGTAAAAGTCGGAATTATGCGTGGTTTGTGTTTTTATTGTGTTTTAGGACCAAAAGATGAAAAAGGAAGAAAACACGGGCTTTCACGGGCCCTTTTCGAAGAAAACGAGAAAAGACGAAGTCAAGAGATCAAGAGTGCTTAAAGAACGGATGTCCAAGACCGATTCTGAAGATTTATCGAAGAAAAAGTCTAAAGACGGAAGTTTAATGAAGTCGAAGAACTCAAGTCTATATTATAGAATAAAATTACTAAGACAAAGTTCAAATCCCGAGACGACGTCGAGAAAAGACAAAGAATTAAATCGAGTCGAGAAGAAAAGAAAGAAGGAAGCACATCACACATGCACCTTCCACTTAGCCTATAAATACCCTCCTAATCACATTAGGAGGGTGGTTAGCTAGTTTCACTTTTAATTTTTTCCTTTCTAGTTTTTAGAGAGAGAAAGTTCTAAACTTTCTCTCATTAAGTTTTTCATCTTTTCTTTCTTTAATCTTTCAAGTTTAAGCTTTCATTAATCTTTGTATTTGAGTTTCTTTAATCAAAAGTTTAAGTTTAAGTTTGTGTTCTTTAATCTCTTTCCACAATTCTTGATTACTTTTGGTTTTGATCCGAAAATCATATTCCTTACGGAATTATTTTGTTTGATGTTTAAGTGATTAAAAGGATAATCTTTTTATCACTACATAAGCTTCATACGGTTTAGGCTTTAAGCTCCTAATGCTTATTGGCTTATTCATGTTTTAGCTTGTTGTTTTTCGGATTCTTAAAAGATTTAATCTTTTCAAAAGTTTCTTTTATAAAGTTTATGATTTCATATTTTTGAAAGTTATCAAATTTAAGCTTATATAGTCGTTTTAGGGTCGGATAAAGTAGCTTATTGTATGTGCTTATTGAGTTTTAAGCTTACCACCAATTTCGGATTAAATTTCCATTCCATCGCAATATTAGGGATTTCTACATTCCGACGGCTGTTTGTTTATATCGCAATAACCCATATAGGGTTCTACTTTGCGATAGCTTGTCACTTACCCCTTACTCCGATCTGGGATTGCGATCGCTCATTACGATCGCATATTCTGACGGGATTTAAGGTTGCCTTAAGTCGAAACGCTGCCCAAATTTTTTTAACTACTTTCCGATAGGCAACATTGCGACAGAAGTGTTTGGATTATTCCGATCTGAAACATTCCGATCTAGAACTTTCCGACAGGAACCATATTGCGACAGTATTGATTTTATATTCCGATGGGTATTCAGATTAGCATTCCGATGGACTTTCACAGGGATTATTCCGATGACTTGTTTTAGTTGTATTCCGATGGTTTTAACTTTGGTGCATTCCGATAGAAAGGACTTGTTATATTTAGTTTAATTAAGTTGTTAAGTTTAAAAGTTTTACAAAGTTTTATATTTTAAGTGTTTTTTCTAAATAACTTTTAGTTTAATTTTGCAAAAGCCTCTACTTTACTCAACGACAATCATTTGTTTTTAGTTTAGAATTAGATAATCAAACCAAACCATTCTCTTGTTTACCAAAAGACAATTGAGTCGCACTTCCTACCAATAATCAATTCGAAAAGATCGGACGATAAGATTTTATACATGACCAAAACATTGTATTAAATGGCACCGCTGCCGGCTCTTTCGTTAAGATTAACGGTCTTTAGTGAGAGACGCGTTGAATTTTGGGATCCGTTCTTTTAGGAATGGTTCTTTTCCTTGCTAAAAAATTTTCCAAAATCCATAAAAATTATAAAACTTTCAAAAATACAAAAACATTAAAAAATAATAAAAAGCATTTCTTTTCCTAAGGTTTTGCACCAAAAAGATATATATATATTCTCTATTTCTTTGGTATCTTTTTCTTCTGCAGGTGTATACGGACTAGATCTTCAAATTATTCTGAGCCCGAGACTTGTGAAGATTTAGATATGGTTGGTGTTCATAACAACAATAATAACCCACCTCTATCCAATTTGAATAACAATAACAACAACCACAATGCTCCCCTACCCGATTTACGAACAATGGAGGAATTGTGTCATTCCACCATGAATGGACGTGGAGGCCCGATTGTGCTGATGCAAATCACGGCTCAGGAGTTTTCGTTGAAGCATCACATGATCCAACAAGTGCAAACTAATCCATTTCGCGGATTGGCGGATGATGATGCCAACAAGCATCTCGACAAATTCATTACCATTACTCAAAGCATGAAGATGCCCGGTGTTTCTATGAATGTACTTCACCTTCAACTATTTCCCCACATGCTTTCTCACCATGCCGAAAAATGGTTTTATCGTCTCCCAAAGAATTCTATTCATACTTGGGACGACATGACTCAACGATTTTTGTCGCGCTACTTTCCACCGTCCATGGTCACGAGCCTTCGTAACCAAATTAGTGGATTCATGCAAGACAATGATGAATCGCTCTTCGATGATTGGGAACGCTACAATGATTTGATCGACCGTTGTCCAAATCATAACATGCTCCCCGACACTCTTATTGATACTTTCTACAATGGTCTCACTTTTCGTGATCGTGATACGATTAATGCCGCCGCCGGTGGCACTTTTATGAAAAGGAGACCAGAGGAGTGTAGAGAGTTGATTGAAAACATGACTACTCACCACAAGAATTGGGATTCATCCGCATCCTTAAGATCTAATCCGCGAGTCAATGTTTCATCTACTTCTTCCACCACTGACATGTCCGCCATAGAACGTGTTATTCTTGAAATTAGCAAAAGTATGCAAATTTTGGCTACTAACCAAACTCAACAAGCCAAAGTCGTTGCTATTTCTTGTGACACATGCGGTGGTCCTCATTCTTACATTGATTGTCCTTCTACTCAAGGCTATTTCTGTGAAAACGTTAACGCGGCATACGGTACCTATCCCACGGGAGGCTCTCAAGCTCGTCCTCAAGGAGACCGTAACTTGCTAAGTTATCGTTCAAACAACTATCTTGCACCACCCGGTTTTACTCCTCAAAACCAAAACCAACAACAAAGCTATAAACAAAATAACCAAACCCAACCTCGTGCTAACAATCAATATCAATCCCAAAGAAACCCATATCCACCTCAAGGAAATTCTCAAGTGTACCAAGCTCCACCTCTCAATCAACCAACGGCGTTGAATCAAGACATCGAGACGTTCATGAGGACTAATAGAGAGATGGTAACGAATCTTCAGAGTCAATTCATCAACTTGAAGGGAGACATGGCGAAACAAGGGAGTGATATTCGAGCCGAGCTAAGGAATGACATGGCGAAACAAAGCAATGATATTCGCGCAGACATGAGAGACTCTTTCAGCACTCAAGCGGATAATATATGTGATATGATCGGTTCGCTTTTCCAAGTTAATCAACCCTCTTCTTCGGGTTCTCTTCCGAGTAACGCCGTTGCTAATCCACGAGGGGAGATGAAAGCAATCACCACTCGTAGTGGAAAAGGTTATACGGAACCCGAGCTTCCTACACCTCCACCCGTGATTGTGAACAAGGAAAAAGAACAACTTTCTTCACCTCCTTTACCTTCTTACCCCATTCCCCCACCACCCGCGGTTGTGAGTGATCCTACTCCCCTAACGCCTTCCTCTTCATCCGATATACCTTATCCTTCAAGGTTGAGGAAAGAGAAGCAAAAG
Organism: Glebionis coronaria; assembly: GCA_025667525.1. Classification (NCBI taxonomy): domain Eukaryota; kingdom Viridiplantae; phylum Streptophyta; class Magnoliopsida; order Asterales; family Asteraceae; genus Glebionis; species Glebionis coronaria. The sequence continues at coordinate 581,442,563 of CM046879.1, forward strand.
AGAAAGGATGATATTCAAGTTTCAAACTTTCTTAAAATGTTTAAACAATTGAATTTTAACATCTCCTTTGTCGAGGATCTCGCTCACATGCCTAAATATGCGAAGATGTTTAAAGATCTTCTTAGTGACAAGGAAAAGCTTCTTGATATTGCTAATACCCAACTTAATGAGAATTGCTCTGCGGTTCTCTTAAGGAAATTGCCCACCAAACTTGGTGATCCGGGTCGCTTCTTGATTCCTTGCAACTTCCCGGGAGTAGAGAATTGCATGGCCCTAGCCGATCTAGGTGCTAGTATAAACTTAATGCCTTTAAGTGTTTGGAAGCAATTATCTCTCCCCGAGCTAGTCCCCACCAAAATGACTTTGGAATTAGCTAACCGTACGGTTGCTTATCCAGTGGGGATAGCCGAAGACGTCTTTGTTGGCGTTGACAAATTCACCTTCCCGGCGGATTTTGTTATCATTGACTACGAGATGGATCCCCGTGTTCTATTAATCGTTGGACGTCCCTTCTTGAGGATCGGCCGCACTCTCATTGATGTAGCCGCGGGCGAAATAATCATGAGAGTTGGTGACGATAAAATTGTCTTCAACATGGGTAAGATTTCTAAGCAACCTTATTCATATGAGAGTGTTAATGCTATTGACGTTCTTGATGAGGCTTGTGAAGAACATTTCAAAGACGCTTGTAAAAGTAGTTCTTCTTCTCTACCCACTGTTGAGACCGTTGCCTCTATTGCTCCATCACTAACTCCATTTGGAGAAAGTGATTTCCTCTTGAAAGAATTTGTAGCAACTCTGGGAGATGTGGATTTACAATATGACGATTCTCCCTCCAATTGGGATGAAGACATTCGTACCATTAAGAAACTTCTCAATGAGGACCATATTTCTACACAGTCTCCTAAGGCTATCTCTACCGATGATCCGAAGTTGACTACGTCGTCCATCGAAAATCCTCCGGATTTAGAGCTTAAGGATCTTCCGTCTCATCTCGAGTACGTTTTCCTTGAAGACAACAAGAAGTTACCGGTCATCATCGCAAAGGACCTGAAAGAAGAAGAAAAATCCGGACTTATCGCCGTGCTGAAGAATCATAAGAAAGCGATTACTTGGAAAATCTCCGATATTCGTGGAATTGATCCTCACTTTTGCACACATAAAATTCTCATGGAGGACGAATTTAAGCCCACCATTCAAAGCCAACGAAGGGTGAATCCTAAGATCCATGACGTTTTCAAAAAAGAGGTTATCAAACTTCTTGATGTGGGCATGATTTATCCTATCTCGGATTCACCATGGGTTAGTCCAGTCCATTGTGTGCCTAAGAAAGGCGGAATCCCCGTTGTACCCAACGAAAACAACGAGTTGATTCCTACTCGTCTCGTTACAGGGTGGAGAGTTTGTATAGACTATCGCAAACTCAATGATGCTACGAGAAAGGATCATTTTTCCATTCCTTTCATGGACCAAATGCTTGAACGTCTAGCGGGTAATGACTATTACTACTTCTTAGACGGTTTCTCGGGTTATTTTCAAATACCCATCGATCCCCAAGACCAAGAGAAAACCACATTCACTTGTCCTTATGGAACATTTGCTTACAAAAGAATGCCTTTTGGCTTATGCAATGCTCCAGGGACATTCCAAAGGTGCATGATGGCTATCTTCCATGACATGGTTGAAGAAACCATGGAAGTCTTCATGGATGATTTCTCGATCTATGGTGATTCATTCTCTTTTTGCCTTGCCAATTTAGAACGTATGCTTAAGCGGTGTGAAGACACTCGCCTAGTTCTGAATTGGGAAAAATGCCATTTCATGGTAAAAGAAGGCATTGTGCTGGTACATAAAATCTCTAAAGCCGGTCTTGAAGTGGACCGTGCTAAAGTGGATGTCATAGCCAAATTACCTCCACCTTCAACCGTGAAGGGTGTGAGAAGTTTTCTGGGTCATGCGGGCTTCTATCGTCGTTTCATTCAGGATTTTTCTAAAATCGCTCGCCCGATGACCCACCTCTTGGAAATAGAAACTCCTTTCATCTTTTCCAAAGAGTGTCTTGAATCCTTCAATCTTCTTAAGGATAAGCTTACTAAGGCACCGGTCTTGGTTACCCCTAATTGGGAGCTACCTTTCGAGTTGATGTGTGATGCTAGCGACTTTGCTATTGGAGCGGTTTTGGGCCAAAGAGTGAACAAACACTTCCAACCAATCCATTACGCTAGCAAGACAATAACGGGGGCTCAATTGCTTTATACCACTACCGAAAAAGAGCTTTTAGCTGTAGTGTATGCTTTTGAAAAAATCCGCCCCTATCTTGTCCTTTCCACCACCATCGTGTACACCGACCACTCCGCGTTGAAGTACTTATTGACTAAGCAAGATTCCAAGCCAAGACTTCTTCGTTGGGTTCTGCTCCTTCAATTCAACATTGAAATTTGTGACAAAAAGGGAGCCGAAAACTTAGCAGCGGATCATCTGAGTAGACTTGAGGATCCTTATCAAGGGGATCATCCTAATCAAGAAATCAATGACTCTTTTCCCCTTGAGACCTTAATGTATATTCATTCCAATCTTGATGACACCCCGTGGTTTGCGGACATTGCAAACTACTTAGCGGGTGGTATTCTCATCAATGGGTTAACATCCCAACAAAAGAAGAAGTTCTTTAAAGATGTTAAGACTTACTTCTGGGATGACCCTTATCTCTTCAAACAATGTGCTGATCTGATCATTCGTCGATGTGTTGATGGGCCGGCAGCTTTACAAATCCTTGAAGCTTGCCATAAAGGACCCAACGGTGGTCACTTTGGTCCCAACTACACCGCTAAGAAAGTGTTTGACTTTGGATTCTATTGGCCCGCCATTTATCGTGACGCTCACGAAATGGTTAAGCATTGTGATGCTTGCCAACGACAAGGCAAGATCACACATAAAGATGAGATGCCTCAACATTTCATACAAGAATGTGAAATTTTTGATGTATGGGGCATCGACTTTATGGGGCCATTTCCGTCATCCAAAGGGAACAAGTACATCCTCGTAGCCGTTGACTACGTTTCTAAATGGGTTGAAGCTAAGGCTCTCCCAACGAACGATGCGAGGGTGGTTATGAACTTTTTGAAGCAGCTGTTTGCTCGATTCGGTGTTCCTCGTGCTATAATCAGTAACCGCGGGACTCATTTTTGCAATGATCAAATTTGCAAGAGTCATGGCTAAGTATGGTGTCAATCACCGTCTTTCCACCGCCTATCATCCCCAAACCAATGGGCAAGCCGAAATTTCCAACCGTGGATTGAAGCGAATTCTGGAATGTACTGTGGGAGAGCATCGTGCCGCGTGGGCCGATAAGTTAGATGATGCTCTGTGGGCTTTCCGTACCGCTTATAAGACGCCGATTGGTAGTACACCTTATCGTCTTGTGTACGGGAAAGCATGCCACCTCCCCATCGAGCTAGAACATAAGGCATACTGGGCCTTGAAGTGGGCTAACTTTGACATCAACAAAGCCGGTGATCTTCGCAAAATTCAACTCAACGAGCTCAACGAACTGAGGAATGAAGCTTACGAGAACTCATTGATCTACAAGGAGAAGACCAAGATCATGCACGATGCTATAATTAAGAACCGAGAGTTCCACGTTGGTGATCAAGTCTTAATTTTTAACTCTCGGTTGAAGATCTTCTCTGGCAAGTTGAAGAGCCGCTGGTCTGGTCCATTCACCGTCGCCAAAGTCTTTCCCTATGGCACCATTGAGCTTTCTCAGCTAAATGGGCCAAATTTTAAGGTGAATGGCCAGCGTTTGAAGTTGTACTTTGGTGAGGACATCTCTCATGAGATGATTCCATCCCTCACCACGTTTCCCATGAACTAGTTTTGGGTCGAATCAGGCTCGTGACTCGGTTATCAAAAACAAGCGCTTCTCGGGAGGCAACCCGTGATCTATCCTTTACCGTTTTCATAATAAGTGTAGGGGGAGCTTCATATGTGTTGGTTGTCTTGTTTCTTATTTTGTGCAGGGATTCAAGCTTCAAAGAGCACCTCGATGACTTTTGACGAACCGTGATTCCGTGTTCCCGTCTTCCTGGTTCTATCCTAAACTGTCGTGATTCAATTTTTCCTATCTTATATGTTCACATTGAAATCACTTTAGTTGTCCTTTCCTTAGCAAGACTTAAACAAAATGCACAATGTCCTAAGTGTAAGGGAATTTATTCCCACATGCTTAAACATTGAGGACAATGTTTATATCAAGTGTAGGGGGACTTCTATCGAAGTAAGTGGTCTTTTCCATGAATTTGCCCTCATTTTAACCGGAAAATCTGATTTTTCGACATTTTCCAAAAATTTTAATCTATTTTGGCCTATTAGTTTTTCCTTTGTTAGCGTTATTTACTTTCTTTGCTAGAATAAATTTGCAATAAAGTGGTTTTAAATTTTTCAAAGTCGTGAATATTTTGACTCAACCCGAATTTACTTATCTAAGTTTACTCTAGCTAGTATCCTTAACGTGTTTAAGTCAAGTTTTGCTAGGCTTTTATATAGGGAGCTTTAAAATGCGAAAGTCTTAACTCTCACGGGTTAAGAACAAGAACTTTTCGCAAGTTCCTATAATTGATCCTAGAGAGTTGTTTATCAAGGGAACTTTAAAATGCGATTTCTAAACTTGAAAAAATTTAAGAATTTGCAAGATTCTATAGATGACTCGAAAACCCAAAACTTTGATTTAATTGGCTAAGCATCCACGAGTCTCATTCCTTGAGATTTTAAACTGTGGAGGACGAGAGATGATAGAGTCAATTATAAGTTTGGTATTCTTTCGCGAATTTATGTGAGTTAATTATGAGCCTATTCTCCCATCGCTTGTTAATAAATTTATCTGCAATAAATAAGGTTGTACGATTTGAAAAGTTACTTAGCTTCTAGCCCAAGATCGTTTAAAAGTTGTTCGGTATTAAGTAGAGTTCATAGCCAAGGCATAACTTATTGAAGCGGGATGCAAAGATTGGCAAGTCCAAAAAGGCCCTAACAAGGCATGAGGGCTACAGTGGGTTGCTAAAGATCCAAAAGTGATGTGAAGAATCATTTATCGAAAATCAATATGAAGGATCGAGACACACGAAGAAAAGCAAAAACTCCCCTAAAGATCATGGAGAAGTTTATCCAAAAAGACCCTAACAAGGTATGAGGATAAATAGATCCAAGTCCTAAAAGGAGGCGGATCGTTGTATATCAAAGTCCAAAATAAAGATTGGAGAAAAATGAAGAAGTCGTGGTCCAAGTATGAAGAATCTCTCAAAACTTCAAGTGAAGAAATTCCTATTATGAAGAGAAGACCATAATTTCAAGAACGTCTCTCAAAGATTCGAAGTATGAAGTCGCTGCCAAATATCAGTCCGAGAAAGGTCTCAAATCGTGAAGCAAGTTATGCCAAGATATGAACTTTATGAGGTCTCGAGAAGCAGTTTTAAAAGATTTTGTCCTTTAGCTAACTATTGATTAAATCGTCCCACTTTATTTTCGACCTAAATAACTATCGAAATAAGTCAAACAATGAATCCTCGTGATCATTCAAGACAAAAATAAAATATAAGAGATACACCTAGGAATAAGGGAGTCTAAGTGAATAATTGGCCCACATGAATTCGTGTTAGTCTGCTAACTTATAATAACAATGATCTCGTTTTTAAGCTTGGTGTGAGGAACGTGAAACTTGAGGATGATAAACGTTCCTGGCAGCCTAAAACCAATGTAAGTCTTTAATTTCTTTACTTGTTTTCTATCTTCTTATTTTCCTTAAATGTTTAGTATTTAATAAAGGCCAAGGTGGGTTATTTATGATGAAAAATGTAAACCGTGCTTTAAAATTAATGTATTGCATGAGGGCATTGCAATGGTCAAGTGTAGGGGATTTAATAAGTGTGAAAACACTTATCCTTTTACCGCTTATTTCCAATAATAGCATGACCAAAACGTGTATTTTACGTCGTAAAAGTCGGAATTATGCGTGGTTTGTGTTTTTATTGTGTTTTAGGACCAAAAGATGAAAAAGGAAGAAAACACGGGCTTTCACGGACTCTTTTCAAAGAAAACGAGAAAAGACGAAGTCAAGAGATCAAGAGTGCTTAAAGAATGGATGTCCAAGACCGATTCTGAAGATTTATCGAAGAAAAAGTCTAAAGACGGAAGTTTAATGAAGTCGAAGAACTCAAGTCTAGATTATAGAAGAAAATTACTAAGACAAAGTTCAAATCCCGAGACGACGTCGAGAAAAGACAAAGAATTAAATCGAGTCGAGAAGAAAAGAAAGAAGGAAGCACATCACACATGCACCTCCCACTTAGCCTATAAATACCCTCCTAATCACATTAGGAGGGTGGTTAGCTAGTTTCACTTTTAATTTTTTCCTTTCTAGTTTTTAGAGAGAGAAAGTTCTAAACTTTCTCTCACTAAGTTTCTCATCTTTTCTTTCTTTAATCTTTCAAGTTTAAGCTTTCATTAATCTTTGTATTTGAGTTTCTTTAATCAAAAGTTTAAGTTTAATTTTGTGTTCTTTAATCTCTTTCCATAATTCTTGATTACTTTTGGTTTTGATCCGAAAATCATATTCCTTACGGAATGATTTTGTTTGATGTTTAAGTGATTAAAAGGATAATCTTTTTATCACTACATAAGCTTCATACGGTTTAGGCTATAAGCTCCTAATGCTTATTGGCTTATTCATGTTTTAGCTTGTTGTTTTTCGGATTCTTAAAAGATTTAATCTTTTCAAAAGTTTCTTTTATAAAGTTTATGATTTCATGTTTTTGAAAGTTATCAAATTTAAGCTTATATAGTCGTTTAAGGGTCGGATAAAGTAGCTTATTGTATGTGCTTATTGAGTTTTAAGCTTACCACCAATTTCGGATTAAGTTTGCATTCCATCGCAATAGGATTTCTACATTCCGACGGCTGTTTGTTTATATCGCAATAACCCATATAGGGTTCTACTTTGCTATAGCTTGTCACTTACCCCTTATTCCGATCTGGGATTGCGATCGCTCATTACGATCGCATATTCCGACAGGATTTAAGGTTGCCTTAAGTCGAAACGCTGCCCAAATTTTGTTAACTACTTTCCGATAGGCAACATTGCGACAGAAGTGTTTGGATTATTCCGATCTGAAACATTCCGATCTAGAACTTTCTGACAGGAACCATATTGCGACAGTATTTATTTTATATTCCGATGGACTTTCACAGGGATTATTCCGATGACTTGTTTTAGTTGTATTCCGATGGTTTTAACTTTGGTGCATTCCGATAGAAAGGACTTGTTATATTTAGTTTAATTAAGTTGTTAAGTTTAAAAGTTTTACAAAGTTTTATATTTTAAGTTTTTTTTCTAAATAACTTTTAGTTTAATTTTGCAAAAGCCTCTACTTTACTCAACGACAATCATTTGTTTTTAGTTTAGAATTAGATAATCAAACCAAACCATTCTCTTGTTTACCAAAAGACAATTGAGTCGCACTTCCTACCAATAATCAATTCGAAAAGATCGGACGATAAGATTTTATACATGGCCAAAACATTGTATTAAAGAGTCTTCATAGGTCTAGAGTCCTCTAATCCAAATTTCTTTAGCATTTCTTTAACGTACTTAGATGGATTAAAGAAAATACCATCGTCCATTTGTCTAATTTGGTGTCCTAAAAAGAAGTTAGTTCTCCCAGCATGCTCATTTCAAACTCGTCATGCATGATTTTGGCAAAGTCATCACACAAGCTTTGACAAGTTGAACCAAATATAATGTCATCAACATATATTTTGTACGATTATGAGGTGAGGACCTTTCTTCTTTGTAAAGAGTGTATTGTCTACCATCCCTATGGTATACTCATGTTTTACAAGAAATGCTTTAAATCTATCATACCAAGCTTTGGGTGCTTGTTTAAGACCATAAAGAGCTTTCTTAAGCTTGTTAACATGATCCGGTTTCTCAAAATCAATGAAGCCGGGAGGTTGAGCCATATATACCTCCTCATTGATCAAACCATTAAGAAACACACTCTTTACATCCATTTGTTGAAGCTTAAAATCTAATGCACAAGCATAAGCTAAAAGGATCCTAATGGACTCTAACCTTGCTACCGGTGCATATGTCTCATCATAATCAATCCCTTCTTGTTGATTATAGCCTTGAGCTACAAGTCTAGCCTTGTTACGAGACACAACACCGTTCTCATCTAACTTATTCCTATATACCCACTTGGTTCCTATGATGGTAGTACTTCTAGGTGGAGGAACAAGTTCCCAAACATCATTAGCAATGAATTGAACAATTCTTCTTGCATGGCGATGACCCAACTCTCATCCATCAAAGCTTCTTTAACATTCTTTGGTTCTACCAATGAGACGAAACAAAAGAAGTTACTTTGATCTTGGAATTGAGATCTAAGGGTCCTTTGATTTAAGTCGCCTATGACGTTTTCGAGAGCATGATCCTTAGACTCCCTAATGTTTACTCCTTTTTCAACATTAAGGTCTTCAACTCCTATTTTTCTAACCTCTTTGGCTTTAACTATGTCTACTTCATCCAAGTCATCATCTACCAAAGGTGGGGTCTTAGATGAAGGAGGGGTTTCATCAAATGTCACGTTGAGTGACTCTTTGATTACACCCGAGGTTTTATTGAGGACTATGTAGGTTTTACTAGTTTGAGAATAACCTAAAAAGATACCTTCATACGAGTTTGGGTTGAACTTGGTAAGCTAGTCTTTGGTGTTGAGAATGAAGAACTTGCTTCCAAACACCTTAATGTATTCTAATGAGGGATTCTTACCTTTAAGAATCTCATAAGGGTTCATTCCTAGAAAATGTCGAATAAGAATTCGGTTGAGAATATAGGTCGATGTGTCCACGGCATTGCACCAAAATTTTTTAGGCAAAGATTGCTCGTTTAACATTGTCCTACTCATCTCTTGTATAATCCTATTCTTCCTTTCAACTACCCTATTTGCTTGTATAGTGTGAGGAGCCTAGAAGCTATGGATAATACCATGAACTTCACAAAAGGTACCAAATTGCATTTCGTTATCAAATTCCCTACCATGATCCGTCCTAATAGAGACAATTGATCATCCTAGTTGATTTTAGATCCTTCGACTAAAGGTTTAGAAATGATCGAAAGCTTCATTCTTAGAAGCCAAAAATCTAGTCCAAGTGAATCTAGAATAGTCATCAACTATAACTAGGGTATAAAGGTTACCTCCATAACTCCGTATGGCGGAAGGTCCAAAGAGGTCCATATGTAGGAGCTCTAGGCACCGAGAGGTCGATACCAAATTCTTGGCCTTGTGACTTGAGTGGACTTGCTTCTCAACTTTGCAAGTATCACAAAAGTGACTATCAAACTTAATCTTGGGGAGATGTATTACCAACTCCTTAGAGACTAAAGATTGAATTAAACGCATATTCGCGTGACCTAATCTCCTAATCCAAAGAGTAGAAGTATCATCTAAAGTCGCTAGACATAAGTTGTCATTTGACTTCCTATTGACCTTCATGACATAAAGCCCATGCTTTCTAACACCTTTTCCAGTGATCTTTCCATCTTTTATGATTTTACTATCATGTTCCGAAAAGATGACACTTATTGTCACAAATTTGACCTATACTTAGTAAGTTAAACCCTAGGTTATCTACGTGTTCAACATTTTTTATGGTCATGGAGTCAAGATAACCCGTACCTTTACCGATGATGTTACCCCGTAGCTTACTAGCGAACGTAACGTTACCTCCATTATATGCTTAGTAGGATGAGAACAAATTCCGATTACCCGTCATGTGTTTAGAACAACCACTATCCTTAATCTACTCATCGGGCTCCAAATAGATTCCCAAGCATATCTAGGTAATAACACACACGATCAAACATTTGGTCCCCAATATCTCATGGGTCCAAAGTTGTTAGTTCCAAACATCGCTTGCATTTGGTTGGGATGCATGAATGGAGGACACATGCCCCACGGAGAAAACATTGTTGAAAGTTATTCCAATTCATATGAGCATTTTGATGTCCATTGTTGTTCTTAGGAGTCTTTGATCTAGACCTAGAGTTATTGTTGTTTCTAGGTGTTGGTGTTTTACTTCTAGATCTTGACTTAGAGTGATCATTCCTTTTAGGTGTTGGTATTCTACTTCTAGGCCTTGAATCATTACGTACTCTTGGAGGATTAGATGATTGTCTTGATAAATTTCTCATTCCCATTAGAGGTTTACTTAAAGGCTTGTAGAATTTATCAAGTTTCTTTTTATCAATTATAGGTAATTTAACATTGTTAACAACAAGATGTTTTGGCCCTTTACCTAAAATGGACTTTTCAGAAAGTTGATAATTTTCACAAAATTCATCTTTTGTCCACGGTTCCTTAATGCAAGCTGCGGTTCCATATTGATATGGAACCGCCCCATATTTTGGAGCACCGCGGGCAGTGGGACATTTTTCTGTAAACTAACTTATTTTGGTTCACTTGTAGATGCTACATTAATGTTAAATCCCAACCCAAGTCTTTCCTTAGAATGGATTTTCCTACTAAGCATATCGTCAATAGCACTAGTACTTTTCATGAACTTTTCTAAGTTATTGGAGGTGCTCTTGAGATCATGATTCTCTTGTCTAAGACTTTCACAACTTAGACAACCTAAATCAACTTCTTTATTTTTCTCAAGCTTAGCTAAATTATCTCTTAGCTCACTAATCTCATTTTCAAGCTTGGTCCTAGTTGATTTTAGCATTTTGTTCTTTTTAATGAATTTTAGACTTAGTTTGCATAGGTTGTTATATTGGCCTTCTAATTCTAAATCATTTAAAGAAGAACTATCATTGCTATAATATTCGATTTCAGAATGTACCTCTTTGGAAGAATGGGCCATGAGACACTTCTCGTCTTTAGCATTTTCGTCACATTCTTCACCACTATCGCTCCATGAACCTCCAACTAAATCCGTGTGATTCTTGTCACGAGATGGCTTGGGACATTCACCGATGAAATGATTCGGTCACCACATCTAAAGCATTTCCTATCACCTTTGCCATTCTTGACAAATCGGTTTTTGGAGAAGACTTTCTTGTCGTTGCTTGGTTGTCTTACATATTGACCTCTCCTTTTGAAGAACTTCTTGAAGTCTCTAACCGCCATAGCATATTTCTCATCATCACTTTCCGAGGAAGAGCTATCATGGTCACTTTGCACCTTCTTGGCTTTTAGTGCTAGACTTTATTTCACTCTTGGTTTTCACCATTTACGTGTCCTTTAAAAATTAACATTTCATGAACTTTTAAGTTGCCAATAAGTTCATTAAGTGATAATGTAGTGAGATCCTTCGATTTTTCAGTTGTCCTGACTTTAGCTCTCCATTTTGGATGCAATGCCCTAAGAAACTTCCTAACATTGTTCTTGCTAGATAAACCTTCATCAAGTCCTTGTAGACTAGTAATAATAGTATTAAACCTAGCAAATGCACTATCAATAGTTTCATCTTCTAAAATGGAAAATTTTTCATATTGTTGAACAAGAATATTGATTTTACTTTCTTTGACTTGGCTATTACCTTGGTGGTTTACCAAAAGAGTATTCCAAATATCTTTAGTGATTTTACACATGAAAATCTTTCATACTCTTTCTTAGGTAAAGCATTATAAATCACCATTTTAGCCTCATTAATTTTATCAAGTTTCTTCTTAGTGTCATTGTTAGAATTTTCAAAAGTGACTAACTATTTCTTTTTAGAAATTTCATTATATTGATAAGGTAAAAAGTTACCATTGGTAATAACATGCTAAAGATCTAAATCTTTTGATTTCACATAAGTCTCAAATTTATTTTTCCAATAAATAAAATTGTCAGTTTCAAAAAGAGGTGGTCTTTGCATAGATTGCCCTTCTAGGTACTTGTTGGAATCCATATATCAATTCAAGTTTTAAAATACAATATATTTTAAAAACGCTTGAGCAACCATGCTCTGATACCAATTGTAGAAACTAGAAGGGGGTTGAATAGTTTTTAAAATTTACTTATTAAATGTAGGTTTTAAAAAATCCTTTTCAAACACTTAGACTTGAGAAAATATGTGAAATCTTCTTATACACAATATGGACAAAGGATAGTGCAACTAATCTAATAATCACAAGTATATGCAAGTAAAGAATAATAAATGTAAAGAGATAAGGAAAAGAAAAATCAAACCAAACACCAAGGATTTATAGTGGTTCGGCAACGAAGCTCACTCCTTGTTCCTACTCCACTCCTCGAGTACTCCTTACTTGAGAGTTCACTAATCAATAAGCTTCTTAAGGTGGAGAAACCGTACACGTCTTAACCAATTTCCGACTCTAAGCTAAAAGTCGAGCCCTAATCTTAGCTAGGACCAATCTACACCAATATACTTGAAGGACTAAGTATTAACCACACAACATATACTACTTCCAAATTACACAACTTATTTGGAGCTACATAACAACACAACTTCCAAATAACACAACTATTTGGATCTTCACAACAACACAAGAATGAATAAATAAAACTTGATCTTCAATAGATCTTGAGGTAGACTCAACACTTCAAGGATGATAGTGTTCTTCTCTTTGCACTTGGAGAGAAAGAGATGGGAGGAGAAAAATTCACTTCTAAACAAGTAGTAATCAACCAAATAACTAAGGATTTGAATGATTTAAGAAGTATGATTGAATCTGGAAATTTGTGTGCAAAAGAGGTGAAGATAAAATCTAAGAATGGTCCACTATTTATAATACAAAAGCCCAAAGGCTATTTCTGGGCGCGGTTCTTTATTGATAAGGAGCCGCATAGGCATTTAAGGAACTGTAGGAGTAGACTCCGCGCCCTTTTGTCTTTTAGTGGGGTAGTCACATCTGGTGGAATATTTATCCCCAAGGGTTAATCTTAAACCATATGAAATATGCCATTTTTAAATATTTAATTTAATAAACATTTTCTTAAAAATAAAGTTTAATAAAAAACTTTGTCACATTTAATAAAAAGTGAGTTTTAAGAAAACTTAAATCCTTGATCACTTAATTAAGATGAAAACTTTTTTGCTCATACCTTAAGTGATAATGGTTGAAATGAAAGATACTTGAACTCAAGAATTCGTTTTTCGTTGTTTTCGTAAATGCTTGTTTTTATATATTGTCGTAATCAAAACAAAGCGAGACCGAAAAATACAAGTAATGTTTTTAGGCATCATTGCATTAACAGTCATGATACTTTAAAGTTAGAAGACGCGGTTGTGACACTTAATTCTAGGGAACTTCATAAGATGACGGAAGCAAATGGTGATGGTGGTGAAGGGTTACATGGGAGGGAGAGATCCGACCAGATAGCTATGGAGCAGGGTACATATAGTACATGGTTAAAATCACAAGGAAGAAGCATCGGACTCAAGTGTTATATAAGTCAGTGTGAGGAGTATTTGAACAGGGATTGTCCCACGTTTAATCACAATAAATCTTATATTTTTGTTAGGAATGAAGATCAAGTATTCGGTTCTTGAGTTGATGGGTATGATAGTGCTGATTTTATGATGGCTTTGAGTGTTGAAGAACTACTAGACTGGATCATGGATTCAAGGGATCATATCATATGATATACATGAGAGATTACTTAGTTGGTTTTGAAGAGTATGACGATGGTAATGTACTCATAGGTGATGGCAGGGAATGTCGTGTATGGAGGACGGGTAAGATTAGAGTACAAATGGGAGATGGGTCAAGTTTCATGTTGGATAACTCACTTATGTTATAGAACTATGACAAAACTTGATATCATTAGGTACTCTTGAAAAAGAGGGTTTAACCATGAAGATGCAGTCAGGCAAGATCAAGGTTATAAAGAGTTCACTAGTGGTGCTATCAGGAAAAAGAAGGACTAATTGCGTATATACCTTGAACGGTCAGGCAGTGACCAGGAAGTCATTGAATGGTAGGAAGCACTTAAGGGAATATTAGATTGGGTGGAAGGTCCAGATGGGTAATGTCTTAATACTTGTAATCAGAGGTCTACACAACAATGTACGAAAAGTGGTGTCACTAAACATTTGGGTGTTGCACGGATACAACAGCAAAAATGGGTTGGTTGGAGAAATGAATGTTACACTCTTGGTTAAGGTACGTTGTTTTCTTATTCAGTCTGGTTTGTCCAAGGGATACAACCATGTCCACATATCTAGTATTAATGTCACCATCATCAACGATTTAGATTTATGACACCTATAGATATGTTAGGTTTTTGGTTGGCTTTCTTGTATAAAGTAAGGGATGCTTGAACTAGTTATGGTCAAGTGCATATTCTTGGGATATCGTGAAAATATGGATGTTTATAAACTTTGGATGTTATATGACGTTACTTCAAAGGTAGTGCTTCACAGGAATATGGGTTTCAATGAGAGTGGGGAATACAACGACACATTCATTGATTATGGTGTATGTACAATTTAAATGCAGGTGTTGCAAGGAGTTGAGGTTGAGGTGGAACAGCTAGGGGATCATACATTTGAGGGGGAACCTTTAGGGGAATCGTATAGATTCTCCAAATGAAGTACAAACTCAAGATTTGATATACTATCATTTAGCACGTGATAGGTAGCAACACTTAAACTAGAACTATCGAAATATAGAGGAGACGGTAATGATGATGCTTTTGCAGTTCCTGAAGTTGATAGGATTTATGCACATGATTCATTGACTTTCAATAATACAGTTTCTTGTGAGGTGATTCCAAGTGGGAGTCTATATTGAAAGAAGATATGGATGCCCGGAAAATGTGTATGTTCTCAGCAATGGTTGTAAGGAAAGCAGTGATGACATAGGTTATTATTGGGAGTATACAGCAGGTACGTTCATACATCTATTTCTCTATATAGATGGTATGGTTTTTTCTTGTTGATACAAGGCTGAGATCTGGGTGACCAAAGGTTTGTTGTTTATAGCAAAGGGAAATGTAGTTGGTATGGAGATAGTCAGGGATCAAACTGGTAATACTTTTGGGGTTTCACATTCTAGGGTTTACAATGGTATGTGGGTACAGGCTTTGTTGGAGGGACACTCCATATTGTCGTTTGAGGGTAGTCTATCAAGAGACTCCGATGTAGAAAATAATGGTAAGTGGTCATGTATATATGCGGTTGGAAGCCAAGAGATCAGATGGTCTGCACGAGACTTGACATAGCATCTAAAGATGTGGGTTTGTTGGATAAGTTTGATCATGGATTACAGATAGACGTATAGGTCTTTGTGGATTTTGAATACAACATGGGAAGATCGATCACTATCAAGGATAGATAAATCACAAGGTACGGGTTAATGATACAAGGATGTGCAAAAAGCTAAGAATCTATGATGTTGCACATGATGTCTTTTGAACAACTGAAGCGATGTGCATGACACTTACGAAGGATACAAGGGAGGATATTTAGCTAAAGGGACTCTCAATATAGTCAAGATTCAAGCTAAATGTAGTAATAGGTATTAATACAGGTGCCTTATCAAAGGTTATACTTGGTCCGAGTAACTAGCATAGGTTGAATTTGTCGAGTATCATTATACGCTAATATGATACTAAGGTGAAAATTGTTAGTAGTTAGTATTCAATTTATAGTCAAATAGGAAGGTATAAGTCGATATAGGCTTTATATAATGTAGAAACGGCCTCTTTATATCTTAGGCCGTTCAAGAGTCGACTTATTTTATCTTTTGTAGCAGTTGTTTGGTTAAACTCTCATTAGAGTTTGGTTTTCTTCCCCATAATCTCCATAACAAGAGGTTAGGGGGAGTGGTCTTTGTACTCACTCTTTTTGGTATACAAACGTTAATAAGAGTTAGTCATTTGGTATTACATGTGTACTTTATGCTTTATGTCGATAACATCTTCATGTGGCGTGCATTAACTTCTTTCAAATCGGGTTATAACGCGTTCTAGTTTCCAGAATTTTTGGTGACATACCAACATAAGAGGTTGCTAGGAATGAAATAATATTATTTGTATTTTTATAATTATACGAATAATTTTAATTGTCTATTTTAAAGTATATATGCTAAATATCAATATAATTATATATATTTTTTTAAATAAATAGTGTAATTCAATCCCAATTTAAATTCAGTTTTGTGTCCGGTTCAGTTGAATTTCAGTTTGGTTCGGTTTTCAGGTTGAGCAAAAAAATCACCCGAATAAACCAAATAACCCCTGAACCGATCCGATGAACACCCCCATTTTTTCGCAATCCAATTACCTCAAATGTTTTGAGAGATAATTTTGGCCCATCCAATTACCCAACATACTCTTTACTTTTCAACCTAAACAATACTCAGGTTATGTAACGGTAATTAAAACCATAGTCTAAACTTTTTTTACTATTAATTTGTATTTATCACAAATTCAACCCAACAACTCTTTATATATTATTTTCATACAATTGACTTTAACATTTTGCCACTTTTATGTTTTAATTTTGCTTAGAGTTGCATTGCAAAATTTAGCCCAATACTCTTAACTAAATCTCGGCCCAAAAAGACAACTTCACAAACTTTCGGATGTTCAAATCCAAATAACCCTATTAGCAAATCCTTTAATTCTCATATATAAAACTCACTCACATTTTAATCAAACCCTAAACTCATAACATCAAAAATATTAGCCGACACTTATGTTTTCTCGTGCTTGAATTCAGTTGGTATACACACTTCTTTCTTATCAAAACACAAACTACAAATGTTTCTATGTTGCATTTCTTTTATTCAAGATGTGTCCTTTTGTGTTTGGGTCTTGGAGATCTATGAAAATATTGGAACATACAAAAAAAATTGAGATCTTTTTTATTCTTGTTACTTTCTTGTTAGAGGCCTGGATACGGTGACTGGTGGTTTGGCTGACCACCATGACGCGACGCCGTGGAGCCGCCAACCACACCCTGTGCTGAGTTATGGAGTTTGGGCTGGCAGTGGCCAGCCGACGTTATGGTTGATGACGCGAGGCTATGGCGCAGCCAACCATACTATGGCTCTTGCAATGACCTGAGTTATCATATTTTTTTAATTTGGGAGAAAGTGTTGATATGGAGTCACGATAAATCGAGAAAATTTGGTGTTAACCAAGGAGGGATTTTGTGGCGCTATGAAAAGTTTTGGTGTTGGCATGAGCTCCACGGCTCAACCGTACCTAGCACTCTTATATTTGAGACCAAATATATTTTTGTTGGTTATTTTATGGTTCGAGTCACTTTTTAGTTTTTATTATGCAACTTTTTGTCTTTCCTCTTTTCAATGCATCTTCTTCCTCGATTTTATTTTCTCTTTCAAAAAAGTTTAGATCATAAACCTTTATATCCCAAAGTAATTCACTCGAGGTTTGGAGGTGTGTGAAGATGTGAAGGGTTAATAGGGTTTTAAGGATAGATCAAATGTGTTCATCACCTCTGACGGAGTCAGACGAGATACGTTTGCCCGTGTCTGAATCTAAAAAAAAACTAACAACCAAAACATCTGACGGTGTATAGTTGGTCAGATTCAGACTTGATTCATATGATTTTGACAAAAACAAACACGCCCTAAATTAATTTAATAATTAGAAACTAAATATGATTGTTCAAAGTATAATAATTTAATTTCAAAGATGACCAAGAACAAATGCACATTAAAAAACTAAAATTTCATTGTAGTCTAAGGTTTTTTTTTTCAAAATGATTAGTTTTCTTCATAATTTAGAGCATCGTAGATGTAGGTTGAATGGTTTGTTGATGCGTTTGGCTAGAAAATATACTCAAGAGGATATGGTTAGTGTATTAAATTAAAATATTAAAGCTTCGCATATTCTGGGACTCTAAACACACGTTTGACTTAAGTCTCAGACATCCGTTAGCTTGTGTTGTTCATGATATGGGTAAGCCATCCGAGATAATTAGAATGTAGTCCAATAATTGGTGATACTATTGGAAGTCAATTGGAAGAGTTATAAGATATGATTTCTAATGTGCAATTAGAAAAAATATAGATGAGTGGGTGTAAAACCCGCATGCTTTTACCATGCATAGTACCTTTAGGATCGTACGTACTAGTTAAAAACTTTCCTAATATAGCATGATTACAAATACGTGTTAGGAGTTTACGTATTACGTACGTGTTAGAACACGATAAGTATTTTATATGCACGATCACGTAATAATTATTTAGCAATAATTAATCACGAACATGCGATCACGAAATCACGAGCGTAATTAAAACACGAGCTATTATTAATTACGTATATATATTTAATACGAGCGTAATTAAATATATTAGATTATGGTATTTACGTAACGAGAACATTTAAAACACGAACATAATTAAACACAAACGACTAACTAAATAACGAGACACGAAAAGAGGTACGGGAACCCCATGGGGGGGTCCCTACCCGCGGCCAAACAAGGGTAATGGGCCAAGCCCATTACCAATTTTACTAAAAGGGGGTTATATTTAGTTTTCACTACTCAAATTAAATTTACAGAAGAATTTTTAAGAAAAACCTAAAACCCCTTCCTCCCTTGTTCTTTGTGCCGCCACCTACACATCACCATACGAGGTGATTCATTGATCTTGGATCTTGAAGATTTGTTGTTTGTTCGTGTTTGTTCTTCACCCTCTTGATCCACGAATACGGTAAAACCTTTTTAAACCTTTTCTTTTAATTTAATCTTTTTATTAATTATGAACATGTGTTGTTTTTATAAAAACACATTAATTAAACATAGATCTAACATGTTTTGATCATTAATTAAATCAAAGGGTCGATTAAGGGGTGTTTTGTTTTGGGCCGCAGGCTGCAACCGACCCCAAGGGGGTTTCGGTTTGCTTAGCCGACCACCACCAAGACCATATGGTCTTGGTTGGTGCGTGTGGGTCCCACGGCAGCAAGGGGTACCCCGATTTGGTTCGGGGTACGGTGTCGATTCATGTCCGGTTCATGTTTTTAAGCTTAGATCCGGTTCATGGTTATGTTAGTTTTTTTTGTTATGTTATGAACTTATGTTAAAAATTAAATTAATAAAAGATGTGATTAATTTAATAACATGACTTAGGTTAATTAATTATTAATAATCATGAAATTATATTAACCTAAGTATTTATATATTTAAGACTTATAATTAATTAATTATTTTAAAACCATGGATATAATTAATTAATTAACATGACTTAGGTTATATTATTAACATATAATAATACATATTTTAACCTAAGTATTTAACTTATTTAAGTAAAAACATGTTATACTTTAATTAAATATTATAACCTATAGTTTAATTAAATTACATGAAATAATTATTAAACTATACATTATATCATATGACTTAGAAAATAATCAGGAAAACACTTAGGCTTATATACTTAGCTTATTTGACCAGCTTATTTCTAATTATGGAAACTTTCTATTTTTAGAAACTTAATTAAATAAGGCAGCTAATTTATTTATGGAAACCAGCTATTTTTAGAAACTTATTTATTTCAGGCAGCTAATCTATTTATGGAAACTTATTTAATTAAGGCAGCTAATCTATTTTTGGAAACTTTCTATTTTTGGAAACTTTCTATTTTTGGAAACTTTCTATTTTTGGAAACTTTCTATTTTAGGAAACCTGCTATTTTTGGAAAGTTACTTATTATTACACAGTAAGTATAATAACACATGAAATACCATAAATACTTAATTAGATTAAACAGAATATAAGATTTAACACAGTTTAAGGCTTTAAAACAGTAAAACATAGTAAGAACACATAAAATAAGCTAAGACATGACATAAAACCAGCTATGTATTTAGTAAGCAGATACTTATTCATGTACGTATTTATGTAGCACTAGTGAATCGGAAGTAGGATTCTCGCAGTTCATCGTTCTCGTTCACTGGACATAAGGTACGGATTCCCGTCCTTTCAGTATGGACATTCTTTCCTTATTTAGGATTTCCCGTATGCAGCCAACTGTTTTCCCGTAGTATAAGTATGAGTTTGATTGCTTATGTTTAAATATGAATTACCTATAGCCATATACATGCATGACCAGTTTCACCTAGTTATGGAGGTACCATAACCATAACATTAGAGGCACTGATGTTATGACTTCACCACGGCGGATGGTTGCTCGTGGCGTCCCTTCAGCTTTTGGCCATTTATTTATATTTATCATGTGGGGCGTATGGGTGCATCCTAGTTACATGTTTTTATTCAGGATTTCATGGTGAATGTGGTGTGTGCCTTGCATCCTTCACAAGGAGCTGATCCCTCCTACCCAAAAACCAGTATATTAAATTAGAGGCAGCCCCTCTAATTTGCATGATAAGGTCACCCCTCCAAGTATTCATGCACGGTGGACTTTCATGACCTATATTGGCTAATGGTAAAATATGTTAAACAGTTTTCATAAGATAAACATAAGGCTTTTCAAACTATAAAACCAGTTTTATGAACATGTTCCAGGTTTTCCAGGACTTATACATTTCCGCTGCTATTAAGTCTTTATTATGTTTTAGTCATTCATACTATGTCTATATCCGTGCACTGAGCGTTTTGCTCAGCCGTTACTTTCCTTTCCATTCCCAAACCGGCAGGTACCCTAAGAAAGACTCGAGCAATTGGAGGACGTGCATAGGATGGAAGCTGCCAGAGACTTCTTTTCCTTTTTGGCCTTCATATACTTATGCTTGTTTAGTCTTTCATTCATTTCTTTTGCTTTATTATGTTTTGGGCTTATGTTTGGGAACCGATGTTTGATTCTGGTTATCTCTATGGTCATGTAATGTTTTATACATTTATCCTTGTATGCTTTGATGACACGCCATAATTACGCGTGACATTCCATTATCAAAATGGGGTGTTACAATTATGGTATCAGAGCCAAGGCTTCGACCTGTAGGCTCTAAAACTCGACCTGTGACTAGTGGGTAGTCACCAGGAGCTTCCTAAGCCAACGTTTGTTATTCTACGTATTGATGTTTTCAACGTATTGTTGTTTTAACCATGATGTTTTCAGCACCTTGAGGTTTTAACCTTGATGTTTTCATCGATATTGTTTTGCTAATATGGATGGACAACCGTCATTCATATTTAGCTATGTGTCATTGTTTCATGCATAATGTTCCTCGTGAACTGTGGCTATGTGGACTAAACCCCAGTAGTTCATAATTAGTCACATAAATTTTTTTTTCTGATAAGTTTTGACATATGAGTTTCATTTATTTATGTTTCATGTATCATTGTTGCAGGGATTATGACTAAGTAATGGTTGGTACAGGACTGGCCCTATTTAGTCGCATGTGCTTTTATCGAAACTTTTAATTTTGGGACCGACCCATAGGCGTCCCCTCGCCATGTCTTTTGTTTTGGGACCGACCCATAGGCGTCCCCTCGCACATATAAAGGTTTTTATAAACTACAGTACGCATTCACGCACTGTTTTCATGCATAAAATTTTTCTCACGATTTTAATTGGCATAATTTTTTTTTTCCATGTCCCCTCATAAGTTATTATGTTTTTATGTTAAGTATGTTTTCATACTGTCATGGTTAACTTCAGTTTCATGCTGATTATGTTATACACTTCTTCGTGATAGATGGTTTCATGTTTCTTCATGATAATTCCGTCTTCATGTTGATTATGTTTTACGCCTCTTTTGTTATTTACGCTGTCCTGCAAGACATTGTTAGATTTCATTGAATCCTGCTTTCATGATAGTCATGGTTGGTCTTCATTGATCATGCTGTCAGGCAAATCATCGTTAAATTTTGTGTAACCACACTTTAACGTTTCCGTTACAACCAGAATGATGTCTATGCTAATACTGCCAGATTATCATGCTGGTTTTCCTAACCGTTTAACCGGTATACTTTCCTTAAATCATGACAAATGATCGACCCCATACCGATCATTTCATGTACAACAACGTGTACTCCATGTACCGTGTCCCACATGTATTACACGTACCTTAATCCATGTGTATTTCACTTGCAATACTTCACGAGTATTCGCTAGTCGATTCCGAATCACCTCAGGCGTTTTCAATTGCTGATATTCTACAATATTGCTGATGCCGCTCATAGCTTGGAGATGTTACTAAAGGTTTCTGCTGCTGACGTTCGGAGACGCTACGAGATACTGATGCTGTTCACAACCTGGAGATCCTACAAGACGAAGACAAAGGCGTCGGAGCAAAGCAATTGAACGAGAAGATGCTTCACCATCAGACGAGTTCCATCAATCATTGTCCCTAATTCTTAGTTACATGTCACACGTAACTCAGCTGTTATTTCAGCCATATGAGTGCAAACCGGGTACCAGCCGGCCACTCAGCTGAATAGTTACATGAATCACGGTCATGAGACTGACCATCATGGAACTGACAGACAGGACGATAGTAACCACTACTATGACAACAACTATCCTAAAAATCGCAACCGAAACTCTGGCCACGGACGTGATCAGAAATACAAGGATTAGTAGTCCAACCGATCCGCCAATTCTGGCATAATAACCTTATATTGTGGTTATATTTGTTTCACATCTCGAGACACATGTCAAGACATCCGTCAAGACACATGTCTCACGTATACTTTCTGAAGACACATGTCGAGACATCAGTCAAGACACATGTCTCACGTATACCTCCTGAAGACACATGTCAAGGCACCAGTCAAGACATATGTCATGCTTATAGTTCCAAGAAACGAGTCAAGACACATGACTCACGTCCAACTATGGAACATTTCTAAGAAATTCAGGGTACCCTCCAAGGGTTAATCTATTTTGTTGTGCCATGTATTAATCAGGCCACAAGAATTTCAATACCATTATCGGCGCATCAGTGAGAAATGCCACGTTGTCGATGTTACTTTCATTTCTTCCACCATAGTTCATATATTCATGACCATGAAGGACACCTTTCGTATTCCCACGCATACGAAGGTTTTCCTTCAGTTAATGATGAGATCCAAGCTGCTAACGCATTTCCTCAGACAGACACGAGATGAATTTTATCCTAATTATGGACTATGAACAGCACACCATGCTACGATTCATAATTATGTACAGTAATGTTCAGGCTCCTGAATACATTCAACTTGATTTTCCCTCGAGAAAATCTGTACAAAATATCTATGCTTACAAGCATGTGTGTTGTTAGCCATGGTCGCTAAAATTTTCTAGCTGTCAGTAAGACACGACCACTTAAGTCTTTTACGCATAGCCAGTTGATTATTCCAAAATCTTCCCATACATTCCAGAAGAACTTACAAGGAGAAGGACGGTACCATGAGATTATGTGTCGACTACCGTCGGCGTAAACAAATCACCATTCATGACCGTTATTCTCCTCCACATATTGACAACATGTCCAATCAACCGTATGGTGTTAATCACTTTTCCAAGATCGAACTCATGATCATGCTGCCAACAGTGACGAATGAAACAGCAGGACATGTCCATGACTGCTATTCGTACACGACTCGGTCATGCTAGATTTATAATTTTGAATTAGTCTCATCAATGCTCCAACGGCATTATAAGAATGAGTTTCTATGAACTCATAGCAAATTCATCAGTGTTTTCATTGGGGATAACCTGATTTCCTGTAAGTCTAGAAGCAGAACAGGAAGACCATATCTGCACTATGTTGCAAATTCTATGACAAGAGAAATTTTACCCTGGAAAATTTTCCAATATCAATTCTGTTTGATCACAGTGACACGGTGAATCACATTGGTTTCTACGGTTAATCTTACCATGACTCAGCTTATGCGTAAAGGAGAGAACCTACACTACATTAGGTGTTCTAGAAAATCCTACGCTAGGAGAAGTCTAGATTCAGAGACTCAGAGTTTCGCAAACTCCTATGTATCAAGTTCTACGAAGGAAGATACAGTTACGTTCATATCTAGATACCTGACATACCAACAGGTTAAGATAGGAAACCAACAAACTGGGATGTTTTCATCATCTGAAATTGTAAAATGAAATGGGACAAGATCTCCATAGATTTTGATTACCGGTTTAACGCAAACTCAGATGAAGCATGATGCTATCTGGGTTATTGCAAACAGTTTGATCAAGTCTGCAGAATCCTTACATCCGTAAGGATTTCAGAACAAACAAATTTATCGGACATGCTCCAGCCAAGGCTCATCCGATCACTTGGTAATCCCTCAGTTATCGGGTCAGACAAATATTCATAATTCTGCTCCTAATTCACTTCACGTCCTTGTTCTAATTCCACGCCTTGCTTTCGCGCTCGCGTTCATGGCACTATTCACGTTCATGATCGTATTTTGGTTTATGATTTTACGTTCAGTTGTTTTCTCATTATGGGTAGTTTGCAAGAACTTGAGAGACCAGACCCAAGTTTAGTATAACTCCCTATCCTCAGATAGACGTTTCTCGTCATAATCTATGTCTCACCTTCTAGCGTTTGTCGTTACCGCCATTATATTCTATGTTCACGATATGTTTCACATGTCATGTTCATTCCACGTTCCTCATATCATGATCAAGATATGTTACCACGTATCATGGATCACGATATGTTTACTCATACTACACTCGCCATATCTCCACGTAGCACGTTCAAAAAAATTTCACGTATCACGTTCAAAATTTTTCACGTACTACGTTTCTTTATGTCTCGCGCATCGTTTCTAGTTAACAGTTAAGTCAGATTGTCTTTCATCGTAACGTTTCAGTTACCCTTGCATGTTAACTCTTATTTTTTTTTTATTTTTTTTTCCTCGATCGAATTGAGGGGATCTACCTTACGTTGATAACCAAGAACTTCTTCGTATTCCAAGTCAAGGTCAGGAGGACCAAGACTTATCATTCGTATCAAGATCTGATAAAGGAACCGTTCCAAGAGGGAAGCCACTTGGAAACAGACAAGTTCATCCGGACTTCTTATCCGTTTTCTCTTATCAATTAGATATGTCCTTTCAGCCACGTCACGTTCCATGTCCTTTTAAGACATGTCACGTTCCGCGTTCTTTTTGCCAGGTCACCTGCACGTTAATTTATCTTACATACCCTCTTAGTTTGATTCGGGTATGTTCCTCTTTCAGTTACGTTATCTATAATTCGGGGACGAATTATTCTTTTTAGGGGGGAAGAGTTGTAAAACCCGCATGCTTTTACCATGCATAGTACCTTTAGGATCGTACGTACTAGTTAAAAACATTCCTAATATAGCATGATTACGATTACGTGTTAGGAGTTTACGTATTACGTACGTGTTAGAACACGATAAGTATTTTATATGCACGATCACGTAATAACTATTTAGCAATAATTAATCACGAACATGCGATCACGAAATCACGAGCGTAATTAAAACACGAGCTATTATTAATTACGTATATATATTTAATACGAGCGTAATTAAATATATTAGATTATGGTATTTACGTAACGAGAACATTTGAAACACGAACATAATTAAACACAAACGACTAACTAAATAACGAGACACGAAAAGAGGTACGGGAACCCCATGGGGGGGTCCCTACCCGCGGCCAAACAAGGGTAATGGGCCAAGCCCATTACCAATTTTACTAAAAGGGGGTTATATTTAGTTTTCACTACTCAAATTAAAGTTACAGAAGAATTTTTAAGAAAAACCTAAAACCCTTTCCTCCCTTGTTCTTTGTGCCGCCACCTACACATCACCATACGAGGTGATTCATTGATCTTGGATCTTGAAGATTTGTTGTTTGTTCGTGTTTGTTCTTCACCCTCTTGATCCACGAATACGGTAAAACCTTTTTAAACCTTTTCTTTTAATTTAATCTTTTTATTAATTATGAACATGTGTTGTTTTTATAAAAACACATTAATTAAACATAGATCTAACATGTTTTGATCATTAATTAAATCAAAGGGTCGATTAAGGGGTGTTTTGTTTTGGGCCGCATGCTGCAACCGACCCCAAGGGGGTTTCGGTTTGCTTAGCCGACCACCACCAAGACCATATGGTCTTGGTTGGTGCGTGTGGGTCCCACGACAGCAAGGGGTACCCCGATTTGGTTCGGGGTACGGTGTCGATTCATGTCCGGTTCATGTTTTTAAGCTTAGATCCGGTTCATGGTTATGTTAGTTTTTTTTGTTATGTTATGAACTTATGTTAAAAATTAAATTAATAAAAGATGTGATTAATTTAATAACATGACTTAGGTTAATTAATTATTAATAATCATGAAATTATATTAACCTAAGTATTTATATATTTAAGACTTATAATTAATTAATTAATTTAAAACCATGGATATAATTAATTAATTAACATGACTTAGGTTATATTATTAACATATAATAATACATATTTTAACCTAAGTATTTAACTTATTTAATTAAAAACATGTTATACTTTAATTAAATATTATAACCTATAGTTTAATTAAATTACATGAAATAATTATTAAACTATACATTATATCATATGACTTAGAAAATAATCAGGAAAACACTTAGGCTTATATACTTAGCTTATTTAACCAGCTTATTTCTAATTATGGAAACTTTCTATTTTTAGAAACTTAATTAAATAAGGCAGCTAATTTATTTATGGAAACCAGCTATTTTTAGAAACTTATTTATTTCAGGCAGCTAATCTATTTATGGAAACTTATTTAATTAAGGCAGCTAATCTATTTTTGGAAACTTTCTATTTTTGGAAACTTTCTATTTTTGGAAACTTTCTATTTTTGGAAACTTTCTATTTTTGGAAACTTTCTATTTTGGAAACTTTCTATTTTTGGAAACTTTCTATTTTAGGAAACCTGCTATTTTTGGAAAGTTACTTATTATTACACAGTAAGTATAATAACACATGAAATCCCAGAAATACTTAATCAGATTAAACAGAATATAAGATTTAACACAGTTTAAGGCTTTAAAACAGTAAAACATAGTAAGAACACATAAAATAAGCTAAGACATGACATAAAACCAGCTATGTATTTAGTAAGCAGATACTTATTCATGTACGTATTTATGTAGCACTAGTGAATCGGAAGTAGGATTCTCGCAGTTCATCGTTCTCGTTCACTGGACATAAGGTACGGATTCCCGTCCTTTCAGTATGGACATTCTTTCCTTATTTAGGATTTCCCGTATGCAGCCAACTGTTTTCCCGTAGTATAAGTATGAGTTTGATTGCTTATGTTTAAATAGGAATTACCTATAGCCATATACATGCATGACCAGTTTCACCTAGTTATTGAGGTACCATAACCATAACATTAGAGGCACTGATGTTATGACTTCATCACGGCGGAGTGATTGCTCGTGGCGTCCCTTCAGCTTTTGGCCATTTATTTATATTTATCATGTGGGACGTATGGGTGCATCCTAGTTACATGTTTTTATTCAGGATTTCATGGTGAATGTGGTGTGTGCCTTGCATCCTTCACAAGGAGCTGATCCCTCCTACCCAAAAACCAGTATATTAAATTAGAGGCAGCCCCTCTAATTTGCATGATGAGGTCACCCCTCCAAGTATTCATGCACGGTGGATTTTCATGACCTATATTGGCTAATGGTAAAATATGTTAAACAGTTTTCATAAGATAAACATAAGGCTTTTCAAAATATAAAACTAGTTTTATGAACATGTTCCAGGTTTTCCAGGACTTATACATTTCCGCTGCTATTAAGTCTTTATTATGTTTTAGTCATTCATACTATGTCTATATCCGTGCACTGAGCGTTTTGCTCAGCCGTTACTTTCCTTTCCATGTCCCAAAACGGCAGGTACCCTAGGAAAGACTCGAGCAATTGGAGGACGTGCATAGGATGGAAGCTGCAAGAGACTTCTTTTCCTTTTTGGCCTTCATATACTTATGCTTGTTTAGTCTTTCATTCATTTCTTTTGCTTTATTATGTTTTGGGCTTATGTTTCGGAACCGATGTTTGATTCCGGTTATCCCTACGGTCATGTAATGTTTTATACATTTATCCTTGTATGCTTTGATGACACGCCATAATTACGCGTGACATTCCATTATCAAAATGGGGTGTTACAGTGGGAATGGAATGTTCTTAATAAAAACATCTTCACTGTTAAGCATACCCGACTTCACATCAATCACCTTGACCTCCTCGCTGCTCGTTGGTATAAATATACTCCATGAAAAGTGAACAATTTTGGCTTAGAAAATTCTTAAAGACTAAATCCCTTCTCGATTAAATCTTAGCCGAAAGGTGTTGAAGTAAGTTCATTGACTCTCCCTATTTGTTTAAAAAATCAAACGTCTCGTCATCTAATTTGGACATGTGATTTAGATCAACCATTCGGGTTTCAATCTTCAAATGGTTTGATCTTTACCTAAATTCGTTTAACTCTTTATCTGATGTGTATTCACGGCTTGATAATATGAATATTATAGCTTTAAAGAAATTGGCGCTAGAATATATTCTTAAGGTTTCTATTTAGGTTATTTGATAGTTTCGCAATCAACTCGTTTTGGCAAGAAAAACTCGCAACGAAGAGACTTTTTTTATCACTGTTTTAGTTATTCTTTCTTTTGATTTTCTAGTAGATATAGAAAGATTCATGTTTCTTAGAATCAATGGA
Source organism: Glebionis coronaria (assembly GCA_025667525.1). Classification (NCBI taxonomy): domain Eukaryota; kingdom Viridiplantae; phylum Streptophyta; class Magnoliopsida; order Asterales; family Asteraceae; genus Glebionis; species Glebionis coronaria. The sequence goes on from CM046879.1 coordinate 581,471,200, forward strand.
TTCAACATTATTTCTTGAGTAATATTTGTAATCTTTTAACTTCTTAATAGTTTTTTATATAACAACTCTAGCTATTCAATAAACATTATTCCTTGTCTTGTAAAATTATTGTCCCTCGAAAAAACTCACAATTTAAAAAAACTACATTTATTACAACAATCTATCTCTTACTTTTTAACAGAATGATAGTGTTACCATTAGCTAATTAATTTAAGTCTTTTTTAAATTTTGTTATTATAATCCTGAATCAAAGTAATATAGTAAGCTTGATCAAACTTTTATTTTCCTTATTAGTCGTAAACAATTAAATTGAGTCATTATAAAAAGGAGACGTGTACAATAATATGAGACAAAATAAGTAGAATGTAGTATATGTTAATGATACTGGCGGCGTATCTAAGGTAAGGTTTCTTCAATGCCCTCGATCTAAATATTCATTCATTGTCACCGATTCCTAACCATATCATTATACTAAATTCACTTAGCGATCTCCCTTGAATCCAAAATAGTTATATTCGAAGGCGTCAATCAATATATTCGATCCCTATAATTGTGATGATCATTGATTAACGGAGATATGGGGAGTTATAGATATAAGGAGGAGGATGTTTCAAAAATCGCGACATCGATTTTCATTTCAAATTTCCCAGAATCATGTTCGGACAAAGACTTATTTCACATGTGCAAAGAGTATGGTCACTTAGTTGATTCTTTTATCCCTTCATACAGATCTAAAGGTGGTAAGAGATTCAATTTCGTTCGTTTCATTAATGTGTTTAATGTGGAAAGATTAGAGAATAATCTTTTCACGGTGTGGGTTGAGCGTTTTAAACTTCACGCCAATATTGTTAAATTTAATCGGACATCTACGAGGGATAATAAAGCTCATGAGTATAAGAAGGGGGCACACTTCCAAAATGGCTACCACCACCTTCCACCACCCACCTAGACCACCGGATTAGCAAAAAGAAAATCCACACACACAAAGGAAAGATAGCAATATGCCTAGTTATGACAATAGTAACAAGGCCAATAGTAATTTGTATGCTCAACCGGTTAAAGGAGGCGGTAAGACCGGGGAAAAGGATGGTGAACCTATTCAAGTTTAAGTTCTGGACGATGAGTGTCTTTACTCCAAAGATGTGGCTAATTTCTTATTGGGTAGGGTGAAAGAGTTTTCGTCCTTATCTAAGCTCAAGATTGCTCTTATGAAAGAAAGTTTAATGATATTCATATTTGCTATATGTGAGTTATGGGTGATGATAGAGTTTGATTTATGTAAAAAAAGATCTCTTTCGAAGCAATGTTGGATTGGGATCATGGTTCTCGTTATTGCAGCAAGCATCTCTTGATTACAGTTGAAGGGGGAAGTGCAAGGATTGAAATTTAGGGAGTCCCTTTTAAACTCTAGTCGGATTGAAATGGGGAGAATTGCTTGATGTCAACGATTAAGAAGAGTTGTGTTTCCATTCTAGAAGGTTATGTATTCATACGAAGTCACGATGGAATATTTTTGAAAGTTTCATAATAGTTTACCGTGGCAAGATGTTTTGGATTCGCGCCAAAGAGGTACCGGGTTGGATTCCAGATAATGGAGGAATCCGATGATGATGACCATTCTATTGAGGACTTCAAGGGTGGATATTCAGTGATTCATGATGTGGGAAGTCAGGGAGAGGGTAGTGATGTTAATGAGGTACCAGAGACTATGTTCGAGGCTTTGTTGGGACAGAAGGAGATACCATTATATGATCCGTTCGAGATTTATCCGTTACTTAATAAACAAAGGAAAAATAATTATCACGAGAATACAGTGAATGAAATACCTAAATATCCTCTACGTTTCACTCCTAACGAAGAGGTTGAGAAAGTGGGACAAAATATTGGGAACACGGAGAGTCAAGCTTGAGGTAGTGAACAAAACTTTAATATGGAGGAGTTGTTTAATGTTCCGGTTACTAATAGTCACAATATGGGTTCACTAGATAATGCTTCTCATTCGGTTTATTCAGGAAGATTTTAAAAATCTAAGGTATCGTGTACAGGAGGTTCTATTCTAAGTATTTTGGAGGAAATAGTGAAAATGGGTTAAATTATAGGATACAATATGGAGAGTTGTGTGAGAGACATGATGGGCATTATTGAACCACAAGGAGAGGCGGAAGTTTATCGATGAATATTTTATCCTTGAATGTTCAAGGCCTCGCCCAAAAGGCTAAAAAGGATTGAGTAAAGGATAATGTTACAAACAAGGTGAATTTGTAGGTGCTTCAGGAAACTAAAATTGAGAGTATGAAGTTAGTCACTGTTAACTTATGTTGGGGGAATTATGCTTTTGATTATGTTTATAGTGATGTTGTTGGTAATTCGGGTGTGGGGGGGGGGGTTCTATTTGTGTGGGATATGAATTCTTTTCGTAAAACAAGTACTACCTTTTGCGATTATTTTGTCATTACTCGAGGAGAGTGGGTGAAGAAAGGAGTTCATTTGCCCATTGTTGTTCTTTACGCTCCTCATGATTTGAAGGATAAATGTCTGCTTTGGGATTACTTGACTCATATATGCCATCAATGGGTTGGAGAGGTGGTAATGATTGGTGATTTTAATGAAGTCAGAGATAAATCTAAAAGATTTGGGTTTTATCAAAGTGGTGCGGATAGGTTCAAGTATTTTATGAGTAACGCGGGTTTAGAAGAGGTTATGTTAGCAGGATGTGCATACACGTGGTGTCATAAATCTACGTCAAAAATGAGTAAGCTCGACAGGTTCTTGATATCCAAAAATTCAATGAATAACAACCCTAACATTTGTGCGATTACTTTGGATCGGTTTCTTTCTGATCATCGTCCGATATTACTCTGTGAATCAAATTTTGATTATGGGTCGACTCCTTTTTGTTTTTTTTCATTATTGGATGGAAGTGGATTGTTTCAATGATTTCGTTGTTGACACGTGGAGAGGTGCGCCTGGTGATCATCCGAATGGGATGTATAATATGATGTACAAAATGAAATTTCTCAAGTCAAAAATTAGAGAATGGATCTGTGAGTTTAATAACAAATCGAAGGGATAGACGAATCGTCTTAAGGGAGAGCTCAATGAGATGGAAGCAGAGATCGACAAAGGTAATATATCTGATGAGATTCTTAAAAAGAGATCGGAGGTTATTAAATCGATACTTCATATGAATAAACTTAAAGCCCCGAAAGTGGCACAAAAGGCTAAAGTCAAGTGGGAAATGGGGGGGGGGGGGGATGAGAATTCAAAAAAATTATCATGGTATGCTAACAAAAATCATAGTCAACTTAGTATATTGGGACTCTTGCCTAATGGTGTTTGGATAGATAGGCCAGATATGATTAAACATGAATTTTTCAAACATTTAAGTAACATATTGGGAAAACCATCTGATAAATGTGTGAGTATTGAGCTGAATTTGCCTAAAGTTTTAACATATGATCAAATGGAAGAACTAGAATGTGACTCATTACAGAAGAAGTTAAGCGGACTGTGTGAGAGTGTGGAACGAATAAATCTCTAGGCCCCGATGGCATTACATTTGGGTTTATTATGGATTCTGGGTGACTACAGAATCGGATGTTTATGAGGCGATTAGGTGTTTTTTTACTAATGGAGATATTCCTAATGTATGTAATTCCTTTTTTATCGCCTTAATTCTGAAAATCCGTGGTGCGAATATGATTAAAGATTTTAGGCCTATCAGTTTGATAGGTAGCATATATAAGATCATTGTGAAAATTATGGTGAATCGTCTTGTTAGGGTCTTAGGAGATATTGTCAGCGAGGTACAATCTACTTTTATTAAGGACAAACAAATCCTTGATGGCCCATTCATTCTTAATGAGGTCTGGCATTGGTGTACGACGAAGAAGAAAAAAGTTGTAATTTTTAAAGTTGATTTCGAAAAAGCTTATGACTCTGTTTGATGAGATTTCATAGATGAGATTTTAAATTTTTTTCTTCGGTAATAAATGGTGTACGTGGATTCAAAACAAATTTCAGTCTTTGAGAGGATCTATTCTTATAAATGGTAGTCCTACGAAAGAATTTCAATTTTTCAACGGCTTGAAGCAGGGTGATCCGTTATCGTCGCTCTTAATCATTCTTATCATGGAGAGTCTTCATTTATCATTCCAACGAGTGGTTGATGCAGGTTTGTTCACTAGTATTAATCTTAATTCGTCGCTTACATTGTCTCATATGTTCTATGCGATAATGTGCTCTTCCTTGGTCAATGGAACGATGGGAATATTGATACTCTTGTTAATATATTGGAATGTTTTTACTGTGTTTCTGGTCTAAGGATTAATATGAGTAAGAGTAAGATCACGGGGGTGCATGTTGAGGGGGATTTGGTCAAGAATGTGGTATCTAAACTTGGGTGCCTCATTCTCAAAACTCCGTTCATTTACCTTGGCACTAAAGTTGGAGGCAAGATTTCTAGGGCGCAAGAGTGGCAGGAGGTCGTGGACAAGGTGAAAGCTAGGTTATCTAAATGGAAATTAAAAGCCTTATCTATTTGAGGTAGATTAACGTTGCTCAAGTCGGTGTTAGGTTCAATCCCTATTTTTATACGTCGATTAATCGAGTTCCTTCAAGGGTGGTAAAGTTTATGGAATCAATTCGAAACCATTTATTAATCATACTGGTTTTAATAGTAAAAAAGCGATCTGGATCAAATGGTCTAGCGTGTTGGCTGATAAACCTAAAGGAGGTCTCGGTGTAGCAAGTTTGTATGCGTTAAATAGAGGGTTTCTGATTAAGTATATGCCTATTAAGGTGAATTTCCTTGCCTAGAAAGTTAAGATGAATGCTCTCCCGTTGTGTTTCAATATTTCTCGTCGTGGTATCGATATAAGTTATATTATATGTCATGTCTGCGAAGGTGAGGTGGAAACTACTTGTCACTTATTTTTCAGATGTTCGATTTTAAGACAGATTCTTCGTAAAATCTTTTCCTGGTGGGACGCTTTTTATACTGAGGTTGATACATATGAAGATTGGCTTATCTGGTTGGATTCGTTAAGGATGTTGGTTAAGCTTAAGATGATGTTTGAATGTGTTTTCTATGTGATATGGTGGTGTATGTAGAGTCACCGCACCAAGAGTATATTCGAAGATAAAATTCCTCGAAGTCGTCTATATTTGATGATGTAGCTTCGAGTTCATTCTAATGGTGTGGGTCTAGAAACAAAGTAATATCTTGTCGGGATGTATGATCTAAAAACCCTTATTTAATTGTCTTATAATCTAGCTTCTTACTAGTTATTTTTTAATAAAATTATTGTTAAAAAGAATGTAATCTATGTTTTATTGGTATAAGAAGAGAATGAGCATGTTCATTAATTTTCTCTTCATTATTTGCCTTAAACTCCTAAAAATGTTAATCACTATGATATTAAACAAATGTTATAATACACTCTCACTCGCGTAAACAACTATTTTCAAGAGTGGGAATTTTCCATTAGTATTGGAAATAGTAGCCACGATTTGCTGTGTTTGTTGTGTTTTGGAGGTGCTTGCTTCTCCTGTTTCAGTAGAACTAGAAGCAGACATGATTAGACAAAGATGTTAGTAAACAAAAAATTGATTCTTCTTGAGCAGAGACTCTCCCAGGCTCTGATACCACTTGTTGGGTCCACTAGATGTGGATCTTGTAGCCTGTTTTGGATGGTGAACGAATTCTGTAATCATAAGTCTATTCACAGAGAGACTCTTAATGTAATACAAAGTATAAGTGCGGAATACAAATACTATGATCAAGAAGAAACATAATAACTAAATAACTTGATCCTTACTAAGGATTTCTACGATTAATATGAATTGAATAATGGTGAAAGGTGTGTCTAGCCCTTCTGCCAATAGGTTCCTTTTATACTAAAAGGAAACCCTAATACTACATTAAACATAAATGTGTAACTCCTGATATGCATATCCTTTCCTAACATAGTCCATGCATATCCTAACAAACTACTAAGAATAACTTGTTTGACTTTCTACTAGACCAGGAGCACGTGTTGCTCCTACTACTACTAGGACCAGGAGGAACTACATACCTCCTAGTATATCTATTACATATATCTATTACATAGGTCCTAACAACTCCTTTCATTTACCTTGGCACTAAAGTTGGAGGCAAGATTTCTAGGGCGCAAGAGTGGCAAGAGGTCGTGGACAAGGTGAAAGCTAGGTTATCTAAATGGAAATTGAAAGCCTTATCTATTTGAGGTAGATTAACGTTGCTCAAGTCCGTGTTAGGGTCAATCCCGATTTTTTATATGTCGATTTATCGAGTTCCTTCAAGGGTGGTAAAGTTTTTAGAATCAATTCGAAACCACTTTTTTAATCGTAATAGTTTTAATAGTAAAAAAGCGATTTGGATCAAATGGTCTAGCGTGTTGGCTGATAAACCTAAAGGAGGTCTCGGTGTAGCAAGTTTGTATGCGTTAAATAGAGGGTTGTTGATTAAGTATATGCCTATTAAGGTGAATATCCTTGCCTGGAAAGTTAAGATGAATGCTCTCTCATTGTGTTTCAATATTTCTCGTCGTGGTATCGATATAGGTTCTATTATATGTCATGTCTGCGAAGGTGGGGTGGAAATCGCTTGTCACTTATTTTTCAGATGTTCGATTTTAAGACAGATTCTTCGCAAAATCTTTTGCTGGTGGGACGCATTTTATACTGAGGTTGATACATATGAAGATTGGCTTATCTGGTTGTATTCGTTAAGGATGTTGGTTAAGCTTAAGATGATATTTGAAGGTGTTTTCTATGTGCTATGGTGGTGTATGTAGAGTCATCGCACCAAGAGTATATTCGAAGATAAAATTCCTCGAAGTCGTCTATATTTGATGATGTAGTTTCGAGTTCATTTTATTGGTGTGGGTCTAGAAACAAAGTAATATTTAATCGGGATGTATGGTTTAAAAACCCTCATTTAATTGTCTTGTCATCTAGCTTCTTGCTAGTTGTTTTTTAATAAAATTATTGTTAAAAAAAAGAATGTAATCTATGTTTTCTTGGTATAAGAAGAGAATGAGCATGTTCATTAATTTTCTCTTCATTATTTGCCTCAAACTCCTAAAAATATGATTAATCATTGTGATATTAAACAAATGTTATAATACACTCTCACTCGCGTAAACAAATGTTCATAAGATCTTCGTGTTTGAATTTCCTAATGTTGTTGTAGTTCTTAATTCGATTTGGTCGGAGTTTTTTAGAGTGTTTGATCGGTCATTATTTGTATCGTTGAGTGTGCTTGGTACATAGCGTTTAGGAGCATTTAAAAACGCCAGAGTGATAAATGTTGTGATTTTTATACTCTTTTAGCAAGTAACAACTATGATTACACCTATAACTACGTTCACAAACATCTTTATAGAAAAAACTACTGCTCATTGTTGCCATTACTTTTGCCGATGACACTCGTAATTGTCGAAAGATGTAATTTAAGTGTTTTGTTAACAAAATACGTAGTGGCATGGTATTTTAACGTCTTGTTAGCTTTAGGTTACTCGCAACGGTTAGGGTCAGGATTGTTTTGTTGAGATAAATAAATCGTCGGATTGAGAAAGCAGATGTAAAAAAAATGAAAGTTATATTATTTTTGATGTTATAGGTAGTTTTTTTTTATGTTGGCTCTAAACAGGACTGGTTTCTCGTGCATGCCACCAAGATGATTACTTGAACGACCTAACTAGTATATGATATTTAAAGTATTTAATGTTGGGCTATATCTATGTATGTGTCCCCTTGTGGTAGAAGGTTCATAAGCTGGCACTTGGGGGCTTATGGGGAAGCACCTTTGTTTTTAGTCTCCCTTACCAACCTCTAAACGCGTTATTAACTTACACACTTTATATTATATGCATGTATACACCTACACATGTATGTATATGATTTTTTGAGTTGTAACTTGTAAATGTATAACTTTATAATCGTTGACAAGGAGACTTTATAGTACCCGAAAGACAATAAACTACAAGCTATTCGTTTTAATGAAAAGATTTACTCTACACTCGTTAACCACGCAGCAACGAACGCAGAAAATTAAATTGTCACAGGCAAAGAAAAGTTATTTTGACAATAGTATTAAATTGCAGTAAAAATTGGCATCAAAATGATAAAGCGTGTATTTTTAATTATAAAAAATAATTAATAAAATGTTAGAGCTTTGAATGTTGAGTTCAATATATAGGAGAGGCAATTTGAGTTATAACTAGTGGCATTTTCAAAAAATACTTAAAATAAAAGAAAATTTACATCAAAATCTCATTTTGTCTGATAGCACCCCTCATACTTTATACATATGTCCGCCCTGCAAGCGCGCAGTGTGATTGTTTACATACTACTTTCCGTCTCAAAATTACTATCCAACGACAAAAAAAAACATATAAAAACCTTATATATTAGAGGTGAGTATTTCGTCCCGAATGCCAAAATCATATCGAAACCGTACCAATTCTCAGTACCCGAATCTCGTTCGATACAGTACCGGTACTACGAAATAAGGTGGAAACAAATTCGGTATCACTATTTCGGTACAGGACTGGTACCTAATCAAGAAATTCCCAAAAAAAAAAAAAAAATCCCGATTTTCCGATATCTGTACGATATCGATATTATTAATTTATGCTCGAAAAAAAATTGTTACAACTAATTCGATAAAAGACCGATACCATGTTCATCCTCCGGTATATCAAACAAAACGAAATCTATTAGTTTACAAACTCGTTATTATTCTATACAACAACTTTTCATATTTAAAATTCTAATATTTAATTTTCTGGACATATTTAATACACATGCATCTATCCACGACCTTAATTATGTGTAAAACCAAGTCTTTGTTAAGAATGGGCACCAATCCAGCCAGGCTGTCTCAACCTTTGTTATACAACAATTTCTATTAAGGATTACTTTAATTCATAAATAAAATACTTCAAATAGGTTATTTGATCAACACATTTTAATCAACAACTTGTAAAACCGAACATTTGAATTCTTCTTGAGTACGTAATGTTTTAAAAACCGGTTTTTTAATTGATCTGATCGAGCTAACGCTAACGGATCACAATTCAAACAGATTTTTTGCTCACGATCGGGTCACGGTTAACCGCTCAAGTCAATCCGACTTTTTAAACACGGTTCTTAAAACATTGTTCCTAAAACACCGACAATCTTATATACTATCGGTTTATGGTTTATTTGGATTTGACTTATATTTCATAAGGTCATTTTTCTGGCTTGTTTTGAAACTTTTCGACTTATATAAGTCTATTTTTTTCATAATGAACTTATATAAGCCGAAAAGTTTACCCCAAAGTGAGTTATGAAACATAAACTTAAAATCAAATAATAAGTCATAAGTCATCTATATAAGCTGAAACAAACAACATAGTACATGCCCAACTCTTAGCTGTAGTTTTTCTGGTACCAAAAATAATACATACATGCATACATGTAGATACCTAAATACAGTTTTATATCCTGGATATATAAATAATTAAGGTGAAAGACAACAAAAATTGTAGTAGATGGATTACATGTCTAACCAAACACCTTTTTTATGATTAAAAATTTAAAACAACATACTTTCCCTATATTGAGTTTGACCTTATTCTCCTACCACTTTTTATGGTTTTTTTTAGTTTTTCTAATTTATTGAATCTTAGTTAATTGAATTGAAGAATAATTAACAAGTATATTCTAACCATGAGAATTATATAAGTATATATCCAATGATAAGCACTAACTATCTTGAAAAAAAAAAAAAAAAAAAAAAAAAAACACTAACTATCTTTTGTAAAGGACCTAAAAATAGGTCATTAATTATTAGTCTTTCAACCCAATTATGATGGCTGTTTTCATGTTGTATGTCTTTTTATCTTTGCTTCTGGCCCATTACAAATATTTATAAAGACTACTAAAATACTAGCTCAAATATTAGGAGGATTATTTGTATCATAGATTTTGGAATGTGAGTTCATTAGACGAACAAATATAAATGTCGTATCGTAAAAATTTCTAGATCCATGTGTTAGGACTTCACGATGCTTTGTTTAGTTTTGATTTTTGCGTCTTGATGAGTATTGAGTTGCTCCGAGTATGATTAACAGTTACATGCCGTTATATACACATATAGCAAAGATCGACTAGGTCGTTCATTTTGTATTTATAGTATTCATGAACTTTTAGATTATTAGTCAATAAAGTGGCTTAAGCCTGGCTCATTGGCTTGTGAGTTGGTATGTGAGTTGAGTCCACTAAGAGTTTCTGGTATGGTAAATCATGACTCAAGCTTTAGCCAAAATGCCAACACGACAGCGTCAAAACCCACACCCTCGCTCACGTTGTCCCGCTTTGCGCCGTATTTGTTAGTCCAGAATGATGGAAAAACGCGAGGTCACTGCGCGATAAATGCACCGTGCCTCGCGTTATTGTCTCTCGTCGTGAGATTTTTTGAATTTTTTTTTTTTGTTTGCAGATCCGGACTTTGTATTGTGGCTGCTGTGAACAAGTGTTTATGTGTGTAGATGGGAGGAAAAAGACTAATAGGGTATAAATGAACTTTAATGGGCTTCACACTATATGGGTTGAATATTTGGGCCTGAGAGTTTTATTTTGTATTGTAATTAAAAATGTATAGGCTGCACAGTGCACATTATGCGTAATATTTACCATGGTTATAAATAGCGTGAAGCGTGGCGTTGCGACATGTCCAAACTACACGCTTTAGCGGTTAAGGCGAAGCTTTAGCGTTTTTATTGTGTGGCTTATAGCGGCACAACATATAAAAATAGTTATTTATTTTATGTATTTCAATACTATATTTATATTATGTTCATAATAAGTGTTATACATAATAATTAAAGCTAGAAAACTCTCCTTACATGTAATAATATTTATTTTTTGGAGTTGAATTCAAAAAATAACCGCATCTCATGTCGTAGCGCGCCTTGACCTATTGCGTAGCGCGGAAGTCACGCCTCAAGCTTTAGCGCGCCTTAAGGCGGGCTATAGCGAGCTATTTAGAACTATGATATTTACTAGTACTTATTTAGTAATAAACGGATTTTTGATTTTAATTAAAATTGTTATAAGTTAATTTAAAAAAATAAAAGTATAAAATGATTGGGACCACTATAACACTAGAAATCTGGTGTTAATAAAAAAACCACTTTTTTGTGTTATGGAGATTATGGTGTTATGGAGTTGGATGCTGACGTGACACCTACTTTTTCAATAACACCACCCCACAACATCAAATAAGAAGATTAACTAAAATGAGACGGATGAAAATAAACCACAACCACACATTTCAGATGCAATTAGAAAAGACGATCCAATCTTTTTCTTCTTTTGGTAATTCTTTTATATATAATTACTAGGCAAAAACCATACGTATTTAGATAATCTTAATCATGTAATTACATAAGTATAGTTTAGTTAATTTTACTAAAGTAGTTAACCTAAAAACATTTTAGAAACCATTTCATTTCTATAAAACTTTTCTAAATGTAAACACTAAACACCATGATTAACATTTTAGCAAATCTCAATATATATCTTCTCCCATGAAATTCACCCTTTCCCTAAATCACTCACCACCTTTTCACCTTTTACATGTATCATGCACATACATTCACATTATTTATGTATATGCATATATTGATATACATATACTAAAATCACATATCAAATTCACCATCAAACACTCAATTCAATCAATAAACTTATAAACTGAAGCTACATCTCAAAAAATTGCTATGCAATTCATCTAGCTAGTTGCATGGATATTATGGAACCCTCATGTTTACCATGCACACGTATGATCACAATCACATCATTCAAAAACCAAATGATCTTCAAACAAAATCAGATCACTCGTTTCGATACGATGCTGCGTTAGAAATCGTGTTAGAAACCATGAGAATAATGAGGTGTAACCTTATTGTGTTCATGGTAATTTGTGGTTTCTTGATTTTCCCGGTTTCTGCTATACATTTATCGAATTTGTTAGTTGATCAATCAGTTTTGAATCAAGTGAGTATACAATTGTTGTTAATTGCGAAATCGAGTGGGATTGAGTTAAACCCCTTTGTGAAGCAAGTATGTCATAAGTTTTCAGATATCGTGATTTCATCTATAGTTTATTTCCCTTTATATATCACTTTGTTATTGATGTCCAAAGCTGCCGTTGTTTACGCGATGGAATGCACTTATTCACGAAAGAAGTTCGAGTTTATAAAGCTCTATGCGTTTCTGAGAACTACTTGGAGGCGAATTACATCGACCTATTTGCTAATTTGCGCGGTGAATGTTGGATGTGTCACGTTATTTGTGATGCTACTAATTTGCGTTAGTAGATTACTTTACGTCGCCGGTTGTTCATCCGGCCTAATTCAGGACACAACCATTGTGTTTGGGTTGTTTTTCGCGGTTATTTTGGCTCAGAATATAATCATATGTGATCTCTCTTTAGTGATTTCGGCGTTGGAAGATGTATCGGGGCCTTTAGCATTGATAAGGTCTCGCGAACTAGTTAAAGGTCAAACTCGAGTTGGATTGATGATGTTTCTTGGATCGACTATCGGGATTGGGATGGTTAAGGGACTATTTGAGCATCGGATGAAAAGTTACGAGTCGTCCTTGAGAATATGGGAACGACCCGTTTTGGTGCTGGTGTATAGCTTTGTGGTGCTTATTGATTTTATGATGAGTACGGTTTTTTACTTTAGTTGCAAGTCGTATACTAGTTTGGAAGCCGCGAGTGTCGAATGTAAACCGGTTTTGGAAACGATGTCTATTTCACTTGTTCCTTTGGGCGAGAATTAGCATCGGTGTGTACAAGATTCGTCGAAGAAATGCCGTATCTAAAAGATTAGTAACTTGATCATTATGGAACATTGTTCGTTTTTTGAGTAAGTTATAGCTTGTAAGTATTGAAATTACTCAAATTAGCATAGATTTGGGTATAGACGTAATTAATTTGACTAAAAACGCTATCAAAATGGATAATTTAGCAATTGTTAACACCCTAATCATACGCTCTGATGGTAAGAACCAATGTTGTAAAAATCGTGAATCGTTAGTTGATCGGTCGATAATCTCGTAACTTTGATGTTTTAGACGAGATTAATCGGTGATTAATTTAATCGATATTTTTAGCTAATTTTCGATATTTCTAGAAATTTTTTGATGTTTTTAACAAATTTTAGGTATTTTTAGGAATATTATTTGTAAAGTCCAACCAATAATACATATAAATAGTTAATATAAGTGATAAACATATGTTTAACGTGATTTCTCGATATTTTCAACAAGGTTTGCAGGTTTTCGGTAAGTTTGACATTCCTTAACCGTCATTGACCACCGTTAATCACCTTTTACATATATCGACAAAATTAATGGCCTTATAGCAATTAAACGACAATAATAAGCTTTGTAAAACTTGTCTTATAGTTATAACACTGGTGAGAACTACGTTTTAAAAATTTGCTTGTAAGATAATTGAATTCTCCCGTAAGATATGTGTGTACTATTGATAGTTTGATACCATAAAGATGATGTTAGATATACACAAAATTAGGGGTGAGTATTTAAACCGTCGGATTTGACCAGACCGATTTAGACCAGATCGGACAATTTCGGCCCGGTACTCGGTCTGGGATTTTAGATAATTTTGGTTTTCGATCAAGTCGGTCCAGTTCAGTCTTACAAAAAAATCCCTTGATTGTGCTTAATAGAACTGGACCGGATCGAAGACCGAACCGGACCGGACCAACCCAGACCAGACCGGACTATTTCGATCTGGTCTCGATCCGAGTTTTGGACTATTTCGGTCCTCGGTTCGGTCCAGTCCAAACCTGTTACTCAGCCCTGCACAAAATCATACACTCTAATGGACATAAGTCCACAAATGAGCTTGTGGCGACTAAAGGTAGCCGACAACACTCGAGAATGAAACATTCAGTTTTGATATCATGTTAGATGATTAAATTTTCCCATTAAGTAAATGCATTATTGATACGATATTCATAAACAATGCAATATAATATAAATAATATTTATTTATTAAAAAATTTGCTTATTATTCAAATATACAATCGTTTATTTCATTATAATTTTTCTTACTAAAATACATTAAACATAAAATTAGACAAAATAATTTTAAATCTTTGGCTTATTCAAAAAATAGTCATTATAAATTTTACTCTTTTACTAAATATAACTAATAAGTAAAAAATATGCTTTGAGTGATCTTCTAATTTACTTTTTTCTTTTTAAGAACTTGGGTTCTTCTAGCCTCCTTTTTGGACCGAAATGATGAGCCCAAAACATTATAATCGAAGGGCTCAAAATTATTGCCTCGTTCGACTCGATCAAATCACAACCTTGGCAAGTTGGAAACATACTAGTATCCGATTTTGAATTGGTTCAAATTTATAACCACTGCCAATATTGTTAAAAATAATTAATTGCGCAAAAATACTTCAAAATCTGACGCGATTCTTATATAGTTTTATCAGGTTTATGTATACTTCTGCGCAGGGTGGGATAAGTTGAGCCGCTCGTGAAAATTTCGTGATCGAATCTTTTAAATACTTCAGTGAGTCAAATCTAAACGAGCTTTAGCCTAAAATGCAGACACAAATAATTATTTTACAGTTATTTATCAACTGTCGTGTTGGTTAAGAAAAGATGTGTTTTATGGAATTTCTGGCAGGAAACGATAATAACGTGTAGTAAAAATCGTTTAGGTTTTGAGGCGATGCCCCAAACTCCACGAGGGTCGTCCTCCCTCGACCCCCGCCCGCTAACCTGGCAGCAGGACCCCAGCAAGGGGCTTTGCCCCTTGACCTCACAAGGGGCGCTGCAACTTGACCCCCGTATTTTGGTGGTGGCGATATCAAGCTAACTTTGACGAGTGTGCACTCCGCACCTCTTAACTCGTATTTAGCTAAACTTGTCTAAAGCCATTGTTCTCTAAATAAAACACAATTACATAAAATTACATATGATAACACTAAAATTACCAACATAACATTCCACCAACTAAGCAAGTACTTAAAAATAAGGCTCGAACCAAATAGACCGCGAGCTTTTACAATCTCACATTAATTATTTACTATTAAAAATTAAAAATGAATACAAAAGTTTTATAAAATTTAGTACAAAATTTATTAAAATTCTAAATAACTGATAATAAAATTGTCATTTCATTAAAAAAAATAAATAAATAAATAAACTTTTTTAAATAATATTATATACTTTTTATCGAAAGAAATAATTTTATAACAAAAAGCATATTTGCAATGTGATTTAGAGTAAAGGGTATCACAACTAGGCTTCACTTAAGGTGCCCATGTAGCATGCTCGTCGGCTTTCGTCGAGGCTTGTTGCCACACCGACCCCTCTTATTTGGCGTAGCTTCGTTGGTTAACCAACGAGCCTTCGACGAGGTAAGTGAAGGTTTTTTTTCCTTTTTTCTTCAAATTTTTTTCTCAAATTGTAGTGTGAGATGTTTGTACACTTTAGTGTGTGTGATATGGGTTTACACACAGCGTGTGTGTGTTTTGTCTCGTTTAAGAAAAAGATAAGCTAGATCCATCAATAATTTCTATTTATTTAATATTTTATTTACAAATTTTGTCCTTCATGTTTGGATATATATTATTTTTTGGTTTTTATTTTTATTTAGTGTATTTTTGCGCTTCATGGATTGTATTTTTATTTTTGTAATGTATTTTTATTTAAGTATTTGTAATTTTTATTTTGAATAAAATAAATTTTAATTTGTGTGAAAATGAGAAAAAGAAGAAATAAAAG
The DNA here is from genome assembly GCA_025667525.1 of Glebionis coronaria. Classification (NCBI taxonomy): domain Eukaryota; kingdom Viridiplantae; phylum Streptophyta; class Magnoliopsida; order Asterales; family Asteraceae; genus Glebionis; species Glebionis coronaria. Next base: position 581,487,058 of record CM046879.1, read on the forward strand.
ATAGCAGTGAGGCTAAAAAGTGAAGAAGGGTTGATATGTTGTGAGTGAAAAGGTATTTTTATTAGTTGTTTTGTGCTGATATTGCGTTGATGTATCAACTGTGAGGCTAAAATGAAAAGAAGAATGCATTTTGTGATACTTTTAGAGAGCACGGTACGGTGAGCCGTCGCTCGGCTGGCCACGACGGCACGAGCTGACGACGGCGCCAACCATACCGTTGCTTGCGTCGTCGGATTTAGGCTGGCTATAACCAGTCGACGTCGTCGCCCACAGCGCGAGCCCATGGCGCAGCCAACCACGTCGTGGCTTGTGCCATGGGGTTAAGTTATCGTTTTTTTTAATTAAATTTTTTTATTGAAATTTTAAAAATCCTACCGTTATTCCAACGACTACTTTTTTTGAATTTTTGACCGTTTAAGGGCAAAAAAAAACCCCATTTTTCATCTTGTTTACCTATAAATTCCCACTAAATTTAACCAAATATCACACCTTCTTCTATAATTCTCTACATTTAATTTCTATATTTTTTCTATCCAGCATGAGTCAAAATCTAAATCCAAACCAATACCCGAATTAATGGTTAAACAATTACTTTCCCGATCCTCAAAATCAAATTTCTACTACTCAACTACCGAATTCGTCTACTTCGTCTAACCCGAATACTCCCTCATCCGCAACATCTAGCACTTCAAGAACATTCGCCAACTATAATCAACTCCCAAATCCGTTCGCTACCTTCCCACAACAAAATCCGTTTGTTAATTGTACACCCGAACAATTTAATATATGGTTCCAACAATCTCAACAATCACAAATCTTCCAACAACCACAACAACAAATTTCCAAAACTTTCCTCAACACTCTTCACAAGAATCTCAAGAACCCGAAGAAAACGATGATCCCGAAGAACCTGAGTCGCGACTCCATCGAAGAAAGGTGGGAGAGAGAAAAGTGTTGCTAAAAAAAACCAAAAAAAGCCGCGGCTCCACAACCACCTCCGAAGTCAGACCGTTCTTTTTGAAGCCAACATGAGGAAGAAGTTTTGGCCGAGTGTTGGATTGAAGTATCCGAAGACCCGAAGGTCGGAACCGATCAACCATACGATTCGTTTTGGTACCTAATTATGGATATGTATAATGATCGGCTTAAGGATGAGGGTTTTAAATCTCGAAACAAAAATATGTTGACCGGGAAGTGGACGAATTTAAACCGCGAGGTTCATAGGTTTAATTCATTTTATGAAAACGCCAAACTTTTGAGTGGCAAAAATCAAGACGATTTGATGACTCGTACGATGAGTTTATATCGAGATGAAAACGGGAACAAGGAGTTTTCATACAAAAGTGCTTGGCTTGTTTTGAAAGACAAGTATAAATGGAAAAATCCTGATTCAACTCGAACACGTCGGGCCCGAGGGAAGTGATTTAGATCCGGATCTTTTCAATGACGATGAGATCCCTCGTCCATCCGGTGTTCCAAGAAAGGCCAAAGTTCAACGCTCGACAAGCTCATCCGCCACTTCGGGGTCTCAAAAAGAACAACTGGACGAATTGTTACAACAACAGATGTTATCGGATCGTGAAACTAAAAGGAACGATTGGACCGAGAGGTGGCGGCAAGACTAGAAGTGGTTGCATTTCAAAAAAGGAACGAAGATTTGCAAATCCTTCGATACGACACTACCGGATTGAGTGCAAAAGACGTGACGAGAATCGAGAAGCTTAAAAACGAGGCGCGCGCGAAATATTTTAATTTTTAAGTTGTATTTTTTTAAGGTTTTTTTTTCGTATTTGTGTTTTTTTTAATTTGGTATTTTTTTTATTTTATGTTTTTTCAATTTCGAGTTTTTTTCTTTTTTTGAATTAGTGATTGTATTTTTTTTTATTAATGAAAATTTTAAGTTTATGTTAATTAATTATGGAAAAAAGATGATGGGGTGACGACTACACGAGAATGTTGGTGTTAAATAAGGAGGGGTTATGTCGTCGTGGGGAGTTTTAGTTTCATGAAAGAAAAAAGTGATATGTCATCACTTTTTATGCACGACACGAAAACGACGAGTCAACCGTACCGTGTGCTCTTGGTATTGTATCTTGTATGCATGTAAAGTTCAAATCAGCTCCTTAATCCCAAAACAGATGACGTGAGCATGGAAGGAATCTTATGCGTGAGGACGTACGGAATGTTACCGTGTTCCATCAATCTTATCAATAGTACAAGACAAAAGCATAGCAGTTTTTTATCTGGACCGTTGAGTTAAATCTGAGACTATGAGATATACTGTAGTAATTCATAGGGCACAATAGTAACCACATACATACTTACTAGTTACTACGTAAAAAAGAAAAAAAAAAAAAAAAGGTTGACATTGATGTTTCGACAGAACAAAAGGAACAACTTTTGTCCTTGTTGTATGCTTGATTGTGACTTTACGGGACTGACATGTGTTAAAATTTAGGGTCCTACTATTAATACCCCCCCTACTACTTAAAAAAGTACAAAAAAGTACAAAAATTTGTACTTTTTGTCCCCTTGTCCCCCCAGTTTCTAGTTCTGCACAGTTTTTTTATCAGTTTAGGTTCTGTATTTTTGTCTGTTTGTTACTTTAGACCTATTAAACTTTATAATTTTCATTCCGTATTTTCAGGATCTCAGATTTATAACATAAATAAAATTATAAAAATAAAAAAAAAATAAAAAAAAATAAAAAAAATTCAAAAACAGGGGGGGTACCAACTGTATTTTTGGGGGGGTCTTTATAACATGAGCCTAAAATTTATAGGGCAAAGTAAAAAAAAAGACAAAAGTACACATGGAGGTCCCCTACCCAGACTTTTTTTTTCAAAATTCCAAAAAAAGACTTGTACTTTTGATCAACTGATCAACTCACTTAAAATTTTGACACGTATACAACTGATCAACCTTTTTTAATAATATCTTTTCCCAAAACTTTGACCTATACATTCTGACATGTGTACTCTTCCATTGATCAACCGACGGCGGATCAACTGATCAACCTTCTTTTTGACTTTGGAAATTGAAAAAGTTAAAAAAAAAAATTGTACTTTTTATACAAAAGATTTTGTATATCTTTTCTTGGAAAAGAACATTTATATATAAAAAAAAAAATTTCACACATTACACACACTAAACACACACATTACACACACATTAGCACACAGCAATGATCTATTATCTATGATTCATTTCAAAACCTAACGTTTTCATCCCCTTGTTTTTTCCGTCGCCTAGATTCGGCTAGATATCAAAACATCACATTCATCGCCGTGTTAAATCCATGTTCCGAGTGTAGGGCTTTGTTTTTAGGGCTTCAATTTTAGGGTTTCAATATCCATCTATGGATTCCCCAGTAACAGTAAGTTTTTAATTGTTTTTCTTGCTAATTGATATTAATTATTTGTCTTATAATTATTCTTGTTAATTGATAATGGCCATCTGATGAAATGATCAATTGATAAACGTTGTAAATTATAAATTAGAAGCCTTAATTGATAAGTTTCATCTCCTTATTGATGATTAGGCCTTAAAATTTTACCGAATCTGAAAAGCTTATAAATTTCTATTCGGTCATTTATGTCCATTAAAGTTTTACTTAAAGCTTACTGCAAGTTCATTGGGGTATTTGCAATTTGGGTGGTTTATAAACTTGTAATTCTGCTTGTTGCGTGAAAATAAAGTAATCAAAGTAAAGTAAAGTTTAAATGTCATCCGTAAACTAGATTAAGTTCTAAATGTATGTCTTTAGGCGACCAATTTGCTTTGAATAGAACTTTCTTTTCGACACTTGGAAGTTACTTAACACTTTAACAGACTCTTAGGTTTTAAGCAAATTTACTAAACTGTCTTTTAAAGGAACTTTGCTCTTTTTTATGACAAATTAGATTGTTTTTGTACATTTTTTACGATTTGTGAAAGTTAAGGTAGCTAGCATAATGCTTTTGGACTTAGGAGGTCACTAAAAGAATTAGTGCGACTAGTTTTATTCTCACGATTGGGCTTATCAGCGAGATTCCATTAGGGTTATGCACTATGGACTTATTTACAACTGTTTGATATGTACATTCTGGATAAATTGGATGTTTGTTTATTAAGTAACGTTATGTGATGTAGGTGTATGATGCAAAGCTTAGTACGAGGTCTAGGTTGCAAATCCTCGGCCAGATAAAACGAAAGTTGTCTGCCAATAATGTCCGTTATAAAATGTTTAAGGAAACTGTCTTTGGACCATGGTTAGACATCAGAACATATGAGCTTGATAACCATATGATCCACTATTTGCTGCTTCACCAACGCTATGTGAAGGACCCTCACGTTAATACACCATTTTACTTTGATGTTGGTAAGCATAAATTGGAGTTTGGAAGGAAGGAGTTTAGTTTAATAACTGGTTTTCGTATGGGGGATTGTTCTTTAGAGTCTTTTCAGAAAGCTAAGCAAAATTCCTTTCGTCATCGTGTATTTCCTGAAGTAGAAAGAGTAAAGGGATCGTTGGTTTCAGACCTCGTTACCAAACACAATCATCAATTTAACTCCCTATCCGATATTGATGCTGTCAGAGTTTGTTTGTTGTTTGCATTAGAGGTTTTTATTGGTCCGCAGCTTAGACATGTGATTCCCGATGAGATTCTAAATCTTGTTGATTATATTGATTCATGGAATAAGTTTCCATGGGGTCAGTACATTTGGGAAGAGTTTCACAACAGAGTTTATAACACCGCAAAAAAATACGCGGAAAAGCACTTGAGAATGGTTGCAGCAAATCCTTCTCATGTTCCACAATATACGTTGCAAGGGTTTATTTTTCCACTGAAGGTTAGTTAATTTGTTTTTTTATTTGGCTATTTCTTATAGTATGATATGCTTATTACCTAATTGTAAAATCAATTTTGGATTTTTTCAGATATGGATATTAGAAAGTTTCCCAGATTCAAAAGAGTGGTGGTCTAAAGAAGTAGATGCCATTCCCCGTTGTGTGGCATGGAGTCATCATTTGGCATTTTCTAAATTAAATTATCCAAGTCTATTTCATTATAGAATTAGACTTAATACTCTTGTGCCAACGGCTGATGAGATGAATATGGACTGGTGGAAAGATAGTGCAGTGTTTATTGATGCTGTTTCTGAGGCTACTACTTCTCAAAATAATGTATGCTCCAAAGAAACAAAACGAAGGAGTAAGCGAAAGGCACTTGTTTCTCGAACAGAAGTTCATCGTGAAGTAACCATTCATACGGAGTATGTTGATTTTGAAGACGAAGGATTGAGTGGTCGGAGTTTTCTAGGCTATTTGATCGGTCATTATTTGTGTCGTTGAGGGTGCTTGGTACATAGCGTTTACGAGCATTTAAAAGCGATAGCAAGTAACAACTATGATTACATTTGTAACTACGTTCACAAACTTCTTTATAGATAAAACTACTGCTCATTATTGCGATTACTGTAAAGTTGAGAAATCTTGATGCCTTTTCTCATTCATTATGCAAAGATATATATACACATGGAACTCCCTATTCATGTGGAAACCCTACTGACCCACTAACAATGTATAACAAACTATACAAGATATCAGGAATGGTATTTTGACCAATGATACTACATTATCTGATAACTATATTTGACTTATGATAGCTGACTAAGATACCCCCGCAGTCGAAACGGGAGGAGACCGGACGTTGAGGCTGTCACGAAAATCATCGAATAAAACTCTTGGAAGACCCTTAGTGAAAATGTCAGCAATTTGGTAACGAGATGGGACATGAAGAATCCTAACTTCTCCACATGCAACCTTTTCTCTGACAAAGTGTATATCCATTTCGATATGCTTGGTCCGTTGATGTTGAATAGGGTTGCGTGAGAGATATATAGCACTTACATTATCGCAATATACAATGGTGGCTTTGTGAAGTGGAATTTGGAGTTCAAGTAACAGATTACGTAGCCAACATGACTCGGTCACAACATTAGCAACTCCTCGGTATTCGGCTTCGGCACTTGAGCGAGACAAAGTGGGTTGACGCTTTGATGACCAAGAGATCAAGTTGTCACCAAGATAAACACAATAACCTGATGTTGAACGTCTAGTATCCGGGCAACCGGCCCAATCCGCATCGGTGTACGAGACCAGGTCACTAGTAGAGGATTTATACAAGTGTAAACCGTAGTGTAAAGTACCTTGTATATATCGCAGAATACGCTTCAAGGCAACCATATGACCATCATGAGGATTATGCATATGGAGACAAATTTGTTGAACCGCATAGGAGATGTCCGGACGAGTAAAAGTGAGGTATTGTAAAGCCCCGGCTAGACTACGAAAATGTGTTGGGTCCGTAACAGGAGAACCAACTACAGAACTTTGTTTACCCTTTGTGTCAACAGGTGTGTGAGATGGTTTACACGTACTCATACCTGCACGGTCCAAAATGTCACGAGCATATTTGGTTTGATTAAGGAACAATCCATCGGTGGTACGGCAAACAGCAATGCCCAAAAAATAACTTAGTGGACCAAGGTCTTTCATTGCAAACTCGTCACCCAAAAGTTGCATGATATGGCGGCGAAGAGATTCTGAAGAAGCCGTTAGTATAATATCGTCAACATAAAGTAATATATATGCAATATCTCCACCACTTTTATATATGAACAAGGAATGATCCGACCGGCTGTGAATGAATCCAATAGACGAAACATAATCTGCAAACCTTTGGTACCATGCTCGCGGTGCTTGTTTGAGACCGTAAAGAGACTTCTTGAGTCGACATACGTAATCGGGATAAACGGGGTCTCGAAAACCCATGGGTTGATGCATGTAGACTGTTTCACTTAAACTTCCATGCAAGAAAGCATTTTTTACATCTAGTTGATGAATAGACCATGATTTTGATAGAGCCAAGCTAAGAACAACCCGTATAGTGGCCGGCTTGACAACCGGACTAAACGTTTCGGTGCAATCAACACCCAATTGCTGTGACCTGCCATCACCAACCAAACGAGCTTTATACCGCTCAAAAGAACCATCAGATTTTATTTTATGTCTAAATATCCACATGGAACGAATAATATGCATATCAGGTTTGCGTGGTACAAGTTCCCACGTCTTATTCTCTATAAGAGCATTGAATTCGTCATTCATGGCATGCTTCCAATTAGGGTCTGAGAGAGCCATTTTCGGGTTAGTGGGTAGAGGAGACGGGTTGACGGAGACAGAAAGATTAAATGGAGCTTTTGGTTTATGGATACCTGACATGCTACGGGTGGTGATAGTACGAGAATTTGTGGTTGCTGGAATTTGGCGCGAAGTAGAGCGAGTGACAGGAGAATGTATTAGGGAGGATTGAGACGTGGCTCGAGTTTGAGACGGTCTACTGGGGGTTTGAGAATGAATCGTTTGTGTTGACCGCGTGGGCTGAGAAGATGAGGGACCAGAACTAGGAGAAAGTGGGGTAGTACTATGAAGTGTGTGGTTTGTTCGAGATGGTGCGGATGGGCTGGGGTTTGGGATGGAAACTGTAGGTGAGTCATATGAGTGGAGGAATGATGGATGAATACTATCATGTAAGAATTGATAGTTTTCTGGATGAGAGGGTATAGTTTGTGCAAAAGGAAATTGTGTTTCATCAAAGACAACATGACGAGAAATTATTATCGTTTTTGTTTGTAAGTTGTAACACTTGTACCCGCGGTGATTAGAAGGGTATCCGAGAAACACACAAGGGGTGGAACGGGATTTGAGTTTGTGGATTGTAGAAGAGGGAATTAATGGGTAACATAAGCAACCAAAGACACGTAACTGATCATAGGATGGGTTTCGTTGATAAAGGATTTGGGTGGGAGAGTTATTAAGCAGAATTTTAGTCGGGAGGATGTTAAGAAGATATGTCGCCATGGCCAAGGCATGATGCCAAAAGTGGGATGGGACTGATGAGTGAGCTAAAAGAGTGCGAAGTATATTGTTAATGGCCCGAATTTTTCGTTCGGCTTTACCATTTTGGGATGACGTGTGTGGACATGAAAAACGAAAAACCATACCATTATTTTTGCAAAATTGATGAAATGATGCATTGTTATATTCACGCCCGTTGTCACATTGGAATGCTTTTATATTGGTAGAAAATTGATTGCGAATATAAACACTAAAAGCAAGAAATGTGTTAAAGACTTGAGATTTGTGGCCTAATGGGAATGTCCACAAAAAATTTGAGTAATCATCGAGAAACAAGACATAGTATTTGTGACCACCAGAACTCAAAACCGGCGAGGTCCATACATCACTATGAACGATATTAAATGGAGATAATGTAAAAGAAGTAGATTCATAAAAAGGCAACTTAAGGTGTTTACCAAAAACACAAGATGCACAAACAGACAAGTCTTTGGAACGATTACAGGTAATGTAATTCTTATTTTTCAGCAAACGTAAAACATTGGCGTTTGGATGTCCTAAACGTCGATGCCATAAATCTTGAGAAAACGCAGCGAAGGTTGAGGGAGTTTGGAGTTGTTGAAGAGAGGTATTGGTGAGACGATATAGATCCCCATTACTATCACACCTCAGGAGTTGGATCCCTGTCTGGAAGTCCTTCAAAGTAAAACCAAAAGGGTCAAAAGTAATAGAAATTTTATTATCAGTGGATAAACGCCGAACTGAAATTAAGTTTTTAACTAGATGAGGAGCATGTAAGACATTGTTTAATTTTAAAGGAGGGTAGGGAGGAGAAAGAGTTTTGTTTCCAAGACCTTGGATTGGAATAGCATGACCATTACCAACAATTATGTGTTTAGGAATGCTCATATGAGAATAAGATGAGAGGGTACCTTGTGAACCTGTCATGTGTGATGAGGCGCCCGTATCCATGTACCAATTTTCGTCTGGAGGATTGAGTGTCATTGTATGCATGGCACTTTCGAAGTCAGGAGCATAGGCTAAAGTAGAAGGAGCCACAGATGCTGCATAAGCTTGGTTGGGACGTGGCCCAAGAATACCAGCGGATGGTCCAGTGGGTCGAGACCAGCCTGTAGTCGGGTAAGGACATGGTGGCATGTTAGCCCAGAATTGTTGCCAAGTCCATGGTGCCCAGTTAGCCTGACGAGTGTTGTTATGGTTACCTCCACGACCACGTCCTCCTCCATTTCCACGACCACGACCACCAGTACGGCCACCACGACCACGTCCATTAGCAAATCCATTCCCATGAGATGCGCGTGAGGGATCATGACTGCGAGTAGGAACCTGCTTGGTGTTGTTTTCAGAGGTAGTAGTGGTGGTGAGTAACGCGGTTCCTGCTGATATTGCAGTAGTGGTGGCTTGTTTTGCTTTGCGAGTTTCTTCCAAGATAAGTTTAGAACGGGCTTCATAGAAGGGCGGAAGAGGATCAATGTGTTGAATGATGGTGGCAACGCCATCATAACTTTCATTTAGGCCGGCAATTAATTGCAAAACCAAACGTTGGTTAGTTACAGGTGCACCAACATTTGAGAGTTGGTCAGCAAGCATTTTAAGCTCTTGACAGTAGGCTGAGACATTAGGGAAATTGTCAAGTTGAGTATTGGAGAATTGTTGTTCAAGATAAACAGCTCGGGAGTTTTTGTTATCTTGAAAAATATCTTTCAAACGATCCCATGCTTTCATGGCAGTGGAGTCGGGTTCAAGAATGGTGTGGAGAAGATCATTGGAGATAGTGCCATAGATCCATTGAAGGACAATAGCATCAAGTCGATTCCAGGTTTCAAGAGGGATAGCAGGGGTGGGTGGAGTGGTGACGGGTGGTGTGGGTGGTGTGGTGGCAGTAAGGTGATCAATGACTTGATAGGCACGGCAGTGGATCTTGAAAAGTTCAGCCCATGATGAGTATTGACTTTTCTCCATCTCAAGAGTGATGGGGATGAAGTTTTTGATGTTGTTGACTGTCACAGCAGGATGAAGTTTAGAGTCTGCCATGAGAGTTCTGTGAAGATGAGAAAGAAAAAGAAAATGGTGAGGGTGATAGTTATGGATCGGTTGGGGCTGATACCATGTAAAGTTGAGAAATCTTGATGCCTTTTCTCATTCATTATGCAAAGATATATATACACATGGAACTCCCTATTCATGTGGAAACCCTACTGACCCACTAACAATGTATAACAAACTATACAAGATATCAGGAATGGTATTTTGACCAATGATACTACATTATCTGATAACTATATTTGACTTATGATAGCTGACTAAGAATTACTTTTGCCGATGACATTTGTAATTGTTGAAAGATGTAATTTAAGTGTTTTGTTAAAAAAATATGTAGTGGTATGGTATTTTTAACATCTTATTAGTTTTATTTATGTTCAACCAATTTTTTTATAGCAGTTGATCACCTGGGTTCTTTTTGGAGTTTAGGGAGGAGGTTTGGTCATGGGTTCAAATTTTGCAAGAGATAAAAATATATGATTTTCCTTCTTAGTGTGAAGCTGTGAGTTTTAGAGGTTTTCTTTAGTGGGTTGGGTTCTAAGGCCTGCTTGTTATAAATGGTATAACTCGAAGGTCGAAGTGAAATTAAAATGGCGTTAAAAAAAAAGAAAATTTATTTATGTTCGCTCTAAACAGGACTGGTTTCTCGTGCATGCCACCAATATGATTAATTGAACGACCTAAGATATTTAAAGTATTTAATGTTGGGCTATATCTATGTATGTGTCCCCTTGTGTGTGGGGTGGTAGTCTGGTAGAGGCTTCATAAGCTGGCACTTGGGGGCTTATGGGGAAGCACCTTTGTTTTTAGTCTCCCTTACCAACCTCTAAACTAAACGCGTTATTAACTTGCAACTTTATATTATATGCATGTATACACACCTACACAAGTTGTTATATGATTTCTGAGTTGTAACTTGTAAATGTATAACTTTATAATCGTTGACAAGGAGACTTTATAGTACCCGAAAGACAATAAACTACAAGCTCTTCGTTTTAACGAAAAGATTAACTCTACTCGCTAAGCGTGTAGTAACGGACGTAGAAAATTAGATTGTAAAGGCAAAAAGAATTTCTTTCGACAATACAATCAAAATACAGAACAAAAATTAGTAAAAAAAATGATAAACGGAATATCTTTACTTAAAAATAAAGGATGTATAAGAAATTAAAGCATTGAATGTTGGATTTTGATATGTAGGAGGGCAATTCGAGTTAGGGATGAGGGCACTTTTGAAAAATTCTCAATATCCAAAAAAATTTATATAAAAATTTCATCTTCTCGAACTAGTCATGGAGGCATCGCCCTCGCACATTATATGTATGTGTGCCCCTAAGCGCGTGATGCGATTGTTTACGTACTACTCTTTTTGTTTTAAAATTATTGTTCACTAACAAAAAACACGCGTATATCAGCAAAACCATATATGCAGGGGCGGACTTACATTGAAGCTACGGGGTGGCGGCGCCCCTCATAGTTAGACCAAAATGGCGAGATTTTTAGCGTATTTTTTTATAAATTTGAGCGTTATTTTTAAATTCCCCCCATTCAAAATTAATATTGCCCCCCATTCACACATTAAATTCCGACATTTAACGATGTAAAACCTAGAAATCTGCAATTTTTAAGTTAAAATACTCGGGTTTTTTATTTAGATTATAATTTTTTCGTTTTACTATTATAAAAAATTTTTTTACCTCCTATTATAATATTTTCTGAGTCCGCCACTGCATATATGTATCAAACAAAAACAAAACTATTAACTAGTTATTATTCTATACAACAACTTTTCATATTTAAAATTCTAATATTTAATTTTCTGGACATATTTAATACACATGCATCTATCCACGACCTTAATTATGTGTAAAACCAAGTCTTTCTTAAGAAATGGGCACCAATCCAGCCAGGCTGTCTCAACCTTTGTTATACAACAATTTCTATTAAGGATTACTTTAATTCATAAATAAAATACTTCAAATAAGTTATTTGATCAACACATTTTAATCAACAACTTGTAAAACCGAACATTTGAATTCTTCTTAAGTACGTAATGTTTTAAAAACCGATTTTTTTAATTAATTTGATCGAGATAACACCAACGGATCATAATTCAAACAGATTTTTTGCTCACGATCAAGTCATGATTAACCGATCGAGTCAATTCAAATTTTTAAACACTGTTCTTAAAACATTGTTCGTAAAACACTAACAATATTATATAATCAATTTATGGTTTATTTGGATTTGACTTATATTTCATAAAGACACTTTTTCTGGCTTGTTTTGAAACTTTTCGGCTTATATACGTCTATTTGTCATAATGAACTTATATAAGGCGGAAAGTTTCAAAACCGCAAAGTAAGTTATGAAACATAAACTTAAAATCAAATAAGTCATAAGTCATCTATATAAGCTGAAACAAACAACATAGTACATGACCACTCTTAGCTGTGTTTTTCTGGTACCAAAAATAATACATACATGCATACATGTAGATACCTAAATACAGTTTTATATCATGAATATATAAATAATTAAGGTGAAAGACAACAAAAATTGTAGTAGATGGATTACATGTCTAACCAAACTCTTTTTTTATGATTAAAACAACATACTTTCCCTATATTGAGTTTGACCTTATTCTCCTACCACTTTTTATGGTTTTTTTAGTTTTTTTAGTTTTTTTAATTTAATGAATCTTAGTTAATTGATTTGAAGAATAATTAACAAGTATATTCTAACCAGAGAATTATATAAGTATATATCCAATGATAAGCACTAAGGGCCCGTTTGGTTTGAAGTCGGGTTTTACTTTGATTATGGGTTTATAAAGTAGTGGGTTTAGATTTGGAGAGAGAAAGTTAATTCTTATTTTTTTAAAATATATATTTTATAAATTGATTTAAATAAAATATATTTTTTCTGATTAAACTATTAAAATAAAACAAGGAAGTTAATGAATCTTATGGTTGGAAAGTTATTGCAAATTAAATAATCATATTGTGTTCATAGAAACCATCAAAACCAAGGGTGATACATGGAATTAGCTTTTGGGTACCACAGTAGCGCGTCAGCCCAAACTGAATGCACCAAACAAGTTATTCATATTTTCTCTGAGCCTAAAGTCCCCACACCTGAATACCAAACGCACCCTAACTATCTTTTGTAAAGGACTTAAAAATGGGTCATTAATTAGTCTTTCAACCCATGAATTAAGATGGCTGTTTTCATGTTGTATGTCTTTTTATCTTTGCTTCTGGCCCAACAAATATTTATAAAGACTACTAAAATACTAGCTCAAATATTAGGAGGATTATTTGTATCATAGATTTTGGAATGTGAGTTCATTAGACGAACAGATATAAATGTCGTATCGTAAAAATTTCTAGGCAGTTTTAAGAAATTTCAGCAACGCTAATTATTCGTAAATATTTCACCATCGATCTGATCCAAACTATCCAAGGACAAGGTCGATTTGGAAGATCCATGTGTTAGGACTTCACGATGCTTTCTTTAGTTTTGATTTGTGCGTCTCGATTAGTATTGAGTTGCTCCTGTAATTTGAGTTTGACCTTTTTTACTTAAAACTCAATTCATTCATATAATTTGTATAAGTATTATATAACACAGATATAAATACTTATGGTCAAATTTGAAAAACAAAGACTGAAAAAAGTCAAAATTGATACTTATTTATGGACGGAAGGAGTATCATGATAATACTATGCTATACGTATTGTATTATTCAACGTTGCAAAAATCGTAAATCGCTAGTCGGTTGGTCGACCATCTTGTAACCCGTAATCGTTCTAGGCGGGATTAATCAGTGATTAATCGGATTGACATTTTTAGCATTTTTTTGTATTTTCGGCAAGTTTTGGATTTTTCTAATGAGTTTACGTATTTTCGGCAATATTATTCTTAAAATACAGCTTATCATATATATATAAATGATTAATATAAGTGATAAACACAAGTTTACATTGAGTTTTAGGTATTTTCAGCAAAATACGCAAGTTTTCGGCAAGTTTGATCTCGTTTGACCGTCGTTAACCAAAGTTGACGCTATTAATCGTCTTTTCATTAATCGGCAAAATAAAAACTTGTAGCAGTTAAGCAATGATTAATCGACCTTGTAAACTTTTTTTCTACATCATTGGTATTATTTCACACAATATATAACAAATCTTACTGGAGTACTGGACTAACTCATAAGTCGTGTTTGTGCCACTTTATTGACTAATATAGATGTTTTGCAAGTCCTATATATAACTTTAATTTACCTTTGTTCTATTGTTTCCCATCGTGAGAGTTTTGGATTTAGCAAATACAAAAGACGATCATTCAATCTTTTCTTCTTTTGGTAATTCTTTTATATATAATTACTAGGCAAATGCCATACGTATGCGTATTCAGATAATCTTAATCATGTAATTTGAGAAGTTAATTTTATTAAGGGTTTTTCTATCTTGTGCCCTAAGGACACATGATAAGAACACATAAAGTACATAAAAAGTAAATCAGGTCCTACAGAAAAATACACAGGAATCCACAAAGTGTGAAGTTATATGTACTTTTCTGTGTACCCCGATTTACTTTTTATCTTCTTATCATGTGCCTTTAAGACACAAGATAGAAAAACCATTTTATTAAAGTAGTTAACCTTAAAACATTTTAGAAACCATTTCATTTCTATAAAACTTTTCTAAATTTAAACACCATGATTAAATTTTAACAAATCTCAATATATATCTTCTCCCATGAAATTCACCCTTTCCCTAAATCACTCACCACCTTTTCACCTTTTACATGTATCATGCACATTCACATTATTTATGTATATGAAATTCTGCATATATACTAAAATCGCATATCAAATTCACCATCAAACACTCAATTCAATCAATAAACTTATAAACTGAAGCTACATCTCAAAAAGAAAATTGCTATGCAATTCATCTAGTTGCATGGATATTATGGAACCCTCAAGTTTACCATGCACACGTATGATCACAATCACATCATTCAAAAACCAAATCGATCTTCAAACAAAATCAGATCACTCGTTTCGATACGATGCTGCGTTAGAAATCGTGTTAGAAACCATGAGAATTATGAGGTGTAACCTTATTGTGTTCATGGTAATTTGTGGTTTCTTGATTTTCCCGGTTTCTGCTATACATTTATCGAATTTGTTAGTTGATCAATCAGTTTTGAACCAAGTGAGTACACAATTGTTGTTAATTGCGAAATCGAGTGGGATTGAGTTAAACCCCTATGTGAAGCAAGTATGTCATAAGTTTTCGGATATCGTGATTTCATCTATAGTTTATTTCCCTTTATATATCACTTTGTTATTGATCTCCAAAGCTGCCGTTGTTTACGCAATGGAATGCACTTATTCGCGAAAGAAGTTCGAGTGTATAAAGCTTTACGCGTTTATGAGAACTACTTGGAGGCGAATTACATCGACCTATTTGCTAATTTGCGCGGTGAACGTTGGATGTGTCACGTTATTTGTGATGCTACTAATTTGTGTTAGTAGATTACTTTACGTCGCCGGTTGTTCATCCGGCCTAATTCTGGACACGACCATTGTGTTTGGGTTGTTTTTCGCGGTTATTTTGGCTCAGAATATAATTATATGTGATCTCTCTTTAGTGATTTCGGCGTTGGAAGATGTATCGGGGCCTTTAGCATTGTTAAGGTCTCGCGAACTAGTTAAAGGTCAAAATCGAGTAGGGTTAATGATGTTTCTTGGATCGACTATTGGGATTGGGATGGTTAAGGGACTATTTGAGCATCGGATGAAAAGTTACGAGTCGTCCTTGACGATATGGGAACGACCCGTGTTGGTGCTGGTGTATAACTTTGTGGTGCTTATTGATTTTATGATGAGTACGGTTTTTTACTTTAGTTGCAAGTCGTATAGTTTGGAAGCCGCGAGCGTCGAATGTAAGCCGGTTTCGGAAACGATGTCTATTTCACTTGTTCCTTTGGACGAGAATTAGCATCGGTACATTTCATAAACTCTCGTATCGTTGTGTACGAAGATTCGTCGAAGAAATACTCAAATTAGTAACTTGATCAGCATGGAATTGTTCGTTTTTTGAGTAAGTTATAACTTGTAAGTATTGAAATTACTCAAATTAGCATTATTTCAAGTGTTATTCACATAGAAGTAGTGATAAATTTGGGTATAGACGTAATTAATTTGACTAAAATCGCTATCAAAATGGATAATTTAGCAATTGTTAACACCCTAATCATACGCTCTGATGGTAAGAGCCAATCTTGCAAAAATCGTGAATTGCTAGTTGATCGGTCGACTATTTTTTAACTTCGATCGTTTTAAACGAAATTAATATTTGATCGATATTTTTAGCAAAAAATTTCGGTATTTTTTAGAAATTTTTGATGTTTCTAACAAATTTTAGGTATTTTTAAGAATATTATTTATAAATTCTAACCAATCATATATATAAATAGTTAACATAAATTATAAATATTTGTTTAAAATGAGTTTTTGGTACTTTCAGCAAAATTTGCAGGTTTTCGATAAGTTTTATCTCTCTTGACCCTTATTTACCGTCGTTAATCGTCTTTTACATAAATCGACAAAATTAATAGCCTTGTAACGATTAAACGGCGATCAATAAGCTTTGAACACCTTCATTTACAACACTGGTAATAACTACGTTTTGAGCATTTGCTTGTAAGATATCTGAATTTTCCCGTAAGATCTATTGATGCGATATGATCTTAGATATACACAAAATCATACACTCTGATGGACCTAAGTCCACAAATGAGCTTGTGGCGGCTAATGGTAGCCGACAACACTCGAGAATGAAACTTTCAATTCTGATATCATGTTAGATGATTAAATTCTCCCGTCAGGTATATGTATTATTATATTCATAAACAATACAATATAAATGATATTTATTTATTAAAAATTTTGCTTTCTAATAAAATATACAATCATTTAAATTATTATAATTTTTTCTTAAGAAATGCTTTAAGCATAAAAGTAAGCAAAATAAACTTACATCTTTTGCCTAATAAAAAAGAGTTATTATAAGTTTTACTCTTTTACTTACTAAATATAACTAGTAAGTAAAAATATGCTTTTAGCGATCCTCTAATTTACTTTTTTCTTTTTAATAAAAGTTTATAAAAACCACATTTAATTACTCTTTTTATTAAAAGTTGATAAGAATATATTTTTTTTTATTTTTTATTATTTGTTTTTTTCACATTTAGTTTAGTTAACAAATGTTATAAATTTTATAATAAAAGTTGGATATCAATACTTATTTTAGGGATCCCGATTTCAGTTACTTGAACTTGAATGCAATGATTCTTCAAAAAAAGAAAAAAAATGTGCAGCAAAAGAATTTGGGTTCTTCTAGCCTCCTTTTTGGACCGAAATTATGAGCCCAAAACATTATAATCAAGGGCTCAAAATTGTTGCCTCGTTCGACTCGATCAAATCACAACCTTGGCAAGTTGGCAAACATAAATAATTGCGCAAAAGTCAAAACTACTTCAAGATTTGACGAGATTCTTATATAGTTATATAGTTTTATCAGTTTTATCACTTTATGTGTACCTTCGCGTCAAACTAAACGAGCTTTTTAGCCTGAAGTGCAACTTATTCATTCATTGAGATCGAGCTAAAGTTTAAGCTCGCGAGCTTAAGAGGCGAGTTCAATCGCAAATTTATTAACGAGCTTGATAAAAAGCTTGATAACGTGCTTAAAACTAAATATATTATGAGTTGAAATCAAGTCAAAGCTTAAAAAAATTTATAGCTAACTCTTATAAACAAGTCGAGCTCGAACCAAATCGAGACCTCTATAACATTATTCCACCAACTAAGCTAGAACTTAAAAATAAGGCTCGAACCAAATAGACCGCGAGCTTTTAAAATCCCAAATTAATTGTTTACTATTAAAAATAAAAAAATAAAAATGAGTATCAAAGTTTGATAAAGTTTAGTACAAAATTTATTAAAATTTTAAATAATTAAAAATAAAATTATTATTTTATTAAAAAGTAAAAATAAATAAATAAATAAATAATTTTATTTAAATAATATTGTATATGTTTTTATCGAAAGAAATAAATTTAAAACAAAAAACATATTTACGTGATTGATATGCATGTATAGTTCAAATCAGCTCCTTAAACCCAAAACAGATGACATCACCATGGAAGGAATCTTATGCGTGAGGACGTACGGAATGTTACCGTGTTCCATCAATCTTATCAATAGTACAAGACAAAAGCATAGCAGTTTTTTATCTGGACCGTTGAGTTAAATCTGAGACTATGAGATATACTGTAGTAATTCATAGGGCACAATAGTAACCACATACATACTAATTACTACGTAAAAAAAAAAAAAAAAAAAGGTTGACATTGATGTTTCGACAGAACAAAAGGAACAACTTTTGTCCTTGTTCTATGCTTGATTGTGACTTTACGAGACTGACATGTGTTAAAATTTATATTCACTCTCGCCGTCCTATATATGCATTTTTTATTGCTTAAATTAATTAAACATTTAAATGGTTATGGACTATGGTTATGTACGTCTCTTTGAAAATAAATGTTCAGCGTAAATATCGAATAAAGTCTAAAGAGTCTAGCGTGTTGGAAATGTTTTAGTTAAGATGCATTTTGTAGAGTGATACACGTTAATGACGTAAGACAAGTTGCCATTACTCCATTAGTCCATAACTTTCACGAGTTTAAGATACACAATGCACTCGTGTAAAGTTTCTATTTTTGCATCATCAAGTGAATACTCCCTCTGTCTCATAATAAATGTTATTTTAATCGTAAATATTTTTATTTGTGTTATATACTATTTGATGAAAATTATACCAATGAAAAATATATTTTAAAACCGAATCTATTCATATAACTTTTATCAAGTATTATATAACATAAATAAAAATATTTACGGTCAAAGTTCGGTAACAAAGAATTATGATATTTCATTGTGGACACTTAATATGAGACGGTGGTAGTATTGTTTTGGGATCTTAAACAGTACGCATTAAGAAAAAATATCGTCAGACTTATTGTTTTGTTTCCCATGATTAAATTCCGACGCGAGAGTATATAATTGGTTTAAGAGGTAATCGACTAGGGTTTAGTGATTGCAAGTAATTGTCCTTTGAATGGAACCTAGGGGTTGCTTTTATAGCTGGTGAAGCTCAAGTAGGGCTTATCGAATCTTGCGATCCAAGACAAAGATAATTACCATATACTCAGGATCCGTACCTTCTTAATAAAGAAAATGTTATTGTTTTAATCTTTGGTGAATCATAATTCTAATAAGATTATGATTTTGTCCGACCACAACCACCTGCGATCAGATCGCAACCCATTTAGCACCGCCGTATGGGCATCCTCCATTGGGCCCCTTAGGCTAATGTGGGTGCCCTAATCCATTCGTGATGGGCTGAATACGGATAGTATCCGCACATCGGGCTATATGACTCGACTAGGGAATATACGTTATCATGTCCCCCAGTCTGGTAGTTATGGTAATAGCCGGGACTACTAGACTATCAACAATAAAGAACCGAAAACGGACGTACCACATATTAATTCATCCAACTATCAATTGTAAGGAAAAGTAATTACGTTGCTAGATCGGACCGCAATCGTTACCTTTGAGAAGCAAATGTGGAAACTACCTATCAGAATGCAACTAAATTTAGATTCTTAAATGATTCAAACTTGAGTCAACATTAAACAAGCTCATGATAGCTAACTTGTACGATTCCACACAAATCAAACTTGTGATAACTGGAATGCAACTAAGTTTAGATTCTTAAGTGAGTCAAACTTGATTCCATGTCTCTTCGCAAAATCCATGTGATCTTGCCAGAACATTCAGAGTGACACTCTTCAGTATTCATAATGACGAATGGAAATCCTTCCAGTGTCAACCTCAAACAGCAATGCGGTAGGTGACTCGCAAGATTCTTTATGAATCAAGCTTGTGACAAACTGGAAAGCAACAATGGTGCAATCCTTAATTAAATCAAATTTGTTCCAGGAATCTGAATTGATGACTATAATCAAACGGCTAATTTATCCAACTGATTTACTCTTTACTGTCGTAGTCTGCTTTGAGACAGTCGGTTAAGGAGAACTGGCTAAGCCGGGAAACCCTGTTAAGGAGGTTCTTAATTGAATCTACCCTATCACGGGTACGGTATCTAACACCGTCTAACGGTCTTCACCGACCGGAGGTAAAACGCTACCGAATTAAGGTGAAATGTTCAAAGTCACTTTGTTCGTGTCTATATATGTTGATGCGTATCAAGAAGGTGGTGTAACTATGTACTAACCGAAGTCGTCTCAACATGTTTATACCAAAAGTTAAAGACTTCTGCAAATCTGATAATCAATGGACAAAGTATGAACATGATGATTCAGAAGTCACAAGAGCACATGATGGCGATAATCAAGATACTCGAGGATAGATGGAAGATCTCAAGCACTCAAAGTCAAAAGATAAAGGCTCAAGATAAGGATAAAAAAAGCATGAAGTAAGAAGTCGTTACAAACAAGATCAAGACCAAGATACAAGACCTAAGAAGTCAAAGCTCAAAGCCAAATGAAGATCACCTCCATAAGAATGTATTCAGTCAATCAAGTGCTTTAAGTGTTTTAAGATGACTATACATTGAGGGAGATTGTTAGCCTTATATTTTATATAGTCAAACAAGAATGTAATAGGTCATTTTAGTCGTTATAGGTCTTGTATTGTAATAGGCTAGTCGGGTTTAACGGGCTTGTCTTGTAAGCTAATACTGTCTAAGTTAAAGGCTATAAGCCTAAGAGATGCCAAGCCCGACCCATCTCAATCTCACGAACCATATCAAGGTTGCGGATAAATCTCTCATAGCTTGTTAGGAGAGTTTGTTGGTTCTTTCTCTTCTCTCTCTATAATTAATCAACCATTCTCTTTTCTGTCTACTTGCTTTCTCAAATTCTCCTTTTTCTCTCTCTAAATTCTTTTCTATTTTTGTGTGCATGGATTGATATTAGGATAACAGACTGGATATGGGTAATATCCGCGGATCAGACTATATGACCCGACTAGAGACTATATGGTGATACAAAAGTTAGATGGAGCGAGCTTGACCCAAATTGGGCTTAATTCGGGGTCTTGTGGACTCTGGCTCTTGCACCAAGTGAAACTTGTTTAAGGACCCTGCGTACTAAAAACAGACACGGTTAGGCTTACCGTGGGTTTGTGACCCACGATTAGACTCCAGCGTAAGAGTGAGTAATCGATTTGAGTATGTTAGGCTTTAGGGTATTATGTGTATCGTGCCTTTGTGGAACCTATGGGGTTCCTTTTATACCCGAGAGAGTCCTGGCTGGGCTCTCCTACTCTTGCGGCCAAAGGAAGAGATAATGACCTAGAATAGTTTGATCGTTATCGCATAACCAAGGTAAGTGTATATCTCTTCCCTTTAGACGAATATATCTACATGATAGATTATATTCTGGTCTGATCCTGTCGCAGTGCGACGAGGACATAGTTAAGTAATAAACTGTATGTGCGACAACGACTTACCGGGCCTCCTGGGCTGTGCGCACATCGTATAAGCATTAATCCATTCCTGATGGATATGGGTGGTGCCCGTGAGTCGGACTATCCAGCCCGACTAGGGAATATACGTCATCATGTCCCCCCAGTCTAGTGGTCGTAGGTTCTAACCGCGGCTACTAGACTACAACCTTCTAAGCGCCCAAAAACCAATATGCGTATAGACCACACATGAGTATCCAATAAGAATTCGAACATTCCCACCAAGAACACATTCATCCCCCCTTTTACCTAACCTCCTCGAAACCCGGAAAAAGCGTCTGCCATGTCATATTTACCCCTTCATCTTTCACCGCTGGATTTAGCAAGTGGGTAACACGTGGCGCAGATCTAAGCATTGAACAGTTACTTAGGAGGGCTATATATATACCGTTGACGTCCCCCTTTGACTGTTTCATCATTTTTAAACTCTCAAACTCCATTAACGTTGTCATAAAAACTCCATCTTTGCCAGATTTTTTCTAAGGTAACCTTTGCGACCAACTTATTTTATACGCGCAATCATGGTTAGACAGGTTTCCGACGTCACTTCGATCCTGACCATAGGGGAACTTGACCAGTTCACGACGGACTACTACATTTTGAATTATTTACACCCAGAAGTTCCCAACCCCCGACATAATATCAGGCAGGCTCCAGGGGAGTAAATAGGAATATACACCCGTTTTTTTGACCGCAAATCAACGTATACCCATGTCGCGCTTTCTTATCAGTGTGCTAATGCATTAAGAGATCCACGTATCTCAATTGCATTGTATAGGGGCGGCCAAAATTTCAAATTTCGAAATTAATTGCCGTACTCTAGACATAGAGCCGACTATAGACTTATTCCATGTATTCTAAGGCAACTTTCCAATGGTTGGGTTTCATTCGCTAAGCGAAAGAACGAAATTCAGTGCTATGATGGAAAAGTAGACTCTTTAAGGGATTGGAATTATAGGTTTTTCTGGATTGACGAAGTCGCCTTTCCCTTTCATTTTCCCTTTTTGACTCCTGAAATGGTGAGGAAGTACCCAACATCTGGCCCTAACTCCTACAATACTGGGGACGCGGAGACCTTGAATAACAACCGCATTCCTGTGCAACCGTACCCGGAGACTTTGTTGGTTATTCTTGGCCTGAGTCGCGCAGTCATCTGTGGCGCGCATCAGATACCTGTTTTCTGCACCCAGACTGGCCAGGGTTAGCGGTTCTTCCCGCATTCTTCATATGATCCTGTAAGTACCATCTTTATCTGAAAAACTAAACTTTTGTTTTCTTGTTTGTCTGTTTTGTCGTTGTACAGCAATGGATATACTTGACCTTGTTCGTGGTGCTTTTCCTGATGATTTGATAGTCTACACTCTCCCCGAGAGGGAAAATGAAGAGTCGTTGCAAGAACGTGCGCATAAGAACACCATGGAACTAGAAGTTGGGGAAGCTTCCGTAGCACAAGAACAAGAAGACACTGGCACAGAGCAGCCACCACAACCACCAATACAACAACAACAACCACCCCAAGAACAACCACCACCGTTTTCTCAGCTCTCTTCTCTATCATCGGACAATTTTACCGAGGATCCTGAGCTCGCCGCTCAGCAATTTGAGGAGGAGGAGGAGAACTCCACTTTGTTGGGGAAGAGGCAGAGGATCCCCCCAACAGCTTCTCGTAAGTCCGATCGAACGGGGGATGAGCCCTCGTTGACAGAGGCGCGTGTGGCTGAAGAAGATATCGAGGAGAATGCTGCGAGGACTCCTCCACGAACTCCTACTGCCACCATCAACTTAAGGTAAATACTTGTTTTTATTTAAGTACTATCTCACTTATGCCTCCTTTTATTCCTCTAATCTCTGCTTTCCTTGTAACAGTGATGACCAGGAAGACTAATCTCCCAAGGTAGCAAACGTGCCTTCCCCTTCAAAGGATACTGAAGCAGCAGGGGGAAGCGTGTTTTCCCCAGATCCCCCTAATACAAGGATTTTGCCTCGTATGAAAAAGATTCGTTGAACCAAGTCTTTTCGAATTGATTACCGTTAATTAGTGTGACTCAGTCGTTCTTGGTGGAATAATAAGTGGAAATGTTATCTATTTTAAGCTACAAATAAAATTAAGATGTAAATTAAATAAAAATGTAAAGGAATGAAAATGTCGTTAAGTAAAAGTGGAAGTTTGAAAAATAAAGATTGCAAATAAATACTAGAAATAAATGACAAAAAGGTAAATTTTAAAACTAAATAAAAATGAAAACTAATGAAAAAGTAAAATTTGCAAACTTAAAAATAAACTAAGTAAAAATGCGGGAAAATAAAATTCAAAAACTGAGATAAATAAAACAAAACACTAGTCAGATCGCAATACGATCGCAACCAATGAACGTGGTTGGATAGTACCCTGATCGTACCCTAGCGATCGCAGCCCAGATCGTAGCCTAGATCGTAGTGTAAGGATCGCACTCAATGCGATGGAAACAAGAAATGATGCCCAGATCGCACTCAAGTGATCGAAGCGAGTGATCGCACTCAAGTGATCTTGGTCAGCGATCGCAATGAGTGATCGTGACCAAGGATCGCAATGAGTGATCGCACCCAAGTGATCGTACTTGGTGATCTTAGCCTTGATCGCAACAGTGGATCGTAAGTAGAAACCCTAGGGGTTTATGCGATCACACTTGTTGGATCGTTCTGGGTAAACACTTAAGAAAGTTACGATGGAATACATTAAGCAAATAAGCTAAACAAAATAAGCACTTTTAACAATAAGAAAATACCAAAACTTTATCAAAGCAACAAATAGACGAACACAATAAGCACAACTTTAAAGACTTTTCAAGACACAAAATAAGCTAACAAAATAAGCAAACTTTAAAAAGACTAAAACTTTTTAAGAAAACTTAAAAACAATAAGCTAGATACAAAATAAGCCAATAAGCATGTCAAGCTCAAAGCTTAATTCGTAGGAAACTTAGATTAACAAAAAGATGAACTTTTCAGTAAATCAAACATCAAATTAAAACAATAAGCATGAAAATTTCGGATTAAGAATAAGTAAAAAGCTAAGAAAGGTAGAATAAGATAAAGATTAAAACAAGAATTAAGCTATTAAAAGTAAAGATTTGATTAAAACAAGAAAGAAAGGAAGATGAAAGATTAAATTCCTAGTGAGAGAACCTATCACTTTCTCTCTCTAAAATTACCTACAAAAATGAAAAATGACTAATACTAAAACTAGCTAACCACTAACTAACCAACCCTCCTAAATGTGTTTAGGAGGGTATTTATAGGAAATGGGGAGGTGCATGTGTTGCCTCCTCTTTCTTTCTTCACGTCTTTTCGTTTTTTAAGTTCTTCGACTTTATCGACTTTGTCTCGGGATTAATTAAACTCGTCTTATAATTTATTCATTTATTAGACTTGAGTTCTTTGGCTTTATTAAACTTTCGTCTTTAGACTTGTTCTTCGATAAATCTTCAGAAAATGTCTTGGACTTCCGTTCTTTTTGCATTCTTGATCTCTTGACTTCGTCTTTTGTCTTTTTCTTCGATAAAAGCCCGTGAAAGACCGTGTTTTCTTCTTTTCACATTTTGATCCTAAATTACAACAAAAACACAAACGACGCATAATTCTGACATTTAAGACATAAAATACACGTTTTGGCTTGGTTATTATTATAATTAAGTGGTAAAAGGATAAGTGTTTTCACACTTATTAAATCCTCTACACTTGACCATTGCAATGTCCTCATGCAATGCATTAATTACAAAGCACGTTTTACATTTTCCATCATAATCGATCCACCTTGGCCTTTATTAAAAAGATAAAAAATTATAAAACATTCAAAGGAAGAAAGTAAGTAAATAAATCAAAGACATACCTTAGGGTTTTGAAAATGTCATGAATGATTATCATCCTCAAGTTTTCGCGTTCCCCAAACCAAGCTTAAAAACGAGATCATTGTTATTATAAGTTAGCAAACTAACACGAACTCATGTGGGCCAATTATTTGCTTAGACTCCCTTATTCCTAGGTGTATCTCTTATATTTTATTGTTGTCTTGAATGATCACGAGGATGCATTGTTGACTTATTTCGATAGTTATTTAGACAGAAAATAAAGTGGGACGATTTAATCAATAGTTAGCTAAAGGACAAAATCTTTTAAAACAGCTTCTCGGGACCTCATAAAGTTCATATCTTGGCATAACTCGCTTCACGATTTGAGACCTTTCTCGGACCGATATTTGGCAGTGAATTCATACTTCAAATCTTGAGAGACGTTCATGAAATAATGGTCTTCTCTTCATAATAGGAATTTCTTCACTTGAACTTTTTGAGAGATTCTTCATATTTGGACCACGACTTCTTCATTTTTCTCCAATCTTTATTTTGGGTTTTGAAATACAACGATCCGCCTCCTTTTCGGACTTGGATCTATTCATCCTCATACCTTGTTAGGGCCTTTTTGGATAGACTTCTCCATGATCTTTTGTGGAGTTTTTGCTTTTCGTCGTGTGTCTTGATCCTTCATATTGATTTTCGATAAATGATTCTTCACATCACTTTTGGATCTTTAGCAACAAAATATAGCCCTCATGCCTTGTTAGGGCCTTTTCGGACTCGCCAATCTTCGCATCCCGCTTCAATAAGTTATGCCTTGGCTATGAAATCTAATTAATACCGAACAACTTTTAAACGATCTTGGGCTAGAAGCTAAGTAACTTTTCAAATCGTACAACCTTATTTATTGCATATATATTTATTAACAAGCGATGGGAGAATAGGCTTATAATCAACTCACATAAATTCACGAAAGAATACCAAACTTATAATTGACTCTATCATCTCTCGTCTTCCACAGTTTAAAATCTCAAGGAATGAGACTCGTGGATGCTTAGCCAATTAGATCAAAGTTTTAGGTTTTCGAGTCGCCTATAGGATCTTGCATCTTCTTAGACTCTTTCAAGTTTAGAATTTGCGTTTTAAAGTTCCCTTGATAAACGACTCTCTAGGATCAATTATAGGAACTTGCAAAAAGTTCTTGTTCTTAACCCGTGAGAGTTAAGACTTTCGCATTTTAAAGTTCCCTATATAAAAGCCTAGCAAAACTTGACTTAAACACGTTAAGGATACTAGCTAGAGTAAACTTGGATAAGTAAACTCGGGTTTAGTCAAAAGATTCACAACGTTGAAAAATCAAATCCACTTTATTAAAATTTATTCTAGCAAGGAAAGAAAATAACTATAACAAAGGAAAAACTAATAGGCCAAAATAGATTAAAATTTTTGAAAAATGTCGAAAAATCAATTTTCCGATTAAAATGAGGACAAATGCAAGGAAAAGACCACTTAACTTCGATAGAAGTCCCCCTACACTTAATATAAACATTGTCCTCAATGTTTAAGCATGTGGAAGTAACTCCCCTACACTTAGGACATTGTGCACGTTGTTTAAATCTTGCTAAGGAAAGGACAACTAAAGTGATTCCTATTTTAATATTGAAGAATAGAAAATAGAGAATCAAAAGAGTTTAGGATAGAATCTGGAAGATGGGTACACGGAATCACGGGTCGTCAAAAGTCATCAAGAATGGATCTTTGTAAGCTCGAATCCCTGCACATCATAAGAAAGAAAACAACAAACACATACTAGGGTCTCCCCCTATACTAATTATAAAAACAAGAGAAAAAGGATAGATACTGCGGGTTGCCTCCCGAGAAGCGCTTGTTTTTGTTAACCGAGTCGTGAGCCTGACTCGACCTTGATTAGAATAGGAAGAAGCTTGAAACAAATCCACCGGGATCAAATACATGGTTTTCGTCCATCAAATAGCACAAGCTTAAGGCAAACAAGGCAAGCCAAAGAAGAGTAGGCAAGGTTCCCTTAAGCAGCGTTTGAGCACGGTGGTAGCAAGGGTGAAGTGCAAGCATATCTCCATAAGTTCCAAAGATTTTTCCTTTTATTTCATCAGATGGATACTGAGATGGCTTGAAAAGTGCAATACCGGGGTCGAACACCTTTCCTTTTAGGGGAAAATAACACTCAGGCTCAGCAGATCTTGAAGAAGATCCGATCATAAATCTTGCAATCTCATCCTCAGACGGAGGGTAGAGAGGAGTTAAGACATAAGTGCTGCTGATATCGGTGTCGACCGGCTTCTTCTCCTTTGAAGCGGGTTTCTTCATATCCAAAGTAGGATAAAGACCATAATCATCAAAGTCCAAAGGAGGAGCATCACTCTCATTTGGGAAGTATGTGATGAGAAAAGTAGCAAAGTCTTCCTCAAATGAGTAGTCATCCAAAGTAGGATCAAGTGTTGTTGGCGGAGGATCTTCATCATGTGAAGAATCACTCGAGAGAGTATCAGCCTCATCAAAATCATCATAAGTGGGCATGTCTGGATACTCAGAAGTAATGTCATCATAATCATCTCCATTGGAACTAGAATCGTCATCATAAGTATCAAAGATCGGTGGAGAATTATAAATTGGTGGAGGATCGGAATTGGATAGAGAATCATCCACATCATCTTGGAACAGTGGATTATCATAGGAAGAATCGAATAGAGGGTTGGTGTAGACGACAAAATCATCAAGCACATTAATCATATTCGCGGATTCTCTTCTATTAGATTTGGTTGTGATCTTCCCTATTTTGAACACTTGTGCATCATGTCCGACCCTTAAGATTAACTCACCTTCGGCAACATCGACTAATGCTTTTCTGGTTCTCAAGAATGACCGACCAAGTATTAAAGGAATACGAGGGTCCATTTCATAATCAACAACAACAAAGTCGACCGGAAAATTGAAGGTGCCAACTTTAATGAACACATCTTCGGCAATACCAAGAGGGTAAGCGAGAGTGCGATTTGCAAGCACAAGAGTCATCTTCGTTGGTGTAAGGTCGGGTAATGATAACTTTTTCCAAACACTTAAAGGCATCAAATTAATACTTACCCCGAGATCGGCTAAGGCAGTAAATTCTTCGGTTTGGTTGAAAATGCAAGGTAGCACGAAACGACCAGGATCTCCAAGTTTTTCCGGAAGTTCTTTAAGAAGGACGGCAGAACAATTTTCATTCAATCGAGAATTGACAAACTCGGCCATCTTCTCCTTCTTGCTAAGCAAGTCCTTAAACATCTTGACAAATTTAGGCATTTGTGCAAGAGCTTCAACAAGGCTAAAAGTGATGTTTATGCCGGCAATCTTGTTCAAAAAATTGGAAACTTGAACGTCATCCTTAGTAAGATTTCTACCTTTGTCCAGCCGGGAAGGGTAAGGAATGTTAGGTTTAGGTGGTGTGGGTATAGCAGGTAAAGGTTTAGCAGGTGAAGGTGTAGCAGGTACAGGTTGAGATGTTGAGGGTTGATAAGTAGAAGGTTTAGAGGTGGTAGGTGGGGTTGGTGGCGGGTTTTGTTTAGGTACTTCTTCCGTGAGAGGTGGAGACGGTAATGGAGAACTAGTACTAGGTGTGGAAGTAGGAGGGATAAATGGAGGTGGAGGAGGTGTAGATGGAGTAACGGGAGGAGGGGTAGAAGGTCCTACTAGAGTTGCTCCACTTCGGGTAGTAATAGCACTCACATTCGCTCTAGGGTTTGTTTCGGTGTTAGAAGGAAGAGCACCTTGTGGACGAAGTGTTTGTAACATTTGAGCAAATTTCCTATCCATGGACTCTTGAATTTGTCTAGTAGATTCTTGCATTGCTAGCATGATTTTCTCATGTTCATTCAACTTTTGCAAAACCAAGTCCATTGGCGGAGGAGGTAAATTGAACCCTTGTTGTTGAAAATCTTGATTTGGGTATTGGTTATAAGGTGGAAAACCTTGAGGATTGAAACCTTGGTGTTGAAAACCTTGGTTTTGCATTGGATGATTACCTTGATTTCCATTTGAGCCCCTCACATTGGCATTACTTTGAAAATTAGCTCTTGGCGGCCCTTGGTTGGTTTGATTAGGTTGTGGTGGTCTTTGTTGAAAACCGGGTGGAGCCAAATAATTTGTCGAGTTGTAAGACAAGTGATTAACATCGACATTAGGCTTAAAATGAACTCTCTCGGTGTTGTTGTAAGCATACACTTCCGCGTGAGACTGATCATAAGCTTTATCACAGTTAGCATAAGAGTGTGGCCCACCACAAGTTTCACAAGTTATATTAAGAGCATGGGCATGTTGAGTGGGAGGGTTATCTCGTAGAACAAGATGTTTTACTATAGAAGTAAGCTCCCAGATTTGAGTAGTGACTTCACTCTCACTGGCACTAGCCATAGTTGCCCTAACACTCTTGGTTTGGCCTTTGGCTTTGTTTTCAATGATATCCCATGCGGCATTAGAAGACTTAACCAAAATGTTACCCCCCGAGGCACTATTTAGTGAATCTTGGTCATTCATGCTTAAACCATTGTAACAAGTGTTAAGTTGATGCACTTTTGTGAAACCATGTTGTGGACACTTTCTTAAAAGTTCCTTAAAACGGTCCCAAGATTCACTAAATGTCTCACCGTACTTTTGTTCAAAACTAATGATTTCATTCCGCAAAGCGGTAGTACGTGAGGGGGGGGGGGAATAGTTTATGTATTTGGTCTCTAAATCCGACCACGTAAGAATACTTTGTGGTGGTTCCTTATCAAGCCAATGTCGGGCTTGTCCCTCTAAGGAGAAAGGAAAAAGTTGCAAGCGAATGACCTCTTGTAAAACCCCATTAAACTTAACCGTATTAGTGAGTTGAAGAAACCGTTTGATATGGTCGTGAGGATCATCAAGTGTACGCCCCAAGAATGGTTGAGCAGAGACCATTTGAATGAAACCGGATTTGAGCTCAAAATTGTTGGCTCCAATCTCGGGTATGACAATAGCATCGGTGTTGCCCTCTACGTGCGATTGCAAAAACTCGATCATTGGTTGATTGTCCATGGTGACAATAGGTGGAGTAATGACTTCGACTTGAGCTACTTTCTTCTTACGAGCACGAGTACGCATACACACCTACAAAAGGAAAAGAAAATTAGACAAGAAATATTTTTGGTTTTTTATGTTTTTCTATTTTTTTTTTGAAAATTTTATATTTTTTAGGATTTTTGAAAATTTAAGCAAGAAAATAACGTTCAAAAGTGAACGGATCCCAAAATCCAACGCGTCTCTCACAATAAACCGTTAATCTTCACGAAAAGAGCCGGCAGCGGCGCCATTTAATACAAGGCTTTTGCCTCGTATGAAAAAGATTCGTTGAACCAAGTCTTTTCGAATTGATTACCGTTAAATAGTACGACTCAGTCGTTCTTGGTGGAATAATAAATGGAAATGTTATCTATTTTAAGCTACAAATAAAATTAAGATGTAAATTTAAATAAAAATGTAAAGGAATGAAAATGTCGTTAAGTAAAAGTGGAAGTTTGAAAAATAAAGATTGCAAATAAATACTAGAAATAAATGACAAAAAGGTAAATTTTAAAACTAAATAAAAATGAAAACTAATGAAAAAGTAAAATTTGCAAACTTAAAAATAAACTAAGTAAAAATGCGGGAAAATAAAATTCAAAAACTGAGATAAATAAAACAAAACACTAGTCAGATCGCAATATGATCGCAACCAATGAACGTGGTTGGATCGTGCCCTGATCGTACCCTAGCGATCGCAGCCCAGATCGTAGCCTAGATCGTAGTGTAAGGATCGCACTCAATGCGATGGAAACAAGAAATGATGCCCAGATCGCACTCAAGTGATCGAAGCGAGTGATCGCACTCAAGTGATCTTGGTCAGCGATCGCAATGAGTGATCGTGACCAAGGATCGCAATGAGTGATCGCACCCAAGTGATCCTACTAGGTGATCTTAGCCTTGATCGCAACAATGGATCGCAAGTAGAAACCCTAGGGGTTTATGCGATCACACTTGTTGGATCGTTCTGGGTAAACACTTAAGAAAGTTACGATGGAATACATTAAGCAAATAAGCTAAACAAAATAAGCACTTTTAACAATAAGAAAATACCAAAACTTTATCAAAGCAACAAATAGACGAATACAATAAGCACAACTTTAAAGACTTTTCAAGACACAAAATAAGCTAACAAAATAAGCAAACTTTAAAAAGACTAAAACTTTTTAAGAAAACTTAAAAACAATAAGCTAGATACAAAATAAGCCAATAAGCATGTCAAGCTCAAAGCTTAATTCGTAGGAAACTTAGATTAACTAAAAGATGAACTTTTCAGTAAATCAAACATCAAATTAAAACAATAAGCATGAAAATTTCGGATTAAGAATAAGTAAAAAGCTAAGAAAGGTAGAATAAGATAAAGATTAAAACAAGAATTAAGCTATTAAAAGTAAAGATTTGATTAAAACAAGAAAGAAAGGAAGATGAAAGATTAAATTCCTAGTGAGAGAAACTGTCACTTTCTCTCTCTAAAATTACCTACAAAAATGAAAAATGACTAATACTAAAACTAGCTAACGACTAACTAACCAACCCTCCTAAATGTGTTTAGGAGGGTATTTATAGGAAATGGGGAGGTGCATGTGTTGCCTCCTCTTTCTTTCTTCACGTCTTTCCGTCTTTTAAGTTCTTCGACTTTATCGACTTTGTCTCGGGATTAATTAAACTCGTCTTATAATTTCTTCATTTGTTAGACTTGATTTCTTCGGCTTTATTAAACTTTCGTCTTTAGACTTGTTCTTCGATAAATCTTCAGAAAAGGTCTTGGACTTCCGTTCTTTTTGCATTCTTGATCTCTTGACTTCGTCTTTTGTCTTTTTCTTCGATAAAAGCCCGTGAAAGCCCGTGTTTTCTTCCCTTTTCACATTTTAATCCTAAATTACAACAAAAACACAAACCACGCATAATTCTGACATTTAAGACATAAAATACACGTTTTGGCTTGGTTATTATTATAATTAAGTGGTAAAAGGATAAGTGTTTTCACACTTATTACCCCCTTTTTCCCCCAACTGGGATCTGCCCGTGTCTTCAGAGCTGACAGGCGCTTTTGACTGCTCTAGTTTTTTGGACAACATTGTGCCCCCGGCCGAGCTGTTGTGCTAGAAGGGATGAATGATGTGGTTCTGGCGGACGAAGTTAGTTACTTCTCATCGCAGAACGTGACACTAATGTCACGCATCAAGAAGAGGTTCTTAGAGCTCTCCAACCAAGTTCAAACTACGGAGGAAAGACTTGAGCAGGTTATTAATGAGAAGATTGTCGCTCTTGGGGAGATGCAAGCTAATAATGATTGAGAGGCCGAGAGAGGGCGACAAGATGCTGCCCTCATTCATTCCTTATCTGAAGAGAGGGATGAGCTAGCCTCCACACTTGATGATGAGTGCACCCAACTCAATCTGCTAAAGGCCTCCAATCAAGAAGCAATGAGGTCCTTTGAGCAGGGAAAGGACCATTTTGTGGCTGATGTAGATGCGTTGTGCGTAAGGGTGAAAGGTGATGTGAGTGATCTCAGCAGTCAACTAAAGAGATTGAGCGTTGAGTTTGACGAATACTTGTATCCGCGCTTAATGCAAGAAATAGCTGAGAAGCGTTGGCTGGTGCACCATGGCTTACGTCTTGCTGCCATTGGTTCTCTTGAAGACCCCACTCTGGGGGATACCTTTACCCAATCTATTATTGCTGCTGTGAATGAGGGAACTTCCAAGGGTGTGACTATGGCGCATGAAGCTAAATTGCTAAAGAAGGATTTGGTCGAAGTGCCTTTTTATGACTCATCTGCCAAGGCGAAGCTCACCACAGCGATGCAGAGTATGAAGGCATGTCCTCTGCCTACCTTTGGCCTTGATGATGATGAACATGAGGTACCCCTTGAAGTCGTGATGGAAGGCTTAACCCTTGTGCGCCACAAAGTTAAGGGCGCGGAGGCACGGGCTGATTTCCATTTGAAGCCCTCCCCGGAGCATCTAATGGTGCCAGTCTTTGCTGATACCAGGGATGCACTCAACCCCTTCAAGATTGAGAAGGAGGTTCCTTCATCTGAGGTACTCTCGGCGCACGCCAGCCGTGCTGCTGCCAAGAAAGCCGTACCAGACTTAGAGGCCTCATTTTCTATTGGTACTACTCACCTCATTTCTTCCATCCATGTGTTGCCCTTGCCTCTTTTAGAGAGAGACGCGCACGCGCTTGATAGAATGGAGAAGAACCTGAAAGAGCACCGATCCTCAACATATTGTCCTCTCCTGTTAAAGCTTAAGAGGTCTTCTTCTAACACCAATTTACTTTCCAACAATTTGTCTGACTTGCAGATATCTGTGTATTTTATATGTGCGAATGTTCGCCCTTGGTATGTAATAAACATTTTCCACTTTTATTATGAAAATATGTTTCTACGGTTTAATGTTTATAGCGCACAATTGTTTTATGAATTAGTGTAATTGCATAAGTGGTCCTTATGGGTGAGGCAGACTCATTACGTGCGGTATACCGCTACTACCATATGGACGGCCAGGTGAGGCTGACCAATTGTTAGGTGTGCACGATTGTGTCTTCTCGGACTCAGAATGTATTAGCTGTAAAACTTGCTACGACGTCATTAATAGCAGGGGGCCTAACAAGGATACATGATCCATAGCCGATGGGGTTGCATCCCTCTTACTCGACGAGTCTAATTAGTAGGTTAGACCCATTCCTCTTATTTCTCCTGGAAACGTTGTGCACGCGTGTGCCGGTAGGCAATATATAATATATACAAAGTGTATGTATGATAAAAAATAAACGTTTTTAGAATGCGTCGTGGAACTAGCTTGACAGTTTTATTAATACTTGCAAGATTTTAAATACATTATATAAAAGATAAAAGAAATATAATACATTGGTTTCAAAAGTTCACTGCTAAAGGTAGCACTTCTTTAGATGGCATATGTTCCAAGTCCTCTGTAGGTCGCGACCATCCATGTCGCGCAGTCGATATGCGTCATTCCCCAATGCATCTGTCACCATGTAAGGTCCCTCCCACTTAGGTCCAAGTTTTCCTGTATTTTCAGCGCGGATGGCCGCATTTGAGCGATACACAAAGTCACCTGGACTAAAGGAAGTCTTTCATACCCTAGCATCGAAGTAACCCTTCATTTTTGCTTTTGACTTGGCCTCGTGGATAGCTGCCAATTCTCTCTGCTGATCAATTATGTCCAGGTTCAGCTGTAATTCGCCATCGTTTATGACCGTGTCTACCTCTGTTGTGTGAAGCGTTTGTAACCCAATTTCGGCTGAGATAACTGCCTTTGTTCCGTACGTTAGGGCGAAAATGGTATCGCCCGTAGCTGTTTTTATCATTGTGCGATGTGCCCACGAGACATGTTATAACTCGTCTACCCATTTTTTGTTGTTTTCCCCTAATCGTGCCTTTATGCCGTCTCCCATACTCCTATTTGCTCTTTCCACAAGTCCATTTGTTTGTGGATGGGCTACCGATGCGAACCTTTGATTGATGTTGTTTTTCACGCATCAATCTTTGAATGGGTTCTCCGCGAGTTGTTTTCCATTATCAGAAATGGTCTCTCTAGGTAGCCCGAAGCGACATACTATATTGTCCCATACGAACCTTTTTACTTGGTTTCTTGTGATTGTTGCGACTTCCTATGCCTCAATCCACCGCGTGAAGTAATCCATCGCGACTATTAGGAACTTAATTCCACCTTCGGCCACGGGTGAAGGTCCTGCGATGTCTATTCCCCACTTAAAAAATGGCCAAGGGGAAGTGATAGGTGTTAGTTCCTCTTGGGGTTGGCGCGGTACCGGACTGTGTACCTGGCAGTCATTGCATCTGTATATGAGTGCACATGCGTCCGCATGCATGGTCGGCCAATAAAATCCGCTGCGCAACGTTGTTGCCACTACTGACCTTGGTCCTGCGTGCATGCCGCAAGATCCCTCGTGTATTTCACTAATGACATACTGTGCTTGCCGCGGCCCTACGCACCTTAGCCATGGCCGAAGGAATGAGTGTTTGTAAAGAATCCCGTCCCTGACTTCGAACTGCCTCGAGCGTCTTCGTATTCGTCGCGATTCGTCATGTGGGAGTGAGTCTTTCGTCAAATAGTCTACGATCGATGTCATCCATGTAGGACCTTCTCCCTCCGCTACTGATGTGACCTCTTGCTCTTTTATGGATTTGTCTTTAAGGATCTCTAACAGGACCTGCTTTGATAGGTGTGCAAAGCTGGTGGGCGCTATCTTGCTGAATGCGTCTGCTTTTTTGTTCTCCCCTCTAGGTAGTTGGCGTATTAAGAACTTCTTGAATCCTTCAATCAATGACTTGGCTTTTTGCAAGTACTGTATCATATTTTCCTCCTTTGCTTCATATTCACCAAGTATGTGGTTTGCTACCAGGCGAGAATCTACATTTGCTTCGAGATTGTGCACGCCCATTCGGGCTGTAATTCTTAGTCCTGCTTAAGCACCTCATTATTCGTAGCTATGAATTCAAAACGCAGCGCGTATGTAAATTCCATTCTTTCGAGATTGGTTAGTATGAGTCCTGCGCCAGATCTATCAGTGCAGAATGATCCATCAGTGAATAAGATCCATGAGTCTTGGTCTTCTTCCTCCTGTTTTAGCTCCTGATCACCTTCTTCTGGTTTTTCGACGATGAAGTTTGCCAGAATTTGTCCTTTTACGGCGTTGCGCGGTCTGTACGTAATATTGTGTTCCCCACGTAGAACACTCCACTTTTGTAGTCTACCCGCTACATCCGGTTTGGATATTATCTGTTTTATTGGTTGATCTGTAATCACCACTATGGGATGTGCTTGAAAGTATCTGCACAACCTTTTGCCGCAAATACTAGTGCGAGTACCAACTTCTCCATTGGGGTGTAATTCAGTTCCGAGCTTTGTAATGCTCTGCTTATGAAGTATACTGGTGTTTGCACATTCTCCCTATCCGTCATTTGCACCGCGTTGATCGCTCCATGTGTAGCTGACAAGTACATTATCAGATCTTATTTTGGGCGTGGTGCGACTAACATAGGGAGCGACGCTAAACTATAGCTCTGATGCTACTCTATAACACCCCCATTTTACCTTGACGCAACGGAATAATATTTTTAGGGGTATTACTATGAAAGCAAAGTAATAGAAAACAACTCATAAAAGTGTTTAAATAAACTTTATTTATTCTTTATAAATTTACCATTCAAAAACAGAGATTTTCAATAAAACAACTGTACATACACTGTACATAACAGGTTCCCGAGATCTAAAAAATAGGTTTGAATGACAAAATCTTCCAAGATTATATCTCTCAACGTCATTAGCATGCTGCTCCATGCTATCAATTTTAATACCTGAAATATATGCTTAAAGTCAACACGAATGTTGAGTGAATTCATAGGTTTTAAAATCAATTTGAAGATCCTTTTTCCTGAGCTACGTTGTTATTTGCTCGTAAGTTTGAATAAAATGATGATTCAATTGCACTAAGCTTATGATACCGCGACTAGACATAGGAACTAACAATTTGCCCTTATGAGGAAGTCTGCCAAACTATCCTTATTAGCAAAATAAAGTATGTTTGTTTGACCACTGAGGTGCTAGCAAGTGCGACTTGCCTAGACAGGAGATGTCAGTCTCCAATAGTACTATTTACGATATTAGCGCTCATTCTAAGAAATGATTAGCGGTTCACAATTAAAAGGGACTTTCATAGGCAGCAGTAAACATAGTGTCAATGAATCATATCTAGAAAGCATACCAAAAATACTTGTATTCTAATTTAGAATATATCCCCTCACGGGTTTTGAAATCATTTAAAAGTAGTATACTTTAGTGAGGCTATGAACTCACCTTATGTCCAATAATCTTGTCGGGTTAATGTCACACAGATCAACTTGAGCTAACAAACAAGAACGTGGTCTCACACCAACCTGTTTTAACATAATTGGTATGGTATTAAGTTTTTAATCTTTTGATCAATATCTTTAATCATTTGGTTATATTTTCTCTAATTTTTATTTGGTTGTAATTCTAGCACCATTGTTCGGGCCATCATACTCAGAAGCCATTTTATAAACGTTTGAGGAGCGAGGGCACTTTAAATCGTAAACCCAATCACTCAGTCAGAACGTAATATCTAGATGGAACATCTTTGTACAAAGCTCCCTACTAATATGATACTTTCATTACTTCCTCATATTCATAATAAATTTTCTTTAGTTTCAAAGTTGGCAAAAATAGCCCTTATAGTTATATTTTGGTATAATTACACTTTTAACTGCTTAAGTATATAGTTTTAGTATTTGCATTTTAAACCTTCAATATTTAACCTTAGGGCCTCAAACTTTCCAACACTTATTCTTATATCTTTAAATTTCACAAATGACACTTTTGGCCCAAATGTTAAATAATTTCAAAATTGAAAGTTTTAGTCCCTGAACTTGTAAAAATCACATAACAAGCTCAAAAATGATCCAAATGATCTAGGATTTGAAAAAAAAGTTTATGAACACATTTATAATCATAATAACAATATTTCTTTAGAGTTATAGCTTTTGAAAAGGGTTTTTGCTTATTATTTTATGTAAATTACAAAACTAGGATTTTAAGACATCTTTAATTTATAACTTTCATTTAAAATGATGAAATGAATTAGTTTTTTTTAGATTATCTTTCTAACATAATTTTGGCATTATAAAAACTCTAAATAAGCATTATAACAAGATCAGAGCTTGGTTAACATAGATTTTACCTAGGTAGCTCCAAAACGGCTCCTTTTGGCTTCTTATGAACACAACTTGCTATCAAAGCTTCAAGAGTTTCAATGGCTACCTTATTGACCTGGTTTCTGGTCTTGAGGGATGTCCTAAGACGTATATAGAGGTGGATATGAATAATGGGTATGAGATACAAAGGAAACGGGGTGCAAGTTTGAAATGAAGACTATACACCCCTATTTATACCATTTTGGAAACTTAGCCTCCAAGTTCCAGCCTAGGACGTGTAAGATACTTAGGATAGTGACTAAGGGAAGCTATGGAAGTCTATCCAAGTCTAGGTGATGAGTTTATAAGCTGGTTTGATCAAATCTCACATTTGTGGCCAAAAATGGATCGCGGCTAGGAATGGATGAGAATGGTGATGTGTAGCAAGAAAGGAGCTTACCCACCTGCTTTTAGACCTTCTAATATATCCTAGGTTTCATAAATATCAGGTTTTCAAACTTGGAATGGAGGGAAATGGTTAGAAAATGAGTTTTGGAGGGAAAATACAAAACCGGGTTTTAAAACTAGGGCTTGTAACTTATGGTTTGTGTTTTTGGTAATTAAGAACATGGGAAAGTGATTAGTGAATTATTAGGGCTTAATTAGGTTTTAGACATTCTATTTAAGAGATTTGGGTCCTTTGTTTGGAGTTTAACAAAGGTTTGATGTGAAAATGGGAAGTATACATTTGTAGATTAGGGTTTTCTAATGATCTAGGGTTAAATCTTAGTAAAAGGCTTTATAATTCAATTGGATACTGATGTAAACTTAATTTAGGTCCTATAAATTGTGTTTTAAGTGTCCAATGAGTTCTTACACTTATTTTAAGGGTTTAGTTTAGGTAAACATGTCTAAAGAGTGAAAATACCTATTTTGACCTAATTTACAAGTCATGCATTGAAATATTGTACCTTGTGCATTAGGGTACTTGTACATTGTCTTAATATAAACCTTAATGAAGTCCTATAAATATTTATAGACTTGTCTAAAAAGACTAGGTAGTGATTCCATGTAGATTTCTTAATATAAGGGTTTTTAGTTTATTAATCCTAATGACTTTCTAACTTTGGTAATTAGGGTTTATATCCTTTTGTATGCTTATTCTAGGGTTTATATGATATGTTTATGAGTTCTATAGTTTCTATATTCTTGGTTTAAGGGTTTGTGTAGGTTGATCATATTCTAGGGTTGTTTAAGGGAGCTTAAGATCTTATGCTTTGATAACTTGTACCTTGTGCTTTATGAGCTTATAACTTAACTTGAAATGAATGTATAATCTTAATATGATATGTAGTTGAGTTTTATAATTTGTGGTAAAAGATTAGACTCTAATTCAATGTATAATGGATTTTATATGCTAATCTTGGTTACTAGGTCTTTAATTAGCCTTGGATTAGTGAATATTATTAATTTGGGATCAATTAACTTTACTTTATATGATAGATTGTAATTAGTACATTATTTTTTATAAATAGTACATAGGTTTTATGTAGTTACCTTGCTTGAAATATTGTTTATCAAGGTTTCTAGGTGGTGATCTAGACTATTATGTACAATTACTTGTACTTATCTTTGTATGGTTTGTCCTTGCCATTCTTAAGTATTATTATGTCCTTAGAGTATACTTTATAACTTGTTTATGTTCCATAATGACTTATTCATAAGTGTTCTCCATTCAGGGTTTACCATTCTTGAGTTTACAACTCATTTATAGGAATTCTAGGGTTTTTAAAGGAATTTAGGGCATCATGGTTACATTTGAGATGTTCTTGTTAATATTGACCTTATTAGATCTCTTTTATAACTTTAGACTTGTGTCTTTCATTATTATAGGAATGTGTGGTTATAATAGTTTATGGTGTGAGAAGCAGTTCATTCTACCAAGTAATATACAAAAAGCAAAAAAATTCTAGTGGCTCTTCCACTCTTATTCAATAATAGCATAAACTACACTTGTAAACTTTTATGGGTTGTCATAATTTGTATCTGGTGGTATCCCTTGTATGCGTCTAGGAAACATTTAAAAGGATATCCGCATAGTGATTCTACTTTCCAATCTATCTCTGGGAGTGGATAGCAGTCTTTGGGACAAGCTTTATTGACGTCTGTGAATTCAACACACTTGCGCCAGCTGCCATCATGTTTTTTAACCATCACTGGGTTAGCGAGCCAATCATGGTAGTAGACTTCTCGCATGATTCCTGCATCCACCAGCTTCTTCACTTCCTCAAGTATCACCTTGCTGCGCTTTGGAGCCCGTCCTCTTTTCTTTTGCTTGACCGGGGGATATCCTTCACGAACTTGCAGCTTGTGTTCGGCTACTGACCTTGGTACCCCCGTCATGTCTTTAGGTTCCCACGCGAAGATGTCTAGGTTATCCTTTAAGAGGTGGCACATGTCAGCCTTTACTTTGTCAAACAATGTCCCTCTAATCGTTATCTCTTGATCCAGATATTGTGGATGGACTGCCACTTTTAGGTTCGACGGTGAATCTATCCCGGGTTCTGTTGTAACCCGAGGGGGTTCCGCGATCGTGTTGCAATCTGGGAGTGCGATGGTTGTGATGAAGATCGTTACGATTCCTCCCTTCACTGGGGACTTCATCATGCCATGGGCCGTAGAAGGTACTGCTCGCATTGCTAGTATGGCAGGTCGCCCATTGATTCCATTATACTACGATGGTGATCGTATTATCAGGAAGTTCATTGAGACCTTTGTCGATAGTGATAGTATGGCAGGCTGCCACGCTTCTACTATGTAAACATTTGTGTTAGCGGTTTTTGGTTTCCCATCCTCTGGGGTTTCTTTGACAAGGTGTTTTAGCTTGCCTTCTTTTACCATATTCCTGATATGTTTCTGCAGATGAATGCATTCATTCGTAGCGTGTCCATTCTCATCATGATATTCACAGTACCTGTTGCCAATGCGCCTTTCTACCGGAGTGGTCATTGGCAATGGTCTTGGGAAGTTCACGCCTTCTGATATAAGGATTTCCCTTGGAGTTAACTTAAGGGGAGTAAACCTGAAGTTACTGGCTCATCCCTCTCTTTTATTTCTTTGGTAGTCAAGACCTC
Source organism: Glebionis coronaria (assembly GCA_025667525.1). NCBI lineage: Eukaryota > Viridiplantae > Streptophyta > Magnoliopsida > Asterales > Asteraceae > Glebionis > Glebionis coronaria. Next base: position 581,528,417 of record CM046879.1, read on the forward strand.
CATGCCTGCTTTGTCTACTAGACCCTTTATTAGGCGCGTCACGGGGTCTATAACCATGGGCGTTTTGTATGACTTCTGATGCGGCTGATTCCCCCTGTGTAACACCCCACTTTGATAAGGGGACAGTTACGCGTAATTATGGCGTGTCATCAAAGCATACAAGGATAAATGTCTAAAACATTACATGACCATAGGGTAAAACGGAATCAAACATCGGTTCCCAAACATAAGCTCAAAACATAATAAAGTAAATGAAATAATGGAAGACTTAAACAAGCACAAATATATGAAGGCAAAAGGAGAAGAAGTCTATGGCAGCTTCCATCCTATGCATGTCCTCCAAAATGCTCGAGTCCGTCCTTGGGTACCTGCCGTTTTGGGACATTGAAAGGAAAGTAACGGCTGAGCAAAACGCTCAGTGCACGGATATAGACATAGTATAAATGACTAAAACATAATAAAGACTTAATATCAGTGGAAATGTATAAGTCCTGGAAAAACCTGGAACATGTTCATAAAACTGGTTTTATAGTTTGAAAGCCTTATGTTTATCTTATGAAAACTGTTTAACATATTTTACCATTAGCCAATATAGGTCATGAAAATCCACCGTGCATGAATACTTGGAGGGGTGACCTTATCATGCAAATTAGAGGGGCTGCCTCTAATTTAATATACTGGTTTTGGGTATGAGGGATCAGCTCCTTGTGAAGGATGCAAGGCACACACCACATTCACACTGAGTAATCTGCTGAAAACATGTAACTAGGATGCACCCATACGCCCCACATGATAAATATAATAATATGGCCAAAAGCTGAAGGGACGCCACGAGCAATCACTCCGCCGTGGGGAAGTCATAACACCAGTGCCTCTAGTGTTATGGTTATGGTACCTCCATAACTAGGTGAAACTGGTCATGCATGTATATGGCTATAGGTATTCTAAATTAAAAATAAGCAAATCAAACATATAAACTTATACTACGGGAAAACAGTTGGCTGCACACGGGGAACTCCTAATAAGGAAAGAATGTCCATACTGAAAGGACGGGAATCCGTACCTTATGTATAGTGAACGAAGAAGACGAACGAAAGAGAGTCCTACTTCGGTATCACTAATGCTACATAAATACATACGTGTATAAGTATCTGCTTACTAAATACGTAACTGGTTTTATGTCATGTATTAGCTTGTTTTATACGTTCATGTCATGTTTTACTATTTTAAGCCTTATACTGTGTTTATCTTATATTCTGTCTATTCTGATTAAGTATTACTTGTATTTCATGTATTATTATACTTACTGTGTAATAATAAGTAAATTTCTAAAAATAGCAGGTTTCCTAAAATAGAAAGTTTCCAAAAATAGAAAGTTTCCAAAAATAGAAAGTTTCCAAAAATAGAATTACTGCTTAAAATAGATAAGTTTCCATAAATAGATTAGCTGCCTTAATTAAATAAGTTTCTAAAAATAGAAAGTTTCCATAATTAGATATAAGCTGATTAAATAAGCTAATTATATAAGCTTAAGTGTTTTCTGATTATTTTTCTAAGTCACAATGATATAAGGTATAGTTTATTAATTATTACATGTAATTTAAATAAACTATAGGTTAAAAGTATTTAATTAAATATATCATGTTTTTAATTAAATAAAGTTAAATACTTAGGTTAAAACATGTATTATTAGTTATTAATAATATAACCTAAGTCATGTTAATTAATTAATTATAGTCATGGGTTTTAATAATTAATTAATTATAAAGTCTAAAAAATAAAATACTTAGGTTAAAAATTCATGATCTAATAATTAAATTATAACCTAAGTCCTGTTTATTAAATTAATTATGTCATGCTTTATTAATTTAATTGTTAACATATGATTATTAAAAACATAATCTTAACATAAACAATAAACCGGATCGTGACTAGAAACCATGAACCGGACCCGTAATCAACACCATACCCCGAACCACTTCGGGGTTTCCCCCTGTTTGCTGCTACCGTGGGACCCACACCACCAAACCGAGACCATGAGGTCTCGGTGGTGGTTCATAATCTAAGCCGCGACCCTTTGGGGGTTCGGTTTAGGCGTCGGCTAGAACAAACACCCCTAAAACCCTTATTTTGATTTACCACATAATCATAGACATGTTTAATAAATGTTTTAATTAGTTTTTAAAAACATTATGATTTTTTGTGATTCATAAATTAAAACATAAAAGAAAAGAGTTAAAAAGGTTATACCGAATGCGTGGATCGATCAAGGATGAACACACACGAATGCTTACACAAAATTCGAGATCAAAAATCAACTCGAACACCTCTTTGGTGTTATAAAAGTGGCGGCCAAAAGAGGGAGAAGGAAGAAAAATTAGGGTTTTTTTGTTTATTTTCTTGTTTTGTGATAAATGACATGTTTTTCCTAATTTTTCTTGTTTAGTAAAAAAACAATGGGCTTGGCCCTTTTTCTTCCTAATTTCGTGGGTAGGGGCCCACATAAGGGTAACCCGTACATTTCTCGAGTCTAAATATTATAGTGTGTGTTCGTGTTCGTGTTTTACGTGTTTTAAATAGTTATCGATCGTGACTTAATATATTTATTCGTGCTCGTGATAAATACATATATATACGTAATTAATATTTGCTCGTGATTAGATTACGTTCATGATTTCATGATCGCATGTTTGTGATTAAAATTATTATTCGAATAATTATCGTGTGTTCATACGTAATAAATACTTATCGTGTTCTAACACGTACGTAATACTCGTAATACTTATACGTGAAACGTAAATATGTTATAAAAGGAACGTTCTAATCATATACGTACGATCTTAAGGGTACTATTCATGGTAAAAGTATGCGGGTTTTACAACTCTTCCCCCCTAAAAAGAATAATTCGTCCCCGAATTATAGATAACGTAACTGAAAGAGTAACATACCCGAATCAAACTGAGAGGGTATGTAAGATAAATGAACGTGCAGGTTTCCTGGCAGAAGGAACGCGGAACGTGACATGTCTTGAAAGGACATGGAACGTGACGTGACTGAAAGGACATATCTAATTGATAAGAGAAAAATGGATAAAAGTCCGGATGAACTTGTCCGCTTCCAAGTGGCTTCCCTCTTGGAACGGTTCCTTCACAAATCTTGACACAAATGATAAATCTTGGTCCTCCTGACCTTGACTTGAAATACGAAGAAGTTCTTGGTTATCAACTTACGGTAGATCCCCTAAATTTGATCGAGGGAATAAGAATTAACGTGTAAGGGCAACTAAAACGTTATCGTGCAAAACACTTCTAACTTAACTGATAATTAGCAACGATGCGCGAGACATAAGGAAACGTAGTACGTGAAAATTTTTGAACGTAATACGTGAAAATTTTTGAACGTGATACGTGGAGTTATGATGAGTGTAATATGAGTAAACATATCATGATCCATGATACGTGTAACATATCTTGATCATGATATGAGAACGTGGAATGTACATGACATGTGAAACATATCGTGAACATAGAATATAATGGCGGTAACGCCAAACGCTACAAGGTGAGACATAAAATATGACGAGAAACGTCTATCTGAGGATAGGGAGTTATACTAAACTTGGGTCTGGTCTCTCAAGTTCTTGCAAAACTTCCCAGAATGAGAAAAAAATGAACGTAAAATCGTAGGCCAAGATACGATCATGAACGTGAATAGTGTCATGAACGCGAGCGTGAAAGCAAGTTGTGGAATTAGAATGAAGACATGAAGTAAATAAGGAGCACAATTGCGAATGTTTGTCTAACCCGATAACTGAGGGATTGCCAAGTGATCGGATGAGCCTTGGTTGGAACATGTCTGATCAATCTGTTGGTTCTGAAATCCTTGCGGACGTAAGGATTCTGCAGACTTGATCAAACTGTTTGCAATAACCCAGATAGCATCATGTTTCTTCTGAGTTTGCATTAATCTGGTCACCAAAATCAATGGAGATCTTGTCCCATTTCAATTCACAATTTCAGATGATGAAAACATACCAGTCTGTTGGTGTCCTATCTTAGCCTGTTTGTATGACAGGTATGAAGATATGAACGTGACTGTATCTTGCTTCATCGAACTTGATACATAGGAGTTTGCGAAACTCTGAGTCTATGAATCCAAACTTCTCTTAGCGTAGGATTTTCTAGAACACCTAATGCAGTGTAAGGTTCTCTCCTTTACGCATAAGCTGAGTCATGGTAAGATTAACCGTAAAACCCATGTGATTCAGCGTGTCACTGTAATCAAACAGAATTGATATTGAAAAAATTTCCAGGGTAAAATTTCTCTTGTCATAGAATTTGCAACTTAGTGCAGATATGGTCTTCCTGTTCTTCTCTAGGCTTAGAGGAAATCAGGTTATCCTCAATGAAAACACTGATAAATTTGCTATGAGTTCATGGAAACTCATTCTTATAATGCCGTTGGAGCATTGATGAGCTTAATTCAAAATCATAAATCTAGCATGACCGAGTCGTATACGAATAGCAGTCACGGACATGTCCTGCTCTTTCACTCGTCACTGTTGGCAGCATGATCATGAGTTCGATCTTGGAAAAGTGATTAACACTATAAGGTCGATTGGACATGTTGCCAATACGTGGAGAAGAATAACGGTCATGAATGGTGATTTGTTTAAGTCGACGGTAGTCGACACATAATCTCATGGTACCGTCCTTCTCCTTGTAGGTTCTTTTGGAATGTATGGGAAGATCTTAGAATAATCAACTGACAACTAGAAAATTTTAGCGGCCATGGCTAACAACGCACATGCTTGTAAGCATAGATAATTTGTACAGATTTTCCTGATGGAAAATCAAGCTGAATGTATTTAGGAGCCTGAACATTACTGTACATAATTATGAATCGTAGCGGGATGTGCTGTTCATAGTCCATAATTAGGATAAAATTCAACTCGTGTCTGTCCGAGGAAATGCGTTAGTAGTTTGGATATTATCAGTAGACTGAAGGAAAACCTTCGTACACATGAGTGATATGAATGGCGTCCTTCATGGTCATGAATTTATGAGATATGGGTACAAGAAATGGAAGTGTCATCGGCAACGTGACAGTTCTCACTGATGCGCCGGTACTAGTACTGAAATTCTTGTGGCCTGATTAATACCTGGCACAACAAAATGGATATACCCTGGGAGGGTACCCTGAATTTCTTAGAAACGTTCCATAATTAGACGTGAGTCATGTGTCTTGACTCGTGTCTTGAGAAATGTAAGCATGACATATGTCTTGACTGGTGTCTTGACATGTATTTTCAGAAAGTATACGTGAGACATGTGTCTTGACTGATGTCTTGACATGTGTCTCGAGATGTGAAATAACTAGAACCACAATATTAGGGTATTATGCCAGAATTGGCGGATCGGTTGGACTACTGATCCTTCGTATGTCTGATCGCTTTCGCGGCCGGAGCCTCGGTTGCGATTTCTAGGATAGTTATGTCATAGTAGTGGTTACTATCGTCCTGTCTGTCAGTTCCATGACGGTCATTCTCATGACCGTGATTCATATAACTATTCAGCTGAGTGGTCGGCTGGTACCCGGTTTGCACTCATATGGCTGAAATGACAGTCGAATGACGTGTGACATGTAACTAAGAATTAGGGACAATGATTGATGGAAATTGTTTGATGGTGAAGCATCTTCTCGTCCAATTGCTTTGCTCTGACGCCTTTGTCTTCGTCTTGTAGGATCTCCAGGTTGTGAACAGCATCCGCATCTCGTAACGTCTCCGAACGTCAGCAGCATCAAACTTTAGTAACATCTCCAAGTTATGAGCGGCATCATCAATCTTGTAGCATATCAACAATTGAAAATACGCCTGAGATGATTCAGAATCGACTAGCGAATACTCGTGAAGCATTACAAGTGGAATACACATGGATTAAGGTACGTGTAATACACATGAAATACGGTACGTGGAGTACACGTGGAATGCACATGAAATTATCGGTATGGGGTCGATGATTTATCATGATTTAAGGAAAGTATATCGGTTAAACGGTTAGGAAAACCATCATGATAACCTGGCAGTATTAGCATAGACATCATCTTGGTTATATCGAGAAACGTTAAAGTGTGGTTACACAAAATTCAACGATGATTTGCCTGACAGCATGATCAATGAAAACCAACCATGACTGTCATGAAAGCAGAATTCAATGAAATCCAACAATGTCTTGCATGAAGGCATAATAACAAAAGAGGCGTAAGACGTAATCCACATGAAGACGGAATTATCATGAAGAAACATGAAACGATTTAACATGAAGGAGTGTATAACATAATCAGCATGAAACTGAGTTTAACCATGACAGTATGAAAACATACTTGACATAAAAACATAGTAACTTATGAGGGGACATAAAAAAAATTATGCTAATAAATCATGAGAAAAATTTTATGCATGAAAAAAAGTACATGAATGCGTAATGTAGTTTATAAAAACCTTTATATGTGCGAGGGGACGCCTATGGGTCGGTCCCAAAACAAAAGACATGGCGAGGGGACGCCTATGGGTCGGTCCCAAAGTTAAAAGTTTCGATAAAAGCACATGCGACTAAATAGGGCCAGTCCTGTACCAACCATTACTTAGTCATAATCCCTACAACAATGATACATGAAATATAAATAATTGAAAATCATATGTCAAAACTTATCAGAAAAAAAAATTTATGTGACTAATTATGAACTACTGGGGTTCAGTCCACATAGCCACAGTTCTCGAGGAACATTATGCATGAAACAATGACACATAACTAAATATGAATGACGGTTGTCCATTCATATTAGTAAAACAATACCGATGAAAACATCAAGGTTAAAACCTCATGGTGCTGAAAACATCATGGTTAAAACAACAATGCGCTGAAAACATCAATGCGTGGTATAACAAACGTTGGCTTAGGAAACTCCTGGTGACTACCCACTAGTCACAGGTCGAGTTTTAGAGCCTACAAGTCGAAGCCTTGTCTCTGATACCATAATTGTAACACCCCACTTTGATAAGGGGACAATTACGCGTAATTATGGCGTGTCATCAAAGCATACAAGGATAAATGTCTAAAACATTACATGACCATAGGGTAAACCGGAATTAAACATCGGTTCCCAAACATAAGCTCAAAACATAATAAAGTAAATGAAATAATGGAAGACTTAAACAAGCACAAATATATGAAGGCAAAAGGAGAAGAAGTCTATGGCAGCTTCCATCCTATGCATGTCCTCCAAAATGCTCGAGTCCGTCCTTGGGTACCTGCCGTTTTGGGACATGGAAAGGAAAGTAACGGCTGAGCAAAACGCTCAGTGCACGGATATAGACATAGTATAAATGACTAAAACATAATAAAGACTTAATAGCAGCGGAAATGTATAAGTCCTGGAAAAACCTGGAACATGTTCATAAAACTGGTTTTATAGTTTGAAAGCCTTATGTTTATCTTATGAAAACTGTTTAACATATTTTACCATTAGCCAATATAGGTCATGAAAATCCACCGTGCATGAATAGTTAGAGGGGTGACCTCATCATGTAAATTAGAGGGGTTGCCTCTAATTTAATATACTGGTTTTGGGTAAGAGGGATCAGCTCCTTGTGAAGGATGCAAGGCACACACCACATTCACACTGAGTAATCTGCTGAAAACATGTAACTAGGATGCACCCATACGCCCCACATGATAAATATAATAATATGGCCAAAAGCTGAAGGGACGCCACGAGCAATCACTCCGTCGTGGGGAAGTCATAACACAGTGCCTCTAGTGTTATGGTTATGGTACCTCCATAACTAGATGAAACTGGTCATGCATGTATATGGCTATAGGTATTCTAAATTAAACATAAGAAAATCAAACAAATAAACTTATACTACGGGAAAACAGTTGGCTGCATACGGGGAACTCCTAATAAGGAAAGAATGTCCATACTGAAAGGACGGGAATCCGTACCTTATGTCCAGTGAACGAAGAAGACGAACGGAAGAGAGTCCTACTTCGGTATCACTAATGCTACATAAATACATACGTGTATAAGTATCTGCTTACTAAATACGTAACTGGTTTTATGTCATGTCTTAGCTTGTTTTATACGTTCATGTCATGTTTTACTATTTTAAGCCTTATACTGTGTTTATCTTATATTCTGTCTATTCTGATTAAGTATTACTTGTATTTCATGTGTTATTATACTTACTGTGTAATAATAAGTAACTTTCTAAAAATAGCAGGTTTTCTAAAATAGAAAGTTTCCAAAAATAGAAAGTTACCAAAAATAGAAAGTTTCCAAAAATAGAAAGTTTCCAAAAATAGAAAGTTTCCAAAAATAGAATTACTGCTTAAAATAGATAAGTTTATAAAAATAGAAAGTTTCCATAAATAGATTAGCTGCCTTAATTAAATAAGTTTCTAAAAATAGAAAGTTTCCATAATTAGATATAAGCTGATTAAATAAGCTAATTATATAAGCTTAAGTGTTTTCTGATTATTTTTCTAAGTCATAATGATATAAGGTAAAGTTTATTAATTATTACATGTAATTTAAATAAACTATAGGTTAAAAGTATTTAATTAAATATATCATATTTTTAATTAAATAAAGTTAAATACTTAGGTTAAAACATGTATTATAAATTATTAATAATATAACCTAAGTCATGTTAATTAATTAATTATAGTCATGGTTTTTAATAATTAATTATTTATAAAGTCTAGAAAATAAAATACTTAGGTTAAAAATTCATGATCTAATAATTAAATTATAACCTAAGTCATGTTTATTAAATTAATTATGTCATGCTTTATTAATTTAATTGTTAACACATGATTATTAAAAACATAATCTTAACATAAACAATGAACCGAATCGTGACTAGAAACCATGAACCGGACCCGTAATCAACATCATACCCTGAACCACTTCGGGGTTTCCCCCTGTTTGCTGATGCCGTGGGACCCACACCACCAAACCGAGACCATAAGGTCTCGGTGGTGGTTCATAAGCCAAGCCGAGACCCCTTGGGGGTTCGGTTTAGGCGTCGGCTAGAACAAACACCCCTAAAACCTTTATTTTGATTTACCCCATAATCATAGACATGTTTAATAAATGTTTTTAATTAGTTTTTAAAAACATTATGATTTTATGTGATTCATAAATTAAAACATAAAAGAAAAGAGTTAAAAAGGTTATACTGAATGCGTGGATCGATCAAGGATGAACACACACGAATGCTTGCACAAAATTCGAGATCAAAAATCAACCCGAACACCTCTTTGGTGTTATTAAAAGTGGCGGCCAAAAGAGGGAGAAGGAAGAAAAATTAGGGTTTTTGTTTATTTTCTTGTTTTATGATAAATGACATGTTTTTCCTAATTTTTCTTGTTTAGTAAAAAAAACAATGGGCTTGGCCCTTTTTCTTCCTAATTTCGTGGGTATGGGCCCACATAAGGGTAACCCGTACATTTCTCGAGTCTAAATGTTATAGTGTGTGTTCGTGTTCGTGTTTTACCTGTTTTAATTAGTTATCGATCGTGACTTAATATATTTATTCGTGCTCGTGATAAATATATATATATACGTAATTAATATTTGCTCGTGATTAGATTACGTTCATGATTTCATGATCGCATGTTTGTGATTAAAATTATTATTCGAATAATTATCGTGTGTTCATACGTAATAAATACTTATCGTGTTCTAACACGTACACAATACTCGTAATACTTATACGTGAAACGTAAATATGTTATAAAAGGAACGTTCTACTCATATACGTACGATCTTAAGGGTACTATTCATGGTAAAAGTATGCGGGTTTTACACCCTGTATGAAGGATCTTACTCGCCGTAGTACCCCATCAAAGGTTTCTAGGGTTTTTTCATTTAGCTTTAGATCACTGTTGCGTATACCTGCCATGAAGCAAAATACTTATAAAATCTCTGGGCATTCCTTTCTTTGAAGACATTCGCTTTTGAAACGTTCTAGGAAGTCCTCCAGGCATTCGCCCTGGTTCTGCTTAATTCTCGCGAGTGACACAGCACTCCTATCATGTCTTTTCTGTTGTACATAGTTTCTTTTGAATGCTTTTCGCAATGCTTCAAACCCATTAATTGTTCGCGGCGGAAGTCTGTCAAACCAGATCCGCGCGTTTCCTACAAGTGTAGAATTAAACATATTGCACCATACAGGTTCTGGCCATTGCTCAATACCTGCTTGGGAGTCAAAGACCTTTAGGTGGTCTTCTGGATCTGAGGTGCCATCGTATGTTTTTACGTTTGCTGGCATGCGACGCTTTCTTGTATCCTACTGATATTGTATGCGTCTTGTGAAAGCATTTTTTTCTAGCTCTTCTCCAAGGTTGTGAGAAGTCTAGGTCATCTGAAGAGTAATATTCACGCATGCGCTTTGTAGGGTGGTTATCACCCGATCTTGATGGATCGTTTTCAGAGGATTGATCGCGTTCTGCGCACTCCTTACCTTTTGTCCCTTCTGATTTTTCATGTGTTTGGCAACTAGTGGGATGAGGGCTTGCAGATTATTCGCTACATATTCTTCCATCGTGCGTGCCTCAGTAGCGATTACTCCCTTGGTTTCTTCTGATGCGGGGGGTATCCTCCTTTTATCTTTATTAGGAGGAGGTTGAGCTGACTCTTGTCCCACATCTCTTTCTTTGATAATAGGTATGGGAGTTGAGAATAGTATATTCGTTCCGCTGGGAGGTGGATTTGTCACATCCCGACTGTTTGCCTCGCTGGCGGATCCAGGAGTAACATTCGCGGATGCGATGTGACCATCTACCGTCGAGGATCTTCGATGGCCTTCGTTCGTACCGCTTTTCGTCATTGCTTAGAGTTTAGTGTAGGGTCCCATGGATGGCGCCAACTTGTTGATACAAAATTTGGATGGACCGAGCTTGACCCGAATTAGGCTTAATTCGGGGTCTTGTGTACTCCGGCTCTTGCACAAAGTGAAACTTGTTTAGGACCCTGCGCATTAAAAAAAGACACCGTTAGGCTTACCGTGGGTTTGTGACCCACGATTAGCCTCCGGTGTGAGAGTAAGTAATCGATTTGAGTATGTTAGGGTTTAGGGTATTGTGTGTATCGTACCTTTGTGTAACCTATGGGGTTCCTTGTATACCCGAGAGAGTCCTGACTGGGCTCTCCTACTCTTGCGGCCAAAGGAAGAGATAATAACCTTGAATAGTTTTATCCTTATCGCATAACCAAGGTAAGTGTATATCTCTTCCCTTTAGGCGAATATATCTACATGATAGATTATATTCTTGTCTGATCTTGTCGCAGTGCGACGAGGACATAGTTAAGTAATAAACCGTATGTGCGACAGCGACTTACCGGGCCTCCTGGGCTGTGCGCACATCGTATAAGCATTAATCCATTCCTGATAGATACGGCTAGTGCCCGTGAGTCAGACTATCCAGCCCGAATAAAACTATACGTCATCACTATTCGTTATCACATATCATGTGCTATTACTTTAACTCACGTATTTAGGGATGAGCACATATCATGTGCTATTATTTTAATTCGCATGTATTTACCAACAAATTACAAATAATTAAATAATAAATCACTAAAGGAAAAGATATACTAATAATATGTTTGCAGAAGATACAAATCCTTTTAAATCACCTCATAAAACAAACCAAAAACATCATAAAAACATAAAAATGTCACCGAAACTACAAAAATATCAACCAAAACACCAAACTCAAACACCACTAATTATCAATACATGCGGTGGTGTTGGTGAGGATCCAGGTGATGGTGGTGGTGGCAGCGATTCAGAAATCAGATAGTATTGGTGGTTCTTTGAAAACGCAAACCTTTATAAACTTCCACAAAACCTCCTCGGCTGCTGGGCACAGCCTATTGTAAAAATTATATCAAAAATCAATCATATCAAAATTTATCGCTCAACAAATCTCTCCTTTAGTGATTAACTTTTATTATAACAATATATAAGTCTTCAATATGGATATCGTCATGTGGCAAATCTTGCTCATTTGTATAGATATGGGCACTTTTTGACACTTTTAAAAAAAGGATGGACCACTTTTTTCTCATTTATTATTATTAATAGGCTAAACAGGCGCACATGTAAGAAATTAAATGGACTTAATGGGCGCAGATGTAAAATACTATATATGTTACTCGACAGATATTTTATATTTAATTTTTTATTCCCGGCGATCAAACGAATATTATTATTTTTTATTTTTACGTTTTTATATGTTTTTTCTCTATTTTAGCTTGCGCCCGTTTAGTCCGTCCGTTGGACCCGCTCATTTAGCCAGTGCCAGTTTAGCCCGCCTCTATTAGCCCACTGCCCGTCGTCTGTTTTGCCCGTTGTTTATGTGCGCCCGCCCGCCTATTTTAGCACCTCTACGCCAAACACATTAAAAACAAAAACGAGATAATCCTTACCGGTGGACGTGGATCCTATCGATCTATCTAAACAGAGTTTTTTTATACATCATTATGTGAATCTTTTTGTGTAAGCTATAGAGTAGGGGGAGCGGTGGTGTTAAGGCTGGCTGTTAGCCCTTTGGCGCCAGCCCTCCGTTGGCGCACGGTACCGTGACTTGCGCCAACGGACCTCGCGCCAACCCCAACAGCTCGTGCCAACAGATTTTTGATTTTTTTTTTTTTTTTTTTAGTTATAAAGTGGGGTTTATGTGGGCCTATTATACCCCTTTGGCACCACTTTTTCTCGTGTCAACCACTCCCCCACAAATGTGGTGCCAAAGGGTTTCTGGTAACAAAGCCCCAAAATCCTACGTGGCGGTTTTAGCAGCACCTTCTCGTACCAACGACTCCCAGCTCTCTTATATGACTATAACATTTCACATTGATTGATTTTTACTTAAATAAATGAGTAACAAGTTTTGGATCCCAAATTGTTTTTATTTTTTTATTTTTGTATTTTTGAACAGGATCCCAAATTAGTTTAGCAATATTTAGTGTAGGTGATGGGGAGCTAGCTAGGTGGAGTAAATTAGTGTCTGCAATGATAGTAGTAATAGCAATGCAGTGCATGCATGACACAATAGGGAGGGGGGTTCTCTTTGCAGTTGGGTCTACTGAAGTTATTATGGGTATGTAGCAGCATGCATACCTCATTTACTTGACTACGTATATTCTCCAACTCTTTTGTGTCTTCCTTTGCCCAATTATCTTCACCTTTTTACTACTACAACTTTTCTAACTTTTTATCACAGTTTTATTCATATGGTCCAACATCATGGTCCAACTTGACTTTTACTCATATGGTCCAACATGGTCAATTGTACCATTTTATTTATACTATAAAATACTACTTTGTAGTCTTTTATCGTCATATGTTTCATATTAGTTCTTAAGTTTTTCTATTTGCTTTAGAAGCATATAAAAAGAAGTTAAAAACTGTGATAAAAAGAACATAAAGTTTTATGAAAAATACGCAAAATTCATAAAAATTTACTTTTTGTGAACCTTGATGTTTTTTTATATTACATTTGTTTCATAATTATTGTCTATTTTTTATTTTTTAGGTCTTTTTTTCAATTTTTGACCGTAAATATTTTTGTTTATTCTATTTAATATTTGATGCATAATATATGAATGAATTGTATTTTAAATGTATTTTTTATTAGTATAATTTTTATTAAATATTATATAACGCTAACAAAATTATTTAAGGTCAAAGTTAACAAAAAAATTGACTCAAAAAATTAAAAATGCATAATAATTATAATTATAAGACGGAGGTAGTAATATTTATGGTTTCTTAATGTGCCCCCAAGTCACAGATAAAAAAATCTTAGAGCCTGTTTGGTTGACAATTTGTAATGATTTTTTATTTTAACTGTCCAAATGTAATGTTTAGTTGATAAATAAGGGTGCGTTTGGTTCATTGTAATGCATGGTAATTAATTGTAATTGTAATGTGAATTACGGTTTGGTTGGAAGTGTGAAATTAATTGTAATTAAAATTGCATTACAAAGATTGTTTGGTTTTTGTTGTAATTGTAATACACACATTACAATTACATTAATAGAGGAAATTTGGATTACTTAGGCAGTTGGAAGGAAAGTTTTGAATTACATTGTAATTCAGTATTTGTATACTTTAAAAAATCAGTATTTATAAATAATAATAATAATAATAATAATTAAATATAATAATAATAAATATTTTATTATTAATACAAAGTTAATATTTATAGATTATTGTTTTTTATAAAATATTAATTATTATATTAATAAAATATATAAGTTATAATATTATTAAATTAATTATTATTATATTAAAAAATATTAATAAAATAATTATTATATATATAATTAAAAATAAAATAAAAATAAAATAATAATAATTGTTAATACAAAAAAATAAAAAAAAAATTATCTTTAAAATAATATTATTATTAAAAATATAATATTATACAAACAAAATGTTTAAAATATTATTAAAAAAATATTATATTAAAAAATTAAAAGAATTTTTCTTGTTTTTGAGAATCCATTTGGTACCAAATGCTGTCTTTCCATCTGGTAAATCAACGAGGATCCAAACATTCTGAGACAAGAATTGACGCATCTCCTCCTGCATAGCCTCCACCCAACTTTGATCCTTAAGAGCATGTGAGACAGACCTAGGTTCCACCTGTGACAGAAAACAAGCAAACAAACAGTGTAGAAAATCTGTGTAATTATTACGCTTTTGGTTTTCAATGTAGCTCACAAGAGCATGATGACCAGAAGTTGCTTTCTTATGCATGCCGTGAGTCTTGACAGTAGAACCAGGATCTCCTATGATTTGAGTAGTAGAATGCACTTTATGGATCTGATGAATAGGAGTAGGAGCTACTTCTACTTCTGGTGACAAGTTATTAAGATCCCCAACGATGCCATCATCTATGAAGCAGAGTCGAAAATGCCATCTATTGGTTGCTTATGAATATCATCCAGCTTAGTTGAAGACTTCTTTTGAAAGTTTCCTAGGTCAGAAGGACCAGAGAACCTAGTTGTGGAAGTTAGATCACTAATAGGACTTCCAATAGGTGTTGAACTTGCACTAGGAGTAACAATGGGATCACTAGGAGTAACTGGTACAACATGAGTATCCAAAGGAAACTCAAAGCCTCCTTGAGTAGCTACAGTAGTAGCATCCTGTTGTTACTTAAGCAGTGTATCAAGAGCTCCTTGTGAGTCCACAATGTCTGATGAAGTAGAACCAACAGGAGTAGCAGTGTGTCGGGAGCGACTGTGGTAGAATAGGATGGTATGACAAAAATGTCATCATCCTCATCGGAGTTTGAAAAGCTAGTAGTAGCACCTGCACTAGAAGACACAAACACTTATGGACCTGCATTTTGATTAGTTTTGAAACGAAAATATCCCAATGAGTCACTGAGATAGTCAAGATCAAAATACCATTCAGGACCTTTGCTTTAGATGTTTGTCTTCTCCTCAAAGTATCTGAGATTGATAGTTTCAATGACATGCTTGGCAGTGAGATTGTATACCCTATAGGCTCTCGAGTGAGCTGAATATCCCACAATGTATCCTTCATCCGTCTTGCCATCAAATTTCCCCAAATAGTCACTAGTATTAAGAATGGTGACCGGACAACCAAATGGCTTCAAATGTGTAATGCTTGGGAATTTGGCTGTAAGTAGCTCATAGGGAGTCTTCTTATGTGGATTGGTAATGGAAACCCTATTCAACACATAACACGCAGTGTTGACAGCTTCTGTCCAAAACATAGTTAGAAGCTTGGAATCAGCAAGCATGGTTCTTGCAGCTTTTATAAGGGTCCTGTTTTTCCTTTCTGCAACACCATTCTGTTGAGGAGTGAAAGTCCCTAATCAATGCCAGAAACCCTAATATTAACTTAATCAACACAAGGTATTACTTTTCAAACGTAATCTTATTATAGTATAATAAAGAATTACAAGTGTTATGGATAACACAGTTTGATGACAATGTGTTGTGCACACTTTGAACAACAATAAACCCTAACTTATGAATACAGTCGTAGCTGTTTGATTCACTAAGTTATATGCACTAATGTTCTTAATATCTCAAAGTGTTAAACATTAATGCATGGATACACATCCTATTTATAGTGTTACGAGTTTGACTTAAACAGTACTTGATGTCGACTACACAAGCTTTTACAAGTTCCCACATCAGTCACATGATGTCCTTCTATTCTTGGTAGTCTTCCATTATGCTTTAAGGAACAGTTGTCAAAAACAGTTTCCTTATTCTTCATAGTCTCGAACACACAAATGGCATGTCCAAAGTGTGCTGAGAGTTATCAGGGTATTGCCACCCCTGTTAACTCTCAACCCCTCAGAGTCCCTGATACATCTTGGCTGTTATCCATCACAGCCAATGAGTATGTCTTCAGGTAATTCTTCGAATTCCCTGACAATGTCTCTGACATGGACTCCTCTGAGGTTGCTCACAGAGACTTGGATCTCTGTGAGTCTTGCGAAACTTGCCTGCCTCCTAGGCACAGGCAAGGGACTATCTATCAGCCTAATTATGTTTAAATCAATGATCAGGGAATCTAATAAGTTTAGATTCCCAACAATCTCCCCCTATTTAAACATAAATAATGCTAGATCTAACTAAGTTAAGGTAAGTGAGTTTAACAGCTTCTTCTTACACATAACAGATCTAAACAAACATACCTCATGATTTTATTAAGACTTAAAGAAAATTACAAGTTCATTACATAAGTAAAATAAAAGATGAAGGTAAAAGGGCTGAGACCATCTTCAATAGTCATCATTTTTGATTCTTTCTTCAGCTTCGGCCACGTCTAATCTGTTATCAATTTCATCCTGCAAAGTCTTTGCAAACTTCTTGGAATACTCTGTGTTGATCTTGAGACACTTCTTGTGACAGAGTAGCTAAATAGTTGAAGCCAAGCACAGCTCATCTTCCCTCTGAAAAGCATACTGGCAAGCCTTGTTCATGAATGCCATTCCTCTTTCAGGCTCTTTGTATGTCTGACCATCAACAGGGCCAACAATACCATTTGGAAGGATCAAATCCCTGTGCATACCATCCACATGAACATCTTCAGTAACAAAAGTTTCATTAACAATTTGTGAAATTCTTCTCCTTTTGTTGCCTGTCTTTGGGGGTTCTTGTTCAAAAAGCTGTGGTGGGGGATCAATCTTGAGTTTGGCTGCTGTTTCCTTGATCCAGTTAAACTTGGCCTTAAGAGTTTTAAGCAGAAGGAAATTTGCCTGTCCAGACTTTTTGGCAGCTAGAGCTTCGAGTTCGAACCATTCTGATAACCCAAGTGTCTTTAACCTGAAGTTGTCAAACACATCCATATTTCTCTGTTGGTTTTCCCTCCATAAGATCATCTGTGGGGTGTTTGTGGATTTATGAATGGTGTATTTGAACTTGGTTATCTTGCCAGCAGCATACCTGTTGTTCACGCAGGCATCATAGTCAGCTTTGACTTTCTTTAAGGCCTCAGCGCGTTTTGTTTCCATTTCCCTCAACCTTTGTTTTTGTTTTTCCCTTTCAGGTGGTGTCATCTTCCTCAGAGTAGCTTCATTTAATTCTTTGGCTGTCTTGAGTTCATTTAGTCTCTTGAATTCCTCAGCCTGTTTTTCTATTTCTTCAGGGGTTAAAGGTATCTCATTGGAAGGTGTAAAGGTTGAGAATTGGGAAAGGTCTGTGGTGGATCCTCCTGTCTCTAGCATCGCAGCTATCTTCTTAAGTTTGGTGTCAGTATCAACCAAAACTATCTCCTTTCCTTTCTTCGAGACAGAGGACTCCACACTTATGTTTTTCAAAATATCAGCTCTTTTGATAAACGCTGTCTGAGCCTGAGTTTGAATAGCTTTGGGGAGAGAGCTAACAGTGAATTTTAATTTCTTGGCCGCTGGCTCATCATCATCCTCAGGCTTGCTGACGTTAACTAAGATCAGAGATTTGGATGAGTCAGCTCCATCTTGAGGTTGTTGCTCCCCCTGAGTATCATTCTCATCATCAGGTATTATAACAGGTGTGATGACTTGGAGAGGAACAGGTGTAGTTGAGGGATTAGCTGATGATGAGCCTTGTTCAGCGGGTGTAAGGCTGAGCGTAGTATTCTTCTCCCCCTCACGTTTATCCTGGCTTCGCAGATGCTTGGATGGACGTGCCTGAAAATGTCTTGCAATCTGCTCCACAGAGGCAGCCATAGCACGTTGTCTTTTTCTGGAGGCCCTGGCAATCTTTAGCAGGAGGTTGGCATTTGCATTAGTATTTGCCTGAACACGCCTGACAATAAAGTTAGCATGATTGTATTGCCTGTTGCGAACAGCATTAAAGTGCCTGTGCATGGTGTGTTCATGTTCATGGAACATAGCAGGGACGGCTGAGTCAATAGCATCCTTTATTCTTGTTGAAAGATGACCAAGTCCCTAGGCCACACCTCTTCTTGCGCCATCCTGAATTGGCTCAGTGACAACCTCAGTCACAGCCTTTTTTATGATGCCTGGGAATGTCACAGTAAAATTGTGCATCTCAGACTTGATCACATCCAGCTTTCTTGATAAGCGCTCAATATCAGATTGATGATGGACAGGCTGAAGATTCTTGATATTGAGGCTTTGCTGAGCATAGTCATCCCCCTTGGAATTAAGTCAAAGTTGGTCTGGGCAGGATGATCAAACAAGAGAAATTCTGTTGTTGGATCATAAGTTGGTCTTTGGAAGACTGTTGTTGCTGAGGTAGCAGAGTTTGGAGTATCAACAGCTTCCTTGAGAGGAGAAGTCTTGTCACCTGCTGGTGTAGACACAGCTATTTCTTTAGGAGGAGAGACAGACAGCTGGTCTTCCTCATCTTCTTCATCCTCTTCATCGAACATTCCCTCAGGGAATTCATCCTCAGGCATTGGCTCAATATCAGAGACATAATCTTCTAATGAGAGCATTTCTTCATCAGCATTTAACACAGGCTCTCCATCAGTTGGTTTGTCTTGAGTCATAGTTTCAGCCTCCCTTTCTTGTTGTACCTGAGATTTGAGGACTGGCTGTACAATTTCAGCCTGCAAATTTGTTGTAATTAGTAACAGGGAAAAATATAAGGGGAATGGTCGCCATTTCGCTGTCCCAGAGAGGCTGAGGGTGATTACTCAGCCACTCCAAAGGATAAATCCTTGGGATTCTTTTAAGTGTGAATAAAGTGTGGTTAATGATCGCTATTCGCTGCCCCTAGGAAAGCTGAGTGTGATTATTCAGCCCCCCCAAAAGGTAAAACCTTTGGGACTCTTTTGATTGTGAAACATATGTTGTTTATGGATCGCCAGTCGCTGCCCCTAGGAAAGCTGAGTGTGATTATTCAGCCCCCCCAAAAGGTTAAAACCTTTGGGACTCTTTTAAGAGTGAAACATGTGTTGTTGTAGGTCGCCTGTTACGCTGCCCCTAGGAAAGCTGAGGGTGATGATTCAGCTCCCCCTGAAAGGATAAATCCTTTGGGACTCTTTTAAGGAGGGAACCAAGAGCCTGTGTGAAGTACAGCTGATCAAGGTTGAGACATTGGTGTATTCAGGTTGTTGTTAGCCTAAATACTGTCTAGAGGGTTCAGAGTCATCGGGGTGCTTTATAAACACAAATGAATCATTCCCTGGTGCAAAGACAGGGTGTACAGAAGTCTTAAAGTATTCTAAGTGTATTGACAGACTTCTATGGGTCGAGGATTACCCTAACTTCACCACTCTCTCCTACAGACAAATGAGAGTGGCTGCTTGTGAACCTCTAAAAATGTACACTGATTACCTGTGAGATATCAGCTTGATCAGGCTGGTTTCCTGTTGTCTCAGCTGACTTAGAGACACTAGACGCCTGTTGTTTATCAGCAAAAGAGTCTGAATCCACAAGAGTATCTGGACCAGAGGCGGTGTCAGTCTTCTTTCCCTTGGCCTTAATAACAGCTTTGGAGTGGGAAGAAGAGGGGATTTTCTTCTTCTTAGGCTGTTGGCCAGATGAAGCCTTGGACTTAGTAATGTGCTGCCCAGAGGTCAAAGACATAGACTTGCCAGCAACACTAGAAGTATTCACCTTCTCAGAGGAAGGGAGCAAGGGCTTCTCAGCGTTTGGTACTTGATTGGCCACGTTCAGCATATGGGCGGTGACAGGGATATCCTCAGCTCCTATTTCCTTGTAGATGGCGCCTGTGATGCGATAGGGCTTAAGAGCAGTCAAGGCCTTGTTGTGGTAGTTATCTCCCAGCAGACTTTCAAAGATCAGGGACAGGAAGCGCACATAACAGATGTTCTTTTCCCTGACCTGATTCCTTCCCTTCAGTTGTTCTACCAGGTTTGAGAATAGGATGCTTCCAACGTCAACATCAGCTCCCCAGATTAATCCATACGCAATAGCCTGATGATTGAACGACATCTGATCCTGTGATCCCTGCATTCCTCCCAGGGACTTCACAATGTGGGTGAAGAGGACACGCCACATAGGAGTGAAATACTTAATCTTTAGAGGGGATTTGGCGAGGACCTCAGCTGGTGTAAGAGCAGGGTTAACGTCATGGCAAGGGTTGAGTGTGGCCAGGGCTTCCTTGACAGCCTTTTTGTCAACTACCTTCAGGCACTCATCTCCATGTTTTAATCCGGCCACACTAGAAAAGTCTTTAAGGGAGAAGGCAAAAGGGTGTTCATTGCATGAAAGGCTAAATGTAATGGTGTCTTCTACCACTTCAGCAGAATACCAGAATTCCCTAAGGTATTCTTGGTAAAAGGTGGATGGAGATTTGGTGAAGGCTTCATTTAGGTCACTATTCTGCATGAAATTTACTAAATCTGAATAGGTGCTGTTTGGTGCCTTAATCCATCCAATGGCGTTGTTGGAGGCGAGGATGCTCTCGTTGATCTCGAAGTTAACATTGGAGGCTTTTGGAACTGAAAACGCCATGGATTTGAGGTTAAAGGTGAACGAAAATGGCGGATGGTTGAGAGAGATAAGAACTTAGAGAGAGAAGTAGATTTGAGAATGGTGGTGGGTGAGAAGAGAAAGGAGACAATATATATTCAAACTTAAGTGAACAGTTATTCAACCGTATTAAATGCAATGTGCGAAAATGACTGCTCAAGTGGGTCCCCTTGACCTTTCAAAAAGTTTGTCTCCTCGTTATCCGAAAAATAAATGATTAAATATTTGAGAATGTTTTTAGCATTTACTTGGAAAGTAACTATCTAGTTTCATGTGAAAAACATTTAATATAGAATCAATCATTTAATGAACACATTTAATATCAAGCCACAGGCTTTGAGATATTGAGCATCCCTAGCTCAGCAACTAGCCTGTTGAACGAAGGTTCAGCCAAAGGCTTTGTAAAAATATCAGCTAGTTGCAGCTCTGTGGGAACAAAATGCAGCTCAATATCTCCCTTCATTATATGATCCCTGATAAAATGATACCTGATATCAATGTGTTTGGTACGAGAGTGCAGAACAGGGTTGTTGGATATGGCAATGGCGCTGGTGTTGTCACAAAAGATTGGTACTTTGTCATACAAGATTTCATAGTCAGCCAAATGACTTTTCATCCAGAGCACCTGAGCACAACAACTGGCTGCAGCGACATATTCTGCTTCAGCTGAAGACATAGCCACAGAGTTTTGCTTCTTAGCACTCCATCCAACCAATTTTCCTCCTAAGATTTGACAGCTGCCTGAAGTGCTTTTCCTGTCAATACAGCATCCAGCATAATCCAAATCTGAATAGGCCTTGAGATCAAAGCCTGATTCCTTTGGATACCATAGACCTAGAGATGGTGTTCCTTTGAGATACCTGAAAATTCTCTTAACAGCCACTAGATGGGATTCTTTTGGGTTAGCTTGGTACCTTGCACAGAGACATGTGGAGAATTGGATATCTGGACGACTGGCTGTTAGATACATCAGTGACCCGATCATGCCTCTATATAAAGTCTCATTGACAGAGACCCCTGACTCATCAGGGCCCAAGTTGTTGGGTGGAAGCATGGGGCATTTCACTGATGCACAATCAGCTAAGTCATATTTTTTAAGTAAATCCTTAACATACTTTTCTTGACAAATTGAAATTCCCTTAGGACATTGTTTAATTTGAAAACCCAAAAAGTAAGTTAATTCACCCATCATACTCATCTCATATTTCTTGGTCATTAATTTAGCAACACGTTTACTAAGATTGACATTTGTTGACCCAAAGATGATATCATCCACATAAATCTGCACAATGATGAAATCACTCTTGTCCTTGAAGGTAAAGAGTGTTTTATCAATAGAACCCCTGATAAACTTATTTTCAGTTAAGAAATTTGAAAGAGTTTCATACCATGCTCTTGGTGCCTGTTTCAGACCATACATTGCCTTGTGAAGTCTGTATACATGGTTGGGAAACTCGCTGTTCTCAAATCCTTCAGGTTGAGCAACATACACTTCCTCAGCCAAATCACCATTGAGGAAGGCACTCTTAACATCCATCTGATACACAGTGATGTTCATATAGGCAGCATAAGCAAGGAAGATTCTGATGGCCTCAAGTCTAGCAACAGGTGCAAATGTTTCATCATAATCAATTCCTTCAGTCTGAGAGAACCCCTCTGCTACCAGTCTTGCCTTGTTCCTGATGATGTTCCCAATTTCATCCATCTTATTTCTATAGATCCATCTAGTGCCTGTGATATTCTTTCCAGGTGGAGCTGGCACTAGTGTCCATACTTTGTTCCTTTTGAACTGATTGATTTCTTCTTGCATAGCAGCTACCCATCCTTCTTCTACTAGTGCCTTAGCAACTCTTTTAGGTTCAATTTGTGAGAGAAATTCAGCAAAGAGACATTCATTGGCTGAGGCTGACTCTGAGTCTTGGATTCGCTGTCTGGTTGTGACCCCTGCATTTGGTTCCCCAATAATATTGACAAGAAGTATGTGTTGATCTCTTGACCACTTATTTTGAGGAGCTGGGGATTCAAGGACAGGGGTACTTGAGGGCACAGCTGATGCAAGTTGAGTCTTATCCTGCTGACTAGGAGGGCTTTCTTCAAAGACTACTTCAGTGTTAGAGTCTTCTTCAGCCATTTCAAGGGAAGCTATTTCATTATCAGCAGGAGAATCTTCAGGGATTTGAAGAATTGGTGAGTCATCAATATCATGAGAAGAACCATCAGAGATTTGAGGTTCTTCTTCATCAAGTTCCTGAGAGGTAGGAGCTTCTATGTTGTGAGTAGACAAAGGATCAAAAGCAGGGACATAAGGAGTGAGAGTGTTAGAGTGATGATGACTGGTAGGTCTGGGTTCTGTGAACTCATCACTTGGGAAAGAAATATTTTCATTAAAATCTATTTCATCACCCTCTGTTCCTGTTCTCTGTATGACTTCATCATCTTCATTGAATCTGACATGGAATGTTTCTTCTACTTCTTGTCTTCTGATGTTGAATACTCTGAAGGCTTTGGCTGTTGGAGAGTATCCCAAAAAGAAACCATCATCAGCTTTTTCATCAAACTTTCCAAGTTTATCCCTGTAGTTATAAATAAACACAGGGCATCCAAACACATGAAAATAGCTGACGTCTGGAGATCTTTTTCTGAAAACTTCATAGGAGGTTTTACCATGTCTTTTGACAATGATTGATCTGTTTTGAGTGTAGCAGGCAGTGTGAACAGCTTCTCCCCAAAATTGCTTTGGTAAGGCTGCACCATTTAACATAGTTCTTGCTGCTTCAATCAAGGTCCTGTTTCTTCTTTCAGCCACACCATTTTGTTCAGGAGTGCCAGCTGAAGAGAAGTTCTGAGTAATCCCTTTTTCATCACAAAAAGATTCAAGTTGATGATTCTTGAATTCTGTACCATTATCACTTCTTAGAGCTTTGACTCTAACATCATTCATATTTTCAACCTGTCTGATGAAGGACATGATGGTTTCAGCTGCATCACTTTTCCTTCTGAGGAAGAACACCCATGTATATCTTGAGAATTCATCAACTATGACCAAGGTGTATTTGTTGTGATTAATGGTTTGAGGTTTGACAGGCCCAAACAAATCCATGTGAAGGAGATGTAAGCACTTGTCAATAGAGAATGATTGCCTAGTCTTGAATGAAGACCTGTGATGTTTTCCTTTGACACAGGCAGAACAGGTTTTGTCTTTGGAGAACATTACTGAAGGTAGACCAGCAACCAAGTTTTGAGTGGCTATCTTATTGATGTTCTTGAAGTTGAGATGAGACAGTCTTTTGTGCCACAGCCAGTTGACACTTTCAGAGGCTTTGGCAAGAAAACAGTTTGAGCTGTCTTTAGAGCACACAGCCATGTTGATGACATAAACATCTCTCCTTCTAGGTGCAATCAGCACAACATCATTGTTTTTGTTGAATATGGTTCCCTGAGTCTTAGTGAACAAAACCTTATAGTCAGCATCACACAATTGGCTGATGCTAATAAGATTGTGTTTAAGACCATTCACATATGCAACCCTGGTAAATGTAATCCCATTGCAGTTCACTGAGCCATATCCTTCTGTGTCACCTGAAGAGTTATCTCCAAATACCACTTTAGGACCTGGCTCCTTTGAGTATCTGTGCAGGTATTGTTGAATCCCTGTCATGTGTCTAGAACAGCCACTATCTAGATACCATACCGATTCCTTGAGATATTTCTGCATAGATACATAGAAACAGATTAGTTCCTATGGTGAACCCACTTTCCAGTGGGTTCCCTGAATTGCTTATTAGCAACTCTTGTGTTCCTGAAAAACTTTTGGCGTTGGGATGGACAATTCATTGTTTCATGGTTATAACTTCCACATATATCACACCCAGGGAAGTCACCACACTCGTTTGAGTGATGATCTGTGAACCCACAGAATTTACAGGGAGGATAAGGTTTGTAATTTCCCTGTTGCCTTTTGGAACTCTGTGGTCTGTCCCTAGAAGGTGTCTGAGCTCTTTTAGCTGCCATGTGTCTGTCATGATCTAAGGTCGAATGGTGAGAATTTTTACATATATTGCAATAAGATTTGATTAACCTTTCCCCTTTGGGTTCACCTAGGACTGACTTATGTTCATGAGAAGTAGAGCATTCAGCAGAAGGCTTAATGTGTTGTTTCAAGAGTTCTACTTCTTTCATAAGAGACAACAGGTGATCTTCAGTGGTAGGGTCAACCTTATTCACCGCTTTAGTAGTAACAGGCTTAAAAGCTACTTGTTTACCAGTTTGTTTAGCAGGCACATGAAAAACTTTAGCTGGAGGATTCTCAACATCTGTCCTAGGTTCATCCTTAGAAGATCTAGAAGAACTGCTAGGTTCAACTCCAGAGAGTTTGGGCAAAGGTGGTAGCTCAACCACATCTTCAGAGACAGGGTCATTTGTCAAAGAGGTATCTGACATATGAATAGTCTCTGTAGATTTAAAGACAATGTCTTTAGGTTTGGTGAGAATTCTCAGCTTATTTTGCTTAGCAGATATATCCCTTTTTAAGTCAGCAGGCACTTCATCCCTAAGCAATTCATCAATAGTAAACCTAGCACACAGCCATTTTTCAATAATCTTGTTCAATTCAGTGACTTGATCATTTAAAGCTATGTTTTTCAAGGTTAATCTAGCTACTTCATTTTGCAGGGATATTTTCTCTAAATTAACCCGCCTGAGAGTTTCACATTCAGCCTTAGCATTTATCATTTCAGATTTAACAGAGTGAAACTTATCAAGTAGGTTCTTTCTTTGTTCCTCAACAAAGTGCAAATCAACAATGGTGTAATCAAGGACATGTTTACGTTCATCACTATCAGACATAGATAAAAGCCTGTGTACCTTTTTCATTGTGATGTCAACCCATTGTCCTGATCTAGCATCACCTTTTCCAACAGCTGGTTCATCCTCAGCTATTGCCATAAAAGCCCTGACTCTTGTGGTGTCTTCTTCATCTGAAGTCAGTGGTTCATCATTCCAATCATAAGTTTCAGCAACCAACCCTTTCTCTGTCTTTTTCTCACTACCTTTCTTTTTGGACAGAGCTTCAATCTTCAAGTTCATTTGTTCTAACTCAGCTTTAAGTGCCTTGTACTTATTTTTGTAATCTTTCTTCTCAGTGTCTGAAGAATTGGATTGAGATGAGTTGTTATGTTGTTTGAACTTGTAGGGTTTGGACGAAGATGATGGATAAGAGGGTGAGGATGTTTTGGTAGAAGGACAATCTTTTTGATAATGTCCAAGCTTTCCACAGGCAAAACATGTTTCTTTTGACCTGTCAGTTGGTTTACTAGCTGATCCCACTCTTCCAGATCTTTTGTAGTATCTTCTTTGGTTGGCTAGCAACGCTCTTTCATGGAATTCTGCATTGAGGTCTGACAAGAACTCTTGGCTGCTACGGGTATCTTCTTCAATATCAGAATCGCTGTCATGAGGATGTGTTGCAGAGATCAAAGCTTTGGAAGATGCTCCTTGGACTACAAATCTTTCAGTCTCTGATTTGTAGATAGTATTGATCAGCCCTTCTTCATAATCGTACTTACCATAGAGCTGAGCAAGGGTATCATTTTTGATTGAGTTGTTAGCTCTCTGAGTCTGATTCATGCTCATCCACTTTCTTGGAAGGCTGTTGACAAAAGTAGCATTGATCTCAGCTTGACCAATAGTGACATCATTCATAGCCAGGTCATTTAGAAGAATCTTCAGCCTAGTATAGGTTTGCTGAACCTTTTCACCTTCAAGTGACTTAAAGGCATTAAACTGAAGTCTGAGTGCCTGAATCTTTGTCTCTCTTGTTTCAGAGGGTCCTTCATGGCCAAGAATGAGGTCTGTCCACATTTTTTTAGCTGTGGGATACTGAATGACAGACTTCATGATATGCTTGGGAAGACAGGAAATTATGATGCTTTTGAGACGTTTATCTTGGTTTGCTAATTTCCTATCAGCTGGAGTCCATTGTTTGAGAGGTTTTGGAAGAGGGTTTTCTTCAGTGGATGTAAGCGCCATGGGAATATATGGACCATTTTCTAAAATTTCTAAGAGAAAAGGTTCAAGTCCATCAAGGTATACAAGAAATTGACTCTTCCAACTGGCAAAGTCTTCTTCATCAAAGACTGGTACACTGGTTACGTGTGATCCACCTCTTGAGTCAAGAAGTTGAGGTAGATCATCGTCATTGGCTGGAGGGTTAAGTCTTGGTGAAGATGGGTTTGTGGAAGGTGATTGTGGGCTAGAAGTTTCCGGCATGGTGGATCTTGATTATAAAACTGAGAACGATGTTTCTTGAAGGTTTTAATATCAAACACCGCTCTGATACCAATTGAAAGTCCCTAATCTATGCAAGAAACCCTAATCTTAACTTAATCAACACAAGGTATTACTTTTCAAACGTAATCTTATTATTGTATAATAAAGAATTACAAGTGTTATGGATAACACAGTTTGATGACAATGTGTTGTGCACACTTTGAACAACAATAAACCCTAACTTATGAATACAGTCGTAGCTGTTTGATTCACTAAGTTATATGCACTAATGTTCTTAATATCTCAAAGTGTTAAACATTAATGCATGGATACACATCCTATTTATAGTGTTACGAGTTTGACTTAAACAGTACTTGATGTCGACTACACAAGCTTTTACAAGTTCCCACATCAGTCACATGATGTCCTTCTATTCTTGGTAGTCTTCCATTATGCTTTAAGGAACAGTTGTTAAAAACAGTTTCCTTATTCTTCATAGTCTCGAACACACAAATGGCATGTCCAAAGTGTGCTGAGAGTTATCAGGGTATTGCCACCCCTGTTAACTCTCAACCCCTCAGAGTCCCTGATACATCTTGGCTGTTATCCATCACAGCCAATGAGTATGTCTTCAGGTAATTCTTCGACTTCCCTGACAATGTCTCTGACATGGACTCCTCTGAGGTTGCTCATAGAGACTTGGATCTCTGTGAGTCTTGCGAAACTTGCCTGCCTCCTAGGCACAGGCAAGGGACTATCTATCAGCCTAATTATGTTTAAATCAATGATCAGGGAATCTAATAAGTTTAGATTCCCAACAAGGAGTCCTGGCAGCACTATAATCTCTTTTGATACCTTTGGAATTGCAAAGTGCTATGAGGTCTGCATTCTTGAACTTAGTTCCATTGTCACAAAGAATACCTTTTACCTTCTTGGACAACTGATTTTCAATGAGTGCAATGAAGTCTTTGAGAATGGGGTAGGTCTTACTTTTAACAGCCAGAAAGAAAACCTATGAAAACCTGCTATAACCATCAGTTACCACAAGACAATGGTGTTTATGGTCAATGCTCCTAATAGAGGTAGGACCAAACAAATCTATATGTAGTATCTGCAATGGTTCAGTTATTAAGCTGAGAGCAGTAATGGCTTTGAAGGATGCTTTGTGCTGTTTGTCATTGCTGCAAGCAAGGCAATTGATGTCATTCTTGAAAGTTTTGGGAGGTAAACCAGAGACCAAGTTCATATTAGCCAGCTTGTGAATGGTCTTGAAGTTTACATGCCCCATCCTCCTATGCCATTTGGTGGCTTAATCTTCTGATGCTTTGGCAACCAAACAGGCTAGTTGGCCAGTAGGATTAACTTCATTCAACTTGATACTGTAGAGGTTATGTCTTCTTGGGATTTTGAGTAGAACATGGGAGTCATCCGGTAACTTAAAGTCTTTGGATAGCACCAGTGCTTCAGTATCCGTAAAGAGGACAAACTGCTTCTTGTCACAAATCTAAGAGACATAAATCAAGTTGAAGTGTTGAAGTGCTTCCACATAGTAAACCTGCTCAAAATTAAGGTTAGGTGTCTGAATGGTTCCTTTGCCAGAGATCCTTCCTTCACCACCTCCAAAGTACACCTTCCCGCCTTGAAATGGTACAAAGTAAGTCAAAAGTCTTTTAATCCCTGTCATGCTTCTAGAGCATCCACTATCTACAATTCCAAGAGATGGATCTTGGTATGGAGTAATCTACAACAACACAAAAGACATATGTAACAGTTAGTGTCTTAAAGGGACCCAAACTATTTCTAGCTTGAGTCTGCCTTGTGAATCATTAGTAGATAGCCAAGAAGATTGATGATGTAAAAACTAGAAGGGGGGGAGGGGTTGAATAGTTTCTTATATTTACTTGTTAAAAAGTGGTTTCCAAAAATCCTTTTTCAAAAACTTAGGCTTGAGGAAATATGTGAAATCTTCTTATGCACAATATGAACAATGATAGTGTAACTAAACTAATACTAACAAAAATATATCTACAAAGAATAAAGAATGATAGTGTAACTAATCTAATACTAACACATGTATATGCATAAAGAATAAAGAATGTAAAGAGTTAAGGGTAAAGAAAGATCAAACCGAACACCAAGGATTTATAGTGGTTCTGCAACGAAGCTCACTCCTTGTTCCTACTCCACTCCTCGAGTACTTCTTACTCGAGAGTTCACTACACAACAAGCTCCTTATGGTGGAGAAAACCGTACACGTCGCTTAACCAATTTCCGACTCTAAGCTAAAAGTCGAGCCCTAATCGTATCTAGGACCAATCTACACAACTATACTTAGTACATACACAACTTCCAAATAGACACAACTACTTGGATCTTCACAACTATGACACAACTACAAATGTATATAATTAGATCTTCAATGGATCTTTGGTGGTGGACTCAACACTTCACAAGGATAGTGTTCTTCTCTTTACACTTGGAGAGAAAGGGATGGAAGAACAAGATTCACTTCTTAAACAAGTAATAATCAAACAAATGATCAAAGATTTGAGTGATTAAAAAAGGGGTTTGAATCTGGAAATAAATGTGCAAAAGAGATGAGGTGAAAAGCTGAGAATGGTCCACTATTTATAGGACAAAGGAGCCAACGGCTATATCTGCCCGCGGTACCTTATCTTAGCCCGCGGTACCTTATCGATAAGGTACCGCCTAGGTGCTAAGGTACCGCCGGACTAGACTACGCTCCTTTTTGTCCTTTAGTGGTGGAGGTCTTATCTGGATATAAAAAATATACTGAAAGGATATTCTTAACCAAATAAGAATATGCCATTTTCAAATTTCAAATAATTAATTTAATAAAACATTTTCTTAAAAAGAAAGTTTAATAAAAACTTGTCACACTTAATAAAAAGTGAGTTTTAAGAAAAGATTAAATCACTTGATCACTTGATTACGGTTAGTACTTGTTTATCCAACCTTAAGTGAAAATGGGTAAACTAAAAAATACTTGAACTCAAGAATTCGTTTTTCGTTGTTTTCGTAAATGCTTGTTTTTACATATTCTCGTAATCAAAACTAAGCGAGACCGAAAAATGCAAGTAACGTTTTTAGTCATTATTGCATTAACAATCTCCCCCTTTTTGATTCCGACAATACATAAACTCAATCACACAAAAACAAGATTTTCGAAGACGAGTTTATTCATTTCTCCCCCTTTGAAGAAACGGACTTTGCAAAGACTCCCCCTTGGTGCTTACTCCCCCTAGCTTGGGGCACCGAGGAATCGAGATATGGTGACAAGCTACATGAAAGGGTTAGTTGAACAAAAGAAACAACCAACAATATATAGCAATAGGTCACATAAAAAAATAAAAGAGAAGAAAACACAAAGACAAAGATCCAAGATAGGTTACTAAAAGAACATCATACAAAGAAGTATGGAAAAAGAAACAAGCCAAAAGCATAAATCTAATCCTAGTTATTCTAGAATTCTAAGATTTGCTTGAATTTGGTGTCTTGTGGATAAGCAACCAATGCTTATATGAAAGACAAGGTAATGGCGGAGAGTGGTGGTGGTGGCTTGTTGGAGATCTCATAATCAAAGTGAAGAGGAGGCTTGATTAAGAGACTCTTGATGTAGCTCAAATCCTCATAGATGTGTGCCATAGCAAGGTGTTGATATTGACAACATTGACAATATGTTCCATGATGCATGACATTATCATGAGAAGGAGGAAGAACACTAAAGGGTGGTGGTGGAAGAAAAGATGTTCCACAATCAACATTCTTGGTAGAAGACATGTGATTAAGAGTGTTCTTGGGTGGGTTTGGATTGTAATGGTTTTTGGGTGAGTTGGGATTGAAAGCAATTGGAGAAAATGGAGGAGATTCAAGGCTTTCATTGAGAGAATAAGACATTTTGAATGTGAAGTAATGCAAAATGCTTATGGTTTAAATAGGGAAGGCTTAGGGTATTTTTGGGGTGGTCAAAGGGTTTGAAACAAAGATTCTCAAAAATGTTGGAGCAAATCTGGAGTTTCAGACAAAAACCCGAAAAAGGAAGGCACTGTAGGCGGTTCCTTATCTAGGGTGGCGGTACCTTATCAATAAGGTACCGCGGCTCACATATGGAACCGCCTGCAGAAGCAGGGTTTGGTGTTTGGAGGAAGATTTTTCAGCAAATCTTATTTTTCTAGTCTAACTTATCATAGGGATATGCTTAAAAGCAAAGATAGACAAAGAAAACATATGCAAACTTACCAAATAGAGTTTTGACCAAAATACATGGATTAAAAAATCGATGTAGGAGGTGTGTAAGACAAGACCTTAAGTCATGACACAATGATCCTCCATGATTCTATCTTGTTCTTGCTATGTTTGAGAGAATCATACATATGAATTATGTAAGCTCTAGATTAATAGCGAGAATCTATGAAAAATCGTTTTTAGATTGAATTAACAATGTCAAACGAATTTCTCAACCATTTTCGAAAGAGACTTTGAGAATTTTGAAAAGGAGAGGAGAAGATTTTTCAAAAGGAGTTTAAAAGACTCAAAGACTCAAAGTGGTAAAAGAAAACACACAAGAAGAAAAGAATTTAAGGAAGATGTTCCATTAATCCTAGACCTAGACGCAAGTAATTAAAAGGTTCCCTCTTAAGTGGCTTAGTGAAGATATCGGCTAAGTTGTCCTCGGAGGGCACCTTTTCAATAGAAATGTTCCCCTTTTGAACATTATCCCTAAGGAAATGGTGTCTAATTTCTATGTGTTTGGTTCGCGAATGTTGCAGGGATTCTTGCATAGGTCGATAGCGCCTTTATTATCGCACATGATGGGAACATCATCAAGAGAAATCCCGTAATCAACAAGCGCTTGCTTCATCCATAGAGCTTGTTGGCATGCTTTTCCGGCACTCACATACTCGGCTTCCGTGGTGGATATTGCAAGAGCGGTTTGTTTCTTTGAGAACCAAGAAGTTAAACAACAACCCATGAAGGTACAAACTCCACTAGTGCTTTTCCGGTCCACATAGTCTTCCGCATGATCCGAGTCCGCGTAGACAATGGTTTCTACGCCGGTCCCTTTAGGATACCATAATCCTAAATGTATAGTGCCTTTAATGTATCGAAAGATAGGCTTAACCGCTTCAAGGTGAGAGGTTTTGGGAGCCTCTTGGAAGCGAGCACAAAGGCAAACACTAAACATGATATCCGGTCGACTTGCCGTTAGGTACAACAAACTACCAATCATACCTCTATATTTGGTGTTGTCTACCGACTCACAATCATCATCTATGGTGAGTTTAGTATCCGAGGCCATAGGGGTCTTCATTGGTCTAGATTCTTCTAATCCAAATTTCTTTAGCATTTCTTTAGCGTACTTAGATTGACTAAAGAAAATACCATCGTCCATTTGTTTAATTTGGAGTCCTAAAAAGAAGTTAAGTTCTCCCATCATACTCATTTTAAACTCATCATGCATGATTTTGGCAAAGTCATCACACAATTCTTGACAAGTTGAGCCAAATATAATGTCATCAACATATATTTGTACGATTATGAGGTGAGGACCTTTCTTCTTTGTAAAGAGTGTATTGTCTACCATTCCCATGGTATACTCATGTTTAACAAGAAACGCTTTAAGTCTTTCATACCAAGCTTTGGGTGCTTGTTTGAGTCCATAAAGTGCTTTCTTAAGCTTGTAAACATGGTCCGGTTTCTCAAAATCAATGAAGCCGGGAGGTTGAGCCACATATACCTCCTCATTGATCAAACCGTTAAGAAATGCACTCTTTACATCCATTTTTTGAAGCTTAAAATCTAAGGCACAAGCGTAGGCTAAAAGGATTCTAATTGATTCTAATCTAGCTACCGGTGCATATGTCTCGTCATAATCAATCCCTTCTTGTTGATTATAGCCTTGTGCTACAAGTCTAGCTTTGTTACGAGACACAACACCATTTTCATCTAACTTATTCTTATATACCCATTTGGTTCCTATAATGGTAGAACTTCTAGGTGGAGGAACAAGTTCCAAAACATCATTGGCAACGAATTGGTTCAATTCTTCTTGCATCGCAATGACCCAACTCTCGTCCGACAAAGCTTCTTTAACATTCTTTGGTTCAATCAAGGAGATGAAACAAAATAAGTTGCTTTGGTTTTGAACTTGAGATCTTAGGGTCCTTTGATTTAAGTCACCAATGACATTATTGAGAGTAGGGGTGTGATTCGGGTTGACCCGGTCGGGTTCGGGTCAACTCGGGTCGGGTCAAGTCGGGTCAAGGGTAAAAAATATATAACCTGAACCCGAGCCTAATTAGAACTCGGGTCACTCGGGTTCGGGTCAATTCGGGTCGGGTCAACTCGGGTCGGGTCAACTCGGGTTCGGGTCAACCCGAGTTTGAGGAAAAAGTGTAAAAAGTGGCCTGATTTTTTACTAAAACAATATAAAAAGTCTAATTTTAGTCGGGTCAAGTCGGGTTGGTCGGGTTCGGGTCAACTCGGGTCGGGTCAAGTCGGGTCAAGAGTAAAAATATATAACCCAAACCCGAGCCTAATTAAAACTCGGGTCAATTCGGGTCAACCCGAATTGACCCGAATACGCTTTTGGACCCGAGTGACCCGACCCGAATATGATTATTCGGGTTCGGGTTCGGGTCGGGTTCGGGTCGGGTCAACTTTTTTGACACCCCTAATTGAGAGTATGATCCCTAGACTCCTTAATGTTTACTTCCTTTTCAACACTAAGGTCTTCAACTCCTACTTTTCTAACCTCTTTGGCTTTAACTACTTCTAATTCATCCAAGTCATCATCAACCAATGGTGGTGTCTTGGGCGAAGGAGGGGTTTCATCAAAGGTTACATTGAGTGTTTCTTCAATAACCCTTGAGGTTCTATTTAGGACTATGTAGGTTTTACTAGTTTGGGAATAACCTAAAAGGATACCTTCGTAAGACTTTGGGTCAAACTTGGTAAGGTAGTCTTTGGTGTTGAGGATAAAGCACTTGCTTCCAAACACCCTAAAATATTCCAATGAGGGTTTCTTACCTTTAATGTAAAACCCGCTTTAAAGGTCCACGAACATTAATTACGAACAATCACAGTTTTAATTTAAACGTTACGTAACTATTATTCAGATAATAAAATAACAGTATAAATTCAGATATTACGCGAATATTAATTACTCAGGAAATAAATAAGTCACATCATAATATATACACGAGGATTAAGATTACGAACACGAAGCAATGTTTAAAAATCTACGAATATTAAAATACGCAGTCTCAGCTTTTATTAAATAATACAAATTAATTATTCAGAAAATAATAAGTTAATGTCAGAAAGATTACGTAAATATTATACGTAAGTATTTATTCAGAAAATATAGAGATTACAAAATCTCGATCACGAACACGAGCACGGACATTTAAATTATTAATCGAAGCAAAAGAGAAGTTATTTTAAAGTTTAAAAAAAAATGAAAGTTATATAAGAAAAAGGGCCTTATGGCCGGTTTGTTTAAAAAAAAAAAAAAGAGAATGGGTTGGCCCGTTTGGATTGTATATTGAAGAAACGGGGGTTTCCCCTTTGGCTCAGACAGCGAAAGAAAAAAAAAAAAAAAAAAAAAAAAAAAAAGAATAACAAAGATTAGGGTTTTGTTCTGCCGACACAAGAGACAAAAAAAAAAGAAAAAGAAAAAGAAGGATGGCCGGCGGCTGGAACAACACAGGGAATCTAGAACACAAATTCTCGTCATTTAAATTATATTGTGTATTTACACATCAGCTTTAATCACGACAAAGGTAATCATCTCCTTTTCTTTTCTTTTAATTCGTGAATTCCATGGGTAAAATAAGAACACATAGAGATTAGGGTTAATCATGTGTAATTATTAAAAGAGTGGGGAGGGTTTCGATGTCTTACACAAAAACCGAGAGCATAGAGCTCTCGGTGGGGTTTTGATCTTCACAGCCGAGACCACCAGGGGTCTCGGTGGTCTCTTTTGTTGCCCAACCTCGAGCCGCAAGCCCATCAGGGGTGTTCAGTTTGAAAAAGAAACAAACATGGTGCGTTTGGTGGTTTTCTGAAAACATAGCGACAGCGGGGCGTTTGGGACTGCAGTTCCAGCAAGGGTGCGTTTGGGACTGCAGTTTCCTGCAAGGGTGTTTGGGACTGTGACCAGTGGAAACTTTAACAAAAGCAGTGGGAAAGTAAATCAAACGGGGGGAAACTAAGACTAGCAGTGGGAACTTTTATAAACCAAACAGTGGGAACTTTTACAATGAAAGCAGTGGGAACATAACAAAAAGCAGTGGGAATATATTAATATACGAGGAATTACTTTAGTTAATTAAATCTTTTTATAAATAAGTTGTATTAAATAAGTTTAATTAATTGTTTTGTGTTATTACTTAATTAGTAACATAAAATTAATTCTTTTATTTACTTTAAACATGTGATTTGTTGTAATGATTTATTTCAAGAAAACTAAATTAGAAATCCTTCTATTTTAGGAAACTTTCTGTTTACAACAAGGTACTATTTATAGTAATATCAGAGTTATTAGAACACAGTATAATACACAGTAACCATAAATAGGTATATACTAATCAGTAGACATTTAAAGATCAGTCGAGTTATTAGAAATACACCAGATACGCAGATTGATCAGATTATACATAAACAGTAGTACAAGAATAAAATAAATTAAACTAAGAGTAGATGAAAATCGATAATGGTAAACAGTAATCGGTTAACTTAATTTCCGTCCATTATTTATGTAGTATCCGTGAAGTCAGATTCGATCCGTCAGCTTTCAGTCTTATTTCAGTACTGGACACGAGGTACGGATTTTCCGTCCTTTCAGTAAGGACTTCCTTTCTATGCATGATTAGGATTCCCCATCTTCAGCCAAATGTTTTCCCCAGTATATGGTTAAACTCATCAGTAATTATGTTAAGAATTAAATAAATTGCCTGAGCTTTATATACAAGCATGATTAGTTTATGTACTAGTTACGGAGGTACCGTAACCACGACACTAGAGGCACCGGTGTCGTGACTCACATGCAGGAGAGTGATATCC
The DNA here is from genome assembly GCA_025667525.1 of Glebionis coronaria. Lineage (NCBI taxonomy): Eukaryota > Viridiplantae > Streptophyta > Magnoliopsida > Asterales > Asteraceae > Glebionis > Glebionis coronaria. Next base: position 581,564,785 of record CM046879.1, read on the forward strand.
TGCATCATCCCACTCAGCTCAGCTTGGCCATTTTATCAGTATTATTAGTGGGGCGTATGGATGCATCCTAGGCTACAGTTTACAGTTTAGCAGGTGAATGTGGTGTGTGCTCTACATCCTTCACATTGGAGCTGATCCCTCCACCCAGCACAGTTATTTAGAGGTCACCCCTCTATAGCATGACGAGGTCACCCCTCCAGTTATTCATGCAACGTTGTTACAGCACATGACCTATATAAGATCTGGCAATTAAATTACAGTAAATGCATGTTTTCAGATTTTAACAGATAACAGTTCAGCTTTATTAATTATAATTCAGGCTTTACATATTATACACAGATTTCCGCTGCAACTTTACTTATCAGTCTTACAGCTCCAGTATTTTATCATCTGTTTCATTTTACTAATTCCCTATCATGCTTTATATCCGTTCACTGAGCGTTATGCTCAGCCGTAGTTCCTTTCATGTTCTAACGGCAGGTACACCAGGATGCTTTTAGGATTCTAAGAGCACGTGCATTTGGGATGGAAGCTATCCAGACTTCTTATTTTATGCACTTACATTATTCTGCTTATTTGGACATTGTTTAGTCCTTTCTTTCAGTATTTTATTTTTCATGTTTTGAGCTTAGGTTGGATAACCGATGTTTGATTCCGGTATTTCCGTTATGGTCATTTAATGTTTTAGTACATTTACCTTATGCTTTGATGGCACGCCATAAATACACGTAACGGTCCACTTATCCAAGTGGGGTGTTACAATTATGGTATCAGAGCGCAAGGTTCGACCTGTAGGCTCTAAAACTTGACCTGTGACTAGTGGGTAGTCACCAGGAACTTCCCAGATTTTGGCGTTGTTATCTTTCATGTTTCTCATGGATTATTCAGTCAGTTTTCTTAAAGTTTTGACTAAGCAAAAGGTTGCTACATAACTAGCCATACTTAGTCGCATGTGCTTTTTAGCGAGTTATCGTTTTGGTGAACTGACCATAGGCGTTCACCCTTGCCCGTTCGGATTTTTGTATAGATGAACTGATCATGGGCGCTTATCCTTACTCATGTCAGATTCATGTTTTCAGTCCAATATTACGTGGTGAACCAGCCCATATACGTTCACCAATGTTCAGATCAAATTTCATGATTTTCAGTCAAATGTTGTTTTGTGAACCGATCCATAGTTGTTCACATTTGTCATATCATGACATTCTGTAAATTTTGACAAGTATGGATTAGACTACAGCCATCCATATTTAATATCAGATTATAAATTTCTATACATGACAGTTCTCAGAAAATTTTGACCAGTATGGATCGAACCAGAATAGCCCATACTTAGTCTCATGTTTTCTTCTTTGGATTCTGAGGATTGAACCATAGCTATCCACATCAGTTGATGTTAAACCTCAGTTGATTATTCTCCTATGTTATTTGTATCAGTCAAGTTTATACTATCACGAGAATGTCGTTTTCATGCTGACTAAGTTCATGTCTCCTTATGAGGATTATGTTTTCAACAAGGTGATAGTGTTTTCACCCAAAAATACAGAAGGATTACAGTATCATCCTATTTCATGATAAATCATGTTCTGGTTTTCATCAATCATGTCTTTATACTGAACATTGATGAAACCCCGTTTAATCCTACTTTTCAGCCTCTATACAACCAGCATTAAGTCCATGCAGAAATTTTCAGCCATCATAGTAACTGTTTCAGTTCAGTTGCTAACTAGTAAATCAAATTATTTTCCATTGATAATATCAGACAAGCGACACCAGTATCAATCACCTCATAAAATTTCCACCAGCTCCATGTACAGTATTTCACATGTACTCTACGGACAGCGTCTCAGATATGCTCCATGTGCAGTATTCATTTTGTACTTCATGTACAGTAGTCCAGGTGTACTCCAGGTACCCTACTCCATGGATATTGCTAATCGATCTTCAATCATCTCAGGCGTCTCCACTTGTCGATATTCTACCAGATGCTGATGCTGCTCGTGAGTTGAAGATTTTGCTAGATGCTGATACCGCTAACACTTTGAAGACCTCACAAATGCGGATGCTGCTGAACTTTGGAGATTTCTCAAGATGCTGATGCCGTTCATACTATGAAGACTCTGCAGAACAAGGACGAAAAATATAAATTTGAAATTTCTGACAAGAATAAATTCCAACCATCAGACACCATCAGCTAATCTTTCTGTCAGAAGAGTGGGAACCGGTAACCAGCCGGCCACTCAGCAGAATAATTACATGAATCACAGTCATGATAACGATCGTCAGGAAACTGACAGACAAAGTAGTAGTGACAACCATCATATTTATAATTAAATCAGTCAGTAACCATCGAAACTCCGGCACGGACATGACCAGGAATACAAGAGGTCAGTAGTCTAACCGGTCCGCCAATCCTAGCAGTTACCAAATATTTTCCGCCTTGTCCAGGTTCATCCATTAAAATACATGTCCAGACAACAGTCAAGACACAGTTCTCAAGTATCGTTTCAGAAGACACTAGAACACCAGTCATTATACACGTCATACGAATATCTTCTCAGAGTACGAGTCAGAACTCCTAACTCTAGTATGTTTCCAAGCGAGACCCACAATAATTCAGGGTACCCTTCAGAAAGGGGTATACCCGTTCTATTATGCCACACATGAATCAAATCTTTTAAAAATTCAGCCACCACCACTAAAAAATTTATCAGATTAAACAAACAGTATTCACTCTGTGAGCTTACAGACAAACACATTCAGTAAAAAGTCACCATGTTTACTTCATGTGTTCCTATGTCAGCTTTATCTCAAATCAGGTAGTTACCTGCCTCTCAGCCATAAGGACTCAACAGTGTCACCATATTTATTAAAGTCTTATTTGGTGTTAACGACGAGATCCGTTTTACTAAATCCACAAATATATTCATTATATATTTCTGCCAGAAAAATCAGTACAAGTTGTTTCTTCCTTACATGTGCGTGACTTATCAGTCCATAGTTACGAAGACTTTTAGCTACCAGTTATAAATTCACTTCTAAAATTCCTCGAGTACATGATCAGTAGATTATCCTAAAAATTTCCAGATGTCATGCCAGAAGGTGGTCCAGAAATTCCTTCCTACCCACGAGACACAATTTAACGTCGAGCTTGTCTCAAGAACAGAACCTGTTTTCAAAACTCTTATTTGCAGGGCTTTAGCTATGTTAAAAGAGTTGCAGCAATTGCTGCAAGAGTTACCAAAACTAGGCTTTATTCGCCCTAGCGCACCATCGAAAAATTTATCAGATCACCATTCTTAATCGATATTCATTCCACGAATAGAAAGTTTAATTAACCTACTACGAGATGTTTTAAACATTCTTCCAGAAAAATTCAAGATCATGCCACCATCAGAGGTGAGGGAAGAACATGATGTTCTTCAGACCGTTGTTGCACATATTATAGCCACTCTAAAAAAATTTAAATTGTACTTCTGAGCTTCCTAATGCTCCAGCTATAGTATGAAAATTTATGAATAAAATTTTCTCGACTTCGCAGACAAAATCGTCAGTATATTCTTTGATCACTTTCTGATCTGCCAAATCCTAAAGAAGAGCACGAGAATCATCTTCTCACAGTTGTACAGAATCTTCGATAGGAGAAGATTTTATATACAGCTTTCCAGATATGAATTCCAATTGAACAAAGTGGCATTTCTGAGCCATTCTACCTTAGCAGAAAGAAATTTCAAACAATGCTGCGGAGGTGAAGGCCATCACCTGATGGTCCCGACCGACGACTGTGAACAGAGTACAAACCTTTCTAGAACTCAATTGACTACTACCGCAAAAATTACTGACAGTTCTCACTAAAAATTCTTCCATAACTATTCACTCAAGTTTCACCTGAATGTACCAAAATTCCTGGGAGAAGTTTGATAGAAACAGTATAAAACGTTGAGGCAGTTATGTTCATACCTAATGCCTGTCATTCCAGCAGGTTTAAGATAGAACGCCGGCATGCTATCGAGTTATTACTACCAGTAGAAACTCTGGACCAAAATTATCAGTTTTACCACAGACTCAGAGAAAGTATGATACTATCTAAGTTATCATTAACCATGTAATCAGCCTGCGCGTTTCTTTCAACCGGAAGGATTACGTAGTAGCGGACCTGCAGAAAATTCAGCAGTAAATCATACGATTTCAAGGCATTCCATCGACCGTCATATCAGACAGAACTCATGTTCACGATCACGTGTATGGTTACGTCCACTTTACGTTCATGGTTATTTTCACTTTCACGTTTACGTCTCATTCACGGTATGATGCTATTTTAGTTCATTTTTTTTGCTATCTCATGATTTAAGCTCACGTTAATGTTCATAACATTGTTCACGTTCAAGTTCGTGTGCCATTTCACGATACACGTTTCTTAGTTTATTATCGAATACGGTTACAGAAAGCTTGAGAAACCAGACTCAAATTTAGCACAACTTTCCAGTAACCAGGCAGACGTTTCTCATTTCAGACCTTGTCGTTTGGCATTCCTTCCTCAGTCAGCATACGTTCATGATGTGTTCTAGTATCACGTTCACAGTATGTTCACGTATCCCATTCACGATATACTTCATGCACAACGTTGCTTTTATAATCGCGAACCACGTTCACAATTGCTCACTTAGCATGTTCACAATTGTTCACGTAGTTCGTCCCTATATATATTCTCAGCAGCTTGCTCAGAGATATAAATGTTATCTTTCAGGATAATTATACGTACCACTTCATGTATCCTACATGCTATAGCTTATTCCCTCAGATTCAGAAAATCCATCTTAAGTATGGAACCTGAAAATATTCAGCATCATCAGGAAAGGGTCATCAGGACCAAGATTTTTATTATGTTTAGACCTTTGAAGGAATCGTTTCGATCGGGAGGCCACTCGAAACAGAGGAGTCCATCCGGACCTCTCATCCCCTTTCTTTCAATAAATCCAGTTAAGTTCTTTCAGTCATGTCACGTTTCATGTTCTCTTCAGCCATGTCACGTTACATGATCATTTCAGTCATGTCAGGTTTATACCTATCAGCAGCATTATGTCTTAATTAGAAGACAATTTATTCTTCAGCTTAATTGTCTTTTCAGTCTACGTGTTCTTTCAGTTCTTATAACTTCATCAGCTTATTACCTTTAATTCGAGGACGAATTTCTCCCTGTTAGAGGGGAAGAATTGTAAAACCCGGTTTAGCCGTGTCCTTAATTCGAGGACGAATTATTTTTTTTAGAGGGGAAGAATTGTAAAACCCGCTTTAAAGGTCCACGAACATTAATTACGAACAATCACAGTTTTAATTTAAACGTTACGTAACTATTATTCAGATAATAAAATAACAGTATAAATTCAGATATTACGCGAATATTAATTACTCAGGAAATAAATAAGTCACATCATAATATATACACGAGGATTAAGATTACGAACACGAAACAATGTTTAAAAATCTACGAATAATACGCAGTCTCAGCTTTTATTAAATAATACAAATTAATTATTCAGAAAATAATAAGTTAATGTCAGAAAGATTACGTAAATATTATACGTAAGTATTTATTCAGAAAATATAGAGATTACAAAATCTCGATCACGAACACGAGCACGGACATTTAAATTATTAATCGAAGCAAATGAGAAGTTATTTTAAACATTTAAAAAAAATGAAAGTTATATAAGAAAAAGGGCCTTATGGCCGGTTTGTTTAAAAAAAAAAAAGAGAATGGGTTGGCCCGTTTGGATTGTATATTGAAGAAACGGGGGTTTCCCCTTTGGCTCAGACAGCGAAAGAAAAAAAAAAAAAAAAAAAAGTATAACAAAGATTAGGGTTTTGTTCTGCCGACAGAAGAGACAAAAAAAAAAAGAAAAAGAAAAAGAAGGATGGCCGGCGGCTGGAACAACACAGGGAAGCTAGAACACAAATTCTCGTCATTTAAATTATATTGTGTATTTACACATCAGCTTTAATCACGACAAAGGTAATCATCTTCTTTTCTTTTCTTTTAATTCGTGAATTCCATGGGTAAAATAAGAACACATAGAGATTAGGGTTAATCATGTGTAATTATTAAAACAGTGGGGAGGGTTTCGATGTCTTACACAAAAACCGAGAGCATAGAGCTCTCGGTGGGGTTTTGATCTTCACAGCCGAGACCACCAGGGGTCTCGGTGGTCTCTTTTGTTGCCCAACCTCGAGCCGCAAGCCCATCAGGGGTGTTCAGTTTGAAAAAGAAACAAACAGGGTGCGTTTGGTGGTTTTCTGAAAACATAGCGACATCGGGGCGTTTGGGACTGCAGTTCCAGCAAGGGTGCGTCTGGGACTGCAGTTTCCTGCAGGGGTGTTTGGGACTGTGACCAGTGGAAACTTTAACAAAAGCAGTGGGAAAGTAAATCAAACGGGGGGGAAACTAAGACTAGCAGTGGGAACTTTTATAAACCAAGCAGTGGGAACTTTTACAATGAAAGCAGTGGGAACATAACAAAAAGCAGTGGGAATATATTAATATACGAGGAATTACTTTAGTTAATTAAATCTTTTTATAAATAAGTTGTATTAAATAAGTTTAATTAATTGTTTTGTGTTATTACTTAATTAGTAACATAAAATTAATTCTTTTATTTACTTTAAACATGTGATTTGTTGTAATGATTTATTTCAAGAAAACTAAATTGGAAATCCTTCTATTTTAGGAAACTTTCTGTTTACAACAAGGTACTATTTATAGTAATATCAGAGTTATTAGAACACAGTATAATACACAGTAACCATAAATAGGTATATACTAATCAGTAGACATTTAAAGATCAGTCGAGTTATTAGAAATACACCAGATACGCAGATTGATCAGATTATACATAAACAGTAGTACAAGAATAAAATAAATTAAACTAAGAGTAGATGAAAATCGATAATGGTAAACAGTAATCGGTTAACTTAATTTCCGTCCATTATTTATGTAGTATCCGTGAAGTCAGATTCGATCCGTCAGCTTTCAGTCTTATTTCAGTACTGGACACGAGGTACGGATTTTCCGTCCTTTCAGTAAGGACTTCCTTTCTATGCATGATTAGGATTCCCCATCTTCAGCCAAATGTTTTCCCCAATATATGGTTAAACTCATCAGTAATTATGTTAAGAATTAAATAAATTGCCTGAGCTTTATATACAAGCATGATTAGTTTATGTACTAGTTACGGAGGTACCGTAACCACGGCACTAGAGGCACCGGTGTCGTGACTCACATGTAGGAGAGTGATATCCTGCATCGTCCCACTCAGCTCAGCTTGGCCATTTTATCAGTATTATTAGTGGGGCGTATGGATGCATCCTAGGCTACAGTTTACAGTTTAGCAGGTGAATGTGGTGTGTGCTCTACATCCTTCACATTGGAGCTGATCCCTCCACCCAGCACAGTTATTTAGAGGTCACCCCTCTATAGCATGACGAGGTCACCCCTCCAGTTATTCATGCAACGTTGTTACAGCACATGACCTATATAAGCTCTGGCAATTAAATTACAGTAAATGCATGTTTTCAGATTTTAACAGATAACAGTTCAGCTTTATTAATTATAATTCAGGCTTTACAGATTATACACAGATTTCCGCTGCAACTTTACTTATCAGTCTTACAGCTCCAGTATTTTATCATCTGTTTCATTTTAGTAATTCCCTATCATGCTTTATATCCGTTCACTGAGCGTTATGCTCAGCCGTAGTTCCTTTCATGTTCTAACGGCAGGTATACCAGGATGCTTTTAGGATTCTAAGAGCACGTGCATTTGGGATGGAAGCTATCCAGACTTCTTATTTTATGCACTTACATTATTCTGCTTATTTGGACATTGTTTAGTCCTTTCTTTCAGTATTTTATTTTTCATGTTTTGAGCTTAGGTTGGATAACCGATGTTTGATTCCGGTATTTCCGTTATGGTCATTTAATGTTTTAGTACATTTACCTTATGCTTTGATGGCACGCCATAAATACACGTAACGGTCCACTTATCTAAGTGGGGTGTTACATTTAAGAATCTCATAGGGGGTCTTTCCTAGGAAAGGTCGAATAAGAATTCAGTTGAGAATATAAGTCGATGTGTCCACGGCATTGCACCAAAACTTTTGAGGCAAAGATTGCTCGTTTAACGTCGTCCTACTCATCTCTTGGAGAGTCCTATTCTTCCTTTCAACTACCCCATTTGATTGTGGAGTGCGAGGAGCCGAGAAGTTATGGGTAATACCATGAGCTTCACAAAAGGCACCAAATTGCACTTCATTATCAAATTCCCTACCATGATCCGTCCTAATAGAAACAATTGAACATCCTAGTTGATTTTTAATTCTTCGACTAAAGATTTCGAAGTGATCGAAAGCTTCATTCTTAGATGCCAAAAATCTAGTCCAAGTGAATCTAGAATAGTCATCAACTATAACTAGGGTATAAAGGTTACCTCCATAACTCCGTATGGCGGAAGGTCCAAAAAGATCCATATGTAGGAGCTCTAAGCACCGAGAGGTCGAAACCAAATTCTTGGCTTTGTGACTTGAGTGAACTTGCTTTCCAACTTTGCAAGCATCACAAAAGTGACTATCAAACTTAATCTTGGGGAGGTGTCTTACCAACTCCTTAGAGACTAAAGATTGAATTAAACGCATATTAGCGTGACCTAATCTCCTATGCCAAAGAGTAGAACTATCATCTATAGTTGCAAGACATATGTTGTATTTTGACTTCTTATTAACCTTCATGACATAAAGCCCATGCTTACTAACACCTTTTCCAATGACTTTTCCATCTTTTACGATTTCACTGTCATGTTCTGAAAAGATGACCTTACACTTATTATCACAAATTTGACCTATACTTAAAAGGTTAAATCCTAAGTTATCTACGTGCTCAACATTTTCAATGGTCATGGAGTCAAGAGAAACCGTACCTTTGCCAATGATATGACCATGTAGACTACTAGCGAATGTGACGTTACCTCCATCATATGCTTTGTAATGCGAGAACAAACTTCGATTACCCGTCATGTGTTTAGAACATCCACTATCCTTAATCCACTCATCGGGCTCCAAATCAATTCCCAAGCATATCTAGGTAACAACACACAAGATCAAACATTTGATCCCCAATATCTCATGGGTCCAAAATTGTTAGTTCCAAACATCCCTTGCATTTGGTTGGGATGCATGAATGAGGAGGGGATTCCCCATGGAGAACAAAATGGAGGAGGGTAGTAATTCATGTAACCATTTTGTTGTTCATTATTTCTCCTAGGTGTATTTGATCTAGGTTTAGAGTTATGATTATTCCTTCTAGGTGTTGGAGTTTTACTTCTAGATCGTGAATTGTTTTGATTATCTCTTCTAGGCGTTGTCGTTCTACTTCTAGGCTTAGACTCATTCCGTACTCTAGGTGGAGTAGAGGATAGTCTAGATAAACTTCTATTTCCCATGAGAGGTTTACTTAATGGCTTGTAGAACTTACCAATAGCATTGTCATCAAGTATGGGTAATTTTACCTTATTAACAGTAAGATGCTTTAGTTTTTCATCTAACTTAGACTTTTCAGAAAGTTCAGGATTTTCACCAAAATCATCCTTTGCCCGCGGTACCTTATCTATGGCGGCGGTTCCATAGTGATAAGGAACCGCGCCATACAATTTGGAACCGCGTACAGTGGGCGTTTTTTGTGAAAACCTGACTTGTTTTGGTTCACTAGTTGAGGCTTCATTTGAGTTAAAACCTAGACCAAGTCTTTCCTTAGAATGAACTTGTTTGTTTAACATATCATCAAGAGCACTAGTTCCTTTCATGAACTTTTCCAATTTAATGGAGGTGCTCTTGAGATCTTCATTTTCTAATCTAAGTTTCTCGCAACTTAAGCAACCTAAATCAACCTCTTTGTTTTTCTCAAGTTTAGCCAATTTCTCCCTAAGTTCATTGATCTCATTTTCAAGCTTAGTTTTGGTTGATTTTAAGGTTTTGTTCTTTTCTATGAATTTGAGACTAAGTTTCTGTAAACTATCATATTTGCCTTTAAATTCAATATCATATAAGGTGGAGCTATCATTACTATAATATTCGGTTTCGGAATGTACCACTTTAGAAGTGTGAGCCATTAGACATTTCTCCTCTTTGGGGTTGTCATCATCATCTTCACCGCTATCGCTCCAAGTGCCACCAACGAACGCCGTGTGGTTCTTATCACGAGCGGGCTTTCGACAATCACCAATGAAGTGATTTGGATCACCACATCTAAAGCAACTCCTATCACCTTTTTAGTTCTTGGCAAACCGATTCTTTGACAATGGTTTCTTGTCATAGTTGGGTTGCCTAACGTGTTGACCTCGTCTCTTGAAGAACTTCTTGAAATCTCTCACCGCCAATGCATACTCCTCGTCATCGCTTTCCGAGGAACTATCATGGTCACTTTGTGCCTTCTTGGCTTTAAGTGCAAGAGATTTCCTTTCACTCTTGGTTTTCACTAATTCCGAGTCCTTCAAAATTATCATCTCATGAACCTTCAAGTTTCCTCTGAGTTCATCGAGTGATAAAGTTGAGAGATCTTTCGACTCTTCAATCGCCGTGACTTTTCCTCTCCACTTTGGATGTAAAGCCCTTAGAAACTTCCTAACATTGTTCTTGCTAGAAAAACCTTCATCAAGTGCTTTTAGACTAGTAATAATGGTGTTAAACCTAGCAAATGCACTATCAATAGTTTCATCTTCTAAGATGACAAATTGTTCATATTGTTGGACAAGAAGATCGATTTTGCTTTCTTTGACTTGGCTATTACCTTGGTGGGTTACTAAAAGAGTGTTCCAAATATCTTTAGCGGTTTCACACATAAATTTTTTTTCATACTCTTTCTTAGGCAAAGCATTATAAATCACCATTTTAGCCTCATTATTTTTTGAAAGTTTCTTTTTAGTATCGTCATTAGCTTTGTCAAAAGTGACCAATTCTTTTGTTTTAGAAACTTCATTAAATTTAAAGGGTAAAAAATCACCATTGGTATAACATGCCAAAGATCTAAATCTTTTGATTTCACATAAGTTTCAAATCTATTTTTCCAATAAATAAAACTATCGGTTTCAAAAAGTGGTGGTCTTTGCATAGATTGCCCTTCTAGGTATTTGTTGGAATCCATAGATCGATTCAAGTTTTAAAATACAATATACTTTAAAAATTCTTGAGCAACCCGCTTTGATACCAATTGTAGAAACTAGAAGGGGGGGTTGAATAGTTTCTTATATTTACTTGTTAAAAAGTGGTTTCCAAAAATCCTTTTTTAAAAACTTAGGCTTGAGGAAATATGTGAAATATTCTGATGCACAACATGAACAATGATAGTGTAACTAAACTAATACTAACAAAAATATATCCACAAAGAATAAAGAATGATAGTGTAACTAATCTAATACTAACACATGTATATGCATAAAGAATAAAGAATGTAAAGAGTTAAGGGTAAAGAAAGATCAAACCAAACACCAAGGATTTATAGTGGTTCGGCAATGAAGCTCACTCCTCGTTCCTACTCCACTCCTCGAGTACTCCTTACTCGAGAGTTCACTATACAACAAGCTCCTTATGGTGGAGAAAACCGTACACGTCGCTTAACCAATTTCCGACTCTAAGCTAAAAGTCGAGCCCTAATCGTAGCTAGGACCAATCTACACAACTATACTTAGTACATACACAACTTCCAAATAGACACAACTACTTGGATCTTCACAACTATGACACAACTACAAATGTATAAAATTAGATCTTCAATGGATCTTTGGTGGTGGACTCAACACTTCACAATGATAGTGTTCTTCTCTTTGCACTTGGAGAGAAAGGGATGGAAGAACAAGATTCACTTCTTAAACAAGTAATAATCAAACAAATGATCAAAGATTTGAGTGATTAAAGAAGGGGTTTGAATCTGGAAATAAATGTGCAAAAGAGGTGAGCTGAGAATGATCCACTATTTATAGGACAAAGGAGCCAACGGCTATATCTGCCCGCGGTACCTTATCTTAGCCCGCGGTACCTTATCGATAAGGTACCGCCTAGGTGCTAAGGTACCGCCGGACTAGACTACGCTCCTTTTTGTCCTTTAGTGGTGGAGGTCTTATCTGGATATAAAAAATATCCTGAAAGGATATTCTTAACCAAATAAGAATATGCCATTTTCAAATTTCAAATAATTAATTTAATAAAACATTTTCTTAAAAAGAAAGTTTAATAAAAACTTGTCACACTTAATAAAAAGTGAGTTTTAAGAAAAGATTAAATCACTTGATCACTTGATTAAGGTTAGTACTTGTTTATCCATACCTTAAGTGAAAATGGGTAAAATGAAAAATACTTGAACTCGAGAATTCGTTTTTCGTTGTTTTCGTAAATGCTTGTTTTTACATATTGTCGTAATCAAAACTAAGCGAGACCGAAAAATGCAAGTAACGTTTTTAGTCATTATTGCATTAACAGATGAGATCCATTGTTGTTCTTGTGTTGCATGTGCATCATATGGGTGTTATTTTGTGACCAAGAACAACCTGCTGAGGGCTTAACAGCAGAACCCAAATATCCCAATCCAAAATTCATTTGGTCTGAAGTAGCAGCATAATTCCGATTAAAATTTTGAAAATAATTACTGGTTGATCTATTAGGGGTACAGGCATTGCTTCTCCAAGTAGTAGAAGCTGAAGGAGAGGTACTTCTAGTAGAAGGAAAAGATTGGGCACATGGATTTAATCTTCTAGAAGCAAAACCCACACCAATAGGAGCAACTCATGGTGGACCAGAAGTAGCACAAGATTGATTGCCAGGAGGCTTTTGATCATAAAAATTACAATCTTTAATCAAATGAAATTTACTACCACAAATAAAGCATGTTTTAAAAGACCTTTTATTCAAATGTCATTGTTTTAAACTGCTATTCTTATTACAAACCACTCTAGGAGAAGCAACATTCCTAGATTGCAACAAACTAAAATTAAAAACAATAGAAGTAGAAGCAGTAGCAACTCTCTCATCACTCATCCTAGCACTAGTAGCAGTGTCATTTATCTTGGTACTCGAAGGTCTTGACTCTTCACTTGAACCACATGATGCATAGTCACTTGCCTTGTCACTGAAAGTACAAGAGAGAAAGTCATTAGTATTAGTAGAGCTTTTGGGAGACTCGTGCATCTGTGATCCATTCAAGTCTTTATGCATGGATGTGGGCATAAATGTTCTTGTAAGAGGTGGAGGAACAACATGCATTGATGCAGCTGGTTTAAACCTATTGTAACTAGGTTTTCCTTCCTCCTCTTTGTTAGGATCAAAGACACTTGAAAAGGATAAATAAAAAACATCATCTGGACCAATATATTTGTCAAAGCCTAACCCTATCTTAGTTCTACCAGACATGCTGCTATCTATTAGCTTGGAAAGATTCTTGGGTGATTTTTGCCATTTATCAAATCTTAATAGTGTAGCATCCAATTTTTCTTGCATTTCTTGTTTTGTCTGAATACTCTTAGTGTTAAGTTTTTTAGTATACTTAAGCATGTTAGTGGTATTCTCAAAATCAATACTTAACACTCTAATATTATCCTCATATTCAAGTTGAGTGTTTTGAAGCCACTTATTTTGTTGTTCTAAAGTTTTGAGAGAACTCTTATAAGCTTGAACTTCTAAAAAATATTTGTCATTTTGAGCATTTAATTCATTGCATTGAGTTAAGAGGTCTGAATGTTTAGCATCACAACCAAAAGGGCAATTTTGTACCTGAGGAGATATTTCCATGAGAGCAAACTCCTCTGCTTCCTCTGCATCAAATATGTGACCAGCAATCATAGCAAACACATCAGTAGAGGACTCAACTGATTCCAATGCTGGAGTCTCATGCTCATTCCAGTTGACCATGGTATCAACCAACACCAAAACTTTCTTTTCATCCTTGAGCTCTTGAACCTTGAAAGCTGAATATATGTTCTTCTCCTGGTCATTTTTGTTAGGACATTCCCTAGAAAAATGTCCTTGCTGCTGACAGTTATAGCATTTGACTTTGCTCATATCAAACCTGGCTGGCTCTCTTGGGTTGTAACTGAATTTTCTACTAGCCTTCTTTTCAAACTTATGAACTCGAAGAGTAATCATATCCATCTGCCACTTAAGGTCCATTTCATCCGAGTCAAGTTTATCAACTTGTTTGAAATCATCAAAAGCTAGTTGCTGTTGTGGATCAACATCAGCAACAAAGGAGTGAAGAACAGTTTCTACCATGCTACTAGTCTTGACTTTTGATTCAGGAGTAGAAGTATGTTGGGATGACAAAGTATAGCTTGGGCTACTGGTATAAGACATCAGACTAGAGCCCATGGAACTCACAAAAGCAGAGTTAGCAGGAGTGGAGTAGGAATCACTTGAGTACCCTCTCACATGAGACTCAAAAGTTTTGAGTTTGTAAAATAGGTCATCAAAAGAAAGATATTCAAGTCCACCTTTAGCCTTTAGAGAGATGACTACCTGGTTCCATGAGTGAGGCAGGGCTCTAAGAATCCTGGCATTGATATCTTCATTTTCAGGTTTGGAGCGGAGTTGATTCAATTGGCTGAGAATCTTTTGAAACCTGTCATAGCCTTGATGAAGACCTTTTGTCTCAGAAATCTTGAATTCTATAAATTCATCTCTCAGCATTGATCTGTGCATCTTCTTGGATTCCTCATTCCCTCCAAATCTTGCCTTGATCCCATTTCCAAATTTCCCTAGCATCATCCAAGTGATAGAAGTCACCCAAATGATCATCAGGAAGAGGCTGAAGCAAAATAGTTTTTGCTTTGATTTCCTTCTGAACAACAGTGATTTCTTCATGAGTTTTAGGATCTAGAATGGTGATATTACCATTCTTGTCTCTACCAGTAGTCTTCTTGTTGTTGCCATTCTGAACAATTTTCCACAAGTCTAGAGCAGTGTTGGTGATCCAGCACTCCATCTTCATGGCACAGCTATCATACTCTTCCTTCTTCAGGAGTGGGAATTTTCTATTTGTATTGGAAACAATAGCAACGATTTGTTGTGTTTGTTGTGTTGTGGTGGTGCTTGGTTGTCCTGTTTCAGTAGAACTAGAAGTAGACATGATTAGACAAAATAGTTATTAAAAAAATAATTGGTTCTTCTTGTGCAGAGACTCTCCCAGGCTCTGATACCACTTGTTAGGTCCACTAGTTGTAGATCTTGTAGCCTGTTAAGGATGGTGAATGACTTCTGTAATCACAAGTCTATTCACAGAGAGACTCTACAAAGTATAAGTGCGGAATACAAATACTAAGATCAAGAAGAAACAGAATAACTAAATAACTTGATCCTTACTAAGGATTTCTACTATTGATATGAAATGAACACTGGTGAAAGGTGTGTCTAACCCTTCTACCAATGGGTTCCTTTTATACTACAAGAAAACCCTAAACTAAATTAAACATAATACGTGTAACTCCTGATATGCATATCATTTCCTAAGATATTTCATGCATATCCTAACAAACTACTAAGAATAATATTGTTTGACTTTCTACTAGACCAGGAACACGTATTGCTCCTACTACTACTAGGACCAGGAGGAACTACATACCTCCTAGTTCATCTATTACAAATATCCTATTACATAGGTCCTAACAAATATTAATAAAATTATTGATACTAAAAATATTTTTATTAATAAAAAAATTTAATTTATTATAAATATATTAGTATAAAAATATTAATAAAATATAAAAATAAATAAATTTATTATATTATAAAATAAAAATATAATAATAATAATAATAATTGTTAATATTATTTATTTATTATTAACAATATTATTATCATTATTTTATTATTATTTTTATTTGTTTATGTATTTATTATTGTTTTTGTTATTATTTCTTTTTATTATTAGTTATTGTTAATTATTATTTGTTATTTATTATTTATTATTTTATTATTATTAATATTATATTTTTTAATTATTATTTAATATTATTTTTTATTGTTTATTTTATTAGTTTTATTATTATTATTATTATTATTATTATTATTATTTATTATTTATTGTTTTATTTTTATTATTATTTTTTTTGGAAAATCTTTTATTTATTAATCACGCAAAATTTGAAAATCTTTTGGAAAATGCTTTTTTTTTGAAAAATCTTTTGGAATTTTTCTTTTTTTGGAAAATCTTTTGGAAAATTGCAAAAAGAGTGCACGGGATCAAGGTTTTTTTTAGAAAATCTTTTTTTTTTTGTTTTGGGAAATCTTTTATTTATTCTTTTATTTGTTTTTGGAAAATCTTTTATTTATTAAACTTTTTTTTTTGGAAAATCTTTTATTATAATAATTATCATTTGTCTTTTTTTTTTCTTTTGTTATATGTTATTTTAAATATTATTTTTTTGTTAACTTTTTAAATTTTATATAAAAGTTTAATTACAGTGCGTTAGGAGTTAAAACAAACACATCTATAGGTTTTAGTGAATTACAATTACAACACAATACGTACATTCCAATTCATTAAATTACAATTATATCAAATTACAATTTATTTAAAAGATTACAATTCGTCAAAAAACATTTTATGAACCAAGCAACCCTTAAAAGTCCACAGGTTTGAGTTAACTACTCAAAATCAGTACCGTTTTATTTATATTCAAAACCAAAATTAAAATTTTAAATCTAAACCACCCACGTTATAAACTTATACTTAAAATGAAACTCGATTTTAAACTAAACGAACCATTAAAGTATTTCTTAAAGTAACACTTTTTGGTACTCTTGATGATATGAAAGAAGGTTGAAACTTGAAAGTGATCATCGATATGTTTCAAAGTGGTCATCTGTTTGTGCACAGTCGATTTGGGACCAATGTCGTGCAAATAGTATATTTATGAACAGTCCTCTTCATTTAATTCTTTTTAGGACAGAACCCTTAAATAGTGTACCATCTGTTTATGAGATCACCCAGGACCATTAACCCTATAGTACCAAATAGTATAATACTCTAAAAGTACTACAACAGCATACCAGATAGTGCTCTGAAATTTGATATTGTAATTGTAATTGACCCGGTTAGGTTTAAAGGTTTAAATCGACAAGAAAACTCTGCTCCCGTGCATTATTTTTGGTGGCGGCCGACCCTTCTCCAAGTACACAAAATCATGCAATGAACACGTACGTTGTTATTAGCCGGAAGTTGGATTTAACGGCATTGACCTTTTTTTTCCTTGACCGGTCAATTAAACGTTCAGGGTGAGGGGTGGAAGTTGGATTGAATGGCCATGACCTATTTTTTTCTTTGACCGGTTAACTAAACGTTTGAGGTGAGGGAGTGACACGGTTTAGGAGTTTATAACACTGCTTGAAATTACAAGGACTACAATAGCATATATCAAATAGTGCTCGGAAATGTGATATCGACCCGGTTTCAAAGGTAAAATAGTGCTCGGCAAAATTCTAACCGCGTGCACTCTTTTTTGGTGCCGACGGACCTTTTAAGAGATATAGCCTCAAGCAATGAGCACTTGTTTCAGTACGGTCAAGGCGTAACAACGTTAAATTCATTCAATAAACCTAAGTTTGTTCAACATATATAACGGAACAAACATCTAACATTGTACAAGACCTAATACATGCAACTATATCAACAATAAAACATTAGGTTCTTAACATTCTCCAGCACTTTTGGGAGTGGGGCCGTCTTCGGTGGGCCGCCTCTTGTGAACCCCGACAACCCGCCACTACGATCAAGGTACAACCGGCCTCGGTAAGCTGCCAAATGAGCATAATAACAAGGTGGCACCAATGAAACAGGTTTGGTGCATTTCACATAAGTAAAACAGAGATTATAGACCAGTTTCTGAAATTCATCGGAAGTGAACTCGTTTTCGTCACGTAGAACATGGTAATGAGTCGGTCTAGTCGTACCCTTGACGCCATAGTGACTACATAAATAAAAATCAAACTCCTTCGGGTGGGTGATAACCGAATCAACAACAGTGCCAGGTGGTATATTCTCGTCAGAAACGACTGTTTCAGCTCGAAACAACCTAGTATGATGGCGTTTTTGAACCACCACAAACGTTATCCGAGGGTTGTAACCTGTGAACCTAGAGCACCCGACCTTAATGGCTTGCAACTCTTCTTGAAGCACTTTCTGAAACTGGGTCTCACTGACACCGTCCCGAAAAAAGATCAATCTTTTCGGAAGCTTAGATAATTCACGAACAAAATCGTGTAATATCTCCTCCACCATCGAGCTCAAATCCTCAATAATTTCTTGTCGGTGAGTTTGAGACCGCATTTTGGAGACGTACTTATTTGCCGCAGGCCAATTTACGGACCCCACAACTGCTGCAACCGATGGACTAAAATCATCCAACGGATGTGGGTGGGTCACATCCGCACCCATGAACATTACTGGCTCGTCAAGTGTCAAAATCCGAGGGATCTGAGCTGGTAACGATGTGTACAAAGCAACTGTGCATCCACCAATTTTAGCATTAATTTTAATAGCTAAATTAGCGAGAAACTGAGAACTCAATCTAGCGAGATTTTGGTATAAGCAACACTGACTCATAACCCCGATACTAGTTTCACCAAGCCGCTTCAAATCCGCATACCCTTTGTGTTTCTTTTCCATCACACATATTAAAAGCTGCAAATTATTATTTGCGAGCTTCTGAATCTTTTTTATTTTCGTTTCAAGTAGACCGGCATTGTTAAGAAGCTGCATCGACTCAAATTGTGGTTTAATGACTGTTTGTTTGTTGAGAAAGATCCCTAACTGTTGACATTTATGGGTTAACTGATTTATAAATTTGGGGATGTTTGATTTTTGTTCGGGTGTCCCACCGAAACTGACCAACGCCCATCTACCAATTCGGGTTCCTTCAAAAACTTGGCTACCTGAAAAGTTCCATTGTCGATCGTGACGGGATGGGAATAAGTCACGTACCTCACCACCATCTCCAAGCTTAAGCTTTGGTGGACGAAGGATTCGACCGTTTAGTTTTGTCATTTCTTTTGAGACCTGAAGATCGAACTCTTCTGCTTGGTGTCCACTGTTTCATTAACAAAAAAACACTAATATTAGAGGTGAAAAACAGGCAGATTGAGTAACAAATGAAACACGTTAAAGTTCAACAAGGGTCACTTTAATTACTGGGTGAAACGGGTTGGTCATGTTGGATTGACCCGTAAATTTTTTTTGTCCATCATACAAAATCTCGTTTAGACTAAATTATAAGAAAATGCGTACCGTGATGGACCAAAGGGTCCAGCCATGACTCCATCAATGATCGCCTTTCGTTCTCTCGGTTTTTGACACCCCAACTTAAGAATTTTCGAGGTTTGCTCATCCGTAAGTTTCCCAAGAAACTTTTGCCCTTCACAAACGACACAAAGCTCCATAGGTAAATAACAAGGCCGTCTCCTACTAGTCTGCAAACACGGCAAATTCCTGTACTGAATATCATAATTATACTGTTCCTTAAAGTAACTCACAACCCATAAATTCACCCCATCTCGATCCCTAAACCAAAGATCCTCCGTCGTTTCATCCGTCAAGCAATGAACTTTATATCGCTGAATCGTTTCCCTATGAGAAACAAACACTTTTACATTTTTCAACGCTTTTTCAACCTCTCTTTTCTCATCAGCCGTTAACCCTCTCGTTTTCTTCTCATTAAGATCATTCAAAAACGGTAAACGCTTTTGCAAATACGGGATCACACCTATACTATCATGAAACGCGGTAACTGTTAAATCGACATTTAACGCAAGCCCTTGCTGCGTAGGCCTTAAACTTTGAAAAAATCCTCTTCTTCCTATCGCCCCACCCCCAATATCCTTAGCACCACCCATTGCATTCGAGTATAAAGACCGTCCTAATGGGGTACATTCCTTTAAGGGATTTTCTCGTAACACAACATCTAATGCTTGCAAATAGTCTTGTGGAAGTGGGTTCAAGTCCTTTTTCTCCTTACTTAAGTATTTACTCAAATCTTGACCATTTAAATTCGACACAATCTTAATATTGACGCGATAAAGCTTCGTTTTCTCTTCATTTTCGTCGCGATTTCCAGAAATCGGCTGACTACCCATTTGAACAGGGATGTTAACAAACAACTCTAACCTATCTTTTTCAAATTTTATGGAGCTAAAAAGGCTTCTTCGACCATCGAAACTCGGGTTTCCACCCGAAAAAACAGTTGCTTCTTCTTGTGCGATACTTTCTTTTATAAACCTTGCAACTTCTTTCGAGGGTTTCGGGCTTATTTCTACGTCATAATGGTATATTTGTTGCAATGGGTTAAACTTTACTAGAAAATGGTTGGCTAAAAGTGGTATTATCGTTCCTTCTGTCCCACCGGAGTCTGGCCGAAACGCCACCGTTAACGGTGGCAATGGTGGTTGTTGTGGTGGTGAATCTTTAACGGGTTTTAAGTCATCTCTCTTGATTGCCATTGATGAATTAACTGTTGTTTGAATCACTTCCACAGCTGTTTTTATTACAAAAATAATTAGTAGTAGTACTACATTTTGTTAAGGGTGTTTGTTCAAGCTTATACATGGGCTTATATGATTTCTAACTTGTATTTCATAAGCTATGTTTTTATGGCTTTTTAGTTGGCTTATGAGCTTAATATGATTTAAAGATGAAAAATGAGTTCATAAACTCAAATATAAGCTCAAATTAGTACTACATAAATTGGGGTGTTTGTTTAAGCTTATACATGGGCTTATGAGCTTATATGATTTTGACTTATATATCTCATAAGCCATATTTTTCTGCCTTTTTATTTGGCTTATGAGCTTAATATGATTTAAAAATGAAAATGAGTTCATAATTCATAAACTAAAATATAAGCTCAAAATACATCCAAATAAATGAGCATAGGAATTGAAATAAAAGCCAAAATTATGGAGTGTATGCTAATAAGCCCATAATCCCATATATAAGTTCAAAGTCAAGGGTTATGACTTCTTTGGTTTTTGGCTTATGTTTACCAACTCATACTAATAAATTGATGTAAGCAAAAAAGGTTCAAAATAAGTCACAAAAAATGAGTTTATAAAACATAAGCCAAAATTCATATAAGCCATAAACTCACAAAATAAGCTTAAACAAACATAAGTATATAGTACTGAAAATAAAAACATAGCATAAGAAACAACATTTGCAAGTGATAAGATTCTGTCTTTTCTAACAAGAAGATTCTTGAAAAAAACAAGATTTGTGTTCTTTAAAACAAGAAATATTTTTTTTTTCTTAATAAAAAATGATTCTCACAAAAATGTCAAAATGATTTATAAAATGAATAACAATTTTTAGATATATATTTCTACATTTAATAAAAAAAATTCAACTTCTATATTTAACTATGGAGTATACAACTATCTATGCATTAGTACTAGCTAGCTTGTAGTGGTTTGAGAGTTTAAAAGAATGAAATAAAGAAGTTACACTTTTGAGACCAAGAATTTATAAAAAAAAAAAAGCTTCTTGGAAATATCAAGATTTTTTGTGTTCTTGAAAACAAGAAATTAAATTAGTTTTATTATTTTTATATGAAGAAAAAAAACGGAATCTTGAACACATGTTTACACCAATGCTTGACAAATCAATCAAAACCCTTGTCGGGTTTGATAGAAATCATAAAAAACAATTTTTATAAAAAGTAGTAGTAACATTAGCTCATTTCATGACACATTGGTTAAAAACCAAGACACAAAAACATGTACAAACATGTACTGTACTTAAAAGTTACCACCAAAAAACATAAAATAAGTTTTACCTTTTTGATGGCTTTGTTTCCATGAAGGTTTCTGAAAATGAGGTTTAGTACTAAAAACAGGTGGTCCTACTCCCACAGCAGCATAAGGTGGTGGCAAAGGTAAAAGAGGTGGTGAAGGTGAAGTATAATAAGGGTAGCAAATATTTTGGTTAGTATGGTGAAAAAGATATTGATGATTATAATGATGAAGGTTAAAAAGATTTTGATGGTTGTTGTAATGATGGTATGAAGAAGGGCTATTATTATGGTTATGATGTGTTGATTTTGGTTTGTATTTTGTGTTGTTTGTTTGCTCCATGGTGAAGATACACACACAAGAAGAAGAGTAGTGAGCCAAAAGGTGTAAGAAGAAATAAGAATGGTCTTATTTGCATGAGACTAAAATATTACTACTATGTGTGAGTATTTATAAAGTGAAGAATAAAATGTTACTACTATACTAGGGCAAATGGTTTTTTGTCTGTGAGAACAGAAGGCAACTAGGAATAGTAGTAGAAACTGCAGTTATTACACATACAGATAAAGTTGTGTGAGAGAGAGAGAATATGGAGGTGAAGAAGAGAAATAAATTAAAGGAGAGAGATATGGTGTAAATGTGTGTAATCTTCTTGAAGGAAAAAGGTAAATGTGATCTTTTTTGATATTTGGATTATTGTTCAAACCTTTTTTCACTTTTTAGATTATTTTATTTGATTTTTTTTGTCTCAATAGTAAATTGCATATTATTTTATCAATTTATGTTTTCTTATTTTATATTATCTTTGTTTAATGATGTTATTATAAATTTTAAAAAAGTTATAAATTAATTAATTAAAAATAAAATTTTTATTATATAAAAATAAAATAAAAAATTATAAAATTAATATTTTTATTAAAATATATGTTTTTTCAATAAATTATTATTATAATCCAGAAAAAAAAATAGTAACTCAAAGTGTATATGTATTAAAATTTCTCATGAACAAAAATGAACCACAAAGTGTTCCATATCTCAAATTAAAATGTTCTTCATTTTTTGTTTAATTAATTCATAAGGTTTAAATTTATTGGTACACGAATTCGATGGAAGGTGATTTACACACTCATTAGATTAATTAACACACTCTAAAATATAATGTTTGGATATTTAAATCTTTAAAATGATGAATATATGAATAAAATTGATATAAAGGTATATCAAGACATTGTATTTTAAATTGTCTCAATCAATTCAAAGAGTGTAAATCACTATCCGAATTCGATACATACATATACTTTATCTTTTTATCCAGCAGTTTGAGTAACCATTTTAAAGTTATTAAATTAATAGAAATTGAATATAAGATCTCACACATACGAGACTATTGATAATTGTTTTAGAACATGAATATTTTCTTTCTAGGTGTCAACTAACAATTTTATAATATATATACACAATAAATGACATAAAAAACCTTCTAATTAGCTTCTTTAAAAAAAACTTTAATATTTCCTAATTAAAAGACATAAAAAACTTAGACCCACTTTTATTTTCATTAAGAAAACCTCATAAGTATCTTTTATTAACATAATGACACATGAAAATAAAAGCAAACTGATTGATGGAAAATGATTTGAATATTATTAACAATATTAAACTAATTATAAGAGATTATCAAAGTTGAATATTTATGTAATGATTGATAATGAATGAAAAGGTATTAGGAGTCAAAAAGTGAATTAAAAAGATGAAGTGCTAGTATTTTTTTTAGGACAGATCGAAATGCAAAATGTCTTGTACATGTTATTGGCATAAAGTATAAAAATATTTCTTGTAGTTTTGAACAGAAAGTTATACATTAGTTTTTTCTTTATAATTTATCAACAAATCCTTGTGTTAGAAATACATTTGTTAAATCTAAAAAGTTAAGGAACTTGTGTAACGTTGAATTGAATATTCTTATTGTTCCATTGACTCCTTTAAAGTTAAAACTAAAGAAAAGGCTATATCATTCATTTAGCTTTTTTCTTTCTTTTTAATAAGTCTACACGTCAAACGCACAATAAAAAAAGTAAGTTCAAAAGTTTGTTGTTGCCGAATAGAAATTTAGATTAAGTTGTTTGTTAGCCTAATTGTAATCATAAACAATATCTAACAAGCATAACATTTCAATTGCATTCTATCAACCATCCTTATAATGATTTTTTAAGAATCAATGTATATATCATCCATCTGACATGAGATGACCGATACGGTATCAACCATCTGACATGATCAAAGGACACGAAATAGCCTAGCTAATTTAACGTAGACATAATTCTAGTTGCCTAAGAGGCACAAAACACGATTAATTGGAATCGAATGATTGCCAGCATGAAAACATGATTAATGAAAACTAATCATGGCTACCATGAAGACATGATTAAATACAATTCATCCGTGTCTAACATGAAGCAAAATTAACATAAAGAAACATGGAACAAAATTACATTAATGAGTATAAAACATCATCAGCATGAAAACAAGGTTAACCATGATAGTATGATGACATAAATCGTAACAATAATTGAGGGAACGTGTAAAAGTTATGACTGAAATGAATAAATTTTAAAAAGTTAATAGTATGGACGATTACGAATCGTTTCACAATGCAACATAAATGATAAGTCTGAAGTAATATGAGATAAACATAAAATGCATGAATAATGTATAAGGCAATGAAACAGTTTATTTTGCATGAAATAGTTTAAAATGCATGATGCAGTTTATAATTTTTTTTTATATATGAGCGAGGGTGAACGCCTGTGGGTCGGTTCACCAAAACAAGGACATAGCAAAGTGGACGCCAATGGGTCGGTCCAAAGTTAAAAGTTTCGATAAAAGCACATGCGACTAAATAGGGTCAGTCATGTACCAACCATTACTTAGTCATAATTCATGCGACAATGATATGAATGCATGAAATGAATATATGAAAAGAATGAATGAACACCAACTGTCTAAACTAAACAGAAAACGTGTGACTCAGTATGAACTACTGTGATTCAATTCATACTAGTCAAATTCAGAAGAAAACATTATGCATAATACAATGACATGTAACTAAGTATGGATGACGGTTGTTCAATCCATATTAGTAAAACAATTCCGAAGAAAACATCATAGTTGTAAACAACGATGTTCTGAAAATATCGATACGTGGAAAATCAGACGTCGGCTTGGGAAGAGCCTGGTGACTACCCATTAGTCACATGTCGAGTTTTAGAGCCTACAGGTCAAAACCTTGGGCTCTGATACCATAATTGTAACACCCCATTTTGATAAATGGAATATCACACGATAATTATGGCGTATCATCAAAACATGCAAGGTAATATGTCATAAACATACATGACCAAAGGGATAACCGGGATCAAACATCGGTCCCCAAACATAAATAATACAAATGAACTAAAGGAAGACTAAACAAGCATAAATATATGAAGGCAAGAGGAGAAGAAGTCCAAGGTGGCTCCCATCCTATGCATGTCCTCCAAATGCTCCAGTCTAACCTTGAATACCTGCCGTTTTGGGACATGGAAAAAAACTAACGGCTGAGCAATACGCTCAGCGAAGGATATATGACATAGCATAAATGACATAATATAGGAAAGAAATGTAAAGCATGAAAAGCAGCGGAAATGAATAAGTCTTGGAAAACCTGGAACATGTTTATAATCTGGTTTTATATTCTGAAAATATAGCTTATGTTACTTATGAAAATCTGTATTAGTTTACTATACCAAAAGTCAATATAGGTCATGAGGTCAACAATGTGCATGAATACTTGGAGGGGTGACCTCGTCATGCAAATTAGAGGGGATGCCTCTAATTAATTGGTAATGGGTAGGAGGGATCAACTCCTTGTGAAGGATGCAAGGCACATACCACATTCACCATGAAATCCTGACTGAAACATGTAACTAGGATGCACCCATATGCCCCACATGATAACATAATAAATATAATGGCCAAATAAACTGAAAGGGACGCCACGAGCTATCACTCCGCCGTAGAGAAGTCATAACACTAGTGCCTCTAATGTTATGGTTATGGTACCTCCTTAACTAGGTGAAACTGGTCATGCATGTATATGGCTAAGGTAACTAATAAAACATAAGCATTTAATTTGTATCTACTGGGGAAAACAGTTGGCTGCATACGGGAAATCCTAATGAAGGAAGAGATTGTCCTTATTGAAGGACGGGAAATCCGTACCTTATGTCCAGTAGAAGTTAACGAAAACGCTGAATAAACTACTCCGCCATGACGGATAATACTACATAAGAATGGGAACGTGTACGAGTTGTCTGCATTACATGTGTTTTACTGGTTCTGTGTGTTATTAACTTGTTATAGTTATTCTGTCATGTTTTAGTGTTTTACTGTGTTATCTGTAGTTATACTGATGTTCTGTTGTGTGTTATGCATGTAGTAGTGTATTATAATACTTGTATTGTAATAATAAGTAACTTTCTAAAAGTAGCAGGTTTCCATAAATAGTAAGTTTCTAAAAATAGAAAGTTTCCATAATTAGAAATAAGCTGGATTATTAATAATAAGTAAAGTTTAATTAGTATAATACAAGTCATGGTTACAACTTATTAGTTAAATAACTTGGTTAATTTAATTAAACTATACGTTTTATGGAATTTAATTAAAAATACATGTTTTAATTAAATTAAGCCAGATAAAATACCTTAGGTTATACATGTAATATTAATTTTAATATTTAACCTAAGTTATTAAATTAATTAAATTAAAAAATCTAGTAATTAATTTAATTAAACATGTTTTATGATTTTAATATTTCCCGAAACCTGAGTCCATATTTTAAAAATTAACTAGAGCCCGTACCCCTTGTTTCTTAATAAGTTGAGCCAAACACCCCCTTTGACAGTGGCTAACCGGCCCAGCTGGTTGCCACTGTCTGTGACTTTTTCCCCCTGGCCGAGCCACGCTAGCCGCTGCCAGCTCGGTTCCTACCGGCTGTGCGCCGGTTCCCACCGGCTGTTGTCAGTTCACACCTGTTACACCGATTCCCACTGTTTTTGTCGTTCGGCCCCCTGCCAAAACCAAGGTCCCACCGAGACCCTATTGGTCTCGGTTGACACGAAATCAAACCCAAAACAACGCCTAAACATACCTCGACCCTTGGTCGGGATCCCTTGGTGCTGCGTCCGAACACACAAACCAAACCGAGACCTTCTGGTCTCGGTGGTGTCGAATAAAAAACAAGCCGAGAGTCTTTTGACTCTCGGTTGTGTCTCGGCTAACCCAAAAACCGAACCAGCACCCCTTAATCTCATGGTTTAATTAATCTAACATGTTTCCATTACTTGTTTTTAAGATTAATTAAATAGATTCATAATAAAATAAAAGAAAGGGGTTTTATGATTATACCGAATGCGTGGAATGAAAAGGCTAATGATCACGAACATGTATACCCCAATATCAATAATCAAAATCGTCTAGAACACCTTGTGGTGTTGATGGTGGACGGAGGCAAGAAGAACAAGGAGGAAGGGTTTTTGCTAATTTTTGTAAAACCTAAATTATGAAGATAGTTTCCCTGTGTTTTGTTTAATATTGTTCATGGGCCAAAAGCCCATCTTTCTCCTTTCTTTTTGTTTCACCGCGGCACATGAGGCCCACTAGGGAAAACCTGAAGCTTTTCAATGTTTAATTATTTTGGTCGTGTATGTTCGTGATTATTAATCATGAATTTGGTAGTCATGATCGTGTCACATTTATAATATTCAAGAATGTTCGTTATTAAATGTCGTGACACGTATATTAATATTATAAATGGAAAGTTTTATTTTTAGCGTGTTTTCATGAGTTACTGTTCACGTGTACTGTTCATATGATTTTAATGCGGGTTTTACATTCAAAGTGGTATTTCTCTGTTTATGTGGACCGAGTGTGTTTTGACTGCTGCTTATCTTATAAACAGGTTGGCTTCTTCTGTTCTCAATTTCAAATCTTCTTTTGAGCTTGTGTATAATATCAAGCCTAAACTCTCTCATTTTAGAAGTTTAGGTTGCCTCTCTTTTTCTTCTGTATTAAACAATTCTGACAAATTTCTTCTAGATCTGAGAAGTATGTTTTAATTAGTTTTTCTACTTCTAAAAAGGCATACAAAGTTTATAGTCTTGAGTCCAAAATTGTTTCTTTTTCTATAGATGTAAAATTTTATGGAACTACTTTCCTTTTAAAATGAATGAGTCTTTTTTAGATGTCAATACCAATTCATCTTCTAAAAATGTTGTTTCTTAAAAATTTTTCAATGAAAAACATACTCGTGGCCTTACTTCTAGTGCCTATGATGAAGGGAGAGTTCTTGACTCATCTTACGATGATGGCAATATCTCATCTTTTCCCAGAGTTGACTCTATTGGTAGAGATGACTTCGCAACATCTATAGATGATAATATTTCCTCTGAGGGCAATGTTCCTTCTCCTAATTCTGATTTGAATGTTCAAAATGGGGTGTCAATGAACAGTAATCAAGTGCAGCAACATGTTAGGAGGTGCGAAAGATCTACTAAGATACCTATTAACTTTAATGATTATGTTGTTAGCAGTAATAAGTTGTATGGTCTTGAAAAATATGTGTCTTATGCTCATTTAAGGGTGCTGATTTATGTTTTTCTACTAATCTTGATAAGGCCTCTGAGCCTTCATGTGACAATCCTCAAATTTCACATGTGTTATGTGATATGATTGAATGAATATGAAAATTTGGTTTGAAATTTTTGCTTTTGTGCATTACTTGGTAAGACGAATATGTTCTTATATCCTATACTCCCACTTCAACATATTCCTATATGTTGTAAACACAATGTATATATCAAGTCTAAGTACTAAAAGTAATCCTATAAGTACCATAATAATAAGAACATCTCAAACATAACTATGATGCCCTAAATTCCCTTAGAAACCCTAGAATCTCTTTAAATGAGTTGTAAACTCAAGAATGGTAAACTATGAATGAACAAGAATAAGTAATATGGATTATAAACAAGTTGTAAACTATACTTTGAAGACATAATAATACCTAAGAATGTTAAGAACAAACTATACAAAGCAAAGTATAAAAAAATGTACATAATAGTCTAGATCACCACCTAGAAATCCTTGGTAAACAATATTTCAAGCAATATAACTACATAATATCTATGTACAAATATCAAATATAATATACTAATTATAATCAATCATATAAAAGAAAGGTAATTGATCATAAAACACTAATATTTACTAATCTAAAGTTAATTACAAGTAAAAGACCTAGTAACTTAGATTAGCACCTAAAATCTATTTCATATTAAATTAGAGTCTAATATTTTGCAACTAATTAAAAAGCTCAACTAAGAATCATATAAATATCATACATTTATCTCAAGCTAAGTTACAAATTAATAAAGCACAATGTACAAGTTATTGAAGCATAGAACTGTAAGCTAATTTAATTGTACCTAGGATATGATTACCTTATATAAACCCTTAAACTAAGAATGTAGAATCTATATAAGTCATAAACATACTATATAAGACAAAGAATAAGTTTACATTATGATATAAACACTAATTACTCAAGATAGAAAGTCAATAGGCTTAATGACCTAAAAACCCTTATATTAAGCATTCTACATAGAATCAATACCTAGTCTTTTAGGACAAGTCTAAAAACACTCATAGCATTACAGTAAGGTTATAACATTATATTAAGACAATGTACAAGTACCCTAAAGCACAAGGTACAACATTTTAATGCATTGCTTATAAATTAGGTCAAAATAGGTATTTTCACCTTTTGGACATGTTTACTTAAAATAACTTAGTAAAACCAATGTAGAGACTTCATGAATACATTGATGAAAATTTAGGAGGTATAAAATTGAGTTTGCATCAGTAGCTAAATCGAGGATAATGGATTTAACAAGTATTTAGCCCTAGATCATTGTAAACCCTAACCCGGCTAGGGTTTCTTCCCAACTTCACTTTGTTAAACTTCAAACCAAAAACCCAAACTTCTTAATTATAATGTATAAACCCTAATTACACCTTAATCCATCACTAATAACATTCCTAAACCCTTATTTACAAGAATTACAAAGTTACAAGCCCTATATTTGCATTTGGCTAGGTTTTTTCCTCCAAAAACCCATTTAAACTCATTCCCTCCTAAATTCAAACATAGGCCAGATATTTTGGGATATTTTTAGATATTTTCCAAGTAGGTACATAAGCTACCTGTGTATGAAACATCACCATTCCTATCTATAATTTTCTAGACTTAAAATGGATCATAAGTTCAAGATATTTTAATCCTAGGCTCTATAAACTTGCATAGATCTTTTATAGATTCCCTTAGTCACTAACCTATCCATCTTACACGTTTCAAGGCCAAACTTGGAGTCTAAGTGTTGGAAACACTATAAATAGGGGCAAACTTCATTAGTAAGAACATGCACCCCGTTTCTCTTATATCTCCATACCCATTCTAAAATACACTTATATAAACATCCTAGGACTCTTAGAAGACAAGAAACCAGGTCTATAAGGAATCCATTGAAGCTCTTGAAGCTTTGGTAGCAAGTAGTGTTAATAGGAAGCCATTAGGAGCCATTTTGGAGCTACCTAGGTAAACTCTATGTTAACTAAGCTTTGATCTTGTTATAATTCTTTATTAGACTTTTTATAATGTTTATAGGATATTATAAAACTAACCTAAAAGAAATTAGGTCATGTGATCATTTAGAATGAAAGTTATAAGCTAAAGATGTCTTAAAACCCTAGTTTTGTAATTTACATGAAATAATAATCAAAAACCCATTTCAAAGGCTATAATTATGTAGAAATGTTGTTATTATGATTATTAAAGTGTTCATAAACGTTTTTTTAAGTTTCTAGATCATTTGGTACAATTTTGAGGTTGTTATGTAATTTTAAGCAAGTATAGGGAATAAAAATGTCATTTTTGAAACTATTAACATTTTGGGTCAAAAGTCTCATTTTATGAAAGTGAAAACAATAAGAGTAAATATTGGAAATTTTGAGACCCTAAGTTTAATATTTGAGGGTTTAAAAGGTAAATACTAAAACTATATACTTTAGGGGTTAAAAGTGTAATTAAGCTAAAGTATAAGAAAAAGGGCTATTTTTGCCAATTTTGAAACTAAAGAAGATAAATTATAAATATGATAAATTAATGAAGGTATAATGTTAGTAGGGAGCTTTGTACAAAGATATTCCATCTTGATATTACGTTCTGACTGAGTGGTTGGGTTTACGATTTAAAGTGCCCTCGCTCCTCAAACGTTTATAGAATTGCTTCTGAGTATGATGTCCCGAACAATGATGCTATAATTACAACAAATTATAAATCAAAGAATACATAACTAATACTTAAAAGTATTGAACTAAATATCAAAGACTTGATACTATACAAAATATGTTAATCCAGGTTTGTGTGAGACCAAGTTGTTTGTTTGTGAATGAAATTTATCTGATGTTGCTCAGAATTTATGGATCCCAGGCGAGTTCATAGCCTCACTAGTAATACTTTATAAATTATTTGAAAACCCGTGAGTTAATAGCCTCACTTTTAATACTTTCTAAATGTTTTGAAAACCCGTGAGGTGGATATATGCTAAAACTAGAATACATGTGTTTTTGAACTGTATGCTTTTACTAAAATATGTTATTGCACGAGTGCCTAAACTGTTACTTGCTACCCAAATTTCATGAATCATTAAACATATCCGTGTGCGCTAATATGGTAAAACAGATCTATTGGGTTTTACCAATCCTATTTGTGTTACCGGTACGAGTGGGTAATCAAGCATACTTAGATCTATTGGGTTTAACGAATCCTGTTTGTGTTACCTGTTTGAGTAGGTAATGAAGCATACTTTATTAGAATTAATGGGTAGCCTGGACCAATGGGTTACTTGCCATGATCTTTTTTCATGCCGGTCACTTCGGTGAATTCCGTTAGTTTTGATGTCAAGAACTTAGTACAACAAAACATAGCTTTATGTGAACGAATTGTAAAGTAGATCGAGGTGGTAAACATGTACTCAAAACTGTTATTACAAACCTATGAATTCACTCAACCTTTGTGTTGACTTGTAAGCATATATATCAGGAAATTGTGACTGATAGCATGAAGCAGAATAAGGATGACATGAAGAGGCACAAGCTTGAAATTATTGATATAGATTTAGGGAACCTCATGTTGTAAAACTCTGATTTCTAAATGATATATAAAGAAAGTTGATTTCATCACTCTTATGAGTTGTTTTCTATCATTATGACTTGTGTTATGTTGATCCCATCCCTTTGATTAGATCTATATTCTGTTAAGAAATAGTGTTGTAGTTTGTAATCAAACTAAAACACTTTGATAACTCTTACTCAAGCTAAATAAGTTATGCGGTATCTAACTTATATAGCACATAAGAACAGAATTACGTTTAACTATTCGATTCTCTTATTAATCGACTTGAATGAGGTACATGAATGACATTGTACCTATGTTCCTTTTATAGAGTAAGGAACCCTAGAAACCTTAGAATATTCTATAAAGATAACTATATCACATATGATATATTATCAATATTCTAACTATTTAAGTATATCACATAAGATATACTCTAACTATAACTATGACATATCTTATACAAAGATATATTCGTCCTAATCAATATAACAGTACTTACTTTATAAGTAGCAGTACTTACTATGTATTGCGTTAACACTAACAGTACTTGAAAGATACTAACAATACTTCAATAACACTAACGGTACTTGACACTTAACAAATAATTCCCAATAATCCTCCCCTAAACAGGAGTGATAACTTGTTGTCTTCTTGTTTCTATTCGTACTAGATGTATTTAGAATACATGTCTTCAGTCTTTCCTTCATCCTTGGATTGAACTTGGTAATTTGTATTTGTATCCAACTGAATGTATCCAAACACTTCAATGTAGATCTTCTTCTGATAAGATAATCTTCAAACATCATGAACATCATCTTTTTCTTCAACTTATGATCTTCTTGTGTCTTGTAAACATTCAATTCTCTTTGCAGCAACATTAATTGTCTTCTTGAGTTAAATCTATGAACTCTGAATCATGAACTTCAGTCTTGATTTGATGAGACAAAACCTTCGAAGTATTTTCTTCTGGAATACTTCTTTGCTTGCAATCTTCATACCTGAAATAAAATAGTTAACAACAAAAACCAATCTGTATTGGCTTCATGATTTTTAGCAAATCACCAGCTATCAACGGATTTGATATATTCTTTACCAGTTAGCCGTACACTCTGGAATAGCCAACACTTTATTCATAAAGAATAAGGTGTACTGATAACCCTATAATTTTTGGTAAATTATCAACCATCAACGTATTTGATGAAGTCTTTACCTAGTACCATTTGTCTAGGATTAGCCAACTCTTTGTCTCGAAACAAGGTGAGTCAGAACCATATAGTTTTTTAGCAAACTACCAACTTTCAACGGATTTGAGAAGTCTTTACCACAAACCGTTTGCTTATGGACTAGCCAGTTCTTATGTATGTTAGACATGGTGAACTGAGAACCATTTGTGAAGTGTGACTGAAAGTCAAACACCTAAGGATCTTTCTCAGCTTCTTCCTCATCTTTCAAATCTTTGATTTGTTGTTTAACCATGCTGATCAACTCCAAAGCATCAATAGATTCTTCTGTAACTTCCAATTGTTGTTCCAACATTCTTTCCAACAATCTTCTTTTGAATGGATAACTCTTCTCTTACAGCATATAGTAGGTAATATCATCTATATCCAAAATATGTAATCCACATGATCTATAATATCTCCAGTAACTAGAAACCTGATTCTCTAATTCCTTCAACATTTCTTGATCATAGTTATGTGGTTCATACATGAAGATCAATTCCCTATATAATAGTGATACTTCAGTTTTACCTGCACTGGCTTCTTGAACTAACATGAAAAGATCCTGAATATCTTGTCTGTCAAGAATGTGAAGAATATCTTCCAAAAGTCTGAATATTCTTGTTGTGCCATCAGTTCTTTGAATTCCATGAGCTTCCAGTCCTTGATCCATAGAGTATACCCATCTAGCAATAGATGATCTCTTTCCAAAAATATATGTGTCAATACATTGATCTTCAAAATTTACTATCTTCAAGCTCTCATCATCATCACTATCTTCTGTTGTTGACTTAGCCTTCTTGGCTTTCTGCTTCCTCTTTGTTGATCTTTTCCTCTTAACACCCTTGGAGGTTCCTTCAAATTCTGTTGAACCTACTTCCAAGTTTGTATGAACCGTTTCTTCATTATGTACTGTTGACTGTGTATGTACTGCTTGTACATTTTCAGTCAGAGCAACATCTTGAGCTTTTTCTCCTTCATTCATTCTTTGAGCAGTCTCTTCTTCTTTTGAACTTACCTTCTCCTTTCTATTCTTCCTCACATAAGTGGTCTTGATAGGTGGAGATGTAGTTGTAGGTTCAGCAGTACTTGGCTCAATTCTAGGAGCACTCCCAAATTGCCTTTGTTGTTGCAGATGTCTTCTAGCTTTTTCAACAGCTATCCTGTCTGCTTCAGATCCAATCTCAACAAAATTCAATTCAATTCTCTTATGTTGTTCATACAAAGTCCTGATTTCTTCAAAATTCTTCTTGACCATCTAAGTATGAGTGAAACCCTTAACTTTCTTGAGAAATGTCATAATTTGATTCCTAATCTGCATGGTAGTTGGAGGCTTAATCTTTTCTCTTCTTCTCTTTTCAGCAAAGAATCTTTGTTGCTCCCTTACCAGATCATCAATCAGTTTTGATTTCTCTTCTTCATTATAAGCATCTCTCTCTTCAACTATTAATGAGTCTGCAAGAAGCTCACTTGCATGTAATTTAGCTTGAATCCTATCATACTCTTGTATGTTTCATTCTTGCTGTATTCTCTTGGCTTCTAGCAAATGCTGCTTAGCTTCAAGTTCTTCTTGCAAGTCTTCTTCACGAATCTGAGCTTGCATCCTAAGAGCTCGTGGTCTAGTTGATTAAATCTATACATGACTTTGCTGATATCTTCATCTAAGTCACTTTCATTTTCAGATTCTGATAGTATTTGCTTCTTCCCCTTATCCTTTGGATTAATTTTAGGTAGCTTCTTCTTCAGCTTGGAAGGTCTTTCCTTATCAGCTTGCTGTTGAATAACTATACCTTTAGTAGGGTGTGAAGCTTGAACTTTCTTACCTGTAGTTTGATCCTTTTTGGCAAGAACTTCTTGTTGTGTCTTCTATTCTACCTCTGCTTGTTTTGCTTTCTCAGCTGAATTCTTCTCTCTTAAGTCAAGCAGTATTTGGGATAAAGTCTCATCCTCTCCAAAAGGAGTTTGACTTTCTAGTGAAGGATGATCACCAGCGGTACTTGCAGTCGGTCTAGTTGGCTTAGCAGTACCTGGGTCTTCAACAATGTCAGCAGTACTTGCAGTCAACTTACTTGGCTAAGCAGTACTTGGATCTTAAACAATGTTGACTTCACCAGTATTAGACACATTTGTTTCTTCAATCACTTGTATATCTCCAGATACCCTTTCTTTCACCGAAGCTATCCTTTCAACTTGCACCTCTTTAGTCTTGTCTGATCCAATGCTCATTCTTGATCTGGACAGTACTTGCAAAGACTGTTTATTGTGAAACCAGATTTGTCTTTGTAGTGGTGGAGTTGAAGATACAGGAAATTGAACATTAATTTCCTCTAACTTCTCATAGAAAGTACTCCAATTCGCTTGAAGTGGTGATTGAGGGGTTGGTGCTGGCTGAGTTACCATCATTTCTTCAACTTGTGGCTCCTCATGTTTAACACCCCCAAATTACATTGCGCAGCGGAAATACACATTTGGGTGCTAAACTCAAACATTGTTTCACAAAACACTTTAAACAATCTCAAAATGATACATTTGAAATATAAAAGGATATAAATTAACCATTGTCTAAAACCTTCGTGTTAGGTCAATTCAATACCTAATGACCTCCCTAAAGGATTTGAACAACAATCAGCCTAAGTGAATTATTAACCTTGAACATAACAAGGTCACTGAGTGAACAGTCACTCAGTGAGTTGCCTTCTAGTTCCTAGACTGAGTCTAAAAGGAAGTCTCAAGCATTCAGAGAGGCGAAGCTCAATGAATGTCTTCTATGACGAAGAAGAAGGTGATGGATTCAGTGAGTTGTGGCAATAGACTCACTGAACCCCGTACGATCTCCCTGAAGAAAACAAGCATTCTCCAAGACTGAAGAAAAGGCGGGATAAGTTGAATTGTGACAAGATGAAGTATTTTTTTGGTAACCGTGATTTCCGACTCATTGGCCGAATGATCCACGGGGTTTGAGCCCACCACCACACAGACTCAAACCAGGTAAAGCCCTCCCTTTTCAGGAGGTTGGCGTGGCCACTTCAAGATTGTTTGTGACAAGATGAAGTACATCACACAATTAGCGTGACTTACCCTTTTGGGATAGATGGGGTACTGACAAGTGTAAAGGACTTACGTCTTACTACTTAGAATAGGGTAAGACAAGATACTACACTATACCAATAAGACAAGAATTGCACATGGGCAATTATTGTCTTCCAGCCAACTTTCCTTCTATAAATAGGATGCTTGTAAAGGAGAGAAAACCAAGTTTGTGCACTTAATGCTTTAGACATTCACAAACAAGTTTTCTCTCCTCCAAATATGATCACACACTTGAGTTCTAAACTCCTGTTGATAGAATCGTCAAGCTTAGCAATCGTTAGGATTAGACTAGCTTGTTAGTGAGGAGATCACAAAACCACACATTGTCTATTCAATCCCTATTGTAGCTTCGTATACAATAGGGTATAATTCTTTAATAAAGCTAAGAGTTAAACGTTGAAAACCTTTGTGTTATTTACTTGTATTAAGTTTATTGCATTACTTAACCATGGGTTAGGACTATACTTAGTATACTTAAGTATAGTACTAATTACAAGGGACCAACAAGTGGTATCAGAGCGGTAGGATTATAAAACTTTTAACCACCGTCTCAAAGTTTTTAAAACCTTGATCCATTATGGCTGAAAGTAATGTACCCCAACTTGTTAACAAAAAAGGAGCAAGTTACTCTGTTAACGCTCCTAAGTTAGAAGTTGAAAGATTTAACAAATGGAAGAAAAGAATGCTATGTTATTTGATGGGAATGGAACCTTATTACATAACTTGTATTAAGAATGGTCCATTCAAACCAAAAACAGCACCTGGTGATGACAAACCTGAAAACCAATGGTTTGACGATGAAAGGAGAGTGGTCAATCAAGACCAATGTCTCAAAAGCATCATAATATCTTGTCTTCCTGAAGATATTATGGAGGCTGTCATCGAGTCTGAGACGGCCAAGGAGACTTGGACAGATCTTGTTCATAGTTTCGAAGGACCATCCGACACTAAGGAAAATAGGATTACGGACCTGAAGTTAGAATATAACACTTTCAGGGCCAAACCATCTGAAACACTTCCTTAGACTTACACCAGGTATACAACCTTGCTCAATGAGTTAACGAATGACGAGGTGAAACTGTCTAAGCATGAAATCAATGTTGGTTTTGTGAACAGTCTCCCTGAAAAATGGCTTGGTTTTTCTCAAAGATTGAGAAATGCTAATCATATACAGACTTAGGATCTTGCAGATATTTATGGGAGATTTATCTATGAAGATAATCTAATAAATAGAAGATAACCTGAGT
The DNA here is from genome assembly GCA_025667525.1 of Glebionis coronaria. Classification (NCBI taxonomy): domain Eukaryota; kingdom Viridiplantae; phylum Streptophyta; class Magnoliopsida; order Asterales; family Asteraceae; genus Glebionis; species Glebionis coronaria. The sequence goes on from CM046879.1 coordinate 581,602,421, forward strand.
CCAAGAAGGCCTTAATAACAGACATCTCAGCTAAACCTACCCAAATTGATCATGGCCCTATTACAACTGCTTTTTACTCAAATGCAATTGTTCAAGATTTTCAGGAAACCTCAGATGATGAGGTGGATGAAAGATCTAGTTTTGAATACATAAGGGATTTGAACAGGGAATATCATGAAAGGGCCATGTTGGCAAATACCAAACGTTATATCAAAAGAACTAGATTTGCTGGTAACCAATCCACTGAGGGAGTGGATTGCTATCGATGTGGTAAAACTGGGCATTTTGCTAAATATTGTCTTTCAAAAACCCCATTGGCCTCTTATAAAAATCAAAATTTTTCATCAGGCAATGACTATTTTCACCCCAAGTTTACACCAAAACTAATTCAGGCTTCACCAATTAACCAAAGTTTTAAGAATAGTAAGAAAATTGAGAAAGACTATAGGTCTGAGTATAAAAAGGTTAAAGCAAAACTTGCACTCTTGGAAGCTGAACCTACTGTTGCTCAGACTCAAAAGCCTGCTCAGAACAAAGCCAAAGGGCTGGTAGCTGAAACTTTTGATTAGGATGATGAAGACTTGTCCTCAGAAGAGGAGGAAGTCAGGTATCAAGTGTTAATGGCTCTAGCTGATGATGAATTATCAGTTGGAAAGAATCATGCTCGAAATAGAGAATGGGTTGACATCACCATGAGAAAGGTAAACATGCTTCTCTCTATGGATGAAGAATCTGATTGGCAAAAATTCCTTAAATATATTAACATTGACCTATCGTTTGTTGAAGAGCAGAGATTGAATCTTTTGTCAAAATATAATAAACTTGTTTTTGAATTAGACAAATGTAGAGAAGATTTATTAGTTTTAAAACAAGCTAAACTTGAAGCAGTAAGCTGTCAACTTCAGAACACTGAACTTACTAAAATCAATCATGATATTCAAGAAAAACTTAAGGAAGAAAAACGCATCAATGAGAAATGGACAAATAGCTCTACCTTAGCTTCTCAGTGTATAAACAGTCAAATACCTGCCCAAAAGAAGAAAATTCTTGGGGCACGACAACTCACTGAAAAGGCACCTACTAAGGAAATGAGTGAAAAGGCATTTCTCCCTGCCTCAGTTGGGTTTGATCATGAAATGATTCCTAAGTCAAAAGACTGGGTTGAGATATCAAACCCTGAGAGTGTTTTGCCTAACTTTGATACTAGAAAAATATTAATTCCTGAATCTCAGACTATTAATGAAAAACTTGGTCTGAATGAAGAGACTGATAAAGTCAGTAACACTGAAACATCTAGTGTTGCTGAAGACATTCAGACTCCTCTAACTCCTTTGAAAAACCTTCAAGGAGCAAGTCCATGTTCTGAACTAATTCCATTGTCTTATCAAGAACACTCACCTAGAGGAAGAGTTGGGTTAGGTTGTATTGAACAAACAAAGCCTGACTCAAAAGTGATACCAGATCACACTGAGTCAGGAACTGTCACTGAAAAGATAACCAAACCTATATCTCCCTCAGGGACTCCTAAACATTCAGTCAACTCTACTCCTATTGTAAATCAAGAGGAGTTAAGTAGATTGTTCTAACTTTTCATGGAAGAGAAGCTGAACTCAGCCTCTAAAACTCAGAGTGAAACATCTATGTCCTCACAGCCTGAATCATCAAGTAACAAAACTGAACCTGAGTCTTCTAAGATAGTTAAAACAAAGAAACCCACCTGTGAGCTATGTTACTATACAAATCAAACCACTGACGACTGCTATAGAGTTCTCTATTGCATGAAATGTAAAAGTGAAGATCACAGGACAGCAGACCATGAGATGCACATTGCTTCTATTAAAAATGCTAAAAGATACAATGCTCAGCCTTACAACTATGGGCCCACCTCACAACAAACCAGAAAATCCAAGGCTAAGCCTTACCCACCTTGTACACATTGTGGCATTCCCGATCATAGACCTGATGATTGTGTATATTACCCTGAGTGTGAGATTTGTGGAAGCAATGATCACACTACCTCAGGACACAATAGAATCATCATGGTCAGAAGAGGAATGCTAGCTGAGTCATCTCAAAGTACTGAATCCTCAGTCGAACTAAGCTGCAAAACATGTGGAAGAAATGTTCATTCTACCTCAGATCATGCTGAGTTTGAGTACTTCAAACGAGGTGAAATACGTCAGGCTCTTCGAGCCAATGGGCCTACTAAAAAGTGGGCTCACAAGAGAAACTAATCCACCTCGTTATTTGTGCAGAAACACATCAAGGAGCCTGTCTGGTACTTAGACAGTGGGTGTTCAAGAAGTATGACAGGGGTCAAAAGTTATCTGCACAAATACGTGGAGCAACCAGGTCCTAAGGTAGTATTCGGTGATAATTCATCTTGTGTTACTGAGGGATATAGTTCAATTAAATGTGGTGGAATAGTTTTCTCAAAAGTGGCGTTTGTAAACGGTTTGAAGTACAATCTCATCAGTATCCGCCAACTGTGTGATGCTAAGTACATCGTTCAGTTTGATGATAAGCAAGGTACAATCTTCAATGCTAACAAAGAAATTGTGTTGACTGCTCCAAGAATAAATTATGTATATGTCCTAGACATGTCATCTGTAACAAATTCAGGAGCATGTTTCTTTGCTAAAGCCTCAGACTCTTTCAATTGGCTTTGGCATAAGAGACTGTCACATCTAAATTTCAAAGATATGAACAAACTTGCAAAACAAAACAAAGTTCTTGGCCTACCTTCTCTTGTGTATTCAAAAGACAAGCCTTGTTCAGCCTATGAAAAAGGTAAACACAAGAGAGATTCTTTCAAGCCAAAACAAAACTTTTCTATCATGAAGTGTCTTCATCTTCTTCATATGGACTTGTTTGGACCAGTCAGTCCAATGTCTATAAATCATGATAAATACACTCTTGTGATTATTGATGAATACTCTAGATACACTTGAGTATACTTCCTGAAAAAGAAGAGTCAAGCTCCTGAATTCATAATGTCTTTTATCAGGCAAGTAGAAAATCAAAATGATACTAAAGTTAAACAAATACGAACTGATAATGGAACAGAATTCAGGAACCAAGAGCTTGAGAGTTTTTGTGATGACAAAGGAATTTCTCAAAACTTCTCTTCTCCTTACACACCTGAACAGAATGGTGTGGCTGAAAGGAAGAATAGAACTCTCATTGAAGCTGCTCGAACCATGCTTAATGAATTCAATCTTTCAAAACACTTCTGGACTGAGGCTGTATAAATAGCTTGCTATACTCAGAACAAATGTATTATTGTCAAAAGACATTATAAGACTCCTTATGAAATATTCAGGGAAAGGATTCCAGATATCAGCTACTTTCATGTGTTTGGATGTCCTGTGTTCATTCACAATCAAAAGGACCATCTTGGTAAATTTGATGCCAAAGCTGATGATGGATACTTTCTTGTATACTCTTTTGTCTCCAAAGCCTTCAGGGTCTTTAACATAAGGAGACAACAGATTGAGGAGTCATTTCATGTCACCTTTGATGAAAGTATGGATGCCATTAACTTCACAAATCAATCAATGGAAGAGATTGGGATCAATGACTCATTAAGATATCCTCTTGATGTGTATGAACATTGTCCCTCAAAGAAGTATCAAACTGATGCTGATATATCCTTCCATATATCACCTCACAATAGGTCAATTGATAATTTAATCACACCTCAACATGTCCCTGAAGTTATCACTTCTCAAGCTGATGAATCAAACGATTCACCCATCTATAAGAATAGTGAAGGGACAAGTGATGAAAATATCGAATCCCCTATTACTAAAAATCCTTCAAAAGGAGTGATGTCCCAGTACAATGTACTGAATCTCTAGTCCCTGATAATCACAAACCATCGACAAGCTCTAATCCAAGTCCTCAGGACAGATGGTCAAGACAACAACATATAGAGCTAAAATATAACTGGTGATGTATATGAGGGGATGCTCACACGCAGTCAGGCTGCTAAACTCTCTGCTGCCTCAGCCCATGAATGTCTGTTTGCAGACTTTCTATCTGAAATTGAACCAAAAAAGGTTTCAGAGGCCCTGACACATCCAGGGTGGGTTGAGGCCATGCAAGAAGAGCTCAACCAATTCCTCGGGAACAAAGTGTGGAAACTAGTTCCTCTCCCCAAAGGGAAATCAGCTCTTGGTACAAAATGGGTATTTAAAAACAAGACTGATGAAGATGGAATTTTCATTAAAAACAAAGCTAGGATGGTTGTTCAGGGGTGTGGTCAACTTGAAGGGATCGACTATGAGGAAACCTTCGCCCCTGTAGCAAGAATGGAAGCCATCAGGATCTTCCTTGCCTATGCTACTTACATGAACTTCAAAGTTTTCCAAATGGATGTAAAAAGTGCCTTCCTGAATGGAAAGATCATTGAAGAAGTTTATGTTGCTCAGCCTCTTGGTTTTGAGAGTTCTGAGTTCCCAAACCATGTTTGTAAACTTGACAAAGCCCTTTATGGACTGAAACAAGCACCAAGGGCATGGTATGAAACTCTCTCTACATTCTTGATAATGAACAAATTTGTCAGGGGGAAGATAGACAACACCTTGTTTATCTTCAGAACCAAGGAGGATGTTCTATTAGTTCAGATATATGTTGATGACATCATATTCAGATCTACTAACTATGATCTTTGTAGAAAGTCTGAAAAACTTATGACAAAGAAATTTGAAATGAGTATGATGGGTGAGTTAACATATTTTCTTGGACTACAAATCAAACAGGGGGACAAAGGGATCTCAGTCTGTCAAGAAAAATACACCAGAGAAATACTTAAGAAATATGATATCTCTGAGTGTGCTTCAGTAAAGACTCCCATGGTTCCCCCCAACAACTTAGGTCCTGATCTTGCTGGTAAACCAGTCAATCAAACCTTATTCAGGGGAATGATTGGATCATTAATGTACCTAACTGCAACCAGGCCTGATATTCAGTTCTCAACAATCTTATGTGCAAGATATCAGGCCGATCCCAAAGAATCACATCTTACTGCTGTTAAACGAATCTTCAGGTACCTGAAGGGTACTCCCTCACTGGGTCTATGGTATCCTCGTTTGCTCAGGCTTCGATCTTAAAGGATACTCAGACTCAGACTATGTTGGCTACAACATGGATAGAAAAAGTACCTCAGGTGCATGTCAATTCCTAGGTGGCAAGCTAGTATGTTGGAGTGCAAAGAAACAGCAGTCGGTCGCAATGTCCTCTGCTGAGGCTGAATACGTGGCAGCTGCTGGTTGTTGTGCAAACATCCTTTGGATGAAAAGTTAACTCAGGGACAATAATGTGGAATACAAAGTAGTCCCTATATTTTGTGACAACATCAGTGCAATTGCCATTTCAAATAATCCAGTCCTACATTCAAGGACTAAACACATAAACATAAGATATCACTTCCTCAGGGATCACATCTTAAAAGGAAATATTGAATTACATTTCATCCCCACTGAATATCAGCTAGCTGATATTTTCACCAAACCTTTGGATGAACCAATGTTCACTAGACTGAAAGTTGAACTTGGTATGCTGAATATTGATTAATCAGTCTCCCTGATGACATTGGATTCAGTATAATGTATATTCTTGATCCTCTCTATAAGTAAATATATCTTATCGTCTTCCCTTTGACACTGAGGTACATTAAATGATGTAACTAAATGCTCTAAGGATTTAGTTACTTAATGTCCTGGGTTGGTGAGTCACAATATTAAATAAGGAACATATATTCCTTCAATAAATTTTCATAAACCAGTCAAAGGGTCACTCATGTCAAGTATCCCACTAAGCATTAAATGCTTACCCTATTTCTAGCAAAATCCATTGTAAAAACGTCCTTTCAAATGCACATGACCCCACGTCATCTCTGCAAAAAGCGTTATCTTTGCAGTAATGAAACAGTTGCCAAGAAAATAGGGGGACCACTTGTACGCTTTCATTAAATGCGGATGTGAAAAGAAATTATAACAAATAAAAATCTCTTTCACATCCGAGCCTATAAATACCCCATAATCAAAACAAACACACACACAAAGATCTTGCAATTTTACTCTGCCAAAATTTTCTCTCAAAGAAAAAGTGTGTGTGTTCAAACGAGTTTCCAGAAAAGGTTTCTTGCAAAAAGGAAATCACATTGATCACTTGTTTTATTGTTATATAACACAAACAATCAAAGTTACCTATTGTTTATAACTCTTGATCCTTTTTAGAAGACAAAAGTTCTCATTAGGTCACTTGGTGAATCTTGTTGTATTATATTAAGAAACAAGTCTTGATTTGATTTCCATAAATTGCCATTGTCCTTTTTCAAATTTTTAAAAGCTATCTTTAAATGGCAATGTCCAAGGCTATCAAATATGCCCATCGGACTGAACATCTAACCAATGAGGGTGTCCATTTTGCAGGAAACAACTATGAGGGAAATTTCAATTACCCTAGTAGTGTATCAGCCTACAAACCAATTTGCAAATTCTTGAAAAACTGTGATTGGGCTGATGATTTTACAAAAACCCCCTCAGTCTTCTACCATGAATATCTCAGGGAATTTTGGTTTACGGCTGTGGTTGTAACCCCTACCCAAGGGCCTGAAGGATCTCAGGGGTCTGAGATCAAGTCACATAAGAACTGTGTCATCATGTTCACTGCAAACAATGGGAAGACACCATTGATTTTAGACTTCAAAACATTTTGTCAAAGCAGTGGACTTGATTATAACAATGGAAAGTATGTTGCACATCCTGACATGGAGTCAGTTAAAAAAGGACTAAAAGAAATTGGGTTCCCTGAGTTACTTGTGACTAAAACCCCATTGATCAAAACTGCTGTCCCCATGGCTTGGAGGATCCTGGTCACTTTTATGATTCAAGTGATCGGTGGGAACTACTCATCTACTAAGCAAGTTAATTCTACTCAGCAGATGCTAATCTACAGTCTTATTAATGGACTAAAGATTGACATAGGAGAGATTGTTTATAATGATCTCGTAACCAGGCTCCTGAAGGAGTCTAGGCAAAAATATGTTTCTTACCCAAGATTCATATCATGCGCCTTAGAACGGTTATTAGGTTCCCTTTACACTCAGGAAAAATTCAATGTTTTTTCTACTCCCATCCTGAGTTCCACAAACTTTTCAAAGAACCCATCTGAATTCAACCCCATTGCATTGACGGCTCACATGACTGAGGTGATCAGTCGTGAATCATCCGTGTCTCCCATTCCCTTCTTACCAAAGAAGGGGAACAAGAAGACTCAGATTGTGCCAAAGACCAAAGCAACCAAGGCACAGGGCCCTGAGGCTTCCGAGGCACGACCCAAAAAGGCCAAGGCTAAAAAGACTACCCTTGTTCAGACCAAGATTCAAATACCTAAAGGGAAAGAGCTTACGGGAGGCCCTGATACATCACAGTCAGGGTCGACGGGCCAACCTACTGGTCCTCTTGATGGAGAAGGAAACAAATAACCTTCTCCTACGGGACTGCCTTCCGCTCAGACTGATGAGGGCACTCGTAAATCACAACCTTTTCCTGAGGTCAAAACTAAGGCCAAAGACTCAGAGAGACGCCCACGGGTAACACACCTCGCTGATAGGCCTATCACTTCTACCAAGTCCAATGAAGGCACACTAGCTCAAAAGTCTTTGCCTGAGGACCCAAAACTTGATTCTTTAGACTAAGAGGGACTCCTACGGGTAAAACACCCCACTGATAGGAATCTCACCTCCACAACTCCCGATGAAGGCACACTAAAACAAAAGTCTTTGCCTGAGGGAACCACTCTTGATCCCAAAGACTCAGAGGGACGCCCAGGGGTAAAACACCCCGCTGATAGGGATCTTACCTCCACAACTGATCAATCACAAACTGCCCCTAGCCTCAGGATTTGGGGCAGGGAGTGACAATAACAAAGGCAAACCTTATTTTGAAGGGGAGATGGATAAACCTAAGGGTTCACTGAACTTTGGAGATTTTATAAGTTTACTCGAGAAGCCTGACGAGTTACTCCAAGGTTTCAGTGACGACGATGATATGATTGAGGCTGGGGATCAACCTGAAACTCAGGTCCCTCCTCAATCAGACCAGAAGCCACAATCCCCACCCTTGTTCGCGGACATACAGCCCTCCCCTGAGGCTCAACAAAAGCCCTCCCCTGAGGCATCCGAACAAAAAGAGCCATCCCTTGAGGCACCGAAAAAGCCCTCCCAAGAGGCAAAACTTGACACCTCTTCGTTGGGGACTCAAACTGTGGTTCTGGATGAGAAAGTTTTACAAGTAACTCTCAAGGATGTATTAGATCATGCTTCCAAAGACTTGAAAGCTGAGGTCACTCAGGTTCATGAAGACTTGGCTTCAAAGGCTGATGAACTCCTCGATGAGTTCAGGACATATGGTGATAGGTTTGATGTGGCTGAGGAGAAGATGAGAATTCTGGTAGACAACCAAATAGAATTCATCAGCTCTGTTAACAATAGTCATGGAAATTAAGAGAAGAAGCTCATCAACTTCCTTAACCATGCTCTTCCTACTATCGAAGCAAATGTGTCCTTGAAGACAACTCTGGATGGACTGATCACTAGTACCACTGAGTCCAATTCCAGAGTTGGTCAATTACTTGAGTTACTGAAGGTAGACAGGCTCACTGAGGTTTTCACTAGGTTAGACTCTCTCAGGTCTGACTTGGATGTGGTGAAAGGGAAATGTGAAGCCATCTATGAGGATGTTCATATGGATGCTGAAGCAGAGTTCAGATTGTCAAGGGCTGCACAAGGATACATGGCTAATGCCACCAATCTCTCTGACATTTCCAAATCCCTAAAAGAAGCTGATATTCCTAGGCTCAGGACAAGGATCACCACCATAGAAAACACTCAATCCCTTATTCAGTTGGATGTTAAAACTATCAAAGCAGACACTCAGTCCATGAAGGAAATGGTGACTGAGATGTTTCAGGCTTTCAAGGGATCCTCCACCACCTCAGGACCCTCACAAAGGCCTAAACTTGGGATTAGTCAGGTTGATCCTTCAACTTTTGAGGGGGAGAATGTGCCACCAATGATGTTAACTTGGACTGAACCTCCTTCTCACACTGAGGGGGAGCAGGAAAGACTAGCACAACCCCAACCCTTAAACTCAATTCCTCCCAACCCTGAGCCCTCAGTATCTAAGTTAGATAGGGGCAAATGTATAGCTGATGAAACCCTAACACCTCCACCAAAGAAACTTGTAAAAGCTTCAAGAGAAGTAAGGCCTGATCCTGATGCCATTGTCTTGGTAACATATGAGATAAATGGAATAATGTACCAAATTAATCCTGATCAAATCCAAGTGTACTTAGATAGAATGCAGTCGACTAAGGCTAATAAAACAACAAAGGCTGAGATCTTGAAGGTATCCACTGAGTTTGTGAAAGAAGTGGGTGGTAACCCTGAGGTCTTGCTGAGCAAGAAAGGGGGAGAGGAGTTCATCCAAAAGCAGGAGGAAGAACTCAAGGCCATTCAGGATGAAATAGTCTTGAAGCAACAACAAAGAACCACCCAACTTAAGAAATTGTATGACCAGTACACCAAAGTCGTCACCCAAAGAAGAAAGCCTGAACCAATCACTAACCTTCAGATCATTCCTCATACCACACCTGTCTCAGTATCTGTCTACAGAAACAATGACGAGAGGAACTTTGAAGTTATGAAGAAATTTTCATTCAGTGAATTCGGTCTCAGTGAGTGGGACAAAATAGGAAGGATCTTCAGGACCAAAACAAACAAATGTGTCCCTGAGATACTCAACTCTCTTAGTAAGAGATATGAGAGGTTGAATCAGATGAAGGAACAATTAGGAATCACTGAAGATCTTCCTTTAACTGAACAGGATCCTACCAAAACTCAGGGAAGAAAGAGAAAAAGAGTTGAGCTTGAAGCTGAGACTAAGATCCCTGGGTTAGACTGCAATCGTACTCTCCCTGAAAATGTCCCCTTTGTGAACAATATGGATATAGAAGAACCTGAGTGGGGTATCTTCTTCATTGACGTATTTGGACATCAAGCATTTCAAAGGATGAGTGACATAGAGAAATGCACTACTGAGAGTGTTCTCATCTTTCTTGTGATGGCTGGACAAATTCAGACTGATGAGAATAAAAGATTTGGTGAGAAGCTCAGGGAGATAATTTCTAGGAGGCTTGACAAAGAAAAGGTGTTAAAGTCATCAAGGGTGAAGAGGGAAGCACTGGATTCCTGAATAACTGTAATCTTTTGTTTTATTTATGTTTCTTGTATCAGACTATTCAGTCTTATGTAATGATGAATGAAAATGAAGTACTTTGTTATATCAAGTCTTTTCATCAAGTAGAATAGTTTGTAATAAGAAGAAGCCTCTTTGCTCACTTATAACAATTTCACTTAGGCAAGATTTATATCCAAATAGGGGGGATTGTTAGGTCAATTCAGTACCTAATGACCTCCCTAAAGGATTTGAATAACAATCAGCCTAAGTGAATTATTAACCTTGAACATAACGAGGTCACTGAGTGAACAGTCTCTCAGTGAGTTGCCTTCGAGTTCCTAGACTGAGTCTAAAATGAAGACTCAAGCATTCAGAGAGGCGAAGCTCAATGAATGTCTTATATGACGAAGAAGAAGGTGATGGGTTCAGTGAGTTGTGGCAATAGACTCATTGAACCCCATACGATCTCCCTGAAGAAAACAAGCATTCTCCAAGACTGAAGAAAAGGCAGGATAAGTTGAATTGTGACAAGATGAAGTATATCACACAATTAGCGTGACTTACCCTTTTGGGATAGATGGGGTACTGAAAAGTGTAAAGGACTTACGTCTTACTACTTAGAATAGGGTAAGACAAGATACTACATTGTACCAATAAGACAAGAATTGCGCATGGGCAATTACTGTCTTCTACCCAACTTTCCTTCTATAAATAGGATGCTTGTAAAGGAGAGAAAACCAAGTTTGTGCACTTAATGCTTTAGACATTCACAAACAATTTTCTCTCCTCCAAATACGATCACACACTTGAGTTCTAAACTCCTGTTGATAGAATTGTCAAGCTTAGCAATCGTTAGGATTGGACTAGCTTGTTAGTGAGGAGATCACAAAACCACACATTGTCTATTCAATCCCTATTGTAGCTTCGTATACAATAGGGTATAATTCTTTAATAAAGCTAAGAGTTAAACGTTGAAAACCTTTGAGTTATTTACTTACTTGTATTAAGTTTATTGCATTACTTAACCATGGGTTAGGACTATACTTAGTATACTTAAGTATAGTACTAATTACAAGGGACCAACACTTCGATCCCAAGTAAAAAAATTTTAGAAATATCAGAGTAACATTTAGGTCCCCCAAAGATCTTATATCAACAAAAAATTTACCAAAGTACATGGCCGTACATTATTATTTTTATGGCAAAAGGGAAAGAAATATGTTTTAGACCAATCACCACAAAAGCAACCCGCAATCCTTCTCCAGCAAGCTCCGCAATTCTTCAACTTCAGTCACCTGAAATACATGCTTAAAATCATCAACGCAACGGTTGAGCGAGTCTATAGGTTTTCCAAATCATCATTTGAACACAAGAGAAAAATCAATCAAGATCATTTAATAGAATTGTTGATCATACAATCTATTATTTAGGCAATCTGGCATATAGCAAAAGCTATAGAATTGTATTAAGCTCATGACACCGACCCTTTAACTTAGTCACCCACGCCTAAAGCCGGCATGACTAGATGAAGTTCCGGGCCCCTACTAGGGTATCAATTGCAAGTATACCACATTCTCATTCTCGTAAAGTTATCCTTCCCAGAGGCTACTCAGCGTAAAGCCCTGGTCTCAGATAGGGTCGTCAGCGTAATAGTACTATCATTAGAATAAGCGGCTATTCCCAACTCATAAAATCAAGTCAGAAGATAGTTAACGGCTCATGAATTTAGGGACTTTTGCAATTTAGGTACTTATACAGTTCAAGGCAACAACACGCAACATAAGGCAACATTCGGGTCCAAACAATCAATCATGACTTGTGTTCATTTTTCTTTCAAATAGCATGTATCCCCCTCGCGGGTTTTAAAATCATTCAAAACAATTACAAAAGCGAGGCTATAGACTCACCTTAAGCAATAGCAGTAGCAAGACGATCTTCGACGATAGTTGATGCCCGATAAACATAAATACCGCAACCTATCAAATAAGGCGCGTTCATCAATAATAAACTCGAGTAAAATGCATACTTAGTTACATCATACTCAAAACAATGAAACCACGAAAAACCCGAAAGAATACAATACAAGTGATACTTTCACTTCCTTTTATATATTTACTCTATTAGTCAATTCTTTCGATAAAAATCTGCCGGTACACACCAAATGTACGAGCTCATTTACCCCACTTAAACACGTCAAATGCTTATGATATTAATCAGAGATATCACTTACTATATATAGAAAGACCTATTAAAAGCCCATCAAAAGATTACAATTTTAAAGTTCCCTGCCCGACACATCTTTGAACTACAAAAACCGGACAGTTTACGTTACCGACTCATACGACCATTTTGACCATTCTAAACAATCTCGTTTACAAATCCGACACTTGAGTTTGAAAATAGAAACACAACCCTAAGTTTAGAACCAAACATCAGACCTTGAACATTTTCAAAACTCATTCTATAGTCCCCGAGATTCGATCCAAATATCGACAACAACTTCGGATTGTGTCGATACTCGTCTCCCGGTACACGAATAATCAAATCATCATAACTTCGCGCTCGTTTGGAGCTAGAAGCTCTACCTTATATCAAATCGAAGATAAAAAAATTATCTACAACCTTATTCTATTAGTTTAACCATTTCCAAACAGTAAGTTTTCCAAAATTGGCCTTGAACCTATTGATCTAAAATACTTTTTTAAAAACCATACTAAATCAATTTTTCAACCAATTTTAATCAATCTCATACTTCTAATATTACCCTAATATCATCACAAACAAATAATCTAACCCATAACGCACTTGAATGATCATTTAAAAATTACTCACTCAAAAATAATAAACATGCAACCAACAATACTTGAATATAATAATAATAACACCCATATACAATCATAAAAATGGATCAAACACTACTAGTTCATCAAGAAAATAAACTTTTAGAAAATTTGATGCATGTGGTTAAAGATTATACCAAAATGATCCTCTTTAAACTTGCAAGATGGGATTATAATTAGTTTTTGAAGATTTAAAGTGAAAAATCAAAAACCATGGTGTTTTTGTTAATGGTGGTGGATGGCACATCAAAGAAAGAAAGAGAGATTGTGTTTGTTGGTGAAATAATGATTTTAATAATCAAATGGGTTAGTGGAAAATCAATATATAGTGGGGTGGAGGGGTTGATTTTGCCAATTTATGATAGTTTTGGTCCAAAATGTAATTAAATAGTTATAAAGGTAGAAAATGTAAATTGTAAATTTTGAAAATATTTACAAGGCTCGGGTTTCGTAAAAATACTTTTCAAAAGTTAAAACGCACTCAAAATAGATAATAATATGATCCCGGTTCGACTTAATACGAACTTAAAAAAAACGTCAAAAATATAAATATCAAGACAACAAATGATAAACATAAAATCTTGGGCATCCGTCGATATCGTGGTCGCTAATAATCCTCGCTATTAGTAAAAAGATAAAAATGAGACTTCCAACGTCGGTTTTATATAAAACCATCAACCGTCGTATCATTCAAACTCATCAATAATGTCAAAATTATTCGTAAAATAATATTAAATAATATTAAATAATGACCACGGGTTCAGGTTGTCATATCCTACCCTCCTAAAAGGGAGAGACGTCCTCGGCGCTCGACCCCCCTTATACTCACATTCCATACTTCTAGAACAAATGAGAACTCTTTTCCTTAAAGAAATCCTCACGCTTCCTTCACGAATTCAGATCCATTCCTAGAATTCTTGTATCTTCACAATATAATCCTTACTATGTTTCGACCTCATAAGAACTCTTCACAGTTCTTTTTCTATGAAAAGCAACTTATCTTCAAGTTGAATTCTTTCCTTGTTGTTCCCAAAACAAATTTCACCCTTCATAACGACACTTTAAGCATAACCACGTTTCCCAATTTCAAACTCCATCGATTTCCTTCGATTGCCAATATAACTCTTCTGACAACTCTTTGTTACTAATAAACGATCCTTAACCTATACAATCTTATCAATGGTTGCCAACATCAATTCTAGTTCAGTCATTTCATTCCACCAACATTTTTGCAATACGCCGAAAACCTAACTTACGTCCATAACTCACGATCTTTAACCTTCACAATTTGAAGTTCATTGTGGACCTTTAATTAGTACAGCCTTGTTACTAGCATGATAACCATCATCATATAAAAATTCCAACAATTCCTTAGTTAATTACACACGCACAAGTATATCGTCCAATGTTCGAACCGTTCTTCCACTCTGTCCATCAATCTCTGTATAACACACAGTACTTAACTCAAATTTTACCTTCACCCAAACCAAATCGTATCGATTACTTGACTTGTAGGATTCCTTCATCACCAAGTCTCACTCTCTCAACTTAGGTATGTTAGGAGTGCTCAATATACCATGTCTCACTTGACCTTAAAATCCTTTCCATAAGTTTGACAAAATGTTGAAATCACTTACCTTGACATTTCTCAAATCAGACCATCAGCTTAAACTTTCAATATCCTTTCTATCAAGTCCACACTTCTTGCCATCACAAAAACTCAAATCCCAAAAGCTTTTTCCTTTTTCTTTTTGATAAGTGCATCAGCTACCACATTCTCCTTTCCCCGGATGGTAGCGAATCTCGTAGTCATAACCACTCACAGTCATAACCATCAACATACTCAAGTAGTCGAAACATATAACTGGTGATCCTTTACTCATCTCCTTTGCCTTCCCAAGAAGTTAATTATGAAGTAAACTCTTATGATCCTTGATTACTACAGACTTGATTTCATATAAGTAATATTCCTACAATATCAAAGCAAACACCACAACTACATAACCCTTATGAGATGCATCATAGCAAACTACAAACTATAAATACTTCAGATCTTTTCAACAATGACGACATCGGTGCATAACACAACCTACCATTCAGTGTTCAAAATATATCTTCCTCATCTGATAAGGATCAGATCTCGAAACTAACAATTTAGATGTATAAGTGGGACTCACACATCCAATTATTCTTAGTTAGCTTAATTAATGGTTTAACAATCAGTGAAAACCTTTCGATAAACCTCCGATTATTACCAGCTTAAACCAAGGAATTAACAGATTTCCGTCGGCGTCGTTGGTACCGACCAATTCTTAATCGTTTCAATATTGACAAGATCTTCACAAATACCTTTGTTGTCAATCAACCGTCTTAGAAAAACGTAAATATTTCAACCAACATTTACACATAGGAAACTTTACATACAGCTTCTCTTTTTCCAACCATCCCAAAATTATCCTCATATGTTACTTATGTTCCTCCTTTCCTCTGGAATAATATAGAATATCGTCAGTAAATACAATGACTAATTCATCCTAGCACATCTTACACACAAGGTTCACCCAGTCCATGAATATGGCATACGCGTTCGTCAATTCCAAAAACATCACTTGCTACTTAAAGTACCCACATCAAGTACGAAAATCAACTATAGGAATATATTCCTCCTTAACTCTCAGTTAATGATGACCAGAACTCAAAGCGATCTTTGAGTACACACTGGATCCAGACAACTGGTCAAATAACTCAATCCTCGACAGTGGATACCAATTCTTGACTGTCAATTTGTTAAGCTCTCGATAATTAATACACATTCGAAACAATCCATCCTTCTTGACAAACAACACAAGCGATCATCACTGTAACGAAACTTAATCTAATACATCCCTTATCCATTGTAAAACCCGCATGCTTTTACCATGAATAGTACCCTTAAGATCGTACGTACTAGATTAAAACTTTCCTAACATAGCATGATTACGATTACGTGTTAGGAGTTTACGTATTACGTACGTGTTAGAACACGATAAGTATTTACTATGCACGATCACGTAATAATTATTTAACAATAATTAATCACGAGCATGCGATCATGAAATCATGAACGTAATTAAAACACGAACTATTATTAATTACGTATATATATTTATTACGAGCGTAATTAAATATATTAGATCACGGTATTTACGTAACAAGAACATTTAAAACACGAACATAAATAATCACAAACGTGTAACTAAATAACGAGACACGGAAAAAGGTACGGGTACCCCAAGTGGGGTCCCTACCCGCGGCCAACAAGGACAAATGGGCCAAGCCCATTTGTCAAATTTACTAAAAGGGAATTAGGAGGTTTTCACTACTCAAATAAACTTTACAGAAGATTTTTAAGAAAACCTAAAAACCTCCTTCCTCCTTCTCCTTTGTGCCGCCACCCTACAACCACCATAAGGAGTGGTTTTTGATCTTGGATCTCGGAATTCTAGTGATTGATCGTGTTTGTTCTTCGTCCTCTTGATCCAAGAATTCGGTAAAACCTTTTTAAACCTTTTCTTTTGATTTAATCTTTTTATAAATCATGAACATGTAATGTTTTTACAAAAACATAATAATTAAACAAGGATCTAACAAGATTTGGTGTTAAATAAAATCAAAAGGGTGTTTTTAAGGGGTGTTTGTTTTGGCCGCAGGCTGCAACCAAACCCGAATGGGTTTCGGTTTGCCAAGCCGACCACCACCAAGACCATATGGTCTTGGTTGGTGCCTGTGGGTCCCATGGAAACAAGGAAACAAGGGGTACCCCGAGTTGGTTCGGGGTACGGTGTCGATTTCATGTCCGGTTCATTGTTTTTAGCTTAGATCCGGTTCATGGTGTATGTTTAGTTTTTTTTATGTTTATGATCTTATGTTAAAAAAATTAAATTAATAAAATGATATGATTAATTTAATAACATGACTTAGGTTATTTAATTATTAATAATCATGACATTAATTAACCTAAGTATTTTTATATATTTAAGACTTATAATTAATTAATTATTTTAAAACCATGGATATAATTAATTAATTAACATGACTTAGGTTATATTATTAATATATAATAATACGTATTTTAACCTAAGTATTTAACTTATTTAATTAAAAACATGTTATACTTTAATTAAATATTTTGACCTATAGTTTAAGTTAATTACATGAAATAATTATTAAACTATACCTTATATCATATGACTTAGAAAATAATCATGAAAACACTTAGACTTATATACTTAGCTTATTTAACCAGCTTATTTCTAATTATGGAAACTTTCTATTTTTAGAAACTTATTTAATTAAGGCAGCTAATCTATTTATGAAAACTTTCTATTTTTAGAAACTTATCTATTTTAAGCTGTAAATCTATTTTTGGAAACTTTCTATTTTTGGAAACTTTCTATTTTTGGAAACTTTCTATTTTTTGTAACTTTCTATTTTTGGAAACTTTCTATTTTTGGAAACTTTCTATTTTTAGGAACTTTCTATTTTGGAAACTTTCTATTTTAGGAAACCTGCTATTTTTGGAAAGTTACTTATTATTACACAGTAAGTATAATAACACATGAAATACCAGAAATACTTAATCAGATTAAACATAATATAAGATAAACACGATTTAAGGCTTAAGAACAGTAAAACATGGTAAGAACACATAAAATAAGCTAAGACATGACATAAAACCAGCTACGTATTTAGTAAGCAAATACTTATTCATGTATGTATTTATGTAGCACTAGTGATTCGGAAGTAGGATTCCTCTCAGTTCATCTTCTTCGTTCACTGGACATAAGGTACGGATTCCCGTCCTTTCAGTATGGACATTCTTTCCTTATTAGGATTCTCCGTATGCAGCCAACTGTTTTCCCGTAGTATAAGTTATGTGTTTGATTGCTTATGTTTAATTAAGATTACCTATAGCCATATACATGCATGACCAGTTTCACCTAGTTATGGAGGTACCATAACCATAACATTAGAGGCACTGATGTTATGACTTCACCATGGCGGAGTGATTGCTCGTGGCGTCCCTTCAGCTTTTGGCCATTTATTTATATTTATCACGTGGGGCGTATGGGTGCATCCTAGTTACATGTTTTTATCCAGGATTTCATGGTGAATGTGGTGTGTGCCTTGCATCCTTCACAAGGAGCTGATCCCTCCTACCCAGAACCAATATATTTAAATTAGAGGCAGCCCCTCTAATTTGCATGATGAGGTCACCCCTCCAAGTATTCATGCACGGTGGATTTTCATGACCTATATTGGCTAATGATAAAATATGTTAAACAGTTTTCATAAGATAAACATAAGGCTTTTCAAACTATAAACCAGTTTTATGAACATGTTCCAGGTTTTCCAGGACTTATACATTTCCGCTGCTATTAAGTCTTTATTATGTTTTAGTCATTTATACTATGTCTATATCCGTGCACTGAGCGTTTTGCTCAGCCGTTACTTTCCTTTCCATGTCCCAAAACGGCAGGTACCCTAGGAAAGACTCGAGCATTTGGAGGACGTGCATAAGATGGAAGCTGCCAGAGACTTCTTTTCCTTTTTGCCTTCATATACTTATGCTTGTTTAGTCTTTCATTCATTTCTTTTGCTTTATTGTGTTTTGGGCTTATGTTTGGGAACCGATGTTTGATTCCGGTTATCCCTATGGTCATGTAATGTTTTATACATTTATCCTTGTATGCTTTGATGACACGCCATAATTACGCGTGACATTCCATTATCAAAATGAGGTGTTACAATTATGGTATCTGAGCCAAGGCTTCGACCTGTAGGCTCTAAAACTCGACCTGTGACTAGTGGGTAGTTACCAGGAGCTTCCTAAGCCAACGTTTGTTATTCCACGTATTGATGTTTTTAGCGCATTGTTGTTTTAACCATGATGTTTTCAGCACCTTGAGGTTTTAACCTTGATGTTTTCATCGATATTGTTTTACTAATATGGATGGACAACCGTCATTCATATTTAGTTATGTGTCATTGTTTCATGCAAAATGTTCCTCGTGAACTATGGCTATGTGGACTGAACCCCAGTAGTTCATAATTAGGCACATAAAATTTTTTCTGATAAGTTTTGACAGATAAGTTTCATTTATTTATGTTTCATGTATCATTGTTGTAGGGATTATGACTAAGTAATGGTTGGTGCAGGACTGGCCCTATTAAGTCGCATGTGCTTTTATCGAAACTTTTAACTTTGGGACCGACCCATAGGCGTCCCCTCGCCATGTCTTTTGTTTTGGGACCGACCCATAGGCGTCCCCTCGCACATATAAAAGGTTTTTATAAACTAACATTACGCATTCATGCATAAAATTTTTCTCATGATTTATTGGCATAAATTTTTTTTTCATGTCCCCTCATAAGTTACTATGTTTTTATGTCAAGTATGTTTTCATACTGTCATGGTTAACTTCGGTTTCATGCTGATTATGTTATACACTTCTTCGTGATAGATGGTTTCATGTTTCTTCTTGATAATTCCGTCTTCATGTTGATTATGTCTTACGCCTCTTTTGTTATTTACGCTGTCCTTCAAGACATTGTTAGATTTCATTGCATTCTGCTTTCATGATAGTCATGGTTGGTTTTCATTGATCATGCTGTCAGGCAAATCATCGTTGAATTTTGTGTAACCACACTTTAACGTTTCCGTTACAACCAGAATGATGTCTATGCTAATACTACCAGGTTATCATGATGGTTTTCCTAACCGTTTAACCGATATACTTTCCTTAAATCATGACAAATGATCGACCCCATACCGATCATTTCATGTGCATTCCACGTGTACTCCACGTACCATATTTCATGTGTATTACATGTACCTTAATCCATGTGTATTCCACTTGCAATACTTCACGAGTATTCGCTAGTCGATTCTGAATCATCTCAGGCGTATTTTCAATTGCTGATATTCTACAAGATTGCTGATGCCGCACATAACTTGGAGATGTTACTAAAGGTTGATGCTGTTGACGTTCGGAGACGCTACGAGATGCGGATGCTGTTCACAACCTGGAGATCCTACAAGACGAAGACAAAGGCGTCGGAGCAAAGCAATTGGACGAGAAGATGCTTTACCATCAGACGATCCCCATCAATCATTGTCCCTAATTCTTAGTTACATGTCACACGTCATTCGGCTGTCATTTCAGCCATATGAGTGCAAACCGGTACCAGCCGGCCACTCAGCTGAACAGTTACATGAATCACGGTCATAAGAATGACCATCATGGAACTGACAGACAGGACGATAGTAACCACTACTATGACAGCAACTATCCTAGAAATCGCAACCGAAACTCTAGCCACGGACGTGATCAGAAATACAAGGATTAGTAGTACAACCGATCCACCAATTCTGGCATAATAACCTTACATTGTGGTTATATTTGTTTCACATGTCAAGACATCAGTCAAGACACATGTCTCACGTATACTTTCTAAAGACACATGTCAAGACATCAGTCAAGACACATGTCTCACGTATACTTTCTGAAGACACATGTCAGGACATCAGTCAAGACACATGTCTCACGTATACCTCCTGAAGACACATGTCAAGACACCAGTCAAGACATATGTCATGCTTATAGTTCCAAGAAACGAGTCAAGACACATGACTCATGTCCAACTATGGAACATTTCTAAGAAATTCAGGGTACCCTCCAAGGGTATATCTATTTTGTTGTGCCATGTATTAATCAGGCCACAAGAATTTCAATACCATTATCAGCACATCAGTGAGAACTGTCACGTTGCCGATGTCACTTTCATTTCTTTCACCATAGTTCATATATTCATGACCATGAAGGACGCCTTTCGTATTCCCACGCATACGAAGGTTTTCCTTCAGTTTAAGGATGAGATCCAAGCTGCTAACGCATTTCCTCGGACAGACACGAGATGAATTTTATCCTAATTATGTACTATGAACAGCACACCATGCTACGATTCATAATTATGTACAGTAATGTTCAGGCTCCTGAATACATTCAGCTTGATTTTCCATCGGGAAAATCTGTAAAAATTATCTATGCTTACAAGCATGTGCGTTCTTAGCCATGGCCGCTAAAATTTTCTAGCTGTCAGTAAGACACGACCACTTAATTCTTTTACGCATAGCCAGTTGATTATTCCAAAGTCTTCCTATACATTCCAGAAGAATCTACAAGGAGAAGGATGGTACCATGAGATTATGTGTCGACTACCGTTGACTTAAACAAATCACCATTCTGACCGTTATTCCCCTCCACGTATTGACGACATGTCCAATCAAACGTATAGTGTTAATCACTTTCCCAAGATCGAACTCATGATCATGCTGCCAACAGTGACGAGTGAAAAAGCAGGACATGTCCGTGACTGCTATTCGTGCACGACTCGGTCATGCTAGATTCATGATTTTGATTTAGTCTCATCAATGCTCCAACAGCATTATGGACTTAATAAATTGAGTTTCCATGAACTCCTAAACAAGTTCATCAGCGTTTTCATTGAGGATAACCTGATTTTCTCTAAGCCTAGAGAAGAACAGGAAGACCCTATCTGTACTATGTTGCAAATTCTATGACAAGAGAAATTCTACCCTGGAAATTTTTCTAATATCAATTCTGTTTGATTATAGTAACACACTGAATCACATGGGTTTCTATGGTTAATCTTACCATGACTCAGCTTATGCGTAAAGGAGAGAACCCTACACTACATTAGGTGTTCTAGGAAATCCTACGCTAGGAGAAGTCTAGATTTAGAGACTAAGAGTTTCGCAACCTTCTATGTATCAAGTTTCTACGAAGCAAGATGCAGCTACATCCATATCTATGTACCTGACATACCAACAGGCTAAGATAGGACACCAACAAACTGGGATGTTTCATCATCTGGAATTGTGAACTAAAATGGGACAAGATCTTCACGGATTTTGGTTACTAGATAAATGCAAACTTAGAAGAAGCAGGATGCTATCTGAGTTATTACAAACAGTTTGATCAGGTCTGCAGAATCCTTACATCCGCAAGGATTTCAGAACCAACAGATTGATCAGACATGTTCCAGCCAAGGCTCATCCGATCACTTGGCAATTTCTCAGTTACCGGGTCAGACAAATATTCGTAATTGTGCCCCTTATTTACTTCACGTCCTTGTCCTAATTTCACGACTTGTTTTCGCGCTCGCGTTCATGACACTATTCACGTTCATGATGGCATCTCGGCTTACGATTTTATGTTCATTTCGTTCTGGGAAGTTTTGCAAGAACTTGAGAGACCAGACCCAAGTTTAGTATAACTCCCTATCCTCAGATATACGTTTCTCGTCATAATCTATGTCTCACCTTCTAGCGTTTGTCATTACCGCCATTATATTCTATGATCACGATATGTTTCACATGTCATGTTCATTCCACGTTCCTCATATCATGATCAAGATATGTTACACGTATCAGGGATCACGATATGTTACTCATACTACACTCGCCATATCTCCACGTAGCACGTTCAAAAATTTTCACGTATCACGTTCAAAATTTTTCACGTACGTTTCTATATGTCTCGCGCATCGTTGCTAGTTATCTGTTAAGTTGGATTGTTTTGCACCATAATGTTTCAGTTACTCTTACATGTTAATTCTTATTCCCTCGATCGAATTTAGGGGATCTACCTTACGTTGATAACCAAGAACTTCTTCGTATTCCAAGTCAAGGTCAGGAGGACCAAGACTTATCATTCGTGTCAAGATCTTATAAAGGAACCGTTCCAAGAGGGAAGCCACTTGGAAACGGACAAGTTCATCCGAACTTCTTATCCGTTTTCTCTTATCAATTAGATATGTCCTTTCAGTCACGTCACGTTCGATGTCCTTATAAGACATGTCACGTTCCGCGTTCTTTCTGCCAGGTTACCTGCACGTTAATTTATCTTACATACCCTCTCAGTTTGATTCGGGTATGTTTCTCTTTCAGTTACGTTATCTATAATTCGGGGACGAATTATTCTTTTTAGGGGGGAAGAGTTGTAAAACCCGCATGCTTTTTACCATGAATAGTACCCTTAAGATCGTACGTACTAGATTAAAACTTTCCTAACATAGCATGATTACGATTACGTGTTAGGAGTTTACGTATTACGTACGTGTTAGAACACGATAAGTATTTACTATGCACGATCACGTAATAATTATTTAACAATAATTAATCACGAGCATGCGATCATGAAATAATGAACGTAATTAAAACACGAACTATTATTAATTACGTATATATATTTATTACGAGCGTAATTAAATATATTAGATCACGGTATTTACGTAACAAGAACATTTAAAACACGAACATAAATAATCACAAACGTGTAACTAAATAACGAGACACGGAAAAAGGTACGGGTACCCCAAGTGGGGTCCCTACCCGCGGCCAACAAGGACAAATGGGCCAAGCCCATTTGTCAAATTTGCTAAAAGGGAATTAGGAGGTTTTCACTACTCAAATAAACTTTACAGAAGATTTTTAAGAAAACCTAAAAACCTCCTTCCTCCTTCTCCTTTGTGCCGCCACCCTACAACCACCATAAGGAGTGGTTTTTGATCTTGGATCTCGGAATTCTAGTGATTGATCGTGTTTGTTCTTCGTCCTCTTGATCCACGAATTCGGTAAAACCTTTTTAAACCTTTTCTTTTGATTTAATCTTTTTATAAATCATGAACATGTAATGTTTTTACAAAAAACATAATAAGTAAACATGGATCTAATATGATTTGGTGTTAAATAAAATCAAAAGAGTGTTTTTAAGGGGTTTTTGTTTTGGCCGCAGGCTGCAACCGAACCCGAATGGGTTTCGGTTTGCCAAGCCGACCACCACCAAGACCATATGGTCTTGGTTGGTGCGTGTGGGTCCCACGGCAGCAAGGAAACAAGGGGTACCCCGAGTTGGTTCGGGGTACGGTGTCGATTTCATGTCCGGTTCATTGTTTTTAGCTTAGATCCGGTTCATGGTGTATGTTTAGTTTTTTTTTATGTTTATGATCTTATGTTAAAAAAAATAAATTAATAAAATGATATGATTAATTTAATAACATGACTTAGGTTATTTAATTATTAATAATCATGAAATTAATTAACCTAAGTATTTTTATATATTTAAGACTTATAATTAATTAATTATTTTAAAACCATGGATATACTTAATTAATTAACATGACTTAGGTTATATTATTAATATATAATAATACGTATTTTAACCTAAGTATTTAACTTATTTAATTAAAAACATGTTATACTTTAATTAAATATTTTAACCTATTGTTTAAGTTAATTACATGAAATAATTATTAAACTATACCTTATATCATATGACTTAGAAAATAATCATTAAAACACTTAGACTTATATACTTAGCTTATTTAACCAGCTTATTTCTAATTATAGAAACTTTCTATTTTTAGAAACTTATTTAATTAAGGTAGCTAATCTATTTATGGAAACTTTCTATTTTTAGAAACTTATCTATTTTAAGCAGTAAATCTATTTTTGGAAACTTTCTATTTTTGGAAACTTTCTATTTTTGGAAACTTTCTATTTTTGGAAACTTTCTATTTTTGGTAACTTTCTATTTTTGGAAACTTTCTATTTTTGGAAACTTTCTATTTTTGGGAACTTTCTATTTTTGGAAACTTTCTATTTTAGGAAACCTGCTATTTTTGGAAAGTTACTTATTATTACACAGTAAGTATAATAACACATGAAATACCAGAAATACTTAATCAGATTAAACAGAATATAAGATAAACACGGTTTAAGGCTTAAGAACAGTAAAACATGGTAAAAACACATAAAATAAGCTAAGACATGACATAAAACCAGCCACGTATTTAGTAAGCAAATACTTATTCATGTATGTATTTATGTAGCACTAGTGATTCGGAAGTAGGATTCCTCTCAGTTCATCTTCTTCGTTTACTGGACATAAGGTACGGATTCCCGTCCTTTCAGTATGGACATTCTTTCCTTATTAGGATTCCCCATATGCAGCCAACTGTTTTCCCGTAGTATAAGTTATGTGTTTGATTGCTTATGTTTAATTAAGATTACCTATAGCCATATACATGCATGACCAGTTTCACCTAGTTATGGAGGTACCATAACCATAACATTAGAGGCACTGATGTTATGACTTCACCACGGCGGAGTGATTGCTCGTGGCATCCCTTCAGCTTTTGGCCATTTATTTATATTTATCATGTGGGGCGTATGGGTGCATCCTAGTTACATGTTTTTATCTAGGATTTCATGGTGAATGTGGTGTGTGCCTTGCATCCTTCACAAGGAGCTGATACCTCCTACCCAGAACCAATATATTTAAATTAGAGGCAGCCCCTCTAATTTGCATGATGAGGTCACCCCTCCAAGTATTCATGCACGGTGGATTTTCATGACCTATATTGACTAATGGTAAAATATGTTAAACAGTTTTCATAAGATAAACATAAGGCTTTTCAAACTATAAACCAGTTTTATGAACATGTTCCAAGTTTTCCAGGACTTATACATTTCCGCTGCTATTAAGTCTCTATTATGTTTTAGTCATTTATACTATGTCTATATCCGTGCACTGAGCATTTTGCTCAGCCGTTAATTTCCTTTCCATGTCCCAAAACGGCAGGTACCCTAGGAAAGACTCGAGCATTTGGAGGACGTGCATAGGATGGA
This sequence comes from Glebionis coronaria, assembly GCA_025667525.1. Classification (NCBI taxonomy): domain Eukaryota; kingdom Viridiplantae; phylum Streptophyta; class Magnoliopsida; order Asterales; family Asteraceae; genus Glebionis; species Glebionis coronaria. The sequence goes on from CM046879.1 coordinate 581,628,262, forward strand.
AGCTGCCAGAGACTTCTTTTCCTTTTTGCCTTCATATACTTATGCTTGTTTAGTCTTTCATTCATTTCTTTTGCTTTATTGTGTTTTGGGCTTATGTTTGGGAACCGATGTTTGATTCCGGTTATCCCTATGGTCATGTAATGTTTTATACATTTATCCTTGTATGCTTTGATGACACGCCATAATTACGCGTGACATTCCATTATCAAAATAGGGTGTTACATCCATCACTTCTCGCAGTTGACCGGATAACTCATTTTACTCTGACGGTGCCAAATGATAAGGCATACAAATACTACTCAACGAAACGCAGAAGCACTACACCTATCGCTTACAACACTCAATCGAAATGAATTTCTCTTCACAAGACGGCAACAACTCTGCAAAACTTCAGGAAAACTTCATAATACTCTCGATTTATTAATAGATCTCCCAACTTCTCCTCAACTACCCTATCACTAATTTCCTGAGCTAGGAATACATCATATCCCTCTTCCACGTACTTCTTGTTTCCAAACAAGATACTTCTCAAACGGAAAATTCACTCATCACCTTTTACAATCAATACTCAGTTTCTCAGCAAAATCTAAACCAACAGTTATCAATTTATGGTGAAGATCGGTTCAATCTCAAGCATCGGCACTACGCACAACTAACCAATTCATACCAAAAATCCACATCTAATGATCCCAACTCTATGAGCATCAAGTCAATACTGAACACCTACCTTCCTAAATTCAAGGAACATACTCTTAGTATATAACTAATACCAGCAACCTTTCCATCGGTTAACTCCACATCATAGTAATTGTCAATATTACTAACTCTTCATTGATAAAGCAACTGAATCTTTACAGTTCTACAGTTTCTATCTGATCCGACATCAAACAAAATACTAACATAAAGAACGTCAAATAAGAATATACCATTTACAACGTTCGGGCCTTAAGGTTCGTCAGCATCATTCAAACGTAAGCTGGAGTGGCAGCATTCCTACCTTGTCAATTTCCTTTCCTTGGACAATTTCCTTGCTTGTGTCCTTTCTCACCGCAGCTAAATCATATCACTACTCCAGGGGTACTCATTCCAGTGACTAATCCTCTTGTCCTACACTTCGTAGCTTTATGACCAGGTTGTCCTAATCTAGTCGCAATTGTGGAAAATTACCTACATGGTATAGAGTACAGAAAACTCACTTGGGATTTATCTTGTTATTTCCAGACACAGTGGCAGCACGAAATTCCTCATTCCTTCCATAGTTTAAATACTGGTTTTGGTTCTGTCTTTGGTTATTGTTATTACTGTAATCCTCACAATTCTGACCTTGATTTTGGTTGAACTGAGCAGATTCCCACTTTCTCTTATTGTTTTCATCAATACTATCTTTTCTATCTTGTAATTTCACGTCCATTAAATCATGCACCATCTGAATAACTTCATCGAAAGATTCAGGTTTTAAAGAAATAATCCCACCCTTGATATCACTAGACAATCCTCTAATGTACTACTTCCTTGCCTTATAGTCATTCACAGAAGTATCAGGACATAGCAAATATAGCCCATAAAATTTCCCAGTAAGCAGTAATAACATCGTCCCTTAGCACTAATTATCTCAATTCGGATTCCAACTGTCCTAGTTCCTACTCAGGACAAAACCTAGCAGTCAATAGTCCTTTCATCACAGTCCATGTCTTACCATTAGCCACAACCAATCCTAAAGTAGTCACTTGGTTATTCCACCATCTTAGTGTACCATCCTGAAATGTAGCAGCAGCAAATTTCACCTTATTAGTTTCTGAACACCCAATAATCTCAAAAGTACTCTCTTTCTTATCAATCCACCTATGCAATTCTAATGCACCACTAATACCACAAAACTGCGTAGAACCACACTTCTGAAACTAACATAAGTACATTCTCTTGAACTTGCAGAACAACAACAACACTACCATCTGGATCAGCAGCATCATCATTATTCTCAACAGGATCATCATTATTCTCAGCATCATCATCATTATTCTCAGCAGCATCAACTGCAGCACAATTATCTCCAGCATAACTAATTCCAGCATCTTGATTCCTTGCAGTACGATCAGCTTCATGTGCTCTAGCAATAACTTGTTCGATCATAGTGTTCACAATAGCAATCGTTAGTTTTGGCGACATATTTCAAGACACTTAGTCACGTGAATAACCACTAATGACAGAAATATGATTCCCCTACTCCTTCTTCCATCATCATAGAAGAAAGAAACATGATAAGTATACATATCAAGATAAAAGAAGGAATTCTTTATCAGGACATCTCATGGATACTACATGCACGAACAACATAACTACAATGGTTCATCAACAAGAACTCAAAAGAGTTAATAAGGATACATCATAGATCATGAGGGTAATTCAGATTGCGTTGAGGATTCAACAAGGCAGTGGCAATATCTGTCACTACAATCATCTACCGAACAAACTTAAAAGATAATAAGTTCCATCACAATGCTACGACACAAGGTTTAAATAAGTTCGATCACAAAAACAAAAAGAAATAAGATACAAAGAAATCCATTACGTGATTAGTTCCTTAGACACCAGCTCCTCATCCTCCTTATCATTGTTGTCAGCTTCATCACACTCGTCTATTTTCTCTTTTCGCACTTCAAAGTCGAATCCATAACATTATGGCAGCTCACTCTCAAAATCCAAATACTAACTGCTTACACGGCAGCTTAATCACAAGGCAAGTCTCAGTACGACTTTCAACATTCCTAAACTTCCAAATTTGACTCAGAATTGATCTCACATGAGACTCCCACTCACTTATCCTTTCAAAACTTACCTACTTCTCTTTAAACCTTTCAATTCCAACACACAAATTCATCACAATCGACCCAAGACTAGCAATCTCAACCATCTTCCAAGTCCTAACAAACTCAATTCTCCACATACCGAATTCAACCTTTTAAAACAACTTTTCTTTCACATCAACCTTCTAATCACACCAGTTTCAGCCACATATCTATCATATATCAGCTAATCAAACTTCCTCATACCCGATACAAGTCGCAAGAATTCAGTTGTAAAATCGTTCAACATCTGGTCTACAGTCCTAGACCCTCGGCAATATATAAGGTAATTATTTAAAATTATATACATATGCATTACATAAAGAAAATTACGATAACAAGTACTCAACGTAATTTCAACAACATCAATATATCATCAATACATCACCATAGTATTTACTTAATAAATACTCTAAAAATCATTTCAGTTTTAAGGGATACATCTAACTATAAAACAATACAAAACAAATAATCTTACCGGAGCTTTGCGGAGAAGTTGCGTGCTTTTGTAAAATATTTTCGACACCAAAGTTATACTTTAGGACATTTTCCAAAAATCGACCTAATTCGCTATAACTAAAAAGCTCTGACTACCAATCTTTAACACCTCCAAATTACATTGCGCAACGGAAATACACATTTGGGTGCTAAACTCAAACATCGTTTCACAAAACACTTTAAACAGACTCAAAATGATACATTTGAAATATAAAAGGATATAAATTAACCATTGTCTAAAACCTTCGATCCCAAGTAAAACAATTTTATAAATATCAGAGTAACATTTAGGTCCCCCAAAGATCTTATTCAATTAACAAACAATTTACCAAAGTACATGACCGTACATTACTATTTTTATGGCAAAAGGGAAAGAAATATGTTTTAGACCAATCACCACAAAAGCAACCCGCAATCCTTCTCCAGCAAGCTCCGCAATTCTTCAACTTCAATCACCTGAAATACATGCTTAAAATCATCAACACAACGGTTGAGTGAGTCTATAGGTTTTCCAAATCATCATTTTAACACAAGAGAAAAATCAATCAAGATCATTTAATAGAACTGTTGATCATACAATCTATTATTCAGGCAATCTGGCATATAGCAAAAGCTATAGAATTGTATTAAGCTCATGACACCGACCCCTTAACTTAGTCACCGACGTCTAAAGCCGGCATGACTAGATGAAATTCTAGTGCCCCTAATAGGGTATCAATTGTAAGTATACCACATTCTCATTCTCGTAAAATTATCCTTCCCAGAGGTTACTCATCGTAAAGCCCTGGTCTCAGATAGGATCGCCAGCCTAATAGTACTATCATTAGAATAAACGGCTATTTCCCAACTCACAACATCAAGTCAGAAGATAGTTAACGGCTCATGAATTTAGGGACTTTTGCAATTTAGGTACTTATACAATTCAAGGCAACAACAGGCAACATAAGGCAACATTCGGGTGCAAACAATCAATCATGACTTGTGTTCATTATTCTTTTAAATAGCATGTATCCCCCTCGCGGGTTTTAAAATCATTCAAAACAATTACAAAAGCGAGGCTATAGACTCACCTTAAGCAATAGCAGTAGCAAGACGATCTTCGACAATAGTTGATGCCCGATGCACATAAAAATCACAACCTATCAAATAAGGCGCGTTCATCAATAATAAACTCGAGTAAAATCCATACTTAATAACATCAAACTCAAAATCATGAAACCACGACAAACCCGAAAGAAAACAATACAAGTGATACTTTTACTTCCTTTTATATGTTTACTCTATTAGTCAATTCTTTCGATAAAAATCTGCCGGTACACACCAAATGTACGAGCTCATTTACCCCACTTAAACACGTAAAATGCTTATGATACTAATCAGAGATATCACTTACTATATATAGAAAGACCTGATAAAAGCCTATCAAAAGATTTTACTTTTAAAGTTCCCTGCCCGACACATCTTTGAACTACAAAAACCGGACAGTTTTACGTTACCGACTCATACGACCATTTTGACCATTCTAAACAATCCCGTTTACAAATCCGACACTTGGGTTTGAAAATAGACTCACAACCCTAAGTTTAGAACCAAACATCAGACCTTGACCATTTTAACAACTCATTTTATAGTCCCCGAGATTCGATCCAAATATCGACAACAACTTCGGATTGTGTCGATACTCGTCTCCCGATACACGAATAATCAAATCATTATAACTTCGCGCTCGTTTGGAGCTAGAAGCTCTACCTTATATCAAATCAAAGCTAAAAGAATCCTCTACAACCTTATGCTATTAGTTTAACCATTTCAAACAGTAAGTTTTACAAAATTAGCCTTGAACCTGCTGATCTAAAATAACTTTTTAAAAACCATACTAAATCAATTTTTCAACCAATTTTAATCAATCTCATACTTCTAATATTACCCTAATATCAGCACAAACAAATAATCTAACCCATAACACACTTGAATGATCATTTAAAAGTTACCCACTAAAAAATAATGAACATGCAACTAACAATACTTGAATATAATAATAATAACACCCATATACAATCATAAAAATGGATCAAACACTACTAGTTCATCAAGAAAATAAATTTTTGGAAAAGCTGATGCATGTGGTTAAAGGTTATACCAAAATGATCCTCTTTGAATTTGCAAGATGGGATTATAATTAGTTTTTGAAGATTCAAAGTGAAAAATCAAAAACCATGGTGTTTTTGTTGATGGTGGTGGACGACACATCAAAGAAAGAAAGAGAGATTGTGTTTGTTGGTGAAATAATGATTTTAATAATCAAATGGGTTAGTGGAAAATCAATATATAGTGGGGTGGAAGGGTAGATTTTGCCAATTTATGATAGTTTTGGTCCAAAATACAATTAAATAGTTGTAAGGGTAGAAAATGTAAATTGTAAATTTTGAAAATATTTACGAGGCTCGGGTTTCGTAAAAATACTTTTCAAAAGTTAAAACGCACTCAAAATGTGATAATAATATGATCCTGGTTCGACTTAATACGAACTTAAAATAAAAACGTCAAAAATATAAATATCAAGACAACAAATGATAAAACATAAAATCTTGGGCATCCGTCGATATCGTGGTCGCTAATAATCCTCGCTATTAGTAAAAAGATAAAAACGAGACTTCCAACGTCGGTTTTATATAGAACCATCAACCGTCATATCATTCAAACTCATCAATAATGTCAAAATTATTCGTAAAATAATATTAAATAATATTAAATAATGACCACGGGTTCGGGTTGTCATATCATGAGTATGCTGTGGTTCTTTCTGTTGAAACTCCATGTTTGTAGGTTCATACACACCAGTCTCTAAACCAGTTCCATCTTCATATGTCCCAATTACATCTTCATCCAGCTCAAAATTGATGTTACTTCCAAAGATCCTTGTTTGATTATCAGAAAAAGGTGGTTGTTCTTCATAATTCCTCCCATGTTTGGTTGCATTCAGTTGCCTTTTCTTGTGGTTTCTGAATCTTTTCTTTTTAAGTGAAGCCTTCTGAATAGACCTATGTTGCCTCATCCAAGGTGATACTTTGTTCCTCAACTTGAGTAGGCTAGCTTCCAATTCAGCAATTTTCTTGTCTTGAACAAGTTTTTCCTTTTGCAACACTTGTACCTGTTGGGACAAACTAGTACTTAAAGCAGTTAAATTTGCAACATCCACCACCTCTGGTGCTTGTGCTGGTGGTGAACCACTAGCATCAATAGAAGCAGCAGGTGTATGGATCATCTCATCAGTATTTGGTGGAGCACCAACATTGTGAGAAGAAGATTGAGAATCTTCTGAGGAATGGGAACTCTGGTTAGAAGGAGTTTGCTGAGAAGCACTAGCATTGCTAGGTTCCTCACCTTCTTGGTTGGCAGGTTGGGCTAACATGTGTGCAAACAATGGTGTAACAGTTCCTGTAAAGGCATTGCCTTGTTTGGTCAAGAAAGAGAAAGTTCTCTTTGTGAATGTAGGAACATCCCATGTATCGGTTAACTCTGGTAGGTTAGGGATTTGGTCACTAACTAAAGTCTGAATGAATCTAGGATACATAAAAAAACTTCGTAGTTCCTTCCAAATTCTTAGTTATGCCTTCAAAACTTAATCTTGAAAAATTAAAAACCCTGTTATTTGTTAGACAAATACCAGCTGATGCCAATGCAGTATAAATTTGATCAAGAGATGTACTTTTAGATCTTAAACAGTGAATAATAGCATGAAAAAACAATTTCCATTGAGGTGAAAATAAAGCTTTAAAGAAAGTAAGACTTTCCCTACCACCTCCATAGCCCATGGCTGCAAGGCCATCATGTATCTCTGTATTATTAAGCATTCTAAGTCCATTTTCATCATTTAATCTCAAACTAGCCCTTAGCAGTACCTCAGTTACATATATATTTCTATGATTTACCCTAGCCTTAATGCAAGGTTGATCAAACCGAGTACCTAACACAACAATGTTCCAAAATTGTTCAACAATGGAAACAGAGACAGTGGGACTTACAGTGAGTGCGAAACGAACATGACTTCGAGATAAGAAACCAAGAATCTCATGGAATCCAAGAGAGTCATCATTCAGAGCAAGATTTGTAACCAAATTATGCTTAGAGATCACTTGTAAAGCAGCCATTAGTATTTTTGATGATCGAAAAATTAGAGAGAAGGTTATAGAATCAAGAGATAAAAATAAAAGATTAGATGAATCAATTGTGTAATTGGAGTAAGTATTTAAGTAAATAACAAACCTAAGCGCGAAGAAACCGCCAAATTTACAAAAGAGACCCTTAACGATACAACGGACATGTAGCGGTACATGGAACATACTCGGTACTTGGACTTGTGCTAGCGGTACTTGGATCCATAACGGTACCTCACAATTTTGACCAGTTCATGCATTCCACTATCATAATAACCTCTTTTATCTTATTCTATTATCCTGCAGTCACATCAAAAACACAAAAACATAGACTATACAATAAGAATTAGCATAAAAATTGTATAGTTGTTACCTCCCCTCAACATATGCAACAGTCTATTGGTTGAACGTACCAATATGTGTCACCAAGAATTCAAATCTCTTTGCATCAATTGCCTTGGTCAACAAATCAGCTACATTGTTGTCTGTATGAATTTTCAAGACTTGAATAAGCTTCTTGTCATAAGCATCTCTTATGAAGTGATGTCTTATTTCAATATGCTTGGTCTTGGAGTGAAATACTGGCTTCTTGACAACGTATATAGTACTTTCATTATCAATGTAAATCTTGGTGTTCATGAAGTTAAACCCATAATCTAACAATTGATTTTGAATCCAAAGTACTTGTCCACAGCAATGAGCAGCAGCTACATATTCAGCTTCAGTTATAGAGGTAGCAACAATGGTTTGCTTCTTACACTGCCATGATATGAGTCTTCTGCCTAGGAATTGACAACCTCCTGTTGTGGATTTCCTATCATGATTAGCTCCAGCATAATCACTATCTGAGTAAGCTTCCAATTCAAAGGTGGAATCTTTAGGATACCATAATCCTAAAATGGGTTAACTTTTAAGATACTTAAAAATCCTCTTCACAACATGTAGATGTGACACCTTTGGATTAACTTGGAACCTTGAATAGGCACACACAACAAACATAATATCTGGCCTTGAAGCAGTAAGATACATCAATGAACCAATCATTGATCTGTATAGATGAATATCAACATTTTCACCATGTTCATATTTTGATAAAGACTTCTTAGCTTCAAAAGGTGTGCTTGTACTCCTTGTATCCATACATGAAAATTTCTTCAAGATTTCAGCAACATACTTATCTTGGCTGATAAATATTCCATCTTTCCTTTGTTTGACCTGTAGTCCCAAAAAGAAAGTTAGTTCTCCCATAGAACTCATCTGAAATCTTCCTTTCATCAAAGCCTCAAACTCTTCACACCATGATTTCTTGGTAGAACCAAAAATGATGTCATCAACATAGACTTGTAATAGAATAATATCCTTAGCATTCTTCTTGATGAACACGGTTTTATCAATGGTCCCTCTCCTATATCCATGCTCTAACAGAAAATTGGATAAAGTTGCATACCAAGCCCTTGGAGCTTGATGTAGACCATAAAGTGCTTTGATAACCTTGTAGACTAAGTTGGGGAACTTAGGATCTACAAAACCTGGAGGTTGTGAGACATATACCTCCTCTAAAATAGTACCATAAAGAAAGGCACTTTTCACATCCATCTTATAGACTATTAAACCCATATATGATGCAAAGGCCAAAAATAACCTAATGGCTTATATCCTTGCCACTGGTGCAAAAACCTCATCATAGTCTATCCCTTCTTCCTGTCTATAGCCTTGAGCAACAAGCCTTGCCTTGTTTCTCACAACAACTCCTCTCTCATCATTCTTGTTCCTAAAAACCCATCTAGTACCAATTACTCTCTTACCTGAGGGAAGATCCACAAGAATCCAAACCTTTTGTAGCTCAAATTGTGTTAATTCTTCTTACATGTCATCTACCCAGCTTTCTTCATCAAGAGCCTGAGAAATGTTTTTGGGCTCTACTTGTGATAAGAAACAGGCAAACAAACAATGCTGAGTATCCTTATGATTAGTTCTCTGCTGTTGTTTGACATAACTCACAAGTGCATGAGTTTCAGTATTGGTTTAAAGTTGTCTTCTGGTTTGCACAGCAGACTTGGGATTTCCAATGATCTGTGTAGTAGGATGGTTGTTGTTGTCTCTATGAGTGGGAATAGAACTGACTGGAATTTCAGTTTCCAAATTGTTAAATCAGTTACTGCACCCTGCTCATCATAGGAAGCTTTAGAGAAGATTCCTTCAGCTAGACTGGCATACACGTCTTCATCATCCATAGCTTGTAAGATATCTTCTAATGAATCAACAGACTTTGCAGACTTTGACTTAGCAGTACTTGCAGATGAAGTACCGCTAGGTGTAGTATGTACTGCTGAGTGCTGTGACTCAAAAGATTCTTCTCTTGGATGCTTATTAGCATATGTAGCATTCTTTTCTTGATCTTGAAGCCTCTGAAGCTTTTGGGAGGCTTGATCATCTGTTGATGGCATAGTTTGCTTCTTTGGAGTAGCAGACATGGGAGTAACAGTAGGCATACTGGGTACATAGATGTGAATATCATCATCTGATGAAGAAGCTTCTTTTTGAGTACCTGCATTAGTTGCACCAGACTCCTCCCCTGCATTGTTAGTATGATAATCCTTTTGCATAGAGTAGTAATCCATGGAGTTAGTTAGATAATCTAAATCAAACATCCAAGCATAACCTATTCCTAGGACATTGGGTTTATTTTCTAAGGAATTTACAAGGGCATTTTCTTCAACCTTTTTAGATGCCAAATTGTAAATCCTATATGCTTTACTTTGCAATGAATATCCTACAAGATATACTGGATAAGATTTTCCATCAAACTTTCCCAAATGATCAAGAGTATTTAGTATAGACACATGACACCCAAAAGGTCTTAAATGACTTATGGTTGGTTTAACACCAGTCAAAAGTTCATAAGGTGTTTTGTTTTGAGGCTTGGTCACTAAGACTCTATTTAACACATAACATGCAGTATTGATTGCTTCTGCCCGAAATGTATTTGGCAAAAGTGAATCAGCCAACATAGTTCTAGCAGCCTCAATTAGTGTCCTATTCTTCCTTTCAGCTACTCTATGTTGTTGTGGAGTCCTAGGATTACTAAATTGTCTCTTAATGCCTTTAGACCTACAAAATTCATCAAATTCAGCATTCTTGAATTATGTCCCATTATCTGTCCTAATGATTAAGACTTGTTTAGTGAACTGTTTTTCAACTAAAGTGATAAAATCCTTAAGTAATTCACTGGTTTCACTCTTAAGAGCTAAAAAGAAAAGCCAACTGAATATACTAAAATCATCAGTCATGACTAAACAAAAGGTCTTATGACTAATGCTTCTTACAGAAACTGGACCAAACAAATCCATATGCAAAAGTTGCAAATGTTTTGTCACAGTATTGACAGTCTTGGTCTTACAATAGGCTCTATGTTGTTTACCTTTTTGACAAGCAGCACATGTGAAATCATTTCTAAAAGATTTGTTAGGTAACCCTCTAACCAAATTCCTATTCACTAATCTGTTAAGATTCTTGAAATTCACATGACCTAACCTTCTATGCCATAAATTAGACTCGTCATAAGAAGCCTTAGCTAGCAAACATGTAATACCACCTGTTGGAGTAATAGTATGAAGATTAAAGGTGTACATATTCTCTTGCCTGGGTACTTTAAGCAGTACTTGAGATTCTTTAGGCATCTCAAAGTCTTTAGATAGCACCAAGCAGTCTGTGTTTGTGAACAGCACCATGTTCTTCTTATCACACATTTGTGACACAGAAAATAGATTGAATTTATTCAACTCTTTCACAAAGAACACATCTTCAAATTCCAACTTCCCTGTATTGATTTTACCTTTGCCAGTAATTCTACCTTTGCTACCTCCAAAGGCTACTGGTCCTCCTCTAAATTCTTTAAATTCAGCAAGGAAATCTTTATTCCCTGCCATGTGTCTTGAGCATCCACTATCTACTATACCTTTATCTTTCAATTAATCAATTAGATGCCCCTGCATACAAACAAAACTTATTAGTTTTTAACAGGGACCCAAGCCACATTTGGCTCGGATCTTGTGGGACCTACACACTTAAGAGTCTGTTCAGAAGCATTCCCAGTAATGGTGCTTTTTCTCTTATACTTCATGGTTTCAGTTATGTAGTCAAAGACATAGGGTGATTCTATGTGCTCAGACTTCTTTCCCTTAAGTACTGCTTTAGCGGTACTTGCTTTAACACATGTTTTTTCTCTTTTAGTAACCCACATTTGCACTGGTTTGTTATTAGGCTTACTTCTAGATGTTTTGACTTTCTCATCAACATTCTTAGAAGTCTTGGGGAACTTTGGTTTAACAAACTTTAAACCAACAGTACTTGCGTTTGGTCTAGCAGTACTTGCAGTTCCAGACTTGCCGGTACTTGGTTTACCAGACTTCAAAGGTACTAGACCTTGTTTCATAAGTACTGCTCTAGGAACAAAATTTCTGGTAGAGTTATTTTAAACCTGTTTAGCTACCCCTTTTAAATGATCAAACTTAGGTTTGTCATTTTTAAATTTCTGTTTCCTATTAACCTGTGCATTTTTCCCATTACTGTTTCTCATGACCTTTTGTGCAGCCTTTTGTTTCACAATTTTATCTTCATGCAAAGTACAATCTTTGATAAAATGACTTAAACTACCACAAACATAACATCCTTTTCTTCTCAAATAAGACCCGAAAGGTTGTTTTGACCTAACTTTCTCAAAACCTAACCCACCCCTCTTGGTTTTATTATGTTTTACATCATTATCCATTGTCTTGCTAGGAGTTTTTACCTGCTTGGAAGCAGAACTAGTTTTAGACTCTTCAGAAACAAAATTATTCATTAGAGGTGGATAAACAATGTTCTTGGTCACAACAGTCTTATCTTGGGACAAAGTACTAGAGTTTGAGGTACTAATAACCTTTGGTTCTTCTAACTCTATACTTGTATCATTACTAGGGGGCATGAAAAATCCTGATAATGATGGAGGAACTGCCTTCATTCCTTCAGCATATCTATCATTTTCAGGTGTACTATCTGACTCACTAGAACTATCAAAAATCCCCTTTGATAAGTCCTTGTCAGTTAAAGTTATCCCTGGTTGGTCCTCAATATACCCTATGCCTGACTTATCATAATACCTCATTTGTGAATTAATCAGTTTTCCCAATCCTTTAGAGGACTTTTGCCAATGATTAATCACTTCCCTTTCATTATAAAGACTGGCTTTTAAAGCTTCATTTCCTGCTGACACTTTTACAAGTTGTCATTCAAAAGCTTTAATTTACACATCTTTTTCCCTCATTCGAAGAGTTAAAATTCTTATTTTCTCTTAATAGTTTTGTTGACCCTTTTTATACAAAACTATATTTTATTCTAACTTAGCAACCCCCTGTTTAAAAGCATTTAGTTCTACAGTGCATGTGTTGACTTTTTGATACTGTTCATCTAGTTCTACTTTTAAGCTACTAAATTTAAGAACACAGTCTTTAGAACAAGGATGTACCTCAGTATCTTCATGTGAGAGAGCCATTAAACCAAGCTCTTCTTCTTCTTAATCTTCAGTCTAGTTCACCACTCCATCTACATTCACCAATGCTTTGGTTCCTTTGGGATTCCTGCTGTTTCCTTTAGGAAAGCTTTCACTAATTCTTGGACGGGTTCTATAGCTGTTCTTGAACTTTTGACTGCTACTCTCAGCTTTGTCTTTAGTGCATTCCCTTGAAAATTGTCCATTCCTTCTACAGTTATAGCATTCAACTTTGGACTTATCATATCCTAATGTCTCATTAGGATCAACAGTCATCTTCCTTCCAGTCTTCTTGAAGAACCTGTTAGATCTTACTGACACCATAGCAGCTTGCCATTTGAGATCCATCCCTTCAACATCAGCATCATCCATTTGGAACAAGTCATTGAGTGTTAGTCTTGGCATGTTGTCTTGTCCAGCAAAGAATGAGAAGGCATCATTGTCACTAAACAATGGTGAAGATCTTCCTTAGAGATTTTGAGAGACTATAGGGCTGCCTTCAGTACTTTGTGGGTAAGTACCGCTTGTAAGTCCCCCAGCGGTATTTGTGAAGTATGTACCGCTGCTTGATCCACTTGAGGTATTATGAAAGTATAACCGCTATTACCTTCTTACACAAAAGCCAAGTTGGACTTTGTTGCCGCTGCTGCTTTGGTCACCTCAATGCCTTTTACATCCATCTCGTACGCTCTAAGATTGTTGTAGAGATGATCAAAAGGAATTTCATCCAGATCATCTCTAGTAATGAAGTGCATAGCCATTGCCTTCCACTCTTGTGGAACACTCCTTAAGAACTTCAGATTAGCTTCTTCATTGGGAATAATTTGTCCATAAACTGCTAATTGAATGAACAGCTTACTGAACCTTCCATAGCCACCATGGATCCCTTCTATACTAGATATTGAGAAGTTATCAAATTCTTGCTTCAGAACAATATTTTTTATCTTCTTAGATTTGTCATTACCTCCAAATCTAAGTTTGATAGCCTCCCACATAACCTTGGCATCCTTGTAATGATGAAATCTAGGTAAGATGTCATCTGAAAGAGCCATAGCCAAAGCAGTTATGGCCTTTCTTTCTCTGATCTCTACTTGTACCTCCTCAGCAGTCACAACAGGTAGAGCATAACATATACCATCAGGCAACCAATATAGCTTCTTAGGTGTATTCCCATTCTTGATCACTTGCCACACAGTGTGATCTGTGTGATTCAAGTAATGTTCCATCTGCATAGCCCATGTCTCATAGTTGTCACCTTTGAGCAATGGAGTTTGACAACAGAAAGAGTATGAAAGGGTGTTGTATTTGTAGAGGTAACTACAACATTGACGGCTTGAACACCTTGTGCTGGTGTAGGATGCACAACTTGAGGCTGTCCCTGTGGTATTGGATCAGGATTTGGCATATCATCCAAGTGAGCGTCATCACCAGGTTGAGACATTGAGTTTTAGTGTGAGTGGAGTGTTTGGGGTTGTATTCTTCTTTTCCAGAGTTTCTCAACAAGCTCTGATACCACTTGTTGATCCCTTTGATTAGATCTATATTCTGTTAAGAACTAGTATAGTAGTTTGTAATAAAACTAAAACACTTTGAGAACTCTTACTCAAGCTAAATAAGTTATGCGGAATCTAACTTATAAAGCACAGAAGAACAGAATTACGTTTAACTATTCGATTCTCTTATTAATCGACTTGAATGAGGTACATGAATGACATTGTACCTATGTTCCTTTTATAGAGTAAGGAACCCTAGAAACCTTAGAATATTCTATAAAGATAACTATATCACAGACGATATATTATCAATATTCTAACTATTTAAGTATATCACATAAGATATACTCTAACTATAACTATGACATATCTTATACAAAGATATATTCGTCCTAATCAATATATCAGTACTTACTTTATAAGTAGCAGTACTTACTATGTACCGCGTTAACACTAACGGTACTTGAAAGATACTAACAGTACTTCAATAACACTAACGGTACTTGACACTTAACAAATAATTCCCAACATGTTCTATGAAGCAATACCCCAAATCAACTTCCGCTGCTATAAGGTAAAAATGGGGGTGTTACACTTCATCTTATAATGAGGCTATTAAAGATCCTACGTGGATTGAGGCTATAAACAATGAAATTGAAGCTTTGAATAGAAATAACACTTTGACTATTTGTGATCTTCCTAGTGGTAGAAAACCTTTTACTTCTAAATGGTTATGGAAGATTTAGTATAAGTCTTCTCGTGAAGTAGAGAGATATAAAGCCAGGCTTGTAGCCCGAGAGAGGGATTTGATTATACGTAAACTTTTAGTCATGTAGTTAAGATGGACACTATTAGATGTATGCTTAATGTTCCTATTTGTAGAGGCTGGGATTTATTTCAGCTTGATGTAAATAATGCTTCTTTGTATGGTGACTCAACTGAGGATGTTTATATAACTCTCCCCTAGTTTTGATACTTAAAATGGTAAAGTTTTCAAGCTTATTAAGTCTTTATAAGCGTCACACCCCGCCAAGGCGGAAAATGCGAGGCGTGAATAAATAGACATTATCACGACACAATGGTGTCACAATAGAGAAACAAAGTCTAAAGATGACATATAATAAAACAAACACAACACAAATGTCTCATGATAACATCTATTCAACATGCAACAAAGAACGCCCGCATAATGCAAGTCATAACATTAGTTCAACAAAAGCAAATCCTAAACAATAAGCAACTTGAATCCGCATGCAATTCCTAAGGTCCAACTAATCCATAGCAACTTCATTATCACATTCACATAGCGCGATCACTTGAAAATGATACTAAATTGTCAACACAAAGGTTGGTGAGAGTTACTAGTTTAAAACACATTCAATTACCACATGCATACCAACTCATGAACATATTAACATACACAATCAATCATCATATCACATCTCATAACCAACACATGGTTTTCTCTTATAACAATCATATATCAAATTCATAATTATCTTTAATTATGATAAAAATGGAAATTCACTTAGATCCAACCATCCTAAAGAATGGCGCAAATATTCACTTACAGGAATCGCACTCCGGATAATCCCCATCATACCGCATGTGATGTCTTTGGTCGTGTCTATACCACACTCTTACACATGGCCGCGTCTTACTATACCATTGCGCACTCCGCCAGTGTATATCATACTCATATTCATACTCACACACACGTATGTTCGTATCATTTATAAAAAAATCATAGCGGTACTTTATACAACATAACAACATCATTTCTAGCCCAAAACATTAAAGAGTAAAAGGGGCTTAGTAAAACTCACCTCGTTCAAAGCAATCCAAAGTCTTCACACAAACACGTAAATAAACTATAATACATAAGTATTAAACATACGTTAACATTGATTTAGGATACTAACCCAAACTCAATTTAATAACCTCTATTATGGATATCTAAGTATCTATCATGTTATTAACTCATTTTCGACCCTATATGTGTTCCGCACATTCATTATACATTAACCTTAACCCGCTTATAGTTTACCCCAATTTGTCCTGATTTTAATGAGACACACGTTCATAGATAAAATACTTAAACACATCATCCATCTCTGGAATCTTTATCCAACCTTCCTATATGTATTAAAAACATATCATAATTTTTATTAAGGTTAAAACCCTTAGAAAGTACCATTTACACAAGTGTTTATCTCTACGTGTCTAGTTTCTGCCTGCTTTTATACCCTAAAGGTTTCATGACACCAGACAACGTTAAACACCTCCAATTGACTTCTCCTTTGTTACATGACTCATAAAACATATCAATAAGATTTGGTATTAATCCCAATATCCCTTTCACAGTTTAAGTACCCAAAGTAATCCCAAAGTTAACTTAGACACTTGCTGTCCAAAAGACAGTTTTGACTTTGAATCTTGTAAAAGCATTTTGATTAACTAAACGACCGCAATAGAGGCTCTAATTACCACCATTGGAAAGTAGACTATCTTTAGTCATTTTTAGGCTTTTGAATCACCTAAAAAGCTTGTTCAAAAAAATCACCTAAAAAGCTATCCGTATATTCAAGTTATGATAAAAACAAGATGACCTAAAAATCTTCCTAAACCCTAATATGATTTTACCATTGATTAAACCTAATCAATCATTATTAATGACCACCATTAATGTTAATACAATATTTTATGAAACCCTAACTTTTAGTTCCAGATTATTAAACCTAATTAATGAAACCCTAGTTAGATTAATCATCGATCAAGGTTACATAATTAATAAATGAAAAACATGAGTTATGAACATACCTTAGTAAACCCTAAAAGATTTCGAGTTTTTCTCTTGGTGTTGGTTCGTCACATCGGTCAAGAGATAAGGGATGAGAAAAGTGATTTTTTAATATAAAATCTCTTTATATGTTATTTAGATAATTACCTTTTACAAGTTTGAGCCCAATTGGGATTCTCCTTCCCCCTTTCCCCTTACCCACGACCGACCACACCCCCACTACCAAAATTGTCATTTTTGACCCTATTATATAATACCTCATGTTGAGTACTCGTTTTAGGTCCTATGGTGTAAACCTCAAGCATTAAACCTAAAATCTTCGACTTTTTAATAAAGTTTTCATCAAACCTTTATTTCCTAAAGTTTCTATAAATAATACGTTTCTCAAAAACTTAATAAATACTTAATATATTTATAGAATAAATATATCTCATACGTAATACGCACACGCAAGTTATATAAACGAGAATAACATTAAAAACAAACGTCATTGTGATAACATATTATCACATTTCATCACTACTAGTACCATGATCCGCAATCACGTACTTTAATCTCGCAAGATTATCATTTCAAACACATATAGCACACAAAACATATAATATAGCATACGTAACGATGTTTCGTAGGTTATAACTAACCTTTAAAAAATCACGGTTTTCACAGTATCCCCTCCTTTTAGAAATCTTGTCCCAAGATTTAACTCTCGGTCTCACTACCAATACTCGCAAACAAATGGGGATACCTAGCTTTCATATGGTCTTCACGTTCCCCAAATCAATTCTGGCCCATATTAAGAAGTCCATGTTACCTTTACTATAGGTATTTTACTACGCATTAGAGTCTTGACCTCACGGTCCATGATCTCTAATGGTTCCTCTAAGATTCTCAAGGTCTTATCTACCTTAATATCATCCATGATCTCTAACGGTATATGAAGGTTAGCATCGGCTAAGTACTTCTTTAAGTTACATACATGAAATGTATCATGAACGCTACTCAATTCCTCAGGAAACTCTATCCTATATGCTACCGGTCCAACCTTTTCTATGATCTCGAAAGGTCATACGTACCTAGGGGCTAACTTCCCTTTCTCTCCAAATCTCACGACTCCTTTCCAAGGTGAGACTTTCAACATGACTTTATCTCCTACTTGAAACTCCAACGGTTTCCTTCGATGATCCGCATAGCTCTTTTGACGATATCATGTGGCCATCTCTTGTGGCTTTCAATCGGTCCTTGATCACTACCATTTTGGTTGTCTCTTGAACCAACTCGGGTCCAATTAACCTACTTTTTCTGATTTCCACCCACATGATTGGCGATCTACACTTCCTTCAATAAAGTGCTTCAAATAATGCATATTTTATGCCCGAGTGATAACTATTATTATAAGAGAACTCAATCAAGGGTTGACGAGTACTTTAAATCCCTCTGAAGTCAATCACACACACTCTCAGCATATCTTCCAATGTTTGTATCGTACGCTCGCTTTTTTGATCCGTTTGAGGATGATAAGCCGTACTAATGTCCAAAGGCGTTCCTAGCGCTTTTTGCATCGTCTTCCAAAATCTCGAAGTGAATTGCCCATCTCAATCCGAAATGATCGATATTGGCACTTCGTGTCGCATCACGATCTCGTCGAATTATAGCCTAGCTAGCTTTCCCATGTCGTGGTTTTCTCGTATAGCTAGGAAGTGGGCAGATTTGGTCAACCTATCTACGATAACCCAAATCGTATCGTGTCCACTACTTTCTCACGATAACTTTGTAACAAATTCCATCGTAATGTTCTCTTAGTTCCACTCGGGGATTTCTGGTTGTTGCGAAAGATCAGATGGCCTTTGATGTTCCGCTTTTACCTTTGCACATGTTAGACACTTACTAACATATATGGCGATATATTTCTTCATTCCCGGCCACCAATACATATCTCTAATGTCGTATTACATCTTGTCAGCTCCAGAATGTGCCGGATACTTAGACTTATGCGCTTCATCCATGACCTTACTCCTTATATCTCCTACTAAAGAACCCATATACGGTCCATGTAGTATAAGCTTCCATTGTTTTCTTCTCCATTTGTTGATTCGTTCCATTCAATCCTTCTTCCTTGATATTATCTTCCTTAAATGCTTCACTTTGAGTATGGAATATCAAGTCTCTTACTCTAGTTTGTATAGTCACGACCATCGCTCACACACGTCAAGGCTTCACTCTCTTCTTCCTACTTAAGGCATCGGCTACTACGTTAGCCTTACCAAACATGATACTTAATCTCACACTCCTAGTCGTTAAATAACTCCAACCACCTCCTTTGTCGCATATTCAATTTCTTTTGATAGAATATGTGTTGAAGAATCTTATGATCAATATAGATAACGCTCTTCGTTCCATACATATAATGACTCCAAATCTTACGTGCAAACACAACGGCTCCCAATTCCAAATCATGGGTCGTGTAATTCTTCTCATGCACTTTCAATTTGCTTAATGCGTAGGCGATTACCTTATCCCTTTGCATAAGAACACATCCTAATCCTTGATTCTACGCATTGCAACAAACTACAAAGTCTTCAATTCCATCGGGCAATGACATAGTTTCTAAAAACTAAGTTATAACAAATAATGACGATGACATAGTTATAACTAGTATAACTAGTAATGATGTTTATGAAATTGAGAAGTTTAAAGAGTTTCTAAAAACTAAGTTGCAGATTAAAGATTTGGGAAAGTTAAAATACTTTCTTGATAATGATAAAGGCATTTGATTAAGTAAAAGGAAATATTGTCTTGAGTTGTTACATGAGTATGGTTTATTAGCTACTAAACATGTTGATACTCCTTTGCCTGAAAATATAAATGTAAGTCATATTGAATCTGATGATGATAAGTTTCTTGTTGATATTGGTAACTATCATGAAAAATGTTATACTTTGATAACAGTTCTGCTTGCAGATTGCTGCTAATCCAGTATTTCATGAAAAATCTAAGCATTTTGAGATTGATGTGCACATTGTCAAAGAAAAAGTGGCTAGTAGTGTAATTAAGACTGACAAGATTCATACTTCTCAGCAGATTGCTGATGTCCTCACAAAAGCTCTTGGTTTTGCACAACATGATGAGTTGTGCAGTAAGATTAGTATAATGGATATGTTTCAAGTTGAAAAACTTGAGGGAGGGTGTTGAGAAATAAAGTTTTACTTGTAATAAAGTTTGAGGGACTAGTGTTGTCAATTATATAACTTTCTAACCATTCACAGAAGGTTTTTTCTTGCTTTGTTAAGTTTGTATTGTGCAAGGACTTATTATGCAATTGTGAAATAGTAGCTGAGTGTATAAGCTGGACGACTGGTGTTAGGGTTCATATCTTACACAGCCGATATTATTACTATCTCATCTTGTTCATCTCATCTCATTGTTCTTGTAATTCTATATTGATCAAACTATTTTGATCTTGTAGTTCTTAGTCTTGTATTGATTGATCATCTGTGATCGATCTTATTTCTGGTTATTGTAGGTTGTAAACATTGAATCGATTGTAAATGAATCAAGAGAACGTTGGTTGGATTCATGTTAATATCATTGTTTTTACAAATTTCACACTTTGGAGTGTTTGCCACTAGATCACTCTTGAATAGTTATATATTTATAAACGTTATTTTTCTAACACAATCTTATGATACTATTAGCAAAAGAAATTTATTAAAGCACTATGCAAATAATAATTATGCAAATCATTGCAGGCCTTTACATAACTAAGAGAAAATAGAATATAGTAAACTATAATCAATTATGTTTTGAAAAACTTTAAACAAAAAACAAGATAGATGATTTGTGATGACGAATTACTAACATACTTTTGGATGTTTGCAAGTGAGAATTTTGTAAAAGAATCAAAACATCTTTTCTGAAAAAGCAAGAAATTTATAAAATACATTTTGGATAACTGTAATATTTCTAATCAAACGTTGTATCATTTATAATTCAAGTGATAACTAGTTTGTAACCCCACATGAATTATTAGGGGAATAAGTGTTTTTACTTGTTTGCATCATCATTTTTGTCCTGTGTTTATTCTTATCTTATTAAAAATTAATGTCCGAAAATGTTACCATCAATTTAAATAGAGTACTTTAAGTTGTTCTTTGTTTATTAATAAGCTTTAAATCTGAATATATCTGAATTTAACTGATGTTTTGAAGTTTCACTATTTTTCGGTAAAATTTAAAATGTTTACATTTTATGTTCTATATATTCTGTGAAAGACAAGATTTACTGTTGGTTTTTAACGTTTTTTTATAACAGTGTTAAGGTAATTTATGTAATGCCGATTTGTCCCTGATTTGTATTGGGATGTTGGACCCCAGATCATGTTCCACTAGTCCGAGCCACCATTTTGCCTCATCTTTTAAGGGTACTATGTCATGGGTCCTTCAAAAGATAACTTATTATATAATCTTTTTCTATATTATTGAACTCAAGAACCACCACTTATTATGCCAACAAAGGCACTCACTAATTCATAAGAGTCGGAGGTTCAAATCTATTAGTTGTGTATTGTAAAAACTAACAAATCTATGATTAAAATCAACAAGAACTTATAACAGAGAACCCAGTCAACCACCCCTTAGCTCTCTTTATCAATGAATCAATTACAATATCTCTGAATACAAGAATGAATCAAACAAACACGCTCACAAACTCACAAGATTGATCAAGATGTATCAACTTGTTTCTCTCACTAGAAAACGATAACAGAAAAGATGATAAACTGAATGAATGAATAAAATGAGTTAGTTAGGTAGCTTATATACTCCCACTCGCACAGCTGTCCCAAAGTTCCACACTTTGGCATAATCAGTCCTTCAAGAATATAGCTTCTTCCATTCAAGTGCAAATACTCCCCCTCCATCTTTAGCTAAATTACTTTAATGCCCTCCAGGTTTAATAGCTTACTTCTTAATACTCCCCTTTAAGCTTTTAACCTGCAAATGCATTATACAAACCAAGCATACTACAAAACTTCTTATGATCAGATATAAGCAATCCTTTAGTAAAAATATCTGCAGTATTATGTTCAGATTTAACTTTTATAGGTTTTATATATCCTGCATATATTTTCTCTCTTAAGAAATATAGATCAATTTCAAAATGCTTGCTTCTTTCATGAAGCACTGGATTCAAAGAGATTTGAATAGCAGAAATGTTGTCATAGTTCATATCAACAGGTAGAACAACATTCACTTTCATATCATTAAGCACTTTATGAATCCACATGACTTCACAACAAACATTACACATAGCCCTATATTCACCTTCTGTGGAAGATCTAGAAACAACACTTTGTTTCTTACTCTTCCAAGAAACTAAATTGTTTCCCAGAAAAACACAATAACCAGTCAAAGACCTTCTGGTTATCTTACATTTTGCCCAATCTGAGTCCACAAACACATTCAGCTTGCTACAATCACCTTTCTTAAAAATGATACCTAAACCAGGTTCACTTTTCAAGTATCTAAGCACTCTGAATGCAAGTCTAAGATGAGAAGTCATAGGATTATGCATGACTTGACTAAGACAATGTACTGCATAAGCAATATCAGGTCTAGTCATAGTCAAATATATCAGTTTTCCAACAAGTTTTTGATATGAAGTAATCTCAGTCAGTTTTTTATCCTCACCAAATTTCTTGTTAAGCTTTTTACTATCTGGATTAACTTCAATAGGAGCACCACATGGTTTACATCCTAACATACCAAATTCTGACAACAACTCAGTGCAATATTTTATTTGTGTTAGACAAATACCATTATCAATGTCTATAACCTCAATGCCTAAGAAATATTTAAGTTTTCCAAGATCTTTAATAAGAAATTTGGTACTTAAAAACTATTTAAATTTATTAACTTCATCAAGGTTATTTCCAGTGATAACAATGTCATCCACATAAACAAGCAAAACTAAGAAAACATTATTGTTATTCTTTATGAACAAAGAAAAATCATTAAGACTCTGAATAAATCCATTTTCAGTAAGAATAGAAACAAGCTTCTCATTCCATTTTCTAGGAGCTTGCTTTAACCCATATAAGGACTTAACCAATTTACAAACTTTGTTACCATTCTCATCACCATAACCTTCAGAAATTTTCATATACACTTCTTCATCCAGTTCTCCATATAAAAAAGCATTATTTACATCCAACTGAAATAATGGCCAGTTATTGCTAACAGCTAGACTTAAAACACATCTAACTGTAACAATTTTAACCACTGGTGAAAAAGTTTCATCATAGTCTATTCCTTCTCTTTGATTAAAGCCCTTAGCTACTAATCTAGCTTTAAATCTCTCTACATCACCACTAGATTTATATTTAACTTTCCATATCCATTTACATGGAATAGCCTTTCTTCCCTCAGGAAGATCAGTAATAATCCATGTATTATTTCTGTTTAAGGCTTCCATTTCTTGATTCATGGCCTCAATCCATCTGCTATCTTTGATAGCTTCAGAATAATGAGTAGGTTCATGAATTTTATTAAGATTAGTGGTAAACACAAAATTATCAATGCTTAAATTGGCATAACTAACAACTTTATTAATACTATATTTAACATTCTTATTAAGCACAAAATCCTTATACTTAGAAGGAAAAGTAGTTTTTCTACTGGTTCTCCTAACAGTGTTCTCTGCTGCTGGTTCTGGTGACCAATTAAACAAATTTCCAAAAGACTCAATGCCTTCATCCTCAGAGGAATTATCATCATCATTACTAATGTTTGGTATACCCTCAGAAACCTCTTCTGTTGCATACTCAACCCTAGTGTCCTTCCTACTAGAATCTGTATTAGTATTAGATGATCTATCTACCTCAGAAACAATATCTGTATCAGTAGTATGAACACCTTCTTTGCTTTTACAAGATTCTACAGTGCTGTCACTAGGTTTATCATTAGTTTCAGGTACAAGCCTATGCTTACTACCTATACTATCTCCATTATCATCATCAGATTCACTAGGCACTTGACTGTTTATGTTAAAAAAATTTAAATCATCAACACCATTTTCAGAAAAAACAAATTCTTTACTGATCACATCATTTTTGAAAGGAAAAACTGTTTCATAAAATTTTACATCTCTTGAAAATAAAAACTTTTTACTTTCCAAACTAAACAGTTTATATGCCTTCTTATCAAAAGCATACCCAACAAAGACACATTTTTCAGACCTAGACTCAAATTTGTTAGAAACATTTAACACATTGGAAAAACACAAACAGCCAAAAACTTTTAAATGGAGAATACTTGGTTTAGACTCATAAACCATTTCATAAGGACTTTTACCAGATAAAACAGCAGTAGGTAACCTGTTAATTAAATAAGTAGCAGTTAGCACACATTCAGACCACATGTTTAATGGAATGCCCCCCTGAAACATGAGGGCTCTAGATGTATTAAGTAAATGTCTATGTTTTCTTTCCACAACACCATTTTGTTGTGGAGTATAAGCACAAGTGGTTTGATGAACAATACCATTAAGTTTAACAAATTCAGAAAACCTGTTATTAACAAACTCAGTTCCATTATCACTTCTGAAAATCTTAATACTTTTATTAAACTGATTATCAATAAGCTTGACAAAACTTTCAACACATGAAAACACTTCAGTTTTACTTTTTAATAAAAAAACCCACACAGACCTAGTATAGTCATCAACCACAGTTAAAAAGAATCTAAATCCTTCTCTACTAGCAACTCTATATGGTCCCCAAACATCAAGATGAACAATATCACCAAGCTGTTTGGTTTTATGATCACTCAAAGAAAAAGACTCTCTAGTTTGTTTAGCCTTATGACAGACATCACAAGGTTCCAAACCTTTAAGTTTAATTTCTGAATTATCTTTTCTTAGAACATCTAGCACTTGATCTGCTGGATGTCCGAACCTATTATGCCAAATAGAACTAGACATATGACAACTTCTAACACTTTTATTAAACACAGGCCTACCTTCATCAAGAAAATATAAACCATCTTTTTCACTACCAGTCCCCATTAGGACATTGTGAGCTAAATCCTGAATCACACAACAATTTTCATTAAAGCTAACATTAACTTTATTATCTTTAGACAATTTTTGAACAGACAAAAGACTCACTTTATATCTAGGAACTACCAGCACATCTTTAATCACCAAATTATTAATTTTAAAACATCCAATTTTTTTCACATATTCTAAAGTCCCATTAGGATGAGCAACACTTATGTGCAAAGAAGACACATCAATAACATCAAATAACAATTTTTCAGAAAAAGTTATATGCTGACTGGCTCCTGAATCAATAATCCATCCAACATAAGTACAATAAGTACTAATGTTGGAATTGTAGTTAAAAAATCTACAAGATAAAAAACTAACAACACAATTATTCACTCTAAAGGTACCTACAATGGTTGCAGAACCCATTGAGTTATCTCCAGAAACATTCATCAATTTTATGAGCCTTTGATATTGATCAGGAGTAAGATTATGAGCTATATTCTTACCCTGATTACAATTGCCATCATTAACACTAACATTATGAACATTGTTTTGAGCTGGATTATTATTATTTCTTTTAAAGTTAGGAGGATACCCAATTAGCTCAAAACACCTGTCAACTATATGACCCTTCATGTTACAATGAGTACACAAAAGATTACCATTTCTATACCCATTAGACCCAGTCCTATTACCACTCCAATTATTATTATTCCTGTTAGAATTCCCAGTATTAGAATTTCCATTATTATTATTTCTGTTTGAATTCCAATTATTGGAATTCCCACCAGACTTAACAACAAAAACAGAAGGACTAGTCTTATTATTTTTAGACCCATTTCTATGTGATTCATCCCTGGACAAAGTAGCAAAAGCAGTTCTCAAATCTGGTATGGGATCAGAAGTGAGAATCTGGCTTCTCACAACATTATAACAATCATCAAGCCCCATCAAGAACTGCATCAGTCTAAGAAGCTGATCATGTTCTTTAAGGGCTTCAGACCCATCACAAGTACAATCAGGTAATTCAACAAGTGCATCAAATTGTCTCCACAAAGAATTACACTCATGATAATATTCAGATAAAGACATACCAGATTGAGTTAAAGTATATATCTTATGATGAAGATTATATATAACAGAACCATCTTGCTTATTATATGTTTCTTCCAATTCATCCCAAACATCTTGGGCATATTTAGAAAATATTTGTCCTTTATATAAATCAGGTGAAACACAACCAAGTAACCGAGAAAGCACAACAGCATTACACCTATCCCACTGATCTCTAGCATGACCATCATTAGTATCTTGCACACAATTACCATTAATGAATCCAAGTTTATTTCTAGTTTGTAAAGCAAGTTTAACAGCAGCAGACCAAACTTTATAATTTTCAGTGCCCTCAAGTTTGAAGGTAATCAATTGAGAACCAATATCTTGAGGGTGTAAGTAAAGTGGATCATAAACATCAAATTTAACCACATCAGCTCCCCTTTTAGGTGGACCATCACCCTTAGGAGAACTAGGACCAGACCCAGTCATAGAGAATAACAATAATAAACCAAAACAACGAAGAACACACTCAACAGGTCAAAAAACGCAGTTCTCAGGCTTCCAAACCACTCAATAGGTGGTAGGTCAAGAGCAGTGACCTGAAAGTGGTCTAAACAAGAACAAATAGAACAAAAAACACAACAAGAAACACAATCCTCCTTGTATCTCCTCTACAGACAAACAATAAACTACCACAAACAAGCCTCAATCAATCAACACCAGTATCTATCTAATCCCATCGACACCTAAAAACCCCCTCTAAAACAAAAAACCTAAATCCTATAAGAAGGTGAGAGAGGTGTTACGTAGCACGCGCAGCAAAACCAAGCAAGAACTCTGAATAAAGACTATTCAGAGAAACCAACAACACAACCACAATAGATCAAGAAGATCTAAAAGTCAACGCAGCGGAAAAACAACCTGCACAAGAACAAAAACAAACAACCAATACCAATAATAACAAAAAACTTACCAAAATTAGAACAAACCCTAATATCTGATTTTAGGGTTTTTCTAATCAATCACCAAAAAACAACAATTAAACCCAATAAATGAACCCACAGTTCATCAATTAGATCAAGAAAACGTTTTAACCAAAAACCCCCAAAATTAACTGAAACCCTAATTTCAAAAAACCCAATTAAGTTTGAGAAAACACGAATTGACTTGTAACAATAACAATCCACCCACCAAGAAGCCAAGATCTACACAAATAGATCGAAACCCCCAATTTTTTAAAAACCCTAATTTTTAAAAACCGATTTTAATCACGATTCAGAGCAACCAGGCTCTGATACCATGTAAAAACTAACAAATCTATGATTAAAATCAACAAGAACTTATAACAGAGAACCCAACCAACCACCCCTTGGCTCTCTTTATCAATGAATCAATTACAATATCTCTGAATACAAGAATGAATCAAACAAACACGCTCACAAACTCACAAGATTGATCAAGATGTATCAACTTGTTTCTCTCACTAGAAAACGATAACAGAAAAGATGATAAACTGAATGAATGAATAAAATGAGTTAGTTAGGTAGCTTATATACTCCCACTCGCACAGCTGTCTCAAAGTTCCACACTTTGGCATAATCAGTCCTTCAAGAATATAGCTTCTTCCATTCAAGTGCAAATACTCCCCCTCCATCTTTAGCTAAATTACTTTAATGCTCTCCAGGTTTAATAGCTTACTTCTTAATATGTATACTTAGGGATAGAGGTGACAATCGAGTCGTCTTCGTGTCGATTTATTTGAACTTGCGAATTGACGTGTTATAACCTTAACTCAAATCGACTTATTTATTAATCGTGTCAAAAAACTCAACTCTAACTTAAACCTGCTTGCACGTGTTATCTGTTTTTGACATATTTAATCTATGTAAGTAAATATATCAAGTAGTTAATAACGTTGATTCTTTCTCAATCTAACTAATTTATATGCAAAAACTGTATATAAAAATATAAAAAATGATAAACATAACATACAAATAGTTATATGACAATTTCAATGATATATGAGTTATAATAGTAATTCACTCTTATTAACTACATAACAAAATATATTTAATACAAATTTAACATAAAATTAAAATTGTATATTTTATTTTTAGAGGATTATATATACTTAAACGGGTTCATATATTGACCTGTTTAATACTTACTCAACCCAAATACGACCAAATTATTAAACAGGTTATATGAGTTGACTTGTTTTTTTTACCAAAACCTGTTTATTCTTGACTCAAACCTGTTTAACTTCGTGTCGGATTTCGTGGCGTTTATCATGAGGTGTCACAATTGCCACCCCTACTTAAGGATGGTCTCGAAGATTCACCCGCACTGATTCTGAGCTATCAAAAATATAATCGTATTATAATTAGTTGGTTCGTAATGTTAAATCAAAAACCAGATATACACAAAAATGATAAAATTGATATGTAAAAATGGAAAGGAGTTTTCATTTAAAAGGTGACAACTCATGATAGACATGAAAACTCATCACACTAGAAGGTAAAAGTTTATATTCCTCTCTTGTGGTAACATGCATTTATCTTGTTGGTTTTCTGTATATTTCAACGTGTGTGTACATCTTAATAATTAATTAAGTTATTGACATAGTTATTAGTATTTGATTTCAACAATGTAGAATTTGGTGTTATCAAAGGGACGTTAATTATAAAACGGATTATGATGGTGATGTTATTATAGTTTTCTTGAGACACTAGGGAATCAAAATCTTGTGGCTTCATGTATTTGTATGTTAATTTTTTGTTTTAGATGATAAAAACAAAGCAGTATAGCATAGAACTAAATAGATAAATCCACATGTCACTTTTTAAGGTTTCTTCTAATGCATAGATCTTAACCATTTGTTTGATAAAGTTGAGGTTTTTAAAATCATGATCTTATCTAAAATTATTTTCGTTTTTGCAAGATTAAAATCGTAAAAATAATCGAGATCGTATTACAAATTTTACAAAATATCGTAAGCACAAATTATATGAATGTTTTATAAAAATGTTGTCCTAAATTATAACTATGAACTGTATAAGAAGATTACCACATTGTTTTTTATATATATGAAACATAATATGTAAATTTACAATTTGTTAGTTTGAAGTTCGAGAAAAGTAAGGTTGACTCATAATATATCGTATGATCAAGATCGAGATTTTATAAAACCTTAAACATGTAAATTTCATATGTAAAATATGGATCATTGTTACTTTACAGTATCGTAAAATCGTAAGATCTTAAGATTAAGAATAAAACCGTATTACCAACTGCCTTAGAGCAGTTGGCCACCAACTACCGTAAAAGCGCGCAGTTGACCAAGTCAAGCAAAATGGCGGGGGTTCGAATCCGGGCCCCGGCTTGGTCAGCCAGTGTTCCTAGGTAATTTACCGGGATATGCCTTCCTTGTTGGGTGGGAGGCTCGGTACCAAAAAGGTACACGGACTTAAGATGATTCCGCCAAATACCATTTTTTTTTCATTCTATCTATGAACAAATGGTGTTGTAAGAGTAGAAAAAAAATATTTTTCACTCTTTTGTCACTATAAAAAAGTCTAACTTGATACATTTTACTTATGTTTTTAAGTCTATGAAAAGTACATAAAAATATAAAACAACACTTTTCCTAAAATAAAAACCTTTTCAACCTTGGTAGCATATTTTACTTTTGGTGACATTCACTACATTTCTGTTTTCTGTTCAATTGCAATAAAAATAAAGAGATAAAAGCATATAGTAAATTTATTTATTTGAAATTCAGTATTATCAAGTTAAATCCACAATAAAAGTAGCCCTATTAAATTGGGCCTACTCATTAGGTGAAGCCCATCTACACATGAAAGTAAAGACTACTAGTAGTACTTTACACAAGTCACACATATTTATGCTAAGAAAATGAAATTTCATATGGTCTTATTATAACATAGTATCAACATGACCATATATGGAACCATCCTGTGCAATGAATTTTTTTTAACAGCAATATTTTATAACTCACACAAATTATCTCGCATTTCTCCATCGAGACTTGAACCCACAACTTATATATACAATGAATTATTAATAGTATGTCTCAAATTATATAGGCACATAAGTTCACTTGACTCCAAAAACAAAAATAGTTATACTACTAAAAGACATTGAAAGAGTAGCCAGCCCATGAATGATGATATGGAAATCCTAATGATGGTGATGTTGTGAAATTTTGACCAAAATTAATACTGTAAATTCTTCACATGCTACCAAACCCCACCTTGCAAAAAAGTTTAGTCAAACCCATTGAATGTATTCTTGACTTCTTTCTTTCTTCTTTTGGCATTTTTGATTTGTTGTGTATACACCAGATTTATTACATGATGTGAGTCCAGTCCTAGCTCATAAGGTTTTTCCTGTTGGTTTAATGTACATTTTTTTTTTGTTAGAGAGCTTGGTACGCGTGGCCGGTAAGCCTCGTGTCATCCCACAACGTCACCTCATGGAGCGAGAAGGAGTGTCCGTCAGGCGCAATGTAAGCCTTGTGTTGCGAGTTATGAAGAGAAGGTGTTCTTCTAGTATTATAAGAAAAAGTACTGATGTTCGCAGTTTTACCCGTTGTACTAGACCTGGGTGCTCTTACACTTATAATTACGCTTATAAGTTTACGAAATCAGATGACAACTTATGGATGTCAAATACACATTTGTTTGCAGGGTGCTGAATTTTGGTAAAATACATTAAGAGTAAATTGCAAAAGCAAAACTTTGAAAATGCAGACGCGGTTTTACTGAAAACTTTGATATGCAGTCACGGTTCATGGTAGCTAGTAAAGGACTATACCTACGTTTAAAAGTTTCATCTTCTCATGGCAGAGATGATGATTGCACCCTAAAGTTATTCAAAGACACTCTAGCTTCACTTTCGTAGTTGTAGTGATTGCGTCTACAATTTGGCCGAACCAGACTTCAGCGATTTGCTTTAAGTTAAAGTAATGCTAATATCATAGGCAGATATGATATGCTAGTGTGTCATTATTTGAATTTGAACCTAACAAAGCTAGAAATCAAAATCACAATTTATATGAACTTGTAATCTGTCGGCTACCAACAGTTGAGAAGTGAATTTATCGAGCGCATATAGCCTAAACTATTACCTAAATTGGGCTAAGACCAACGTTCATGTGATCAAATCGGGGATGTTAAAGTTGCATGGGATCTATAAGCAGTCAAATTTGTAAAACAATAAGAATAAGCTGATAACTAAATGTTTTTGCTATAACATAACGTTCCGTAATTACATACAACAGATATATATTAATCTTCGGACAAAAAGAGTTACAGACCAATCTGATGTCTAGGATTATATTACAAATCAAGCATATTGTATATCTGTTATCTGTATCTAATTTACAATAATTTGTATACATGTGAACTTGTATCTAATGTAACAAATATCTAAATACGGGAAGAATGTTTCACGCACGTATCAAGGTTTATCGTTATAGCTTTTGTAGATTTGAGTTACCTTTAAATTTTTAGCCTAGAACTTGAGCAGTAGGGATAAGGGGTTCCCGCAAATTGTCTGAACTTGCAGAATAATACATCGCAGGCGCGAGTGCTGGGTCCTGGTATGCTGGACTGATTTGCTCCAAAAACTGAGGCATGTCGGGATCTTGTTGATCTTCTTTATCTTTCTTTAGTAACGTCTACAGACAAAGATACGAAATAATTTAGTTTCAAAACGCAAATCCAAACACACCCTATATATCCAGGTATAGAAAACTCATTTGTCGTCTCTAGTTTACGGAGTACCAAATAAGTAACATACCTCGGTTGAGTATGCCGTAAAAATGGGTAAAAATCGCTTCCGACAATATTCGTTAAACAGAAGTGTTATAATCGGAAGAGGTGCAGTTGAACTGGTAGCATATGGAAGCTTCTTCAGTTTAAAGATTCCAAATGCTATGAATTGCATTAAAACAAGAGAGAAGATCGTAGAATCATGAACAACCGGCCAGAATTTCCCGGCAGATTGATATCTGGGCGCGTAGACATTTAAAAGCTGCATGTAAACATATCACTCGTCATAATCATTTTTACAAAAAAATATAACACGAGTGTCATAGTTCTTACGAACATGATATATGAACTCACCTGGTTACGGTAAATGATGTATGCAAGACAAAAGTAACCCAAGAGAAACGGGATGATGAGAGGAGCCAAGAAAAAATACGCAAACCCCAAAAGTCCAAAGAAAAGAATTTTCGGAATGTCTTGGTGATAAGGAAAAGACGGGACTGTGAACTCATCTTTTCTTCTGGTACAAGGTTTAGTTACTAAGCTTGCGATGAATGGTATCACACGAAAGAGTTCTGATGAAGTGCTTGCCCATCCCAATGTCATGACATAAGCAATGAAAAATGATGCCTGCAAAAAAAAAGTAACATGTTAAATTGCTTTGCCTAAAAAAATGTAGTATGTTGTTTGGCTTTTGTTTTACTTTTAACGAGGTAAGATGAGCTTGTCATGAGAGTAAGGTAACCGGTCAAAACGAGTCGTGTTAGTTTTGAGTGTGGGTCAGGTCCAGTTTGGGATAGGCCTGAGCTTGGTCTCGGAACCACTTTTTTGTCCATTTTTAGTCTTGATCCATGCTTTTAATAGGATTACAAGTACTGCACTATCACAATACATTGGGTCACATTTGATCAATCTGACCCATTCCTCTTATCGTTATTTTCTAATTTAGCCCGTTTGAGATAAAATAACCCAAATCAACCCATTCTAGGCAAACGGTGGAAATGCTATATCTAACTTATATTGATGGCAGACAGTGGCGGAACTTGGACACTTTTTGGAGAGGCCGAAATAACTTTGAGCACAAAACGTGATTCTTTATGTATTTAAAACTGTTCATATATAGAAAAAAAGAAATTAACTAAACTAGTTGTTTAAGCATAGTTATATATCAAAGGTGTCTGAGTAGTTATGTACCGAAGTATATTACCAAGACCGCGGAATAATAGCGTTCAAAGTTGCATACCAACTGAAAGTAACGACTAAACTAGGGATTGTACTTAAATGTTGTAACCAAAATAAAAAACGAGCAACACTCTGTGTTTTTCTTAGCAAATATAACACACTAGTAAATAAATTGCGCGTCTATCAACTGGGTAAAGATAACCAACAAGAAACTAATAGCACGTCATAACATTGTATTTGACCTTAGACTATAACAATAACTTCGAAATTTCTCGGGCGGCTGGGACCCTCCCCTGCCCTGGTGCCTCTATTCCATCAATGATGGCAGATAATGTTAAGATTATGTGCCTTCCGGAAATTATAAGAGTATAAATATGGAAATTTGTTTTACCTGAGCAGGGACAGAAACAGCAAGCTTGGAAGGAATCTCTTTGAACTCGTCGAGAAGTAAGAATAATAGACTAAAAGCGGAGGCTGATAGAACATTGGCGAAAAAAACGTTCCACACCGTAAACCAAATTACTTTGTGACAAGCACTCCGTTCAATCTCACTAACAGAAATGTATCCTTGCTGAGAGGATATAACTTTCATGATGGGAGGAACTATCTTTAGTGACACCTGAAGAATGAGATTCGGAAGGTACCCCGTGATCACTTGACTTACATATTTCCTGAAAAGACGACAAAAGTTTTTTTTAACATATTTATATTGATTTTGACTCATTAACCAACCCACCCGAACCACCCACATTGCATAAGGATTTCATAACTAAGTTTAGAGCTTTCAGAAACTACTTACATGGTAAGGATGCTCGTGAGGAAGGGAAAGTAAATTTCCAGCTGTTCGAGATTTGTAAGCCCTTGCACTATAAAAACTGGTATAAGGAATACAATTGTAACAAACGCACACGAGACGATGACAGTCAGTTTAGAAAGCCATCTTCCCATAAACGTTGAAGAAAAGAACGGCCAATACACGTCTTGTGGCTCAGGTGCTTGTTCAGTTAGCCATTGAGTTGGATTATTTCCTTGTAGCATGTGAATAGCAGCTGCAGCACCATAACGCGACTTAAAGGACACAAAGGCAGCTCGGACTTCCTTTCTTATTAATAAGAGAAATGGAAATAAAAGGATATAATGAGTGCCAGAACGGAAATAGAGATATCAGAGTAACGTAAACAACACAAAGCTGAATCATTCATCAAAAAATGCAGATCAGTAATAACAAAAAAGTTTGTTAACTTAGAATTTAACAAACACGAATACTAAAAGCCTAGTATAGTTGCAGAAGTGGGGGTGTAAAGAAACAACCAACTTATCGTGGGGTGTAGAATTGTGGTTCCCTGAAAATTTTGAAAAAAAAGACCAAAAAGAACTAAAACTTTAAAAATAGCAGTTCCTGCCAGATTCGAGGGTTTACGACATTAAGACAAAAAAATTAGTAGTTAGGTTCTACCTCTCTTGATTTGTCGATTCTGACACTCCCCTCCAGTTCATTTAACTTCTGTTCAAACTGATTTAAACGCATGTACTGGTGCTGATTTGGAACCTTTCTGAAATTCTTAATCTTACTGAAGATATTCTCCACAGCATTCTGGAGAAAAGAAATCATTCAAATTTAATAAAAACTACTAGCGCAGTAGCACTTATCGAAGAAGTGTATAATATTATTAAAACATACAGTGATAGTCCAAACTTTGCTCTTTCGATGAACCACCACGGTAGACAGATACGTGGCAGGATGATTTTCGGTGAAAAAGGTTTCAACACTGTTGCGAACTGTGTTTCCTTTTGGAACAGGTATATTGCTAACTAAAACAGTGAACTGATGAGGTTGAGGTTTCATTGAACAGAAATAATCGATCCTCTTTGAAGCTATGTATTTGTATTCCTGAGAGATTTAAAGCGAGATCATTAAATCAAACAAAAAACCGCATTGCATTGCATAGATACATCACATCTGATATAAGACATGAAAATATGACAGACTGACTTCATCGGGGACTAACATCGATGAAAGGAATCGTAAAACTTACCTTATACAGAAGATAACAGACGACAATGGTAACAAAGTACACGGCACCTAAATGTATCCATAAACTGCAAGGAGATTCAAATTCAGTTGTTAGATATCTTCGCATCCTTCATAATCTGACTGCATATATGATATTATGTCACCGCATATTACCTATCTGAGCCATTGTTTACATTCGAAATGCTAAATACTTCCAGTGAGTTGTTTGAAATGTGTATATAGTCCATATCATGAAGCTGATTTCCCGAGCAGTTCACAGGAATCAGAATAAAGATTCCAATAAAACCCGCGATGCAAAATACTTTTAAGCTGCAATGAGAAGGAAAGTACTTTTATCTTGCAATGAACATCGACCACTATATAACATAAAGAAGCCGAAACCGAAACTTCCATACATAAGTGTGCAAATTGCACATTTGTTGCAGTGAGTCTATTCTTATGAAAAATGTAATCACCTGAAGGTGATAATTCGCATGAATACCACAGCATCGAGTCCTGAATATTGTAGCAGTTCGTCTTCTGAAGGCTGCCATGCGTTTTTAATCCAACCAGCAGTAGGCAACAACCTATTTAAATGGAAGTGTCTCGGTCGACGGGCTTTCCCCTCAGCAAGCAAGCGTGGAGCATATACTTTATAATTTCCAGGTTGTTTTCTCAAGATTGAGTATAAGGTGAAGAAGATTGTACAAATTGCAAGATTGATTCCGACAGACGTTAGAAGACCAGATATAATCATTTGGGAATCCTGATCCCAAACCTTTGCTGAAGAAGCTCACAGATTAGTGAGAACCGGCAGCAGAGCTGCAAAGAGATTAGGAGTGTTGATTATCGCTTCAAAAAGATATATATAAGCTAGCAAGGCGCATACAAACATCATTGCCTTATTATTATGTAACTAGTTATTTTGGCACTTACAGTTTCTTTTTCCGGGCATTGTCGTGCAATGCAAAATAGATATACTGTGTAAAGATATTTTTGCTTAGTGGGTGTTTGGGACTGCGTATATAAAGTCTTATATATGTGCTTACTCTCGAAACAGATGAGGGAGTTTGGACTGTTTACACACAACTACGATCTGCTGTAAGTAAGCACATCAAAATACGAGGTTGGTTGCTTAACTTTACAGCTTATGCTTCTGCTTAAAGCTAAGTACTTATAAGCTGCATAAAAGTAAGTATTCTTGGAAACGGTATTTAGTATTTAAGTGAAATAAGCAACTCTTTAACTTATCAGAATCTGCTTATTTTACTTGAAAATAAACTACCAAAACTACTTATGCTTCAAAATACGCAGAAACAAAGTTAGCAATCCCAAACACTCCCTTCGCATTTGCTTACAGAAAACTCAACAGTACCCTGTCAATTTTTTTATCTAGTTTCTCAGTTCCTAGTGTTTGGGCATAGTGAAGCTGATTCTAATTATTTAGCGGTCACATAGCTAGTTTTGGACGATTATCTATATTTCTAGTCATTTCACCCGTAAATCCTTATATCCAAAAAAGTGTACAACAGTGACAACACCATGATCCTATGCATCTTTTGATCCAACCAGACCCTTCCCCAAGGATCCGCCCCAGGCAATCGACACCTGTCCCAGTTGGCCTAATTATTCAAGAGTTGGGTTTGAACCCAAACCAATATCCAAATAGCCCCGTTTGACCGGTCAACTGAGTGTTGATAGTAAATCCTTATATTGTCGCAAATGGCATACAATCTATCATTATGCTAATCCAATTATCTCATCTTAAAAGCAAAACACATCCAAATTCACTTTCAGTCTACTTACAAAAAAACAGAATGTTGGGTGTGCAAACCCAATATCCTCTATTGGTATAAACATAATCTCAATCTCAAAGTCTAACATATAAGCTTGGTGGGTTACTCATTCTATTACCAATTGGTTTTAGAATGGAATGATTCCTTCTCTAAATTTGAGAAAAATTATGGGGCCTGAGGGAAATTACATATTAGACCCTTTCGAGAAGGAATTTTCATGAATAATATTTTTATATGCCGGACAAATTTTGGGGCTATGTGCGGTTGCTCACCTTGCACACCCTCAAAGAACGCAAGCAGGGGCCGAGCTAGAGGGGTTCCCGGAGGTGCACGGGAAGAATTTTGTCGTGTAGTGTATATATTTGCTAAAAATATGTATTTTTTCAAAATTAACCCGGTCTTAAAATTATGTACTATATAGATACTCATATTAAAAATTTTGTGCACCCGATGACTTTATACTCTGGCTCCGCCCTGAAAGCAAGTATTTTTGACTCAGATGTACGCAGCCTCGGATAGTTTCCGACGTACAAACCTAGTGAATTTTGAACTTGACCTCTTGTTTGAAAGTGAAGGACCTATCAGTAACAAAGTCTAAAAGTTTCACTAGAGATATTGTTACCATCGACGTGGGATTGGCAGAACAACGTGTAACACTAAATAGACATAATCATATAATATATTTTTGAATAAAGAAAAATTAAAGTATAATCATCACGTACGTTATATATAACTGTCGTGTTTTGAGCGTTGACTTTTCGGCTGACTGATCGGCTAGTAGTGTTAACCAGAATTTTGGTCAGGAGATGAAATCTGGAGGAAGAAGAAGATAAAAAAGGAAAGAAAGGTGTTTGTTTGACTTTGTATTACGTGTAGCTGAATGATACCGTTATTTCTTATACTACTATCTTTTTTAACAAAACAAAAACATTTAAGGAAGGTACGTATGTATGTACTACTGTATGAAACAAGGTGTGTTGCGCGTAGATTGGATCATGAGATCTACATATAGGAGTTGGGTACTACCGACCATTATGTCCACTTGTCGAATATACTATGACTGCAACAACTTTGGTACAAAATCTTTTTTATATTTACGAGGACGTGTGATCCGTTGAGTCATGGCCAAGCGCTAGGGGTGAGCATCGGGACGAAACCGCCCCGTCATGACCCGATCCCGACTTATCCCGAAACTGAAGTCGTGAAAAACTGAAATCGAATCTCGATCCGAGTTAGGCCTGAGTCCCGAACCGAACCGAGTTAGGCCCGAGTTACTCTCGATTTGTGTGATTTTCTTTGTGCGATCCCGAATTAATCCCGAGTCCCGAAATCATGAAAAACCCGTCCTGAATCCCGACCCGAATTTGATCGGTTTGTGTCGATCGGTTTCGGTTTCGATCGATTTGTGTCGGTTTTCGGTTGTCGGTCGGTTTTGCTCACCCTTATCATGGCCTATGGCATCAATTTTTCTACGATCAGTTTTGGCATCTAAGGTCTCGCGCTATAGTTTCCGGCTAAAAATTTTTCGCGTCATGACACAACATTCTTACGACTTACTATATAGCAACTTAAATTGGTATCATAATGACAGATTTTTTTTTTCTAATATAATAAGTGTTTTTCTATTTTGTGCCATAAAGGCACATGCTAATAAGGAAAAAATTACTATCGGGTCCTATAGAAAAGTATACAAGGATTCATATTTTGTGGATTACTGTGTACTTTTCTGTAGGACCCGATTTACTTTTTATCATGTGCCCTTAGAGAATAAGATAAAAAAAGAATTTTGCTAGATCCACAAAAAGTATACAAAAAATAATCCACAAAATGATTTGTCAATAAAATGTGGAGGGTAAAAAGGTAGAAAGAGAATTTGTTATGCTTTGTGATTGGTTCATTACATATGCCAACTCATTATGTGGATTTGGTTTTGTAAAGTGTTTGTGGAGGTATATGTTGATCCATAACACAATTTTTCATACATTTTACCACACCCCATAAAATGTGATGTCATATCCATTCTCATGTCATATCCTATGTAACAGCACTTTTTTGCTATGACACGAGGCTATCGCACACTTTTTTTTTTACTATTACAAGTAGGGGTGGGAATCGGGTCGGGTTGGTCGGGTTCGGGTTATTCGGGTCGGGTCGAAGTCGGGTCAAGTCTAAAAATAGTTTACCCGAACCCGACCCGATTTGAACTCGGGTTAGTCGGGTTCGGGTCTATTCGGGTCGGGTCTAACCGGGTTCGGGTCAACCCGAATTCGAGTAAAATTATTAAAAAAAACATTTTTTTTACTTTTTTTAATACAATTTATATTAAATTTAAATTTTAAAAATAAAAAAAATTAAAAAAATTCAAATTCGGGTTAGTCGGGTTAACCCGAACCTGAATTAGACATAAATATTATACCCGATGCCCGACCCGATTTCGAATTTGGGTTAGTCGGGTTGATCCGACTAACCCGAATTGAAATTTCAACCCGACTAACCCGACCCGAATAAGCTCCGGTCGGGTTCGGGTCGGATCGGGCGGGTCGGAAAAATGACACCCCTAATTACAAGGAGTTCTCACCGTCATTTGACAAATGGATTAATCTCCCACAAAAAATTGTGGCAATTTTTTATTTTTTTTTGTCAAACTTATGTCACACTCACTTTTTTCTTTGACACCAAGTTTAAGCCTCAACCGCTCTAAATGCTCTAAGAGTATCGAACCGTGATGGATAATCAACGACATATATGTTTTCTTTTTCTTATTTGTAAATATATCAAAATAAATATTAATAAAATTTTTAAAAATATAGTAAAATTATATTATGAAAAAAATAATTAAATTAAAAAATATTTTAATTTAAAAATCAATGTGATTTTTTAATAAGTTGTTAGGAAGTTGTTATAAAAATTTGTTACAAAAGAAATGAATGGTTAATATTGCATCTTTAGTTTGAAGTTAGGTTTTGGATTAAAAATTATCTAATGTTTGAGATTTGATACGTGAATCATAATTTTTAGTTTTGCAAAGGTTTCAACTTTTATATAATAGTATAGAAGTACATATATACAATGTTTACTACGTATTTTATCTGCGCTAAGTAGAGTTGAGTGTCTTTATTAAAATTAGAAGTGTGCAAATTGTTGGTGATTTTGTATAACCAATATGATTTAAGTGTAATGGATTGACTTAGTGACTAATGTGTAATCGTAATAAATGTTCATCAAGTCGGAGTTGTGCAGAGTGCACACTTGTATGACGTTATGGCGATTATCATACGGGGGTGAAGCCCCTGTACGACGGGGTCCAAGGGACAGCGATCCTGGTAGCAAGGTCCAAGAGGAAGAGCCCCTGGCTGGGGTTTGGACTCGTTTTTTCTGCCCGATTTTTCAACTTTTCGGTTGTGTAATAACTGCTATGCAGTTACAACTGTTTGTTAGAAACCTGTTGGTCATATATTATTTTTCTGTTTGGTCTTGTTTATAACAACAAAAATAAAATTACATTTCGCAATCTGAGTTTTATCCGATTGAAGACTTCGATAGAACCATTAAAATACTTTGATCTAAAAGCGTGTGACACGACTCTCAGATTACTAAATCTGTTATCCACAAAAAATCTAACACAAATCACCTCTGTTTATATAAATATTTAAATTAAAAAAAATATTTAAATGAAAATAACGAAAAATAATCATAATCATTATACTAAAGACTCGTCGAC
The DNA here is from genome assembly GCA_025667525.1 of Glebionis coronaria. Taxonomy (NCBI): domain Eukaryota; kingdom Viridiplantae; phylum Streptophyta; class Magnoliopsida; order Asterales; family Asteraceae; genus Glebionis; species Glebionis coronaria. The sequence continues at coordinate 581,669,187 of CM046879.1, forward strand.
TTAAGTTAGATGCATCTTTAAAACGAGAATGATGAGAAATATATTTTCTAGTTACAAGATGATATACGTATATTATATGGATATCATGAAAATAAACAAACCTTATATTTTTCGTTTAAAATCTTTTTAAAAAAAATCATTTAGTAAAAATTTGATGTTGATTGTTTTATGTGTTTATAACTATTTCTTATGATTCTAAATTTAACTTTTTTTCGTATCCCATACCCAATACCACGAAAAACGTTAACGATGCACACACCATAGTAAATATGAACCTTATATCTAAAATCTGATTATGACTTTAGGATTTTGTTCACACAAGTTTGGGATTTCGTTCACACAATGTTGCCACTTTATTAACTTGGAGTTATGTGATAATTCATATCAAATTTTTTTTGGTTTTTTGTGAGAGGTGGCAATATTGCGACTAACACGATAGTGATGGTATTAATTCGGGTGGTTCATGAAAACGATGATTTTTCAATTAAAAAGATATATAATACAAAAAGAAAATTTACGTGTCTCAACCATAACATTAAGTTCTTAAGGTACACTTAGTATAATTTATTAGTAATATTAGATCATAACAAAATCATTAGAAGATAACGCGTGAACCTAAGCGGGCACTAGCAATCTGGTGTCCGAGCCAATTACTAATACTACGATTACTTACTTGTTAGAATAGTATTCCGTGTTTCTTATAATTATGAGGCAATTGCAAATATAATCGAGTAAACTTTTAAATTTGCATATTTTCTCAAACCGTATTTAAACCGTATTGTAATTATGCATTAAAATTTATACTATAGAAAAATATGCAAATAAACAAATATAGTTGACATATATGCAAATTTCCCTATAATTATTTCCTCAAACAAAGTAAACACAGTTTAAAGACCGTTATATTTATCAACTGTAATCAAATAGAGTATCATTCACTTTCATTGAGCTTTCTTTTGATAGGCTAAGACGCGAATGAACTATTATTTTCAAACATTATGGAGTAGAAACAAGCTTGTTAAGATAGAGATCCTCCCAGGGGCGGACATTAGTGGAGACTGGGAAGGGCTCCGGCCCTCCCAAAGATCGTGACGAATAGTGTATATATTATGCATTCCGTTTGAAAGTTATTGTCCATTTTTTTATTTTGTTATGTAAAATATAACTCGGTCCTCCCAAAATAAATGTTCAAGGTCCGCCACTGGATTCTCCTATGAATCGTTTTTATATTTGCAAGATCAGAATCGTAAAATCGGATTAAGATTTTAAGATCTTACTATCATGTTATTTTTTTACTTTGTTCTTGTATATTATGCAAATCTATAACTTTATATATATCACTTTTTTTAACGGCAGTTTGGTGCAGCGGAGTATCTTGTGTGCCACCAAGGCACCAAGTCTCTCGACCCGAGTTCGAATCATCTCACGAATATAATATCAACCCCATGGTAGCCATCCAATTAGTCGAACCCTTGACCTCCCACATGAAGACTATAACATAAAAATATATGAGTGTTTCATACAAATGTCGTCTTAAATTATAATTATGAAATGTTTAAGAGATTAAAATGTTGTTTTTTTTTTAATTCTATAAGACTTGACCAATAAATTTATAGTTTTTCAGTTTGTAGTTTGAGAAATATAAAATCGGATCATAATATATCTTAAGATCCTATCATCAAGATAGTGAAAACCAAAACCACCGAACTCTCTTTTGATTGATAGCAAATGAGGATTGAGTATGTTACATGTGTTGAAATAGTAAAAACGAGGGTTTACACCCGCGCTTCGCAGCGGGATGTTTGTCTACGGAACTCCACAACTGAATATTTGCATAAACTAATCTAAAAACATTCCATGAGCACATACTACTATTACAAATGCAAAACTCCAAAAAAGTTTACGAATAAGTAAGCGAAGGCTTGGCTATGCCTCTTGTGTATCCTCAAGGTCTCCGTGGCTGTTTTAGCCTTCGTTATTGTGTACATTTTGTTTGTCTTCTTTGGATCTGCACTTTGTGCCTTCTCGAGCACCTCACACCTGCATATGATGCAACCTTTTTAAGTATGGAACCAAACCATGTATAATTAAGATAAGCTATCATTGAAATAAGTTGGGTATGGTCATGTGCACCACGTATAAAGAGCAAAATCTCCGTACATGTCAAGTACCTAATGCAACCTTGACATTTCAAGGATAACCTGATGCAACCTTCATGACATTTTAACACCTCTGATGCAACCTTCACGGCGTCAAGGATACATGTCAAGTACTTGATGTAACCTTCGAGGCGTTGTCACACCTAATTTCCGCGCTTTGGTCCAACAGAAGGAGAAGACATCACACACCTAAGATAGACAAAGTCGGATAAAATAAACATCATTCACTAATACCATCAACTGTATGCAACAATATTGGTACATAATATAATAGTACAACATCCAAAAAGAGCAATTCACTTTCATTAGGAATCCCTATAAGCCGACGTCTTTATAATTTACAGAGGGACCATTGTTTGACCGCCTCTTTATAACGCCAAAAACACTACGTTCGGACCGGTTTCTCTTTTGTCCACTGGAGTAAACAGAAGCAACCGGGAAAAAAAATTCAAAAACATTTACCGCAAAAAGTAATTGCAAATATCCTAAATTCTAAGCCACCTTCATGAGGTATATACTCGAGATCACGTCAACAGTAAACTAACTATATTCACACCTAGCAGATATTAAAGAATCTTAAACGTACAATTCATCTTCTTTGGGGCTCCATACTTTCACGACAACATGTAATGAAGCATGTTAATATATGACATGTACGTATAAAAACATGTCAATATAAAAGACTGTTTGGTGAGCTCCATATCTTTAACAATCTTATCCTAAGATTTGGTTTCATACTCTTCAAATCATATAATACAATCAGGGTACCAATATAGTTGGTAGGCATTATAAAAGGTTTATTAACTTATATAGCTAAAAATAAGCCCATTGAAGCGTATAGGTAAGTTTATAAGCCTATTTTCTCAATGTTGGCGAGTGGTAAGGCGTTGTGCAACCACTCTGACAGCAACAACTTTTATGCAGGAAACGCAAATCAGTAAACACCAGCAGCAAACATACTCAATTTACTTAAATATAGAAGTACAAAACTACGAAGATGGGAACTTTACGTTGCGCCAATGAGGGTGGTGGTAAGTAAGTGTATATGTAGGAAGTAGCTAAAAAGGACCCCAAATTCTCCCTCCTCTTCAATCAGCTCTCTCAACTGGAAATAATAAATCATATAAAAACCTAAACATTTAAGGTATGTAGTATGAATAGGCAAGTTTAAAACAGCTTTACGGTTCATGAAAACCCATGACCACATAGATCTTTCAACATTAAAACAGTTTCGCAGGCTTTTCGCATATTCATAAGCATGTTATTTTTTTATGTCAAACCCATATCATTATAGCTTCGTGACTAACAATTTTTGTATCATAATTCGAAATCCAAGTTTTAACAAACTGAAATATACAGGAACTCGGTGGCATCTTATTTAGGTCACAATACTTTAGACCACTCATAACATACCGGATGGCATACCTCTCAAGTTACGTCATCCTCTTTATTGCACCGGTGTCGAACACACTTCCTGTGAGCAAACTGCACAAATGATGATCAAGAACCATTATTAAACCAAAAACCAAAATTGGAGAATAAAATGAGGTAAATAGTAATACGGATAGTACTTTGCAGCAGTGACGCAGGACAACGTCCTTGTGGTGCCTCATTCTCCACCATGTCCATTACGTGATGCCACAACAAACAATGTAAATTATGTTGCTTTATTAGAGCAACAAAAAGATGAGTATACTTTAGTTATGGTTCCGGAAAACAGGCTGCATAAAAAATCATAACCAAATCATAATAGTTATTAAGAAAAGGTTAAGGATTCATGAATAAACAAAGCATGCTCAACAATTTTTTTTTTTATATGTCATGGTTCTGATCTTAGTTACAAAAATTATGACAAACCCTCTCATAGTATGAGATACCCACATCATAAGATCAACTCAGTTGCATAAAAACTACAGTACAAATTAGAAAGAAAAAAAACAATTTTTTTACCCGCTTCTTGAATCAGCTAACCCCATGCGCATCCTGTCACATCACATCCACCCGTCAAAGCACCCTGAACCTCATCATTCTCTATATATTACACAGATGCCATCTCATTCTAATCAATATGCACGTCATAAAATTACCTTATTTGCATAAAAAAAATACAAATGAAAAACATACCTTTATAAATTATAGATTCGGAGTATAAAATCGGGCGCCAAAATCCGATCCTCAAGCAACAGAAAAACCCCAAAATCAAACATGCGAGACAGAGAAAATTTAGTTTGGGATGTGTGATTATTTTAATCGAGAAATCCGGGAGTTTAATTAAGGGATGCATTTATCTAGCATCAGTTGCAAAGCAAGAAATTTAGTTTGGTAATTACATTTGATTTGATCCTACAGTAAATCATAGGGATAATAAGGAAAATCAGAATAGGTTGGTTGCATAATGTTCTCACCACAATTACTTACCTCGTATAGTGTTCAGAAGAAGGTGCCGAATAATAATTAGAACGATTGGCTGGGTTGGTAGTCATGAGTTGAAGAGCCGATGAAGAGGGTAATGGGGGATGCTCGCAAGTATCAATGCACGACAGCATGACTATGTTATCAAGTAGTATTAATCGATGACCATGTTAAAAACGACATGGTTTACAACGTAGAAAAAAAATTAGCGTTTAAACGAGTTGCAAAAAGAAATACTACTACCAAACAATAACGTTATACGAACGATTAATCTATTATGAACCCACAGCTTTGTAAAAATAGGAGTCAAGAGAAGATTATAAACAGACCAAAAGCAAAAGATGACTGTCTAGAAGAGGTTCAGAAATAGAATAAAGTTTGAACTCGTTAAATGGCTACTGGCTAGTATATGACGTAGGTTTAGCCACTTGGACCGGCTTTAAGTTGACACCCTTCCAAAATGCAATAAAGGTCACCAACCTAAACCCATGAACCTTTTTTAATCATTCAGTTCAGGTAAGTGCTTTTCTGAATTGCTTCGTGCCTTATAATGTCCAACTAGCCTTTGTTTTTCTACTCACAATCGATGTGGGACAACATAAAATTTGCTCATTCAAATTTTTCGACTAGTCCGGACGTCTAGCTGGAAGCAGTCTCCTTACCCGCAGGTTCAACTCTCCCGTACTCCGCCAGGGTGAGATTGGGTACCTGTTGTTGTAAATCTTTTTAACTAGTATATGTGAAGTGATTTTTGCAGGTTGCAAAATCAAGATAAACCATATCATGAACTTAAGAAATATTTTATAAAAATATGAATATTTTCGAAAATATTCATATTTTTTTTAATAATTTGACCCCTAAGAACCATTTTTTAATGTAGTTTATAAAAAATATCAAAGTTTGACCCCCTGAGCCAAATTTTCTGGTTCCGCCCATGGTTCTCCTTACCGTTAATTTTGCCCCCAAACACCAATGTTGTTAAAACCTGCATCGACCCAGCGTGGTCAACAGGTTCTGGCCCAAAAAACGGGGTAACACTAACTGTTGCTGAGTATTTCTAACACAGTCCAAACCAACGGTTTTTTAGCAACCCGTGTTAACAACAGAAACATACTTGGTTTGTATGCTGTTTTTTAGAGCATAAACATAATTTTTCTATGCTGATTTTTTTCAGGGTTGGTAATGAGGCGAGTCGAGCCCGAGTTGACAGAGCTCGAGCTCAGCTCATTTATAAAGCATGAACTCGGGCTCAAGCCTCATAAGTCATATTTTGAGCTCATCAAAGTTATTAGACAATAGTACTATATTTGCTGAAAAACAAGTGAGAAGGGATATGATCCAAGTCACTACCCATTGAAACTTTAATTTGATGATTGATCCGAAAGGTTCACCATCTATGAGATAATAAATTTGCCCGAACATCATAAATAACTTACTAGGATCATAGTGTCCCATAAACTCTTGGACGAGAAACCAAAAACGGTCACCTCGCCTAACAATGTGTTTTGCAATATTGCTAAATGTGCAAGTCCCTCGAGATAGAATCATAGAAGTGATAGCCTTCATGATGCAGGTTATGATACTCCTTCGTGTAACTTAAGAAATACTCCCAAGTCATTAAAGATTCATTTCATCTAAGGAATGCCCAACTAGGCCACTAAGACGTATGATTTTCAAGGTTGGTTTGTTCTCAGACTCGTCATTGAATGATTGAGAGCTTGACCAATCATCGCCCTGTTAATCCTTGATAGTCTTTTTTGTGTTTGGCAGTTACATTGATATGTTTGTTCCATTGGAACTATGAATTATAGTTACAAATTTGAGAGTAACACAACTCGATACAATAACCAAAAATTAGTTCCAATCAAAACAGTAAAGTTTTGCAACTCTGTGAAACAATAAAGTAGTTGCAACCGCAGATGTCTCGATTCCCGACAAACAAAAAAAATGGCATAAATAAAGTAACAAAAAGTGGGTGTTCATTATAGGGAACCAGACGGGTTTTTTGAGCAAAGGTTGCATCGACTCATGGTCCAACTCTCAACGGGCATTCTCCTTTACTACTCTAGGAACCACTGTTGAGAGCGAGAAGTATTCGCAGCTCTGAGAAACGAGCCTAACACATTCTCCTTTACTACTCTAGGAACTACGAAGCCCGAACCTTGGCTCAAACACCATGGTCCAACTCTCAACGGAAGAGTATTCGCAGCTCTGAGAAACGAGCCTAACACATTCTCCTTTACTACTCTAGGAACTACGAAGCCCGAACCTTGGCTCAAACACCATGGTCCAACTCTCAACGGAAAAGTATTCGCAGCTCTGAGAAACGAGCCTAACGCATTCTCCTTTACTACTCTAGGAACTACGAAGCCCGAACCTTGGCTCAAACACCATGGTCCAACTCTCAACGGGCAAGCCAGATATTACAACAGCTTGACCCAACCAGACATGGCTCAATCAATGTCCTAACCTACTTTGATGCCCTCACTTGAGTCTAAAGCTCGCATTACTGAGCTCGGCGAAGGTTGTGGTTCCAACGGTCTATATAAACAAGTATTAAGTTTCTATCCTAGGCGATGTGGGATATAAAAAAAAATTTCGTTGTCCTTTATCGCTGCCAAATAATGGATTCTCTTCTTCTTCCAGACTTGAACCAAGATTTATGTAATCATATAAGCCGACCTATGTACACAGATATATGATAATACATCAAAACTAATATCACCGAAACCATCATGGCCCTAATTTTCCCCCACGAGTTTTTAATCTGATGGGTATAGAGGTCGGAGTTGTTATTCCTCATGTCTGCACCTACGATCAGGACAGCGTGTTTGCTAGCACCATCAATTGGGTATTGTCTAAGTCTATTCGGCTTTATGAGTCCCACGCAAGGAGAGCAAAGTTCAATATTCTTTATCATTGCCTCCCTTATATCCTTCTCACATTCGATACGTACAATATCATCTATTTTGTAAGGACCATCATCATCTTCGCAGTGAGAGGTATGAGAACCCTCCTATTTATCCTGCATGTCCCGCCAAAACTTTATTAAAAACAAAATGACAAAACTTAAAAAAAATCAATTCTAAACATAGAGTAAAAAAAGTATCTATTATAAACATAGAAGACAAGTTCACTTTCCCAAAATATGAGAAAAATTCAAATGCATTTTTGCTTAAAAATTAAGGGACTCCGCCATATATTTTAGTTTGATGTAAAGGTAAAGATTAAATTAAGATTAAAGTCCAAAAGTTTCAAAAATCGAGCGGGGGATTAAAATTGTAAATTTTCTTAACTAATTTTTATCACCATTGATATTTCACTAGTGATAAAACCATGAATATCACTGGTGATATTACATTATAACTATATTTATTAAATAACACTGGTGATATTTCATTGTTTTTTTCTCTAGTGAAATATCACCATATAAAATTATTTTTGTTAAATTTACAACTTTAATCCTTCCGTCGATTTTTTACAATTTTTATATGTTTAGGCAAAAATGACCCCTCTATATTTTTTTTTATAAAATTTAATCATAGACAATAAATTAGTAGCATTAATCCCTGGATAGTAAGTGAAAGATGAAAAAAAAACTCAACTCAAACATATATATTCACTTGAGGTTCATTATCAAAAACTACACTATATGAATCTTTCAAACTATAAACCAAACACACGAACCAACTCCTTAAATAACTCATGACTATGTATCACAATTAGATTACCAAGAAATAAAAGATGACAAGAAACTGAAATCTTGCTAAGCAAAGGTCTGTTATAAAAAGATTAAACAGATTGAACTTACTTGGCCAACCTAGATTTCTCAATTTCATTGATCTCTTTCTTGCCTTTTAGAATTTGGAACCGCCAACCAAGATTTGATGTCTCGACATATCCTATGGCATTCGTTATATCTTCACTTTTGTTGAACCGGGCCATCACACGCTATATGCATATAAACACACATTTAGAGGATTGCATACGATCTTAACTATAATACCATGAACTAAATATTAGTGTTCATAAGGATTTCATACCCTCGTCATATGTGTCCCATAAGGATCCGCTAGCACCTAAAGCAAAACTACACGTGGCTTAGTGGCAAAAATATTTGTGGTTATCACTCCAAAGTGTGTGAGGTCTCAAGTTCAATTCCCACTAGGTGCAAACAACCTTGAAGTGGCCACGCCAACCTCCTGAAAAGAGAGGGCTTTACCTGGTTTGAGTCTGTGTGGCAGTGGGCTCAAACCCCGTGGATTAGTCGGCCAATGAGTCGGAAATCATGGTTACCAAAAAACAAACTTCAAAAAAACTATAGGATGAATAAGTAGTGCCTAATAAGTTACAAATGATTTTCTTGAGCCAAGTGATTCCTAATTAAAGTTTTATTTTTTTCAATGATGCACATAAGTGCTACTACAAAAAGACCAAAAGACGTTTGCTTTCAAGCAAAGGTGTGTCGTTCCTAGGGAAATCTACTTAAATGGTAACAAATTCATCCTACCAATAGTTTGAGTTCTTTTTTCAAGAGAAAAAAGCGACATATAGTTTTTCTTTTTTTTTTTGGTCTTTATCAGATCAATGCTTTGTACCTAGAACTCGTGAAGTGTATCTTGAACAAACTCGTAATTCTGCATCAAAGAAGAGATGTTTTAGCAAAAACTATAAATAAATTAAAATAACTGAGAAATAATGCTCTTTAAAACTTAATTCTACATCATCTCCCAAGTCTAGTATGCCATAGATTACCAACTTATAGATCCCCTTTGAGAGTTGCTTCTCATGGTATGCATACCTATCATAATTGGAATAAATAAGTATCAAAATGCCAAAGTGCTCCTTACGAATATTACTCTCGCTGTCCTAAATTTATTGTCCCTCGATAAACTATACAATTTAAGAAAAATACGTTTATTACAGTTTTTTTTCTCTTACTTTTTAGCACAATGATAGTTTTCCCCTTAACTAATTAATTAAACCTTATTTAAAGTTTGTAATAACAATTTTCAAGCAAAGATAATATACTAAACTTTGTCAAACTTCTTTATCAATTTTTAGTAGTGGAGAATAATTTTGAGACATTCCAAAATGAAAATATGGACTAAAATTTTGAGATCGAGGGACTAGGGAGTGTATATTAAAAGGATAGATAAATAACAAAAAGCAATTGTAATACCCATTGAAAAAAAAACAAAAAATAGATAGAGTATATATGAGGCTCCATACCCATTTAATAGTTCTACATCAATCGTGAATCCATCAATTTCCCTTTTGTTATATAGCTACTGTGATTGAGAAAAAGAAGGCATCTAGATGAGGCATGAAATAACGAATTTATCCCATGGATTTTTTAGATTTCATAGTTGCTTTATATTGAAAAGGATGCCCACTCATTTTTGTGTTATGATTATAGACGTTAAGACTATAAGTCTATTTTCCGGACATGGTTTAGAGTATAGTATAGTTTAGTTGGAGGTCAATCCTTCTTGCATAGGATCATGGCTTCACCTTATTTCCCCAGCACCTCGGCTGGCACATGTTCTCTCTGAAGACAGTCCATTCATGATGACAGTACCTAAGGTATTGAATTATTGATGATAAAGCTCTTCTATTTTTTTATTTTTTATTTGGCTTTGCTTAAATAACCACAACTTTTGTGAAATGCGACGTCAGCTCATTTACAGTTTATACATTATTTACAGGAATTAGCAGCTCATGTTGTGAGCCAAATGTGTTGACTGCACAAGAAAGTGTAGTTGATGTGAGACAAAGCCGTAAGTTGCAACAATACACGGACGACGCCAATAGGGAGTTACCAGACTCGGCTATGTGACAAGAAGAGGAACCACAATGCTAATGAGGCCCAAATTAGGGCTGAACATGATCTTGGAATAAGATGAGAAAAAAGATAAAGGTATGTTTTAAGTAACTTTTGTCTATTTAATATTGGTGAATAACAACACTATATTCATACCTTAATATGATGGTCATGTGTAGCACACACTCATTTGATGTTGGCGTATATAACTCATCATAATTCGACTCCTCCAGCATGTGAATACAAGAGAAAGTAAACACAAGATACAGAACTCAAAAGTGAAAACAAAATGTAAATCCTTGAACTTTTGATATGCAAGATTTATATGTTATATAGATGCTCCTAATTTTAAGGCAATTTTATATGTCAACCGAAGTTTCTAATGTGAAACTCATACATTTTAATAGTAGTATTTACTATTTGCATACAAATTATACACCACATTGTTGCAAACATACAAAATCATCAAGTTTGCAATATTGGTTGTTTTCCCACTTACCCAGATAATGAACAATGTTCGTAAACTTGATACCTTAAAGACGAGCTGTAACACCCCCAAATTACCACGCAGCGGAATACCACTTTGGGGCGCTACTCATAGCACATCACACACAATCATAGAAAACGGCCTCAAAAGAGACGTTAAAATAAACAATTTTGTCTAAAAGTTTTCCCATCCCAATATATAAATCAGAGTAGCGTTTAGTCCCAAAAACCGTTACCAATCACAACATATACATTAAATGCTTAAAAGCAGTTTATTTATTTCAAAGGATGGAAAAATAATATAGAGTTTAGAAAAGTAAGCACCAACTTCCTCCTCATATGCTCCGCTGCTATCCATCTTGATTACCTGAAATACATGTGTAAAATCATCAACACAAAGGTTGAGCAAGTCTATAGGTTTTACAAATCATTTTGAACACAAGTAAAGATTATAAGTTTGTGGCATACTTGAAGACAACAAGCATCTAATAATTTGCATCAACAATAATAATTGTATATAGCATAAATTGCAATAAGCTCATGGAACCGAGCCCTTAGACACTCCGTTAGGTCTAATAAGACAAGAGATTTATTAATTGTCAATTACCTCCAAATTATTGGTACATTGTCGTATACCTGACTTCTCAATACAATATGTGCAAACAGTGTGGAGGTCTGGCCTAAGCTTCTGTGACAAGTCCACACAAACTGAACCGGGGCGGATTCCCCCATAGATCTATTAATTGTACTAGCGGTTAACCCATCATTGGTTAATTAACGGTCCACAATTGAGGTTTTAATAATGGCAATCACTTAATGCAATTTAAAGGCAACCACGGGTCCATTCATAGAGGGACAAGCATACCATAAAAGACTTGTGTTCTAAGTTTATAAAAAAAACATGTATTCCCCCTCGCGGGTTGAAAAGCCATTTACAAAATAGTATAAAAGCGAGGCTATAGACTTACCTGATACAATCGTCACAATAGTTAATAGAGAACGAACGCCAATCAAGAATAAATGTCAACAGTCGATACATGATCACACGAGACCTAAAGATAACGAGACGTGTCTTAGGCTCGAGACAAGAAATAAATCGTACATGTAATAAGTATATCTTAATAAGTTCTTGGACATTGCATAAGTTTTATGATTCTTTATAAAACTTTTAGATGAAAACTTAGTCATTTTAGTGTATTATCTAGTTTGACACTTTTAGCCCATTATAAGCCCATTAGTGGTCCATTACATGATTATATAACTTAGGTCCATTTTAAATTCAGTATTTTACTCTAAATTGGTTATAAACCTTAGGTCCAATAATGGCCCAATAGCCATTAGAAGTGTAAGTTGGGCTTTTATGACCCAAGTCCACTTTGTATAGTTTTTGGGTTTTAAAACGCATCACAACCACGTACACTTAATATTTTATGTTGGTCGGGTCTCGGGTTCCCTAATTATCAGTATATAATTAAGTCTAAAATTCCCGACAAGTGGGTCCTACCACGTCGGTTTATATAAAAATTATCACATTTTACGTTAATGAGTTACAATCTGTTTATTATAATTTTCCCGACATGCACGCTAATTTGTTCATATCTCTTGAACCGTAAATCATCGAAGTGTGTTCTTTTTACCAAAATCATTATTAACTCATGTACTTTACTGATTATAAGTCTAATTATCCCCAATTTATAATTTTCATAGCTAATTAACCCATTTTATCACTTAGAAGAGTGGGCTGTTTTTGGGCAGCCAAACTCGTTTTCACCATTTTGGTCGCCATTTCCAAACCGCGTGGAATTGGTAAATCATCCAATTAATTCTAGTTCTTCGTGATTTTATATACAACTTTTAGTTTTACATATTCGTAGGTCAGTATACAAATTTTACGAGAAAACAGTCCATCAAAACAGTATGTTCAGATCTGACTAGTTTTCACTATTTTGGCCACCATTTCCAAACCGTAAGGAATTGGTAAATCATCCTATTGATTCTACTTGTTCATGATTTTATTTACAATCTACAGTTTTACCTTTTTCAATAATTCTGAGTTCTTATATGAGAAAACAGTCCGTGAAGACAGTATGTTCAGATCTGACTAGTTTTCACTATTTTGGTCATATCTTGCTTTCTAAAATTCGTCACGGGACGAGCCACCCGGGGAATTAATCACAAAACAATTATCTATCTTAATATATAAGTTTTCAGTATCCCAAACCTACTGATTTCGACATGCAATCTGTTTTTGTTACGGTTCAAAAGTCGTTATAAATCAAATCGTTACTAGAGCTTGTTTAGCTTCATTTTAGTGTCAAAAACTCATATACAATGTCCAAATACTCATTATTTATTTCTTATATATATTTTCAGAATATATGAGATCTAGTTAATATAAGAAATAAAATGAAAAGATCAAAATCAAGAGAAAAGTGGAGTAGACCTTAGATCCGAGATCTAGAAACGAAAGGACGGATACACCAAATAGATCTTCCTGTTAGACCCGTATAAACATAGATCTAACCAAGATATAGACATGCATTAACCATTCAACATGGTCCTAAACTTTAGCCCCACGAAAGGTATACATCTCCTTCTTCAAGGCTCCAAATGAGTAGATGAACATCGCTATTAGTGTAGGTGACTAGAATACAACAAGTATCACTAGATTTTGGTTAACAAAAGTTATGATCATTGTGATTCTAGAGAGAGAGAGAGTGATGAATTTTAGAGAGAAGGAGGAGGAAAGAGAGAGATATGTGTGAAGATGGAGGCTAGGGTTTGTGTAAGAAATGAGGGGAAACCCTAGTTGTCCCTTTTATACCCATTCAAAGTTATAAAACCTATTTACAAAGTTTATAATAGTTGAGGGCTTATGTTTGAAATTATTTTATAAGGGCCTAAAGTGTAACTTTTTTTGTATGTTAGTTAATAAATGTTACGGGACTCGTTTGGACGACTTAACGGACGATTTAAGACACGGGACTTGCGCCATCGTTTTTAAAATCATTTTTCCAATAAAAATGAGTCCTTACTTCGTCGCGTTTCGAAAATATTTGCTATTATTTATTTAAATGCTCGTTTAATTAATTTAGCTATTTTGGTTAGATTTCACCGTAAAAATAAAGCATAAACTCTAATACTCATGTTATTAACAATGTTTTAGAATATAATGAAAAATACTATTTCTTCATATTTTCAAAGTTTTAGTTTTGAATCGTTTCAGCTTTTATTTTTGTTATTTTTGCTTATTCCGACTCTAAAACGTCAAAAAATACTACAAGTAATTAGATAATAAATATTTAATTTATTAAACGTAAACGTAAAAAATTTAAATTCCTTAGTTCATAAACTAAAAGAAAATATTAAAAATAAATTTGAATTTAGCTAACACGATCTTCGTTAAATTATCGAAAATAAATAACAAGTCTCATAAATGTTCGAAAAATCTTAATTTAAACATTGGTCAAAAATTTCGGGTTGTTATACGAGCACCAAAGGATTAAAATCTAAATGAAATGGTATTGACAATACATACAATATAACTATCGAAACCAAAACACCGCGCCACAAACTCTACGTCCATTCCTAAAACGCCCACGTTCCGCCGCAGCGGAGTGCAGGCACAAATCCTAGTTTGTTATAGAAGAAGAAAATAATAAACAATTAAATAACGATATTGTGCAAATGTAATAAACCGAGTCAAGATCAATGCATTGTGGGTTCTTTCATGTTAGTTATGAGGTGTTGGTGTATCAATGACGTGCCATCTTATTAAATCCAAAAACTAAAAAACTATCAATGCATTGTGGATGCCCTAATGGTGTTGGTGGAAAAAAATACAGCTACTTAGGAAAAAATGATTATGACCTCAGAAATTTCCAACCAAATATATAAAAAATCAATAAAAAAAATATTAAATTGTACAGTGTGGATTGGTTGTCTCAACACTTTTTTTTGAAGTTTGTTATCGCCAATAGTTGTGTAGTTTAGCTTTACGTGCCAGCAAATCCTTATGGGACACATATGACGAGGGTCTGAAATCCTTATGAACAGTAATATTTAGTTCATGGTATTATAGTTAAGTTCGTATGCAATCCTCTAAATGTGTTTTTATATGCAGATCACGTGTGATGGCCCGGTTCAAGAAAAGTGAAGATAGAACGAATGCCATAGGATATGTCGAGACATCAAATCTTGGTTGGCGGTTCTGGATTTTAAAAGGCACGAAAGAGATCAATGAAATTGAGAAATCTAGGTTGGGCAAGTAAGTTTAATCTGTTTAATCTATTTGTAACAGACCTTTGTTTAGCAAGATTTCACTTTCGTGTCATCTTTTATTTGTTGGTAATCTAATTGTGACGCATAGTCATGAGTTATTTAAGGAGTTGGTTCATGTGTTTGGTTTATAGTTTGAAAGATTCATATAGTGGAGTAGTTTGATAACGAACCTCAAGTATGTTTGAGTGAGTTCTTTTTCATCTTTCACTTACAATCCAAGGATTAATCCTACTAATTTAATATCTATGATTAGATTTTATAAAAAAATATAGAGGGGTGATTTTTGCCAAAACATTTAAAAATTGCAAAAAATCGACGGAAGGATTAAAGTTGTAAATTTAACAAAAATAATTTTATATGGTGATATTTCACTAGAGAAAAAACAATAAAATATCACTAGTGATATTCAATAAATATGGTTATAGTGTAATATCACCAGTGATATTCATGGTTTTATCACTAGTGAAATATCAATGGTGATAAAAATTAGTTAAGAAAATTTACAATTTTAATCCCCCGCTCGATTTTTGAAACTTTTGGACTTTAATCTTAAGTCAATCTTTACCTTTAGATCAAACCAAAATACATGGTGGAGTCCCTTAATTTTTAAGTAAAAATGCATTTGAATTTTTCTCATATTCTGGGAAATTAAACTTGTCTTCTATATTTAGAATAGATACTTTTTTTACTCTATGTTTAGAACTGATTTTTTTTAAGTCTTGTTATTTATGTTTTTAATAAAGTTATGGCGGGACATGCAAGATAAATAGGAGGGTTCTCCGCTATGTTTGGTAATGCAAAGAATGGGCCTCAGGAGTATCCAACTAGAAACATAGAGGGGGACGATGTCTTTCTTTCGCATTTGCTGATATGGTGATCGTTCTTTACGGGATGAAGAAACTAATAGGAGAGAACGATTATATGTCCGGCCAATGCACTCTAGACCATAACTTAAAACATAAGAGCCAGTATTTTGTAGACTTTTGCAAAAACGTCCGTTATGAAACAACAAACAACCACCCTTATGAAGGAGTGCCACGCAAGTCACCAATGGATACCTCTCACTACGAAGATGATGATGGTCCTTACAAAACAGATGATATTGTACGTATCGAAGGTGAGAAGGTAATAAGGGAGGCAATGATAAAGAATATTGAACTTTGCTATCCTTGCGTGGGACTCATAAAAAGCCGAATGGACTTAGACAATACTTAATTGATGGTGCTAGAAAACACGCTGTCCTGATCGTAGATGCAGACATGAGGAATAACAACTCCGACCACCATACCCTTCAGATTAAAAACTCGTGGGGGAAAATTGGGGTCATGATGGTTTCGGTGATATTAGTTTTGATGTGTAATCATATAAGCGGACCTCTATACACAGATATATGATAATACATCAAAACTAATATCACCGAAACCATCATGGCCCTAATTTTCCCCCGCGAGTTCTTAATCTGATGGGTATGGAGGTCGGAGTTGTTATTCCTCATGTCTGCACCTACGATCAGGACAGCGTGTTTGCTAGCTGAAAGTCCCTAATCAATGCGAGAAACCCTAATCTTAACTTAATCAACACAAGGTATTACTTTTCAAACGTAATCTTATTATTGTATAATAAAGAATTACAAGTGTTATGGATAACACCGTTTGATGACAATGTGTTGTGCACACTTTGAACAACAGTAAACCTTAACTTATGAATACAGTCGTAGCTGTTTGATTCACTAAGTTACACGCACTAATGTTCTTAATATCTCAAAGTGTTGAACATTAATGCAAGGATACACATCCTATTTATAGTGTTACGAGTTTGACTTGAACAGTACTTGATGTCGACTACACAACTTTTACAAGTTCCCACATCAGTCACATGATGTCCTTCTATTCTTGGTAGTCTTCCATTATGCTTTAAGGAACAGTTGTCCAAAACAGTTTCCTTATTCTTCATATTCTCGAACACACAAATGGCATGTCCAAAGTGTGCTGAGAGTTATCAGGGTATTGCCACCCCTGTTGACTCTCAACCCCTCAGAGTCCCTAATACATCTTGGCTGTTATCCATCACAGCCAAGGAGTATGTCTTCAGGTAATCTTCGACTTCCCTGACAATGTCTCTGACATGGACTCCTCTGAGGTTGCTCACAGAGATTCGGATCTCTGTGAGTCTTGTGAAACTTGCCTGCCTCCTAGGCACAGGCAAGGGACTATCTATCAGCCTAATTATGTTTAAATCAATGAACAGGGAATCTAACAAGTTTAGATTCCCAACAATCTCCCCCTATTTAAACATAAATAGTGCTAGATCTAACTAAGTTAAGGTAAGTGAGTTTAACAGCTTCTTCTTACACATAACAGATCTAAACAAACATACCTCATGATTTTATTAAGACTTAAAGACAAATTACAAGTTCATTACATAAGTTAAATAAAAGATGAAGGTAAAAGGGCTGATACTATCTTTAATAGTCATCATTTTTGATTCTTTCTTCAGCTTCGGCCACATCTAATCTGTTATCAATTTCATCCTGCAAAGTCTTTGCAAACTTCTTGGAATACTCTGAGTTGATCTTGAGACACTTCTTGTGATAGAGTAGCTGAATAGTTGAAGCCAGGCAAAGCTCATCTTCCCTCTGAAAAGCATATTGGCAGGCTTTGTTCATAAACGCCATTCCTCTTTCAGGCACTGAGTATGTCTGACCATCAACAGGGCCAACAATACCATTAGGAAGGATCAGATCCCTGTGCATGCCATCCACACGAACATCTTCAGTAACAAAAGTTTCATCAATGATTTGGGAAATTCTTCTTCTTTTGTTGCCTGTCTTTGGGGGTCCTTGTTCGAAAAGCTGTGGTGGAGGATCAGTCTTGAGTTTGGCAGCTGTTTCCTTGATCCAGTTAAACTTAGCCTTAAGAGTTTTAAGCAGAAGGAAATTTGCCTGTCCAGACTTTTTGGCAGCTAAGGCTTCAAGTTCAAACCATTCTGATAACCCAAGTGTTTTTAACCTGAAGTTGTCAAACACATCCATATTCCTCGTTTGATTATCCCTCCATAAGATCATCTGTGGGGTGTTTGTGGACTTGTGAATGGTGTATCTAAACTTGGTTATCTTGCCAGCAGCATACCTGTTGTTTACGCAGGCATCATAGTTAGCTTTGACTTTCTTTAGGGCCTCAGCGCGTTTAAGTTCCATTTCCCTCAACCTTTGTTTTTGTTTTTCTTTTTCAGGTGGTGTCATCTTCCTCAGAGTGGCTTCATTTAATTCTTTGGCTGCCTTGAGCTCACTTAGTCTTTTGAATTCTTCAGCCTGTTGCTCTATTTCTTCAGGCGTTAAAGGACTCTCATCGGAAGGTGTAAAGGTTGAAAATTGGGAAAGGTCTGTTGTGGATCCTCCTGTCTCTAGCATCGCAGCTATCTTCTTAAGTTTGGTGTCAGTATCAACCAAAACTATCTCTTTACCTTTCTTTGAGACAGATGACTCCACACTTAAGTTTTTCAAATCATCAGCTCTTTTGAGGAACGCTGTCTGAGCCTGATTTTGAATAGATTTTGGTAGGGAGCTCACAGTGAATTTAAGTTTCTTGGCTGCTGGTTCATCATCATCCTCAGGCTTGCTGATGTTAACTAAGATCATGGATTTAGATGAGTCAGCTCCATCTTGTGTTTGTTGCTCCCCCTGAGTCTGATCCTCATCATCAGGTACTATAACTGGTGTGATGACTTGAAGAGGAACAGGTGTTGTTGAAGGATTGGCTGAAGATGATCCTTGTTCAGCAGATGCAAGGCTGAGTGTAGTTTTCTTCTCCCCCTCACGTTCATCCTTACTTCTCTTATGCTTGGATGAACGTGCCTGAAATCTTCTTGCAATCTGCTCCACAGAGGCAGCCATGGCACGCTGTCTTTTTCTTGATGCCCTGGCAATCTTCAGCAATAGGTTGGCATTGGCATTGGTATTTGCCTGAACTCGCCTGACAATAAAACCAGCATGGTTGTATTGCCTGTTGCGCACTGCATTGAAGTGTCTGTTCATGTTGTTTTCTTGTTCTTGGAACAATGCAGGGACAACTGAGTCAATTGCATTCTTGATTCGTGTCGAGAGATGACTTAGTCCCTGAGCCACACCTTTTCTTGTACCCTCCTGAATAGGCTCAGTGACAGCCTCAGTCACAGCCTTCTTTATAATACCTGGAAAGGTGACAGTAAAATTGTGCATCTCTGACTTGATCACGTCCAACTTTCTTGATAAGCGCTCAATATCAAACTGATGGTGTACAGGCTGAAGATTCTTGATATTGAGGCTTTGTTGAGCAAAATCATCCTCCCTTGGAATCAAGTCGAAGTTAGTCTGGGTAGGATGATCAAACAAAAGGAATTCAGCTGTTGGATCATATATTGGTCTTTGGAAGACTGTTGTTGCAGATGTAGCAGAGTTTTGTGTGTCAACAGCTTCCTTAAGAGGAGAAGTCTTGTCATCTTCTTTAGGAGGAGAGGCTGACAGCTGGTCATCCTCATCTTCTTCCTCCTCTTCATCAAACATTCCCTCAGGGAATTCATCTTCAGGCATTGGTTCAAACTCAGTGACATAATCTTCTACAGAAAGCATTTCTTCATCAGCATTGAGCACAAGTTCTTCTTCATTCGGAATGTCCTGAGTTATTGTTTCAGCCTCCTTTTCATGTACCTGAGGTTCTTGGACTGGCTGTACAATTTCAGCCTGCAAGTTTGTTGAAATTAGTAACAGGGAAAATATAAAGTGAATGGTCGCCATTTCGCTGTCCCAGAGAGGCTGAGGGTGATTACTCAGCCACTCCAAAGGATAAATCCTTGGGATTCTTTTAAGTGTGAATGAAGTGTGGTTAATGGTCGCCATTCGCTGCCCCTAGGAAAGCTGAGTGTGATTATTCAGCCCCCCCAAAAGGTAAAAACCTTTGGGACTCTTTTGATTGTGAAACATATGTTGTTTAATGATCGCCATTTCGCTGCCCCTAGGAAAGCTGAGTGTGATTATTCAGCCCCCCCAAAAGGTAAAAACCTTTGGGACTCTTTTGATTGTGAAACATATGTTGTTGTAGGTCGCCTGTTACGCTGCCCCTAGGAAAGCTGAGGGTGATGATTCAGCTCCCCCTGAAAGGATAAATCCTTTGGGACTCTTTTAATGAGGGAACCAAGAGGCTGTGTGAAGTACAGCCATCAAGGTTGAGACATTAATGTATTCAGGTTGTTGTTAGCCTGAATACTGTCTAGAGGGTTCAGGGTCATCGGGGTGCTTTATAAACACAAATGAATCACTCCCTGGTGCAAAGACAGAGTGTACAGAAGTCTTAAAGAATTCTAAGTGAAATGACAGACTTCTATGGGTCGAGGATTACCCTAACTTCACCACTCTCTCCTACAGACATATGAGAGTGGTTGATTGTGAACCTCTAAAAATGTACACTGATTACCTGTGAGATATCAGCTTGGTTTGGCTGGTTTCCTGTAGTCTCTGCTGACCTAGAGACACTAGACGCCTGTTGTTTGTCAGCCAAAGATTCTGTATCCACAAGAGTATCTGGACCAGAGGCGGTGTCAATCTTCTTTTCCTTGGCCTTGCTAACAGCTTTAGGTTGGGAAGAAGAGGGGATTTTCTTCTTCTTTAGCTGTTGGCCAGATAACGCCTTGGACTTAGTAGTGTGCTGCCCAGAGGTCAAAGACGTAGACTTGCCAGCGACACTAGAAGTATTCACCTTCTCAGAGGAAGGGAGCAAGGGCTTCTCAGCGTTGGGTACCTGGTTGGCCACGTTCAGCATGTGAGCAGTCACAGGGATATCCTCAGCTCCTATCTCCTTGTAGATGGCGCCAGTGATGCGATAGGGCTTCAGAGTTGTCAAGGCCTTGTTATGGTAGTTCTCTCCCAGCAAACTCTCAAAGATCAGGGACAAATAACGCACATAACAGATGTTCTTTTCCCTGACCTGATTACGTCCTTTCAGTTGTTCTACCAGGTTAGAGAAAAGGATGCTTCCAACGTCAACATCAGCTCCCCATATTAATCCATACGCAATAGTCTGATGTTTAAACGACATTTGATCTTGTGATCCCTGCATGCCTCCCAGGGACTTCACAATGTGGGTGAAGAGGACACGCCACATAGGAGAAAAATACTTAATCTTCAGAGGGGCTTTAGCAAGGATTTCAGCTGGAGTGAGGGCAGGGTTAATGTCATGACAAGGGTTGAGTGTGGCTAATGCTTCCTTGACAGCCTTTTTGTCAACTATCTTCAGGCATTCATCTCCATGTTTAAGTCCGGCCACACTGGCAAAATCAGTAAGGGAAAAGGCAAACGGATGTTCATTGCAAGAAAGGCTAAAGGTAATGGTGTCTTCAACTACTTCAGCAGAATACCAGAATTCCCTAAGGTATTCTTGGTAAAAGGTGGATGGAGATTTGGTGAAGGCTTCGTTTAGGTCACAATTCTGCATGAAATTTACCAGATCTGAGTAGGTGTCGTTTGGTGCCTTGATCCATCCAATGGCGTTATTGGAAGCGATGATGCTCTCGTTGATCTCGAAGTTCACATTGGAGGCTTTTGGTACTGGATACGCCATTGATTTAAGGTTGAAGGAGAATGAAAATGGCGGATGGTTGAGAGAGATAAGAGTTTAGAGAGAGAAGATGATTTTTAGAATGGTGGTGGGTGAGAAGAGAAAGAAGACAATATATATAATCAAACTTGAGTGAACAGTTATTCAACCGTATTAAATGCAAGTGAGAAAATGACTGCTCAAGTGGGTCCCTTTGACCTTTCAAAAAGTTTGTCTCCTCGTTATCCGAAACTTAAATGATTAAAAAATGTGAGAATGTTTTTCGCATTTACTTGGAACGCAACTACCTAGTTACATGTGAAAAACATTTAATAAAACATTTAATATAGAATCAATCATTTAATGAACACATTTAATATCAAGCCACAGGCTTTGAGATATTGAGCATCCCTAGCTCAGCAACTAGCCTGTTGAACGTAGGTTCAGCCAAAGGCTTTGTAAAGATATCAGCTAGTTGCAGCTCTGTGGGAACAAAATGCAGCTCAATATCTCCCTTCATAATATGATCCCTGATAAAATGATACCTGATATCAATGTGTTTGGTACGAGAGTGAAGAACAGGGTTGTTGGATATGGCAATGGCGCTGGTGTTGTCACAAAAGATTGGCACTTTGTCATACAAAATTTCATAGTCAGCCAATTGACTTTTCATCCAGAGCACCTGAGCACAACAGCTGGCTGCAGCTACATATTCAGCTTCAGCTGAAGACATAGCCACAGAGTTTTGCTTCTTAGCACTACATCCAACCAATTTTCCTCCTAGGATTTGACAGCTGCCTGAAGTACTTTTCCTGTCAATACAGCATCCAGCATAATCTGAATCTGAATAGGCCTTGAGATCAAAGCCTGATTCCTTTGGATACCATAGTCCTAGGGATGGTGTTCCTTTGAGATACCTGAAAATTCTCTTAACAGCCACTAGATGGGATTCTTTTGGGTTAGCTTGGTACCTTGCACAGAGACATGTGGAGAATTGGATATCTGGACGACTGGCTGTTAAATACATCAGTGACCCAATCATGCCTCTATATAAAGTCTCATTGACAGAGACCCCTGACTCATCAGGGCCCAAGTTGTTGGGTGGAAGCATGGGGCATTTCACTGATGCACAATCAGCTAAGTCATATTTTTTAAGTAAATCCTTAACATACTTTTCTTGACAAATAGAAATTCCCTTAGGACATTGTTTAATTTGAAAGCCCAAAAAGTAAGTCAATTCACCCATCATACTCATCTCATATTTCTTGGTCATTAATTTAGCAAAACGTTTACTAAGATTGACATTTGTTGACCCAAAGATGATATCATCCACATAAATCTGCACAATGATGAAATCACTCTTGTCCTTGAAGGTAAAGAGTGTTTTATCAATAGAACCCCTGATAAATTTGTTTTCAGATAGGAAATTTGAGAGAGTTTCATACCATGCTCTTGGAGCTTGTTTCAGACCATACATTGCTTTGTGAAGTCTGTACACATGGTTGGGAAACTCGCTGTTCTCAAATCCTTCAGGTTGAGCAACATAGACTTCCTCAGCCAAATCACCATTGAGGAAGGCACTCTTTACATCCATCTGATAGACAGTGATGTTCATATAGGCAGCATAAGCAAGAAAAATTCTGATGGCTTCAAGTCTAGCAACAGGTGCAAAGGTTTCATCATAATCAATTCCTTCAGTCTGAGAGTATCCCTGTGCTACCAATCTTGCCTTGTTCCTGATGATGTTCCCAATTTCATCCATCTTGTTTCTATAGATCCATCTAGTGCTTGTGATATTCTTTCCAGGTGGAGCTGGCACTAGTGTCCATACTTTGTTCCTTTTGAACTGATTGATTTCTTCTTGCATAGCAGCTACCCATCCATCTTCTACCAGAGCCTCAGCAACTCTTTTAGGTTCAATTTGAGAAAGAAATTCAGCAAATAGACATTCATTGGCTGAGGCTGACTCAGAGTCTTGGATTCGCTGTCTGGTTGTGACCCCTGCATTTGGTTCCCCAATAATGTTGACAAGAAGAATGTGTTGATCTCTTGACCACTTATTTTGAGGAGCTGGAGTTTCAAGAACAGGGGTACTTGAGGGCACAGCTGGAACAATTTGAGTCTCATCCTGCTGACTAGGAGGGCTTTCTTCAAAGACTACTTCAGTGTCTGAGTCTTCTTCAGCCACATCAAGGGAAGCAATTTCATTATCAGCAGGAGCAACTTCAGAGGTTTGAAGAATTGGTGAGTCATTAATATCATGAGAAGGACCATCAGAGATTTGAGGTTCTTCTTCATCAAGTTCCTGAGAGGTAGGAACTTCTATGTTGTGAGTAGACAGAGGATCAAAGGCAGGAACATAAGGAGTGAGAGTGTTGGAGTGATGATGACTGGTAGGTCTGGGTTCTGTGAACTCATCACTTGGGAAAGAAACATTTTCATTAAAATCTACTTCATCACCCTCTGTTCCTGTTCTCTGTATGACTTCATCATCTTCATTAAATCTGACATGGAAAGTTTCTTCTACTTCTTGTCTTCTGATGTTGAATACTCTGAAGGCTTTGGCTGTTGGAGAGTATCCCAAAAAGAATCCATCATCAGCCTTTTCATCAAACTTTCCAAGTTTATCCCTGTAGTTATAAATAAACACAGGACATCCAAACACATGAAAATAGCTGACGTCTGGAGATCTTTTTCTGAAAACTTCATAGGAGGTTTTGCCATGTCTTTTGACAATGATTGATCTGTTTTGAGTATAGCAGGCAGTGTGTACAGCTTCTCCCCAAAATTGCTTTGGTAAGGCTGCCCCATTTAACATAGTTCTTGCTGCTTCAATCAGAGTCCTGTTTCTTCTCTCAGCCACACCATTTTGTTCAGGAGTGCCAGCTGAAGAGAAGTTCTGTGAAATCCCTTTTTCATCACAAAATGATTCAAGTTGATGATTCTTGAATTCTGTACCATTATCACTTCTTAGAGCTTTTACTCTAACATCATTCATATTTTCTACCTGTCTGATGAAGGACATGATTGTATCAGCTGTATCGCTTTTCCTTCTGAGGAAAAACACCCATGTATATCTTGAAAATTCATCAACTATGACCAAGGTGTATTTGTTGTGATTAATGGTTTGAGGTTTGACAGGCCCAAACAAGTCCATGTGAAGGAGATGTAAGCACTTGTCAATAGAGAATGATTGCCTAGTCTTGAATGAAGACCTGTGATGTTTTCCTTTGACACAGGCAGAACAAGTTTTGTCTTTGGAAAACATCACTGAAGGTAGACCAGCAACCAAGTTTTGAGTGGCTATCTTATTGATGTTCTTGAAGTTGAGATGAGACAGTCTCTTGTGCCACAGCCAGTTGACACTTTCAGAGGCTTTGGCAAGAAAACAATTTGAGCTGTCTTCAGAGCACACAGCCATGTTGATGACATAAACATCTCTCCTTCTAGGTGCAACCAGCACAACATCATTATTTTTGTTGAATATGGTTCCCTGAGTCTTAGTAAACAAAACCTTATAATCAGCATCACATAACTGGCTGATGCTAATAAGATTGTGCTTAAGACCATTCACATATGCAACCCTGGTAAACGTGATCCCATTGCAATTCACTGAGCCATATCCTTCTGTGTCACCTGAAGAGTTATCTCCAAACACCACTTTGGGACCTGGCTCCTTTGAGTATCTGTGCAGGTATTGTTGAATCCCTGTCATGTGTCTAGAACAGCCACTATCTAGATACCATACCGATTCCTTGAGATATTTCTGCACAGATACATAGAAACAGATTAGTTCCTATGGTGAACCCACTTTCCAGTGGGTTCCCTGAATTGCTTGTTAGCAACTCTTGTGTTCCTGAAAAACTTTTGGCGTTGGGATGGACAGTTCATTGTTTCATGGTTATAACTCCCACAGATATCACACCCAGGGAAGTCACCACACTCGTCTGAGTGATGGTCAGTGAACCCACAGAATTTACAGGGAGGATAAGAATTGTAATTTCCCTGTTGTCTTTTGGAACTCTGTGGTCTGTCCCTAGAGGGTGTCTGAGCTCTTTTAGCTGCCATGTGTCTGTCATGATCTAAGGTCGAGTGGTGAGTATTCTTACAAACATTGCAATAAGGTTTGATTAACCTTTCCCCTTTGGGTTCACCTAGGACTGACTTAGGTTCATGAGAAGTAGAGCATTCAACGGAAGGCTTAATGTGTTGTTTTAAGAGTTCTACTTCTTTCATAAGAGACAACAGGCGATCTTCAGTGGTGGGGTCAACCTTATTCACAGCTTTAGTAGAAACAGGCTTAAAAGCTACTTGTTTACCAGTTGGTTTAGCAGGCACACGAAAAACTTTGGCTGGAGGATTCTCAATATCTATCTTAAGTTCATCCTTAGCAGATCTAGAAGAACTGCTAGGTTCAACTCCAGAGAGTTTGGGCAGGGGTGGAAGCTCAGCCACATCTTCAGAGACAGGGTCATTAGTCAAAGAGGTATCTGACATATGAATAGTCTCTGTAGATTTAAAGACAATGTCTTTGGGTTTGGTGATAATCCTCAGCTTTTTATGCTTAGCAGTTATATCCCTGTTTAAGTCAGCAGGCACTTCATCCCTAAGCAATTCATCAATAGTAAACCTAGCACACAGCCATTTTTCAATAACTTTGTTTAATTCAGTGACTTGATCATTTAAAGCTAAGTTTTTCAAGGTTAATCTAGCTACTTCATTTTGCAGGGATATTTTTTCTAAGTTAACCCGCCTGAGAGTTTCACATTCAGCCTTAGCATTAATCATTTCAGTTTTAACAGAGTGAAACTTGTCAAGTAGGTTCTTCCTTTGTTCCTCAACAAAGTGCAAGTCAACAATGGTGTAATCAAGGACATGCTTACGTTCATCACAATCAGTCATAGATAGAAGCCTGTGTACCTTTTTCATTGTGATGTCAACCCATTGTCCTGATCTTGCATCACCTTTTCCAACAGCTGGTTCATCCTCAGCTATCGCCATAAAAGCCCTGACTCTTGTGGTGTCTTCTTCATCTGAAGTTAATGGTTCATCATTCCAATCATAGGTTTCAGCAACCAACCCTTTCTCAGCCTTTTTCTCACCACCTTTCTTTTTGGACATAGCTTCTATCTTCAAGTTCATCTGTTCTAACTCAGCTTTAAGTGCCTTGTACTTATTTTTGTAATCTTTCTTCTCAGTGTCTGAAGAATTGGATTGAGATGAGTTGTTATGTTGTTTGAACTTGTAGGGTTTGGATGAAGATGATGGATAAGAGGGTGAGGATGTTTTGGTGGAAGGACATTCTTTTTGAAAATGTCCAAGCTTTCCACAGGCAAAACATGTTTCTTTTGACCTGTCAGTTGGTTTGCTAGCTGATCCTACTCTTCCAGATCTTTTGTAGTATCTTCTTTGGTTGGCTAGCAGTGCTCTTTCATGAAATTCTGCATTTAGGTCTGACAAGAACTCTTGGCTGCTACGGGTATCTTCTTCAATATCAGAATCGCTGTCAAGAGGATGTGTTGCAGAGATCAAAGCTTTGGAAGATGCTCCTTGGACTACAAATCTTTCAGTCTCTGATTTGTAGATAGTATCGATCAGCCCTTCTTCATAATTGTACTTTCCATAGAGCTGAGCAAGGGTATCATTTTTGATTGAGTTGTTAGCTCTCTGAGTCTGATTCATGCTCAGCCACTTTCTTGGAAGGCTGTTGACAAAAGTGGCATTGATCTCAGCTTGACCAATAGTA
Organism: Glebionis coronaria; assembly: GCA_025667525.1. NCBI lineage: Eukaryota > Viridiplantae > Streptophyta > Magnoliopsida > Asterales > Asteraceae > Glebionis > Glebionis coronaria. The sequence continues at coordinate 581,696,661 of CM046879.1, forward strand.
ACATCATTCATAGCGAGGTCATTTAGAAGAATCTTTAGCCTAGTATAGGTTTGCTGAACTTTTTCACCTTCAAGAGACTTAAAGGCATTAAACTGAAGTCTGAGTGCCTGAATCTTTGTCTCTCTTGTTTCAGAGGGTCCTTCATGGCCAAGAATGAGGTCTGTCCACATTTGTTTAGCTGTGGGACACTGAATGACAGACTTCATGATATGCTTTGGAAGACAGGAAATTATGATGCTTTTGAGACGTTTATCTTGGTTTGCTAATTTCCTATCAGCTGCGGTCCATTGTTTGACAGGCTTGGGAAGAGGGTTTTCTTCAGTAGAAGTAAGTGCCATGGGAATATATGGACCATTTTCTAAAATTTCTAAGAGAAAAGGTTCAAGTCCATCAAGGTATACAAGAAATTGACTCTTCCAACTGGCAAAGTCTTCTTCATCAAAGACTGGTACACTGGTTACGTGTGATCCACCTCTTGAGTCAAGAAGTTGGGGTAGATCATCGTCATTTGGTGGGGGGTAAGTCTTGGTGAAGATGGGTTTCTGGAAGGTGAGTGTGGGCTAGAGGTTTCCGGCATGGTGGATCTTGATTATAAAACGGAGAAGGATGTTTCTTGAAGGTTTTAATATCAAACACCGCTCTGATACCAATTGAAAGTCCCTAATCAATGCGAGAAACCCTAATCTTAACTTAATCAACACAAGGTATTACTTTTCAAACGTAATCTTATTATTGTATAATAAAGAATTACAAGTGTTATGGATAACACCGTTTGATGACAATGTGTTGTGCACACTTTGAACAACAGTAAACCTTAACTTATGAATACAGTCGTAGCTATTTGATTCACTAAGTTACACGCACTAATGTTCTTAATATCTCAAAGTGTTGAACATTAATGCAAGGATACACATCCTATTTATAGTGTTACGAGTTTGACTTGAACAGTACTTGATGTCGACTACACAACTTTTACAAGTTCCCACATCAGTCACATGATGTCCTTCTATTCTTGGTAGTCTTCCATTATGCTTTAAGGAACAGTTGTCCAAAACAGTTTCCTTATTCTTCATATTCTCGAACACACAAATGGCATGTCCAAAGTGTGCTGAGAGTTATCAGGGTATTGCCACCCCTGTTAACTCTCAACCCCTCAGAGTCCCTAATACATCTTGGCTGTTATCCATCACAGCCAAGGAGTATGTCTTCAGGTAATCTTCGACTTCCCTGACAATGTCTCTGACATGGACTCCTCTGAGGTTGCTCACAGAGATTCGGATCTCTGTGAGTCTTGTGAAACTTGCCTGCCTCCTAGGCACAGGCAAGGGACTATCTATCAGCCTAATTATGTTTAAATCAATAAACAGGGAATCTAACAAGTTTAGATTCCCAACACTAGCACCATCAATTGGGTATTGTCTAAGTCTATTCGGCTTTATAAGTCCCACGCAAGGAGAGCAAAGTTCAATATTCTTTATCATTGCCTCCCTTATATCCTTCTCACCTTCGATATGTATAATATCATCTATTTTGTAAGGACCATCATCATCTTCGCAGTGAGTGGTATCCATTGGTGACTTGTGTGGCACTCCTTCATAAGGGTGGTTGTTTGTTGTTCCAAAACCAACATTTTTGCAAAACTCTACAAAATACTGGCTCTTATGTTTTAAGTTATGGTCTAGAGTGCATTGGCCGGACATATAATGGTTCTCTCCTATTAGTTTCTTCATCTTGTAAAGATCCGTCACCATATCTGCAAATGCCAAAAGAAATACATTTTCCCCCTTTATGTTTCTGATTGGATACTCCCGAGGCCCATTCTTTGCATGACCAAACATAGTGGAGAACCCTCCTATTTATCCTACATGTCCTGCCAAAACTTTATTAAAAACAAAATGACAAAACTTAAAAAAATCAATTCTAAACATAGAGTAAAAAAAGTATCTATTCTAAACATAGAAGACAAGTTTACTTTCCCAAAATATGAGAAAAAGTCAAATGCATTTTTGCTATAAAATTAAGGGACTCCGCCATTGAAGGTCTACGAAATTATTGGCCTATTCTATATGATGGATTTGATGGATTAATATGGTTGATTTAGATGATAAATATAAGAAAGAAGAAGGAAGGAGATGATGGAGTAGAGAGAGAAAGGAGAGAGGGGAGAAAGTTAGAGAGAGAAAATAAAGATGGAATGATTAAATTGTGAAATGAACAACCAACAACCCCTCCTAACATGCTAGGAGGGGATATATATATAGCCCACCCTACATGTGGGCTATATGGACTATACATTAACTAAATGGATCACGAGCCCATTACATGATTATCGTTGGAGCGACCGATCCTTCATAAATACGTAAAACGTATTTCCAACAATCTCCCCCTAAGGGAGGTCGCTCCAAGTTACAAAGCTCTAAATATTCTATATCTCGTGATCTATGCTAACTAAGATGTGACCGAGACTTTATTGGGAAAAACGTATTTCCAACAATCTCCCCCTAAGGGAGGTCACATCTTTTTACAAAATCTTAAACCTAGCATCTATGCTTGAGTCTTCGATCTTGCTCTTGTGAATATGCTTGATGTGATCTTTGACTTAAGTCTTGAGCATGTTTTCTTGCCTTGACCTTGTGCATTCGTCACTTGTGACATTCGCCTCTTCGTGACTTCATGTTCCACATACTTATACTTTTAAATTCTTGAAAGCTTCAGAGTTTGATACAGCGGAAGACTTGACCTTCAGGCTTTCTTGAATTTGTTGAAGTACTAATTGTATATAGTATAAGCATGTGGTGACGACTTCTTCTGGATTGTACATCGCAATGCCACCTTCTTGTTACGCTGCATAAGACAGTTAGCAACAAACAATATACACGGATGAAATGGCCTTGAACATTTCATTCTAATTCGGTAGCATTTTACCTCCGGTCGGTGAAGACCGTTGGACGATATTAAATATCGTACTTGTGGCAGGTAGTTTCAATAAAGAACCTCCTTGACAAGATTTCGCGGGTAAACCCGTTCTCTTTACTTGACCGTCCAAAGCTGACTGCGAACGTAAAGAGTGAATCATTTGGATAAAATTATCCGCATGATTTGAAGCCGTCAATTCATGTTCCTGGAACAAGTGAAGTTCAATTAAGAACCGCACCATCGTTGTTTTCCATTCGTCACTAGCTTGATTCATATAGAATCTTGCAAGTTACCTACCAAGTGCTGTTTGATGTTAACACTAGAAGGATTTCCATTCGTCACTGTAAATACTTAATAGTATTACTCTGAATGTTCTGGCAAGATCACTAAGATATTGCGTAGAGGCCTGGAACGTGTTTATATTCATTTAAGAATTTAAACCACTGTTGCTTTCCAGTTATCACAAGTTTGATTCATAAAGAATCGCACAAGTCACCTACCATGAGCTTTTTGATATTCGCTCAAGAAGGATTTCCATCTTCATTGTAAATACTTTCGTATTACTCGGATGTTCAGACAAGATCATGAAGATTTTGCGTAGGACTCTTAAGATCTTTCTTACTTTTCACAGTGTGTGAAGAAGCAAGGAAATATGAAAGTGTGTCCTAATGAGATATTTTATGATCTCAAATGGCTCTAGACTCGATCGTGCATTTTGGATTTTAGTGATCGGAGGCTGGAGAGGAGTGCCACCTTTTCAATACCAATTTATTCGGAGTGAATAAATCAATAGATAACGTGTTGATCTCCGTGTGATTAAAACAAATACCTTTTGAGAGATATTTGAGTTAGCTGGGAAGGGTTGTGCATTGCATCACTGGGTCCATGATGTCTTTCTTCAATATCAAGAATCATTAAAAATGATCTCAATAGCATATGAATTGATCCGGTTTCTGCCTAAGGTTGTAAGGAGGGCTTCTTTCTTTACACCCTTTATCTTTACAATTCTTTTTCATTCTTCAACCCCTTCAATGCTTACCAATACGTCATCACTAGCACCTTGTTGTGATTGTTCCAGTGCTAACTTAAGTACTTGGTCGGCATTCAGCTACGTTCACAATCTTTCTCCATCTTTCCTAAGGACTACTATTTCTAGCTATGGAATGTCCTTGGGAAGATTCCTCCGGTTCTAGAGGAATCATTGGACTTTAACCTATCCTACCATCCTTATGTCACCACAATCTTCATCATCGTGAATAGAGATGTTTTGGGTAAGTGTATGTCACCATGAAATCCATTTTGAAGTGCAAATCCATTTTGCTCCCCCTTAACATATGCCACGATATCTGAAAACATTTCGCACATGTCGGGATGAGCTAGCACGTTAAGTCAAACCATTTGTGATTAATCATTTCCCATATTAAATCACATTTTCTCCCCCATATTAAAAATATTAACTCAATCAATGTTTTTAATATCAATTGATTTAATAGCGTTTTAAGAAAATTTGGGAAGAAAAATGCAAATCCAATTATCTTCATGAATTACACAAGCTCCCCCTCAAATTAACGAGGGTGTACTTGAAACGTAAATTAAATACCTTTTAAACACAAGTGTAAGGTATTTAACACGTGCAAAGATCAATATATGATAATGAATTCACAATATTAGCAATTTACGAGGTTGGACCTGAATGATGGAGAACATCATATGAAAGAAGCACATGGTTCTTGTTCACGAATGTTGGTCTTCCTCGTAACTTCTGAAATTATCTTCTCCTTTACACCACATGGACAATTGATATCGTTGTCTTGACACCAACTTGTGAACTATGGCACTTTCGGCATCAAAGATTCTGAATGCTGGACGATTGCTCCCCCTCAATTATTGACCCGTGTTCTACTTAAAGAGCTGTAGTCGTCGTTTGAGCAGTCGCATCGTCTAGTATGTAGATATCAATTGCAATGAACTTCGGATAGTGGAGTTGATAACTTCGGATACTGAAGTCAAAGCTTTCCGGTGAAATGCTTGACTTCAAAGTGAAAAGCGGGTTACTATCAGAAATAATAGCAAACCATATGGAGCATGTTTTAAATCTTTTAACCTTCTGCTCGAACTTTATTTACAACCCCGTGTCATTATTGAATGACATTTCTAGGTTCGTAAATATTATCGATTCCAGAAGACATGCTCTTTTTATCAAAACATTTTTGAACACACAATTTTGAAAGATTTAGAAAAACCTTTTGAGAAATTCTTGAAAAATTGTGTTCAAAGTTTTGAAAACCAATTACTTGAGCTTAAGATTTGGAATATCTTAGTAAAGCGAGCTCAAGTCCGAGAAGTTTTGAACTTCCCGTTGTTAAGGATAAGTTACCATCGGCGATAAACTTTCCTTTTATCTGAAGAACGAGTCCTAAGCTGACATTTACTTAGAAGTCGTGTTCATGAGCTTGAAAACTTTGATTGTTTTAACGGAAAGCTCATGACCGAGAAAGGTTAATTTCTCGTTACGAGGAGAAGTTCTCTTAGTTAAAAGATACACTTTCCTTTATGAGCTTAAAACTTCGAATGTTTTAATACAAGCTCATGACCGAGAAAGATGAATTTCTCGTTAAGAGGATAAGTTATCATAAAAGATAATCTTTCCTTTATTTTAAATTCGAGTTACAGTCTGACATTTAACTGTAAGTCATTGTGCATGAGCTTAAAAACCTCGAATGTTTTTAATTTTATCTCATGCCCGAGAAAACTTAATTTCTCGTTGTTAGGATAAGTTTATCATCGGCGATAAACTTTCCTTTCTTTGATGCACGGGTTACCATCTGATATTTAATGATAAACCATATACACGAGCTTAAAACCTTTGAATGGTTTTAGGATAAGCTCGTGTCCAAGAAAACTTAATTTCTTGTTAAAAGGGTAAGTTATCGTTGCGTAGATAAACTTCCCTGTCTCTGAAGTCCGGGTCGTCGTCTGTCATTTAACGAGGAGCCATTGTGCATGAGCTTAAAAACTTGGAATGTTTTTAACATAAGCTCATGCCCGAGAAAATTGAACTTCTCGTTTTTAGGATAAGTCATCATCGGGATGAACTTTCCTATCTTTTGAGATCGAGTTACAGTCTGTTATGTGACTGTAAGTCCTTTGTAAGCTTTAACCATGAATCCCCTGAGATACTAGTTTCTCTGATATCTGCTTCTTCAGCAACCAAACTCTGAGAGTGTCCTTAGTTGAATGGTATACAATGATTGGACCGCTTCGTTCTTTTGGAACATCAACTTTGGTACCTGCATTCTCATTAGGAGTTTGTATACTTTTGCATGGGTTAGAGATATTTATTTTAGAAGCACGTGGGGGTTCACGGTTTTCTTTTCTTGTGTCAGAGGTGGCCTGAGGGGATGATTCACTTGTCTTAGTTGGCAAACGTTTCCTTTTATAGAAAACCTTAAGTTCAGGCTTAAGTGATGTATCATCCTTTGCAATTTCCTCCCTAGTAGTTGTCGTAGAATCAGAGACTATCCTAGTTAAAGGGCACTCGTTTCCTACAAGAGTGAAAGTTCTACCAGTGGGGCGCCATATTTTACCAATGGGTTTGATTTTGGCAACCCACTGGGATTTAAGTCTAGCACGGGAGTTCACCTCATTAAGTAATTTCTTGATACAGGAATCATGATTTGCCGTAAAGACACATTTTCTACATGTTTTACAAGTAGCATATTTAATGTCCGAGTAAGATCTGGAATTCCTAGATGATTGATTAATGCTCCTAGGATGTGACATGCTATGGTTAGCAGTGTTGGGTAAACTAGAAGGCATCTGACTAGGTTTGAAATTCCTATCTCTTACTTGTGTCTTTTGCTTAGCTTCCCTTTGACCAAAATTTTGGCGCACATCAGTTGAACTAGTTCTAGACGTGTTCATTGAACTATTCTTAGAGAAACTAGGGGCAATCATGTGATGAGGTCTTGCTAAAACTGATTTAGTCACATTAAGCCTAGTTGGTGGAGTGACTGTTCTAAAAATATGACCCAAATCAACTTGGGAGGCAAACCGCGGTCTCGAGGATAGTGATCACTCGGATCTAAATGCAGTAGGTTGTCTGACGAACAGATTTGTAGGCGGTTTCCCCAAGATTGATGGTTTTCCAAGCTTAGTGTCCACACTAGGTCCTTTACTTTTCCTTAACTCGTTTTTCAACGCAGCTATAGCAAAAACCTTTTCCTGTACTTGGGCCTTTAAAGTCTCATTCTCTTTGAGCAAGTTATCTTGGGATGCCAACTTGGATTCAAGCAGTTGAATTTGTGTCAAAAGATTATCCTTTTCAGCTGTAGAATCTAACACTTTTTGATCCAATTTTCTTTCAAGAACAACATTTGATTTTTCAAGTTTTTCAAAATATGTTTCAAATTTGTCCGTTTTCTTAGAAAATTCAAGTTTGGCATCCTCAAGATCTTTTGATTGCCGAGCTACGATCGTTTCGAGCTCTTTAATCTTGGAATCAGAATCAGTTAACGAGGCAGTTATAAAGCATTTATCATGATGTACTATAGCATTTTGAACACTTTCTCCCCCATTATGACTCACATCGGATGAATCAGAAGTGGTATTTCTATCACTCTTTTCCATCCCATGTTTGTCATAATTAGGTTCAGAATGCTCAATATGCGGCATGTCATCAGCATATACATCATAAACAACATTACATTGTACCATGTTTGCAGGCGCTTCGTCATAAACGGGTAAGGTGTCATCAAGAGAGATCTCGTGAACATTCCCTGACGTGCCACTGGTATCATGTTGTCCTCCTGATTCCGTGCTCTTGGCATTGATAGGCTCCAAGTTGTCAACCGTATGACCATTCTCCTCTTGCATCTGCGTCATTGATTCTTGCACTCCATTATCATACGCTTGCTCAAGTCGAGATCTTTCATAAATCGAAGACGAGACCGATGTCATGAGTTTCAAAATTGTATCACGGAAAACTCGAAGCTCGGTATGTGTATCTCGAAGAAACGATTGGCAAATCACTGAACTTTCAGACTTGATGATATTGAATTAGAGGAAAGGCGTGAGTTGTGTCACAAGAGCCTTATAAGCAAGTGACGATGCAGAGTGATTAAAGTTGTCACGGTTGAGTTGCTCGGCGAGTTCGGTCAAAGTGGTGAACATTGAGTCGATGAATACATGACGATCTTGACCAAAGATGGTCACAAATTCGCTCCCTCCTTGAAGCCGTGAAAGAGTAACTAGATGATATTGAAGCATTTGAAATGAATTTATACCACTTTCTCTAGCGTTGGCTTACTTGAAGCAATTCTCCCTTGTTCGATGTCGAATTCAAGAAATCCATTGAAAATCGATGAACAATTACGTTAATAATTACTGATTGATGAAAAATCCGTCGTCAATTTCAAATAATAATACCCGATGAAAAAAATCCGTCAGCAAAATAAACCTTGGCACTTTATCACGTTGTCACGACTATAACTTAATATCATAACATTTTTTTTAAATAAAAATTTTAATAAAATAAAATTAAAATAAAATAAAAATAATATAAAACTAAGAATTGATTATCAAAATAGAATTAATATCAGAAATAAGAATTTTCAAAAATAAAAACGAAAATTAAGATAAAAACTAAAATAGAATTAACGTTATACGAAAATTAAGATATAAAATAAGAGTTGATTAACGTTTGACACGTGGCCTAGTCAATAGAATTTCCACCGCTCACTCCACCTAGTTATTTCCGCCCAAGATAATACACGTGGCCCAGTCAAAACATTCCACCGCCCACTCCACTTCTTTGTTTAATCCGCCCAATATATACTCTTTAACCTAATCTCTTTCTCTCACAACTAGCGTCTTCACCTGTCCTTTCAACTCTCTCTCTCTTCAAAAACACAAAATATGCTCTCCTCAATCACTCAACAATCTTTGATTTAAATAAACCCAATACCAAATCTAGTCTCAGCGATCTTAAACTCACCGATCTTTCGAAACTCTTCCAAAAACCAAACGCAGACAATCAAACTCTGTGGAGTCTTTCTTCAAGATCATTTGAGATGGTCTCAGGTAGGTAGTTGCATGTGTGTGTTTCTATCATCTGTGGAGTCTTTCTGTGTGAGGTCTTTCTTTGATTTTTGTCTCAATCGAAAAAATGAAATAAAGAATATAACAAGTTGTGTTATAAAACTTTATTTAATTTCGAAAACGAATCTGTGATGATAGTGTTTTTTGTGTGTTTAGATCTTAATAAATCTTGACATGCATGTCATAACACGAATCTGAGATCTTTGAATTGGTTTTGGTGTTGGTTTTTGAGTCTTGAAGGCTCTGTTTGTGCGAGTGTTAGTGAATGGAGTCCGAGTCTTTGTCGAGTAAGGAGTCGGTCTCGAGGGGGGTATGGTGAGGTTGGTGTGAGAGTTTTTTGTTTGTTGTGTTTGGGTCGAGTCGAGGGGATAATGATTGTGGAGTCGAGTCAGACGATGGTGCTTATGTTTTGGGAAGAGAGTTGTTCGAGTTACTTCATAAAAAATGTGAGTTGAGTTGAGTCTGTGTTGAGTCTAGACGTGGGGGTTTTCTGTTTGGTTGTGTCGAGGGTGTTATTGTGACGAGGGTGTTGGGTCGAGGTCGGTTTGGTGAGGTTGAGTGTTGGGATGAGGGAGTAAAAGAGTCGAGAGTATTGTGAGTCGAGAGGGGAGGTTCGATGTTCGAGTCTTGTGAGAGTCCAGTAAAGATTTTGTGTGGGTTTGTGTTTGTGTTCCGTTATGTTTGAATTTGGTTCATTCGGAAGAATTTATTCACTCGGAACTTTGCATTCATTCGGAAGTGTCATTCATTCGGAAGTTTCGTTCATCCGGAACTATTCATTCATCCGGAACTTTTCGTTCACCCGGAACTTTTCTTTCACCCGGAACTTTTCTTTCACCCGGAACTTTTCGTTCACCCGGAACTTTTCGTTCACTCGGAAGTTTCGTTCACCCGGAACTTTTTTTGTTCGTCCGGAACTTTTTTCGTCCGGAAGTTTGTTCGTCCGGAACTTTGTTCACCCGGAACTGATGAGACTGACTGAGATTATATAAACAAATAGAAACTGGACAAAGATAATGAAAACCTTGATGATGAAGGACTGTAGGACAGATATTGGACAAAAACTCGAGACCCAATTGATTAAAAAATAAAGAAAAATACTGATTATAAAAAATAAAGACAACTGGACAGATCTCGAAACCCAGGATAAAAAAATTACATATAAAAACTGATTATATAAAAAATAGAAACTGATTATAAAAAACTGATGATAAAAAACTTAAAAGAAAATCTAATAAAAACAAATTAAAAGAGAAACTGATTATAAAAAAAATAAAAATTGATTTTTGAATAAAAAAAAATTGTGATTTTTATATAAAATAAGTAGATCAACGATTTAATTATGATTTAAAATATAAAAACACAAACTTTATATGAAAAATACAAACTTTTTATGATTTAAAACATAAAAACACAAACTTTATATGAAAAATACAAACTTTTTATGATTTAAAACATAAAAACACAAACTTTATATATAAAAAATACAAACTTTTTAATATTTAAGCATGATTAAATCAAAACCCATCAAAATCAAACAAAAAAAAAACAAGAATAAACCAAACTAACCATGCTCTTGATACCAATTGAAGATCTACGAAATTATTGGCCTATTCTATATGATGGATTTGATGGATTAATATGGTTGATTTAGATGATAAATATAAGAAAGAAGAAGGAAGGAGATGATGGAGTAGAGAGAGAAAAGAGAGAGGAGAGAAAGTTAGAGAGAGAAAATAAAGATGGAATGATTAAATTGTGAAATGAACAACCAACAACCCCTCCTAACATGCTAGGAGGGGATATTTATATAGCCCACCCTACATGTGGGCTATATGGACTATACATTAACTAAATGGATCACGAGCCCATTACATGATTATCGTTGGAGCGACCGATCCTTCATAAATACGTAAAACGTATTTCCAACAGCCATATATTTTAGTTTGATATAAATGTAAAGATTAAATTAAGATTAAAGTCCAAAAGTTTCAAAAATCGAGCGGGGGATTAAAATTGTAAATTTTCTTAACTAATTTTTATCACCATTGATATTTCACTAGTGATAAAATCATGAATATCACTGGTGATATTAGATTATAACTATATTTATTAAATAACAGTAGTGATATTTTATTGTTTTTTTCTCTAGTGAAATATCACCATATAAAATTATTTTTGTTAAATTTACAACTTTAATCCTTCCGTCGATTTTTTGCAATTTTTATATGTTTAGGCAAAAATGACCCCTCTATATTTTTTTATAAAATTTAATCATAGAAAATAAATTAGTAGGATTAATCCCTGGATAGTAAGTGAAAGATGAAAAAAAAACTCAAACTCAAACATATATATTCACTTGAGGTTCGTTATCAAACTACTCCGCTATATGAATCTTTCAAACTATAAACCAAACACACGAACCAACTCCTTAAATAACTCATGACTATGTATCACAATTAGATTACCAAGAAATAAAAGATGACAAGAAACTAAAATCTTGCTAAGCAAAGGTCTGTTACAAAAAGATTAAACAGATTGAACTTACTTGGCCAACCTAGATTTCTCTATTTCATTGATCTCTTTCTTTCCTTTTAGAATCTGGAACCGCCAACCAAGATTTGATGTCTCAACATATCCTATGGCATTCATTCTATCTTCACTTTTCTTGAACTAGGCCATCACACGCTATATGCATATAAACACACAATTAGAGGATTGCATACGAACTTAACTATAATACCATGAACTAAATATTAGTGTTCATAAGGATTTCCGACCCTCGTCATATGTGTCCCATAAGGATCCGCTAGAACCTAAAGCAACACTACACGTGGCTTAGTGGCAAAAATATTTGTGGCTATCACTCCAAAGTGTGTGAGGTCTCAAGTTCAATTTGTACTAGGTGCAAACAACCTTAAAGTGGCCACGCCAACCTCCTGAAAAGAGAGGGCTTTACCTGGTTTGAGTCTATGTGGCGGTGGGCTCAAACCCCGTGGATTAGTCGGCTAATGAGTCGGAAATCATGATTACCAAAAAAAATCAAACTTCAAAAAAACTATAGGATGAATAAGTAGTGCCTAATAAGTTACAAATGATTTTCTTGAGCCAAGTGATTCCTAATTAAAGTTTTATTTTTTTCAATGATGCACATAAGTGCTACTACAAAAAGACCAAAAGACGTTTGCTTTCAAGCAAAGGTGTGTCGTTCCTAGGGAAATCTACTTAAATGGTAACAAATGCATCCTACCAATAGTTTGAGTTCTTTTTTCAAGAGAAAAAAGCGACATATAATTTTTCTTTTTTTTGGTCTTTATCAGATCAATGCTTTGTACATAGAACTCGTGAAGTATATCTTGAACAAACTCGTAATTCTGCATCAAAGAAGAGATGTTTTAGCAAAATCTATAAATAAATTAAAATAACTGAGAAATAATGCTCTTTAAAACTTAATTCTACATCATCTCCCAAGTCTAGTATGCCATAGATTATCAACTTATAGATCCCCTTTGAGAGTTGCTTCTCATGGTATGCATACCTATTATAATTGGAATTAATAAGTATCAAAATGCCAAAGTGCTCCTTATGAATATTACTCTCGCCGTCCTAAATTTATTGTCCCACGATAAACTATACAATTTAAGAAAAATACGTTTATTACAGTTTTTTTTCTCTTACTAGCACAATGATAGTTTTCCCCTTAACTAATTAATTAAATCTTATATAAAGTTTGTAATAAAATTTTTCAAGCAAAGATAATATACTAAACTTCATCAAACTTCTTTATCAATTTTTAGTAGTGGAGAATAATTTTGAGACATTCAAAATGAAAATATGGACTAAAATTTTGAGATCGAGGGACTAGGGAGTGTATATTAAAAGGATAGATAAATAACAAAAAACAATTGTAATACCCATTGAAAAAAAACAAAAAATAGATAGAGTATATATGAGGCTCCATACCCATTTAATAGTTCTACATCAACCGTGAATCCATCAATTTCCCTTTTGTTATATAGCTACTGTGATTGAAAAAAAGAAGGCATCTAGATGAGGCATGAAATAACGAATTTATCCCATAGATTTATTAGATTTCATAGTTGCTTTATATTGAAAAGGATGCCCGCTCATTTTTGTGTTATGATTATAGACGTTAAGACTATAAGTCTATTTTCCGGACATGGTTTATAGTATAGTATAGTTTAGTTGGAGGTCAATCCTCCTTGCATAGGATCATGGATTCACCTTATTTCCCCAGCACCTCGGCTGGCACATGTTCTCTCTGAAGATAGTCCATTCATGATGACAGTACCTAAGGTATTGAATTATTGATGATAAAGCTCTTCTATTTTTTTATTTTTTATTCGGCTTTGCTTAAATGACCACAACTTTTGTGAAATGCGACGTAAGCTCATTTACAGTCTTATAGATTATTTACAGGAATTAGCAGCTCATGTTGTGAGCCAAATGTGTTGACTACACAAGAAAGTGTAGTTGATGTGAGATAAAGCCGTAAGTTGCAACAATACACGGACGACGTCAATAGGGAGTTACCAGACTCGGGTATGTGACAAGAAGAGGAACCACAATGCTAAAGAGGCCCAAATTAGGGCTGAACTTGAGCTTGGAATAAGATGAGCAAAAAGATAAAGGTATGTTTTAAGTAACTTTTGTCTATTTAATATTGGTGAATAACAACACTATATTCATACCTTAATATGATGGTCATGTGTAGATATTAGGTACCAACACGAGCACACACTCATTTGATGTTGGCGTATATGAAACTCATCAAAATTCGACTCCTCCAACATGTGAATACAAGAGAAAGTAAACACAAGATACAGAACTCAAAAGTGAAAACAAAATGTAAATCCTTGAACTTTTTATATGCAAGATTTATATGTAATATGGATGCTCCTAATTTTAAGGTAATTTTGTATGTCAACAGAAGTTTCTAATGTGAAACTCATACATTTTAATAGTAGTATTTACTATTTGCATACAAATGATACACCACACTGTTGCAAACATATAAAATCATCAAGTTTGCAATATTGGTTGTTTTCCCACTTACCCAGATAACGAACAATGTTCATAAACTTGATACCTTAAAGACGAGCACCAAAGGATTGAAATCTAAATGAAATGGTCTTGACAATACATACAATATAACTATCGAAACCAAGACACCGCGCCACAAACTCTACGTCCATTCAAAAACCCCCCGTGTTCCACCGAAGCGGAGTGCGGGCACAAATCCTAGTTTGTTATAGAAGAAGAAAATAATAAATAATTAAATAACGATATTGTGAAAATGTAATAAACCGAGTCAAGATCAATGCATTGTGGTTTCTTTCATGTTAGTTATGAGGTGTTGATGTGTCAATGACGTGCCATCTTATTAAATCCTAAAAGTCAAAAACTATCCATGCATTGTGGATGACCTAATGGTGTTGGTGGAAAAAAATACTGCTACTTAGGAAAAAATGATTATGACCTCAGAAATTTCCAACCAAATATATAAAAAATCAATAAAAAATATTAAATTGTAAAATGTGGGCTGGTTGTCTCGACACTTATTTTGTATCAGTTGTGATACCGTGCGCCAAACAATTTACTGAGCTAAAACGCCAAGCGCCAACATGGCGTATAGGTACCTAGTGATATTAGAAGATACTACTCATAAATGTGAGCGAGCACTGGCGATCTGGTGTCCGAGCCAATCACTTAGATGACGACTTCACTTGTAAATTAAGTAGCTGATATTTAGACAGTATCAAGCACACTAAACCGTACCACATCATGAACTCAAAAACTATTACCACCAGCAATGCTAATGTAGCGGAAAAACAAGATAAATAAATGTTGATTCAAACGGATGCCGGTTATTAGGACGAAAATCGAACAATAAACCCTAAACCCAGGATTAAGTCAATTAATCAAAAGATAAAGACAAAAATTATGTGATTTTTATTAATAACTAAATGAATAATAATAACCCCAGCCTTAGATTTATAAGACTACTAAACTTGAGAAATAAGTTAAGAAATTATTCTAGAAAAATAAAATAAGGAAACCGATTAAAAAAAGACATAAAAAATAATCTCTATATAATCCTCTGCATCAAATGCCCAAGCTCAACCGTATATAGATACAGTTTACTAACGGGTTACTTTCCGTTCGATCTAGTTACGAGTAATCCTTGCAAATAAAAAATAAGTTGTCATAGTTTCCATCTGCAGATTTGAAATGACCCATGTTTTATAACTACTCCGTATAACACTTTCGACTGAACAACCATAGTTGAATGCGTCTGTACAAAAATAGCAACAGAAGGAGAACAAAAAACACTACAAAAAAAATCAAGAGATTAGCGTTCTGAGACATGTATCATTAAATCAAAGCATTATTGACTTTGGTTGATCGATTGCCCTATTGATGTGCCGAAGATCAAAGGGCCTAATCCCTTCGTTTTGACAAGACATTCCTGTGTCATTTAAGCCACAAAGTCACAAACTGAATCAACATATCAACTAACAGAACTAACATCAAGGTTGTTCTTATTCAACTCGCACACACTAAACTTTCCTAAAACAACCACCAAAGTGGTCTAGTTATAAGACACAATCATGTTTGACAAGTAGGGTGTCGCGTTTTGGATTTTGTTTAAATGGTAGTTTTATAAATTCTACTCTAAAAAAGGTTGTAATATAAACATTACTGCAACGTACTGCTACAGCTTTCAGCTAATGGTTCTCGTTACCGTTAATTTTGCCACAGCATACACCGACATACTACACGTATTCATACTACTTTAGGGATTATATTGAGTTTTACTTTTTGACTTTGAAGTACTGAAATGGTCCAATTTTTATAATGCAACACACCCCCAAACACCAATGTTGCAGATAAAACCTGGATCGACCCAGCGTGGTCAACAGGTTCGACCCAAAAAACGGGATAACACTAACTTTTTGCTGAGTATTTGTAACCCAGTCCGAACCGACGGTGTTTTAGCAACCCAGGTCAACAATTCCAACCGGGTTAACAACAGAAACATACTTGGTTTGTATGCTGTTTTTTAGAGCATAAACATAATTTTTCTATGCTGATTTTTATTAGGGGTGGTAATGAGGTGAGTCAAGCCGGAGTCTAACACAGCTCAAGCTCAACTCATTTATATATATAAAGCATGAACTCGGGCTCAAGCCTCATATTTTGAGCTCATCAAAGTTACTAGACAGTAGTACTATATTTGCTGAAAAACAAGTGAGAAGGGATATGATCCCAGTCACTACCCATTGAACTTTAGTTTGATGATTAATCCGAAAGGTTCACCATCTGTGAGAATAAATTTGCCCAAACATCATAAATAACTTACTAGGATCATAGTGTCCCATAAACTCTTGGACGAGACAAAAAAATAGTCACCTCACCTAACAATGTGTAATGTAAATTTGCTTAATGTGTAAGTCCCTCGAGATAGAATCATAGAAGTGATAGCCTTCATGATGCAGGTTATGATACTCCTTGGTGTAACTTAAGAAATACACATAAGTAATTAAAGATTCATTTCATCTTGTTAGTATTAGTTCCTAAGTCTAGTTAAGATTAGTATAAGCCATGTTTCCTATGTAAGCTTTATTTAAGGTAGGTTGTATTTGAGCCGGGTGGATCCAAGCCCAATACCTAGTCGGTGAAGACTAGGGAACCGACCCCCTCACCCTATAAAAGGAGGTGAGGGAGTGATGCTCAAATCACACCGTAGTCTTTTATTCTTTCCTGTAAACCAATCGTTAATCAATAAAGTCATTTGGTTACCTTTGTGTGTCGTTCGTCTGGGTTTCGTTCATTGCAGCTGTGCGATCCTTCTTTACAGCAATCTAGGTTCCGCATATCGATCTTCGGGTTGTTGGTGTCGATTACAACAAGTGGTATCAAGAGCTTACGGTTAGTTGTGGTCTTTGGAGATCGGTGCTAGATCAAGAAAGATCTGAAGAAAAGAGATTCGTGTTTAATCGGATTGGTTTTTCTTGAGTTGCAGGTTTATCGCAGTGGAGAAGACGAAGAAGATAATAACTGGCGGCTTGTATTTGGTTGGTTAGTGGTGCACTAATAAAAGTAGACAAAAGTTTATTGGGCCTATTTTTTATTATTCACGTTAGATACAATTTCTAAATTGGGCCAGTAATATTACTACTTAATTTGTTTATTATAAACAAATTTAGTTGGTAGTAGTATTAGTTCTTGTAAAACGTTTCGAAGGTTCTTGTTGTGGGTTCTTGTGATTCAAGCTTCGATCGCGGTTCACTTGGTGTTTAAGTTGACGGTCGGGTTTGCTTGTTTGAAGTCGAGGGTTTAGGGATTTTCTAATTAAATCGACTTGCAAGAAGGTTATTTACGCAAGAAGGGTGAAAGAATATGTCGTCGATAGCGAAGTTTGACGTCGAAAAATTCGACGGGTCTAATGACTTCGGGCTGTGGCGTGTGAAGATGCGGTGTCTATTAATTCAACATGGTTGGGAGGCTGCGTTAGATCCATTCCCGGATACCATGACGGACGTTCAGAAGACTGCGGCGTTGAAGACGGATGTCTATAAAAAAGCACACAGTGCCTTCTCTTATGCTTGGATAACAAGGTGTTGAGGGAAGTCAACAAAGAAAATTCTGCTGCGGGTGTTTGGTTAAAGTTAGAAACTTTGTATATGACAAAGTCTTTAGCTAACAAGTTGTACTTGAAGAAGAAGCTGTTCACTTTCTACATGCATATAGGTAAGAAATTATCTGAACATATAGATGAGTTTAATAAGTTGATCGGTGACTTGGAGAACATAGACGTTGAAATTGATGACGAAGATCAGGCACTCATGTTACTTACATCATTACCGTCTTCGTATGATAACTTTGTGGAGACATTGTTTTATGGAAGGGAGTCACTCTCTTTGGAAGATGTCTTGTCTACCCTCAATTCACGGGAGTTGAAGAAGAGGACAGATGCAAAGGATGATGGTGATGGGTTATTTGTAAGGGGAAGGCCGGAGCATCGGGGTAATCAAGGACGTGGTAGTTCGCGATCAAAGACAAAAGGTAAAGGAACTTATAAACAGAAGTGTTACATATGCTATTCTGAGGATCACCTTAAGAAAGACCGTCCAAATGGAACAAGAAGAAATCAACTGGATTTGTCAACAAGAATGCAAAACAGGACGCTGGGACGTATTCTAAGGGTTATGATAATGGTGATTTATTGATGGCGGTGAGTGAGGAAAGGTTCTTAGAGTGGATCATGGACTCTGGTGGTTCCTATCACATGACGCCTAGGAGGGACTTCTTGTTTGATTTTAAGGAGCTTGATGGTGGTATGGTTTTGCTCGGTGATAATAGAGCATGTGCCATCAAGGGGATAGGGAAGGTGAGAGTACAAATGAAATATGGTTCAAGTTTTGTGCTTGAGAATGTGCGTTACATTCCCGAGTTGAAAAGAAATTTGTTATCTTTGGGCACTCTGGATCGAGAGGGCTATACCGTGAAGTTGCAGAATGGAAGAGTAAAGGTGATCAAGGGTTCTTTGATGGTTTTGTCAGGAACTTTGAAGGAAAATTGTGTGTACTCCTCGGATGGTTGGGCTGAATCAAGTGAAGCTAGTGTCGGTATACAAGAAAAGGAAAGTCTTGCGTAGGTGTGGCATAAATGCCTGGGTCACATTAGTGAAGCAGGCTTGAATGAACTCAAAAGAAGAGAGGTGCTGGGGAAGGAAGGTCTAGGTAAGCTCGAATTCTGTGAAAATTGTGTTCTTAGAAAATCGACCAGGGTGAGTTTTGGTCGAGGTCAGCACACAACAGAGGGAGTTATAGACTATGTCCATGCAGATCTCTGGGGTCCTTCTCGGGTGGAATCGATGAGTGGTTATCGTTACTTCTTATCGATTGTTGATGATTATTCGAGGAAGGTTTGGGTTTATTTTCTTAGACACAAGAGTGAGGCGTTCAGCAAGTTCAAGGAGTGGAAGCAGTTGGTAGAAAACCAGACAGGTAGAAGACTAAAGAAACTTCGAACGGATAATGGTTTGGAGTTGTGTAATCAGGAGTTTAATAACTTGTGCAAGGAGAGCGGGGTAGCAAGACATTTGACGGTTGCTGGAACTCCGCAATAGAATGGTCTAGCTGAACGAATGAACAAGACGCTCTTGGACAAGGTTAGGTGTTTACTGATTCAGTCTGGTTTGCCAGAATCATTCTAGGCTGAAGCAACGGTGACGACAACATATCTGATCAATAGGTCTCTGATAAAATAGATTTTGTATGTAAAAAGTTAAAGTTCTTTGTCGTGTGTCTAATCGAATTGATCCTGGTTAACTATGCGACTCAATCGTTCTTTGGTGAAACAAATAGTTGTGTCGTTGTAGTAATTAAAATGTGCAAGACTTAAAAGTGAATGACGTTAATTTAAATCTAACTCTAATTTAAAATAAATGGCGAGAATTTAAAAGCGTGACGAAAAGTAAAAGGCACTAAAAGTAAATAACGCAAACTTAAAACTATCTAAGGCAAACTTAAAACACAACTAAAACTTAAACTAAGGCAAAGCTAAAATAAATCTAAGGCAAATAAACTTAAAGTGCGACTAAGGAAAAAGGCGGGAAAAATAAAGCTTGAAAATTAAAAACAGAAAGTTAAAAGCAGAATCTAAAAAGAACCTGAAAACAGCTCATCCGGAATAATTCTTTGTTCGGAATAATCACTCATCCGGAATGTCACCTTCGTTCGGAATGATTCTTCTTCACTCGGAATATTTACCAAAACCCTTGATCCGGAATAAATCCTTTTCCGGAATATGTCACTTATCCGGAATAAAGTCTTGATTCTGAATACTTAAGCTTGATCCGGAATATTTGATTCAGAACTTTTGATTCAGAATAATTCCTTGGCCCTTCGTTCGGAATATATTCCGAATGAACCTTGATCCGGAATATTAAAATATTCCGAATGAACAAGTTGATCCGGAATATCTCCTTGATCCGGAATGTTTGGTTGATTCGGAATGAAAGGTTGATCCGGAATGTTTGGTATTCCGAATGAAAGGTTTGATCCGGAATAATAAATTATTCCGAATAAACACCACTGATCCGGAATGTCTAATATTCCGGATGAACAACCCTTGATCCGGAATGTTTTCAACAAACACCTTCACTCGGAATAATCTGGGCTTGATCCGGAATGTTCCTAGGAAACAACAAAGACAGCGAAGAACACAGAGGGACAAATATAACACGAATCCAAACAAATCCAATCTAAATCAACCACAAGATTAAATCAAACTAATCAAATAACATCTATTAATCATAAACAAACAATCCAAAACAATCAAACTAACAAATATAACCAAAATAATCAAAACCCACTTAATCAATTTAACAAAAACTCAAGAACATGAACATAAACAATAAAGCATAAAAATTAAAGATCAAATAAAGAAAGGTAGATAGGAGATTGACAAGAAAAGTAAAGATTGACAAGAAATAAATGGAAACTCACTTGAAATTAAATGTATTTAAGGTGCAAGACAATTAATTAAATGACATGTAATTAAATGTGCAAAAATTAAAGTGGAAGAGCATAGTTTGTCAAACTAGCCAAAAAGAGAAAAATGAATCCTATCTAATCTATTTATAGGGGAGGATTAGGGAGTGCTTAGGAAGCTTCCTCCCCTCTTTCTTATTTCCTTAATTGCATCATTAAGTCCTTCCTCTTCTTAATTCTTTGTTAATCTTCTTAATTCTTTGACTTTAACGACTTTGTCTCGGGATTTCTTTGAACTCGTCTTGTAATTCTTCAATAAATTAGACTTGAGTTCTTCGGCTTTAAGTAAACTTCCGTCTTTTGACTTTTTCTTCGATAAATATTCAGAAATTTGGTCTTGGAATTCCGTTCTTTTTGCACTCTTGACTTCTTGACTTCGTCTTTCGTCTTTTTCTTCGATAAAAGCCCGTGAATGCCCGTGTTTTCTCCACTTTTCACCTTTTCGTCCTAAATTACAACAAAAACACAAACCACGCATAATTCCGACATAAATGACATAAAATACACGTTTTGGCTCGGTTATTATTGTAATTAAGTGGTAAAAAGGATGGGTGTTTACACACCTATCAAATCCCCTACACTTGACCGTTGCAATGTCCTCATGCAATGCATTAGTTACAAAGCACGTTTACACTTTTCATCATAATCAATTCATATTGGCCTTTATTAAAGAGATAGAAAATTATAAACATTCAAAGTAAAGAAATAAAAAACATACCTTGGGTTTTGGAAATGTCATGAATAATCATCATCCTCAAGTTTTCACTTTCTCCAAACCAAGCTTAAAAACGAGATCATTGTTATTATAAGTTAGCAAACTAACACGAACTCATGTGGGCCAATTATTCACTTAGACTCCCTTATTCCTAGGTGTATCTCTTATATTTTATTATTATCTTGAATGATCACGAGGATGCATTGTTGACTTATTTCGATAGTTATTTAGGCTAAAAATAAAGTGGGACGATTTAATCAATAGTTAGCTAAAGGACAAAATCTTAAAAAACTGCTTCTCGGGACCTCATAAAGTTCATATCTTGGCATAACTCACTTCCCGATTTGAGACCTTTCTCGGACCGATATTTGGCAGCGACTTCATACTTCAAATCTTGAGAGACGTTCATGAAATAATGGCCTTCTCTTCATAATAGGAATTTCTTCACTTGAAGTTTTGAGAGATTCTTCATATTTGGACCACGACTTCTTCATTTTTCTCTAATCTTTATTTTGGACTTTGATATACAACGATCCGCCTCCTTTTTGGACTCGGATCTATTTATCCTCATACCTTGTTAGGGCCTTTTCGGATAGACTTCTCCATGACTTTTGGGGAGTTTTTGCTTTTCGTCGTGTGTCTCGATCCTTCATATTGATTTTCGATAAATGATTCTTCACATCACTTTGGATCTTTAGCAACAAAACATAGCCCTCATGCCTTGTTAGGGCCTTTTCGAACTCGCCAATCTTCGCATCCCGCTTCAATAAGTTATGCCTTGGCTATGAACTCTAATCCATACCGAGCAACTTTTAAACGATCTTGGGCTAGAAGCTAAGTAACTTTTCAAATCGTACGACCTTATTTATTGCAGATAAATTTATTAGCAAGCGATGGGAGAAATTAACTCACATAAATTCACGAAAGAATACCAAACTTATAATTGACTCTATCATCTCTCGTTCTCCACAGTTTAAAATCTCAAGGAATGAGACTCGTGGATGCTTAGCCTATTAAATCAAAGTTTTGGGTTTTCGAGTCGCCTATAGGATCTTGCAAATTCTTAGACTTTTTCAAGTTTAGAAATCGCATTTTAAAGTTCCCTATATAAAAGCCTAGCAAAACTTGACTTAAACACGTTAAGGATACTAGCTAGAGTAAACTTAGATAAGTAAACTCGGGTTGAGTCAAAAGATTCACAACGTTTGAAAATTAAAACCACTTTATTAAAAATTTATTCTAGTAAAGAAAGAAAATAACTATACAAAGGGTAAAACTAATAGGCCAAAATAGATCAAAAATTTTGAAAAATGTCGAAAAATTGATTTTCCGGTTAAAATGAGGACAAATACAAGGAAAAGGCCACTTAACTTCGATAGAAGTCCCCCTACACTTAATATAAACATTGTCCTCAATGTTTAAGCATGTGGGAGTAAACTCCCCTACACTTAGGACATTGTGTACGTTGTTTAAATCTTGCTAAGGAAAGGACAACTAAAGAGATTCCTATTTTAATATTAGGAAAATATAAAATAGTGAATCGAAAAGAGTTTAGGATAGAACCGGGAAGACGGAAACAACGGAATCACGGGTCGTCAAAAATCATCAAGAGTGGATCATTGAGCGCTCGAATCCCTGAATAGTAGAAGAGAGGAAATAACAAACACCAACGGGTCTCCCCTACACTTATGGTAAAAACAAGGAAAAAGATATATAGATAGTCGGGTTGCCTCCCGAGAAGCGCTTGTTTTTGTTAACCGAGTCACGAGCCTGACTCGTCCACGAATTAAATGGTCCATGGGGAAGCCTCAAATGTAATACCGAGATCAAAGACCTTGTACTCGTTCCCGGAGGAATATAACAAAGGAGAGGCAGGAGGATAAGTCTTGAATGGTAGGAAGGTCCTTTCAACATACGAGAAGTATGTGAAATCCTGATCCACGGGAGGTGGGGTGGGTAAAGGAATCACGTTTTCATCCTCCAAAGACAATGAATGCTGACCAATTGGCAAAGCCGTAAGGTTATCAATCATAAAATGGTCATTTTCACCTCCCGGGTCAAAGCACTCATCCTCATTTCCCGGAGAGTGAAATTGATACAGCACCCGCTTGGGCGTGCATTCAGTGGGATGAGGGGGCAATATAGTAGGAGAAGTACGAGAAGAATTACCTTCCACCTGCGGTACCTTTCCAGTAGAGTCAGAACTCTCCACCTCTGCGATAGAAGGGGGCATGGCTAACAAAGTATGTTCAGTAATAGCAGAAGAATAAGAGCTATCAATTTCCTCAATCCCTTCGTCAAAGAGAGGATTCACCTCACTAGATATGTAAGCATCATCAAAATCAAATAAAGGGTTCGAATAAATCTTGAAAGTTTCCTTCGGAACGTCTTCATCAGATAGTGACTCGTCATCACTAGAAGTAAAATCACCATCTTGATCAAAAAGAGGATTAGAGAAAGCCAAAGAATCCTCTCCCAAAGTGTTGGTGGAAAGAACATCATCATAAGAAAGTGCATCATACTCATCGTCACTGTCGGATGTCAACTCAGATTCACTTGGGATTGGGACAAGGTTATCAGCACTAGACTTTATGAATTTGTCGGATTCCTTTGCAGGAATTGTGCTAAGATCCCCATCCCTAAGGATGGTTGAATCCTTAGGCTCCAAAGCCGGCAAGTCAGGAGAAGGAATAGAATTCTCATCGTTCCACGAAATAGGACTCTCGTCGTCATCACTATCATAATAATATGGAGGCACAAGAGGAGGAGTATAAGCATTAAGGTTAGATACTTGCTCTTGTTGCTGATCCACTTGACATTTCTCCATGATCTTGTTGCAAGCTTCTTGAACTTTGTGAAAGTTGTCAAAAATTATGGCAAGTTGCTCAGGAGGAAGTGCACAAAAGGGTTGATGATTGACGGTGTGACGTGGGGGCTCAAAGTTATACACACTGGGATGATAGCACGGAACTTTATCAAAGACCTTCGACGGATCACAAGAAGAAGCATCGTGAGGGCCCCCACAAATATAGCACCACGGGTATGGAGAAAAACCCGGTGCATCTTGAGGATAAGGATTGTCATAGACGGGAGAAGGTGAGAAAGTATTGTAAGAGGAGAAGTATAAATTTGTTGAATTGCAAAATGGACAAAATCCAAATTGTGTATCGTCGATATCAAAACCACACCGCTCACAAGTACACCATTGACATGTTTGAAACCATGCCATGGTCTCCCACACCGTCCGCAAGACGAATCCATGAAGAATTATAAATAAGAGGGGTAAAGAAAAGAATTAAACCTAATAGAGGATAAAGAGGAATATTTTTGGTGCAAAACTTTGAAAAAGAAATGCTTTTTATGATTTTTTTTCAAATGTTTTTGGGATTTTTTGAAAATTTTTGACACGAAAAATAACGTTCACGAGTGAACGGATCCTAAAAAGCAACGCGTCTCTCACAGAAAACCGTTAATCTTCACGAAAAGAGCCGGCAGCGGCGCCATTTGATAAAATAGATTTTGTATGTAAAAAGTTAAAGTTCTTTGTCGTGTGTCTAATCGAATTGATCCTGGTTAACTATGCGACTCAGTCGTTCTTTGGTGAAACAAATAGTTGTGTCGTTGTAGTAATTAAAATGTGCAAGACTTAAAAGTGAATGACGTTAATTTAAATCTAACTCTAATTTAAAATAAATGGCGAGAATTTAAAAGCGTGACGATAAGTAAAAGGCACTAAAAGTAAATAACGTAAACTTAAAACTATCTAAGGCAAACTTAAAACACAAATAAAACTTAAACTAAGGCAAAGCTAAAATAAATCTAAGGCAAATAAACTTAAAGTGCGACTAAGGAAAAAGGCGGGAAAAATAAAGCTTGAAAATTAAAAACAAAAAGTTAAAAGCAGAAACTAAAAAGAACCTGAAAACAGCTCATCCGGAATAATTCTTTGTTCGGAATAATCACTCATCCGGAATGTCACCTTCGTTCGGAATGATTCTTCTTCACTCGGAATATTTACCAAAACCCTTGATCCGGAATAAATCCTTTATCCGGAATATGTCACTTATCCGGAATAAAGTCTTGATTCAGAATACTTAAGCTTGATCCGGAATATTTGATTCAGAACTTTTGATTCGGAATAATTCCTTGGCCCTTCGTTCGGAATATATTCCGAATGAACCTTGATCCGGAATATTAAAATATTCTGAATGAACAAGTTGATCTGGAATATCTCCTTGATCCGAAATGTTTGATTGATTCGGAATGAAAGGTTGATCCGGAATGTTTGGTATTCCGAATGAAAGGTTTGATCCAGAATAATAAATTATTCTGAATAAACACCACTGGTTCGGAATGTCTAATATTCCGGATGAACAACCCTTGATCCGGAATGTTTTCAACAAACACCTTCACTCGGAATAATCTGGGCTTGATCCAGAATGTTCCTGGGAAACAGAAAAGACAACGAAGAACACGGAGGGACAAATATAACACGAATCCAAACAAATCCGATCTAAATCAACCACAAGATTAAATCAAACTAATCAAATAACATCTATTAATCATAAACAAACAATCCAAAACAATCAAACTAACAAATATAACCAAAATAATCAAAACCCACTTAATCAATTTAACAAAAACTCAAGAACATGAACATAAACAATAAAGCATAAAAATTAAAGATCAAATAAAGAAAGGTAGATAGGAGATTGACAAGAAAAGTAAAGATTGACAAGAATTAAATGGAAACTTACTTGAAATTAAATGTATTTAAGGTGCAAGACAATTAATTAAATGACATGTAATTAAATGTGCAAAAATTAAAGTGGAAGAGCATAGTTTGTCAAACTAGCCAACAAGAGAAAAATGAATCCTATCTAATCTATTTATAGGGGAGGATTAGGGAGTGCTTAGGAAGCTTCCTCCCCTCTTTCTTCTTTCCTTAATTGCGTCATTAAGTCCTTGCTCTTCTTAATTCTTTGTTAATCTTCTTAATTCTTTGACTTTAACGACTTTGTCTCGGGATTTCTTTGAACTCGTCTTGTAATTCCTCAATAAATTAGACTTGAGTTCTTCGGCTTTAAGTAAACTTCCGTCTTTTGACTTTTTCTTCGATAAATCTTCAGAATTGGTCTTGGACTTCTGTTCTTTTTGCACTCTTGACTTCTTGACTTCGTCTTTCGTCTTTTTCTTCGATAAAAGCCCGTGAATGCCCGTGTTTTCTCCACTTTTCACCTTTTCGTCCTAAATCACAACAAAAACACAAACCACGCATAATTCCGACATAAATGACATAAAATACACGTTTTGGCTCGGTTATTATTGTAATTAAGTGGTAAAAAGGATGGGTGTTTACACACCTATCAGTCTCCATCTAAAGCATTGGAGAAGAAGACACCTATGGATTTATGGTCAGGACATCCGTGAATTACGAGATGTTGAAGATATTTGGTTGCGTTGCTTATTCACACGTGAGTCAGGGGAAGCTCAAGCCTAGAGCTATAAAATGCATATTCCTGGGGTATCCTGAGGGTGTGAAGGGATACAGATTATGGAGGTTGGATGATGTTAAATCGAAGATAATCATAAGCAGGGATGTGGTCTTTAATGAGAGCCTTATGTATAAGGATACTCTCAAGGGTGCTGGTGTTGCAGATTCTGGGAAGGAAATTGAGTTTGAGGTGGAACTTCAAGGCACTCGGGTCGAACCAACTGTGGATCCTCATATTGGGGTAAATCCAGGGAATGAATATGAGGATCAAGTTGAAGATGCAGTAGATGCAATGCCTCAACAACAGAATCTGGACAACTATGTTCTGGTGCGTGATAGAGCTAAGAGAACAACTACTAAACCTGCAAGGTATAGGAATGAAGGTAATGTATCATTGTCTAGATCATCAAGGTCTAGGGAAGATGATGATATTACGGCTTATGCGTTTGCTATTGCTGAGGAAGAAGATACACATGAACCAATCACATTCCAGGAGGCGATTAATTCATCTGAAAGGGATGAGTGGGTTCGTGCTATGGAGGAAGAGATGAGTTCTTTAAAGAAGAATCATACTTGGGAGCTGGTCGATCAACCACGTGGTCAGAAGCTGGTAAGCTGCAAGTGGTTGTATAAGATTAAAGAAGGGATTGAAGGCATTCAGAAACCAAAGTATAAAGCAAGGCTGGTAGCTCGGGGTTTCACACAACGAGCAGGGATTGACTATAATGAGGTATTCTCACCTGTGGTTCGACATACATCTATTAGGGTGATTCTCTCATTAACTGCTTGTGAAGATTACGAGTTGGAACAACTTGATGTGAAGACGGCGTTTTTGCATGGTAATCTTGAAGAAACCATTTATATGAGGCAACCGATTGGTTTTGAAGAAGGAACGGGCAACAAGGTATGTTTGTTGAAGAAATCCCTTTATGGTCTTAAGCAGTCTCCAAGGTAGTGGTACAAACGGTTTGATGTGTATATGGTCAGCAATGGGTTTAGCCGTAGCAACTATGATAGTTGTGTTTACTTCAAGGAGTTTGCACCAAGTATGTACATATATCTACTGTTGTATGTAGATGATATGTTGATTGCTTGTAAAAGCAAGTATGAGATCGAATATACCAAGGGACTGCTGCGAAAAGAGTTTGATATGAAGGGACTTGGTCCAGCTAGAAAGATACTTGGTATGGAGATTGTCAGGGATAGGGGTAACCGAACCCTGAAGGTGTCTCAGTCGGGATATGTGCGGAAAATTTTGAATAACTACAGAGTGGATAATGGCAAGTCGGTCTATGTGCCATTGGGAGCACACTTCAAGGTATCTTTCAAGGATTATCCGTCGAGTGACTGGGATGTGGAAAGAATGAGTAAGGTCCCATATGCGAATGCTGTAAGTAGTTTAATGTACTTGATGGTTTGCACTAGACCGGATATTGCGTACGCGGTTAGCATTGTGAGCAGGTATTTGGCGAATCCAGGTAAAAATCACTGGGAAGCGGTGAAGTGGATTTTGAAGTACTTGAAGGGCACTGCAGATGTAGGTCTAGTGTATGGTAGAGATTAAGGGAAACACGTGGATGTTGACGGTTTCGTGGATAGCGATTATGCTAAAGACCCTGACAAGGGTAGGTCGATAACCGGGTACGTGTTTATGGTACATGGCTGTGTTGTGAGTTGGAAAGCAACTCTGCAACATGTTGTTGCATTGTCTACTACAGAGGCGGAGTATATGGCGCTTACGGAAGCTGTTAAGGAAAGCATTTGGCTTAAAGATCTACTAATCGATCTGGGAATAAACCTAAGGCAGTGGTTGTGAATTGTGATAATCAAGGGGCAATTCATCTCTCAAGAAATGCAATGTTTCATGAGAGGATGAAGCATATCAACGTGAGGTATCACTTCATCATGGAGATCGTGGAATCTAAAGAGATTGAAGTAGCAAAGATAGGCACAGAGGATAATGCAGCTGACGCGTTTACAAAGGTGGTTCCAGGTCCGAAGTTCAAGTATTGCATGAAGATACTTGGTGTCGGGGCTAACTAGTCTTGTCACTAAGGTGGAAATTGTTAGTATTAGTTCCTAAGTCTAGTTAAGATTAGTATAAGCCATGTTTCCTATGTAAGCTTTATTTAAGGTAGGTTGTATTTGAGCCGGGTGGATCCAAGCCCAATCCCTAGTCAGTGAAGACTAGGGAACCGACCCCCTCACCCTATAAAAGGAGGTGAGGGGGTGATGCTCAAATCACACCGTAGTCTTTTATTCTTTCCTGTAAACCAATCGTTAATCAATAAAGTCGTTTGGTTACCTTTGTGTGTCGTTCGTCTGGGTTTCGTTCATTGCAGCTGTGCGATCCTTCTTTACAGCGATCTAGGTTCCGCATATCGATCTTCGGGTTGTTGGTGTCGATTACAACAAGTGGTATCAAGAGCTTACGGTTAGTTGTGGTCTTTGGAGATCGGTGCTAGATCAAGAAGGATCTGAAGAAAAGAGATTCGTGTTTAATCGGATTGGTTTTTCTTGAGTTGCAGGTTTATCGCAGTGGAGAAGACGAAGAAGATAATAACTGGCGGCTTGTATTTGGTTGGTTAGTGGTGCACTAATAAAAGTAGACAAAAGTTTATTGGGCCTATTTTTTATTATTCACGTTAGATACAATTTCTAAATTGGGCCAGTAATATTACTACTTAATTTGTTTATTATAAACGAATTTAGTTGGTAGTAGTATTAGTTCTTGTAAAACGTTTCGAAGGTTCTTGTTGTGGGTTCTTGTGATTCAAGCTTCGATCGCGGTTCACTTGGTGTTTAAGTTGACGGTCGGGTTTGCTTGTTTGAAGTCGAGGGTTTAGGGATTTTCTAATTAAATCGACTTGCAAGAAGGTTATTTACGCAAGAAGGGTGAAAGAATATGTCGTCGATAGCGAAGTTTGACGTCGAAAAATTCGACGGGTCTAATGACTTCGGGCTGTGGCGTGTGAAGATGCGGTGTCTATTAATTCAACATGGTTGGGAGGCTGCGTTAGATCCATTCCTGGATACCATGACGGACGTTCAGAAGACTGCGGCGTTGAAGACGGATGTCTATAAAAAAGCACACAGTGCCTTACTCTTATGCATGGATAACAAGGTGTTGAGGGAAGTCAACAAAGAAAATTCTGCTGCGGGTGTTTGGTTAAAGTTAGAAACTTTGTATATGACAAAGTCTTTAGCTAACAAGTTGTACTTGAAGAAGAAGCTGTTCACTTTCTACATGCATATAGGTAAGAATATTATTTAAACATATAGATGAGTTTAATAAGTTGATCGGTGACTTGGCGAACATAGACGTTGAAATTGATGACGAAGATCAGGCACTCATGTTACTTACATCATTACCGTCTTCGTATGATAACTTTGTGGAGACATTGTTTTATGGAAGGGAGTCACTCTCTTTGGAAGATGTCTTGTCTACCCTCAATTCACGGGAGTTGAAGAAGAGGACAGATGCAAAGGATGATGGTGATGGGTTATTTGTAAGGGGAAGGCCGGAGCATCGGGGTAATCAAGGACGTGGTAGTTCGCGATCAAAGACAAAAGGTAAAGGAACTTATAAACAGAAGTGTTACATATGCTATTCTGAGGATCACCTTAAGAAAGACTGTCCAAATGGAACAAGAAGAAATCAACTGGATTTGTCAACAAGAATGCAAAACAGGACGCTGGGACGTATTCTAAGGGTTATGACAATGGTGATTTGTTGATGGCGGTGAGTGAGGAAAGGTTCTTAGAGTGGATCATGGACTCTGGTGGTTCCTATCACATGACGCCTAGGAGGGACTTCTTGTTTGATTTTAAGGAGCTTGATGGTGGTATGGTTTTGCTCGGTGATAATAGAGCATGTGCCATCAAGGGGATAGGGAAGGTGAGAGTACAAATGAAAGATGGTTCAAGTTTTGTGCTTGAGAGTGTGCGTTACATTCCCGAGTTGAAAAGAAATTTGTTATCTTTGGGCACTCTGGATCGAGAGGGCTATACCGTGAAGTTGCAGAATGGAAGAGTAAAGGTGATCAAGGGTTCTTTGATGGTTTTGTCAGGAACTTTGAAGGAAAATTGTGTGTACTCCTCGGATGGTTGGGCTGAATCAAGTGAAGCTAGTGTCGGTATACAAGAAAAGGAAAGTCTTGCGTAGGTGTGGCATAAATGCCTGGGTCACATTAGTGAAGCAGGCTTGAATGAACTCAAAAGAAGAGAGGTGCTGGGGAAGGAAGGTCTAGGTAAGCTCGAATTCTGTGAAAATTATGTTCTTAGAAAATCGACCGGGGTGAGTTTTGGTCGAGGTCAGCACACAACAGAGGGAGTTATAGACTATGTCCATGCAGATCTCTGGGGTCCTTCTCGGGTGGAATCGATGAGTGGTTGTCGTTACTTCTTATCGATTGTTGATGATTATTCAAGGAAGGTTTGGGTTTATTTTCTTAGACACAAGAGTGAGGTGTTCAACAAGTTCAAGGAGTGGAAGCAGTTGGTAGAAAACCAGACAGGTAGAAGACTAAAGAAACTTCGAACGGATAATGGTTTGGAGTTTTGTAATCAGGAGTTTAATAACTTGTGCAAGGAGAGCGGGGTAGCAAGACATTTGACGGTTGCTGGAACTCCGCAATAGAATGGTCTAGCTGAACGAATGAACAAGACGCTCTTGGACAAGGTTAGGTGTTTACTGATTCAGTCTGGTTTGCCAGAATCATTCTAGGCTGAAGCAACGGCGACGACAACATATCTGATCAATAGGTCTCTGATAAAATAGATTTTGTATGTAAAAAGTTAAAGTTCTTTGTTGTGTGTCTAATCGAATTGATCCTGGTTAACTATGCGACTCAGTCGTTCTTTGGTGAAACAAATAGTTGTGTCGTTGTAGTAATTAAAATGTGCAAGACTTAAAAGTGAATGACGTTAATTTAAATCTAACTCTAATTTAAAATAAATGGCGAGAATTTAAAAGCGTGACGAAAAGTAAAAGGCACTAAAAGTAAATAACGCAAACTTAAAACTATCTAAGGCAAACTTAAAAAACTTAAACTAAGGCAAAGCTAAAATAAATCTAAGGTAAATAAACTTAAAGTGCGACTAAGGAAAAAGGCGGGAAAAATAAAGCTTGAAAATTAAAAACAGAAAGTTAAAAGCAGAATCTAAAAAGAACCTGAAAACAGCTCATCCGGAATAATTGTTTGTTCGGAATAATCACTCATCCGGAATGTCACCTTCGTTCGGAATGATTCTTCTTCACTCGTAATATTTACCAAAACCCTTGATCCGGAATAAATCCTTTTCCGGAATATGTCACTTATCCGGAATAAAGTCTTGATTCGGAATACTTAAGCTTGATCCGGAATATTTGATTCCGAACATTTGATTCAGAATAATTCCTTGGCCCTTCGTTCGGAATATATTCCGAATGAAACTTGATCCGGAATATTAAAATATTCCGAATGAACAAGTTGATCCGGAATATCTCCTTGATCCGGAATGTTTGGTTGATTCGGAATGAAAGGTTGATCCGGAATGTTTGGTATTCCGAATGAAAGGTTTGATCCGGAATAATAAATTATTCCGAATAAACACCACTGATCCGGAATGTCTAATATTCCGGATGAACAACCCTTGATCCGGAATGTTTTCAACAAACACCTTCACTCGGAATAATCTGGGCTTGATCCGGAATGTTCCTAGGAAACAGAAAAGACAGCGAAGAACACAGAGGGACAAATATAACACGAATCCAAACAAATCCAATCTAAATCAACCACAAGATTAAATCAAACTAATCAAATAACATCTATTAATCATAAACAAACAATCCAAAAAATCAAACTAACAAATATAACAAATTTTAATCAAAACCCACTTAATCAATTTAACAAAAACTCAAGAACATGAACATAAACAATAAAGCATAAAAATTAAAGATCAAATAAAGAAAGGTAGATAGGAGATTGACAAGAAAAGTAAAGATTGACAAGAATTAAATGGAAACTTACTTGAAATTAAATGTATTTAAGGTGCAAGACAATTAATTAAATGACATGTAATTAAATGTGCAAAAATTAAAGTGGAAGAGCATAGTTTGTCAAACTAGCCAACAAGAGAAAAATGAATCATATCTAATCTATTTATAGGGGAGGATTAGGGAGTGCTTAGGAAGCTTCCTCCCCTCTTTCTTCTTTCCTTAATTGCATCATTAAGTCCTTGCTCTTCTTAATTCTTTGTTAATCTTCTTAATTCTTTGACTTTAACGACTTTGTCTCGGGATTTCTTTGAACTCGTCTTGTAATTCTTCAATAAATTAGACTTGAGTTCTTCGGCTTTAAGTAAACTTCCGTCTTTTGACTTTTTCTTCGATAAATATTCAGAAATTTGGTCTTGGAATTCCGTTCTTTTTGCACTCTTGACTTCTTGACTTCGTCTTTCGTCTTTTTCTTCGATAAAAGCCCGTGAATGCCCGTGTTTTCTCCACTTTTCACCTTTTCGTCCTAAATTACAACAAAAACACAAACCACGTATAATTCTGACATAAATGACATAAAATACACGTTTTGGCTCGGTTATTATTGTAATTAAGTGGTAAAAAGGATGGGTGTTTACACACCTATCAAATCCCCTACACTTGACCGTTGAAATGTCCTCATGCAATGCATTAGTTACAAAGCACGTTTACACTTTTCATCATAATCAATTCATATTGGCCTTTATTAAAGAGATAGAAAATTATAAACATTCAAAGTAAAGAAATAAAAAACATACCTTGGGTTTTGGAAATGTCATGAATAATCATCATCCTCAAGTTTTCACTTTCTCCAAACCAAGCTTAAAAACGAGATCATTGTTATTATAAGTTAGCAAACTAACACGAACTCATGTGGGCCAATTATTCACTTAGACTCCCTTATTCCTAGGTGTATCTCTTATATTTTATTATTGTCTTGAATGATCACGAGGATGCATTGTTGACTTATTTCGATAGTTATTTAGGCTAAAAATAAAGTGGGACGATTTAATCAATAGTTAGCTAAAGGACAAAATCTTAAAAAACTGCTTCTCGGGACCTCATAAAGTTCATATCTTGGCATAACTCACTTCGTGATTTGAGACCTTTCTCGGACCGATATTTGGCAGCGACTTCATACTTCAAATCTTGAGAGACGTTCATGAAATAATGGCCTTCTCTTCATAATAGGAATTTCTTCACTTGAAGTTTTGAGAGATTCTTCATATTTGGACCACGACTTCTTCATTTTTCTCTAATCTTTATCTTGGACTTTGATATACAACGATCCGCCTCCTTTTTGGACTTGGATCTATTTATCCTCATACCTTGTTAGGGCCTTTTCGGATAGACTTCTCCATGACTTTTGGGGAGTTTTTGCTTTTCGTCGTGTGTCTCGATCCTTCATATTGATTTTCGATAAATGATTCTTCACATCACTTTGGATCTTTAGCAACAAAACATAGCCCTCATGCCTTGTTAGGGCCTTTTCGGACTCGCCAATCTTCGCATCCCGCTTCAATAAGTTATGCCTTGGCTATGAACTCTAATCCATACCGAGCAACTTTTAAACGATCTTGGGCTAGAAGCTAAGTAACTTTTCAAATCGTACGACCTTATTTATTGCAGATAAATTTATTAGCAAGCGATGGGAGAAATTAACTCACATAAATTCACGAAAGAATACCAAACTTATAATTGACTCTATCATCTCTCGTTCTCCAC
Organism: Glebionis coronaria; assembly: GCA_025667525.1. Classification (NCBI taxonomy): domain Eukaryota; kingdom Viridiplantae; phylum Streptophyta; class Magnoliopsida; order Asterales; family Asteraceae; genus Glebionis; species Glebionis coronaria. The sequence goes on from CM046879.1 coordinate 581,731,208, forward strand.
AGTTTAAAATCTCAAGGAATGAGACTCGTGGATGCTTAGCCTATTAAATCAAAGTTTTGGGTTTTCAAGTCGCCTATAGGATCTTGCAAATTCTTAGACTTTTTCAAGTTTAGAAATCGCATTTTTAAGTTCCCTATATAAAAGCCTAGCAAAACTTGACTTAAACACGTTAAGGATACTAGCTAGAGTAAACTTAGATAAGTAAACTCAGGTTGAGTCAAACGATTCACAACGTTTGAAAATTAAAACCACTTTATTAAAAATTTATTCTAGTAAAGAAAGAAAATAACTATACAAAGGGTAAAACTAATAGGCCAAAATAGATCAAAAATTTTGAAAAAATGTCGAAAAATTGAATTTCCGGTTAAAATGAGGACAAATACAAGGAAAAGGCCACTTAACTTCGATAGAAGTCCCCCCCTACACTTAATATAAACATTGTCCTCAATGTTTAAGCATGTGGGAGTAAACTCCCCTACACTTAGGACATTGTGCACGTTGTTTAAATCTTGCTAAGGAAAGGACAACTAAAGAGATTCCTATTTTAATATTAGGAAAATATAAAATAGTGAATCGAAAAGAGTTTAGGATAGAACCGGGAAGACGGAAACAACGGAATCACGGGTCGTCAAAAATCATCAAGAGTGGATCATTGAGCGCTCGAATCCCTGAATAGTAGAAGAGAGGAAATAGCAAACACCAACGGGTCTCCCCTACACTTATGGTAAAAACAAGGAAAAAGATATAGATAGTCGGGTTGCCTCCCGAGAAGCGCTTGTTTTTGTTAACCGAGTCACGAGCCTGACTCGTCCACAAATTAAATGGTCCATGGGGAAGCCTCAAATGTAATACCGAGATCAAAGACCTTGTACTCGTTCCCGGAGGAATATAACAAAGGAGAGGCAGGAGGATAAGTCTTGAATGGTAGGAAGGTCCTTTCAACATACGAGAAGTATGTGAAATCCTGATCCACGGGAGGTGGGGTGGGTAAAGGAATCACGTTTTCATCCTCCAAAGACAATGGATGCTGACCAATTGGCAAAGCCGTAAGATTATCAATCATAGAATGGTCATTTTCACCTCCCGGGTCAAAGCACTCATCCACATTTCCCGGAGAGTGAAATTGATACAGCACCCGCTTGGGCGTGCATTCAGTGGGATGAGGGGGCAATATAGTAGGAGAAGTACGAGAAGAATTACCTTCCACCTGCGGTACCTTTCCAGTAGAGTCAGAACTCTCCACCTCTGCGATAGAAGGGGGCATGGCTAACAAAGTATGTTCAGTAATAGCAGGAGAATAAGAGCTATCAATGTCCTCAATCCCTTCGTCAAAGAGAGGATTCACCTCACTAGATATGTAAGCATCATCAAAATCAAATAAAGGGTTCGAATAAATCTTGAAAGTTTCCTTCGGAACGTCTTCATCAGATAGTGACTCATCATCACTAGAAGTAAAATCACCATCTTGATCAAAAAGAGGATTAGAGAAAGCCAAAGAATCCTCTCCCAAAGTGTTGGTGGAAGGAACATCATCAGAAGAAAGTGCATCATACTCATCGTCACTGTCGGATGTCAACTCAGATTCACTTGGGATTGGGACAAGGTTATCAGCACTAGACTTTATGAATTTGTCGGATTCATTTGTAGGAATTGTGCTAAGATCCTCATCCCTTAGGATGGTTGAATCCTTAGGCTCCAAAGCCGGCAAGTCAGGAGAAGGAATAGAATTCTCATCGTTCCACGAAATAGGACTCTCGTCGTCATCACTATCATAATAATATGGAGGCACAAGAGGAGGAGTATAAGCATTAAGGTTAGATACTTGCTCTTGTTGCTGATCCACTTGACATTTCTCCATGATCTTGTTGCAAGCTTCTTAAACTTTGTGAAAGTTGTCAAAAATTATGGCAAGTTGCTCAGGTGGAAGTGCACAAAAGGGTTGATGATTGACGGTGTGACGTGGGGGCTCAAAGTTATACACACTGGGATGATAGCACGGAACTTTCTCAAAGACCTTCGACGGATCACAAGAAGAAGCATCGTGAGGGCCCCCACAAATATAGCACCACAGGTATGGAGAAAAACCTGGTGCATCTTGAGGATAAGGATTGTCATAGACGGGAGAAGGTGAGAAAGTATTGTAAGAGGAGAAGTATGAATTTGTTGAATTGCAAAATGGACAAAATCCAAATTGTGTATCGTCGATATCAAAACCACACCGCTCACAAGTACACCATTGACATGTTTGAAAACCATGCCATGGTCTACCACACCGTCCGCAAGACGAATCCATGAAGAATTATAAATAAGAGGGGTAAAGAAAAGAATTAAACCTAATAGAGGATAAAGAGGAATATTTTTGGTGCAAAACTTTGAAAAAGAAATGCTTTTTATGATTTTTTTTCAAATGTTTTTGGGATTTTTTGAAAATTTTTGACACGAAAAATAACGTTCACGAGTGAACGGATCCTAAAAAGCAACGCGTCTCTCACAGAAAACCGTTAATCTTCACGAAATGAGCCGGCAGCGGCGCCATTTGATAAAATAGATTTTGTATGTAAAAAGTTAAAGTTCTTTGTCGTGTGTCTAATCGAATTGATCCTGGTTAACTATGCGACTCAGTCGTTCTTTGGTGAAACAAATAGTTGTGTCGTTGTAGTAATTAAAATGTGCAAGACTTAAAAGTGAATGACGTTAATTTAAATCTAACTCTAATTTAAAATAAATGGCGAGAATTTAAAAGCGTGACGAAAAGTAAAAGGCACTAAAAGTAAATAACGCAAACTTAAAACTATCTAAGGCAAACTTAAAACACAACTAAAACTTAAACTAAGGCAAAGCTAAAATAAATCTAAGGCAAATAAACTTAAAGTGCGACTAAGGAAAAAGGCGGGAAAAATAAAGCTTGAAAATTAAAAACAGAAAGTTAAAAGCAGAAACTAAAAAGAACCTGAAAACAGCTCATCCGGAATAATTCTTTGTTCGGAATAATCACTCATCCGGAATGTCACCTTCGTTCGGAATGATTCTTCTTCACTCGGAATATTTACCAAAACCCTTGATCCGGAATAAATCCTTTATCCGGAATATGTCACTTATCCGGAATAAAGTCTTGATTCAGAATACTTAAGCTTGATCCGGAATATTTGATTCGGAACTTTTGATTCAGAATAATTCCTTGGCCCTTCGTTCGGAATATATTCCGAATGAACCTTGATCCGGAATATTAAAATATTCTGAATGAACAAGTTGATCTGGAATATCTCCTTGATCCGAAATGTTTGATTGATTCGGAATGAAAGGTTGATCCGGAATGTTTGGTATTCCGAATGAAAGGTTTGATCCGGAATAATAAATTATTCTGAATAAACACCACTGGTTCGGAATGTCTAATATTCCGGATGAACAACCCTTGATCCGGAATGTTTTCAACAAACACCTTCACTCGGAATAATCTGGGCTTGATCCAGAATGTTCCTGGGAAACAGAAAAGACAACGAAGAACACGGAGGGACAAATATAACACGAATCCAAACAAATCCAATCTAAATCAACCACAAGATTAAATCAAACTAATCAAATAACATCTATTAATCATAAACAAACAATCCAAAACAATCAAACTAACAAATATAACCAAAATAATCAAAACCCACTTAATGAATTTAACAAAAACTCAAGAACATGAACATAAACAATAAAGCATAAAAGTTAAAGATCAAATAAAGAAAGGTAGATAGGAGATTGACAAGAAAAGTAAAGATTGACAAGAATTAAATGGAAACTTACTTGAAATAAAATGTATTTAAGGTGCAAAACAATTAATTAAATGACATGTAATTAAATGTGCAAAAATTAAAGTGGAAGAGCATAGTTTGTCAAACTAGCCAACAAGAGAAAAATGAATCCTATCTAATCTATTTATAGGGGAGGATTAGGGAGTGCTTAGGAAGCTTCCTCCCCTCTTTCTTCTTTCCTTAATTGCGTCATTAAGTCCTTGCTCTTCTTAATTCTTTGTTAATCTTCTTAATTCTTTGCCTTTAACGACTTTGTCTCGGGATTTCTTTGAACTCGTCTTGTAATTCTTCAATAAATTAGACTTGAGTTCTTCGGTTTTAAGTAAACTTCCGTCTTTTGACTTTTTCTTCGATAAATCTTCAGAATTAGTCTTGGACTTCTGTTCTTTTTGCACTCTTGACTTCTTGACTTCGTCTTTCGTCTTTTTCTTCGATAAAAGCCCGTGAATGCCCGTGTTTTCTCCACTTTTCACCTTTTCGTCCTAAATCACAACAAAAACACAAACCACGCATAATTCCGACATAAATGACATAAAATACACGTTTTGGCTCGGTTATTATTGTAATTAAGTGGTAAAAAGGATGGGTATTTACACACCTATCAGTCTCCATCTAAAGCATTGGAGAAGAAGACACCTATGGATTTATGGTCAGGACATCCGTGAATTACGAGATGTTGAAGATATTTGGTTGCGTTGCTTATTCACACGTGAGTCAGGGGAAGCTCAAACCTAGAGCTATAAAATGCATACTCCTGGGGTATCCTGAGGGTGTGAAGGGATACAGATTATGGAGGTTGGATGATGTTAAACCGAAGATAATCATAAGCAGGGATGTGGTCTTTAATGAGAGCCTTATGTATAAGGACACTCTCAAGGGTGCTGGTGCTGCAGATTCTGGGAAGGAAATTGAGTTTGAGGTGGAACTTCAAGGCAGTCGGGTCGAACCAACTGTGGATCCTCATATTGGGGTAAATCCAGGGAATGAATATGAGGATCAAGTTGAAGATGCAGTAGATGCAATGCCTCAACAACAGAATCTGGACAACTATGTTCTGGTGCGTGATAGAGCTAAGAGAACAACTACTAAACCTGCAAGGTATAGGAATGAAGGTAATGTATCATTGTCTAGATCATCAAGGTCTAGGGAAGATGATGATATTACGGCTTATGCGTTTGCTATTGCTGAGGAAGAAGATACACATGAACCAATCACATTCCAGGAGGCGATTAATTCATCTGAAAGGGATGAGTGGGTTCGTGCTATGGAGGAAGAGATGAGTTCTTTAAAGAAGAATCATACTTGGGAGCTGGTCGATCAACCACGTGGTCAGAAGCTGGTAAGCTGCAAGTGGTTGTATAAGATTAAAGAAGGGATTGAAGGCATTCAGAAACCAAAGTATAAAACAAGGCTGGTAGCTCGGGGTTTCACACAACGAGCAGGGATTGACTATAATGAGGTATTCTCACCCGTGGTTCGACATAAATCTATTAGGGTGATTCTCTCATTAACTGCTTGTGAAGATTACGAGTTGGAACAACTTGATGTGAAGACGGCGTTTTTGCATGGTAATCTTGAAGAAACCATTTATATGAGGCAACCGCTTGGTTTTGAAGAAGGAACGGGCAACAAGGTATGTTTGTTGAAGAAATCCCTTTATGGTCTTAAGCAGTCTCTAAGGTAGTGGTACAAACGGTTTGATGTGTATATGGTCAGCAATGGGTTTAGCCGTAGCAACTATGATAGTTGTGTTTACTTCAAGGAGTTTGCACCAGGTATGTACATATATCTACTGTTGTATGTAGATGATATGTTGATTGCTTGTAAAAGCAAGTATGAGATCGAATATACCAAGGGACTGCTGCGAAAAGAGTTTGATATGAAGGGACTTGGTCCAGCTAGGAAGATACTTGGTATGGAGATTGTCAGGGATAGGGGTAACCGAACCCTGAAGGTGTCTCAGTCGGGATATGTGCGGAAAATTTTGAATAACTACAGAGTGGATAATGGCAAGTCGGTCTATGTGCCATTGGGAGCACACTTCAAGGTATCTTTCAAGGATTGTCCGTCGAGTGACTGGGATGTGGAAAGAATGAGTAAGGTCCCATATGCGAATGCTATAAGTAGTTTAATGTACTTGATGGTTTGCACTAGACCAGATATTGCGTACGCGGTTAGCATTGTGAGCAGGTATTTGGCGAATCCAGGTAAAAATCACTGGGAAGCGGTGAAGTGGATTTTGAAGTACTTGAAGGGCACTGCAGATGTAGGTCTAGTGTATGGTAGAGATCAAGAGAAACACGTGGATGTTGACGGTTTCGTGGATAGCGATTATGCTAAAGACCCTGACAAGGGTAGGTCGATAACCGGGTACGTGTTTATGGTACATGGCTGTGTTGTGAGTTGGAAAGCAACTCTGCAGCATGTTGTTGCATTGTCTACTACAGAGGCGGAGTATATGGCGCTTACGGAAGCTGTTAAGGAAAGCATTTGGCTTAAAGGTCTACTAATCGAGCTGGGAATAAACCTAAGGCAGTGGTTGTGAATTGTGATAATCAAGGGGCAATTCATCTCTCAAGAAATGCAATGTTTCATGAGAGGATGAAGCATATCAACGTGAGGTATCACTTCATCATGGAGATCGTGGAATCTAAAGAGATTGAAGTGGCAAAGATAGGCACGGAGGATAATGCAGCTGACGCGTTTACAAAGGTGGTTCCAGGTCCGAAGTTCAAGTATTGCATGAAGATACTTGGTGTCGGGGCTAACTAGTCTTGTCACTAAGGTGGAAATTGTTAGTATTAGTTCCTAAGTCTAGTTAAGATTAGTATAAGCCATGTTTCCTATGTAAGCTTTATTTAAGGTAGGTTGTATTTGAGCCGGGTGGATCCAAGCCCAATCCCTAGTCAGTGAAGACTAGGGAACCGACCCCCTCACCCTATAAAAGGAGGTGAGGGGGTGATGCTCAAATCACATCGTAGTCTTTTATTGTTTCCTGTAAACCAATCGTTAATCAATAAAGTCGTTTGGTTACCTTTGTGTGTCGTTCGTCTGGGTTTCGTTCATTGCAGCTGTGGGATCCTTCTTTACAGCGATCTAGGTTCCGCATATCGATCTTCGGGTTGTTGGTGTCGATTACAACAAGTGGTATCAAGAGCTTACGGTTAGTTGTGGTCTTTGGAGATCGGTGCTAGATCAAGAAGGATCTGAAGAAAAGAGATTCGTGTTTAATCGGATTGGTTTTTCTTGAGTTGCAGGTTTATCGCAGTGGAGAAGACGAAGAAGATAATAACTGGCGGCTTGTATTTGGTTGGTTAGTGGTGCACTAATAAAAGTAGACAAAAGTTTATTGGGCCTATTTTTTATTATTCACGTTAGATACAATTTCTAAATTGGGCCAGTAATATTACTACTTAATTTGTTTATTATAAACGAATTTAGTTGGTAGTAGTATTAGTTCTTGTAAAACGTTTCGAAGGTTCTTGTTGTGGGTTCTTGTGATTCAAGCTTCGATCGCGGTTCATTTGGTGTTTAAGTTGACGGTCGGGTTTGCTTGTTTGAAGTCGAGGGTTTAAGGATTTTCTAATTAAATAGACTTGCAAGAAGGTTATTTACGCAAGAAGGGTGAAAGAATATGTCGTCGATAGCGAAGTTTGACGTCGAAAAATTCGACGGGTCTAATGACTTCGGGCTGTGGCGTGTGAAGATGCGGTGTCTATTAATTCAACATGGTTGGGAGGCTGCGTTAGATCCATTCCCGGATACCATGACGGACGTTCAGAAGACTGCGGCGTTGAAGACGGATGTCTATAAAAAAGCACACAGTGCCTTACTCTTATGCTTGGATAACAAGGTGTTGAGGGAAGTCAACAAAGAAAATTCTGCTGCGGGTGTTTGGTTAAAGTTAGAAACTTTGTATATGACAAAGTCTTTAGATAACAAGTTGTACTTGAAGAAGAAGCTGTTCACTTTCTACATGCATTTAGGTAAGAAATTATCTGAACATATAGATGAGTTTAATAAGTTGATCGGTGACTTGGCGAACATAGACGTTGAAATTGATGACGAAGATCAGGCACTCATGTTACTTACATCATTACCATCTTCGTATGATAACTTTGTGGAGACATTGTTTTATGGAAGGGAGTCACTCTCTTTGGAAGATGTCTTGTCTACCCTCAATTCACGGGAGTTGAAGAAGAGGACAGATGCAAAGGATGATGGTGATGGGTTATTTGTAAGGGGAAGGCCGGAGCATCGGGGTAATCAAGGACGTGGTAGTTCGTGATCAAAGACAAAAGGTAAAGGAACTTATAAACAGAAGTGTTACATATGCTATTCTGAGGATCAACTTAAGAAAGACTGTCCAAATGGAACAAGAAGAAATCAACTGGATTTGTCAACAAGAATGCAAAACAGGACGCTGGGACGTATTCTAAGGGTTATGACAATGGTGATTTGTTGATGGCGGTGAGTGAGGAAAGGTTCTTAGAGTGGATCATGGACTCTGGTGGTTCCTATCACATGACGCCTAGGAGGGACTTCTTGTTTGATTTTAAGGAGCTTGATGGTGGTATGGTTTTGCTCGGTGATAATAGAGCATGTGCCATCAAGGGGATAGGGAAGGTGAGAGTACAAATGAAAGATGGTTCAAGTTTTGTGCTTGAGAATGTGCGTTACATTCCCGAGTTGAAAAGAAATTTGTTATCTTTGGGCACTCTGGATCGAGAGGGCTATACCGTGAAGTTGCAGAATGGAAGAGTAAAGGTGATCAAGGGTTCTTTGATGGTTTTGTCAGGAACTTTGAAGGAAAATTGTGTGTACTCCTCGGATGGTTGGGCTGAATCAAGTGAAGCTAGTGTCGGTATACAAGAAAAGGAAAGTCTTGCGTAGGTGTGGCATAAATGCCTGGGTCACATTAGTGAAGCAGGCTTGAATGAACTCAAAAGAAGAGAGGTGCTGGGGAAGGAAGGTCTAGGTAAGCTCGAATTCTGTGAAAATTGTGTTCTTAGAAAATCGACCAGGGTGAGTTTTGGTCGAGGTCAGCACACAACAGAGGGAGTTATAGACTATGTCCATGCAGATCTCTGGGGTCCTTCTCGGGTGGAATCGATGAGTGGTTGTCGTTACTTCTTATCGATTGTTGATGATTATTCGAGGAGGGTTTGGGTTTATTTTCTTAGACACAAGAGTGAGGCGTTCAGCAAGTTCAAGGAGTGGAAGCAGTTGGTAGAAAACCAGACAGGTAGAAGACTAAAGAAACTTCGAACGGATAATGGTTTGGAGTTTTGTAATCAGGAGTTTAATAACTTGTGCAAGGAGAGCGGGGTAGCAAGACATTTGACGGTTGCTGGAACTCCGCAACAGAATGGTCTAGCTGAACGAATGAACAAGACGCTCTTTGACAAGTTTAGGTGTTTACTGATTCAGTCTGGTTTGCCAGAATCATTCTAGGCTGAAGCAACGGTGACGACAGCATATCTGATCAATAGGTCTCTGATAAAATAGATTTTGTATGTAAAAAGTTAAAGTTCTTTGTCGTGTGTCTAATCGAATTGATCCTGGTTAACTATGCGACTCAGTCGTTCTTTGGTGAAACAAATAGTTGTGTCGTTGTAGTAATTAAAATGTGCAGACTTAAAAGTGAATGACGTTAATTTAAATCTAACTCTAATTTAAAATAAATGGCGAGAATTTAAAAGCGTGACGAAAAGTAAAAGGCACTAAAAGTAAATAACGCAAACTTAAAACTATCTAAGGCAAACTTAAAACACAACTAAAACTTAAACTAAGGCAAAGCTAAAATAAATCTAAGGCAAATAAACTTAAAGTGCGACTAAGGAAAAAGGCGGGAAAAATAAAGCTTGAAAATTAAAAACAGAAAGTTAAAAGCAGAAACTAAAAAGAACCTGAAAACAGCTCATCCGGAATAATTCTTTGTTCGGAATAATCACTCATCCGGAATGTCACCTTCGTTCGGAATGATTCTTCTTCACTCGGAATATTTACCAAAACCCTTGATCCGAAATAAATCCTTTTCCGGAATATGTCACTTATCCGGAATAAAGTCTTGATTCGGAATACTTAAGCTTGATCCAGAATATTTGATTCGGAACTTTTGATTCAGAATAGTTCCTTGGCCCTTCGTTCGAAATATATACCGAATGAACCTTGATCCGGAATATTAAAATATTCCGAATGAACAAGTTGATCCGGAATATCTCCTTGATCCGGAATGTTTGGTTGATTCGGAATGAAAGGTTGATCCGGAATGTTTGGTATTCCGAATGAAAGGTTTGATCCGGAATAATAAATTATTCCGAATAAACACCACTGATCCGGAATGTCTAATATTCCGGATGAACAACCCTTGATCCGGAATGTTTTCAACAAACACCTTCACTCGGAATAATCTGGGCTTGATCCGGAATGTTCCTAGGAAACAGAAAAGACAGCGAAGAACACAGAGGGACAAATATAACACGAATCCAAACAAATCCAATCTAAATCAACCACAAGATTAAATCAAACTAATCAAATAACAACTATTAATCATAAACAAACAATCCAAAACAATCAAACTAAAAAATATAACCAAAATAATCAAAACCCACTTAAATAATTTAACAAAAACTCAAGAACATGAACATAAACAATAAAGCATAAAAATTAAAGATCAAATAAAGAAAGGTAGATAGGAGATTGACAAGAAAAGTAAAGATTGACAAGAATTAAATGGAAACTTACTTGAAATTAAATGTATTTAAGGTGCAAGACAATTAATTAAATGACATGTAATTAAATGTGCAAAAATTAAAGTGGAAGAGCATAGTTTGTCAAACTAGCCAACAAGAGAAAAATGAATCCTATCTAATCTATTTATAGGGGAGGATTAGGGAGTGCTTAGGAAGCTTCCTCCCCTCTTTCTTCTTTCCTTAATTGCATCATTAAGTCCTTGCTCTTCTTAATTCTTTGTTAATCTTCTTAATTCTTTGACTTTAACGACTTTATCTCGGGATTTCTTTGAACTCGTCTTGTAATTCTTCAATAAATTAGACTTGAGTTCTTCGGCTTTAAGTAAACTTCCGTCTTTTGACTTTTTCTTCGATAAATATTCAGAAATTTGGTCTTGGAATTCTGTTCTTTTTTCACTCTTGACTTCTTGACTTCGTCTTTCGTCTTTTTCTTTGATAAAAGCCCGTGAATGCCCGTGTTTTCTCCACTTTTCACCTTTTCGTCCTAAATTACAACAAAAACACAAACCACGTATAATTCCGACATAAATGACATAAAATACATGTTTTGGCTCGGTTATTATTGTAATTAAGTGGTAAAAAGGATGGGTGTTTACACACCTATCAAATCCCCTACACTTGACCGTTGAAATGTCCTCATGCAATGCATTAGTTACAAAGCACGTTTACACTTTTCATCATAATCAATTCATATTGGCCTTTATTAAAGAGATAGAAAATTATAAACATTCAAAGTAAAGAAATAAAAAACATACCTTGGGTTTTGGAAATGTCATGAATAATCATCATCCTTAAGTTTTCACTTTCTCCAAACCAAGCTTAAAAACAAGATCATTGTTATTATAAGTTAGCAAACTAACACGAACTCATGTGGGCCAATTATTCACTTAGACTCCCTTATTCCTAGGTGTATCTCTTATATTTTATTATTGTCTTGAATGATCACGAGGATGCATTGTTGACTTATTTCGATAGTTATTTAGGCTAAAAATAAAGTGGGACGATTTAATCAATAGTTAGCTAAAGGACAAAATCTTAAAAAACTGCTTCTCGGGACCTCATAAAGTTCATATCTTGGCATAACTCACTTCGTGATTTGAGACCTTTCTCGGACCGATATTTGGCAGCGACTTCATACTTCAAATCTTGAGAGACGTTCATGAAATAATGGCCTTCTCTTCATAATAGGAATTTCTTCACTTGAAGTTTTGAGAGATTCTTCATATTTGGACCACGACTTCTTCATTTTTCTCTAATCTTTATCTTGGACTTTGATATACAACGATCCGCCTCCTTTTTGGACTTGGATCTATTTATCCTCATACCTTGTTAGGGCCTTTTCGGATAGACTTCTCCATGACTTTTGGGGAGTTTTTGCTTTTCGTCGTGTGTCTCGATCCTTCATATTGATTTTTGATAAATGATTCTTCACATCACTTTGGATCTTTAGCAACAAAACATAGCCCTCATGCCTTGTTAGGGCCTTTTCGGACTCGCCAATCTTCGCATCCCGCTTCAATAAGTTATGCCTTGGCTATGAACTCTAATCCATACCGAGCAACTTTTAAACGATCTTGGGCTAGAAGCTAAGTAACTTTTCAAATCGTACGACCTTATTTATTGCAGATAAATTTATTAGCAAGCGATGGGAGAAATTAACTCACATAAATTCACGAAAGAATACCAAACTTATAATTGACTCTATCATCTCTCGTTCTCCACAGTTTAAAATCTCAAGGAATGAGACTCGTGGATGCTTAGCCTATTAAATCAAAGTTTTGGGTTTTCAAGTCGCCTATAGGATCTTGCAAATTCTTAGACTTTTTCAAGTTTAGAAATCGCATTTTTAAGTTCCCTATATAAAAGCCTAGCAAAACTTGACTTAAACACGTTAAGGATACTAGCTAGAGTAAACTTAGATAAGTAAACTCAGGTTGAGTCAAAAGATTCACAACGTTTGAAAATTAAAACCACTTTATTAAAAATTTATTCTAGTAAAGAAAGAAAATAACTATACAAAGGGTAAAACTAATAGGCCAAAATAGATCAAAAATTTTGAAAAAATGTCGAAAAATTGATTTTCCGGTTAAAATGAGGACAAATACAAGGAAAAGGCCACTTAACTTCGATAGAAGTCCCCCTACACTTAATATAAACATTGTCCTTAATGTTTAAGCATGTGGGAGTAAACTCCCCTACACTTAGGACATTGTGCACGTTGTTTAAATCTTGCTAAGGAAAGGACAACTAAAGAGATTCCTATTTTAATATTAGGAAAATATAAAATAGTGAATCGAAAAGAGTTTAGGATAGAACCGGGAAGACGGAAACAATGGAATCACGGGTCGTCAAAAATCATCAAGAGTGGATCATTGAGCGCTCGAATCCCTGAATAGTAGAAGAGAGGAAATAGCAAACACCAACGGGTCTCCCCTACACTTATGGTAAAAACAAGGAAAAAGATATAGATAGTCGGGTTGCCTCCCGAGAAGCGCTTGTTTTTGTTAACCGAGTCACGAGCCTGACTCGTCCACAAATTAAATGGTCCATGGGGAAGCCTCAAATGTAATACCGAGATCAAAGACCTTGTACTCGTTCCCGGAGGAATATAACAAAGGAGAGGCAAGAGGATAAGTCTTGAATGGTAGGAAGGTCCTTTCAACATACGAGAAGTATGTGAAATCCTGATCCACGGGAGGTGGGGTGGGTAAAGGAATCACGTTTTCATCCTCCAAAGACAATGGATGCTGACCAATTGGCAAAGCCGTAAGATTATCAATCATAGAATGGTCATTTTCACCTCCCGGGTCAAAGCACTCATCCACATTTCCCGGAGAGTGAAATTGATACAGCACCCGCTTGGGCGTGCATTCAGTGGGATGAGGGGGCAATATAGTAGGAGAAGTACGAGAAGAATTACCTTCCACTTGCGGTACCTTTCCAGTAGAGTCAGAACTCTCCACCTCTGCGATAGAAGGGGGCATGGCTAACAAAGTATGTTCAGTAATAGCAGGAGAATAAGAGCTATCAATGTCCTCAATCCCTTCGTCAAAGAGAGGATTCACCTCACTAGATATGTAAGCATCATCAAAATCAAATAAAGGGTTCGAATAAATCTTGAAAGTTTCCTTCGGAACGTCTTCATCAGATAGTGACTCATCATCACTAGAAGTAAAATCACCATCTTGATCAAAAAGAGGATTAGAGAAAGCCAAAGAATCCTCTCCCAAAGTGTTGGTGGAAGGAACATCATCAGAAGAAAGTGCATCATACTCATCGTCACTGTCGGATGTCAACTCAGATTCACTTGGGATTGGGACAAGGTTATCAGCACTAGACTTTATGAATTTGTCGGATTCCTTTGTAGGAATTGTGCTAAGATCCTCATCCCTTAGGATGGTTGAATCCTTAGGCTCCAAAGCCGGCAAGTCAGGAGAAGGAATAGAATTCTCATCGTTCCACGAAATAGGACTCTCGTCGTCATCACTATCATAATAATATGGAGGCACAAGAGGAGGAGTATAAGCATTAAGGTTAGATACTTGCTCTTGTTGCTGATCCACTTGACATTTCTCCATGATCTTGTTGCAAGCTTCTTAAACTTTGTGAAAGTTGTCAAAAATTATGGCAAGTTGCTCAGGTGGAAGTGCACAAAAGGGTTGATGATTGACGGTGTGACGTGGGGGCTCAAAGTTATACACACTGGGATGATAGCACGGAACTTTCTCAAAGACCTTCGACGGATCACAAGAAGAAGCATCGTGAGGGCCCCCACAAATATAGCACCACAGGTATGGAGAAAAACCTGGTGCATCTTGAGGATAAGGATTGTCATAGACGGGAGAAGGTGAGAAAGTATTGTAAGAGGAGAAGTATGAATTTGTTGAATTGCAAAATGGACAAAATCCAAATTGTGTATCGTCGATATCAAAACCACACCGCTCACAAGTACACCATTGACATGTTTGAAAACCATGCCATGGTCTACCACACCGTCCGCAAGACGAATCCATGAAGAATTATAAATAAGAGGGGTAAAGAAAAGAATTAAACCTAATAGAGGATAAAGAGGAATATTTTTGGTGCAAAACTTTGAAAAAGAAATGCTTTTTATGATTTTTTTTCAAATGTTTTTGGGATTTTTTGAAAATTTTTGACACGAAAAATAACGTTCACGAGTGAACGGATCCTAAAAAGCAACGCGTCTCTCACAGAAAACCGTTAATCTTCACGAAATGAGCCGGCAGCGGCGCCATTTGATAAAATAGATTTTGTATGTAAAAAGTTAAAGTTCTTTGTCGTGTGTCTAATCGAATTAATCCTGGTTAACTATGCGACTCAGTCGTTCTTTGGTGAAACAAATAGTTGTGTCGTTGTAGTAATTAAAATGTGCAAGACTTAAAAGTGAATGACGTTAATTTAAATCTAACTCTAATTTAAAATAAATGGCGAGAATTTAAAAGCGTGACGAAAAGTAAAAGGCACTAAAAGTAAATAACGCAAACTTAAAACTATCTAAGGCAAACTTAAAACACAACTAAAACTTAAACTAAGGCAAAGCTAAAATAAATCTAAGGCAAATAAACTTAAAGTGCGACTAAGGAAAAAGGCGGGAAAAATAAAGCTTGAAAATTAAAAACAGAAAGTTAAAAGCAGAAACTAAAAAGAACCTGAAAACAGCTCATCCGGAATAATTCTTTGTTCGGAATAATCACTCATCCGGAATGTCACCTTCGTTCGGAATGATTCTTCTTCACTCGGAATATTTACCAAAACCCTTGATCCGGAATAAATCCTTTATCCGGAATATGTCACTTATCCGGAATAAAGTCTTGATTCAGAATACTTAAGCTTGATCCGGAATATTTGATTCGGAACTTTTGATTCGGAATAATTCCTTGGCCCTTCGTTCGGAATATATTCCGAATGAACCTTGATCCGGAATATTAAAATATTCTGAATGAACAAGTTGATCTGGAATATCTCCTTGATCCGAAATGTTTGATTGATTCGGAATGAAAGGTTGATCCGGAATGTTTGGTATTCCGAATGAAAGGTTTGATCCGGAATAATAAATTATTCTGAATAAACACCACTGGTCCGGAATGTCTAATATTCCGGATGAACAACCCTTGATCCGGAATGTTTTCAACAAACACCTTCACTCGGAATAACCAAAATAATCAAAACCCACTTAATCAATTTAACAAAAACTCAAGAACATGAACATAAACAATAAAGCATAAAAATTAAAGATCAAATAAAGAAAGGTAGATAGGAGATTGACAAGAAAAGTAAAGATTGACAAGAATTAAATGGAAACTTACTTGAAATTAAATGTATTTAAGGTGCAAGACAATTAATTAAATGACATGTAATTAAATGTGCAAAAATTAAAGTGGAAGAGCATAGTTTGTCAAACTAGCCAACAAGAGAAAAATGAATCATATCTAATCTATTTATAGGGGAGGATTAGGGAGTGTTTAGGAAGCTTCCTCCCCTCTTTCTTCTTTCCTTAATTGCATCATTAAGTCCTTGCTCTTCTTAATTCTTTGTTAATCTTCTTAATTCTTTGACTTTAACGACTTTGTCTCGGGATTTCTTTGAACTCGTCTTGTAATTCTTCAATAAATTAGACTTGAGTTCTTCGGCTTTAAGTAAACTTCCGTCTTTTGACTTTTTCTTCGATAAATATTCAGAAATTTGGTCTTGGAATTCCGTTCTTTTTGCACTCTTGACTTCTTGACTTCGTCTTTCGTCTTTTACTTCGATAAAAGCCCGTGAATGCCCGTGTTTTCTCCACTTTTCACCTTTTCGTCCTAAATTACAACAAAAACACAAACCACGTATAATTCCGACATAAATGACATAAAATACACGTTTTGGCTCGGTTATTATTGTAATTAAGTGGTAAAAAGGATGGGTGTTTACACACCTATCAAATCCCCTACACTTGACCGTTGAAATGTCCTCATGCAATGCATTAGTTACAAAGCACGTTTACACTTTTCATCATAATCAATTCATATTGGCCTTTATTAAAGAGATAGAAAATTATAAACATTCAAAGTAAAGAAATAAAAAACATACCTTGGGTTTTGGAAATGTCATGAATAATCATCATCCTCAAGTTTTCACTTTCTCCAAACCAAGCTTAAAAACGAGATCATTGTTATTATAAGTTAGCAAACTAACACGAACTCATGTGGGCCAATTATTCACTTAGACTCCCTTATTCCTAGGTGTATCTCTTATATTTTATTATTGTCTTGAATGATCACGAGGATGCATTGTTGACTTATTTCGATAGTTATTTAGGCTAAAAATAAAGTGGGACGATTTAATCAATAGTTAGCTAAAGGACAAAATCTTAAAAAACTGCTTCTCGGGACCTCATAAAGTTCATATCTTGGCATAACTCACTTCGTGATTTGAGACCTTTCTCGGACCGATATTTGGCAGCGACTTCATACTTCAAATCTTGAGAGACGTTCATGAAATAATGGCCTTCTCTTCATAATAGGAATTTCTTCACTTGAAGTTTTGAGAGATTCTTCATATTTGGACCACGACTTCTTCATTTTTCTCTAATCTTTATCTTGGACTTTGATATACAACGATCCGCCTCCTTTTTGGACTTGGATCTATTTATCCTCATACCTTGTTAGGGCCTTTTCGGATAGACTTCTCCATGACTTTTGGGGAGTTTTTGCTTTTCGTCGTGTGTCTCGATCCTTCATATTGATTTTCGATAAATGATTCTTCACATCACTTTGGATCTTTAGCAACAAAACATAGCCCTCATGCCTTGTTAGGGCCTTTTCGGACTCGCCAATCTTCGCATCCCGCTTCAATAAGTTATGCCTTGGCTATGAACTCTAATCCATACCGAGCAACTTTTAAACGATCTTAGGCTAGAAGCTAAGTAACTTTTCAAATCGTACGACCTTATTTATTGCAGATAAATTTATTAGCAAGCGATGGGAGAAATTAACTCACATAAATTCACGAAAGAATACCAAACTTATAATTGACTCTATCATCTCTCGTTCTCCACAGTTTAAAATCTCAAGGAATGAGACTCGTGGATGCTTAGCCTATTAAATCAAAGTTTTGGGTTTTCGAGTCGCCTATAGGATCTTGCAAATTCTTAGACTTTTTCAAGTTTAGAAATCGCATTTTTAAGTTCCCTATATAAAAGCCTAGCAAAACTTGACTTAAACACGTTAAGGATACTAGCTAGAGTAAACTTAGATAAGTAAACTCAGGTTGAGTCAAAAGATTCACAACGTTTGAAAATTAAAACCACTTTATTAAAAATTTATTCTAGTAAAGAAAGAAAATAACTATACAAAGGGTAAAACTAATAGGCCAAAATAGATCAAAAATTTTGAAAAAATGTCGAAAAATTGATTTTCCGGTTAAAATGAGGACAAATACAAGGAAAAGGCCACTTAACTTCGATAGAAGTCCCCCCTACACTTAATATAAACATTGTCCTCAATGTTTAAGCATGTGGGAGTAAACTCCCCTACACTTAGGACATTGTGCACGTTGTTTAAATCTTGCTAAGGAAAGGACAACTAAAGAGATTCCTATTTTAATATTAGGAGAATATAAAATAGTGAATCGAAAAGAGTTTAGGATAGAACCGGGAAGACGGAAACAATGGAATCACGGGTCGTCAAAAATCATCAAGAGTGGATCATTGAGCGCTCGAATCCCTGAATAGTAGAAGAGAGGAAATAGCAAACACCAACGGGTCTCCCCTACACTTATGGTAAAAACAAGGAAAAAGATATAGATAGTCGGGTTGCCTCCCGAGAAGCGCTTGTTTTTGTTAACCGAGTCACGAGCCTGACTCGTCCACAAATTAAATGGTCCATGGGGAAGCCTCAAATGTAATACCGAGATCAAAGACCTTGTACTCGTTCCCGGAGGAATATAACAAAGGAGAGGCAGGAGGATAAGTCTTGAATGGTAGGAAGGTCCTTTCAACATACGAGAAGTATGTGAAATCCTGATCCACGGGAGGTGGGGTGGGTAAAGGAATCACGTTTTCATCCTCCAAAGACAATGGATGCTGACCAATTGGCAAAGCCGTAAGATTATCAATCATAGAATGGTCATTTTCACCTCCCGGGTCAAAGCACTCATCCACATTTCCCGGAGAGTGAAATTGATACAGCACCCGCTTGGGCGTGCATTCAGTGGGATGAGGGGGCAATATAGTAGGAGAAGTACGAGAAGAATTACCTTCCACCTGTGGTACCTTTCCAGTAGAGTCAGAACTCTCCACCTCTGCGATAGAAGGGGGCATGGCTAACAAAGTATGTTCAGTAATAGCAGGAGAATAAGAGCTATCAATGTCCTCAATCCCTTCGTCAAAGAGAGGATTCACCTCACTAGATATGTAAGCATCATCAAAATCAAATAAAGGGTTCGAATAAATCTTGAAAGTTTCCTTCGGAACGTCTTCATCAGATAGTGACTCATCATCACTAGAAGTAAAATCACCATCTTGATCAAAAAGAGGATTAGAGAAAGCCAAAGAATCCTCTCCCAAAGTGTTGGTGGAAGGAACATCATCAGAAGAAAGTGCATCATACTCATCGTCACTGTCGGATGTCAACTCAGATTCACTTGGGATTGGGACAAGGTTATCAGCACTAGACTTTATGAATTTGTCGGATTCCTTTGTAGGAATTGTGCTAAGATCCTCATCCCTTAGGATGGTTGAATCCTTAGGCTCCAAAGCCGGCAAGTCAGGAGAAGGAATAGAATTCTCATCGTTCCACGAAATAGGACTCTCGTCGTCATCACTATCATAATAATATGGAGGCACAAGAGGAGGAGTATAAGCATTAAGGTTAGATACTTGCTCTTGTTGCTGATCCACTTGACATTTCTCCATGATCTTGTTGCAAGCTTCTTAAACTTTGTGAAAGTTGTCAAAAATTATGGCAAGTTGCTCAGGTGGAAGTGCACAAAAGGGTTGATGATTGACGGTGTGACGTGGGGGCTCAAAGTTATACACACTGGGATGATAGCACGGAACTTTCTCAAAGACCTTCGACGGATCACAAGAAGAAGCATCGTGAGGGCCCCCACAAATATAGCACCACAGGTATGGAGAAAAACCTGGTGCATCTTGAGGATAAGGATTGTCATAGACGGGAGAAGGTGAGAAAGTATTGTAAGAGGAGAAGTATGAATTTGTTGAATTGCAAAATGGACAAAATCCAAATTGTGTATCGTCGATATCAAAACCACACCGCTCACAAGTACACCATTGACATGTTTGAAAACCATGCCATGGTCTACCACACCGTCCGCAAGACGAATCCATGAAGAATTATAAATAAGAGGGGTAAAGAAAAGAATTAAACCTAATAGAGGATAAAGAGGAATATTTTTGGTGCAAAACTTTGAAAAAGAAATGCTTTTTATGATTTTTTTTCAAATTTTTTTGGGATTTTTTGAAAATTTTTGACACGAAAAATAACGTTCACGAGTGAACGGATCCTAAAAAGCAACGCGTCTCTCACAGAAAACCGTTAATCTTCACGAAATGAGCCGGCAGCGGCGCCATTTGATAAAATAGATTTTGTATGTAAAAAGTTAAAGTTCTTTGTCGTGTGTCTAATCGAATTGATCCTGGTTAACTATGCGACTCAGTCGTTCTTTGGTGAAACAAATAGTTGTGTCGTTGTAGTAATTAAAATGTGCAAGACTTAAAAGTGAATGACGCTAATTTAAATCTAACTCTAATTTAAAATAAATGGCGAGAATTTAAAAGCGTGACGAAAAGTAAAAGGCACTAAAAGTAAATAACGCAAACTTAAAACTATCTAAGGCAAACTTAAAACCCAACTAAAACTTAAACTAAGGCAAAGCTAAAATAAATCTAAGGCAAATAAACTTAAAGTGCGACTAAGGAAAAAGGCGGGAAAAATAAAGCTTGAAAATTAAAAACAGAAAGTTAAAAGCAGAAACTAAAAAGAACCTGAAAACAGCTCATCCGGAATAATTCTTTGTTCGGAATAATCACTCATCCGGAATGTCACCTTCGTTCGGAATGATTCTTCTTCACTCGGAATATTTACCAAAACCCTTGATCCGGAATAAATCCTTTATCCGGAATATGTCACTTATCCGGAATAAAGTCTTGATTCAGAATACTTAAGCTTGATCCGGAATATTTGATTCGGAACTTTTGATTCGGAATAATTCCTTGGCCCTTCGTTCGGAATATATTCCGAATGAACCTTGATCCGGAATATTAAAATATTATGAATGAACAAGTTGATCTGGAATATCTCCTTGATCCGAAATGTTTGATTGATTCGGAATGAAAGGTTGATCCGGAATGTTTGGTATTCCGAATGAAAGGTTTGATCTGGAATAATAAATTATTCTGAATAAACACCACTGGTCCGGAATGTCTAATATTCCGGATGAACAACCCTTGATCCGGAATGTTTTCAACAAACACCTTCACTCGGAATAATCTGGGCTTGATCCAGAATGTTCCTAGGAAACAGAAAAGACAACGAAGAACACGGAGGGACAAATATAACACGAATCCAAACAAATCCAATCTAAATCAACCACAAGATTAAATCAAACTAATCAAATAACATCTATTAATCATAAACAAACAATCCAAAACAATCAAACTAACAAATATAACCAAAATAATCAAAACCCACTTAATCAATTTAACAAAAACTCAAGAACATGAACATAAACAATAAAGCATAAAAATTAAAGATCAAATAAAGAAAGGTAGATAGGAGATTGACAAGAAAAGTAAAGATTGACAAGAATTAAATGGAAACTTACTTGAAATTAAATGTATTTAAGGTGCAAGACAATTAATTAAATGACATGTAATTAAATGTGCAAAAATTAAAGTGGAAGAGCATAGTTTGTCAAACTAGCCAACAAGAGAAAAATGAATCCTATCTAATCTATTTATAGGGGAGGATTAGGGAGTGCTTAGGAAGCTTCCTCCCCTCTTTCTTCTTTCCTTAATTGCGTCATTAAGTCCTTGCTCTTCTTAATTCTTTGTTAATCTTCTTAATTCTTTGACTTTAACGACTTTGTCTCGGGATTTCTTTGAACTCGTCTTGTAATTCTTCAATAAATTAGACTTGAGTTCTTCGGCTTTAAGTAAACTTCCGTCTTTTGACTTTTTCTTCGATAAATCTTCAGAATTGGTCTTGGACTTCTGTTCTTTTTGCACTCTTGACTTCTTGACTTCGTCTTTCAACTTTTTCTTCGATAAAAGCCCGTGAATGCCCGTGTTTTCTCCACTTTTCACCTTTTCGTCCTAAATCACAACAAAAACACAAACCACGCATAATTCCGACATAAATGACATAAAATACACGTTTTGGCTCGGTTATTATTGTAATTAAGTGGTAAAAAGGATGGGTGTTTACACACCTATCAGTCTCCATCTAAAGCATTGGAGAAGAAGACACCTATGGATTTATGGTCAGGACATCCGCGAATTATGAGATGTTGAAGATATTTGGTTGCGTTGCTTATTCACACGTGAGTCAGGGGAAGCTCAAGCCTAGAGCTATAAAATGCATATTCCTGGGGTATCCTGAGGGTGTGAAGGGATACAGATTATGGAGGTTGGATGATGTTAAACCGAAGATAATCATAAGAAGGGATGTGGTCTTTAATGAGAGCCTTATGTATAAGGATACTCTCAAGGGTGCTGGTGCTGCAGATTCTGGGAAGGAAATTGAGTTTGAGGTAGAACTTCAAGGCAGTCGGGTCGAACCAACTGTGGATCCTCATATTAGGGTAAATCCAGGGAATGAATATGAGGATCAAGTTGAAGATGCAGTAGATGCAATGCCTCAACAACAGAATCTGGACAACTATGTTCTGGTGCGTGATAGAGCTAAGAGAACAACTACTAAACCTGCAAGGTATAGGAATGAAGGTAATGTATCATTGTCTAGATCATCAAGGTCTAGGGAAGATGATGATATTACGGCTTATGCGTTTGCTATTGCTGAGGAAGAAGATACACATGAACCAATCACATTCCAGGAGGCGATTAATTCATCTGAAAGGGATGAGTGGGTTCGTGCTATGGAGGAAGAGATGAGTTCTTTAAAGAAGAATCATACTTGGGAGCTGGTCGATCAACCACGTGGTCATAAGCTGGTAATATGCAAGTGGTTGTATAAGATTAAAGAAGGGATTGAAGGCATTCAGAAACCAAAGTATAAAGCAAGGCTGGTAGCTCGGGGTTTCACACAACGAGCAGGGATTGACTATAATGAGGTATTCTCACCCGTGGTTCGAAATACATCTGTTAGGGTGATTCTCTCATTAACTGCTTGTGAAGATTACGAGTTGGAACAACTTGATGTGAAGACGACGTTTTTGCATGGTAATCTTGAAGAAACCATTTATATGAGGCAACCGCTTGGTTTTGAAGAAGGAACAGGCAACAAGGTATGTTTGTTGAAGAAATCCCTTTATGGTCTTAAGCAGTCTCCAAGGTAGTGGTACAAACGGTTTGATGTGTATATGGTCAGCAATGGGTTTAGCCGTAGCAACTATGATAGTTGTGTTTACTTCAAGGAGTTTGCACCAGGTATGTACATATATCTACTGTTGTATGTAGATGATATGTTGATTGCTTGTAAAAGCAAGTATGAGATCGAATATACCAAGGGAGTGCTGCGAAAAGAGTTTGATATGAAGGGACTTGGTCCAGCTAGGAAGATACTTGGTATGGAGATTGTCAGGGATAGGGGTAACCGAACCCTGAAGGTGTCTCAGTCGGGATATGTGCGGAAAATTCTGAATAACTACAGAGTGGATAATGGCAAGTCGGTCTATGTGCCATTGGGAGCACACTTCAAGGTATCTTTCAAGGATTGTCCGTCGAGTGACTGGGATGTGGAAAGAACGAGTAAGGTCCCATATGCGAATGCTGTAAGTAGTTTAATGTACTTGATGGTTTGAACTAGACCGGATATTGCGTACGCGGTTAGCATTGTGAGCAGGTATTTGGCGAATCCAGGTAAAAATCACTGGGAAGCGGTGAAGTGGATTTTGAAGTACTTGAAGGGCACTGCAGATGTAGGTCTAGTGTATGGTAGAGATCAAGGGAAACACGTGGATGTTGACGGTTTCGTGGATAGCGATTATGCTAAAGACCCTGACAAGGGTAGGTCGATAACCGGGTACGTGTTTATGGTACATGGCTGTGTTGTGAGTTGGAAAGCAACTCTGCATCATGTTGTTGCATTGTCTACTACAGAGGCGGAGTATATGGCGCTTACGGAAGCTGTTAAGGAAAGCATTTGGCTTAAAGGTCTACTAATCGAGCTGGGAATAAACCTAAGGCAGTGGTTGTGAATTGTGATAATCAAGGGGCAATTCATCTCTCAAGAAATGCAATGTTTCATGAGAGGATGAAGCATATCAACGTGAGGTATCACTTCATCATGGAGATCGTGGAATCTAAAGAGATTGAAGTGGCAAAGATAGGCACGGAGGATAATGCAGCTGACGCGTTTACAAAGGTGGTTCCAGGTCCGAAGTTCAAGTATTGCATGAAGATACTTGGTGTCGGGGCTAACTAGTCTTGTCACTAAGGTGGAAATTGTTAGTATTAGTTCCTAAGTCTAGTTAAGATTAGTATAAGCCATGTTTCCTATGTAAGCTTTATTTAAGGTAGGTTGTATTTGAGCCGGGTGGATCCAAGCCCAATCCCTAGTCAGTGAAGACTAGGGAACCGACCCCCTCACCCTATAAAAGGAGGTGAGGGGGTGATGCTCAAATCACACCGTAGTCTTTTATTCTTTCCTGTAAACCAATCGTTAATCAATAAAGTCGTTTGGTTACCTTTGTGTGTCGTTCGTCTGGGTTTCGTTCATTGCAGCTGTGCGACCCTTCTTTACAGCGATCTAGGTTTCGCATATCGATCTTCGGGTTGTTGGTGTCGATTACAACACATCTAATTAAGGAATGCCGAACTAGGCCTACTAAGACGTATGATTCTCAAGATTGGTTTTTTCTCAGACTCGTCATTGAAAGATTAAGAGCTTGACCAATCATCGCCTGTTAATCTTTGATAGTCTTTTTTTGTGTTTGGCAGTTACATTGATATGTTTGTTCCATTGGCATCTATGAATTATAGTTACAAATTTGAGAGTAACACAACTCGATACAATAACCACAAAGTAGTTCCAATCAAAACAGTAAAATTTTGCAACCTTATGAAACAATAAAGTAGTTGCAACCGCAGATGTCTTGATTCTCGACAAACGAAGAAAAAATGGCATAAATGAGTAACAAAAAGTGGGTGTTCATTAGAGTGAACCAGACGGGTTTTTTGAGCAAAGGTTGCATCGACTCGCTATCCTTCCACTGTTGACAAAAGACTTATTGCTTTCATTAATATATCGAGTTTAAATACTCGTTGGTTAACCTGAACAACAAAGAATACAACTTGGACTCCAAGTCATACCAGAAACAACATACCTAAAATAAACACTTTTCTAACAAGTAATATAATCGAGAAAAAACAATCGAGTAACATAATCGCGAAAATCGAAAGCATCAGGATGATCGTGAAAACCCAATAAAGTTTCATAATCGAAAAAAAACACCTAGATAATGGACAAAAATCAATGAAGTAACATAATCAGGAAAAAACACCAAGATAATCGACAAAAAACCATTGAAATAACATACTCGAAAAAACAAAAGCCTCAAGATAACGATTATCTTGGTTAAAGAAATACTCTAACCAAATTTCAGAACCTGAAGGCTTTTATTAAACATTTGTAAACAACCTTACTTATAAACCTCTTCACATATTACTCCCCCACCAATGTGGGATAATTTCATTTTTTGAACTACTCGGACATAAAACTTGTTAAAGTTTGTAGAAATATACCAACATTTACTCATAACGACCACAAGGTCTTAATTTCGAGTCTTGTCTAAGGGAATGGTGCCATTGCCTTCTGGGCTGGACCAACCTGGTTGTGTGGGCTCGCTACGCCTTTGGGCTAAGAGCCATGTAGGCACAATTGCCGTTCAAAAAAAATAACGACCACAATACTAAAAAGTAGGACTGGGACCGGACGAGTTAAGATTAGATCGGAGCGAAAATCGAAATGGTTCAGAACTTCGGACCGAGAATCGGACCAAAATAGTTTGGTTCGGTTCGAGTCGGTCTAGACCAATCCTATTTAACATAATCAGTGAGTTTTTAGTGAGACATAAGCTGACAGAATCGAACACTGAAATGATCCAAAACACGGAATCAAAAATCGGACCAAAATGTTCCAAAGAATGGTTCAAAAAATGCTTACCCTTTAAAAAGTGTCCATATTTATAAAGGCATCTAAGCCTTTCCTACACGATAAGATATGCAATTGAGTTGGTAAAAATTTTACAATATTATTAGTATGTTGGAAAAATGTTATCGGTTCAAAACCTTTGAACTCGCGCGACATACGGATACAAATAAGATCTCATGGTGACGGATCTATTTTAGGGGCTCGTGTTAAGCGCGAGCTCCGTGCCACAACATTAACTGTTTTATTTTAAGGGAATTATGTTAGACACAAGCCTTATGTCAACTTTATTACTCCTTCCGTCCTAAAATAATAGTCCCTCTTTCTTTTTTAGTCAGTCCAAATTTAATTGTCGACTATTAAAAATAGATATAGATGTTTGGTAAAGTTTACGATATTATTAGAAGATTTAATTAATTAGCTAAGGGTAAAATTGTCATTGTGTTAAAAAGTATGAGAGGGAAAGCTGTATTTAATATACTTTTTCTTAAACTATGTGTTTTTTTGTCGGGACAATAATTTTGAATCGGAGGGAGTAATTTATCTTCGTTATCGTTGTATATTGTCTGTGTTCCTTTCTTTTATTTCATTTTCGTTATATAGCTTCTACTACGTGTGCTATTTAATTTCAATTCCAATTTATGGTAGTTTGATTATTAGTAAAAGTGTATCCATTTACATAATGAAATTTTCATCAATCTTTCAACACGGGGGTTTTTCTATGGTCTAATCTGTTCTCAAGATAAAATTAAAAAGGGTGTGAAAAGTAGGGGAAAGTAAGGAAATAAATGGAAAGGTGCAAAACAAAGAATACAACTTGGACAACAACTTGTACGAAAAACAACATACCTTCAGTAAACGCCTAACAAGTGACATAATCAAAAAAAAACAAGAGCCTTGAGATAACAATTATCTTGCTTCCAGAAATACTCTAACCATTTTTGATATCACAAAACCCGAATTAAACATTTGTAAACAACCTTAGTTATAAACCACTTCACATATTACACCTTCACCAATGTGGGATAATATCATCTTTTCAACAAATCGATATAAAACTTGTTGAAGTTCGTAGAAATATACCAACACTCACTACACTCACTTATGACGAATGCAATACAAAAAAGTAAGGCTCGACATTGGGCTCAAACTGGACCGAGCGGATTAAAATGAAACCGGATAGAGAATCGAAATGATCTAAAATCTTAGACTGGACATAAATGGTTCGTTCTGATCCGAGTCGGTATGAGCTGTACATATTAAGCATAATCGATGGGATTTTGGTGAACCAGACCAAAAATTGAAATGATCCAAAACCCCGGATCAAAGACCGGACCAAAATGATCCGATCCAGTCTCATTTTTCCGTCCGATTTGAATTTAATGGCACCCGTAGGTAATAGGTACGGTATCTCAAACCCGTCACCCACCCAAGTGAATTTTTTTATACCCACCATTCACCCGTCACCCACTAGTGGGTATAATTTTCTACCCACACCCCTATCCGTGGATATTTGTTACTCTTGGGTAAACAAATGAATTAATGCAATAAAACAAAATCACAAAACCTTTTATGAAAAAGTAAACATGAAAGTGTGTTTCAAGAAACAAAATTAAACACAATATCTATACAACTACGAAATTAGAATAAGTGAATAACTATTTAGATGTGTTATATAACTAAAGGTGTGTCGTGTACATTGTAGGGTGAATAAGAATATAAGATATGCTAAAGTGTAAACAGTAGTATCGTATATGTATTACGGTAGTATGAATGAATCGATGTTTTTGTACCACAAGAAGAGACGAACTAGATTATCCATGTATATATATTTGATGATTCGATCTTTCACCTTATTTTTTTAGAGTAGCAAATCAAATAACATTTTCTATTTTACTTTGTTTTCTTGATAGTATTAGCTATTATAATTTATAATAGCATCATAAGTCACGACTATCAAAAGGTATCATGAATTTTATTTTATTTTAAGAACATTTACAATAATGTTTGCTTTAAATCATGGTTATAAATAGCGTGAGGCGTGGCTTAGCGGCATATCCAAGCTACAGGCTTTAGCGTTTAAAGCGAAGCTTTAACGTTTTTAAAGCGTGGATTATGGCGGCAAAACCTATAAAAATATCTTTACGTTTTATCATATTTCAATGTTATATTTATATTGAGTTCATAATAAGTGTTGTACATAATAATTAAAGTTATAAAACTCTCCTTACATGTAATAATATTCATTTTTTGGATTTGAATTCAAAAACTTACCGCACCTCATGTCGTAGCGTGCCTTGACCTATAGCGTTGCGTGGAGGCCGCGCCTCAAGCTTTACCGCGCCTTAAGGCGAGCTATAGCGGGCTATTTAGAACCATGCTTTAAATGCAATATATGAACGATTAATCTATTATGAACCCACAACGTTTTAAAAATAGGAGTCAATAGAAGATTATAAACCGGCCATATAATAGAACAGTCACGAAAAGGTTCAATAGCAAAAGTTGACTGTCTAGAAAACGTTCAGAAATAGAATAAAGTTTGAACTGGTTAATTGGTTAGGGTGCGTGAACGCATGCCCTCCTCTGACACAAATTACGGTTGCGGTTTGTAGCAAGTGATTTGTGTTTTGGAGCATTTAAGAGCGACAAACGATTACTTAGCACTTTAGATGAAAAAATTGTTTGACAACACCTTATATCGCCGAACATACCAATATGTCATAAGCTTTTTGCTTTTTGACCGACTTTAAGTTGAGACCTCTAATGAGGTCACTAACCTAAACCATAAACGCATTTGCTCGTTTAAATCTTTTCGACTAGTCCCATACGTCGTACTATAAGATACTAATGGATTACTTTTCCATTGGATATAGTTTATGACTAATGAGTAATATATCCTTGCAGTTAAACTAAGCGATAGTTTCCATCTACATATTATGAACTCTATGCTTTTGTACCAACGAACAATCAGGATGGAGATTATGGTAACTAAGTAGCTGATATACATAACATAAGCCAACTTAATGCTTACATTATCAAGCACACTAAAACCGTGCCACGTCATGAACTAAAAAATTTATGGCCAGCAGCAATGCCTAAGCTCAACCGAATATACATATAGTTTACTAAGGGGTTACGTTCTGTTCAATCTAGTTACGAGCAATCCTTGCAGATAAAAATAAGTTACCACAGTTTCCATCTGCAGATTTGAAATGATCCATCTTTCATGACTACTCCGTATAACTCTTTCGACTAAACAAGCATAGCTTTGTTACATCCAACATCAAATTATGTAACTGTAAAAACTTATGAATCAATGACTAAAATCACCAAGAACATATAACAGAGAACCCAACCAACCTCCCCTTGGCTCTCTTTATCAATGATTAAGTTTACAATATCAGATTACAAGAACAAAACCAAGAACAACACTCACAAACTAACAAACTCACAAGATTTGATCAAGAACGATCAAAACTAGTTTTCTCTTTCTAGAATGAATAACAGAAACGAATAATGAAAAGTAAGTAACAAATGGTGAATGATTGAGTATATAAGCTCCCACTTTACAGTTGAGTCCGAGACTTTCACTTTTGTCCACTGCTAGTCCTTCAATTTGTAAAGCTGTCACTTGCAATGTAAAGCACATCCTCCATCTTTAACTTTAAGTGCATTTTGGTCCTTCAGGTGTAGGACTTATACTTCTTAACACTCCCCCCTTAAGTCCTTAACCTGCAAAAGCATTGTACAATCCCAGCATACTACAAAACTTTTTATGGTCAGATATAAGCAAGCCTTTGGTAAAAACATCTGCAGTATTATTTTCAGACTTGACCTTAATAGGATTAATATATCCTGCAGAAATTTTTTCTCTTAAGAAATAAAGATCAATTTCAAAATGCTTGCTTCTCTCATAAAGCACAGGATTCATGGAAATTTGGATAGCAGAATTATTATCACAATTCATATCAACAGGTAAAGCCACATCCACATTCATATCTGTCAACACTTTGTGAATCCACATGACTTCACAACACACATTACACATAGCCCTATATTCAGCTTCTGTGGAAGATCTAGAAACAACACTTTGTTTCTTACTCTTCCAAGAAACTAAATTACCACCCAGAAAAACACAATAACTAGTTAAAGACCTCATGGTTATCTTACATTTAGCCTAGTCTGAGTCAACAAACACATTCAGCTTGCTACAATCACCATTCTTAAAAGTGATACCTAAACCAGGTTCACCTTTTAAGTATCTAAGAACCCTGAAAGCAAGTCTTAAGTGAGATGGCATAGGACTATGCATGAATTGACTAAGACAATGAACTGCATAAGCTATATCAGGTCTTGTCGTAGTCAAGTAGATTAATTTTCCCACAAGTTTTTGATATGAAGTAATCTCAGTAAGTTTTTTATCATCTCCAAACCTTTTATTCAATTTCTTACTATCTGGATTAACATCCATAGGAGCACTGCATGGCTTGCATCCTAACATACCAAACTCAGACAACAATTCAGTGCAATATTTTCTCTGGGTTAAACATATACCATTATCAATATCAATAACCTCAATACCCAAAAAATATTTAAGTTTCCCAAGATCTTTAATAAGAAACTTAGTACTTAAAAATTTCCTTAAATTTGTTAACTTCATCAAGGTTATTTCCAGTTATAACAATATCATCCACATAAACCAGTAAGACCAAGAAAACCCCATTACTGTTCTTAATGAAAAGAGAAAAATCATTTGGACTTTGTACAAAACCATTTTCAATAAGCACAGAAACAAGTTTCTCATTCCATTTTCTTGGTGCTTGCTTTAACCCATACAGTGACTTAACCAATTTGCACACTTTATTACTGTTTTCATCACCATAACCTTTAGGAATTTTCATATAAACTTCTTCATCAAGTTCACCATATAAAAAAGAATTATTGACATCTAACTGAAATAATGGCCAGTTATTACTCACAGCTAAACTCAAAACACATCTCACAGTAACAATCTTGACTACTGGTGAAAAAGTCTCATCATAATCAATACCTTCCCTTTGGTTAAACCCTTTGGCAACAAGCCTGGCTTTAAAACTTTCTATATCACCACTAGATTTGTATTTAACTTTCCAAATCCATTTACATGGAATAGCCTTTCTTCCCTCAGGAAGATCAGTAATAATCCAAGTATTATTTCTGTTTAAGGCTTCCATTTCTTGATTCATAGCCTCAATCCATCTACTATCTTTAATAGCTTCAGAATATGTGTTAGGCTCATGAATTCTATTAAGATTAGTGGTAAACACAAAATTATCAACACTCAAATTAGCATAGCTAACAACTTTGTTTATACTATACTTAACATCTTTATTAAAAACAAAATCTTTATACTTAGAAGCTGGAAAAGCACCTTTTCTACTAGTTCTCCTAACAGTATTATCTGCTGCTGGTTCTGGTGACCAATTAAACACATTACCAAAAGACTCAATACCTTCATCCTTAGAGGAATTTTCTTCATCATTATCAATGTTTGGTATACCCTCAGAAATATTTTCTGTTGCATACTCATCCCTAATGTCCTTCCTACTAGAATCAGTATTAGTATCTGATGATCTATCTACCTCAAAAACAACATATGTATCAGTAGTATGAACATCTTTTCTACTTTTACTAGACTCTACAGTGCTGTCATTAGGTTCTGTTAGGACCATTGGAATAGTTACTTGTAATAGGTAGACTAGGAGGTATGTAGTTCCTCTTGGACCTAGTAGTAGTAGGAGCAAGTCGTGCTCCTGGTCCTAGTCGAAGTCAAACTTTATTATTTATTTATTATTCTGTTAGGATATGCATGAGATATGTTAGGAAAGGATATGCATATCAGTTTTACACGTTTTGTTTAATGATGTATTAGGGTTTCCTTGTAGTATAAAAGGAACCTGAGGCAGAAGGGTTAGACACACCTTGATCAAACGTAGTTCTAGTCATTATCAATATTAGAAATCCTTAGAAAGGATCAAGTCTTTATAGTTATTCTGTTCTTCTTTATTGTATTTGTATTCTCCATTTATATTGTGTATAGAGTCTCTTTGTGAATAGACTTGTGATTACAGAAGTCGTTCACCGTTCCTAACAGGCTGCAAGATCCACATCTAGTGGACCCAACAAGTGGTATCAGAGCCTGGGAGAGTCTCTGTACAAGAAGAATCAAGTTTTCTAATTACTAACATTTTTGTTTTATCATGTCTGCCTCAAGTTCTACTCAAACAGGAGAAGACAGCACTCCTAAAACTGTGCAACCTCAGCAGATCGTTGCTACGGTTTCCAACACAAATGGCAAATTCCCTCTTCTGAAAAAGGACGAGTATGATAGTTGGGCAATGAAGATGGAATGGTGGATTACCAATACTGATCAAGACCTTTGGAAGGTTATTCTGAATGGGAACAACAGGAAGCTAACTGGCAGAGACAAGAATGGTAATATTACTCTTCTTGACCCTAAAACTCATGAAGAAATCATAGCCATTCAGAAGGAGGTCAAAGCAAAAACTATTTTGCTTCAATCTCTTCCTGATGATCACATGGGTGACTTCTACCATTTGGATGATGCTAGAGAGATCTGGAATGGAATAAAAGCAAGGTTTGGTGGGAATGAGGAATCAAAGAAAATGCGAAGATCCATGCTGAGAGATGAATTCACAGAATTCAAAATCTCAGAAACTGAAGGTTTACATCAAGGGTATGACAGGTTCCAAAAGATATTGAGCCAATTGAATCAACTTCGGTCGAAACCTGACGATGGTGATATTAATGCAAGATTTCTTAGAGCCTTACCCTACTCATGGAATCAGGTGGTAATCTCTCTCAAAGCAAAAGGTGGGCTTGACTATCTCAATTTTGATGATCTATTTCATAAGCTCAAAACTTTTGAACCTCATGTGAGAGGATATTCAAGTGATTCTTTTCCCACTCCTGCTAATTCTGCCTTTGTGAGTTCTATGGCATCCAGTCCCATGTCGTATGCTAGTAGCCCAAGCAATACTGTGTCTTCTCAACATACTTTTCAGCATAATTCTGCTCCTGATCCTACAGCCAAGTCTGGTAGCATGGTAGAAGCCGTTCTTCATTCTTTTGTGGCTGATGTTGATGCTCAACAACAACTTGCTTTTGATGACTTCAAACAGGTCGATAAACTTGACCTGGATGAAATGGATCTTAAATGGCAGATGGCCATGCTCACTCTTAGGGTTCACAAGTTTGAGAAGAAAGCAGGTCGAAAATTCAATTACAACCCAAGGGAGCCAGCAAGATTCGACAGAAGCAAGGTTTGATGCTATAACTGCCAGCAGCAAGGTCACGTTGCAAGGGAATGCCCTAGCAAGAATGACCAGGAGAAGAGCAGATACTCAGCTTTTAAGGTTCAGGAGGTAAAAGATGACAAGAAGGCATTGGTATCTGTTGACTCTATGGTCAACTGGAATGATCATCAGACTACCACTTTGGAATCAACTGAGTCCTCGACTGACGTGTTTGCAATGATTGTTGGGAATCTATCTGATGCAGAGGAAGCAGACGAGTTTTCTCTTATGGGCATCTCACCTCAGGTACAACATTGTTCTCTTGGTTGTCATGATAAATATTCAGAATTGTTGTCCCAATATAATGATTTAAATGATCAGAATGATAAGTATTTTTTAGAGGCTCAAGCCTATAAGGCTTCTTTAAACACGTTAGAACAACAAAAGAGGTGGCTACAAGATACTCAACGTGAGTATGAAGATAAAATTAGGATACTAAGCATCGATTTAGAAAACACAACAAATATGCTTAAATATACAGAAAAGGTAAAAGATGCCAGTATCAAAGAAAAACAGGAGATGCAAGAAAGATTAGATGCTACAATGTTGAGATTTGAAAAATGGCAAAAGGCACCTAAAAATCTTTCAAAATTAATCGATAGTAGCATGTCTGGTAGGACTAAAAGAGGGTTAGGATTTGATAAATATATTGATTCTGAAGATGTGTTTGATTTATCTTTTTCGAGTGTCTTTGATGCCGACAAAGAGGAAGAGGGAGAACCTAGTTACAATAGGTTTAAACCAGCAGCAGAAATGCATGCTGTCCCTCCACCTCTTACTGGAACTTTCAAGTCCACTTCTAGGCATAATGACTTGGATGGATCACATATGCATGAGTCCCCAAAAAGTTCTACTAATTCTAATGACTTTGTCTCGTGTACTTTCAGTGACAAAGCCAATGACTCTGCATCAAGTGGTTCAAGTGAAGAGTCAAGACCTACAAGTTCCAAGTCGAATGATCATGCTGCTACTGGTGCTAGGAAGTGTGAAGAGAAAGTTACTTTTAAGTCAACTATGTCTGGTCATGGTTTATTGAGTCCTAGGAAGATTGATTCTCCTAGAATTGTGTGTAATAATGTTAGCAGTATAAAACAATGTCATTCTAATAAAAGGTCGATTAAAACATGTTTTGTTTGTGGAAGTGCATTTCATTTGATTAAAGATTGTGATTTTTATGACAAACATGCTTCTGTTAATCAAGCATT
Source organism: Glebionis coronaria (assembly GCA_025667525.1). Classification (NCBI taxonomy): domain Eukaryota; kingdom Viridiplantae; phylum Streptophyta; class Magnoliopsida; order Asterales; family Asteraceae; genus Glebionis; species Glebionis coronaria. Next base: position 581,765,673 of record CM046879.1, read on the forward strand.
TCCTGCTCCTGGTCCACCAGGAGTTGCTCCATATTCTTCTAGAAGACTCAATCCTAGTGCTCAATCGTTTTCTTCTAGAAGGACCTTTCCATTAGCTTCTGATCATTAAAGAAACATTGGATTAACAACAAATAGATTCACCAGTAACTATTTTTAGAATTTTAATCCAATTTATCCACATAATTTTGAACATATGTATTTTGGTTTGGGAAGTTTGGGAACTGCTGTTAAGCCCTCAGCAGGTTGTTCTTGGTCAAACAATAATACCAATATGATGCATAGGCAACCAAAGAACAACGGTGGATCTCATCAATCTTCTTGGCTCTCTACTAAAGATCCACAAGGCAGGCTCAAACCTGACAAGGTTTGGGTCCCCTTAAGACACTAACTTTTGCATTTTTATAATCTTGTTGTTGTAGGTTACTCCATACCAAGATCCTACTCTAGGAATTTTTGATAGTGGTTGCTCTAGGAGCATGACAGGAAATAAAAGTCTTCTCTCTAACTTTGTACCATTTCAAGGCGGCAAGGTCTATTTTGGTGGAGGTGAAGGAAGGATCACTGGCAAAGGAACAATTCAGACGCCCAATCTTAATTTTGAGCAGGTACTATGTGGAAGCACTTCAACACTTCAACTTGATATCTGTCTCTCAGATTTATGACAAGAAGCAGTTTGTTCTCTTTACAGATACTGATGCACTTGTGCTCTCCAAAGACTTTAAACTTCCGGATGACTCACAGGTTCTGCTCAGAATCCCTAGAAGACACAATCTCTATAGCATCAAGCTGAATGAAGTCAACCCTACTGGTCAACTAGCATGTTTGGTTGCTAAAGCCTCAGAAGATGAAGCCACTCAATGGCACAGAAGGATGGGGCATGTGAACTTCAAGACCATTCACAAACTAGTAAATCTGAATCTGGTCTCTGGTTTACCTCCCAAGTCATTTAGAAATGATATAAATTGTATTGCTTGCAGCAAAGGAAAACAGCATAAAGCATCCTTCAAGGCCATTACTGCTCTTAGTCTTATTACTGAACCATTGCAGCTACTGCACATGGATTTATTTGGTCCTACCTCCATTAGGAGCATTGACCACAAACAATTCTGTCTGGTGGTAACTGATGGATATAGCAGGTTTACGTGGGTGTTCTTCATGGCTGCCAAGATTGAGACCTACTCAATTCTTAGAGATTTTCTTACCCTTATAGAGAACCAGTTGTCCAAGAAGGTTAAAGGTATTCGTTGTGATAATGGAACCAAGTTCAAAAATAAAGACCTCATAGAACTTTGTAATGCTAAGGGCATCAAAAGAGATTATAGTGCAGCAAGAACTCCTCAACAGAATGACGTGGCAGAAAGAAAGAACAGGACTCTAATAGAAGCAGCAAGAACAATGCTTGCCGATTCCAAGCTTCCAACCATGTTCTGGACAGAAGCTGTTAATATTGCAAGTTATGTTTTGAATAGGGTTTCTATTACCAATCCTCACAAGAAGACTCCTTATGAGCTCCTAATGGCCAAAGTTCCAAATATTGCTCATTTGAAGCCTTTTGGGTGTCCTGTCACCATTCTGAATACTAGTGACTATTTGGGGAAGTTTGATGGCAAGGCAGATGAAGGATACATTGTGGGATATTCAGCTCACTCTCGGGCTTATCGTGTCTACAATCTCCAAGCCAAGCGGGTCATTGAAACTATTAATCTCAGGTATTTTGAAGAGAATTCAAACATCCAAGGCAAGGGTCCTGAATGGTATTTTAATATTGATTATCTTAGTGATTCATTAGGATATTTTCGTTTCAAAACTAACCATGATGCAGGTCCACAAGTGTTTGCAACTTCTAGTACATGTGTTCCTTCTAGTCTTTCTGACTCAGATGACGAGGATGATATTTTTGTGGTTCCATCCTACTCCACCACAGTCTCTCCTACTCCTCCTAGTGATGCAACTCCATTGGATGAACTGGATTCACAAGTCGCTCTTGACACCCTACTCAAACAGCAACAAGAAGCTACTACAGTAGCTGCTCAATGTGGCTTTGAGTTTCCCTTGAATACGTCTACTGACAAAGCTGCTCCTAGTACCCCAGCTACTACTCCTAGTGCTAGTTTAACACCTATTGGTATTCCGGCTAGTGAGTCTGCTTCTCATACTTGATTCTCTAGTCCTTCTGATTTGGGGAACCATCAAAAGAAGTCTTCTACCAAGCTGAATGATATTCATAAACAACCAATAGATGGCATTTTCAACGCTGCTTCATATGATGCTGACTTTGTTGGGGATCTCAATAACTTGGCACCAGAAGTGGAGGTAGCTTCCACTCCAGTGTTGCAATCACACAAAGATCACCCTACCATTCAAATAATTGGAGATCCTGGTTCTACTATCAAGACACGCAGAATGCATAAGAAGGCCTCGTTTGATCATCATGCTCTTGTGAGCTATATTGAAGATCAAAAGCGTAATAATCATACGGAATTTCAACACTGTTTGTTTGCTTGTTTTCTTTCACAGGTAGAACCTAGATCAGTCACTCATGCTCTTGAGGATCAAAGTTAGGTGGAGGTTATGCAGGAGGAAATGCAGCAATTCTTGTTTCAAAATGTTTGGGTTCTAGTTGACTTACCAGATGGAAAGACAACAATCAATACCAAATGGATTCTCAAGAACAAGAAAGATGCACGGGGAATTGTAGTGAGGAATAAAGATAGGCTTGTCGCACAGGGCCACACTCAAATTGAGGGCATTGACTACACTGAAGTTTTTGCTCCAGTTGCCAGGATTGAGGCTATTCGTCTGTTTTTGGCTTTTGCTTCTTATGTGGGCTTTACGGTTTTTCAGATGGATGTCAAGAGTGCATTTCTCTATGGCAAGATTGATGAGGAAGTGTATGTCACTCAACCTAAGGGCTTTGTAGATCCACTTCATCCCAAGAAAGTTTACAAGGTGGTCAAGGCTCTTTAGGGATTACATCAGGCTCCTAGAGCTTGGTATGAGCGTGTTTCAACTTTCTTGTTAAAGAATGGCTATAGAAGAGGTACTATTGATAAAACACTATTTCTTAAAAGGGATACCAAGGACATTATCCTTGTTCAGGTTTATGTGGACGATATTATCATTGGTTCTACTAAGAAGGAATGATGTGATGAGTTTGAACACTTGATGAAAGGCGAATTTCAGATGAGTGCTATGGGAGAGCTTTCCTTCTTCCTTGGTCTTCAAGTCAAGCAACAGTTGGATGGGATCTTCATTAGTCAAGATAAATATGTTCATGAGATCCTTCAGAAGTTTGACATGGATCCTCTTAGACCAGCAGCAACTCCTTATGAAGTTGCTAAAGTCAAACTCAAGAATGAGCCAGATCCCCCGGTCAATGTTCACATGTACAGGTCTATGATTGGCTCACTCATGTATTTGACTGCATCACGTCCGGATATCATGTTTGCAGTAAGTTCTTGTTCTAGACATCAGGTGGCTCCAGCGGTTTCTAACTTGAATGCAGTTAAGAAGATTTTCAAGTATATCAAGGCTCAACCTACACTGGGCTTGTGGTATCCTAAAGAATCACCTTTTGTTCTTGAAGCATATAGTGATAGTGACTATGCAGGTGCTAATAATGACAGAAAATCTACTACTGGTGGTTGTCAATTTTTGGGTCGAAGACTTATCTCATGGCAATGCAAGAAACAGACGATCGTATCTACTTCTTCAACAGAAGCTGAATACGTTGCTGCTGCTAGCTGTTGTGGACAAGTATTGTGGATCCAAAATCAGATGTTGGATTATGGGTTCAATTTTATGAACACCAAAATTTTCATTGACAATCAAAGCACTATCTGCATTGTGAAGAATCCTGTTTTTCATCAACGTACAAAGCATATTGAAATTCGGCACCACTTTATACGGGATGCCAATGAGAAGAGGTTGATACAGGTTCTTAAAGTTCATACGGATGATAATGTTGCTGATTTGTTGACAAAAGCCTTTGATGGTCCTCGGTTCAACCACTTGGTGGTTCACATTGGGATGGTCAATCCTTGAGGTCTAGGATTGAGGGGAGGCTAAGCCTAAGGGGAGGCTTCGTGTACATATTTATTTGCATAGACTAACATATTGGTAGATTTTAACAACATATTGCATTGGTTCTGGTGGTGTGTGTTACTCCTGGTGGAGGTTTTTGCTCACTTCTGATGGTTATATTCTTTCATGACTGGCTTCTAGTCCTTATTGGTTAGCTTCTAGTCATTCTTGGTTGGCTTCTAGTGGATAAAAATCTTTCTTTGTCAAGTGATGGTTGGCTTCTGGTACTGGTTTGGGACACTGTTCACCTTATTGACTTCTGTTGACCACATTCTGCTTCTAGTATTGACCATTGTGCGCTTTGACTTTTAGTCAACGCATTCAAATTCTGGTATTTATACTCCTATTTAACTCTGGTAAATTGGAGTTTGGAAATAATGTTAAAAGGGGCAAGTGGTTACTTTGCAATAACTGTCTAATTTGAAAGGGCAACCCCCATTATTAGGGGTCAATGAACAGTTACTCCCACCATTATTTATGGTCAATTAACCCCCCTTGACTCATTCATCTCACTCATAACACACACACATCCGATCCTACTCTCTCAACCCTAACAAAAATCATCTTCCATTCCTATTAATCAAGATCCATGGCTGCCCTGGTATACCAACCTGCTCACAACAAGGTCGCCTATCTAGGAGATGGTCCACACCGTGATGATTTCACTAACATTCTGGACTTCATTGAGGCTTCAAACCTCAGGTATGCTTTTACTGTGTGTCCCATTGTTTATGATAGTGTCATTTGTCAGTTTTAGGCTTCTGCTCGTCTTGTGGCTGTGGTTGGTCGTCCACGTGAACTCCATGCTACCATAGATGGACGTTCATACGTGGTTTCTGAAGCTTCTATTCGTAGTTCCCTTCATCTTCAAGATGAAGGTGGTGTTGTTTCCATCCCCAATGCGGAGGTGTTGGAGGGGATGGCTGCTCTTGGGTATAATCATGGGGGGAAGTTTAACTTCCAAAAGAATCGGTTTTCCCCCCAATGGAAGCTTCTAGTGCATTTTCTAATTCATTGTTTAAGTCCCAAGTCTGGGAGTTGGGATGCTTTTCCTACTCCTTTGGCTACTGGTCTCATATGCTTAGCACAGGGTAGGGTATTTAATTTCTCTGGTTATTTGTTTGAGGGGATGGTTAGCAATCTGTCTAGTGCTGGTTCTAGAAAGAAGTTTCTGATGTATCCTAGGTTTTTACAACAGATACTTGTTTGTATACCTCGTGATAGGGCTGAACATGAGCCTTCTAAGCTTACTGCTAAAGTATACTATAATATGGCCCATGGGTTTAGCGGGGAGTGGAGGCCCCTTACTGAGGCCATGTTGGGGCTGGCTCAGGGTCCTCCAGATGTTGTTGTTCCTCTGGTTGAACAAGCCGAGGAGGAACCTCAATTAGGTGATGACCCAATGGAGGAGGAGGATCATGCTGGTGGTGCACCTCATGTGGTTGAGGAAGAGTCGGTTGAGGAGGTGGTGGTTGAAAGGGCATCCACTTCCAAGGTTGCTCCTTCTTCCTTTCCACATTCGTCTCCATTTGTGGAGACTCCCCCTCCTAGTCCTGCTCCACACTCTTCTGATAAGCCTTCTGGTGCTAGTGCTCCTAATGTTGACCCATTTGTTGCTTCTGGTTCCAATGAAGCCTTCCCTGACCCAAGTCCTCTTGGTGGGAATGCGGAGGAGCCTATTACACTTACTTCTTTACTTGATCTTATGCACAGGTATCATGCACGGATTCTTTCCTTGGAAGCAGATTTGAATCAACACCGTAAGCTTACTCGGGAATTTGTTCTTCCCATGGCTGACCGGATCAAATCATTGGAAACACATCAAAGGCGACGAAAGAAGCATGTGGTTCACTCTGATTCTGATGAGGAGGTTAAGGATCGTGTTGAGGATGGTTTGACTTTGTTGGCTAAGGCAGCCTTTGCTGATAAGTTGTATGATGATCTACGGATTCCTCCGACTTCCTCCAGTGTTCCTTCTCCTACTGCTGTTCCCACACCAATGGAAGGTGCTTCTGGTCCTACTGCTGGTTCCACTGCTGGTCCATCTCATGATCCAAAGGGGAAGGCCCCCATGACTGATGCTCCCTCACCACCTCGCAAGCGTACACGCAGACAGCTTGAGGAGGATAGGGTGGGTGAGGAGGCTGCTCAAAGGATGCAAGCCGAAATTGATCAAGCTGCTCAGGCTGACGAGGAAGCTCTTCAACAGCAGAGACGTGAACAGGTGCAGCATGATGCTATGCATTGGAATGATAGCGATTGGATGCAGGTGTTGACTATTCTTACCAAGGATTATTCCCAGTTCACTGATCTTTTAGGTTCGGATGTGGATGAGCATAACTGTATTCCTCGAGCCATGGTGTTAATGCACAAGCACCAATTGGCGCTTGCTGCACAGCTTCGTGAGAAGCGTAAGAACATACCTTTGTCGAGAGCTGAGGAGCGAAAGCAGATGCAGCGATATGTGAAGTATCAGTCGGCTGCCTATTTCACTACTGGTTGGAAATGGGACAGGGTTCGGGCTTTGTCTTTTGATGAGCTTAAGGCGCTCTATGAACGAATGGTCAAGCATAAGAGCACCCCAATTCTGGAGTGATTCATTTATCGTCCTTCTCCACGTGTGGTGACCACTTCTTCACCTGCTGTTACTACTTGTCCTACATCTGATACTACTCCTGGTTCTGTTGCTATTCCATCGGTTTTTGCTGCTTCTACAGTTGGTACCACCCCTACTTCTTCGGTTGCTCCACCGGTTTCTTCTTCAGGTCCTGCTACCACCACCACATATGCTACCACCACCACCTTTGCTACCACTACCACCACCACTGCTACACCTGCTATGGCATCACCATCATCACCCGTGCCTGGTGCTCAACCTATTCCTTCTTCTAGTGCGGCTCCTGTTGATCCTTTGGGTGGGCAAACTATTAATTCTACTTCTACTGCTCCCACTCCTGCTGCTCAGGTAAAGGTAAAGGTTGAACCCTCGCCTAATGATCCCACTCCTCGCCGTTCCATGCGCAAGAAATTGGCTAGACGGGCTAGACGTGGCAAGACGGTTCCCTATAAGAAGCGTGCTCCTGAAAATCTTATTGATGCAGCTTCTGATAGTGACTCCGATTTGCCGTTGGGTAATGGATATATTACTGGTTGGACGGTTACGCATTCGACGACTCTTCCTGGTACGGTATCTCATAGGATTACTCTTAGTGATGGGTCTGTTAGGTTTGCTTCGGGTCTGCAAGGTATTTTGTCTTGGGCGGATCGTAAGGATCTTATGGCTTTATATGGGTTTGTGGATGCCGGCATGCCTGTTCATCCTAATGATGTGTCTTCCTGGCCTGGTCTGCGAGTATGGGCTGATTTAAAGATGATGCTTGATGCCCCTCCCCATGCTCCTATCTCTGGTGTCTGGAAGGATCAGCCACAATGGGTTATTCAGCGATGGAAGTTATATGCGGGCTGTGGTGTGCATATGTTAGAGTTGGAATCTGGTCTTATGGTATTCATGCTCACAGACTTGGATTATCCGTTGACGATTGCTTCGATGGAGGCTATGCTTGCTTGTCACTTGCAGATTTCTAATGCCCCCTCCGGGAATGAGTCTTCTATGGCAACTGCATTGGTGGAAGGGATCCAAGCTCGTTTGAAAGCTGATAAGATGGCTGCTTCTGGTCTCTGATATGGTTGGTTTGTAAGTTTTTATGTTTTGTGTTTTTGATCATTTGTTAATACTGCAATTCTTTTCACCAATATGTAAAGTGATTGGTGACTTTCATTCATTATAGTTAAAAAAAAAATTAAAAAAAAATAAAATTATACTTTTTATATAATATCTGCTTATACTTTAAACACATCATGGATTTTACATTTGTGAATACAATACCATCTGCTGATTCAAACTTTGGGTTCTGGTTGCTGAGTCATACTTGTGATGGTTACTGGTTTCATCTGGTGTTGGACTTGGTCCTCACAACAAATGGTCCTTAACTCACCATGTCTAACCGACAAGAAAGAGTTGATTCACCTTGAGGTTACCCAAAACTGGATGGTTTTCACTTGCCATGGTCCTAGACTGAAAAGTGGCTAATCCAAGGGGGTACGACTCTTGGTAAAGATTTTATCAAATCCGTTGATAGCTGTAATAGCTTGCTTAAAGCTATAGGGTTTTCAACTCACCGATGCTTCATTGCTGAGAGTTGGCGAGTCCAGAGGGGTACAGCTTCTGGTAAAGACATATCAAATCCGTTGACGGCTGTGATGGTTTGCCTAAAATCATCAGGGTACTCCCACTCACCATTGATTCACGTTCTAAGAGTTGGGCTGGGTTCTGGTCTCCCAGGGTGATGCTTATTCCACCAGAAAGACTGGCTAGCCCAAGAGCGAGCAGCTACTTGGTAAAGGCTCATCAAATCTGCTCATGTTGCTTTAAAGATTCAACACGATGCTGATTTGTTTCAAGCTTTGGAGAAGCTTCTAGTGTTTCATGTTGCGGCGATTGTTCTGTTTCTTATCTTGTTGATGCTGCTGTTTCTTTTGTTGATTCAATCCTCACGCTTTATTGTACGTTTTACCAGGAAACTTGAACTCAACAGGTCAAATTCAAGTTTAGGGGAGGATTGTTAGGACCATTGGAATAGTTACTTGTAATAGGTAGACTAGGAGGTATGTAGTTCCTCCTGGTCCTAGTAGTAGTAGGAGCAAGTCGTGCTCCTGGTCCTAGTCGAAGTCAAACTTTATTATTTATTTATTATTCTGTTAGGATATGCATGAGATATGTTAGGAAAGGATATGCATATCAGTTTTACACGTTTTGTTTAATGATGTATTAGGGTTTCCTTGTAGTATAAAAGGAACCTGAGGCAGAAGGGTTAGACACACCTTGATCAAACGTAGTTCTAGTCATTATCAAAATTTGAAATCCTTAGAAAGGATCAAGTCTTTATAGTTATTCTGTTCTTCTTTATTGTATTTGTATTCTCCATTTATATTGTGTATAGAGTCTCTCTGTGAATAGACTTGTGATTACAGAAGTCGTTCACCGTTCCTGACAGGCTGCAAGATCCACATCTAGTGGACCCAACAGGTTCTACATTGATTTCAGGTATAAGCCCATGCTTTCTACCTATACTATCTGTAAAACCCGCATGCTTCTATCATGAATAGTACCCTTAAGATCGTACGTACTAGATTAAAACTTTCCTATTATAGCATGATTACGATTACGTGTTAGGATTTTACGTATTACGTACGTGTTAGAACACGATAAGTATTTACTACGCACGAGCACGCAATAATTATTTGACAATAATTAATCACGAACATGCGATCATGAAATCATGAACGTAATTAAATCACGAACTATTATTAATTACGTATATATATTTATTACGAGCGTAAATAAATATATTAGGTCACGATAATTACTTAACGAGAACACATTAAACGCGAATACAAATAATCACGAACGAGTAATTAAACAACGAGAAACGGAAAACGGTACAGGTACCCCATGTGGGGCCCCTACCCGCGACAACAAGGGAGAAATGGGCCAAGCCCATCTCAAAATTTACTAAAGAAGGGTAAAAGGAAAAATCACTACTCATTTTCACTTTTTACAGAAGATTTTTTTACAAAACCTAAAAAGTTCTTCCTTCTCCTTCTTTTTCTTTTTTGGCCGCCACCCATAAACACACCAAAGGGGTGTTTATTTGATCTTTGATCTTGTTTTTGGTGCAAGTGTTCGTGTTTGTTCATCCTTGTTTAGATCCACGCATTCGGTAATTCTTTTAACCCTTTTCTTTTGATTTGATCTTTTAAATAATTAAGAACATGATGTGTTTTTTTAAAAACCTAATTAAAACATAGATCTAACATGAAATTGGTTTTGGAATAAATCAAAAAGGGTGTTTTAGGGGTGTTTATTTTTGGCCGGCGCCTAAATCGAACCCTAAGGGGGTCGTTCGGTTTGGCTACTCGACCACCACCGAGACCATATGGTCCTGGTTGGTTGGTGTGGGTCCCACGGCAGCAACAAGACAAGGGTAACCCCGAAGTGGTTCGGGGTATGGTGTCGATTTCATGTCCGGTTCATGGTTCTTAGTCAAGATCCGGTTCACGGTGTATGTTAAGATTATTATTTTTTTATAATCTTATGTTAAAATTAAATTAATAAACATGAAATGATTAATTTAATAACATGACTTAGGTTATTTTAATTATTAAAATCATGAAATTATTAACCTAAGTATTTTATATTTTTAGACTTATAATTAATTAATTATTTAAAAACCATGGTTATAATTAATTAATTAACATGACTTAGGTTATATTATTAATAAGCAATAATACATGTTTTAACCTAAGTATTTAACTTTATTTAATTAAAAACATGATATACTTTAATTAAATATTTTAACCTATAGTTTATTTTAATTACATGAAATAATTAATAAACTATACATTATAACATATGACTTAGAAAATAATCATGAAAACACTTAGGCTTATATACTTAGCTTATTTAACCAGCTTATATCTGATTATGGAAACGTTCTATTTTTAAAAACTTATTTAAGTAAGGCAGCTAATCTATTTATGGAAACTTTCTATTTTTAGAAACTTATTTATTTCAGGCAGCTAATCTATTTATGGAAACTTATTTAAATAAGGCAGCTAATGTATTTATGGAAACTTTCTATTTTTAGAAACTTATCTATTTTAAGCACTAATTCTATTTTTGGAAACTTTCTATTTTTGAAAACTTTCAATTTTTGGAAACTTTCAATTTTTGGAAACTTTCAATTTTTGGAAACTTTCTATTTTTGGAAACTTTCTATTTTTTGTAACTTTCTATTTTTGGAAACTTTCTATTTTTGGAAACTTTCTATTTTAGGAAACCTGCTATTTTTGGAAAGTTACTTATTATTACACAGTAAGTATAATAATAAATGAAATATCAGAAATACTTAATCAGAGTAAACAGAATATAAGATAAACACAGTTTAAGGCTTAAAAACAGTAAAACATGATAAGAACATGTAAAATAAGCTAAGACATGACATAAAACCAGTTACGTATTAGTAAGCAGGTACTTATTCATGTATGTATTTATGTAGCATTAGTGATACGGAAGTAGGATTCCTCTCAGTTCGTCTTCTTTGTTCACTGGACATAAGGTACGGATTCCCGTCCTTTTAGTATGGACATTCTTTCCTTATTAGGATTTCCCGTATGCAGCCAAATGTTTTCCCGTAGTATAAGTTATGTGTTTGATTTGCTTATGTTTAATACCTATAGCCATATACATGCATGACCAGTTTCACCTAGTTATGGAGGTACCATAACCATAACATTAGAGGCACTGATGTTATGACTTCACCACGGCGGAGTGATTGCTCGTGGCGTCCCTTCAGCTTTTGGCCATTTATATTATATTTATCATGTGGGGCGTATGGGTGCATCCTAGTTACATGTTTTCAGTCAGGATTTCATGGTGAATGTGGTGTGTGCCTTGCATCCTTCTCAAGGAGCTGATCCCTCCTACCCAAAAACCAGTATATTAAATTAGAGGCAGCCCCTCTAATTTGCATGATGAGGTCACCCCTCCAAGTATTCATGCACGGCGGATTTTCATGACCTATATTGGCTAATGGTAAAATATGATAAACAGTTTTTACAAGATAAATATAAGGCTTTTCAAACTATAAAACCAGTTTTATCAAGACTTAACCAGGTTACTCGGGACTTAGTTTCTTCCGCTGTTATATGTTATATGCTTATCCTATTTATGCTTTATCGTACATCCGTGCACTGAGCGTATTGCTCACCCGTTTTCCTTTTCTATGTTCCCAAAACGGTAGGTACTCAGGGACGCTCGTAGACTTTAAGCGTACGTGCATATGGACTGGAAGCTTTCTAGCCTTTCTTTACATTATGCATTATCTTTCTTTTGATACATTTGCTATGGACATTGTTTAGTCCTTTCCTTTACTATACTATGTTTGTGTGTGATGAGCTTTACTTTTGGACTACCGATGTTTGATTCCGGTATTTTCCTTTTATGGTCATGTAATGTTTAGACATTTTCCTTGTATGCTTTGATGACACGCTATAATTACATGTGACATTTCCATTATCAAAATAGGGTGTTACAATTATGGTATCAGAGCCAAGGCTTCGACCTATAGGCTCTCAAATATGACCTGTGATTAGTGGGTCGTCACTACGGTCTTCCTAGAACTGACAGTTGTTTTCATGCATTCATCATTTTTACGCATACATATATATGTCATTGTCGCAGATTTATGACTAAGTAATGGTTGGTACAGGACTGGCCCTATTTAGTCGCATGTGTTTTATCGAAACTTTTAAATTTGGGACCGACCCATAGGCGTCCCCTCGCCATGTCTTTTGTTTTGGGTGAACTTACCATAGGCGTTCACTCTCGAGCATACAAAAGTTATCATAAAACTGCATCATGCATTCATACACAAAGATTTTCTTGCATAAAATTTTTCTCTTGAAATTTTGGTATAAATTTTTTTCATGTATATATATTTTATGTTTTGATCTGTTTAATCATATGTTTTATGTTATACTGTCAGATGGTTCTCACACGCGAACAGGAACAACTCAATGCTGCAATTCAAGCTGCTATGCAAGCTTTGCTTCCTCAACTGAGGAACGACATCAGGGCTGAAGTTTAAGCTGCCAACAATCAGCAGCATAATCAGGCACCTCCTCCTCCTCCTCCAGTGACATTAGCAGTATGGCTGGAGAGATTCAACAAGCTCCGTCCTCGAGCTTTTGAGAAGACAGATAGCCCCAGTGATGCTGAAAGCTGGTTGGCTCAAATCGAGAAGATTTTCAATGCTATGGGTTGTGACCCCGCGTACAAGGCGAGGTTGGCATGCTATCGGTTCGAAGGTGATGTGCTAAATTGGTGGTTAGCATTGATGCAGTCTGAGGGTGGTGACGAGTGGGTTGCTGGTTTGACTTGGGCTCAGTTCAAGGACAGGGTGATGGAACAGTTCTTTCCCAAGGCTGAGCATGACAAGCTCAAGAGAGAGTACCATGGGATCCGACAGAGAGTTTGGGAGAATAGCAACAAGTTAATGCAGCGCTTTCTTCGCTTAACTGGTTTCCTTGGTGCGACAGCAGGTACTCCTAAAGAGCAGGCACACCACTTTAGGTGGGATCTTCGCACATCGGTCGCAAACAATCTGGTGTGTGCTACGTTCAACACTGTAGCACAAGTGGCCGATGCAACACGTAAGCTGGAGATGCTGCAGGAGAGAGATGATTTCGGAGAAGCTGAGAGACCCGACAAGAGGTAAACAATCGTATTCAAGCGGTAATCAATCTGTATTCTTTCCATATATGTCGAATATTCATCTCTTAAAATGTATCTTCCAGGCAAAAAACTGGGGACCGGTCTCAGCCGGCTACTCAGCAACAGCCTCATCAGCCCAAGGGAAACGGTTAGACTAACGACCATTCTGCTACGGATAGGCGTGGCGGTAATGATAATTACCGTAACAACGCTGGACACTCCAACAGCAGCAGGTCCTAATACTTACGCATTTTTCTTATGATTTCACGTTATAACTCATATTCTGACACTTTAGTAAAACTTCTACCAGGAACCATGGAAACGGTAGCGACCAGAACCAGAGAGGTTCACAGCCTAGCCGTCCAGCTATCACTGGTATTCAATCTTACGATTTTCCGCATTGTCCTTTGTACCATATTATCATGTCTTATGTAAAATGTTTTATCAGGTTCCCAGCCAGCCAGAGCACCTGCTGGAGGATTTACTCATCCTCTTTGCTCTACTTGCCACCGTAGGCACCCAGGGCCATGTCGCCGTAACACTGACGCATGCTTCAAGTGTGGTCTTCCTGGCCATATCAGGAAGGATTGCCGTAAGGGCGAGATGGATGGTACATCAGGACATGCTGATTCTAAGCCGCCTCCTACTACCGGCCGTGTCTACACGACATCTCGAGACCAGGCCAACAAGTCTACAGGTACCATCACTGGAATCTTGTATATGTATGGTCAAGTTGCATGTGTTCTTTTCGATACGGGTGCTACTCACTCGGTTATTTCTACTGCTTATGCTAAGAATATTAGGATGCTCCCCATGCCACTAGAAAATAGGCTTACTATTTCCACGCCTTTGAGGGACTCTGTATTAATCACCCATGTATACAAGAGTCTTCCCCTAGAATTTGACGATAAGGTTCGACCTGTTGACGCACTTCCGCTGGACATGAATGACTTTGACATGATTTTGGGCATGGATTGGCTATCCAAGCATCATGCTACCATAGACTGCCATTCATATCGAGTTATCTTTGGTGATGTTAATGCACCAGAGTACATTCATAACGGGTTCGTACCCGGATGGTCTGTACAAATCATATCTACCCTGCAAGCGCGTGCACTACTGTCACATGGCTGCGAGGGTTATCTAGCTACGGTTCACGACATGGATGCTGAATCCCCATCAATTCAGGATCAACCTATAGTGTCGGAATTCCAAGATGTTTTTCCAGCAGAACTTCCGGGTATACCACCTGCACGAGAAGTGGAACTCAGTATCGAGCTTATTCCAGGAGCTAAACCAATCTCCAAGGCTCCTTATCGCATGGCTCCTATAGAGCTGAAGGAGCTGAAGGATCAACTGCAAGAACTTCTTGAACGAGGCTTCATTCGACCGAGCGCATCTCCATGGGGCGCACCGGTCTTGTTTGTTAAGAAGAAGGACGGCAGTATGCGTCTTTGCATAGACTATCGCGAGCTCAACAAGATTACTATCCGGAATAGATATCCACTGCCACGTATAGACGATCTGTTTGACCAACTCCAAGGGGCCAAACACTTCTCCAAGATTGATCTTAGGTCAGGCTATCATCAGCTACGGGTCAAGGAGCAGGACATCGCTAAGACTGCCTTTCGTACCCGCTATGGCCACTACGAGTTTGTAGTTATGCCATTTGGCCTGACAAATGCTCCAGCAGTGTTCATGGATTTGATGAACATAATCTTCCATGAATTTCTGGACAAGTTCGTCATTGTCTTCATCGATGAAATCCTGATTTTCTCAAAGTCCAAGGAGGACCAACAGAAAGAAAGGGATTGTGTCAACTTCGTTCCTTCATATTTCTCTTTTTTTATTTTATATTGTGACGAAGACCATCTTCGTACAGTACTATAGATTCTTCGCCAGAAGCAGCTGTATGCTAAATTCTCCAAGTGTGAGTTCTGGTTAGACAAGGTGGCATTCTTAGGTCACATTGTATCAGCAGAAGGAATCACTATGGATCCAGCGAAGGTTGAGGCCATTACTAAGTGGCCAAGGCCGGCATCAGCGACGGAAGTCCGTAGTTTCTTAGGCTTAGCTGGCTACTACCGTAGGTTCATGGAGAACTTTTCCCGCTTAGCACTACCATTGACCAAACTGATACGGAAAAGGGAGAAATTCGTCTGGACTGAAGAACGAGATAAGAGCTTTGAAGACCTGAATCAGAAGCTAGTATCTGCACCTATTCTTACTCTCCCATCTGGTACGGGTGGATTTCAAATCTACAGTGATGCATCGGGGAAGGGACTTGGCTGTGTTCTCATGCAACATGGGAAAGTGATCGCGTACGCTTCATGGCAGCTTAAGCCTTATGAAGAAAATTACCCCACGCATGACTTGGAACTTGCAGCAGTGGTGTTTGCATTGAAGATTTGGAGGCACTACTTGTATGGAGAATCATGTGACATTTTCACGGACCACAAGAGATTGAAGTATATCTTCACTCAACGTGAATTGAACATGAGGCAGAGAAGATGGTTAGAGCTGTTGAAGGATTATGACATTAATCTACAGTATCATCCCAGAAAGGCAAATGTAGTAGCAGATGCTCTTAGCAGGAAGTCCAGAATGATCAACGACATTAAAATCGAAGAGGAAATCATAAGAGACTTGGAGCGACTAGACATCAAGATCATGGTACGTGGACATCACGGTTACTGGGCTAATCTTAGAGTAGAACCCGAGTTACTCTCTAAGATCAAGGAAGCTCAGAAGGATGACGGAGAAATCTGGGCGATAGTGCAGAATTTGGAGAAACAGACAGAATTCAGAGTAGATGCAGATGGTATCGTATGGCAGGGAACGAGACTTTGTGTTCCTGATAACCAAGAACTCCGGGAAGCCTTGTTAGCTGAAGCTCATAGCTCCCCATTCTCTATACATCCTGGTTCGACTAAGATGTACCATGACATCAAGCAGTATTTTTGGTGGAGTGGTATGAAACAGGATGTGGCCACTTACGTCTCCAAATGTCTTACCTGCCAGCAGGTTAAGATCAAGCATCAGCGATCTGGCGGTCTCCTTCAACCGTTAGATATTCCAGAGTGGAAGTGGGACAAAATCACCATGGATTTTGTTACTGGTCTTCCGCCTACCAAGAGGAAGCACGATGCAATTTGGGTTATCGTTGATTGACTTACCAAATCAGCTCATTTCTTACCGATCCGCAAGGAAGATCCGGTAAGTAAACTCGCCGGTACGTACAGAAGAGAGATCATGAGGCTCCACGGTGCACCATCCAGCATCGTCTCAGACAGAGATCCTCGTTTCACTTCGCAATTTTGGAAGAGTCTGCAGAAAGTTTGGGGTATACAACTTAAGCTTAGCACGGCTTCTCATCCTCAAACGGACGGACAATCAGAACGAACGATTCAGACATTGGAAGACATGTTGAGGTCATGTGCGTTGGAATAGACGGGTTATTGGGACGATTACATCTGTTTGGTGGAGTTTGCATACAACAACAGTTGGCACGCAAGTATCAAGTGTGCTCCTTTCGAGATGTTGTATTGCAGAAAGTGTCGCGCTCCAATCTGCTGGGATCAGGTTGGCGAGCGAACACTTGAAGGACCAGAAATCATAGAGATGACCAATGAAAAGACCGCAGTAGCTAAGCAGAAACTTCAGGAAGCACGGTCACGTCAGAAGAGTTACGCCGATAAGCATCGTAGGGACATACATTTTAATGTAGGAGATCACGTCTTCCTTAAGGTTTCGCCAGCACGTGGTGTTAGACGCTTCAGGATTAAAGGGAAGCTCAGTCCTCGTTTCATCGGACCGTTTGATATCATTGAACGAGTCGGTGAAGTATCTTACCGGTTGGCGTTACCTCCGCAGCTTTCGCATGTGCACAATGTGTTTCATGTGTCCTTACTCAGAGGGTACTAGTATCATCCCCTTCACATGGTTTAGTATCCACTGGAACAGATACGTGAAGATCTCACTTTTATAGAAGAACCCGAACGAGTTCTTGACAGACAAGAACGAGCCATGAGAAGGAAGACGATTCCATTCGTCAAAATCCTATGGAGGGATCATACCGAGCGAGAAGCCACTTGGGAAACAGAGGAGTCTATCCGGGCTTCTTACCCTCATTTCATATTTTGAGTTCTGGTATGTTCTTCTTTTCAGTTTACTTTATCTATAATTCGGGGACGAATTATTCTTTTTAGGGGGGAAGAGTTGTAAAACCTGCATGCTTCTATCATGAATAGTACCTTTAAGATCGTACGTACTAGATTAAAACTTTCCTATTATAGCATGATTACGATTACGTGTTAGGATTTTACGTATTACGTACGTGTTAGAACACGATAAGTATTTACTACGCACGAGCATGCAATAATTATTTGACAATAATTAATCACGAACATGCGATCATGAAATCATGAACGTAATTAAATCACGAACTATTATTAATGACGTATATATATTTATTACGAGCGTAAATAAATATATTATGTCACGATAATTACTTAACGAGAACACATTAAACGCGAACACAAATAATCACGAACGAGTAATTAAACAACGAGACACGGAAAACGGTACGGGTACCCCATGTGGGGCCCCTACCCACGACAACAAGGGAGAAATGGGCCAAGCCCATCTCAAAATTTACTAAAGAAGGGTAAAAGGAAAAATCACTACTCATTTTCACTTTTTACAGAAGATTTTTTTACAAAACCTAAAAAGTTCTTCCTTCTCCTTGTTTTTCTTTTTTGGCCGCCACCCATAAACACACCAAAGGGGTGTTTATTTGATCTTTGATCTTGGTTTTGGTGCAAGTGTTCGTGTTTGTTCATCCTTGTTTAGATCCACGCATTCGGTAATTCTTTTAACCCTTTTCTTTTGATTTGATCTTTTAAATAATTAAGAGCATGATGTGTTTTTTTTAAAACCTAATTAAAACATAGATCTAACATGAAATTGGTTTTGGAATAAATCAAGAAGGGTGTTTTAGGGGTGTTTGTTTTTGGTCGGCGCCTAAACCGAACCCCAAGGGGGTCTCGGTTTGGCTACTCGACCACCACCGAGACCATATGGTCCTGGTTAGTTGGTGTAGGTCCCACGGCAGCAACAAGACAAGGGGAACCCCGAAGTGGTTCGGGGTATGGTGTCGATTTCATGTCCGGTTCATGGTTCTTAGTCAAGATCCGGTTCACGGTGTATGTTAAGATTATTATTTTTTTATAATCTTATGTTAAAATTAAATTAATAAACATGACATGATTAATTTAATAACATGACTTAGGTTATTTTAATTATTAAAATCATGAAATTATTAACCTAAGTATTTTATATTTTTAGACTTATAATTAATTAATTATTTAAAAACCATGGTTATAATTAATTAATTAACATGACTTAGGTTATATTATTAATAAATAATAATACATGTTTTAACCTAAGTATTTAACTTTATTTAATTAAAAACATGATATACTTTAATTAAATATTTTAACCTATAGTTTATTTTAATTACATGAAATAATTGATAAACTATACATTATAACATATGACTTAGAAAATAATCATGAAAACACTTAGGCTTATATACTTAGCTTATTTAACCAGCTTATATCTAATTATGGAAACGATCTATTTTTAGAAACTTATTTAAATAAGGCAGCTAATCTATTTATGGAAACTTATTTAAATAAGGCAGCTAATCTATTTATGGAAACTTTCTATTTTTAGAAACTTATATACTTTAAGCAGTAATTCTATTTTTGGAAACTTTCTATTTTTGGAAACTTTCTATTTTTGGAAACTTTCTATTTTTGGAAACTTTCTATTTTTTGTAACTTTCTATTTTTGGAAACATTCTATTTTTGGAAACTTTCTATTTTAGGAAACCTGCTATTTTTGGAAAGTTACTTATTATTACACAGTAAGTATAATAATACATGAAATATCATAAATACTTAATCAGAGTAAATAGAATATAAGATAAACACAGTTTAAGGCTTAAAAACAGTAAAACATGATAAGAACATGTAAAATAAGCTAAGACATGACATAAAACCAGTTACGTATTAGTAAGAAGGTACTTATTCATGTATGTATTTATGTAGCATTAGTGATACGGAAGTAGGATTCCTCTCAGTTCGTCTTCTTCGTTCACTGGACATAAGGTACGGATTCCCGTCCTTTCAGTATGGACATTCTTTCCTTATTCGGATTTACCGTATGCAGCCAAATGTTTTCCCGTAGTATATGTTATGTGTTTGATTTGCTTATGTTTAATACCTATAGCCATATACATGCATGACCAGTTTCACCTAGTTATGGAGGTACCATAACCATAACATTAGAGGCACTGATGTTATGACTTCACCACGGCGGAGTGATTGCTCGTGGCGTCCCTTCAGATTTTGGCCATTTATATTATATTTATCATGTGGGGCGTATAGGTGCATCCTAGTTACATGTTTCCAGTCAGAATTTCATGGTGAATGTGGTGTGTGCCTTGCATCCTTCACAAGGAGCTGATCCCTCCTACCCAAAAACCAATATATTAAATTAGAGGCAGCCCCTCTAATTTGCATGATGAGGTCACCCCTCCAAGTATTCATGCACGGTGGATTTTCATGACCTATATTGGCTAATGGTAAAATATGATAAACAGTTTTTACAAGATAAACATAAGGCTTTTCAAACTATAAAACCACTTTTATCAAGACTTAACCAGGTTACTCGGGACTTAGTTTCTTCCGCTGTTATATGTTATATGCTTATCCTATTTATGCTTTAGTGTACATCCGTACACTGAGCGTATTGCTCAGTGTTGATGCAAAAGTTGGTTGATCCTTGCTAGACCCGAATTAGGCTTAATTCGGGTTGGCTGGGCTCCGGCTCCTGCACCAAGTGAATTGTTTGGTTGGGATCCTGCACACTAAACAGCACGCGTTAGGCTTACCGTGGGAATGTTTCCCACGATTAGACTCCGGCGTGAGAGTAAGTAATCGGTTTAAGGTTTATGTGAGTTTAGAATATAAGTCGTAATACCTTTGTGGAACCCTTGGGGGTTCCTTTTATAGGCAGTGAAACCCCAGTGGGCTTTCACTGATCCTTCGGTCCCAAGGAAGAGATAAGCACCAGAATTAGAATGATTGTTATCTTCTAATTCTGGTAATGAATATCTCTTCGTATTGGGATTAAGATATACCTAGACAGAATATTATTCTGTCTGATCTTATGTCAGCCGCCTTGGGCCGTGGGCCGCACACATGTGCGGGCACTGTTCACTCAAGCCCATAAGCCTGAATGACATTTATCCACCCATCTGTGATGGGCCGGATACGGGTAGTACCCGTGAGCCGGGCTCATGACCCGGTTGGGGACTATACGTCATCATGTCCCCCCAGTCTAGTTGTTACAGCCGTAGGCGTAACCTCTAGACTATCAAGCTGCTCTCCGGTCATATCAAGAAAGGCCTAGGAAATGACACTGGAAAATTTGTTCCGGCCGCACGTGGCAACCGGTCGTAGGAATATACTTTAATGAATACTACCTCAGCCGCACGTAATGGCCGAGACAAATTAAATGCAACATTTAATACGGTCTTACGTAAGAGCCGCATAACCCGACAAGAATCCAGTCGCATTAATGATATTCAACAATCTAGTCGCATGTCTGCAAAAAGTGCATGATTACTGACCACCCTTGAGCCACGCGAAACTGTTTAAGAAGTGACCCGTGGGTCCCCTACTGACGTTACAGAAATGTCAGAAACCCTATCCATTGGATAGGGAATGTGACTGACACGTGTCAAAGATCCACGGCACCTCGGAAACCGAGGCCACCCTATATAAGAGTGAGTATGCGTGTATGTTACACACACAACTCACTCATTCTTCCGCCATTGTTAACTTCAAGCTTTTTCCTTCAAAACTTTTGCCTTCTTTTCCACGGATATTCGTCACCGCAGGTTAGATTACCACGCCTTTAAAAACCTTTTCATAAATTATGGTCAAGGATAACCCCCTCATCACGGACGTCCTGAATGTGATGTCGGGGGAGAAATACCTCGACTTCCTGTCGAAGTATTATGTGCCCGAAAGCGTACACCCCACCTTTCCGGGTGATGGTGAAGCTATTACGGACGCACCGGCGGGGAAAATAGGCATATACACACGCCTGTTTGACTCAGCCAACTACCGTATTCCGTTGTCTAAGTTCTTAGTAGACCTTCTTTTGTACTATGACTTTCATATCACCCAACTCCACTGTATAGGGGCGTGTAAAATCAACCAGCTTGAGATTACATGCCATACCTGCAGGGTAACCCCCACCGTGAACCTTTTTAGGGCTTTCTACTCTCCCCAGTTAGTGAACGGGTGGTTGTCGTTCAAGAAACGACCCGGCAATGCCCCGATGACATATAGGAAACCCCTTGACTCCCTGAAGAATTGGTACGACCATTACTTCTTTGTAGATGAGAAAGTATTCCCCACCCCCTTCGTACTTAAAACCAAGGCCCCAAAAGACTATCCGCCCAAATCCAAAGATTATAGTAGTCGGGACCTGAAAATACTAGATACCCATCGCACGGAATTTCATAGAGGGTTGCCGGAGAACTTTCTGTGCTTAGTAGGGATAAGCCGCCGTTACTTTGGGAGGGATGACTTATATCCGTGCTTCTTAACGGAACAGGGCGAGGGTAGGTCATATATATCTTGTAAATTTGATCTATCACATATGTGTAAAATGTTACTAACCCATATACTTCTACAATCATTTGCAGAGATGAACCTCCACGGATTACTTCGTCAAGGCGACCCCATGAAGGTGAGGGAAGGATTCCGGCCGTTAAAGCCGAATGAGCTCCCCTTGCTAGAAGCTTTAGCCGACCGTACGATTCCGCTGGAGGAGACAACCGAACCCAGGTCGGACGAAGAAGAGCCTGTTATCGAGAAGTCCCCATTGGACTTTCATAACGAAGATGGCGACGACCCCTTGCTGGAGGGAGGCACCATCAACCAGGAGGAGGAGCGCGATCCGAATGAAGACACCACGCAAGCTTCCGGATCCACCACACTTACTTCAAAAAAGAGAAAAACAACCAGGCGTGTGGCGAAGAAGACTGGGGAAGATGCCGAAGTTGCAAATGCTCCTCCCAAGAAGTTGCGGAAAGACCATCCTCAGTATCAAGAAGAAGGCAGCACCATGACTGGTCAAGCCGACCCTACCCCGACCATGGAAGGGCCAGTTCTGCGAGTCGCCCCTGTGAGCGCCGTAGCTCCTACCGGCCCAGACCCTGCTATTGGCACCTCGTAAGTACCCCTCACGATTATGATTTGTATCTTCGTATGATATATGTAGACTAAAAATTTTTTCCCCTTTTTTTTTTGAACGACAGGGTGAATCCGGCAGTCGCAGCTCAAGGAGAAGAAGTGGGGAGAAATCCATCCCCTGCGGCTACTAACAATCCCCCTTCACCCATCACCACCCGTGCCAAGGAACCGTGCCCCGAGGGGCCAGAAGAGAGCTTGCGTTTAGCATGGAACCTATCAAGCTTGACACGGCTGGAGGCCGAATCAGAGTGTTCGGAATTCATCGAACACATCACCCCGCCTGCCCTCGCACAGGATTTAGATGAACTAGACCATGAGGCCCTGATTGAACAGTTTGATGTGTCATCCGCACATCAGGTAACGGTGGGTGCCGCGCTGAGACGCTGACTGATCAAGGCCCTCACCAATGTGAGCCGTGCCGACAAAAGGATAGCCCGCCGTGAGGCATTGGTCGTAAAGAACGAGAAGGCCATCACATCCTTGCAAGCGGCGTTATTGACTGCCGAGGCAACGGTGAAGGAGCAGGCGCTTCATGCCGAGACAAGAGAAAAGCGTATCGCTAAGTTGGAGGCCCTCGTAGCCGCATCAAACGAGAAGGTAAACTTTCAAATATGTTGTTCATATATTCCTACTCCTTGTGTGTATGTAGCCCAAAAATATATATTCGTGTACTAACTCCAAATTTCATACACAGGTGTCTGCGGCTGAGGCTGCTACTAAGGCGGTGACCGTGCAATCATTCAACATTGCTCAGGAGCGTGACGCACTGAAGGAGGAATTGAAGCAGGCTCAAAACAACCTTGAAAATCAAGTTGCCGCTGCTGATGAAGAGTTGAGCAAGGTGGTCGTCAGCTGTGCGGAGAGAGTATGCCCCCCTACTAACCGCGACAGCCGGTCGTAGGTGGATTATTGGGCAAGGACTGCGGCTTGCCGTAAGTGGGGCCCTGAACGCTCCACACCTACTGCAGGCATTTGCTGGGGTTGTATCTGATGGGATCGACCGTGGTAGGCATGAAGGCCTGGTCCAAGCTGCGGAGATGATCGCAAAAGGTGAGGATATCACCCAGCATCCGTATCACAATCCCTCCGCAGCGGGCAAGATGACTGCGTCCATGGATGCCTTGGCAGAACTTCAACACCCCCTTCTGGACGAGCTTGAATCCATGAAAGATACTCCCAATGAAACAATAATGTCCCAGCTGAGTGCTGACCCAATTCCCTTGACGCTGGCTACCTATGATTTCGTATCCAAAGCCATGTCAGGTGAGAAGCCGCTTGGTGAAGCCTTAGACGCTCTTGTAGTCAAAGTTCAGGACGGGAAAGATGCTCGCGGGGAGGCCCTTCGTGCTTTAATTGAGGAAGGGAAGAAGGATCTAGAAGAATTCCTTCCCCCCTTGTAACTTATATGTTGTAAACATTTGTGATTATATTCGTCCGTGTATGTACACGGCTAAGACATATATGTAATAACTTGTCATTTTATTTTAGAAGTCCGTGACAACCACGGCCATTTTGTTGATTGTTAATTTTGAGACTTGTGTATTTCATTGTACTCGAATGTCGCGTGACGTATCACGTCTTACATACAAGTCTAATTTACTAGACATGCGACGTGCGTCTATACTATGCGGAGCACCGTATGACTATAGCATATGAAACTTACCCCAACGTCTTGTGGGTAAGGTGTCTAGTAAGGATACGTGATCCGTGCGGCTGGGGTTGCATCCCTCTTACGCGGCAAGTTGAATTAGTAGGTTCACTTAATCCTCTTACCCCACCTGGGGGCGTATAGTACATGTACGGTAATTTGAGAGAATGCATACGAATGAAACATGGCATATTATAATACAAGTAAAATTCATACGGCTAACAAAAAATCTAACAAAGAAAGGAAAATGATTTGCAGGAAACAGGCCGTGGAGCTAGCTAGGCACCACGGCATTTTATTAGAACGTTTACACTTTTGTTTGAATAATGACGATAAGTCCTAAAAAACAAACAGGGAAACTTAAACAAACATAAGAAAAACAAACAAAACAAATAACCCGCATGGTTCTTTATTAAGACCGCCTATAGCGAAGTACCCATGCGGAAGCCGTAGCTTTCAAAGATAGCACCTTTTGAGATTGGAGATGTTCCATGTGCGCTCTAGGTCGCGGCCATCCATATCACGTAACTTGTACACGCCTCGTCCCAAGGTTTCAGTGACTTCATACGGTCCTTCCCATTTAGGGCCCAGTTTTCCTGTATTCTCCACTCGACTCGCTTCGTTAGCACGATAGACGTAGTCTCCCGGTCGAAAAGAAACACCCTTGACCTTGGCGTCATAATAAGCCTTCATCTTAGCCTTGGACTTAGCCTCATTGATGGCTGCTATTTCCCTTTTCTCTTCCAACAGATCCAGGTTGATTCGCAGTTGTTCATCGTTTGTGACGACATTAACCTCCGCCGTGCGGATGGTAGGCATCCCTATTTCTGCTGGTATAACGGCTTCAGTGCCGTAAGCCAATGCAAATGGAGTATCCCGTTGGCTGTTTTTATCATGGTTCTATGTGCCCATAGCACGTGTGACAACTCATCGACCCATTTGCCCTGTCGTTCATCCAGCCGCGCCTTGATTCCATTCCCCAAGCTCCTATTTGCTCGTTCGACAAGGCCGTTCGTTTGTGGATGCTTAACGGACGCGAAGCGCCGTTTGATGTTCAATGATGCACACCAGTCTTTGAATGGGTTTTCCGTGAACTGCTTGCCGTTGTCCGAGATAATTTCTCCTGGTAGACCGAAACGGCACACGATGTGTTCCCACACAAACTTCTTGACCTGCTTACATGTGATAGACTTGACTGCCTTGGCTTCTATCCATCGTGAGAAGTAGTCCATTGCAACAATCAAGAATTTAACCCCCCCAGCAGCTACAGGAAATGGTCCTGCAATGTCAATTCCCCACTTGTAAAATGGCCATGGGGACGTGATGGGTGTAAGCTCCTGCTGCAGGTGTCGCGGAACTGGCCTATGTACTTGGCAATCGTTGCACTTGCGAATCATGTCGCGCGCGTCCCTGTGCATAGTGGGCCAATAATAACCTGTTCGTAGGGCTCTAGCCACCACGGATCGTGGGCCTGCATGCATGCCGCACAACCCTTCATGTATGTCACTAATGACATAAGCCGCCTGGCGTGGCCCAACACACCGCAGCCATGGCTGCAAGAAAGAGCGCTTGTAAAGGATGCCTTCTCGGAGTTCAAAATGTTGTGACTTCCTTTTGATGCGTCTTGCTACTTTTTCCTCGTCTGGAAGGGTTTCATTAGTCAAATAGTTGATGATTGGGGTCATCCACGTAGGTCCCTCCTCCTCAACTATAGCGGCTACCTCCCCTTCCGTGATAGACTTCTCCTTGAGTATTTCCACCAAAACCTGTTTGGATAAGTGGGCGAAGCTCGTGGATGCGATCTTGCTAAGAGCGTCCGCTTTTTTGTTCTCACCCCTTGGCACCTGCTTGATGGAAAACTTACTGAAAGTCGTGATTAGCGACTTGACTTTTTCCAAGTACCTGACCATGTTGTCCTCCTTAGCCACATACCCACCTAGAATATGGTTCGCGACAAGCCATGAGTCCACGTAGGCCTCAAGGTTGCGGACTCCCATTCTAGCGGCGATTTTTAAACCCGCAATTAATGCTTCATATTCCGCTTCGTTATTGGTGGCCGTGAACTCAAAACGGAGGGCGTATGTGAATTCCATTCCTTCTGGATTCGTGAGGATGAGACCTGCCCCGGACCCGTCTGTGCATGAGGATCCGTCCGTGAATAGCACCCAAGGTTCTGCTGGGATCTCGTCTTGCTTAATGACTGGTTCCTCCTCATCCGGCTTCTCGATCAGGAAATCTGCCAAGATCTGGCCTTTAACCGCCGTCCTTGGTCTATAAGATATATTGTGCCCCCCCAATAGGATGCTCCATTTCTCCAGCATCCCTGCCACGTCTGGCCTAGAGATAACCTGCTTGATTGGCTGATCCGTAATCACCACAATTGGGTGCGCCTGAAAGTACCGGCGCAACCGCTTTGTAGCAAATACTAGTGCTAACACCAATTTTTCCATGGAGGAATAATTCAGCTCCGCCCCTTGTAGTGTTCTACTTATAAAGTAGACCGGAGTTTGTATTGTATCTCTATCCGTCATCAGTACCGCGCTTATTGCGCCATGAGTAGCTGAGAGATACATAACGAGTTCCTCCTTTGGCCGGGGAGCTACTAGCATGGGGAGAGATGCGAGATGCTGCTTGAGTTGGCAAAAGGCCTCCTCAGCTTCCTTCGTCCAACGGAAGTCTCCCTTTCTAATACACTTTTTGAGTGTCTTAAATAGGGGTAATGACTTCTCTGCGGATTTAGATAGGAATCTATTCAGCCCGGCTAACTTCCCATTCAGGGACTGCACCTCCTTCCGTGTCTGCGGGGACGGTAGTCGTATCACTGCATCCGTCTTCTCTGGACAAGGTTTGATGCCGTTTGGGTCAATCAAATATCCCAGGAACATTCCTTCTGTTGCACCAAACGTACATTTCTTTGGATTTAACTTCATGTTAATCCTTCTCAGCGTGTCGAATGTCTCCTGGACATCCCGGAGAAGTGCCTCCTCCGTGTGGCTTTTTATCACCAAGTCATCAACATATACTTCCAAGTTGCGTCCTATTTGTGATTTGAAAGCTTTATCCACCAACCGCTGATACGTAGCGCCGGCGTTCTTCAATCCAAACGGCATTTTCGTATAGCAATATACGCCCTGGCTCGTGTGGAACGCCGTTTTTTCTGCATCCTCCTCCGCCATCTGGATTTGGTGATACCCTTTATATGCATCCAAGAAGCATTTGAAAGGATATCCACACAAGGACTCCACCTTCCAGTCGATTTCTGGTAACGGGTAACAGTCCTGTGGGCAGGCCTTGTTCAGATCCGTGAAATCCACACACATGCGCCAACTTCCGTCATGTTTCTTGACCATGACCGGATTAGATAACCACTCGTGGTAGTATACCTCGCGCATGATGCCTGCGTCCACCAGCTTCCGCACTTCCTCCAGTATAACTTGGCTGCGCTCGGGCGCCTGGTCGCGCTTCTTTTGCTTGATGGGTTGGTACCCTTAGCGGATTTGGAGCTTATGCTCTGCTATTGCACGTGGCACACCCGTCATATGTTTTGGCTCCCATGCGAATATGTCCAGGTTTGCACTTAAAAGAGAGCACATGTCCCATTTGCCGCTATCCGAGAGCGCCCCTCCTATGGATACCTCCTGTTCCGGATAGTCAGGGTGAATGGCCACCTTCCAATTGGGTGGTGGTGCCCCATCCTTGGGTGGGACAGGTGGTGCCGGCGTTGTCACGGTGTGACACTCGGATGTTGGTACGACTGTGTTGTAAATAGTAACGATTCCCCCATCAACGGGGAATTTGATCATTCCGTGTGCCGTAGAGGGTACTGCCCGGATAGCCAAAATGCCTGGTCTGCCTATGATTCCATTATATGGAGAGTGTGAACGTATCACCATGAAGTTCATCCACGTTGTAGTGGAATGTTCCTCATTCCCAATGGTGACAAGCAAACGCAATTGCCCTATCGGCCAGATAGTGTCTCCACTAAAGCCAGTAAGCGGCGACGTGGCCGGTACTAATTGGCTTCTTATTTCTGGGCATAACTGCACAAAGCAGTGTTCATACAGTACCTCTGCTGACGACCCTCCATCCACATACATGCGACGAACATTGTGTGTTCCAATGCTTATCTCAATAGTGAGAGGCGCATCAATCACGTCGCTTGCTGTAATGAGAAGGAATGAGATTTCCCTGCCGCGTGAAAATTTTTGGCCAATTTTCTGTCTCGTGCGGTGCTGCCTGGATTGGATCATGTATATGGTAGAAGGCTTGTCCTTTTGGGGATCCTTCTTATCATACTTCTTGTTGTCTTTTCCGTCTTTCCAATCCTTAACTAGGTGCTTGAGTTTGCCTGATTTGATTAGCGACTCAATATGCTTCTTGAGCTGGATACACTCCTCCGTGCCGTGTCCTTTGTCATTATGGAACTCGCAGAAGCGACTTCCTTGCCGACGTTCCGGGGGTGTGTGTTGATCCCAAACTTAGATCGATTAAGCTTTGTGTATACGAGATTAGATCAAGTAATACACGTAGAGAAACCTTTGCTTATGAATAAAGTAACTAAGTGTTATGCGGAATTAACACTTAATCTAAAACACAAAGATGTTAAACAAACTTTCACTTGTATTAGAATGATCGAACTTGATTACAATGAAAGAGGTTTAACTTGCAAAAACTTATGAAAACTGATTATTAACTTTAACCTAAAAGACCTTCTTTTATAGATTAAGAAGTCTTGTACAATAAGCTACGAATCAACTATTCTAGGTAAAGATAAACATAGAAAATACATTGTCGTCTCTATCCTTACTAGAAGTATTCTAGAATATAATAAACGTGTAGCTCACATCTTCCATCAGTGCTTGTCTTCAATCTGTCAACGCTTGACTTTAACTTGTCAACGCTTATGCTATCAGCGCTCACTTTACTCTTGTCAACGCTTGAGTTGTTCTTGTCAGCGTTCAAGTGATCTGGCCTTAATTTATTCCCAACAATCCTCCCCTAAACTTGATATCCACTCTTATGATCAAGTTTCTGAATAAACATTAAGAACTTGGAGGAGTCTGACAAACCTTATCATATTGGTAATAAATAAATCTGATCAAATTCTTTGCCACGTCACTTGTATAGTCTATCTCCAACTGGGTGTCCTTCATCTTTTCCAAAACAGCCTTGGATATGAAATACTGAGCATCTACAAGTAAATACTCAGCAAACTTTGTAGAACTCAAATGGTATACACCAGCAACTGAATATAACCTCCATTGAAGACCACTGAGGTCATCTTCAAGATCCTTCCATATTTCAGGATCTTCTTCTTTTGTCCCACACATTCTTTTGAATGTGGTCCAAAGTTTTATTCCATTGACTGAAGTTGGTGCTTCAGCCTCATACTTGGTCTCTAGCAACCTCCAAAGGTCCACCAAGTCTTCTCTATCACAACTTGCAAATAAAGATATGAGAGTGGTAAAAGTGTGTACCTCCTTGCCAAATCTTCCAATTTTCCAGAATCCACATTCATCTTCATCATAACTCACAATTGGATTCCTGGAATCTAGTGGTAACACATGCACCATATCTGAAGCTTCTAATGGGGAGAGCTTAAGGCTCTTTCTAATAACTGCTTCACTTGGATATAGTTGATTCATATCTTTTGGAAACTCAAGTGTAAATCCCTTCTTCACTGGTCTGGGAACTATCATAGCTTTCTTGATTTCCATCTCTTCTGCAAGTTGCTCCTTTCTTTCATCTGAAAGAAGTCTGAAAGTGTTTTCTTCCTGCACTTTCACCCAAATAGGATAAGCCCTATGTTCCAACTCATCAAATGTCAAAGCCTTCAGCTTCTGATGTGTCCATCCAACTCCATGACATTTGAGTAACATAAAGTAGAGCTTCCTTCTATCCCTTTTCAACTCAGAGAGAATGTTGCTTGCCTTGTGCTTCAAAATCACCTTACAATCCTTCTGAACTCTAAGAAGAATTTCCAAACCCCATATCTGATCTGAAATGGTCAAGTCTGGATTATTCATACAGCTTTCTTCCCAAGAATTGTACATCTGAACCACCTCTGGCATATCAAAATCAATCTGCAACTTTAAATCTCTCAGCTTTTCCCTAGCAAGCTCATCACCATACTCAAGTCTTTCTGGTTCAACAATCATCACACTTGAATCTGAGCTAGCTCCATCACTTTCTTCTTCAGAAGTCACAACAAATGGTGACTTTTCCTTTTCACCTTGTTCCATCATTTGCTCAGCCAATCTTCTATCAAATTCAACCTGAGCTGCATTCTTTGGAACAACTTCTTTACCAACTTACCCTTACCCTTATCTGTTGGTGCAATTGTTGGTAGGGTAGATGATAATACCTGAGTAGGAACATCTTTGATGATAGATGATGACTGGAATACATCACCTCCATATGCAGATCTGTCAACGCCCAAATTTCCTCTATCAGCGCCCAAAATACTTCTATCAGCGTCCAAACTTGTCTTGTCAACGCTCAAATATTGTCCCTCAGCGCCTTGTGTAACCTCTCTCAACATATCTGTAAATGATAAATTTAAATTGGTTGGAGAGATCAAGGACGTATCAAAACCTGTTTGTTCCTTCAAAGTAGTAAGAGCTTCAGCAACATCCAATGATTGACCATCTTGACTGCTCTTATCACTCAGATTTCTTTGATCTTCCTCCCCTTTGGAAGACTCCTCCATACCTCCCTTTGCATGAGCACTCTCCAAAACAACAATCCTCTCCCTCAATTCCTTGAGTTCAAGGCCTTGGTTACTGACAATTTGTACCAAGTCTGCATTCTGCTTTTGCAAGCTAATGCAGACAGCCGTTAATTCCAAAAGCGTCATTGGTTCCAGTCTGCCCTCTTCCAAAATGGGGATTTGACCTCCCAAGTCAGGTTCATTGGGCATGGATGAGGACTTAATTATGGTGGGATTGCCTTGGCCAGCTGCTAAGCCAGAACCAATAGTCCCAGCCTCATCTAGGTCACCAGCCACACTTGTGGTGGTGGTTCTCTCTGCTTCATGGCTAGGACCACCAGAGGAGAACACTCCAGCAGTCCTTTGGCATTTAAACAACCTATATTCAGGTGGTGTGGAAGATGGTGTGGAAGAAGGTGTAGATGTGGGTTGGTTAAGGGGTGTTTGGGATTGTGATGGTTGGGTGTCAGTGTTGGAAATAGGCACATCAACGCCCACATTAAATGTGTCAGCGTCAAAGGGATTTTGGTCTATTTGCATTTGGTCAGGTGAGGGTAAAGGTTCAGGGATAGGTTCAAGTTGTGGGTGAGGGTCAATATGAGGTTGGGGGTCTGGTTGGGGTTGTGCTGCTGCAATAACAGCAAGCATGGCTGGGGTTAAAGGTAGGTCTCTATGAGGTGGTGAATTCATCTTGGTAAAAATAGCTTTCTTTTGTTCAGGGATTTTATAAAAATCATTGTGATCCCTTGAACAATATCTTTGAGCATCAAAAATCATTTGCAGAAAACGGGGATAAGCTAAAGTCATTTTTGTCCCCTTGTTTTTACACATTCCTTCAAAAATCATTTTAGACCAGTTATATTTTGCCCTGTTGCAATACACACAATAGCAGTTGCAATGGATCTATTGATCTCATTGTGTGCAGTACATTTGGGACTCAAACATTGAAGGAGAATGTGAATGAGGTACTTCCAGGCTGGGGGAAATTCCTGCTTATGGTACTTATTAAGAGTACCTTCATCAGGAATAGGGTATCCCAAAGCCCTAAGCCCTTGTTCTATTTCAGATATGGGAAGAATGGTTATACCATCAGCATCATCAAGATGCAAGGCCTGGCGTACCAAGGCCTCTGTAACCACCCAAGATCTCCCATGAACAATAGAAGTTAATGTGGTCACTCCATTAACTGTTGAGGAACTAACAGTGTTCCAAAACTGTTTAATGTGTGTGACTGGAATCAGTGGTGCATGAGAAAGAGCATACCTTAATGGGGATGCGTTCAAATAATCCACCATCTGTGTGTATTGAGGGAACAAAGTATTATCAGCAACAAGATAAGCAATCATGTTGTGTTGAGACTTGAACCCCAAATCCAATTCTGCTGAGTTAAATCTTGGTGCCATTGATGAAAGCTGTTAATTTGAAGTATAAAAGATGAAGGTTGATAAGAGAAAAGTGTTTAGACAAGAATTATAGATACCCTGTTTAAAAATAGGAGCCAAATTTAAAGGAGTGGATGAATGCATGTGATTGGCCCAAAAATAGGCAAAGATTTTCAAAAACTAATCATGAAAATATTGAAAAAGTTATAAGTTATCTCATGCATTTAATGAAAGTAACAACTCCTAAAATTACGGCTTGAAAATATGTCAAAAAGTAACAACTGGGTAGGTCCCATTGATTGTCAACGGTCAAATATAACCCATCAACGCCCAACGGCTATAATCTTGTCAACGTTCGCCTAAAGCCATGTCAGCGTCCAATTTGGTCACAACAACGCTTGGAAAAATCTTGTCAGCGTCCAAAAATAAAATTGTTTTAAAAAGTGAAAAATGACCTTAACAAGTAATTTATCCTAGAGAAGATAACCAAAAGCTGATAATTATCATAGGGCGGCAAGCACTGTCCAGTTATGCACACTTGCATAAGCAAGATAGACATAACAGTCCTCTAGTGTCCCTTGCTAACCAAAATTCTTAACAACCAAGTTACCTTATAAAATCCTTGTTACTCCCAGGTAAAACCCATATCAAAATGATTCCCAAGTCTCCCAACAGACCACAACCAATTCTAGGCCAAAAATGTCTTGGCAGCATGCAAAGTTGATATACTATGCATGCTACAGTGCCTCATGGTTTAGTAAAACTAACCCATACTCACCTGTGGACACAATCTAGAATTGTGATAAGAGTATCATATGGATACCCAAAAATCCTAAAGGTTCCTAAAACCTCCCCTTAAACTATGATACATGAGTTTCTCAAAATATATATGAACACTAAAAATTTATGTCAAGATAGGAATATAAATATTCCAACCATCATCCATAAACAAAAACATGTCCAAATAGCTCTTCAAAGATCCATAAGCAACTCTGTATCAAATGGCATAAAGCTACCACCACCTACACATTTAGATTGAAAACCACAAAACTAACATTTGTTGCTGACAGCGCCCCGACAACACTTAACAGCGTTGAAGGAACTCTTGTCAGCGTTAGACAATAATATCTCTAACAACGGCAAAATAACACTTGACAGCGTTACATTTACCTTTGTCAGTGTTAGAAAAATAAAGTGGAAAATCTAAATCATCACAAAGACCAATAACAATGCATTATCCTGTACATACTTTTACAAAAAGGTTCCAAAACACATATTAAGTGAGATTAACCATTCCAATATTTGTTACCAAATATTGAAATCGTCCAGCATCAAAAGGTTTAGTTAATAAATCAGCCACATTATCTTCTGTGGCTACCCTATCTGGTTGTATTAAACCTTTATCAAAGCAATCTCTTATAAAATGATGTCTAATTTCTATGTGTTTGGTTTTAGAATGATGTACAGGATTTTTAATAATGCATAAAGTACTGTTATTATCTACAAAAATCTTGGTATGCATAAAATTATACCCATAATCCAACAGCTGGTTCTGAATCCATAAGACTTGTCCACAACAAGCAGTTGCAGCTACATATTCTGCTTCAGTTGTAGAGTTTGCCACCACTGTTTGTTTCTTGCATTGCCAAGATATTAATCTGCTCCCAAGAAATTGACATCCACCAGTTGTGGATTTCCTATCAAACTTGTCACCACCATAGTCACTGTCTGAATATGCAATAAGGTCCAATGGAGAATCTTTTGGGTACCACAAGCCAAGATCTGGATAACATCTTAGGTACCTAAAAATTCTTTTCACAGCAAAAAGGTGACATTCTTTGGGAGTCACTTGATGGCGTGCACAAGCACACACAGCAAACATGATGTCAGGTCTTGAGGCTGTAAGATACATCAATGACCCAATCATTGATCTATAGTGCCTAACATCTGTTGGGAATAAATTTAGGCCAGAACACTTGAACGCTGACAAGAACAACTTAAGCGTTGACAAGAGCAAAGTGAGCGCTGAAAGCATAAGCGTTGACAAGTTAAAGTCAAGCGTTGACAGATTGAAGACAAGCACTGATGGAAGATGTGGGCTACACGTTTATTATATTCTAGATTACTTCTAGTAAGGATAGAAACGACAATGTATTTTCTATGTTTATCTTTACCTAGAATAGTTGATTCGTAGCTTATTGTACAAGACTTCTTGTTCTAAAAAAGAAGATCTTTTAGGTTAATGTTTAATATCAGTTTTCATAGTATTCGCAAGTTAAACCTTTCATTGTAATCAACAAGATTATTCTAATACAAGTGAAAGTTTGTTTAACATCATTGTGTTTTAGATCAAGTGTTAATTCCGCATAACACTTTGTTACTTTATTCATAAGCAAAGGTTTCTCTACGTGTAGTACTTGATCTAATCTCGTTTACACAAAGCTTAATCGATCTAAGTTTGGGATCAACAAGTGGTATCAGAGCTTGTTGAGAAACTTTTGATCTTTAAGTAACGCAGAACCCTAAAACACCAAACCCTAAAAACCCTAAAATTCTCAAAACCCTAAAAACATCATGTCTGGCACAAATCAACCTCCTGCTTTGCTACAAAACAACTTCTCAAACCCTAGTATCAAAATTCCCATGTTTGATGCCAGGAACTTTGAGCTTTGGAAGTCCAATTTTGAGCAATACATAGCTATTCATGACTACACTCTTTGGGAAATTATCGAATATGGGAACACATTCGATAAAGCAGCAAAGATTACTGCTGCTATTGCCACAAGGACAGCTGTTCCTAATTGTCCTGAATCTGATAAGGTGGAAAAGCCTGAAGATGGGAGAGCTGTTGCTGTTGAAGATATAGCCAAGAAGAGGGTGGACATGAAAATCTTGAATATTTTAAAACATGCCCTAGGTCATGAGAATCAGCACAAGTACAAACGATTTGAGTCTGCAAAAGAGCTTTGGGAAGCTCTTGAAGTAGCACATGGTGGCAATGCTGACACAAAAGAAGAAAAGAAGAAGCAACTATTGCATGAGTATGCTGTCTTTAAAGCTCAACCTAATGAGAATCTCAGCAGTGTGAGAAGTAGACTTCTTGACATCACAAGTCAACTTTCCTTCATGGGAAAACAGATTGATGATCCTGAATTGAATGCTACTTTTCTCAAAAGCCTTGGTGATGTATGGAAGATTGAGACAAGATCCATTCTTGTCAATAATACCCACAAGACTTCCAGGTTTGATGACATCTTCAACAAGTTAAGACTATTGGAGAATGAATGGCAATTGGAAAGTGATAACAAATCTTCCAGCAGCAACATGGCCTTCTTTTCACAAAGTGAAGGCCAATTTGATTCCATGAACTTCTATGGACATTCACCAACTGGATCTCAAGGTGTCAGCGCTGGATGTCAATCTGTCAGCGCTGGATCATATCCTGTCAACGCTTTGTACTCAAGCGCTGACACACACAATCATGGCGCTGATAGAATTAAACCTGCTGGTTTTGATCTTGATACTGTGTGTGCATTCATTGCTTCTTTGCCCAGTGATTCAAGGATTACATATGAAGATCTTGAGCAGATAAGTGATGAACAATTGGAAGAGATGGACATCAAGTGGACTATGGCTCTTGTAAGTTTAAGAGCAAACAGGTTCAATAAAAGGTTCAAGAAGAAGATGACCTTTAATGCTAAGGATGTTGCTGGATTTGATAAATCCAAGGTGGAGTGCTACAACTGTCATAGGATAGGGCACTTTATGAGGGAATGTAGATCTCCAAGGAGATCTGATGCTGGGAAGCCTTCAAGCCAAATGATTAAGAGCCCAGATCCCAAGGCCATGGTTGCTGTTCAACAAATTGATGGTGTTGGAGAATGGTATTGGAGCTGGATGGCTAAGAATGAGGAAGAGGACAGAGCTTTGGTTGCTGAGGTTAAAGAAGAGCATGCTGAATATGCTCTCATGGCACACTCCTCCTCTTCATCAGATAATGAGGTATATAATGATGCTTTCTGTTCTAAGGGTTGTCGTTTAAATACTGAAAAATTAAAACAAGAGATAGTTAAATTATTAGATGAGGCAAGTACTGAAAGATGTAAAGTATCTAACTATCAAGTTGCTCTTACCCAAACAGAAAAGACAGTATCTGAGTATAAGAAAATGGAGTTTGATTTAAAGGATCAAATAAATATCTTAAAACATGAGTTACATCAGAGTAAGGATGTTCAAGATATAGTAAATAGGGTTAATCTTGATTTGATAGCCCAGTTAGAGGAGGCTAACAAAAATAAAGATAATGTGAGTCTTAAAATCCAGAGATTTGATAAGGCCACACAATCCCTAGGAGAGTGTGTTAGTAAACAAAGAGACTCTAAGGATATGAGTGGGATTGGGATGAATAATTATACTGTTGTTCCACCACCAGCTGGGGATTTCTATGGTGTCCAATCAAAGGACTTATCTTGGACTGGCTTGCCAGAATGCCAAGAGGAGGAGTTTATTCCTCCACCTAGAGTGACTTCCCCAGTTGAGGAATATCAGCAAAAGCTGACTGACCTAGAAGAGTGGAAGAAAGCTAACCACACTTTGTTTGTTAAGGGAGGGTTGTTGTGTGAAAGTCCAAATGAGCCCACACCAATCACAAAACCAATTGATGATCCTAAACCTATTAAGATCACACACCCTACCACTGGCAAAGCTGTTGACCTTGGCCTACAAAATGTTAGAAAACCTAGTGTTAAATATGCAGAGATGTATAGGAATACTAGGTCACCAAAAAGCCAAGTTAGTAACCATGGAACAGGCTTCTTTGCTTCTAGACCTAAGACTATGTCTAGAAAAGCTTGTTACACATGTGGTAGCTTCTCACATTTGGCCTACAAATGTGTCAACGCTTCCAATGTCAACGCTGATAGGAACCATTTCAGCGCTGACAAAAGTCAACATAGGTCAAACACTGTCAGACCCAATACCTTTGTGAACAAAAGTTCACAAGTTGTTAGACCAGCCCCATTCTTTTCTAGAGGGTCTAACACACAAGGCCTAAGACCTTTTCAAAAGTCAAATACTTGGTCAAATAGGCAATGGGTTCCTGTAGCAAACCCTAGGTTCAACGCTGATAAGAGCAATCGGGGCGCTGACAGGAGTAATTTCAGCGCTGACAGACACAATGCTAAACCTAGGTATTTGCAACCACAGGGAAATAGGTCTAAAGCTTCTACTAGCTTAACATGGAGACCAAAACAAGACCAGAACCCTAATTCTGCTGGTATTTCTATGACATGCAACAGGTTTCATTATATTTCTAAGGCATTGTCAACACCAATTGGGGTTAACTGGGAATTTCATTCAAACAGGGATGAAAATGGGGTTGTTATGAGAACCAAGTCTGTTCTTATTGAACAACCAAATGAATCCAAGTCTTCTAAGGCTTGGGTTCCCAAAGAAAACTAATGTGTTTTCTATATGTGCAGGGCATTCAGAAGAAGATCAATGACTATGGATACTGGGATAGTGGATGCTCAAGGCACATGACAGGAAAGGAAGACTATCTGACCAATTTCTCTCCTATTCAAGATGGTGATAAGGTATATTTTGGAGGGGGCTACGGCACCATTACTGGAAAAGGAACCCTTGTCACCAACAATCTACGGTTTGAGAATGTCTTCTTGGTGAAAGATCTGGATTATAATTTGTTTAGTGTATCACAAGTGTGTGATAACAAAAATAAGGTTCTTTTCACAGATACTGAGTGCTTGGTGTTAAGCAAAGATTATAAGCTCCCTGAGGAGAAATACATAGATTTTAGAACACCAAGGCATAAAGACATATATAATGTGAATCTTAATGGAATTAAGGTAAATAATAAAATGTCATGTCTGTATGCTAAAGCCTCAGTAGATGAAAGTAATCTTTGGCACAGGAGACTAGGGCACATAAACTTTAAGAATATTAATAGGCTTGTGAGACTTGGTTTAGTTGATGGTTTGCCTGAAAAGGCTTTCCACAATGACCACTCTTGTGTTGCATGTCTTAAGGGCAAGCAGCACAAGGTCTCATTCAGGTCTAAACAGGTGCACTCTAGTTCTAAACCACTTCACTTATTGCATATGGACCTCTTTGGTCCAACTAATATAGAAAGTTTGAAGGGTAAATCATATTGTTTTGTTATTACTGATGATTACTCCAGGTTTACATGGACTTTCTTTTTAGCCAAGAAAAGTGAAACTGCCCTAAGTCTGATTAATTTCATTACCCAAATTGAAAAGAAGAATGGTAATGAGGTCAAAATTATTAGAAGTGACAATGGGGGTGAGTTTAGAAATCAGTTGTTAGATGATTTTTGTGCCAAGAAAGGGATTACTAGGCAGTTTAGCATAGCTAGAACCCCACAGCAAAATGGGGTTGCTGAAAGGAAGAATAGGACCCTTATTGAAGCAGCCAGAACCATGTTGGCTGATGCCCACTTTCCTATAGCCTTTTGGGCTGAAGCTGTTAACACAGCTTGTTATGTTCAAAATAGGGCATTGGTCAACAAGATACATAATAAGACACCTTATGAATTACTTTGGGGAAGGAAGCCAAATATTGGTTTTCTGAAGCCTTTTGGATGTCATGTAGTTGTTCTAGAAACTAGTGAGGCCCTAGGTAAATTTGATTCAAAAGGTGATGAAGGCTACTTCATGGGTTATTCAGTGCAGAGTAAAGGATATAGGGTTTACATTAAAAAGGAAAAGCGTATACTTGAAAAAGTACATGTTAGGTTTTTAGAAAGTAAACCTAGTGATCCTGAAAGTGGTCCAAATTGGTTGTTTGACTTAGAACCTTTATCTAGAGCTTTAAATTATATGCCTGTTACTGATCCAGACATTGTGAAGGTCACTTCAAGTGTTTTGGAAAAGAGAATTGGTAATGTTTCAGGTATACAGGTTGCTAAGGAGGATGGACCACCAGCAGTTAAATCATCTCCCACACAAGAATTTGTTACACTTCCTATATGGACAGATGAGTATTATGCTGCTGCTACTGCTGCAAGGAAAGATAATGGTGGTGTTCAAATACCACCAAATACAAACATGCATGATTCTTCAGGCGCTGACAAAGGGAAATCAAGCGCTGACACGACCAATTCAGACGCTGATGGCTCCAACGCTGACAACACCAGTTCAAGCGTTGTTAGCCCAAACGCTGACAAACAAGGATCAGACTTTGGAGACACCTTTACACAGCTTTTCTCTTCCCATTTTGAACAGGGTGGACCTTCCAATATTCATGAAGAGATTTCTGTTGATCAAGAAGAATCTGAAGAAGATATTGGCAACATGGAGCGTGAAATTGAGGACACCAGACTTTTTGAAGGAGGAGTTCTCACTTCCACAGCAAAGGATCACCCCACATCTCAAATCATTGGTGATGTTATGGCTCCAGTTCAGACAAGAAGATCCCATCAAGGTCTTGGTGGATTTATTGCCAATATACACAAGAAGGTTGATACCCCTCTTGTACAAGCATGTTTGTTTGCCTGTTTTCTGTCACAGGAAGAACCCAAGAAAATTTTTGATGCTCTCAAGGAACCAAGTTGGGTGGAAGCTATGCAGGATGAGCTTCACCAATTTGCTATACAGGGTGTTTGGGAGCTGGTTGATTGTCCTAGATATGTGAGACCAATTGGGACAAGATGGGTTCTAAGGAACAAGAAAGATGAAAGAGGCATTGTGGTCAGAAACAAGGCACGTTTGGTAGCCCAGGGATATACACAAGAGGAAGGAATTGATTATGAAGAAGTTTTTGCACCAGTTGCGAGAATTGAAGCTATAAGAATTTTTCTAGCTTATGCCTCTTGTATGAATTTTACTGTTTACCAAATGGATGTGAAGAGTGCTTTCCTCTATGGGACAATTGTTGAGGAAGTATATGTCATGCAACCTCCTGGTTTTGAAGATCCTGAAAATCCAGACAAGGTTTATAGAGTGAAGAAAGCAATGTATGGACTTCATCAAGCCCCAAGAGCATGGTATGGTACATTGTCCACCTACTTGGTGGAAAATGGTTTCAAAAGGGGCACCATAGATCAGACACTATTTACAAAGAAGAAAGGAAAACATGTGTTGCTTGTGCAGGTCTATGTTGATGATATCATTTTTGGGTCCACTGATCCAAAAATGAGTGAGGACTTTTCCAAGCTCATGACAGATAAATTCAAGATGAGTGCAATGGGTGAGATGAACTTCTTTCTAGGTTTACAAGTTCAGCAGAAAGAAGATGGTATCTTCATCTCCCAAGACAAGTATGTAGCTGAAATCTTGAAGAAATATGGTTTTTCTCCACATGAGAAGGAGGCTTCCACTCCTATGGATAGACAACACCCTTGGGGAAAAATTGGAGCTGGAAAGGATGTGGATGTTAGGCACTATAGATCAATGATTGGATCATTGATGTATCTTACAGCCTCAAGACCTGACATCATGTTTGCTGTGTGTGCATGTGCACGCCATCAAGTGACTCCCAAAGAATGTCACCTTTTTGCTGTGAAGAGAATTTTTAGGTACCTAAGATGTTACCCAGATCTTGGATTGTGGTACCCAAAAGATTCTCCCTTGGATCTTATTGCATATTCAGACAGTGATTATGGTGGTGACAAGTTTGATAGGAAATCCACAACTGGTGGATGCCAATTTCTTGGGAGCAGATTAATATCTTGGCAATGCAAGAAACAAACAGTGGTGGCAAACTCTACAACTGAAGCAGAATATGTTGCAGCAGCTGCTTGTTGTGGACAAGTCTTATGGATTCAGAACCAGCTGTTGGATTATGGGTATAATTTTATGCATACCAAGATTTTTGTAGACAATAACAGTACTTTATGCATTATTAAAAATCCTGTACATCATTCTAAAACCAAACACATAGAAATTAGACATCATTTTATAAGAGATTGCTTTGAGAAAGGTTTAATACAACCAGATAGGGTAGATACAGAGGACAATGTGGCTGATTTATTAACTAAACCTTTTGATGCTGGAAGATTTCAATATTTGGTAACAAATATTGGAATGGTTAATCTCACTTAATATGTGTTTTGGAATCTTTTTATAAAAGTATGTACAGGATAATGCATTGTTATTGGTCTTTGTGATGATTTAGGTTTTCCACATTATTTTTCTAACACTGACAAAGGTAATTGTAACGCTGTCAAGGGTTATTTTGCCGTTGTTGGAGATATTATTGTCTAACGCTGACAAGAGTTCCTTCAACGCTGATAAGTGTTGTCGGGACGCTGTCAGCAACAAATGTTAGTTTTGTGGTTTTCATCTAAATGTGCAGGTAATGGTAGCTTTATGCCATTGGATACAGAGTTGCTTATGGATCTTTGAAGAGCTATTTGGACATGTTTTGTTTATGGATGATGGTTGGAATATTTATATTCCTATCTTGACATAAATTTTTAATGTTCATATATATTATTGAGAACTCATGTATCATAGTTTAAGGGGAGGTTTAAGGAACCTTTAGGACTCTTGGGTATTCTTAGAATACTCTCATCACAATTCTAGATTGTGTCCACAGGTGAGTATGGGTTAGTTTTACTAAACCATGAGGCACTGTAGCATGCATAGTATATCAACTTTGCATGCTGCCAAGACATTTTTGACCTAGAATTGGTTGTGGTCTGTTGGGAGGCTTGGGAATCCTTTTGATATGGGTTTTACCTGGGAGTAACAAGGATTTTGTGAGGTAACTTGGTTGTTAAGAATTTTGGTTAGCAAGGGACACTAGATTACTGTTATGTCTATCTTGCTTATGCAAGTGTGCATAACTGGACAGTGCTTGCCGCCCTATGATAATTATCAGCTTTTGGTTATCTTCTCTAGGATAAATTACTTGTTAAGGTCATTTTTCACTTTTTAAAACACTTTTATTTTTGGACGCTGACAAGATTTTTCCAAGCGTTGTTGTGACCAAAATGGACGCTGACATGGCTTTAGGCGAACGTTGACAGGATTATAGCCGTTGGGCGTTGATGGGTTATATTTGACCGTTGACAAACAATGGGACCTACCCGGTTGTAACTTTTTGACATATTTTCAAGCCGTAATTTTAGGAGTTGTTACTTTCATTAAATGCATGAGATAACTTATAAACTATTTCAATATTTTCATGATTGATTTTTGAAAATCTTTGCCTATTTTTGGGCCAATCACGTGCATTCATCCACTCCTATAAATTTGGCTCCTATTTTAAACAGGGTATCTATAATTCTTGTCTAACACTTTTCTCTTATCAACCTTCATCTTTTATACATCAAATTAACAGCTTTCATCAATGGCACCAAGATTTAACTCAGCAGAATTGGATTTGGGGTTCAAGTCTCAACACAACATGATTGCTTATCTTGTTGCTGATAATACTTTGTTCCCTCAATACACTCAGATGGTGGAGTATTTGAATGCATCCCCATTAAGGTATGCTCTTTCTCATGCACCACTCATTCCAGTCACACACATTAAACAGTTTTGGAACACTGTTAGTTCTTCAACAGTTAATGGAGTGACAACATTGAATTCTATTGTACATGGGAGACCTTGGGTGGTTACTGAGGCCTTGGTACGCCAGGCCTTGCATCTTAATGATGCTGATGGTATAACCATGCTTCCCATATCTGATATAGAACAAGGGCTTAGGGCTTTGGGATACCCTATTCCTGATGAAGGTACTCTTAATAAGTACCATAAGCAGGAATTTCCCCCAGCCTGGAAGTACCTAATTCACATTCTCCTTCAGTGTTTGAGTCCCAAATGTACTGCACACAATGAGATCAATAGATCCATTGCAACTGCTATTGTGTGTATTGCAACAGGGCAAAATTATAATTGGTCTAAAATGATTTTTGAAGGAATGTGTAAAAACAAGGGGACAAAAATGACTTTAGCTTATCCCCGTTTTCTGCAAATGGCTTTTGATGCTCAAAGATATTGTTCAAGGGATCACAATGACTTTTATAAGATCCCTGAACAAAAGAAGGCTATTTTTACCAAGATGAATTCACCACCTCATAGAGACCTACCATTAACCCCAGCCATGCTTGCTGTTATTGCAGCAGCACAACCTCAACCAGACCCTCAACCTCATATTGACCCTCAACCACAACTTGAACCTATCCCTGAACCTTTACCCTCACCTACCCCAATGCAAATAGACCAAAATCCCTTTGACGCTGACACATCTAATGTGGGCGTTGATATGCCTATTTCCAATGTTGACACCCAACCATCACAATCCCAAACACCCCTTAACCAACCTACGTCTACACCATCTTCTACACCATCTTCCACACCACCAGAATATAGGTTGATTAAACGCCAAAGGACTGCTGGAGTGTTCTCCTCTGGTGGTCCTAGCCATGAAGCAGAGAGAACCACCACCACAAGTGTGGCTGGTGAACTGGATGAGGCTGGGGCTATTGATACAGGCTTAGATGCTGGTCAAGACAGTCCCAACATACTTAAGTCCTCATCCATGCCCAATGAACCTAACTTGGGAGGTCAAATCCCCATTTTGGAAGAGGGCAGACTGGAACCAATGACGCTTTTAGAATTGACGGCTGTCTGCATTAGCTTGCAAAAGCAAAATGCAGACTTAGTACAAATTGTCAGTAACCAAGGCCTTGAACTCAATGAATTGAGGGAGAGGATTGTTGTTTTGGAGAGTGCTCATTCAAGGGGAGGTATGGAGGAGTCTTCCAAAGGGGAGGAAGCAAGAAATCTGAGTGATAAGAGCAGTCAAGATGGTCAATCATTGGATATTGCTGAAGCTCTTACTACATTGAAGGAACAAAAAGGTTTTGATACGTCCTTAATCTCTCCAACAAATTTAAATTTATCATTTATAGATATGCTGAGAGAGGTTACACAAGGCGCTGAGGGAAAATATTTGAGCGTTGACAAGGCAAGTTTGGACGCTGACAGAAATATTTTGGGCGCTGATAGAGGAAATTTGGGCGTTGACAGATCTGCATATGGAGGTGATGTATTCCAGTCATCATCTATCATCAAAGATGTTCCTACTCAGGTATTATCATCTACTCTACCAACAATTGAACCAACAGATAAGGGTAAGGGTAAGTTGGTAGAAGAGATTGTTCCAAAGAATGCAGCTCAGGTTGAATTTGATAGAAGATTGGCTGAGCAAATGATGGAACAAGGTGAGAAGGAAAAGTCACCATTTGTTGTGACTTCTGAAGAAGAAAGTGATGGAGCTAGCTCAGATTCAAGTGTGATGATTGTTGAACCAGAAAGACTTGAGTATGGTGATGAGCTTGCTAGGGAAAGGCTGAGAGATTTGAAGTTGCAAATTGATTTTGATATGCCAGAGGTAGTTCAGATGTACAATTCTTGGGAAGAAAGCTGTATGGATAATCCAGACTTGACCATTTCAGACCAGATATGGGGTTTGGAAATTCTTCTTAGAGTTCAGCAGGATTGTAAGGTGATGTT
The DNA here is from genome assembly GCA_025667525.1 of Glebionis coronaria. Lineage (NCBI taxonomy): Eukaryota > Viridiplantae > Streptophyta > Magnoliopsida > Asterales > Asteraceae > Glebionis > Glebionis coronaria. Next base: position 581,810,664 of record CM046879.1, read on the forward strand.
GAAGTACAGGGCAAGCAACATTCTCTCTGAATTGAAAAGGGATAGAAGGAAGCTCTACTTTATGTTGCTCAAATGTCATGGAGTTGGATGGACACATCAGAAGCTGAAGGCTTTGACATTTGATGAATTGGAACATAGGGCTTATCCTATTTGGGTGAAAGTGCAGGATGAGAACACTTTCAGACTTCTTTCAGATGAAAGAAAGGAGCAACTTGCAGAAGAGATGGCAATCAAGAAAGCTATGATAGTCCCTAGACCAGTAAAGAAGGGATTTATTCTTGAGTTTCCAAAAGATATGTCTCAACTGTATCCAAGTGAAGCAATCATTAGAAAGAGCCTTAAGCTCTCCCCATTAGAAGCTTCAGATATGGTGCATGTGTTACCACTAGATTCCAGGAATCCAATAGTAAGTTATGAGGAAGATGAATGTGGATTCTGGAAAATTGGAAGATTTGGCAAGGAGGTACACACTTTTACCACTCTCATATCTTTATTTGCAAGTTGTGACAGAGAAGACTTGGTAGACCTTTGGAGGTTGCTAGAGACCAAGTATGAGGCTGAAGCACCAACTTCAGCCAATGGAATAAAACTTTGGACCACATTTAAAAGAATGTGTGGGACAAAAGAAGAAGATCCTGACATATGGAAGGATCTTGAAGATGACCTCAGTGGTCTTCAATGGAGGTTATATTCAGCTGCAGGTGTATACCATTTGAGTTCTACAAAGTTTGCTGAGTATTTACTTGTAGATGCTCAGTATTTCATATCCAAGGCTGTTTTGGAGAAGATGAAGGACACCCAGTTGGAGATAGATTATACAAGTGACGTGGCAAAGAATTTGATCAGATTTATTTATCATCAATATGACAAGGTTTGTCAGACTCCTCCAAGTTCTTAGTGTTTATTCAGAAACTTGATCATAAGAGTGGATATCAAGTTTAGGGGAGGATTGTTGGGAATAAATTTAGGCCAGAACACTTGAACGCTGACAAGAACAACTTAAGCGTTGACAAGAGCAAAGTGAGCGCTGACAGCATAAGCGTTGACAAGTTAAAGTCAAGCGTTGACAGATTGAAGACAAGCACTGATGGAAGATGTGGGCTACACGTTTATTATATTCTAGATTACTTCTAGTAAGGATAGAAACGACAATGTATTTTCTATGTTTATCTTTACCTAGAATAGTTGATTCGTAGCTTATTGTACAAGACTTCTTGTTCTATAAAAGAAGATCTTTTAGGTTAATGTTTAATATCAGTTTTCATAGTATTCACAAGTTAAACCTTTCATTGTAATCAACAAGATTATTCTAATACAAGTGAAAGTTTGTTTAACATCATTGTGTTTTAGATCAAGTGTTAATTCCGCATAACACTTTGTTACTTTATTCATAAGCAAAGGTTTCTCTACGTGTAGTACTTGATCTAATCTCGTTTACACAAAGCTTAATCGATCTAAGTTTGGGATCAACAACATCCACATCCTTTCCAGCTCCAATTTTTCCCCAAGGGTGTTCCCTATCCATAGGAGTGGAAGCATCCTTTTCATGTGGAGAAAAACCATATTTCTTCAAGATTTCAGCTACATACTTGTCTTGGGAGATGAAGATACCATCTTCTTTCTGCTGAACTTGCAATCCTAGAAAGAAGTTCATCTCACCCATTGCACTCATCTTGAATTTATCTGTCATGAGCTTGGAAAAGTCCTCACTCATTTTTGGATCAGTAGACCCAAAAATGATGTCATCAACATAGACCTGCACAAGCAACACATGTTTTCCTTTCTTCTTTGTAAATAGTGTCTGATCTATGGTGCCCCTCTTGAATCCATTGTCCACCAAATATGTAGACAAGGTACCATACCATGCTCTAGGGGCTTGATGAAGTCCATACATAGCTTTCTTCACTCTATAAACCTTGTCTGGATTCTCAGGATCTTCAAAACCAGGAGGTTGCATAACATTTACTTCCTCAACAATTGTTCCATAGAGGAAAGCACTCTTCACATCCATTTGATAAACAGTGAAATTCATACAAGAGGCATAAGCTAGGAAAATTCTGATAGCTTCAATTCTTGCAACTGGAGCAAAAACTTCTTCATAATCTATGCCTTCCTCTTGTGTATATCCCTGAGCTACCAAACGTGCCTTGTTTCTGACCACAATGCCCCTTTCATCTTTCTTGTTCCTTAGAACCCATCTTGTCCCAATTGGTCTCACATATCTAGGACAATCAACCAGCTCCCAAACATCCTGTATAGCAAATTGGTGAAGCTCATCCTGCATTGCTTCCACCCAACTAGGTTCTTTAAGAGCATCAAAAATCTTCTTGGGTTCTTCCTGTGACAGAAAACATGCAAACAAACATGCTTGTACAAGAGGGGTATCAACCTTCTTGTGTATATTGGCAATAAATCCACCAAGACTTTGATGGGATCTTCTTGTATGAACTGGAGCCATAACATCACCAATGATCTGAGATGAGGGGTGATCCTTTGCCGTGGAAGTGAGAACTCCTCCTTCAAAAAGTCTGGTGTCCTCAACTTCACGCTCCATGTTGCCAATATCTTCTTCATCAGACTCTCTTTGATCAACAGAAATCTCTTCATGGACATTGGAAGGTCCACCTTGTTCAAAATGTGAAGAGAAAAGATGTGTAAAGGTGTTGTCAAAGTCTGAACCTTGTTTGTCAGCGCTTGGGCTAACAACGCTTGAACTGTTGGTGTCAGCGTCTGATCCATCAGCGTCTGAATTGCTCTTGTCAGCGCTTGATTTCCCTTTGTCAGCGCCTGAAGAACCATGCACGTTTGTATTTGGTGGGATGTGAAAACCACCATTATCTTTTCTAGCAGCAGCAGCAGCAGCATAATACTCATCTGTGCATATAGGAAGTGTAACATATTCTTGTGTGGGAGATGATTCAACTGCTGGTGGTCCATCCTCCTTAGCAACCTGTATACCTGAAACATTACCAATTCTCTTTTCCAAAACACTTGAAGTTACCTTCACAATGTCTGGATCAGTAACAGACATATAATTTAAAGCTCTAGATAAAGGTTCTAAGTCAAACAACCAATTTGGACCACTTTCAGGATCACTAGGTTTACTCTCTAAAAACCTAACATGTACTTTTTCAAGTATACATTTTTCCTTTTTAATGTAAACCCTATATCCTTTGCTCTGCACTGAATAACCCATGAAGTAGCCTTCATCACCTTTTGAATCAAATTTACCTAGGGCCTCACTAGTTTCTAAAACAACTACATGACATCCAAAAGGCTTGAGAAAGCCAATATTTGGCTTCCTTCCCCAAAGTAACTCATAAGGTGTCTTATTATGTATTTTGTTGACCAATGCCCTATTTTGAACATAACAAGCTGTGTTAACAGCTTCAGCCCAAAAGGCTATAGGAAAGTGGGCATCAGCCAACATGGTTCTGGCTGCTTCAATAAGGGTTCTATTCTTCCTTTCAGCAACCCCATTTTGCTGTGGGGTTCTAGCTATGCTAAACTGCCTAGTAATCCCTTTCTTGGCACAAAAATCATCTAACAACTGATTTCTAAACTCACCCCCATTGTCACTTCTAATAATTTTGACCTCATTACCATTCTTCTTTTCAATCTGGGTAATGAAATTAATCAGACTTTGGGCAGTTTCACTTTTCTTGGCTAAAAAGAAAGTCCATGTAAACCTGGAAAAATCATCAGTGATAACAAAACAATATGATTTACCCTTCAAACTTTCTATATTAGTTGGACCAAAGAGGTCCATATGCAATAAGTGAAGTGGTTTAGAACTGGAGTGCACCTGTTTAGACCTGAATGAGACCTTGTGCCGCTTGCCCTTAAGACATGCAACACAAGAGTGGTCATTGTGGAAAGCCTTTTCAGGCAAACCATCAACTAAACCAAGCCTCACAAGTCTATTGATATTTTTAAAGTTTATGTGCCCTAATCTCCTGTGCCAAAGATTACTTTCATCTACTGAGGCTTTAGCATAAAGACATGACATCATTTTATTATTTATCTTAATTCCATTAAGATTCACATTATATATGTCTTTATGCCTTGGTGTTCTAAATTCTATGTATTTCTCCTCAGAGAGCTTATAATCTTTGCTTAACACCAAGCACTCAGTATCTGTGAAAAGAACCTTATTTTTGGTATCACACACTTGTGATACACTAAACAAATTATAATCCAGTTCTTTTACCAAGAAGACATTCTCAAACCGTAGATTGTTGGTGACAAGGGTTCCTTTTCCAGTGATGGTGCCATAGCCCCCTCCAAAGTATACCTTATCACCATCTTGAATAGGAGTAAAGTTGGTCAGATAGTCTTCCTTTCCTGTCATGTGCCTTGAGCATCCACTATCCCAATATCCATAATCATTGATCTTCTTCTGAATGCCCTGCACATAAAGAAAACACATTAGTTTTCTTTGGGAACCCAAGCCTTGGAAGACTTGGATTCATCTGGTTGTTCAACAAGAACAGACTTGGTTCTCATAACAACCCCATTTTCATCCCTTTTTGAATGAAATTCCCAGTTAACCCCAATTGGTGTTGACATTGCCTTTGAAATATAATGAAACCTGTTGCATGTCATAGAAACACCAGTAGAATTAGAGTTTTGGTCTTGTTTTGGTCTCCATGTTAAGCTAGTAGAAGCTTTAGACCTATTTCCCTGTGGTTGCAAATACCTAGGTTTGGCAGTGTGTCTGTCAGCGCTGAAATTGCTCTTGTCAGCGCCCCGATTGCCTTTATCAGCATTGAACCTAGGGTTTTCTACAGGAACCCATTGCCTATTGGACCAAGTGTTTGACTTTTGGAAAGGTCTTAGGCCTTGTGTGTTAGACCCTCTAGAAAAGAATGGGGTTGGTCTAACAACTTGTGAACTTTTGTTCACAAAGGTATTGGGTCTGTCAGTGTTTGACCTATGTTGACTTTTGTCAGCGCTGAAATGGTTCCTATCAGCGTTGACATTGGAAGCGTTGACACATTTGTACGCCAAATGTGAGAAGCTACCACATGTGTAACAAGCTTTTCTAGACATAGTCTTAGGTCTAGAAGCAAAGAAGCCTGTTCCATGGTTACTAACTTGGCTTTTTGGTGACCTAGTATTCCTATACATCTCTGCATACTTAACACTAGGTTTTCTAACAGTTTGTGGGCCAAGGTCAACAGCTTTGCCAGTGGTAGGGTGTGTGATTTTAATAAGTTTAGGATCATTGGACTCCACAATATTATGGCTCGAGATTGGTGTGGGCTCATTTGGACTTTCACACAACAACCCTCCCTTAACAAACAAAGTGTGGTTAGCTTTCTTCCACTCATCTAGGTCAGTCAGTTTTTGTTTGTATTCTTCAACTGGGGAAGTCACTCTAGGTGGAGGAATGAATTCCTTCTCTTGAAGTTCTGGCAAGCCAGTCCAAGATAAGTCCTTTGATTGGACACCATAGAAATCCCTAGATGGTGGTGGAACACCAGTATAATCTTTCATCCCAATCCCACTCATGTCCTTAGAGTCTCTTTGTTTACTAACACACTCTCCTAGGGATTGTGTGGCCTTATCAAATCTCTGGATTTTAAGACTCACATTATCTTTATTTTTGTTAGCCTCCTCTAACTGAGCTATCAAATCAAGATTAACCCTGTTTACTATATCTTGAATATCTTTACTTTGATGTAACTCATGTTTTAAGATATTTATTTGATCCTTTAAATCAAACTCCATTTTCTTATACTCAGCTACTGTCTTTTCTGTTTGGGTAAGAGCAATTTGATAATTAGATACTTTGCATCTTTCAGTACTTGCCTCATCTAATAATTTTACAATCTCTTGATTTAGTTTTTCAGTATTTAAACGACAACCCTTAGAACAGAAAGCATCATCATATACCTCATTATCTGATGAAGAGGAGGAGTGTGCCATGAGAGCATATTCAACATGCTCTTCTTTAACTTCAGCAACCAAAGCTCTGTCCTCTTCCTCATCCTTAGCCATAAAGTTCCAGCTCCAGTCCCATCCTCCAACGCCATCAATTTGTTGAACAGCAACCATGGCCTTGGGATCTTGGCTCTTAACCATTTGGCTTGAAGGCTTACCAGCATCAGATCTTCTTGGAGATCTACATTCCCTCATAAAGTGCCCCATCCTATGACAATTGTAGCACTCAACCTTTGATTTGTCAAATCCAGCAACATCCTTGGCATTAAAGGTCATCTTCTTCTTGAACCTTTTATTAAACCTGTTTGCTCTTAAACTTACAAGAGCCATAGTCCACTTGATGTCCATTTCTTCCAATTGCTCATCACTTATCTGCTCAAGATCTTCATATGTAATTCTTGAATCACTGGGTAAAGAAGCAATGAATGCACACACAGTATCTAGATCTAAACCAGCAGGCTTAATTCTATCAGCGCCAAAGTTGTGTGTGTCAGCGCTTGAGTATAAAGCGTTGACAGGATATGATCCAGCGCTGACAGACTGAGATCCAGCGTTGACACATTGAGATCCAGTGGCTGGATGTCCATAGAAGTTCATGGAATCAAATTGGCCTTCACTTTGTGAGAAGAAGGCCATGTTACTACTGGAAGATTTATTATCACTGTCCAAAAGCCATTCATTCTCCAACAGTCTTAGTTTGTTGAAGATGTCATCAAACCTGGAGGTCTTGTGGGTGTTATTGACAAGAATGGATCTTGTCTCAATCTTCCATACATCACCAAGGCTTTTGAGAAAAGTAGCATTCAAGTCAGGGTCATCAATCTGTGTTCCCATGAAGGAAAGTTGACTTGTGATATCAAGAAATCTACTTCTCACACTGCTGAGATTCTCATTTGGTTGAGCCTTAAAGACAGCATACTCATGCATGAGTTGCTTCTTCTTTTCATCCTTTGTGTCTGCATTGCCACCATGTGCTACTTCAAGAGCTTCCCAAAGCTCTTTTGCAGACTCAAAGCGTTTGTACTTGTGCTGATTCTCATGACCTAGGGCGTGTTTCATGATGTTCAAGATTTTCATGTCCACCCTTTTCTTGGCTATATCTTCAACAGATACAGCTCTTCCATCTTCAGGCTTTTCCTTCTTATCAGCTTCAGGACAATTAGGAAGAGCTACCCTTGCGGCAATAGCAGCAGCAATCTTTTGAGCTTTGTTGAATGTGTTCCCATATTCAACAATCTCCCAAAGAGTGTAGTCATGGATGGCTATATATTGCTCAAAATTAGACTTCCAAAGCTCGAAGTTCCTGGCATCAAACATGGGAATTTTGATACTAGGGTTTGTGGAGTTGTTTTGTAGCAAAGCAGAAGGCTGATTTGTGCCAGACATGATGTTTTTAGGGTTTTGAGAGATTTAGGGTTTTTAGGGTTTGGTGTTTTAGGGTTCTTGCGTTACTTAAAGATCAAAAGTTTCTCAACAAGCTCTGATACCACTTGTTGATCCCAAACTTAGATCGATTAAGCTTTGTGTATACGAGATTAGATCAAGTAATACACGTAGAGAAACCTTTGCTTATGAATAAAGTAACTAAGTGTTATGCGGAATTAACACTTAATCTAAAACACAAAGATGTTAAACAAACTTTCACTTGTATTAGAATGATCGAACTTGATTACAATGAAAGAGGTTTAACTTGCAAAAACTTATGAAAACTAATTATTAACTTTAACCTAAAAGACCTTCTTTTATAGATTAAGAAGTCTTGTACAATAAGCTACGAATCAACTATTCTAGGTAAAGATAAACATAGAAAATACATTGTCGTCTCTATCCTTACTAGAAGTATTCTAGAATATAATAAACGTGTAGCTCACATCTTTCATCAGTGCTTGTCTTCAATCTGTCAACGCTTGACTTTAACTTGTCAACGCTTATGCTATCAGCGCTCACTTTACTCTTGTCAACGCTTGAGTTGTTCTTGTCAGCGTTCAAGTGATCTGGCCTTAATTTATTCCCAACAGTGTGGTCATTGGGGGAGGCCTTGGAAAGTTCGCCCCTTCAGTCAACAAGATCTCCCGGTAGGACATCTTTAGGGGGGTGAACTTGTCGTCCGACCGTCCGCCTTTGCTTTGGCTCTTATAGTCCGAGCCCTTGTTATTGTTCTGGTTGCCTTGACCGCCCGACTGTCTCCGGGACTGGTCATTTGACCGGTACCCATTTCCTCGGGATGGGTAGGCTGTGGCAACAGCTGTTTCTCCCTCTATGAAATTTCTGACCCTTTCCATGAGGTCATCATATCTCTCTGGGCGCTTGTCGTTGAGACGCCTGATCAGTTCTCTGTCTGTTATGGCGTGCATGTAGTCAGAGATTTTCAGGAGATCTGGCATGGTTCTTGTGCGTGTGTACTCATCATTGAAGCGCTCAGTGAAGGCTTCTGTGGACTCCCCCGGCCGTTGCTTAACGGTTGCCAATGAGACCGGATCCCTATTATACTTCTTCCTTTGAGTATAATTGTTCTCGAACGCAGTGCGTAGTTCCGTGAAACTATCAATGCTCCGTGGGGGGAGTGCCTCGAACCAGTCACGGGCGTTTCCAATCATGGTCGAATTAAACATTTGGCACCATATAGGCATGGGCCATCGCTCAATTTTAGCCTGAGTATCGAATATTTTGAGGTGATCCACAGGATCACCGGACCCATCATAAGTCTTGATACATGCCGGCATGCGACGTTTGGTGTCCTCAGAATAGTTCCGTATGCGGAGGGTGAACGGATCTTCCCTGGGATCAGCCCATGGCCGTGTGAGCCTAGGGTCATCCCATGGTTCACACCATGGACGCGAGAGGTCCTCTGCTTCCGTATCCCGATAGTAAGGGCCACCATAATACTCCTCATTGTTTGGTGGTGGAGGCGTGCGCCTTGGCCGGCGGCGCTTAGGCGGATGGTCATCTAAGTCCTCCCCAGACGGATCTGGGGACGGTGGTGGTGCCCCGCCTTTTGAATAGGGACCACTTTTTTGAGACGAACCAGGAGCCTTTCTCCCAGTGTTCATTCTATCCCACACACTTGGGCGGCATGTGGTTCTGGTCAGCTCTCGATCTGGCCGCTCGGGTGAGCCATCCGACCTTTCTCCTTCTTGAGACTGCGTTAATTCTTGTATAAGGCGATCCCCTATGCGCTCAAACACATTCCGGGGTTGAGGGTTTTCCTTAAAGGTTCCCTGCTCCTAAGGCCGAGTTCTCCTTTTCCTCCGGTTTTGGGAGGGGGTGGTTGGTCTACTATCACCAAAGTTGAGTCTGGCTTGGAGGTTCCTCCCTAGACTCAATCTTGATGCGATCCCTGGGACGATCCTTTCGAAGTTCTGAGTGAGAACTCGAGTAAGATCCTCCTCACTGAGTGGCAGGGCTTCCACTTCTTCCTCCGTCGAGGCTCTGCGCGGTTCCTTGTTAGGAGGGTCTGGCGCACTCCCTGGATCAGGGTTGTCCAGGGTTGAAGTAGGCGGGGGTGTCACCTAGATCGTGCTCGTCACCCCCGCGGGTTGAAAACCGCTACGGTTACCCAGCCCGCCTGCGAGGCGGTTAGGTGATTGGTTGGGGATGAGAATCCCTTCCCCTTGGGACTTCCGGTTCCCAGGATTCACATTCCTGGGGTTAGTTGGCGGATGCCCCTTCGTCATTGGAGATTCGAGATGAGGTTTTGTTCTAGCTTAGTGTTATGGGTCCCACGGATGGCGCCAACTTGTTGATGCAAAAGTTGGTTGATCCTTGCTAGACCCGAATTAGGCTTAATTCGGGTTGGCTGGGCTCCGGCTCCTGCACCAAGTGAATTGTTTGGTTGGGATCCTGCACACTAAACAGCACGCATTAGGCTTACCGTGGGAATGTTTCCCACGATTAGACTCCAGCGTGAGAGTAAGTAATCGGTTTAAGGTTTATGTGAGTTTAGAATATAAGTCGTAATACCTTTGTGGAACCCTTGGGGGTTCCTTTTATAGGCAGTGAAACCCCAGTGGGCTTTCACTGATCCTTCGGCCCCAAGGAAGAGATAAGCACCAGAATTAGAATGATTGTTATCTTCTAATTATGGTAATGAATATCTCTTCGTATTGGGATTAAGATATACCTAGACAAAATATTATTCTGTCTGATCTTATGTCGGCCGCCTTGGGCCGTGGGCCGCACACATGTGCGGGCACTGTTCACTCAAGCCCATAAGCCTGAATGACATTTATCCACCCATCTGTGATGGGCCGGATACGGGTAGTACCCGTGAGCCGGGCTCATGACCCGGTTGGGGACTATACGTCATCACTCAGCCGTTTTCCTTTTCTATGTTCCCAAAACGGCAGGTACTCAGGGACGCTCGTAGACTTTAAGCGTACGTGCATATGGACTGGAAGCTTTCTAGCCTTTCTTTACATTATGCATTATCTTTCTTTTGATACATTTGCTATGGACATTGTTTAGTCCTTTACTTTACTATACTATGTTTGTGTGTGATGAGCTTTACTTTTGGACTACCGATGTTTGATTCCGGTATTTTCCTTTTATGGTCATGTAATGTTTAGACATTTTTCCTTGTATGCTTTGATGACACGCCATAATTACGTGTGATATTTCCATTATCAAAATGGGGTGTTACACTATCTCCATTTTCATCATAGGATTCACTAGGTACTTGATTGTTTATGTAAAAAAGTTTAAATCATCAACACCATTATCACAAAAAACAAAGTCTTTACTAATCATATCATTTTTAAAAGTAAAAACTGTTTCATAAAACTTCACATCTCTTGAAAACAAATATCTTTTATTTTCCAAACTAAACAATTTATAACCCTTTTTGTCAAAAACATAACCAACAAAAACACATTTCTCAGACCTTGACTCAAACTTATCAGAAACATTAACAACATTAGAAAAACACAAACAGCCAAACACTTTCAAATGGAGTATACTAGTTTTAGACTCATTAACCATTTCATAAGGACTTTTACCAGACAAAACAGCAGTAGGTAACCTGTTAATCAAATAAGTAGCAGTTAGGACACACTCAGGCCACATGTTTAATGGTATGCCCCCTAAAACATGAGGGCTCTAGCAGTATTGAGCAAATGCCTATGCTTCCTCTCAACAACACCATTTTGTTGAGGGGTATAAGCACAAGTGGTTTGATGGACTATACCATTTATTTTAACCAAATCAGAAAACCTTTGATTTCTAAATTCTGTCCCATTATCACTTCTGAAAACTTTAACCTTTTTATTAAACTGATTGTCAAGAGACTTAACAAAATTTTCAATACAACCAAAGACTTCAGTTTTATTTTTTAATAAAAAACCCAAACAGACCTAGTATAATCATCAACCATAGTCAGGAAAAATCTAAACCCATCTCTACTAGTAACTTTATATGGACCCCATACATCAATATGAACAGTATCACCTAGTTTTTTAGTTTTATGTTCACTTAAAGAGAAAGATTCTCTAGTTTGTTTAGCTTTATGACACACATCACAAGGTTCTAATCCTTTAAGTTTAATATCAATATTATCTTTTCTTAGAACATCCAGGACTTGATCTGCTGGATGTCCAAGTCTATTATGCCAAATAGAACTACTAATCTGACAACACCTCACATTTTTGCTAAAAATAGGCCTACCTTCATCAACAAAGTATAAACTATCTTTTTCACTACCAGTCCCCATCAGGACATTGTGAGTTAAGTCCTGAATCATACAACAATTTTCATTAAAACTAACATTAACCTTATTATCTTTAGACAATCTTTGAACAGATAAAAGACTAACTTTGTATCCAGGAACAACCAACACATCCTTTATAACCAAATTGTTAATTTTAAAAGAACCAATCTTTTTTACATGTTCCAAAGTACCATTAGGATGAGCAACACTTATATTAAGATATGAAACATCAATTACATCAAACAACAATTTTTCTGAATATGTAATGTGCTGACTAGCTCCTGAATCTATAATCCAACCAATATAAGTACTATAAGTACTTATATTTGAATTATAGTTAAAAAATCTACAAGCAAGAAAACTAACAACATAATTATTCACTTTAAAGGTACCTGCAATAGTAGCAGAACCCATAGAATTCTCTCCTGAAACACTCAGTAACCTCATAAGTCTTTGATATTGATTAGAAGTAAGAGTATGAGATGCACTCTTATTCTGATCACATTTATTATCATTAACACTAACATTATGAACATTATTTTGAGTTGAGTTGTTATTATTTCTTTTAAAATAAGGTGGATAACCTATCAACTCAAAACACCTGTCTATAGTGTGACCATTCATGTTACAATGTTTACAAACAAGATTACCATTTCTATAACCATTAGACCCAGTCCTGTTATTTCTATTAGTGTTTCCAGTATTAGAATTTCCAGTATATCTTTCTTGTAGTGCCCTCCATTCCACTATTCTGATCGAGAAAGAATCTCTTCTGAACGATCAAGTCATAATGAGATTAAAAACCGATGCTTCCTTGGGTTCGCGCTAGCCTTCTCCACGATGCAATCAACCAGTTAGTGGCTGAGGATGGGGGGTCCACGAAGTGACCCGGGAGGCGGTAAGGAACCACTCACTAGCTAGCCGGGCTAGTGGGGGGCCTATCTGGAGACATACTGAAAACCATGCCTTTCGAATCAAATGCAATGCCCGTCTTCCAAATCAAAAGATAGAATTATTACCACCTCTGTTCCACTTATTAGAATTTCCACCAGACTTAACAACAAAAGCAGATGGTCCAAATTTATTATTTTTAGACCCATTCCTATGTGATTCATCTCTAGACAATGTTGCAAAAGCAGTTCTCACATCTGGTATGGGATCAGATGTGAGAATCTGACTTCTCACAACACTATAACAATCATCAAGACCCATAAGAAACTGCATCAGCCTGAGAAGCTAATCATGTTCCTTAAGTTCTTCAGAACTATCACAAATACAATTAGGCATATCAACAAGAGCATCAAATTGTCTCCACAAATAATTACACTCATGATAATATTCAGATAATGACATTCAAGATTGAGTAAGAGTATAAATCTTATGATGGAGATTATATATCATAGAACCATCTTGTTTATCATATGTTTCTTCTAATTCATCCCAAACATCTTGAGCAAATTTAGAAAATATTTGACCCTTATATAAATCTGGTGAAACACACCCAAGTAACCAAGAAAGCACTACAGCATTACATCTTTCCCATTGGTCTCTAGCTGGACCATCATTAGTGTCTTGAACACATTTACCAGTTATAAATCCAAGTTTATTTCTAGTTTGTAAAGCGAGTTTAACAGCAGCAGACCAAACTTTATAGTTCTCAGTTCCTTCAAGTTTGAAGGTAATCAATTGAGAACCAATATCTTGAGGGTGCAAATAAAGAGGGTCATAAACATTAAATTTAACCACATCATCATTCTTGACAACTCCCCCTTTAGGTGGACCATCACCCTTAGGAGAACTAGGACCAGACCCAGACATAGAAAATCAACCAAGAATACAAACAAAAAACAAAGAACACACACAACAGGCCAAAAAAACAGTTCTCAGGCTTCCAAACCACTCAACAGGTGGTAGGTCAAGAGCAGTGACCTAAAAGTAGTCTAAACAATAGCAAAAAGAACAAGAAACACAACCTCCTTGTATCTCCTCTACAAATAAGAAAACAACTACCACAAACCTCGAATCAATCAACACCAGAATCAAACTAATCCCATTGACACCTAATCCCCACTAATCAACAAAAAACCTAATAAAACAAGATATAAAGAAGAAAGTGTGAAAGGTGTTACAATGCACGCGCAACAAACCAAGCAAGAACTCTAGATCAAGACAATCCAGAGAAACCAAAAAACTCAACCACAAGATCAAGAAGATCTATAACCAACGCAGCGGAAAAAACAACCTGCACGTGAAGGAAAAACAAGAAAATAACAATAATCACAAACCCTTACCAAGATTAGAAAACCCTAACTTCTAGATTTAGGGTTTTCTAATTAATCAACACAAAACACCAATTAGACCCCCAAAATTGAACCCACAGCTCACCAATTAGATCAGAAATAGTTATAATGAAAAACCCCCAAATTTTCTTGAAACCCTAATTTTTGAAAATTCAATTAAACTTGTAAAAAACCAAATTGACCAGTTAAAACCAACGATTTACCAACTATAGATCAAGATCTACACAAATAGATCAAAACCCCCAATTTTTAAAAACCCTAATTTTTTAAAAAAGATTTTAATCACGATTCAGAGCAACCAGGCTCTGATACCATGTAAAAACTTATGAATCAATGACTAAAATCACCAAGAACATATAACATAAAACCCAGCCAACCTCCCCTTGGCTCTCTTTATCAATGATTAAGTTTACAATATCAGATTACAAGAACAAAACCAAGAACAACACTCACAAACTAACAAACTCACAAGATTTGATCAAGAACGATCAAAACTAGTTTTCTCTCTCTAGAATGAATAACAGAAACGAATAATGAAAAGTAAGTAACAAATGGTGAATGATTGAGTATATAAGCTCCCACTTTACAGCTGAGTCCGAGACTTTCACTTTTGTCCACTTCTAGTCCTTCAATTTATAAAGCTGTCACTTGCAATGTAAAGCACATCCTCCATCTTTAACTTTAAGTGCATTTTGGTCCTTCAGGTGTAGGACTTATACTTCTTAACAGTAACCATAGGTATATACAAATTCAAGTAACTGAAAACATGTTTATCCGTATTCCCACAAAATGCATTTACATTTCCACATTTTTAGCTTAAATAAAGCGATAGTTTTTTTGTATTTCCTTGTCATGTTGCAACGATATTCTGGATCTTACACGAAGTAAAATCAAACTAGTTGAATGGCCGCACGCACTAAGCTTTCCTAAAACAACCACCAAAGTGGCCTAGTGATCAGACACCCGTCATGTTTGACAAGTAGAGTGTCGCGTTTTGGATTTTGTTTAACGCTAGTTTTATAAACGCTACTCTAAAAAAGGTTGTAATATAAACATTACTGTAACGTGCTGTTACAGCTCCTGCTAATGGTTCTCGTTACCGTTAGTTTTGCCTCAAAATACTACGCGTATTTATACTGCTTTAGGGATGATATTGAGTTTTACTTTTTGACTTTGAAGTACTGAAATGGTCCAATTTTTATAATGCAACACATCCCCAAACACTAATGTTGTTAAAACCTGGATCGACCCAGCGTGGTCAGCAGGTCCCGGCCTAAAAAAAGGGGTAACACTGACTGTTTGCTGAGTATTTGTATCCCAGTCCTAACCGACGGTTTTTTAGCAACCCCGGTCAACAATTCAGCCGGGTCAACAACAGAAACATACTTGGTTTATATGCTGTTTTTAGGGCAGAAACATAATTTTTCTATGCTGATTTTTTATCAGGGGTGCTAATGAGGCGAGTCGAGCCCGAGTCTGACAGAGCTCGAGCTCAGCTCATTTATATATATAAAGCATGAACTCGGGCTCAAGCCTCATATTTCGAGCTCATCAAAGTTACTAGACAGTAGTACTATATTTGCTGAAGGGCTAATGGCACGATAATGTATCATACTTGTCACGAAATTTTTTTATATATATAACGAACAAAAAAAATTGCAACTATGACTATTAAACTTTGTTTTATTGTATTAGGAGTGTATCATTTTACCTCCACAATAGGTTATGCCACATCATCAGGTCATTGTCCATATCATCACCAAGTACTACTGTCCTTGTTCTATCTCATCAATAAAATTGTTTTCTAGTAACAAACAAACATTTATAAACACACAATTCTATTGCAGGAAGAACAAAACATAATATATGCAAACTAATTCTTTCTCAACAAGACAACAACTCTAACGCACAAAATAAAACAAGCAAATTATATTCATTCAAAAAAAATTCCATACAAGTTATTATCATCCCTTTCATCAACAACAACATCGTCATTGATGTCATCACCAAAAACAACAACAACACCAATTCAAGCTTTAAATTTTCAGATCTGCGATCCATATAAGTTATTATCGACGAAGGGTTATGCGTGATATTTATAGATATTATTTCTCATTTAAGATCTTCGAGAAATAATTTACAAGTGGTTATGGTTTTCTTTAAGATCTTCGATGGAGGATTATGAAGGGTTATCAATGAAGGGTTTTGTTATGCTTTGTTGTTAGCGGGGTTGGTGGTCGGCGGTGATTGGAACAGTTGTTGAAGGTGTGGTTGCAACCATTGTTAAGGATGATGATGGTAGTTGATGATGTTGTGAAAAGTCTGTTTATAAATAAATTTAGGAAACAAATACAAGTAATAAAGATAATGAATTTTAATATTAAAGAAACAAGTGTATACTGTAGCAATGATCTACCTGGCTCCCTATTGGCAATAAAAAATGTTTAGAAAATTTTAAAAACAAAAGTGACTTGCAACCTGCTGTAAAGGTAAAATGATACACTTGTGGGAAACGGTGTATACTTTTATTAAAAATAGATTACAATTAATTAACAGAATATAAAGATAGCAAATAATAACAGTAATCAAGAAAGTAGTAAAACTAAGACGAGGCACGTGTTTAACACGCTTCCCTTAAAACAGATTCGCCGTCTGTTTCCCAGGGTACAACGTCCAAAGCTGTTGTACAGCCGGACTAAACAAACTTGCCTGAAAGATCACGGAAGCCTTGCGTGTTTCTGATCGACGAGCTGCTGGAAAACGAACTGGTAATGGAGTAAAGAAAAAGCTGTTTTTTTTCTGATATCGAAAACTGAATGAGAATGGTTTATTTTATAGCCTAATCATGTCTTGGTCACTAAGACAGAATATATGCTCCTAAAATAATATGACATACAAATCTGTTAAAAATAAACACGATTTGCATACACAGGAAAATTCTGTTATGACTTAATAAGAAAGTCTATATCTATTCCTTAAATAGATGTAAAGAAAATATTCTGGAAAAATCCGAATTCGCAGCAAAAAAGATACCGAAATCTGCCCGCACCCAAGCCAGTTTTCGGAGCTGCATTCGTGTCCGCAGGTCGCGCTCGTGCACAAGTTCATTAGCTTCGAACCCGTTTTTGGCCTAGAAATATCACTTTCTGCACCCCCCCCCCCTGCGCGCGCGTAGGCGTGGGAGTAAAACCCCACAAATGAATATTGTAGGGTAGAAACTAGGATTTCCTTATAAACATGTTTTCACCTCATGTTTCAAGCGATGTGGGACAAAATATTATCCAAATATTGTGTTTCACGTGACTCACTTTGAGACACGATATCTCATTCATATTAACTCCATATTGGACATACTTTAGCTCGTTGCGAAGCTCTCTTCGAGGAGAACGCAAAGCTACTAAGTACTACGAATATATATAACATATACATATATAAAATTATGTCCAAAGTATTGCAAAAACCATATTTTGCAAACATTTTCCAACAATCCCCCACATGAATGGGAATCGGTCGAAAACACACGAAAGTTTCGGCAAAATTTCTGCGGTTAAGTCCTGCATATGATAGGTAGGTGTAACCCTTTGAACCTTCCCTTGTGAGATGCACTTAGTCTCCTAGATCTGAGTAGACGCGATGTCCTTGAACTCAGCCTCTATTTACGTAGACGACAATACACACTCACACAAGACTCTCCCTGACCTTGTCAAGTCCTCATAGTCGTGTTCGTTATGGTCATGAACACTCACCTGTTCTACAAGAGCTCTTAGAAATTGCGCCCCCACAATTTCCTTCGAAGCGACCCCACTTCTCTCTCACATAGGTGATTTCATCTTGAATCATTAAAAATATATGTTATATGATTTCATCTTGAATCATTATGCTTTATGATTTCATCCTGAATCATTAAGCCATATGTTTAACCTCTCAACAAGTCACATTGTTGTAGGAATGGACTAGGAAAGTTCCTGTATTAAGTAACTCCCCCACATTGACGTAACCTCCCCCACATTTCTATGATTAGGTTGTCCTGTTGAACCCAGATCTTGGGATCTCCAGTCAACTGGGTTAGGTTTTCCTTCATAGAAACTCATTCCTTCAAGGGCTTTAGTCCCATTCATTTAGACGACTTACTAAATAACTCTCTGCTTAATCCTTTCGTAAGCGGATCCGCAATATTATCCTTTGACTTCACATAGTCAATTGAGATAACTTCTGTTGAGAGTAGTTGTTGTACCGAATTATGTCGACGACGAATATGTCTAGACTTTCCATTATACATTGTGCTATGAGCTTTGCCAATTGCCGATTGACTATCACAATGTATACTAATGGCCGTTACCGGTTTAGGCCACCTGGGTATGTCCTCTACGAATTGACGTAGCCATTCCGCCTCTTCTCCACGTTTATCTAACGCGATAAATTCTGATTCCATCGTGGACTTAGCTATTACTGTTTGTTTGGAAGACTTCCAAGATATAGCGGCCCCTCCCAGTGTAAACACATATCCACTGGTCGATCTAGAATCTTTTATGTCAGATATCCAATTTGCATCACTGTATCCTTCAATAACCGTTGGATATCTAGCATAATTCAGTCCATAATCACGACTGTATCTCAAATAATGAAGTACCCTAGTCATAGCTTTCCAATGTGCTTCACTTGGATTACTAGTATACCTACTCAGCCTGCTAACAGCATATGCTAAGTCAGGTTGGGTACATGTCATCAAATACATTAACATGCCAATAATTCTTGAATACTCTAATTGGGCAACACATGCGCCTCTATTTTTAGAGAGATGCAAAATGGTGTGAATTGGAGTTCTAGCTAGGCCGGAATCCCCCGCATTATGAGTATTAAGAATTTTGTCCACGTAATGTGCTTGACTTAATGCAAGTCCACTTTGAGTTCGTATGATCTTTATTCCAAGGATCACATCAGCCAAACCCATATCTTTCATGTCAAACTTTGATTTCAACATGTCTTTAGTAGACTTGATCATCTTGTCGTTACTGCCAACGATAAGCATATCATCAACATAAAGACACAAGATTACATATCCACTATTCGTGTCTTTGACATAAACACACTTGTCGCATTCATTAATTTTGAATCCACCCTCTAGCATGGCGTGATCAAACTTTTGATGCCATTGTTTTGGAGCTTGCTTTAAGCCATACAACGACTTAACAAGCCTACAAACTTTGCTCTCTTTTCCAGGAGCCATGAAACCCTCGGGTTGGTTCATGTATATTTCTTCTTCTAAATCTCCATTTAGAAAAGTCGTTTTCACATCCATTTGGTGAACTTATAAATTTCTTAATGCGACAATAGCAAGAATCATCCTAATAGAAGTTATTCGCGTAACAGGCAACTAAGTATCAAATTAATCTAGACCTTCGCGTTGTCTAAAACCTTTGATCACCAATCTTGCTATGTACTTATCAATGGTGCCATCAGCTTTCATCTTCTTCCTGAAGATCCATTTGTAAGCTAGTGGTTTACAACCAGGAGGTAAATCCACGAGCTCC
This sequence comes from Glebionis coronaria, assembly GCA_025667525.1. NCBI lineage: Eukaryota > Viridiplantae > Streptophyta > Magnoliopsida > Asterales > Asteraceae > Glebionis > Glebionis coronaria. The sequence continues at coordinate 581,830,142 of CM046879.1, forward strand.
TAAGTATGATTTTGTGAAATAGACTATATTTCACTATTAGTCGCTTCTTTCCATCGATGCCCTTCCGAGGAATTTATAGCTTCTTGATAAGAAGTGGGTTCATTTCTACCATAAAAGAGACAAAATCAGGTCCAAATGATTTCTCGTTTCTCGCTCGTTTGCTTCTTCTAGGTTCAACCTCTTCTTTCTCGGGTTGATCTTTGTTGATCCCAAACTTAGATCGATTTTGCTTTATGTATACGAGATTAGATCAAGTAATACACTTAGAGAAACCTTTGTATATGTTTATGAGAATCTAAGTGTTATGCGGAATTAACACTTAAACAAGAACACACAATGATATAAACAAACTTTCACTTTGATTAATGATATCAAACTTGCTTACAATGAAAGTAGTTTACGAATGAAAACTTATATGTATACATTAACCGAAAGGTCTTCTTTTATAGACATAAGAAGCCTTGTACAATAATCTACGTATCAGCTATTCTAGGTAAAGATAAATATAGAAAATACATTGTTGTTCCTATCTTTACTAGAAGTAATCTAGAATACAATAAACGCGTAGAGTATATCTTCCCATAAGTGCTTGTCTTCAATGTATCAATGCTTGACTTTATCTTGTCAACGCTTGAGCTGTCAGCGCTTGTTTTGCTTCTGTCAACGCTTGTTTTACTCTTATCAGCGCTCAAGTGATCTGGCCTTAATTTATTCCCAACAATCCTCCCCTAAACTTGATATCCACTCTTATGATCAAGTTTCTGAATAAGCATTAAGGACTAGGAGGAATCTTACAAACCTTCTCATATTGGTAATAAATAAATCTGATCAAGTCTTTTGCCACATCACTTGAATAATCAATTTCCAGCTGAGTGTTCTTCATCTTCTCCAAGATAGCCTTGGATATGAAATACTGACCATCCACAAGTAGATACTCATCAAACTTTATAGAACTCAAATGGTAAACACCAGCAGCTGAATATAATCTCCATTGAAGACCACTGAGGTCATCATCAAGATCCTTCCAAATAGCAGGATCGTCATCTTTTGGTCCACACATTCTCTTAAATGTGGACCACAGTTTTATTCCATTAGCTGAAGTTGGTGCTTCAGCCTCATACTTGGTCTCTAGCAACATCCATAGGTCTACCAAGTCTTCTCTATCACAACTTGCAAACAAAGATATGAGAGTGGTGAAAGTGTGTACCTCTTTGCCATACCTGCTAATTTTCCAAAACCCACATTCATCTTCTTCATAACACTTGCACCATATCTGAAGCTTCTAATGGTGAAAGCTTGAGGCTCTTTCTTATGACAGCTTCACTTGGATATAGTGGATCCATATCTTTGGGAAACTCAAGAGAAATTCCCTTTTTCACTGGTCTGGGAACAAACATAGCTTTCTTGAGCTCCATTTCTTCTGCAAGTTCTTCTTTTCTTTCATCAGAAAGAAGTCTGAGAGTGTTTGCTTCCTGCACTCTCACCCAGATGGGATAAGCCTTGCATTCCAAATCATCGAATGTCAATGCCCTCAATTTCTGATAAGTCCATCCTACTCCATGACATCTGAGCAACATGCAGTATAGCTCCCTTCTATCCCTTTTCAACTCTGAGAGAATATTGCTTGCCTTGTGTTTCAAAATTACATGGCAATCCTTTTGAACTCTGAGGAGAATCTCCAAACCCCATATCTGATCTGAAGTGGTCAAGTGTGGATTCTCCATACATCTTTCTTCCCAAGCATTATACATTTGAACCACCTCTAGCATATCAAAGTCAACCTGAAATTTCAGTTCTCTCAATTTCTCCTTGGCCAACTCATCTCCATACTCAAGTCTTTCTGGTTCTATAATCATAACACTTGAGTCTGAGCTAGCTCCATCACTTCCTTCTTCTGAAGTAACAACAAATGGTGACTCTTTCACCTCCTTTCTGTCTTGTTTCATGATTTGTGCAGCCAATCTTCTATCAAACTTAACTTGAGCTGCATCCTTTGGAACAATCTCTTCTACCATAATACCCTTACCCTTATCTAATGGAGCAATTGTTGGTAAGGTAGATGGTGATACCTGTGAAGAAACCTCCTTGATGATGGATGATGACTGGGATACATCACCCTCATGTGCAGGTCTGTCAACGCCCAATTTTGCTGTGTCAGCGCCCAAAATATTTCTGTCAGCGTCCAAATTCTGCTTGTCAACGCCCAAATTTCCTGCCTCAGCGCCTTTTGCAATCTCCTCCAACATGGCTGTAAAGGATAAATTCAAGTTGGTAGGAGAGACTAAGGACGTATCAAAACCTGTCTGTTTCTTCAAACTTGTAAGGGCCTCAGCAACATCCAAAGATTGACCATCATGGCTGCCCTTATCACTCAGATTTATTGGATCTTCCTCCCCTTTGGAAGATTCCTCCATACCTCTCCTTGCACTTGCAGTCTCCAAAACAACAATCCTCTCCCTCAATTGCTTGAGTTCAAGGCCTTGTGAGCTGACAACTTGTACCAAGTCTACATTTTGCTTTTGCAAGCTTATGCAGACTGCCGTCAATTCAAGTAGGATCATTGGTTCCAATCTGACCTCTTCTAAAATGGGGATTTGACCACCCAAGTCAGATTCATTGGGCATGGATGAGGACTTAATGATGGTGGGACTGCCTTGGCCAACTTCTAAGCCAGAACCAATAGTCCCAGCCTCATCCATGTCACCAGCCACACTTGTGGTGGTGGTTCTCTCTGCTACATGGCTAGGACCACCAGAGGAGAACACTCTAGTAGTCCTTTGGCGTTTCATCAACCTATATTCAGGGGGTATGGAAGATGGTGTGGAAGATTGGGTGGTTGTGGGTTGGTTAAGGGGTGTTTGGGTTTGTGAAGGTTGTGTGTCAACGTTGGAAATAGGCACATCAACGCCAACATTTAATATGTCAGCGTTGAAGGGTTCTTGTTCAATTTGCATATGTTCAGGGGAAGGTAATGGTTCAGGTATTGGGTCAATTTGTGGTTGGGGTCTGGTTGAGGTTGAGCTGCTGCAATGACAGCAAGCATAGCTTGGGTTAAGGGTAGGTCACGATGGGGGGGTGAGTTCATCTTCATAAAAATAGCTTTCTTTTGCACAGGGGTCTCATAAAAGTCATTATGATCCCTTGTGTAGTATCCTTGAACATCAAAAACCATTTGTAAAAACCGGGGATAAGCTAAAGTCATTTTGTTCCCCTTGTTTTTACACATGCCCTCAAAAATCATTTTAGAATAATTAAATTTTTGCCCAGTTGCAATACACACAATGGCACTAGCAATAGATCTATTGATCTCATTGTGTGCAGTGCATTTGGGACTCAAACATTGAAGGAGGACATGTATGAGGTACTTCCAGGCTGGGGGAAACTCCTGTTTATGATACTTGTTTAAAGTACCTTCATCAGGAAAAGAATATCCCAAAGCCCTTAGTCCTTGTTCTATTTCATTAATGGGAAGGGTGGCTATACCATCAGCATCATCAAGATGCAAGGCTTGGCGTACCAAATCCTTAGTAACCACCCAAGGTCTCCCATGAACAATAGAAGTCAATGTAGTCACTCTATTAACTGTTGAGGAACTAACAGTGTTCCAAAACTGTTTAATATGTGTGACAGGAATTAGTGGTGCATGAGAAAGAGCATACCTTAGAGAGGATGTGTTCAAATACGCCACCATTTGTGTGTATTGGGGAAACAGAGTATCATCAGCTTCAAGATACGCGATCATGTTGTGTTGACTTCTGAACCCCAATTCCAATTCTGATGGTTTAAACTTTGGTGCCATTGTTGAAAGCTGTTAAAATTGATTGATGAAGATGAAGTTGATAAGAGAAAATTGTGTTAGACAAGAAGTATAGATACTCTGTTTAAAAATAGGAGCCAAATTTATAGGAGAAGAAAATGCATGTGATTGGCCCAAAAATAGGCAAGTATTTTCAAAAACACAATCATGAAAATATTGAAAAAGTATAAGTTTATCTCATGCATTAAATGAAAGATAACAACTCCCAAAATTACGGACTAAAAATATGTCAAAAAGTAACAACTGGGTAGGACCCATTGAGTGTCAACGGTCAAAAATAACCTATCAACGCCCAACGGCTATAATCTTGTCAACGTTTGCCTATAGCCATGTCAGCGTCTAAATTGGTCACAACAACGCTTGGAAAGATACTTGTCAGCGTCCAAAAATAAAAATGTTTAAAAATGAAAAATGACCTTAACAAAGTAATTTATCCTAGAGAAGATAACCAAAAAGCTGATAATTGTTATAGGGCGGCAAGCACTGTCCAGTTATGCACACTTGCTTAAGCAAGATAGACATAACATTCCTCTAGTGTCCCTTGCTAACCAAAACTCTTAACAACCAAGTTACCTTATAAAATTCCTTGTTACTCCCAGGTAAATCCCATAACAAAATTATTCCCAAGTCTCCCAACAGACCACAACCAATTCTAGGCCAAAAATGTCTTGGCAGCATGCAAGTATATCAACTTTGCGTGCTACAGTGCCTCATGATTTAGTAAAACTAAATCATACTCACCTGTGGACACAATCTAGAATTGTGATAAGAGTATCATATGGATACCCAAACATCTTAAAGGTTCCTAAAACCTCCCCTTAAACTATGATACATAAGTTGCCAAAAATATGCATGAACATAAAAATTTATGTCAAGATAGGAATTGAAAATTCCAACCATCATCCATAAACAAAATCATGTCCAAATTGATGCATTCCTAGTAGCTTCAATGATCCATAAGCAACTATGTATCCAATGGTATACTGCTAACACCATCTGCACATTTAGATTGAAAACCACAAAACTAACATTGTTGTTGACAACGCCCCGATAACACATGACAGCATTGAGGGAAGCTTTGTCAGCGTTAGACAATTATATTGCTGACAACCTTACAAAAACACTTATCAGCGTTCAAGCAACCTTTGTCAGTGTTAGAAAAATATAGTGGAAAATCTAAATCATCATAAGACTAATAACAATGCATCATCCTGTACATACTTTTACAAAAAGACTTCAAAACACATATTATGTGAGATTGACCATTCCAATACTTGTTACCAAGTATTGAAACCTCCCAGCATCAAAAGGTTTAGTTAGTAAATCTAACACATTTTCCTCAGTGTCAACCCTATCTGGTTGTATTAAACCTTTTTCAAAACAATCTCTTATAAAATGGTGTCTAATTTCTATGTGTTTAGTTTTAGAATGATGTACAAGATTCTTAATGATGCATAAAGTATTGTTATTGTCAACAAATATCTTGGTATGCATGAAATTATACGCATAGTCCAACAGCTAGTTCTGAATCCATAAAACTTGTCCACAACAAGCAGCTGCAACAACATACTCAGCTTCAGTTGTAGAATTAGCCACCACTGTTTGTTTCTTGCATTGCCAAGATATCAACCTGCTCCCAAGAAACTGACATCCACCAGTTGTGGATTTCCTATCAAATTTATCACCTCCATAATCACTATCTGAATATGCAATCAGCTCCAATGGTGAATCCTTTGGGTACCACAAACCAAGACTAGGATAGCATCTTAGGTACCTAAAGATCCTCTTCACATCATAAAGGTGACATTCTTTGGGAGTCACTTGATGGCGTGCACAAGCACACACAGCAAACATGATGTCAGGTCTGGAGGCTGTAAGATACATCAAGGATCCAATCATGGACCTATAATGCCTGACATCAACATCTTTCCCATCTCCAATCTTTCCCCAAGGGTGTTCTATATCCATAGGAGTAGTAGCCCTCTTTTCATGTGGAGAAAATCCAAACTTCTTCAAGATTTCAGCCACATATTTATCCTGGGAGATGAAGATACCATCTTCTTTCTGCTGAACTTGTAAACCAAGAAAGAAGTTCATCTCCCCCATAGCACTCATCTTGAATTTGTCTGTCATAAGCTTAGAGAAATCCTCACTCATCTTTGGATCAGTAGACCCAAACATGATATCATCAACATAGACCTGGACAAGCAACACATCCTTGCCTTTCTTCTTTGTAAATAGTGTCTGATCTATGGTGCCCCTCTTGAATCCATTGTCCACCAAATAGGTAGACAAAGTACCATACCATGCTCTTGGGGCTTGATGAAGTCCATACATAGCCTTCTTGACTCTATACACTTTATCTGGATTCTCTGGATCCTCAAAACCTAGAGGCTGCATCACATATACCTCCTCAACAATAGTTCCATAGAGGAAGGCACTCTTGACATCCATTTGATAGACAGTGAAGCCCATGCAGGATGCGTAGGCTAGAAAGATCCTTATAGCTTCAATCCTTGCAACTGGTGCAAAGACTTCCTCATAGTCTATCCCCTCCTCTTGAGTATATCCCTGAGCCACTAATCTTGCCTTGTTTCTGACCATAATGCCTCTTTCATCTCTCTTGTTCCTTAGAACCCATCTTGTCCCTATAGATCTGACATATCTGGGACAATCAACCAGCTCCCAAACATCCTGAATTACAAATTGGTGAAGCTCATCCTGCATTGCTTCCACCCAACTTGGTTCTTTGAGAGCATCAAATATTTTCTTGGGTTCCTGTTGTGACAGAAAACAAGCAAACAAACATGCTTGCACAAGAGGGGTATCAACCTTCTTGTGAATATTGGCAATAAATCCACCAAGACCTTGATGAGATATTCTAGTCTGAACTGGAGTCATAATATCACCAATGATTTGAGAAGTGGGGTGATTCTTCATAGTGGAAGTGAGAACTCATCCTTCAAAAAGTTTGGTGTCCTCAACCTCATTCTCCATGTTGCCAATATCTTCTTCATCAGACTCTCTTTCATCAACATGAGGATGAACCTCTTCATATATATTAGAAGGTTCACCTTGTTCAAAAATGGAAGAGAAAATATGTGCAGAAGTGTTGTCAACACTTGAACCTTGTTTGTCAGCGCTTGGGCTAACAACGCTTGAGCTGTTGTTGTCAACGTCTGAGCCATCAACGTCTGAATTGGTCTTGTCAGCGTTAGATTTGCCTTTGTCAGCGCCTGAAGGACCATGCATGTTTGTATCTGGTGGTACTTGGAGACCACCATTATCTTTACCAGCAGCAGCAAAAGCATCTGTCCAAATGGGAATTGTAACATATTCTTGTATAGGAGATGTCTTTTCTGCTTGTGATCAAACTTTTTCATGAACCTGAGTACCCGAAACATTAACAACTTGTTCCTCTACAACATTTGAAGTTACCTTCACAATGTCTGGATTAGTGACAGGCATATAATTTAAAGTTCTAGATAAAGGTTCCAATTCAAACAACCAATTAGGACCACTTTCAGGATCACTAGGTTTATTTTCTAAAAACCTAACATGTACTCTTTCAAGTATACGTTTTTCCTCTTTAAGATAAACCCTATATCCCTTGCTCTGCACTGAATACCCCATGAAGTAACCTTCATCACCTTTTGCACTAAATTTCCCTAAGGCATCACTAGTATCTAAAACTACTACATGACAACCAAAAGATCTGAGAAAACCAATATTAGGTTTTCTTCCCCAAAGTAACTCATAAGGTTTTTTGTTCTGAATTTTGTTAACCAATGCTCTATTTTGAACATAACAAGCTGTATTAACAGCCTCAGCCCAAAAGGCTATAGGAAAATGAGCATCAGCCAACATTGTTCTGGCTGCTTCAATTAGGGTTCTATTTTTCCTCTCAGCAACCCCATTTTGCTGTGGGGTTCTAGCAATACTAAATTACCTGGTAATTCCTTTCCTGGCACAGAAATCATCTAGCTTCTTATTCCTAAATTCACCACCATTATCACTCCTAAGCATTTTAACTTCATTGCCAGTCTTTTTCTCAATCTGTGTGATAAAATCAATTAGAATATCAGCTGTGTCACTCTTCATAGCTAGAAAGAATGTCCAAGTAAACCTAGAAAAATCATTTGTTATCACAAAGTAGTATGACTTGCCATTCAAACTTTCTATATTGGTTGGACCAAAGAGGTCCATATGAAGCAAATGAAGAGGTCTAGAACTAGTATGTACCTGTTTGGACTTGAATGAGACCTTGTGCTGCTTGCCTTTAAGACACGCAACACAAGAGTGGTCACTGCGGAAGGCCTTCTCAGGCAAACCATCAACCAAACCAAGTCTCACAAGCCTATTTATATTTTTAAAATTTATGTGCCCTAGTCTCCTGTGCCACAAATTACTCTCATCTACTGAAGCTTTAGCATAAAAACAAGACATATTATTATTCATTTTAATCCCATTCAGATTTACATTGTATATGTCTTTATGCCTAGGTGTTCCATACTCAATATATTTCTCATCAGGGATCTTATAATCCTTGCTTAACACCAAACATTCAGTGTCAGTAAACAGAACTTTATTTTTGTTATCACAAACTTGTGATACACTAAAAAGGTTGTAATCAAGTTCTTTTACCAAAAATACGTTTTCAAAACGCAAGTTCTTGGTGAGAAGGGTTCCTTTGCCTGTGATAGTACCATATCCGCCTCCAAAGTAAACCTTATCACCATCCTTAATGGGAGTGAAGTTGGTCAAATATTCTTCCTTCCCTGTCATATGCCTTGAGCATCCACTATCCCAATATCCATAATCATTGACCTGTCTTTGAATGCCCTGCACATAAAGAAAACAAATTAGTTTTCTTTGGGAACCCAAGCCTTAGAAGACTTGGATTCATCTGGTTGGTCTATAAGAACAGACTTAGTTCTCACAACAACCCCATTCTCATCCTTCTTAGGATGAAATACCCAGTTAACCCCAATAGGTTTTGTAATGACCTTTGAAATGTAATTAAATCTGTTGCAGGTCATTGAAATCCCATTATCATTTGGGTTTTAATCTTTCTTGGGTCTCCATGTTAAGCTTGAAGAAGCTTTAGACCCCTTACCCTGTGGTTGCAAATATTTAGGTCTGGTCACGTTTCTGTTAGCGTTGGAATTGGTCTTGTCAACGCTGAAATTACCCTTGTCAGCGTTGAACCTAGGGTTTGCTACAGAAACCCATTGCTTATTCAACCAGGTGTTTGTCTTTTGAAATGGTCTTTGTCTATGAGTGTTAGACCCTCTAGTGAAGAATGGGGCAGGTCTAACAACTTGTGGACTTTGCTACACACAAGGTTTGGGTCTGACAACGTTTGACTTTCTAACAACGTTGACCTTGTTCCTGTCAGCGCTGAAATTTTTCCTGTCAGTGTTGGCTTTGGGAGCGTTGACACACTTGTATGCCATGTGTGAAAAGCTACCACAAGTGTAACAAGCTTTTCTAGACACAACCTTAGGTCTAGAAGAGAAGAAGCATGTTCCATTATTGCTAACTTGGCTCTTGGGTGACCTAGTATTCCTATACATCTCTGCATACTTAATGCTAGGTTTTCTATTAGTGTTTGAGCCTAGGTCAACAGCTTTACCAGTGATTGGGTTTGTAACCTTAATGGGAGTTGACTCATTGGGACTTTCACATAGCAAGCCACCCTTAACAAATAAAGTAGGGTTAGCTTTCTTCCATTCATTCAGGTCAGTCAAGTTTTGTTGGTACTCTTCAACTGGAGTGACAACTCTTGGTGGAGGAATGAATTCCTCCTCTTGGAATTCTGGCAAACCAGTCCAAGATAGGTCCTTTTGTTGGACACCATAGAAGTCACCAGCTGGTGGTGGAACCAAAGAGTAATCATTCATCCCAATCCCAGTCATGTCCTTAGGATCCCTTTGTTTACCCACACAGTCTCCTAGGGTTTGAGTGGCTCTATCAAATCTTTGAATTTTAAGGCCAACATTGTCTTTATTCTTAATGGCCTCATCTAATTTAGCCTGTAACTCACCATTTACCCTTTCCATGATGTTTCTAATATCCATACTAGCATTTAACTCATGTTTTAAGATATTTATTTTATCTTTTAAGTCAAATTCCATTTTCTTGTATTCAGAAACTGTTTTCTCAGTTTGAGTGAGAGCTAGTTGGTAATTAGACAGTTTGCACTTTTCAGTACTCACATCACTTAATAATCTTAACACCTCTTTGTTAAGCTTCTAAGTGTTTAACCTACAACCTTTACTACAAAAAGCATCATTGTATACCTCATTATCAGATGAAGAGGAGGAGTGTGCCATGAGAGCATATTCAACATGCTCTTCTTCTTCAACCTAAGCAACCAAAGCTTTATCCTCTTCAACATTCTTAGCCAGATAGCTCCAATCCCATCCCATACCATCAATTCCTTGAACTGCAACCATGGCTTTGGAATCCTGAGCTTTAACAACTTGACTTGAGGGTTTACCAGCATCAGATCTTCTAGGAGATCTGCATTCCCTCATGAAGTGCCCCATACGATGACAGTTGTAGCATTCAACTTTGGATTTATCAAATCCAGCTGTGTCTTTTGCATTGAAGGTCATCTTCTTCTTAAACCTTTTGTTCCACCTGTTTGCTCTTATACTAGCAAGAGCCATGTTCCACTTAATGTCCATCTCTTCCAAGTGCTCATCACTTATCTGTTCAAGGTCCTCATATGTAATCACTGAACCATTGGGCAAAGAAGCAATATAAGCACATACAGTATCCAAATCTAAACCAGCAGGTTTAACTCTTGGGGAGTCACTTTTGAATGTGTCAGCGTCTGAATGGGAGACGTTGACAGGACTTGTTCCAGCGCTGACATATGATGATCCAGTAACTGGATGCATGTAAGAGTCCTTCTGATTGAATTGACCTTCACTATGAGAGAAGAAGGCCATGTTGCTGTTGGTAGACTTGCTTCCATGTTCTAAAAGAGTTTCATCTTCCAACAGTCTTAGTTTGTTGTATATGTCATCAAACGTGGAACTTTTGTAAGTATTATTGGCAAGAATAGATCTTGCCTCAATCTTCCATACCTCACCAAGACTTTTAAGAAAAGTAGCATTGATGTCAACATCACCAACTTGTGTCCCCATGAAGGACAATTTGCTTGTAATGTCAAGCAATCTGCTTCTCATACTACTCAGCTTCTCATTGGGTTGTGCTTTAAAAACAGCATAATCATGCATAAGTTGTTTCTTCTTTTCTTCCCTAGTATCTGCATTACCACCATATGCAACTTCAAGAGCTGCCCAAAGATGCTTAGCAGAATCATAACCTCTATATTTATGCTGGTTCTCTTGTCCCAACGAGAGTTTCAGAATATTTAGGGTTTTCATGTCAACCCTTTTCTTTGCTATGTCATCAGCAGACACAGCTCTACCATCTTCAGATTTTTCTTTCTTATCTTCTTCAGAACATCCAGCAACAGCTGATCTTTGAGTAATAGCATCAGCAATCTTTTGGGCTTTATCGAATGTGTTTCCATATTCAATGATCTCCCAGAGTGTGTAGTCATAGATCCCTAGATATTGTTCAAAATTAAATTTCCATAATTCAAAGTTGGTTGCATCAAGCATGGGAATCTTGATGTTTGGTAAAGGTGGGGAGGAGGAGGTTATTGTTTCTGACATGATGTTGTTAGGGTTTTTGAGAAAATTAGGGTTTTGGTGATTTTTAGGGTTCTTGTGCTCTGATACCATTTGTGGAAACCTTGGTTTCCGGATCTTTTAAGCAACTAGGAATTCATGATGTTCATATGATTATACAATCAAAGCGGAATTAGAACATAATACATTAACAAGGTGTTTAGGGCACAAGAACATGAATTAAAACAAATGGGATGTTCATTATATTAATACAAACATCCACTAGATGTGTATACATTGAATCCCACGTCTAGTGCACACACGCTTTTAGGTTTACATTGTGAATGAATTGATAAATAAAACCTAAGACCCTTGGTTCCTTTTATAGTGTAAGGATTAGGTTTTACAAGAGATAATAACAAATAAACAAGTAAATCTTCTATTTAAATAAACTTATGCAGAATAAATCTTGCATGTTTATCTAAATAGAAGCTTCCATAAGCTTCTTGTCTACATTTCTATCAACTCTTAAATTGCATGTGACAATGCTTGGATTGCACACGACAACTCTTGAGCCAACAACGCTTAGTTTGTTCTTGTCAACGCCTAAATTGCTCTTGACAACGCTTAGACAATATCTTCATGTTCTCTTCGTTTTTGAGTTTCTGCCACATCAACTTTTTGACCCAACAATCTTCCCCTAGTTGATAGTGGAAAAACTCTATGTGTATCTCATGTAAGTTGTACATGATCTTCAAATTGCTTCCCCTCAAGTGTAGCATGTATTTCTTCCCCTTTTTGTCACATCAACAAGGAAGTAAACAATGTATGCAATCTTTGAAGATTCTCCAAATGTAGCTCTATAGAATGATCTTGAAGAACAATTAATATAATATTTTTGATGTAGAAGTAGAATAACCCAAACCTATGTTCCATATCTTGTACGATGATGTGATGAAGTATGTTGCTGATACAAAAATCCTCATCCTTCGTGAGACACTGAGCACGATAATGTAACTCCTTCAAGTGATAGAAAATATGTGCATAGAGAACCATAAGAAAAATCACATATTCCTAGACCTTGTATCACTTCATCAGTAACCATGTAAGCATAAACAAGTTACCTTAAAAGTCTATGACTGGGAGTGCACGACTTTAAGATATGATAGAACACAAACTTGCGAAAATCTTCTTTAATCATCAAACTTACCATAAGAATTCTTCCCCTTAAGCTAACACTTCTTCATGAAAAGTCTTTATGAACCAATATCTTCATATGTAAAAGCTGTTAGCGGATAACTCTTTCACAAGGCTATCCCGATTACATACTCTAATATCAATCAAAGTCTTCATGAATTGTTGCTAACTTACTTAAAAATCATTAATTCCTTTCAAAAATATCCGAGCCATAAATATCAACATGATATTCTAAATTAAAACGGAGATTCCATGTACCTTCGTGTGTAAATACCACCTTTTTGTGTGCTCAAAACGTACCAATTTTCTCAAACAGCAGCCTTCCTTGTGTTGTCCAACATCATCTTTATCCAAGATCTTTATCAGATGTATTGTCCGATATTGGACAATACCTATCAGCGTTTGAATAATCATATATCGGATAACACTGTCAACCTGTCAGCGTTGACTTATTCTGTCAGCGTCAAATTCCTCTTTGTCAGCGTTAAAATTCCAAACGTCAGCGGCTAACTCTTTTCTCTTGACAAAATAGCATGCACACCCACGTGAACAATCTCATTTATTATGAAAAGAAATAAATGAATCCTATAAAATAGGATATAAAGTTTTACCCATGTTTCCAATACAGAAATCCTTCAAACGTTATGCAAGTAGTTATGCCCAAAAAGATAGGGAACCAAATCTTCAATCAGTTAAGAAAAGTATATACCATAATTTTGCTAAGAATTCGTGAACATTGATGTATCCCACGTCAGCATATTCACACCTTCCTAACTTTCATAGTATATCCCATGATATCAGGAACTGATTTGTATCAAACCATGTGAAATAAACAGCAAATATAACTTCCATAATTAAATCATAAATCACGATTCCTGAAAGTAAGCCTCTCAAAAACCACGACTTATTCGTAATTCATGTTACCCGTATCTGCTGTGATCTTTTCACATCGAATAACCCATATCCTCATCACACGTTTTCTGCCAAAAACAACTGGACACAGTATTACCTCATTCAGAATCAAACATGATACGCATCATCAGAAACTATCACCACGTATTCCAAAATAGCCATGAAATCATCTCCATGATCTTCTGCTAATCATCCAGAATGAAGTAAACAAGACATCCATAACAGTATTTGAAAGTGTCCATATCCTTGGCACACAGGCTGATCAATCAAGTATACAAGAACATGGCATTCTTGCTCTCTGTCGTCATCTTTCTTTTATATCAGCATGTGAACAACCATATCATCACGTAATTATCATGACTATGAAGAACATCAGCCATGAAACCTTTAACCCATTCCAACGAGAGAACTGTATAAACAGAATAAAATCAAGAGATCACAATCTATTCTGCTGTGCTGTAATAGGGACGAAAACTAGGGTTTCACACCATAGTTATGGCGATTTATCATCTTGCTATAGTTTTGAACAGATCTAGAGTTTGAAGAAACCCTAAAAGATAAGCATCATCACCACAACCACGAGCATCGACTTTGTCACAACACCTATGGACCAGATTTTTGCTTTAAAGTCGAACTAGGGTTTGAAGAAAGCCCTAATTCATGATTTTATGTGAAAAGCAAAAACTCCATATCACATTCTGCAGTGAACTTCGACTTCTTATATCTTGATAATGAAAGATCTAATCGAAGATCGCTTTGGTGAGATCCTAGACACAAGTGCCAAGAATCTACAGTTCAAAAATCACGAAGATCCAACGGTTAACGAAGGAGAAAATGTGTTTTGAACATGGCTGTCCACAGAAAACTGCATTCACTCACTGCTGACTTTGACGCTTAATAACTTTTTCCTGGGGATAAAAACCGACAATCCCTCCGGTGGATGTTTAGATATATGTATGTAGAACACACATATAAAATTTTGTGACGATCCAACGGTTCAATAAAAAGTTATGACCTTCTGAATACTGTTGCGCACACAAAAACGTCCAGAAAAACCCTAGACGGATTTTTCTTCTTTTCACCATACACGAACACCTTGTTGGTCCTAGCATCACGAGCCACGAGGCTCTGATACCACTTGTTGATCCCAAACTTAGATCGATTTAGCTTTATGTATACGAGATTAGATCAAGTAATACACTTAGAGAAACCTTTGTATATGTTTATGAGAATCTAAGTGTTATGCGGAATTAACACTTAAACAAGAACACACAATGATATAAACAAACTTTCACTTTGATTAATGATATCAAACTTGCTTACAATGAAAGTAGTTTACGAATGAAAACTTATATGTATACATTAACCGAAAGGTCTTCTTTTATAGACATAAGAAGCCTTGTACAATAATCTACGTATCAGCTATTCTAGGTAAAGATAAATATAGAAAATACATTGTTGTTCCTATCTTTAATAAAAGTAATCTAGAATACAATAAACGCGTAGAGTGTATCTTCCCATCAGTGCTTGTCTTCAATGTATCAACGCTTGACTTTATCTTGTCAACGCTTGAGCTGTCAGCGCTTGTTTTGCTCCTGTCAACGCTTGTTTTACTCTTGTCAGCGCTCAAGTGATCTGGCCTTAATTTATTCCCAACAATCTTGTCTCTCATCTTGGAGATCATTATCATCTCGTTGTCTCTTATCTTGGAAAACTGCATCATCTATTCTAGATGTGCTTCCATTTTCCTTCTTTAAACAAGGAAATATGTTTTCAAAGAAGGATGCATTCCTTGATTCCATAACTGTATTCTTGTGTATATCTGGATTTTTCAAATCATGTACAATGAAACGATACGCACTGCTATTCTTAGCATATCCAATAAATATACAATCCACAGATTTAGGTCCAATCGTTTGGGCCTTAGGTGTCGGCACAACTACCTTGGCTAGACACCCCACACTCGTAAGTACTGGTATGATGGTTTTCTTCCCATCCACAGTTCATATGGAGTTTCCTCTTTATCCTTACGAGGTATCTTGTTTAAAAGATAAGTAGCCGTTAGAATGGCTTCCCCCCACATGTCCCGGCTCAAACCAGAACTTAACAACATGGCATTAACCATCTCTTTCAAGGTATGGTTCTTCCTTTCGGCAATACCGTTTTGCTGAGGTGAATAAGGAGCAGTAAACTCATGTCTAATTCCATGTTTCGCACATAGATCAGCAAAAGGAGACACATATTCACCTCCTCTATCACTTCGTACAACCTTGATTTTCCTACCAAGTTGATTCTCAACTTCGGTTTTGTATAGAACAAACTTGTCTATAACTTCATCTTTACTTTTCAACAAGTAAACGTAGCAGTACTTTGTGCAATCATCAATAAACGTGATGATGTACTTATTGCCACCTTTTGATGGTAGTGATTTCAAATCACATGTTAGAAATACGTTTTTACGTATATTAGAAGTATCGGTTACTCCACAATATTATTAATGTTGTAATAGCTCGTAGTTAGTGTTACTTATTAAGTTAAGTAAGAAACCGACCCATGGGCTTGTCATGGGTCGGCCCAAGCCCAATATAGGCCTTGGATATAAATACCCCTTTCCACCATGGAAAGGGGTTGGTTGTTGTTCATTCCACACTTTCATTTGAATAAAATACACATAGTTTCTCTCTCACTTTCTCTCACTAGTTTCTCTCTCTAGAAATCTTCAACCCACTTCATAGATTCATAGGTTATCAGGATTCTACATTTGGTATCAGAGCTATGGGGTGATTTAAGGTAATGATTTGTGTTGTTTTTTAGTTTTTGATTGTATTAGTGTTCTTTAAGAAGATCCATCTTGATTCTTGGAGTTTTTGGTGTTTTTGTGATTGGGATTAGTAGATAAGTATTAGTTTTTACTTATTATTGTAGAAATCACAAAACTTTTTGGGTTATTTGGTAAAAATCTGGGTTTATTTCATCATTTTTTGATCGACTGTTACTACGAATCAAGTTTCTGTTTACCCAGTAAAGTTCCGAACCAAAAACTTTCGGATCAAAAAGTTCCGGATCAACAAAAGTTCCGGATCAAAAAGTTCCGAACCAAAAGTTCCGGATCAAGGAAAGTTCCGGATCAAGAAGTTCCGAACCAAAAGTTCCGGATCAAGGAAAGTTCCGGATCAAGGAAAGTTCCGAATCAAGGGAAAGTTCCGGATCAAGGAAAGTTCCGGATCAAAAGTTCCGAACCAAAAGTTCCGGATCAAGGAAAGTTTCGGATCAAGACAAAGTTCCGAATCAAGAAGTTCCGAACCAAAAGTTCCGGATCAAGGAAAGTTCCGGATCAAGTCTTCCGAACCAAAAGTTCCGGATCAAGGAGTTCCGAGTCAAAATCTTCCGAATCAACACTTCCGAATCAACAAAAGTTCCAGATCAAGGGATATTTTACTTGTTTTTTCGACGATTTTTTAGAGGATTTAATCTTGGTTTCTTACAACAAAAACTCAACACAATTCACAAGCTTTACTTCACTGCTCGATCAACCGATAATCTTTGTCTCTTTGAAGTGAACAAAATGAATCCGAATTCATTAATGCCTCAGATGACATCCCTTACGGATATTTCCGTCATTACGGGAACGGATAATCGCCCTCCAATGCTCATCAAAGAAGTTTTTGAAGCATGGAAAGGCCGGATGATGTCTTACATTAAGGGAAAACCGACATATGGGAGGCTTATGGTCAAGTCAATTCTGAATGGTCCACTTGATTATGGTACCATCGTGGTTAACAATGTGACTCGACCACGGGAATTTGAAGAACTTACACCAGCTCAACAACTTGTTGCCGATGCAGACGAAAAGGCTCTTCAAACCATTCTCCAAGCTCTTCCACATGACATCTATCGAATGGTAAGTCAGTATACGGTGGCAAAGGATTTATGGGAACGTCTAAAGGTGTTGCTACAAGGTACGTCTCTTACCAAACAAGAAAGGGAATGTCAGTTGTATGATCTGTTTGATAGATTCACGTACAACCCAGGGGAAACGCTTCACGACAATTACTTCAGATTCACTACTCTCATGAATGATCTGAATGTATACAATCTCGTGATTGATCCATTCCAGGTTAACACCAAATTTTTGAATACTTTACCTCAAGCTGAATGGGGTGAGTATATTACCGATGTTAAGTTAACCAGGGATTTGCATAAGTGCAATTTGGATCAACTATATGCTTTTCTTTAGCAGCATGAGAAACATGTGATCATGCACCGTTCGCCTCGAGGTATGTAACCTGATTCCTTAGCTTTGATGGCGAATCAACCAAGCTTGTCACACAACAACACTCCTTATATCTTGGGACATCAAGCCTATCGTCCATCACCTTACATGACACCAACCTTCCCCCAATACTCGATTCTACCGCAACCACCCACCTCACATCAGCAACAATATCGGTTTAATGCACCTTCATCACAATATGCTTCACAACCTCACCCAGCAAGTATTGCACCTTATGCTCAATCTTCATATTCTTCTTATCAAGAGAATGCAGCATATCCATCAAGCTACTCTGACCACATGAGTGTTCCTTCTAGTGCTTATACAGCTCAACAAGACCAAGCACTGTATTGTGATGATGATGAAGTCCCCATTCCTGAATTCAAACAAGGAACTGACCCAGTTGAAGTGTTAGCTACTATGTCTGCTTATCTCACAAGGACTTTAAGCAAACGAGGATTTAGAGGACCAACTCCTACTAACAATCAGCTGAGGAATTCATCCAATTCTCGCCAACAAGCTACTATTGAGAATGGCAGGGTAATGGTTCAACCTATTCAACCTTATCAGGGGAGACCTACTACATCAACCACCAATGCACGCACAGTCAATCCTGCTCCAATGGTCAACACTCCTCCACGGGCTAATTCCACAGGCAAGTTGAGAATGATTACATGCTACAACTGCAAGGAAGAAGGTCACATGTCCAGGGATTGCAAGAAACCCAAGAGGAGAAGGGATGGTCAATGGTTTGCAGAGAAGATTTATCTGGTGAATGCTCAGGCACAAGGAAGGGAACTTTATGAAGAGGAGCTTGCATTTCTTGCTGATCCAGGGATTGCTGAACAAGACGTTGTCACTACACAGAATGCAGCATACCAAGCAGATGATCTTGATGCTTATGATTCAGACTGCGATGAACTTCAATCTGCATAGGCAGCTCTTATGGAAACTATCTCTAGCCTAGGGCCAGAAAAGAGATCTGAGGTACTTATTAATACCACTGATAATACCACTGATGCTAGTATTCAATCACATCAAGTTGTGCAAGAGAGTGCTGATTCGAATGAGTCTTCGGTGGTGAGTCTTTCAAATGAGGAGACAATCAATGATAGAAATATCAATGTGAGTCCCCAGACTTTGAGTGAATCACAACCGGGAGCCATTTCGCATACGCATACTCCTGCTCAACAAGATTTGGTCATGGTTCTTGCTACATTACTTAGCCAAATGAATGCTGCACTCTTAGAAACCCTAGCTAAGAATAAGAATTTGTCTGATGAGCTTGCCTTATGCAACGAGAAAGTTCAAACTTTAGAATTAGTTCCTTCGTCTAGTGTTCTAACAAATCCCGAATATGATCATTTTCGAAACAAACAAATGGGTCATTTGCAAGAAATTGAAACCTTAAGAACAAATCTTTCTAACGAACTTAAAGAAAAAGAGTTAGTGGTCACTAATTTTCAAAAACTTCAAACGGATTTTGAATTACTAGAGTCTAAGAAGAATGAAATGGAAATTAATGCGGCTAATAAGATTAGAAGTCTAGATTATTTGCTTTTAAGACAATACGCTGCCTCTCAACTAGTGCACTTATTTGATGCTTCGTTTAGAGAATTTAACTTATCACGTCAAAAAGGCCTTCCCCCTAACCCACGGTATGCAAAACAAGCTTTAAGCCATAGTCCAAGACTTTATAATGCAACCCAATTAGGATTGGTCTTACACCCGCTTGTTATTTTCGATGATCGCACAAGTAAGGATCTAGTTGATGAGGATCGGTCATACAACTTTGCAAAATATCCCGAGTGTGATTATTTTAAAATGAATCAGGAGCTTGCAAAAACGGATTTTAGAATTCGCTTCCATATGGATAAAGATCTCATCACGGCACCAACCTACATGTTAAATGAAGAAAACCCTAGTACACTTCCTACACTTGTCAAAATGGAAGGACCTAAGGAAATTCCAAAGGATCTTCCACTTGTTAGCACTGTATGGTTAAACTTGCAAGAGATTAATCAATACTTTGCTAGTTTTGACAAGGTCATTTTGGAATGTACGACTTCAAATGGCCTAAACGCCGGAGAATGGGCTTTCGAACACATGAACGAGGTGTTTAAGAATGAGATCAATCCGTTTGTCGAAAGTCTAAAAGGAAGTTTTGCATCTCTTAAAGAAAATCTTGAGTTTGAAATTGGAGAAGTTCAAAAAGTGTTTTATGAAATGGACACCGCTTACGAACTACAACTAATTGAAAAGGAAAAGATTTTATCCGAATATGACCGATTCTTGTCCCAAGTAATTTCGTGTGATGTGCTTACTACTGTAAATGTCAATTATTCGAATGAGCTTACATCCGCTATGATTAACTGTGATGCTGTGAATATATGTGATGATGTGTGTGATCTCTCTGTAAATATTGCTGATACTGTAAATGAGGTAGATAATCATTCTTGTCACGAATCTAACGCTGAATTTTTAAAGCTACAAGATTCTTATAATTTACTTTCAAAACGCTTTAATCAACTTGAACAACATTGTATATCTTTAGAATTAAAACAACAAACTCAAAATGAGGATCTTTTGATAACAAATGGTTGTGAAAACGGTGTTGAGACGAGTGAAAAGATGATTGCAATAGTTAAGGCATTAGAGGAAGAGATTATGAGATTGAAGAGAGATGTGTCATCAAATGAAACACTAAAATTGGAACTAGAGGCTGCAGAGTCTAAATACCAGGACTTAGAAATTAGACTTTCGTCTATTCTAGGGGAGATGGATCGTGCAAGACAGGGAATGTCCAAACTTTATGGTTCACTAGAAGAACGCTTCGCTTTTAATGCGGCACAGCAACAATCTTATGTTGAACAATTGAACCAAAAATGTGAGGAAATCTCTGACTTAAACATCCTGCTCATTGACAAAAACATGGTTTTGGCCGAGTTAAAGGAGACACTTCTTCTCACCCGACAAGAAGCTGTTAATAACTTAGCTACCAACTCTGCACCGTCCTCTAGTGCTCCAACAACCAAGTCAGTAGTGCTTTATAAGAACCCACTCCATAAGAAAAACCCGGTTACCTACGATGATTATATGAGGAATGCAATTAAGCATGTAGATCTTGTTAGGGATATCTTAGACGATCTTTATGCCTTAGATCCCTCAAGTAGCTACTATTATTCAGCCCATGAATATATTTAGCGTGTTCAATATTGCTTAGCCTACTTGCAATACATAGGTAAACCAGGTTCTGCACTACTCACTAATCGACCCATTGCTGTAACTCCATTCAATAAGACCCTAGGAGCAAAACCGTCATTGGCACCATCAAGTAAGGCACCTTTAAAATCTGTTGCTAATGTTCCCACTTTGCCTTCTACAGGAGTAAAAGAGTCTACTAAGGCTAAAGGATCGTTACTCAAGAAAGATAAGATCAAGCCCTCCACTAGTAGTACCAACAAGAAGAAAGTACAAGCTCACCATAGGAATGTTAGTTCAGTTTTAAATAAAAAGAATCATGTTAAGACTAAACGCTCTGCGCCTGTGCAGAAGCCGAAACCATTTGTGAATTCTGATTTAAAATGTTGGTATTGTAATGAATGTATGTTTTCCCAACGTCATGATTTGTGTCTTATTGATCATGTGAATGAAATGAATGCCATTAGGAATAATCTTGAATGGAAGCCAACTGGTAGAACTCGTGCCC
This sequence comes from Glebionis coronaria, assembly GCA_025667525.1. Taxonomy (NCBI): domain Eukaryota; kingdom Viridiplantae; phylum Streptophyta; class Magnoliopsida; order Asterales; family Asteraceae; genus Glebionis; species Glebionis coronaria. The sequence goes on from CM046879.1 coordinate 581,851,699, forward strand.
AAGTTGGCTGGCAATGGCGTCCCACTGGTAGGACCTTTACATTAAATGGAAAAATGTGCCCTTTAACTAGGAATGCATCCATTGAGGTTAGGTCTGAGCGTCCTTTAGTTAGGCACACTAGCACTAAAGTATGGAAACAGCGCCCTTTAATTAGGTCAGCCCCCACTATAGTGCCTATCAGTGAAGAAATACCTCAGGATTTAAGCCAACTAGAATCTACACCACCAACTAGGAAGAAGAAGGCTAGGAAATCTAAGAAACCTAAAGTTAGCAAATCTAAGATTATTAAATCTGTACCTGCTAATAACAAGGAACATTCAGATTCCGATACCTCTACATTGTCCTCGTCTGGTGATATTTTCAGGTGGTCCAAATCATCCTCTGGTATTTGGACTCCGGTTGTTCAAAGCATATGACCGGAGATCGCTCGATGCTCCGAAATTTCGTCAGCAAGTTTCTTGGAACGGTTAAATTCGGTAATGATCATATTGCAAAGATAATGGGGTATGGTGAATATCAGATTGGAAACGTTACGATTTCAAGGGTATACTATGTAGAAGGTCTTGGTCATAATTTATTTTCAGTAGGACAGTTTTGTGATTCCAACCTAGAGGTTGCTTTTCGACAACATACTTGTTTCATCCGCAACTTGGAAGGAAAAGACTTGTTGAAGGGTTCTCGTGGTGCAAATCTTTATATGTTGTCCCTACAAGACATGATGGCCGCCTCTCCAGTATGTCTTCTCTCTAAAGCATCTAAGACCAAGTCATGGTTATGGCATCGCAGATTATCTCATCTCAACTTTGATGCTATTAATCATCTGGCTAAAAACGAATTAGTTCGTGGTCTTCCAAAGCTCAAATTTCACAAGGACCATTTATGTTCCGCGTGTTCAAGCGGGAAAAGTACCAAGAAATCATACAAGCCCAAAGCTGAAGACACCAATCAAGAAAAACTTCATCTTTTGCATATGGATCTTTGTGGGCCAATGAGAACTTAAAGTGTGAGCGGTAAGAAATTCATTCTTGTTATTGTGGATGATTTCTCCAGGTTTACATGGGTAAGATTTTTACGTACAAAGGATGAAGCACCGAAGGCTATCATCACTTTTCTGAAATTCATTCAGGTACGTTTAAATACTACTGTCCGCCGTATCCGTACAGACAATGGAACATAGTTCGTCAACCAGACTCTTCGTGATTACTATGAAGGAGTTGGTATCTCTCATGAAACATCCGCTGCACGTACTCCACAACAAAAAGGTGTCGTTGAAAGACGGAATCGTACGCTTATGGAAGCTGCTAGGACTATGCTGATTTATGCGAACGCTCCAGTGTTCTTGTGGGCAGAAGCTATATCTACTGCATGTTTCACCCAAAACCGTTCTATCATTCGGAAACGCCATGGAAAAACACCTTACGAGCTTCTACATGATCGTAAACCCGATGTTTCATTCTTTCATGTGTTTGGTGCTCTTTGTTATCCAAACATTAATAGTGAGAACTTGGGCAAGCTTCAACCGAAAGCCGATATAGGTATTTTCATTGGTTACTCACCCTCCAAGAAAGCATACCGAATTTACAACCGTCGTCTTGGTAAGATTGTAGAAACTATGGACGCAGATTTCGATGAGCTGACAGCGATGGCTTCTGAGTAACGCAGCTCTGAACCCGCGCTTCATGAGATGGGAACCGGTGCTATTAGTTCCGGATTAGTTCCCAATAATCCTACTTCTACATCATTTTTACCACCTACAAGGCCCGAGTGGGATAAACTGTTTCAACCGTTGTTTGATGAATTCTTTGATCCCCCAAATGATGAAGTTCCTGCACCTGTAGTGATAGCTCCAATCCTTGAAGTTGTTGCTCAAGCAAATGAAGCTTTATCTAATGCATCTTCAATTAACATTGAACCAGATGCACCTTTACCAAGTGATTCTCAAACTACACCTGAATCGTCACCCTTACTTGTGCCTAATGATGTTGAAGAGGATTCTATTGATCACGACTTAGAATATGCTCACCTACAAGAGCTTCCTTTCTTTGGTGTACCGATACCTGAAAACCCTTCAGCTGCGTCTACCTCAGAAGAAGCTCCTTCAATTGTTCACTCCAGACCACCACGGATTGAACATCATAGCACCAAATGGACAAAAGATCACCCAATTAGGAATGTCATTAGAGATCTAGATCGACCAGTCTCTACACGCCATCAATTACAAGAGAGTGCACTCTATTGCTACTTTGATGCATTTCTCTCCGAAGTTGAACCTAAAAATTGGCAACAGGCTATGACTCAATCATCTTGGATTGAAGCCATGCAGGAGGAACTAAATGAATTCCAAAGACTTGAAGTATGGGAATTAGTTCCTCTCCCTGACAAGGTTAACATCCTTACTTTGTTGTGGGTTTATAAGGTTAAACTCGATGAGATGGGTGTAGTATTGAAAAATAAGGCTAGGTTGGTTGCTAGAGGATATAAACAAGCCTTGGGTATAGACTTTGAAGAATCTTTTGCTCCTGTTGCAAGATTGGAGGCTATTAGACTATTCCTTGCGTATGCTGCTCATATGAACATGATCGTCTATCAAATGGATGTGAAGACGGCATTTTTGAACGGTGAACTAAGGGAAGAAGTCTATGTTAGTCAGCCGGATGGGTTCGTTAGCACGGAGTTTCCTAATCATGTGTACAAGCTTAAGAAGGCTCTCTATGGGTTGAAACAAGCTCCACGCGCGTGGTATGATCTCCTTTCAACATATCTCATCTCGGAAGGCTTCTCCAAAGGCAAGGTGGACCCCACTCTATTCACTCTCAAGGAGGACAACGACATGATTCTGGTACAAATTTATGTTGATGATATAATATTTGCTGCCTCTAACATAGAATTGTCCAAACGCTTTGAGAAGATAATGTCCACACGCTTTCAGATGTCAATGATGGGAAAATTTTCATTTTTCTTAGGATTACAAATTTCTCAGAATCCTAGAGGCATCTTTATTAATCAATCCAAATATGCTCTAGAATCTTTAAAGAAATATAACTTTGACAATTGTGACCCCATGGACACTCCAATGGTGGAGAAATCCAAGTTAGATGAAGATAGGAATGGGACTATTGTCGATCCAAAACTTTATCGTGGGATGATCGGCACCCTTCTCTATCTGACTGCTAGCAGGCCTGATTTGCAATTTGCTGTATGCATGTGTGCCCGGTATCAGGCTCGGCCTACCGAAAAGCACCTACATGTTGTTAAAAGGATCTTTCGGTATCTTAAAGGAACACTTCATCGTGGTCTATGGTATCCGAAAGATTACTCTATTGCTTTAATATCATACGCAGATGCCGATCATGTTGGGTGTCAAGACACGAGGTGTAGCACTTCTGGATCTGTGCAACTCCTTGGAGACAGATTGATCAGTTGGTCTTCAAAAAGGCAGAAAAGCGCTGCAATTTCTAGCACGGAGGCTGAATACATCGCCATGTCCGGTTGTTGTGCTCAAGTCCTTTGGATGAGATCACAATTAACTGACTACGGTTTGGGATTCAACAAAATCCCGATGTATTGTGACAACAAGAGCACCATTGCCCTTTGCTGCAACTATGTTCAACACTCCCGGGCCAAGCACATAGACATTCGCTACCATTTCATTAAAGAGCAGGTGGAGAACGGAGTGATCGAGCTGTATTTTGTCACTACTGAGTACCAGCTGGCAGATATGTTCACCAAAGCCTTAGATCAAGGACGAATCGAGTTTTTAATCGACAAGCTTGGCATGAAATCATTCACTCCAGCGACTCTCAAAGAATTGGCAGAAGAATCAGCTGAATAGTGGTGGTAAACTATTCAGTCGTATCATTTGTTCGTGATCATGTATATTATTGTATATATATAAACCACAAAAAGAAAAATACAAAAATATAAAACCAAGAAAAACCATAAAAAATATATAAAACCTACAAAAACCATAAAAATTATAAAATCAAGAAAAACCAAAAATATTTTTCGTTTTTTGAATCGGGCATGTCTTTTAGTACGGTAATATTTATGGCTTTAGAAATGTCGATCAAAATTGACACGGCGCCATAAATAGAGTCCGTATAAAAGTTGTACATTTTTAAAACATGCCCATAATGGCTTGTAGTTATTTCAGACTGCAACCCGGTTTTCATATTAAAGTCACGTATTTCCTTGGAAAACGTTGGCTCACAACGGGAATTAATTTTCTCGGGCATGATTTACAAGCCAAATCATGCAAAGGGATCAAGTTTACTTTACAACTTGGTCTAACACGAGTTAGTGTACGTCTCAGTGCATTAATTTGTCAAAATAAGAGAAATCTTATTGCCACCACGAATCAATCTTTTCAAGACATTATTTGGAAATGCTTTCATCAATATTTGACTCTTTAAACAATGACTACAACTCTTTAAATAGAAAACGGGTCATCGTTTAAGGGGGAGAAAATATTAAATCATCTTCGTCATCAAAAAGATTTACAAAAGTGTTTGTGGAAAATTAATTGGCTAATGAGTGGTCTTGCTTTAAAATACGACTTGTGCTCGTTCAATGTGATAGGAATTGCTTTAAGATCTTGGAGATATGCTAATAGGTTGAGATGCTTAAGTTGTGTGTAGGTTAAGTTGGCGAAATTTAACAATGGTTAGGGAAAAATAAAAAGACAAGGAATAAAAAGGGAAAAGGTAAGAAAAGTATAGGGACTTAAAGGTGATATTTGAGAAAGTTGTTAAAATTTGACCTAAGTCAAAACCAAACCCCCCGTCCCTTTAGTTTATCTTCTTCACTGTTTATTTGCCGCCATTAACACACATAGAAACACATTCAAGCTCCAAAACTCTCGTTTTCAATCATCTAATCTGGTTCATTCGATTTAGAAGGTACAAACATCAATCGTTTGATTCTTAATTCACCTAATTCATGTAAATTCACTTAATTAATTCGTTTGAATTAAGTTAATCAAGATTTGGGTTTCTGCCTTAATTTAGGGTTAATTAATTAGGGGTTTTTGATGGGTTTTGCTCGGAATATCATTAGATTGTGTTAAGTTGCCTTAGATTGCCTTAAATCTCACACACGCGCCTAGAATAATCATTTATAGGGTGCGTTTAGAAGTTCCGGATGAACATGGCTAGCAAACTTCCGAATGAAGGAAGTTCTGAACAAACTTCCGGATGAAGGAAGTTCTGAACAAACTTCCGAATGAAGGAAGTTCTGAACAAACTTCCGAATGAAGGAAGTTCTGAACAAACTTCCGAATGAAGGAAGTTCCGGATGAACTTCCGAATGAAAGAAGTTCCGGATGAAGTTCCGAATGAAAGAAGTTCCGAATGAACTTCCGAATGAAGAAGTTCCGAATGAACTTCCGAATGAAGAAGTTCCGAGTGAACTTTCCGAATGAAGAAGTTCCGAGTGAACTTTCGAATGAAGAAGTTCCGAGTGAACTTCCGAATGAAGAAGTTCCGAATGAACTTCCGAATGAACTTCCGAATGAAGAAGTTCCGAATGAACTTCCGAATGAAGAAGTTCCGGGTGAACTTCTGAATGAAGAAGTTCCGGATGAACTTCCGAATGAAGAAGTTCCGGACGAACTTCCGAATGAAGGAGTTCCGAATGAAGGACTTCCGAATGAAGAGTTCCGAATGAAGAACTTCCGAATGAAGAGTTCCGAATGAAGAACTTCCGAATGAAGAGTTCCGAATGAAGGAAAGTTCCGGATGAAGAATTGTTGGATTGATAGTTGTTTGCCTGTTATAAGTACTTGTTGAAATGTATTATGCTTAGAAGTCATAATGATATATATCTATATATTTTTTGTGCATCAACCTTTTATGTCTTATCTTAAGCAGATACGATGACTAATCCAACAGTACAAGCACTCCAAGATGCTAGAGCAGCCGAAATTGCCGAAGCAAGAGCCCTCAAGTTCATACCAAACAATTACTGGCTGAAGCAAGTCTCAAAATCCACTTACCATGGATTTAAAGTAGCCATAGCAATTCTTGATCACTCTCATTTCAAGAATGCTTTAAGGAGTACAGCCTCGGTGCCTTATGATTACATGTATGAGTTCTGGGCTACCAAGGAAAGTACTTCAAACAAGATCACTTTCACTCTCGACAACAAGCATCATACACTTACTGTTTCAGACTTCCGTAAGATATTTGGCATTCGAGACACACCCAAAGGTATGGCATTTTCCAGGGATCCTACTAAAGACGAACTCATGGAGATGTTCGATGCTCTTGGATGTCCTGACATACGAGTTGTGTCTGAGTTTACCACCGCTAAAGTAGGTCAACCGTGGAGAGAAATCTTGGGTATTATTAGTAGATGTCTTACACCTAAAACCAGTAGGCATGATGCTTTGCGTAGTCCAATTATGAACATCTTCCACGGAATGTACACAGGCTCAAATGCAGATTATGCATTATTGTTGTGGGAAGAATTTAACTTTCAACTCTTCCAATACAAGAAGCTGAAGACTAATTTCTTTCCTTATCCTCGGTTTATCAAGCTTATTATTAACTATTTTATGAAGAATGATGTCTCTATTGATAAGCGTGCAGCAAGTCGTCATCACACTGAAGAGGCTGATCACACTGTGGATCTAAGGCATGAAGGACCATCTGGTGGTGTTATTCCTGGTCCTATTCTCGATTATCTTCTGACGGATAGAATTAAAGCTTCAGCTGATTACAAACTACTGCTACTAGAAATCAAGAAGCTAAAAGCAAGCCTTCAGACAGTATAAGACTCGTCTACTACGGTCAAGAGTAAAGGTAAACGCAAGCAACCAGCTGCTTTACCTGAACCCGAAACCAAGAAGAAGAAGACCGAGGCTAAGAAGGGAAAAGGCACTGCTGATGAGTTTGTTCTACGTGATGAAGAAAATGTTGATGATCCTACTCTTGACAAGGCTGAGAGAAAATTAATGAAGATAGCTATTGAAAGGAGTAGGAAAGACACGGGAGGTAGTGGTTCGGGTGCACAAATGAATGTTGAAGAAGAGTACGAGGAGCCAGAGGATATTGATGAGTTTGGATCACCTGAACGGTATTCTACTTCGAAGAAGACATCCATCCCCGTTTCATCAAGTGTTGAAAAGGAGTCCGGTGCTCCTACAATCATGGTGCCTACTCAGCCTTTAGTAACTCAACCTCCACCAATACAGCCCTTACCAACCCAACCGGTACCAACACCATTCCTTCCACCACCAATAACTCCCATCATCAGTACTGTAGTAACAACCGAGCCTCTTCAACCAACCCAGAGTAGCTCTGCATCATCTTCAATGGCTGCATTTGTAATGGCAGAGATGTTGGATAAACACACGGATAATCAAAGAAGAGAGATGAATGAACTTCGAGAAGAGCTACTTAGAAGAGTGCAAAGTGAAGAAGCCTCAAAGAAAGCACAAGAAGAGATGCTTGCTAAGTTCGCTGCAGAGATGGAGACGACACGCAAAGCTCATGCAGAAGAACTAGCTCAGGTTAAGCAGGCTGAAGCTGATAAGTATGTTACACGAATCACGAGACTTCAAGCCATGAGGGATAAATACAAGGAGCAGAAAGAAACACTTGAAGCTTCTGTTGAAGAGAGAGTGAAAGAATCCGTTGAGTCCATTATGCCAAAACTGCGTGATGAGTTGAAGACACTCGCGGCTGATAACTTGATGATCAAGTCATCCAATCCTTCTGAATCCGCCTACAAAATTGCCTATGATTTAATGGATTTTGAATTAAAGAAGATCCTCAAAGCTCGTATGAGGGAACTTGGATCTTTTGATAAATCTAAGATTCAACGGACACTCTACAAGTCACTAAATGATGCTATCATGGAGGATGTAGGTTATTTAAAGTGTTTGGAAGTGTGGTACCTTACCACATTCTGCCTGAGGAGGAAAGGGAAGAAAGTGAACAAGAAGAGGGTACTGGTGAAGAAGAAGAGGAAGAAGAAGGTGAAGAAGAAGAAGAAGAAGAAGAAGATGATGATGATGGTGACGATGGTGGTGATGATGATGAGGATGATGATGATGGTGATGGTGATGATGGTGGTGATGGAAATGAGGAGAGTGCTAAGGGAAGCAACGAGGGTAACGATGAGGATGATGATGGTAAACAGCCTAAAAAGGGGGACAAGGTAGTCAGCACAAAGAAACCATCTAAGTCTGGTACCAAGTCTCAAAAAGATGTTGCGCAGAAGGAAAAATCCACCTCAACGGAATCAAGACGATCCAAGTGGCGCCACGATGTGAATGCTACTACAGCGTCATCGATTCCCGGTACATCTATTGCTGTGTCTATACCTGTTACCACTAACCCTGTTAGTTCTGTTGTTGCTCCTGTGATTGCAGAGTCAGTAACTGAACCTGAAGCAACACAACACTCGCCTGTTCATGACACCACCGAGATGCCTGAATCAGAACCAGCACGTGTTCATGTCTCTACTCCTCTACAACAAGAACCACAATCTACTGTTCCTGAGTCAAGCACACGGGACTGGGCAGACACATTGGAGATTGACGAGACTGCACCGCCACAAGCTTGGATCACGGCAGCAGCTCAATATGATCCAATCACAGACGCTGACAGAGATGTCCTATATCTCCGTATCCGTAGTCCGATTGACTTGTGCGCATTTCTGGCTCATGAGAATAAATCCTCGGTCACTCCGTCGTTGGTGAAGAGAGCGCTAAAGGATAAGAGAATTCGCGCCAAAACCAGGTTAACCCGAATGGAGTTCGAGTATTATGCTGACGAGGTCCTGAAAGCTCTTAACACCGTTCAAAGGCCAGGCCTCCATGAATCAGAAAGAGCTCCACCTCTACTTGATCCTTCTCAAGATAATCAAATTGCTCTCGACTTCTTCGTCACCTATGATCTTGAGTATCTTCTGAAGGGTTCATCAAAGTACGCAACCTCCCTGACCTTGCTGAAAGCTGCCAACTGGGGGACAATACCCTGGATCGAGGAAAAGGTAAACCGACTCTGGGTCCCAAGGGTAACTCGTAATTATGATATGTATGCTGTTATAGGTGCATCTCATTGGGACGAACGAGTCCGAAGGGCGTACAGAGGTTGCTGCTTAGCCAATTCAGGAAGCAACGTTAGATCCGATATTCGCATCTCCAGCATTTTAGGGCTGAAAACTGAAGCCAAGAATGGCTATTATCATGTGACGGAGATTCGTCTAAAAAGGGAGGATGACAGAGAATACAAAATCCAGCAGGGAGATTTTTCTATCATTCGCCTTGAGGATATCGAAGACATGTTGCTTATGATGACCCGGGATCAACTCACCCATATTGCTCGTGAAGACATCATTGCCTTGAATACAGCACTTCGTATGTTCACACGAAGCGTTGTTATCAAGAAACGAGTTGAAGATCTTCAATTGGGAGTCGAAAGCTACCAAAGGAAGCTTAACCTCACCCGTCCAATGAATCAAGTTCTACCTCAACATGTTGCTAGATGTCCCTATACCGACATTACTGTTCCGAATTATGGGATTTTCTACTTGAACAGCCGTGGGATAATGAAGTTTATGAGGGTAGGAGAGCTTTATAAGTACAGTGATGGGACTCTCCTGTACGTCAGAGGAAAATTGGAGCATCTTAATTCGGGTGGGTCTTTACCAGAGATGACTGAGGATTGGCATCAGGGTTATCGGTAAATGGCGAAGTATGTGATCAAGAAGATTGATCAAAAGCTCCGTGAACGTAGATTGATGAGGAGCTTAGAAAGATTCGTTGGTGGAAGACCATATGGAGTGCACCACAAGTTACTGCAACGATCCATCTAATGGTTCGTACATTTCAGGTCTACTTTATATTGGTTTTTTTAATTGTGAATATGTAAATTTGTGAATATTGTGCTTTTACGGCTTGATGTAGTGTTAAGGTATGATAATTTTTCAAGAATTTTTCAAGAATTTTTCAAGAATTTTTCAAGAATTTCTCACGAGATTCTAAATCTTTCAAAATATATCATACTAAAGCACTACAACTATCCCTTATTAATTGAAGGGGTAGCATTAACATGTTCTATGGCCAAACATCGATTCATTTTTACCCAAAGACCGGTTAATCCATTCAATATCCCAAATATTAATGGTTAACATTTTGGATAAGGGGAGAAAATGGCATTAAGGAGACTTAAATGATACTTGGCTAAAAGATGAAAAAGACTTAACGATAATCCAACTTAATATGTGTAAAGCACGTGTTAAGGGGGAGCGTTTTTGATGAACAAAACACCTAAGGTACAAAACTTTTGATTTCAATATCACAAGTACCTTAGGTGATTTTCAAGGATTTTTCATGGTGGCTATACTTTCCCAAAACACGCTTAATTCACGACGAATGTGGTGACAAAAGGGTGGTAGGAATATGTTTAGTCCAATGATTCATCAGAACCGATGGAATCTTCCCAAGGACAATTCCCTAGATAGAATTAGAAGTCCTAGGAAAGTTGGAGAAAGATTGTGAACGTAGCTGAATGCCGACCAAGTACTTAAGCTAGCACTGGAACAATCACAACAAGGTGCTAGTTTTGACGTATTGGTAAGCATTGAAGGGGTTGAAGAATGAAAAAGAATTGTAAAGATAAAGGGTGTAAAGAAAGAAGCCCTCCTTACAACTTTAGGCAGAAACCGGGTCAATACATATGCTATTGAGATCATTTTTGTTAATGATTCTCGATATTGAAGAAAGACATCATGGACCCAGTGATGCAATGCACAACCCTTCCCAGCTAACTCAAATATCTCTCAAAAGATATTTGTTTTAATCACACGGAGATCAACACGTTATCTATTGGTTTATTCACTCCGAATAGACTGATATTGAAAAGGTGGCACTCCTCTCCAGCCATCGCTCACTAAATCAAAACGCACTATCGAGTCTAGAGCCACGAGATCATCAAAAGTCTCATTAGGACACTTTCCAGTTATTCCTTGCTTTCTCACACACTGTGAAAAGTAAGAGATTTTCATGAGTCCTACGCAGTATTCCTGTAATATTGCCAGAACATCCGAGTAATACGCAAGTATTACAATGAAGATGGAAATCCTGCTTGAGCCAACATCAAACAAGCTCATGGTAGGTTACACGTGCGGTTCTTTTAGAACCAATCTTGTGAAAAACTGGAAAGAAACAGTGGTTTAATTCTTAATTGAACTTAAACTCGTTCCAGGCCTCTACGCATTATCATACGATCTTGCCAGAACACTCAGAGTGACTCTTTATTGATCACAGTGACGAGTGGAAATCCTTCTAGTGTTAACATCAAACAACACTTGGTAGGTGACGTGCAAGATTCTTTATGAATTGAGCTCGTGATAACTGGAAAGCAACGAAGGTGAAAATCTTATTTGAAATTCACTTGTTCCAGGTTTCATGAATTGACGGCTTCAATCATAAGGATTTTTAATCCAAATGATTCACTCTTTATGTTCGCAGTCAGCTTTGGACGGTCGAATAAAGAGAACGGGTTTACCCGCGAAATCCTGTCAGGAAGTTACTTAATTGAAACTATCCGTCACGGGTACGATATCTAATATCGTCCAACGGTCTTCACCGACCGGAGGTAAAATGCTACCGAATTAGAATAAAATGTCAAAGCCATTTTATTCGTGTCGTTGTTGTGTACCTGTTAAAGACGGTGGCGTTGCTGTGTACCTGTTGAAGACTGTGGCGTTGCTGTGTACCAGTTGAAGACGGTGGCGTTGCGGTGTACCTGTAGAAGTCGTTCCCACATGCTTATGTTTTTCTGCATCAAAGTTCAGCAAAATTCAAGAAAGTGCAAAATGAAGTCTTCCGCTGTACCAAATTCTGAAGCTTTCGAGAATTCAACAAAAGACATAAGTGTGTGGAACATGGAGTCACGAGGAGGCAAGTTTCACAAGAAGGCAAAGATCGCACGTGATTGGTCAAAAGAACAATGCTCTCAAGCCAAAGCCTAAAAGATCAAATCAAAATATTCACAACAAAAAGAAAGAAGAAAAGACTATGAGCTGAAGAACGAAGACTTAGTATAGTATGCTAGGTTTAGAACTTTGTAAACGTGGAGTGACCTCCCTTAGGGGGAGATTGTTAGAAATATGTTTTTACGTATATTAGAAGTATCGGTTACTCCACAATATTATTAATGTTGTAATAGCTCGTAGTTAGTGTTACTTATTAAGTTAAGTAAGAAACCGACCCATGGGCTTGTCATGGGTCGGCCCAAGCCCAATATAGGCCTTGGATATAAATACCCCTTTCCACCATGGAAAGGGGTTGGTTGTTGTTCATTCCACACTTTCATTTGAATAAAATACACATAGTTTCTCTCTCACTTTCTCTCACTAGTTTCTCTCTCTAGGAATCTTCAACCCACTTCATAGATTCATAGGTTATCAAGATTCTACATCACATATGTCTGTGTGTATCATATCAAGTGGTTCAGTTTTTCGTTCAACCGATTTGAAAGATGATCTTGTAAGTTTGGCTTCGACACAAGTTTCACACTTATAATTTGAATCAATATGAAAATTTGGTATGCCATTAAGTTTAATCAAACGACGTATTGAATTAAAATTAACATGTCCAAGACGGCCATGCCACACATTAGAAGACTCAATCAAGTAAGCAGAAGAATTCATTTTATTGATATCATTCTTAACAACTATTACATTGAGGTTAAACATACCATTCAGGACATACCCCTTACCAACATACATTTGATTCTTAGAAAGTACAACTTTATCAGACTAAAAAACAAGACGAAAACCAAACTTATTCAAAAGCCATCCGAACACAAGATTCTTGCGAATCTCCGGAACATACAAGACTTTAGTCAACTTGAGCTCTTTCTCGGATGTCATCTTCAAAATAACATCTCCTTCGCCCTTGATATTAGCTGTTGCAGAGTTGCCCATGTACAGCTTCTCTCCATTGTCAACCGCTCTGAAAGAGTAAAACATACTCTTCTCAACACACACATGACGGGTTGCCCCAGTATCAACCCACCAATCGTTATTATTAGAACCTACCAGGTTAACTTCAGAGATCATGGTAACGACATCAGACACCATAGCAATCATGTCCACATTATCATTCACCATATTAGCCTCGCGTGGAGTCACCCGCTTTGGCGCTTTGTGATTAGCAACACGATGACCTAGCTTGTCACAGTTGAAGCAATTTCCTTGGAACTTCTGCTTCGCAATTCCAGCCTTAGGAGCAAGGTACTCAGACTTCCCTTTGCTCTTCTTGTCATTCTTCCCTTTTCCAAAGCTCTTGCCTTTAGACTTTGAAGAAGACGAACCATGCTCAACCATATTTGCCTTGGCAGAATCAGGTGTATAAGTGTTTTTCTGAGCCAGCTTGTTGTCCTCTTCAATACGAAGACGAAAAACCAAGTCTTCAACAGTCATCTCCTTTCGCTTATGCTTCAAGTAGTTTTTAAATTCTACCCAGCTTGAAGGTAACTTTTCAATGATTGCAGCAACTTGAAAAGTTTCACTCAAAGTCATACCCTCAGCATGAATGTCGTGTAGCAAAACCTGCAGATCTTGAACTTGAGTCATCACACTCTTTCTATCCATATTGTAATCCAAAAAACGAGCTACCACGAACTTCTTTGTACCAGCATCCTCAGTTTTGTACTTGCGTTCCAACGACTCCCATAATTTTTTGGTAGTCTTAGTCTTGTAGTACACATTGTACAAAGAGTCCACCAAACCATTCAGAATATAGTTGTGACACAAGAAGTCTGAATGTTTCCATGCTTCAACAACCTGCACGGCTTGTTGATTTTTGGGTACACCTTCTTTAGGAGGTTCCACCTGAGGTACAGTCTCCTTTAAGAACTTCACAAGGTTCAAAGTAGTGAGATATAAGAACATCCTCTCCTGCCACCTCTTAAAATTCTGCCCATTGAATTTTTCTGGTTTTTTAGCATGATTAGCAACTGTGTGGGTAACTGGCGCAACAGTTACTTTCACAGTAGTAGTTGCAGGAGTTTCAGGAGTGCTGGTAGACATTCTGAAAGATCAAACAAGATCAAAACACAAACAGTTAGACAACTGTTATAAATCTGTATATAAGAAATTTAATCGTGATCTCTATATACTTATAGTGGATCTGCTTCAAAGAAACTCAATCTTGGTTTCAGTGAATCGGATTCAATTATCAAATATTTCAGTTTAATAGAAACACAACCTTCATTTCAATATAAACTGATAAGAACAACTGCTTAATGAAAACGTTAGAGATCTGTTAATTAAAATATGTAAAATTAGAACTGATTTCCAGTGAAACTTAATCCTGGTTTCGGCAGAAACAGTTTATAATAAATCGGATAAAATTATTAATCTGATTAAATAAAAGTTTTAATTCTGTTAAACAGAATCTGTTTTAAGATTGTGGAAAACGGTGTATACTTTTATTAAAAACAGATTACAACTAATTAACAAAATATAAAGATAGAAAATAATAACAGTAATCAAGAAAGCAGTCAAACTAAGACGAGGCACGTGTTTAACACGCTTCCCTTAAAACAGATTCGCCGTCTGTTTCCCAGGGTACAACGTCCAAAGGCTGTTGTACAGCCAGACTAAACAAACTTGCCTGAAAGATCACGGAAGCCTTGCGTGTTTCTGATCAACGAGCTGCTGGAAAACGAACTGGTAATGGAGTAAAGAAAAAGCTGTTTTTTTCTGATATTGAAAACTGAATGAGAATGGTTTATTTTATAGCCAAATCATGTCTTGGTCACCAAGACAAAATATATGCTCCTAAAATTATCTGACATACGAATCTGTTAAAAATAAACACGATTTGCATACACGAGAAAATTCTGTTATGATTTAATAAGAAAGTCTATATCTATACCTTAAATAGATGTACAGAAAATATTCTAGAAAAATCCGAATTAGCAGTAAAAAAGATACCAAAATCTGCCCGCACCCAAGCCAGTTTTCGGAGCTGCATTCGTGTCCGCAAGTCACGCGCTCGTGCACAAGTTCAGTAGCTTCGAACCCGTTTTTGGCCTAGAAATCTCACTTTCTGCACCCCCCCCCCCCCCCTGCGCGCGCGTAGGCATGGGAGTAAAAACCCACAAATGAATATTGTAGGGTAGAAACTAGGATTTCCTTATAAACATGTTTTCACTTCATGTTTCAAGCGATGTGGGACAAAATATTTTCCAAGTATTGTGTTTCACATGACTCACTTTGAGACACGATATCTCATTCATATTAACTCCATATTGGACATACTTTAGGTCGTTGCGAAGCTCTCTTCGAGGAGAACGCAAAGCTACTAAGTACTACGAATATATATAACATATTCATATATAAAATTATGTCCAAAGTATTGCAAAAACCATATTTTGCAAACATTTTCCAACAACACTTCTAATACAATAAAACAAAGTTTAATAGCCATAGTTGCAATTTTTTTGTTCGTTACATATAAAAGGATTTCGTGACAAGTATAATACATTATCATGCCATTAGCCTTTTGCTGAAAAACAAGTGAGAAGAGATATGATACAAGTCACTACCCATTAAAACTTTAATTTGATGATTGATCCTAAAGCTTCACCATCTGTGAGATGATAAATTCACCCAAACATCATAAATAACTTGCTAGGATCATAGTATCTCATAAACTCTTGGACGAGAACCCAAAAAGGTCGCCTCGCCTAACAATGTGTTTAGCAATATTGCTTAATTTGTAAGTCCCTCGAGATAGAATCATACAAGTGATAGCCTTCATGATGTAGGTTATGAAACTCCTTGGTGTAACTTAAGAAATACTCCTAAGTCATTAAAGATTCATTTCATCTAAGGAATGTCCAACTAGGCCTACTAAGATGTATGATTCTCAAGGTTGGTTTGTTCTCAGACTCTTCATTGAATGACTGAGAGCTTGACCAATCATCGCCCTGTTAATCTTGATATGTTTGTTCCATTGACATCTATGAATTGTAACGAGAAATTAGTTCCAATCAAAACAGTAAAGTTTTGCAACTCTATGAAACAATAAAGTAGTTGCAACTGCAGATGTCTCGATTCTCGACAAACAAAGAAAAAATGGCGTAAATGAAGTAACAAAAAGTGGGTGTTCACTAGAGGGAACCAGACGGGTTTTGTCAAGCGAAGGTTGCACTGACTCGTTATACTTCCAACGTAGAGAGTGAGAAGTATTCGCAGCTTTGTGAAACCAGCCTAACGCATTGCCCTCTACTCTAGGAACCAGGAAGCCCGAGCCTTCTCTCAAACCCCATGGACCAATTCTCGACTTGGAACGGGCAAGCTAGATATTGCAATAGCTTGACTCAACCGGACATGGCTCGATCAATGTCCTAACCCACTTTGATGCCCTCAGTTGAGTCACAAGCACGCGTTACTGAGCTCGGCGAAGGTTGTGGTTCCCAGGGTCTATATAAACAAGTATTAAGTTTGTATCCTAGGCGATGTGGGGGTATAAGCAAAAGCTTTTGCTTGTCCTTTAACTCGCCAAATAATGGATTCTCTTCTTCTTCTTCCAGACTTGAGGATTTATGTAATTAAACTTTTTCTAATATATGGTTTATACACTTCATTTGTTGTTTTATCTTTATTGGAGGGACAAATTTTGTCTTTTCTGGTTTTTGTGTTTTATAGGAAGTTTGTGAAGGAAGTGTAGAACTTTGATAGAATAGGGACTGAAGATGTCCACTTTGGACAGTGCTAGAAGGTTATATATACGGCAGATCAGATCCTCTTTAGTACATGCTAAAAAACCTATAAATCGTCTTGATTTTTTGATTCGATTAATTTTTTCTTAGGTTGCCTACTAAACAAAAAAAACACGAAATCATGGTAAAGTCTTAAACAAATCATAACATCATACATGTGCTTTACTTTATATATTTTTTAAACACTTTCTGATTCATATTAGGTGCCAAAGAAGGATAAGGAAGCAGCAACATCATCGTCATCGTCTTCTAAGGAAAAGCTGGTAAGTAAATTTTTTGTTCGGTTTTACCTTATGTTTGTTTTCTCTCTTACTTAAGGCTTTTTTTAGGATTTATATTTTTTTCTTCTCATATATGCTTATTCATAATTAGCTTCTATAAGACAAAAACCTTTAACCAATTAAGCATATGAAACATATGCTCAAAACCAAAAAAGCTACCTACTAACCATTGTTTACTCGTCGAGTGTGAATATCCTGTTTCATGACCCTCTAAAATAGAAACAAATACACTTCAATCAAGGCGGCACCACCTCTTGATCATATAGGCAAAACATCAGTTCTTTGATGCAGAATTACGAGTTTGTTCAAGATATACTTCACGAGTTCCATGTACAAAGCATCGATCTGATAAAGACAAAAAAAAAACTGTATGTACCTTTTTAACTATATGTCGCTTCTTTCTCTTGAAAAAAAGAACTCAAACTATTGGTAGGATGCATCCGTTACCATTTAAGTAGACTTCCCTAGGAACGACACACCCTTGTCTGAAAGCAAAGTCTTTTGGTCTTTTTGTAGTAGCACTTATGTGCATCATTGAAGCACTTCATCAGGTAGAACATACCTGCTCATTGAAAAAAATAAAACTTTAATTAGGAATTGGCACAAGAAAATCATTTGTAACTTATTAGGCACTACTTATTCATCCTATAGTTTTTTTGAAGTTTGTTATGTTTAGCTTTACGTGCCAGTGAATCCATATGGGACACATATGACGAGGGTCTGAAATCCTTATGAACAGTAATATTTAGTTCATGGTATTATAGTTAAGTTTGTATGCAATCCTCTAAATGTGTGTTTATATGCAGATCACGTATGATAGCCCGGTTCAAGAAAAGTGAAGATAGAACGAATGCCATAGGATATGTCGAGACATCAAATCTTGGTTGGCGGTTCCAGATTCTAAAAGGCAAGAAAGAGATCAATGAAATTGAGAAATCTAGGCTGGCCAAGTAAGTTTAATCTGTTTAATCTATTTGTAAATGACCTTTGCTTAGCAAGATTTCACTTTCGTGTCATCTTTTATTTGTTGGTAATCTAACTGTGATACATAGTCATGAGTTATTTAAGGAGTTGGCTCCTGTGTTTGGTTTATAGTTTGAAAGATTCATATAGTGGAGTAGTTTGATAACGAACCTCAAGTATGTTTGAGTGAGTTTTTTTTTTCATCTTTCACTTACAATCCAGGGATTAATCTTACTAATTTATTATCTATGATTAAATTTTTTTAAAAAATATAGAGGGGTGATTTTTGCCAAAACATTTAAAAATTACAAAAAATCAACGGAAGGATTAAAGTTGTAAATTTAACAAAAATAATTTTATATGGTGATATTTCACTAGAGAAAAAATAATGAAATATCACTAGTCATATTCAATAAATATGGTTATAGTGTAATATCACTAGTGATTTATGGTTTAATCACTAGTGAAATATAAATGGTGATAAAAATTAGTTAAGAAAATTTTCAATTTTAGTCCCCCGCTTGATTTTTGAAACTTTTGAACTTTAATCTTAAGTTAATCTTTACCTTTAGATCAAACCAAAATATATGGTGGTGTCCCTTAATTTTTAAGTAAAAATGTATTTGAATTTTTCTCATATTCTAGGAAAGTGAACTTGTCTTCTATATTTAGAATACATATTTTTTTTACTGTATGTTTAGAATTAACTTTTTTTAAGTTTTGTCATTTATGTTTTTAATAAAGTTTTGGCGGGACATGCAGGACAAATAGGAGGGTTCTCCGCTATGTTTGGTCATGCAAACAATGGGCCTCGGGAGTATCTGATTAGAAACATAGACGGAGACAATCTCTTTCTTTCGCAAATGCTGATATGGTCACCGTTCTTTACGGGATGAAGAAACTAATAGGAGAGAACGATTATATGTCCAGCCCATGCACTCTAGACCATAACTTAAAACATAAGAGCCAGTATTTTGTAGAGTTTTGCAAAAACGTCGGTTTTGAAACAACAAACAACCACCCTTATGAAGGAGTGTCACGCAAGTCACCAATGGATACCTCTCACTGCGAAGATGATGATGGTCCTTACAAAATATATGATATTGTACGTATCGAAGGTGAGAAGGATATAAGGGAGGCAATGATAAAGAATATTGAATTTTGCTATCCTTGTGTGGGACGCATAAAGCCGAATGGACTTAGACAATACTCAACTGATGGTGCTAGCAAACACGCTGTCCTGATCGTAGGTGCAGACATGAGGAATAACAACTCCGACCTCCATACCCTTCAGATTAAAAACTCGTGGGGGGGGGAAATTTGGGTCATGAGGGTTTCAGTGATATTAGTTTTGATGTGTAGTCATATAAGCCGACCTAGGTACACATATATATGATAACACATCAAAACTAATATCACCGAAACCATCATGACCCTATTTTTCCCCCACAAGTTTTTAATCTGATGGGTATGGAGGTCGGATTTGTTATTCCTCATGTCTGCACCTACGATCAGGACAACGTGTTTGCTAGCACCACCAATTGGGTATTGTCTAAGTCCATTCGACTTTATGAGTCCCACAAAAGGATATCAAAGTTCAATATTCTTTATCATTCTCTTCATTATATCCTTCTCACCTTCGATACGTACAATATCATCTATTTTGTAAGGACCATCATCATCTTCGCAGTGAGAGGTATCCATTGGTGACTTGCATGGCACTCCTTCATAAGGGTGGTTGTTTGTTGTTTCAAAACCGAAGTTTTTGCAAAAGTCTACAACATACTGGCTCTCTTATGTTTTAAGTTATGGTTTAGAGTACATTGGCTGGACATATAATGGTTCGCTCCTATTAGTTTCTTCATCTTGTAAAGACCCGTCACCATATCAGCAAAAGCCAAAAGAAAGACATTTTCCCCCTTTATGTTTCTGATTGGATACTCCCGAGGCCTATTCTTTGCATGACCAAACATAGTGGAGAACCCTCCTATTTATCCTACATGTCCCGCCAAAACTATATTTAAAACAAAAATGACAAAACTTCAAAAAAAATTAATTCAAAACATAGAGTAAAAAAAGTATATATTCCAAACATAGAAGACAAGTTCACTTTCCCAGAATAGGAGAAAAATTCAAATGCATTTTCGCTTAAAAATTAAGGGACTCCGTCATATATTTTGGTTTGATCTAAAGGTAAAGATTAACTTAAGATTAAAGTCCAAAAGTTTCAAAAATCGAGCGGGGGATTAAAATTGTAAATTTTCTTAACTAATTTTTATCAATACTGATATTTCACTAGTGATAAAACCATGAATATCACTGGTGATATTACATTATAACTATATTTATTAAATAACACTAGTGATATTTCATTTTTTTTTCTCTAGTAAAATATCACCATATAAAATTATTTTTGTTAAATTTACAACTTTAATCTTTCCGTCGTTTTTTTTTATTTTTATATGTTTTGGCAAAAATGATTCGTCTATATTTTTTTATAAAATTTAATCATAGACAATAAATTAGTAGGATTAATCCCTGGATAGTAATTGAAAGATGAAAAAAAAAACTCAACTCAAACATATATATTCACTTGAGGTTCGTTATCAAACTACTCCACTATATGAATCTTTCAAACTATAAACCAAATACACGAACCAACTCCTTAGATAACTTATGACTATGTATTTCAGTTAGATTACCAAGAAATAAAAGATGACTAGAAACTGAAATCTTGCTAAGCAAAGGTTTGTTATAAAAAGATTAAACAGATTGGACTTACTTGGCCAACCTAGATTTCTCAGTTTCATTGATCTCTTTCTTGTCTTTTAGAATCTGGAACCTCCAACCAAGATTTGATGTCTCGACATATCCTATGGCATTCGTTCTATCTTCACTTTTCTTGAACCGGGCCATCACATGCTATATGCATATAAACACACATTTAGAGGATTGCATACAAACTTAACTATAATACCATGAACTAAATATTAGTGTTCATAAGGATTCCAGACACTCGTCATATGTGTCCCATAAGGATCCGCTAGCACGTAAAGCAAAATTACACGTGGCTTAGTGGCAAAAAGATTTGTGGCTAACACTCCAAAGTGTGTGAGGTCTCAAGTTCAATTCCTACTAGGTGCAAATAATCTTGAAGTGGCCACACCAGCCTCCTGAAAAGGGAGGGCTTTACCTGGTTTGAGTCTGTGTGACGATGAGCTCAAACCCCGTGGATTAGTTGGCCAATGAGTCGGAAATCATGGTTACAAAAAAAACAAACTTCAAAAAAAACTATAGGATGAATAAGTAGTGCCTAATAAGTTACAAATGATTTTCTTGAGCCAAGTGATTCCTAATTAGAGTTTTATTTTTTTCAATGAGGTATGTTCTATCTGATGAAGTTATTCAATGATGCACATAAGTGCTACTACAAAAAGACCAAAAGACGTTTGCTTTCAAGCAAGAGTGTGTCGTTCCTAGGGAAATCTACTCAAATGGTAACAGATGCATCCTACCAATAGTTTGAGTTCTTTTTTCAAGAGAAAAAAGCGACATATAGTTTTTCTTTTTTTTTTGGTCTTTATCAGATCGATGCTTTGTACATAGAACTCTTGAAGTATATCTTGAACAAACTCGTAATTCTGCATCAAAGAAGAGATGTTTTAGCAAAAACTATAAATAAATCAAAATAACTGAGAAAGAATGCTCTTTAAAACATACTTCTACATCATCTCCCAAGTCTAGTATGTCATATATTACCAACTTATAGATCCCCTTTGAGAGTTGCTTCTCATGGTAACTAATTAATTAAATCTTATTTAAAGTTTGTAATAACAATTTTCAAGCAAAGATAATATACTAATCTTCATCAAACTTCTTTATCAATTTTTAGTAGTGGAGAATAATTTTGAGTCATTCCAAAATGAAAATATGGACTAGAATTTTGAGATCGAGGGACTAGGGAGTGTATATTAACAGGATAGATAAATAACGAAAAACAATTGTAATACCCATTGAAAAAAAAACAAAAAATAGATAGAGTATATTTGAGGCTCCATACCCATTTAATAGTTCTACATCAACCGTGAATCCATCAATTTCCCTTTTGTTATATAGCTACTGTGATGGAGAAAAAGAAGGCATCTAGATGAGGCATGAAAATAACGAATTTATCCCATGGATTTATTAGATTTCATAGTTGCTTTATATTGAAAAGGATGCCCGCTCATTATTGTGTGATTATAGACGTTAAGGCTATAAGGCTATTTTCCGGACATGGTTTAGAGTATTATATAGTTTAGTTGGAGGTCAATCCTTCTTGCATAGGATCATGGCTTCACCTTATTTCCACAGCACCTCGGCTGGCACATATTCTCTCCGAAGACAGTCCATTCATGATGACAGTACCAATGGTATTGAATTATTGATGATAAAGCTCTTCTATTTTTTTATTTTTTTGGATTTGCTTAAATGACCACAACTTTTGTGAAATGCGACGTAAGCTCATTTACAGTCTTATACATTATTTATAGGAATTAGCAGCTCATGTTGTGAGATAAATGTGTTGACTGCACAAGAAAGTGTAGTTGATGTGAGACAAAGCTGTAAGTTGCAACAATACACGGACGACGTCAATAGCGAGTTACCAGACTCGGGTATGTGACAAGAAGACGAACCGCAATGCTAAAGAGGCCCAAATTAGGGCTGAACTTGAGTATGGAATAAGATAATCAAACAGATAAAGGTATGTTTTAAGTAACTTTTGTCTATTTAATATCGGTGAATAAAAGCACTATATTCTTACCTTAATATGATAGTCATGTGTAGATATCAGGTACCAACACAAGCACACACACTCATTTGATGTTGGCGTATATGAAACTCATCAGAATTCGACTCCTCCAGCATGTGAATACATGAGAAAGTAAACACAACATACAGAACTCAAAAGTGAAAACAAAATGTAAATCCTAGAACTTTTGATATGCAAGATTTATATGTAATATAGATGCTCCTAATTTTAAGGCAATTTCATATGTTAACCGACGTTTTGATGTGAGACTCATACATTTTAATAGTATTATTTACTATTTGCATACAAATGATACACCACACTGTTGCAAACATACAAAATCATCAAGTTTGCAATATTGGTTGTTTTCCCACTTACACAGATAATGGTTCGTAAACTTGATACCTTAAAGACGAGCACCAAATGATTGAAATCTAAATGAAATGGTATTGATAATACATAAAATGTAACTATCGAAACCAATACACCGCGCCACAAACTCTACGTCCATTCCTAAAACGCCCACGTTTCACCGCAGCGGAGTGCGGGCACAAATGCTAGTTTGTTATAGAAGAAGAGAATAATAAACAATTAGATAAAGATATTGCGCAAATGTAATAAACCGAGTCAAGTTCAATGCATTGTGGGTTCTTTCATGTTAGTTATGAGGTGTTGATGTGTCAATGACGTGCCATCTTATTAAACCCAAAAAGGCAAAAACTATCAATGCATTGTGGATGCCTTAATGGTGTTGGTGGAAAGAAAATACAGCTACATAGGAAAAATTGATTATGACCTCAGAAATTTCCAACCAAATATATAAAAAATCAATAAAAAATATTAAATTGTATAGTGTGGGCTGGTTGTCCCGACACTTATTTTGTATCAGTTGTGATATCGTGCGCCAAACAATTTACTGTGCCAAAATGCAAAGCGCCAACATGGCGTATAGGTACCTAATGCTCTTGGAAGATACTACTCATAAATGTGAGCGGGCACTAGCGAGCACTAGCGATCTGGTGTCCGAGCCAATGACTTAGATGACGACTTCACTTGTAAATTAAGTAGTTGATATAGAGACAGTATCAAGCTCACTAAATTAAGTAGCTAATAATTTTTATTTTATTTTTTATTTTTTTTTTCTGTTACTACTTTTCTTCACAGATTTTCTAAAGATCCACTCTTTTCAAGATCCGCTACCTCTAAAGATCTGCTGCTTATAAGATCCGCTTCTATGATATGTTTTTATTGTGTTTTGTTTATCTTTTTTAGTTTACATCTCCAGTCCGAGTTTTCGCGATTTCGCCGCTCGGACTGCGGGAGAGTATTAAGAGATAATAAAGCCCAAGCGCAGTTTGTGGGTTAGGGTATTAGGGTTTCATCATTATAAATAATGGTTGATAATGAAATCATTCCTATGAGGTTTATACATTTTAACAGTTAAAACCTGGATCGACCCAGCGTGGTCAACAGGTTCCAGCCCAAAAAACGGGGGAACACTAGCTGTTTGCTGAGTATTTGTAACCCGGTCTGAACCGACGGTTTTTAGCACCCCGGGTTAAAAATTCCATCCGGTTCAACAACCGAAACATACTTGGTTTGTTTGCTGTTTTTAGAGCGGAAACATAAATTTTCTATGCTGATTTTTATCAGGGGTGGTAATCAATGACGGAACCAGGAAATAAGGTTGTGGGGGGCAAATTTTTTTTTGTACAATAGCAACAAAATATGAGAAAAGTAGTATCGAAAAGATAAAACTGGTATTTTTACTTACAAATGACGAATTTATAAGGTTTTAAAACGTTAAATTTTGGAATTTACTATATGGGTGGGGGGCAATTTGAATTCTTACTGGGGGCGCTTTCGAAAAAGATCAAAATCGAAGAAAAAATAGACTAATATCGTGCTAGCCTTGGGGGGCAACAGACCCCCATAACTACTGCATACATCCGTCCCTGACTAGTAATGAGGCGAGTCGAGCCCTCAGCTCATTTATATCTAAAATGCACGAACTCCGGCTCTAAGCCTTATATTTTGAGCTCCCCGTGAATTTTTTTCACAAGCTCGAGCTCAACTAACTTATATATAACATGTTGATGGGGGGCAACAGACCCCCATAACTACTGCATACATCCGTCCCTGACTAGTAATAAGGCGAGTCGAGCCCTCAGCTCATTTATATCAAAGGCTCGTTAATCACACTAGGCTCGAGCTCGATTATTCTATGACCCCCAAACTTAGGCTGAAACTCAGGCGTGTATAAGCCATGTTGACACATTTGAACCAACAGCGCAGTAACCCAGCCTTGTAAATCACTAACCTAGTTTTGGAAAATGTTGCCAACTACAAATTGGGGATTTGTTTCATTACTGCCTCAATTCTCGAGTAGGGTATCAGCAGTCCACTATCAGCAGTCCAAGTGAGTGCCTTTCTGAACAGGCATCTTTCCTTTTTATATTACACCGGTTCCTTTTTTCTTTCATCTTCCCATCGATGTAGGATATATAGGATGAAATGTTCATTCAAATTTTTTTAAATTCTTATTTAGTTTCATTCTTCAACTTAAGTTTTGAAACCAATAATATTTTCTTGATCATGTATATTGGACTTAAATAAGGTGCATTTGAGATTAGGACTAAACCACACACTTAAAAACTTGCATGTGTTTATTGACGGTCTTGAAGATCATCAGAAATTAGAAATTTTGTA
The DNA here is from genome assembly GCA_025667525.1 of Glebionis coronaria. NCBI lineage: Eukaryota > Viridiplantae > Streptophyta > Magnoliopsida > Asterales > Asteraceae > Glebionis > Glebionis coronaria. The sequence continues at coordinate 581,877,192 of CM046879.1, forward strand.
GCACGTTTGTCAAAAAGTGTTGGACTAGTTTACTCATACTTGTTATATTTCATACGCTGCATTGATATATGAAGTCGTGTTGACATTTGAGAAAATATATGGCTAAGATTTGGGAAATGTATGCCTGAACCTTCGGTCATGGACTTTAACATAAGGTATTAAGATGCAACTGAAATTAGAACCAACAAATCGTCGAGAAAGTTGCAACTTGTTTATTCATGGTTTGGAAGACCACCTAGGAAATTTGTAGAGCCTAGGTAAAAAACTGTTGGAGTACCAGTTTGACGTTGTAAGATTCAACAGGCTAGATTCAGCAAGGGTGTCATCAAAGGGCTAGACACTAGATGTTAACCAGGCTTTGAAGATTTTTCATTTAAGTATTCCACTCTAAATTTAAGCCATTTGATAATTTATTGATCAATGCTGGTTGTTGAAGCATTGAGGGGATATTTATCGATGAATGCAACAATTTTGATAATTGACAGTTTTGTTTCATTAAGACATCAATGCTTCTCTCTAGCTGCACTTTTCATTAGTACTCTCAATGCAAGGCACGTGCTTTCCAACAGAAACTCCTGCCAAACTATCAGCCACAATAAAACCGAACCATATCATGAACACATAGAATATCACCATCAGGCGACAACGGAACCCAAGCGAACCCAAGCTGAACTAGTAATCTGCAAGGATTTTACTCATATCGAGATATATACAAATTCTGAAAGTTATCTAAATGCTTTCGCTGATTTTGTATGTTTGGGGGTCTTGAACCATTAACACGACATTTGAAAGTTGAAAGTTGAAAGTTGTAAACTTAAGTAAATGTCGCGTATTGGTTTTGGAACAGTTTCATGACCAACGTAAAGTGAAGTCGTGTGTGAATGTTGTATGTTATGTTTAGTCTTTATTTTAGCTAATTCGTATCTAGGGGTCAAGAGTCGAGTAAGCCTAATATTAGCTAAGAATAAAGGTCGGTTGGTAATGTCTAAGCCCAACCCGACCCGGAGTCATTGTAAGAGTCCCCCTCATCTCTATAAAAGGATACGTCATTCTTTCAATAAACTAATCGTAATCGATTAGGGATATTACCTTGTGTGGGCGTCGATTTCTTTTCTGTCGATTCTATTGCTGTGTGTGTTCTTCATTAGCGATCGAGTATTCCACATCTAGTTAACCAGGATTGTAGGGATTAAACCCTTCAAGTGGTATCAAGAGCTCAGGTTCGTGGTCTCGCTGATTTGCTAGGATCGATCGAGAAGGGTTTTGGTGTTTCTGGATCGAGAACATCAAGGAGAAGCAAGCAGCGATCGACAGGTGGTTGGTTTTCAGTGTTGAAGATCGACTGGATATCTGCCATTGTTTTGTGGTGGTTGCTTTTGGTGGCTGGAGTCATAAAGAAGAAGAAGAATAGATTTGTTTTCTATTTTATCAAAAAGTCAACCAACCATATACGTATAGGCATGGCAAAAAAACCCGAACCCGACGGAGAAACCCGAAACCCGAAATAATTGGGACGGGGCGGGTTAACTTTATTGGGTTATGGGGTTGGTTTGGGGCTTAAACGGGGATTTTTAATCGGGTTTGGGGCAAACGCGGGGAATAAGGTCCCCGAGTGGCCCCGCCCGATTAATATACACGTATACAAATATAAGTATTTTTATATAGTATTTTCTTACTATTTACGTCATAATAAATATTTCTTTATTATTTTATCTTTTCAATATTGCAAATTGTTATTACCGAAACTTGTTTAATGTATTATAAGTTCTTTGTGGTGTAACATATCATTATTTCAGTCTAAAAATAATAATAAATGTAAAATGATGCGGTTTTTATAGAAAATTTCACCCAAAGAGGGTACCCGATAAGATCCCCGATTAGTACGATGCGGGTTTGGGGGAGCATTGCGCCCCAACGGAGCACCCCGATAAATCCCCGACGGGGATCGGGGCAGGTTTGGGAAGAACTTTACTAATCGGGTTTGGGGATGGAGACGGTCGCCCCGCCCCAAACTCGCCCCGTTGCCATCCCTATATACGTAATATAATTTATTTTGGGCCAAAGGGTTTAAGATTTGGGCCAAAACTAATTTATATTGGGCTGACTAATACTACTTGGGCTAAGTGTTTAACTTTGGGTTGTTTACTTTTATTTTTATTAAACTAAGTTTAGTAGTTTGTAGTATTACACAAGGGGACTTCGTAATTCGTGATTGTGAGGTTTTCACAAGGTTTAGCGAATTATCGAAGAGATTTTGTCAATTTGTGATTGTGAGGTTTTCACAAGGTTTAGCAAATCAACAACGAATTAAAGAATGACATGAGCCAAGTTTGACATCGAGAAATTTCGATGGAACTGGTGATTTCGGGTTATGGAGAATCATGATACGTGCTTTATTAATCCTGCTAGTTCTATGATCAGATTTATGGAGAATCAAGATGCGTGATTTCGGGTTATGGAGAATCAAGTTGTTATGATCAGATTTAGTAAGTTTTTGAATAGTTACGTTGTGGCATTTTTTGTTGTCATTTGAGATTGTTGTAGTTATTGTACTAGTAGTTTCTACAATCCTGCTAGTTCTATGTCCGTGGGCCAAAATGAGATGAGGTTGGCTTTTTGTTCACCATTGTTTGGATTATATAAAAAGTTGTTAAAATATTAGATTATGAGCACAAAAGTTACACCACTGTTATGGATCGGGTCTAATATTTGTTTAGTATAAAATTGAACAATCTGTAATTGTTAAAAAAATAAAGAAGACAACTTTGTCCTTAGGTCATGGTAACAGTCAATACTTAACCTTCGTTAAGTCAAGGTATTAAAATGGTCTCAAACTATCCTCACAGGTAGGACGCCTGCACTTTCAAAAGACGAGGTAGGATATATGCAAAATTGACTTACCATAGTGACCATATCTGCACTTTACTCGGCAAATGTTTCATCCAACATTTTCTAAAATAAGAGAAAATTATCGCGAGTTAGATTTGTTGTTCGTTTGGATTTTAAATAAATAAATAAAAAAGACTCTGTATCAAATTTTCGTAAGATATTTTGATTTGTTGTACGGTTGACAACAAATCATAATCCATACGAAAGCATGAGACTAATTTTAAAACGACAAGCTAGTAGACAATGTGATACATAAACGATAACCATTCCCTTTCTTTTGTCTATGTGGGATGCGAGTTATGAACTTAGAAACGATGAAATTGTTAGTTGATATGTTTATTTAGCCTACTAAGCCAATGAAAGCCGATAGGCTAGGCTAAATAAACAAATCAAACAACAAAACTAACATCAAGGTTGTTCTTATTCAACTCGCACACACTAAACTTTCCTAAGACAACCACCAAAGTGGCCGAGTGATCAGACACCATCATGTTTGAAAAGTAACGTATCGCGTTTTGGATTTGTTTAAACGCTAGTTTTATAAATGCTACTTTAGAAAAGGTTGGAATATAAACATTATTGCAACATGTTGCTATAGCTTCCTGCTAATGGTTCTCGTTACCGTTAATTTTGCCACAACATACACGGACATTGAGTTTTACTTTTTGAATTTGAAGACTGAAATGGTCCAATTTTTATAATGCAACACATCCCCCCACCAATGTTGTTAAAACCTGGATCGACCCAGCGTGGTCAACAGGTTCCGGCCCAAAAAAGGGGATAAGACTAACTGTTTGCTGAGTATTTATATGCCAGTCCTAACCGACGGTTTTTTAGCAATCCCGGTCAATAATTCCAGCCGGGTCAACAACAGAAACATACTTGGTTTATATACTGTTTTTTAGGGCAGAAACATAATTTTTCTATGCTGATTTTTTATCAGGGGTGCTAATGAGGCGAGTCCAGCCCGAGTCTGACAGAGCTCGAGCTCAGCTCATTTATATATATAAAGCATGAACTCGGGCTCAAGCCTCATATTTTGAGCTCATCAAAGTTACTAGACCATAGTACAATATTTGCTGAAAAACAAGTGAGAAGAGGTATGATCCAAGTCACTACCCATTGAAATTTTAATTTGATGATTGATCCTAAAGCTTCACCATCTGTGAGATAATAAATTCGCCCAAATATCATAAATAACTTGCTAGGATCGTAGTGTCCCATAAACTCTTGGACAAGAACCAAAAAATGGTCACCTCGCCTAACAATGTGTTTTGTAATATTTCTAAGTCATTAAAGATTCATTTCATCTAAGGAATGCCCAATTAGGCCTACTAAGACGTACGATTCTCAAGGTTGGTTTGTTCTCAGACTCGTCATTGAATGCTTGAGAGCTTGACCAATCATCGCCCTGTTGATCTTCGATAGTCTTTTTTGTGTTTGGTAGTTACATTGATATGTTTGTTTCATTGGCATCTATGAATTGTAACGAGAAATTAGTTCCAATCAAAACAGTAATGTTTTGCAACTGTGTGAAACAATAAAGTAGTTGCAACCACTGATGTCTCGATTCTCGACAAACAAAGATAAAATGGCGTAAATGAAGTTAACAAAAAGTGGGTGTTCATTAGAGGGAACCAGACGGGTTTTTTGAGTGAAGGTTGCACCGACTCGCTATCCTTCCACTGTTGAGAGTGAGAAGTATTCGTAGCTCTGTGTAACCATCCTAACGCATCGCCCTCTAACTCTAGGAACCAAGAAGCCCGAGCCTTTATTAGAGGGAACCAGACGGGTTTTTTGAGCGAAGGTTGTGAAAGTTTATGTACTTAGAATTAATAGTCGTGAGATAGGATCGAACTCGGGATCACGGGATTGCACACATAACGTAAAGGGTTAATTTATTTATTAAATATTTTTTATATATATTTATTAAATCAAACCAAAGCTTAACTAACGATCGTTAATAAATAATAGTTAAGTTTTAACGACCGTTATGGAATTAAATAGAAGCTAAAAAGAAAGAAGGAAAATTACACAAACACCCCTTTGGGGGTGTAGTCCGTCGGCTACAAAGGGAGGGGGCAAAGGGGAACTTTGGTTTCCTAATTCTTGTTTATTACTTGAAGCCCAAGGTTTGTCAAGGCTATATAAACAATTCCCTAGCTCATAATTTTTCATCCCTCTTTTCTTTTCTAGCTCTTTGATCGTCGGCCACACCTAACCCACATTAGGATTTCGTTTGGTTTTCGATCAAGTCTATTTATCTAGTCCTAGCCCCTCTCTAGGGTTGTTGGGTAGATATTCCATTAGCGTTGAAGCTCGATTTGTTCGTGCTAGACTCACGGTTAACTCGTCGTATTACGTGTGTACAAGAGCGTGATATAGTCTTGCTTTAGACTATATTCTTGGTGGTGTTCGTGATAAACCCTAGTTGCTGTTTGTTCCATCGTCTTGTGGATCTTGCTAGGATAAAGGTATGTAACCGTAATCTTGATTAATATAGTTGTGTTAAATTAATGATCTTGTTAATTGCTTCCGCTATGCGTTCTTTGATCCATATTAGGGTTTTAAATAATTGTTATGAACTATATAAACCATCAGTGGTAGAGAGCCGTTTTAACATGATTATAATTATCAAGATCTAAAGTTTTTTAGCTAATATTGATTTGTGTTAAAAATTACCTGTTGTTTTTTAGGTTTTATAAAAATTAGGCTTTTGTTTTTTTATTGTCTTTAAAATCGGCTATGCCGAATTTTTATAAATTTTTTTTTGTAAACCCTAAAATTACATGGTAATTAACTTTAGATGTTTTTGCATGAATTAATTGTTATGTCATGTGTGGTTACGATCCGTAGGTTTTTTAATTGTTAAGAGAATGTGGGAGATCCGTAATAAACATGCATGTTTCTTACGGATCATATAACTTTGATTGCTATTTGCTTTATTTGATTCAAAGTTTTAAAATTAGGGAAGACTTTTTATGTTCATAAAAACCCTAGATTTGATGTTCTTTGAATAAATTGTTATGCATGTGGCTATTTGATTTAGTTTTTTTTGTACTACTTGTTTTCATGCGTTTTATATTATATGTTGTAAACAAGGGTAATTTTTTTAAGAAAAATAATATGGACTAAATCTTATCAAAATTAATGAATTGTTTTGAGATGTAAATTACATATGATTTGTGTTCATTAGAATTGCACTAGCAACTTAACGGCCTACTCAATTTTGGCAAACTATAAAGTGGGTATAACGCACCGCTGGTCATGTACCCGGTTAAGGAAGGAGGTGTTATGCTTCAGCGCTGACCAAATTCGCGACTCGCCTGTGCGTCAAAATTGGAATTACCTACGGTTGTTATTGGTACAATTCTTTAAGGTTGATTTAACTACATTAATTAACATCCGAAACACAATGAATAAGGTTATTGCTTTGTGCTATAACTAAGTTCTAGAAAAAGTACGGTATGAAATTAGTTGTGTGTAAAATCTTTAATTGGTTTAACTAATACCTCAACTTGCAAGTATATGATGAACTTTTAGTCTCACCAAAAAGTTTACTAAACGTTTTATTAAACTTATGTTATGGAGTGTATGCATGCTTCTCCATACATGATTTTGACACCAAAATCTATACCCTAAAATTTAAGTCATATGCCCTCTAATTGACGAACACTTGAAGTTACAATTGTCGCATATAAGATATCGGACGATGTTGTAATGGAGAGAAAACTTCATGACTGAATAAGATTGCACATGAAGGTTTTACGTTCTTTCGATTAATCGACTTAATTGAGTTACTCAGTGAGAACTGGAAACTTAAGGCATAAAGTAGGGATAAAACATGTTTACAATGCAAATGATTTTGGCAATGTAAATCCCTAACATATCTAGAAATTGCAAATTTGTTTGTCAATTATTGTTCGACAAGTTACTGTGTTGAATACATTTGTCACTAGCAGATCAACTGAAGTGATGAATCTATGTCAATATGGATTCTAGTTTCAAGGAAAATACTATGGTTTTATTACCGGGGTAATTTTATTTTCTTGAATTGTATTATCAAAAATACTAATGTTTGAACTTATTTCTGTAGAAATGGCTCAACCCGAAAGCAATCTGACAATAAGCTCGGCGTTCAAAGCTTTCTTTGAACGGCCTGAACTTACTGGCCCTAATTTCAATGACTGGTATCGCTCACTAAGAATTGTTCTGAGAGCAGCGGGTACTATCAATGTCTTGGATACTACTTTCCTGGAGGATCTTGCTGAAGGAGCATCTGATGCGGAAAGGCTTCAACACGCTGCTAACGTTAAGAAGCACCATGAGGTGGCTGCTATAATGTTAGGGAGAATGGCTCCATCACTTCAAAGGAAGTATGAGCTATTTCCACCTCAACAAATGCTTGATGAACTCAAGGCTGTGTATGAAACGCCGCAAGCTGTAGAGATCTATGATCTGGTTGATGCTCTACATAGTTGCAAGCAAGCTCCTAGAAAGTCCATAAGTGCTCATTATATGGAGATGAGGGGTTATATGGAACAACTCATCGCACTAGGACAACCTTTTGATCATAATATGGCTATTAACTTGATCAATAGGTTCCTTAATAAGGACTTCAATGATTTCGTTCGTAACTATAATATGCATTGCACGGGGAAGACAGTTAATGATTTGCATGCAATGCTCATTGACTTTGAAAAGGGTTTGAAAGATAAGGCATCCACTGCTACTCCTCAAGTACTTTATGTGCAAAAGGGTAGAGTGACGAAACCAAAACCGCAAGTGAATAAGAAGCAGAAAGGCAAAGGCAAGGTTGATAAGAGCAAGCAAGTTGCGACTACATCAAAACCGAAGCAGAACTTTGCTAAGAAATCTCAGAAAGATGAGACTTGTCACTACTGCAAGATGACTGGACACTAGAAGTGGAATTGCTCTCTCTATCTCCATGAAATGGCAGAACATAATAAGAAGGCTGAGCTAGCTGCTGCAACACCATCTTCAGGTAACTTATTTATGATAGAGTTATTTAAACTTTCATACAAATCAAACTCCTGGGTATATGATACGGGCTTCCAAAATGCAGAGAGACTTGCGAGGACAGATCCGGGTTGGTTGGTCCGGAAAGTCATGGGAGAGGCAGGCTAAGTGAAATAATATACTGGTTCTACTATATAATCTTATGAATCAAGCACGGCACACTTTCTATTATGTGGTATTAATATTTGTAATACCTTGCAGGGATTTGAGTTGAAGAGGAGGCTTACCTATGGGGAACAATTTCTGCAAGTGGGTAATGGCGCACAAGCAGCGGTTGAATCTATAAGAATATTTAAATTAGTTTTACCTTCGGGTTTAGTACTGTTTTTAAATAATTGTCATTATGCACCTACAATTGTTAGGGGTGTCATTTCATTTTCTTGTATGTTGGATCTTGGATTTAATCACACGATTGACAATAATAGAATTTCTGTTTTCAAATATGGTTTATTCTATTTTGATGCAATTTCTGTGAATGGTGTTTTTGAAATTAACATGCATAATAAAAATTCCAAGAGGAAAAATAATTCTGTTTTTAGCATGAATAAGAAGAGTTAGACAAGAACTCTTCTTATCTTTGGCATTGTAGGCTTGCCCATATTGGGAAGACTCGCATACAAAAGCTTCAACGTGATGGGATTTTGGAAAGTATCAATGATGAATCATTTGATAAATGTGAATCTTGTATCTCTGGAAAGATGACCAAGAAACCTTTTAATAGCAATATTGAAAGGGCTACTGAACTACTTGGTTTGATACATACTAATGTGTGTGGACCACTTAGACATGTGTCAAGGAAAGGTGCTAGCTACTTCTTGACGTTTACAGATGATTATAGCCGTTATGGTTATGTTTATTTACTTAAGCATAAACATGAGGTATTTGAAACATTCAAAAAGTTTAAAGCAGAAGTAGAGTTACAACTAGGAAAGAAGATTAAAGCTCTTCGTTCTGATCGTGGTGGTGAATATTTAAGTCAAGCGTTTAAAGATTATTTAAGTGAGAATGGAATTATTCAGAAACTTACTTCTCCATATACTCCACAACAAAATGGTGTATCTGAAAGGAGAAATCGTACATTATTAGATATGGTGCGATCTATGTTTAATCTTACAACTTTACCATTATCCTTTTCGGATTATGCTCTTGAATCCGCTGTTCGTATTCTGAATATGGTTCCCACAAATAAGGTTGATAAGACACCATATGAACTATGGCATGGCAAGAAGCCATATTTGTCTTATTTAAAAGTCTGAGGTTGTGAGGCGTATGTTAAACGTGACTCTGGAGATAAACTCCAACAACGCTCAGTAAAATGTATCTTTGTAGGTTACCCTAAGGAAACTATGGGTTACTATTTTTATTATCTGGCTGAGAACAAAATAGTTGTGGCTCGGTATGGAGACTTCCTTGAAAATGATCTTGTAAATCAAGAATTCAGTGGGAGAAATTATGATCTTGAAGAAATTCAAGAAGATACATTGCCTTCTGAAAATACTAGCAAAGAAATTCCTGTAGAACCAGAAAGTCTGAGTGTTCCACCGGAATTAATTCCTCCACGTAGGTCTCAAAGGACCATACGTGCGCAAGACAAACTATGTCTTTACATAAAGGATGATGAGGAGGAAGTAGGGGATCTTCGTGAACCTGCTAACTATCGATCCGCAATGTCTAATCCAGAAAAGTTAAAATGGATAGTTGCGATGAATGAGGAAATGAAATCCATGGAAATCAATGATGTTTGGATTCTTGTAGACGCGCCTAAAAATGCTAAAGTAGTGAAAAATAGGTGGATCTATAAGAAGAAAACCGACATGGATGGTGATGTACAATCCTATAAAGCACGCTTAGTAGCTAAAGGTTTTACTCAAACTTTTGGCATAGACTACGAGGCGACATTTTCTCCTGTAGCAGACTTACGAGCTATTAGTATTCTCATAGCTATAGCAGCATACTATGACTATGAGATATGGCAAATGGATGTTAAAACTGCCTTCTTGAATGGTCGCTTAGATGAAGACATCTATATGCAACAACCGGAAGGGTACGTTGATCCTAAATATCCAAAACGTGTGTGCAAACTTCAAAGATCTATTAATGGTTTGAAGCAAGCATCACGTCAATGGCATAAGCGATTTGATGAAGAAATCAAAAAGTTTGGATTTGTTCAAAATCGTGATGAGCCATGTGTATATCGCAAAGCTAGTGGGAGTAATGTAGTGTTCCTAATTCTATATGTCGATGACATATTAATCATGGGAAGTAACATTCCAAGACTTAAGGAAGTTAAGGATTATCTTGGTAAATGTTTTTCTATGAAGGATTTGGGAGATTCTGCGTATATTCTGGGAATTAAAATCTATCGAGATAGGAGTAGACGGTTAATTGGTCTTAGCCAAGATGCTTATATTGATAAGATATTGAAGAAGTATAACATGCATAAATCTAGGAAAGGTTTTTTTACCGATGGAGGTTAAGCATGAGTTAAGTCATGAGAAAGATGCATCATCACCTGAAGAGGTGGCTTACATGAAGAAGGTACCTTATGCTTCGGCAGTAGGATCTATTATGTATGCTGTAAGATGCACAAGGCCTGATGTGGCGTTTGCTCAGAACTTGGTCAGTAGATACCAACAGAATCCAGGAAAGTTCCATTGGACTACTGTTAAGCATATTCTAAAGTATTTGAGGAGTACGAAAGATATGTTTTTGGTATTCGGGGGTAAACCAGACACATAATTGAATGTAACAGGATTCTGTGATGCGTCCTGGCAATGTGATAAAGACGATACGAAGTCTCAGACGGGTTACATGTTTGTCATCAATGGAGGAGCAGTTGACTGGAAGGGCAGTAAGCAGAAAACCATTGCTATGCATGCGACTCAATCTGAGTACATGGCTGCTTCAGAAGCTGAAATGGAAGCTGTTTGGATTAGGAAGTTTATTGGAGATCTTGGAGTGATGCCTTCAATTAAAGAACCTATCGATATATATTGTGACAACTCTGCTGCAATAATATTCGCCAATGACCCTGGAGTTATGAAAGGCGCCAGACACTTTAAACGTAGATATCACTACGTTCGAGAACAAGTGGAAGCTCGAGAAATAAAATTAATAAAAGTTCACACAGATGATAACGTAGCTGATCCTTTTACTAAGGCTTTATCTAGGCCAAAGGTAGTTAAGCATGCCAAGGAAATTGGCTGCAACTAGCTAGCGAATTCATGCAATAAATCTGTTGATTAGTATTTGGATAAAGGATGTAAGACATTATTGAATTGATGAAATAAATATTGGATTTCGTTTATTTTTCTGTTATTTGATTTTGTATCCTATTTTACATGTTTTTAATCCGTGAGCATTATGATGTTTCTAAATGTCCGTTGTCGATTAATGATATGGGAATATTATTAAACTAAGACAATTCAAAATAGTGACAGAGTATACTTGAAAGTATATTGGTCAATTTTTGATGATATTTGATGGATCAAATATTGGACTTATCCCAACTATATGATTTTACTTTATGGATCTTCGTCATTAAGTAAATCATAAATAGTTATCCTTAGACCTGAGATACCAGAAAACTGCATTGAATGTAGTGCATTTCTGTAAGGTAACCTAACACTAAACGTAACTGGTAGTTATAAGGGTTATTTTCAGAAGTGTTGCAAAGTTCATGTGTTTTGCTTGTAGTCAAAATGGGATTTGTTTCCTTCAAATCATTTTGAAGTATAAATACAACTAGGCCCCTCGGGGGAGTAGTAAGATGTTTGTGTGGCCACACCCAAATGTGTTTTGGTAATCTAGCTATATACGTAAACGAAAAACAGAATAGTTAATGAAGGAATGACTAAGATCCATATCCTTATTAACGATGTATTTGAAATGAAAGGATAATAATAATGATGTAATCATTAAAAGGTTCTTGCCCAAGAGACCTTACCGGGTTTGTACTAGTGACATTGCTAGTGTAACTAGACGCTAGTCAATGTGATCACGATATTAGAATTTTGTCCAAGTGGGAGTTGATAGTTTATGGACTTAAAATTAATAGTCGTGAGATAGGATCGAACTCGGGATCACGGGATTGCACACATAACGTAAAGGGTTAATTTATTTATTGAATATATTTTATATATATTTATTAAATCAAACCAAAGCTTAACTAACGATCGTTAATAAATAATAGTTAAGTTTTAACGACCGTTATGGAATTAAATGGAAGCTAAAAAGAAAGAAGGAAAAATTACACAAACACCCCTTTGGGGGTGTTGTCCGTCGGCTACAAAGGGAGGGGGAAAAGGCGAACTTTGGTTTCCTAATTCTTGTTTATTACTTGAAGCCCAAGGTTTGTCAAGGCTATATAAACAATTCCCTAGCTCATAATTTTTCATCCCTCTTTTCTTTTCTTGCTCTTTGATCGTCGGCCACACCTAACCCACATTAGGGTTTCGTTTGGTTTTCGATCAAGTCTATTTATCTAGTCCTAGCCCCTCTCTAGGGTTGTTGGGTAGATATTCCATAAGCGTTGAAGCTCGATTTGTTCGTGCTAGACTCACGGTTAACTCATCGTGTTACGTGTGTACAAGAGCGTGATATAGTCTTGCTTTAGACTATATTCTTGGTGGTGTTCGTGATAAACCCTATTTGTGGTTTGTTCCGTCGTCTTGTGGATCTTGCTAGGATAAAGGTATGTAACCCTAATCTTGATTAATATAATTGTGTTAAATTAATGATCTTGTTAATTGCTTCCGCTGTGCGTTCTTTGATCCATATTATGGTTTTAAATAATTGTTATGAACTATATAAACCATCAGGCTGTACCGACTCTCTATCCTTCCACTGTTGAGAGTGAGAAGCATTCGCTCAAACCCCATGGTCCAACTCTCAACTTGGAACGGGCAAGCCAGATATTGCAACAGCTTGACCCAACAAGACATGGCTCGATCAATTACCTAACCCACTTTGATACCCTCACTCAAGTGACAAGCTCGCGTTACTGAGCTCATCAAGGGTTGTTGTTCAAAAGGGTCTATATAAACAAGTGATAAGTTTCTTTCCTAGGCGATGTGGGATATAAGCAAAATCTTTTGCTTGTCCTTTATCAAGCCAAATAATGGATTTTCTTCTTCTTCCAGACTTGAAACAAGATTTATGTAATTAAACTTCTAATATATGGTTTATACGTTTCATTTTTTCGTTGATTAAGGTACAACATATATGAATGTTTCAAGCCTAGTAAGGGTGCATAAACTCCTAGAGTGCTGGTGAGTTAACTTGATTGATAACTATACATGTACATATCCACTTATACATTTAATCAATGACAAAAGAATTATTGCTTTTATTAATATATCGAGTATAAATACTCGTTGGTTAACCTGGACGACAACAAAGAATACAACTTGGACTACTAGTCATACTAAAAACAACATACCTAAAATAAACACTTTCCGTAACATAATCGAGAAAAACCATAATCGCGAAAAACGAAAGCATCGGGATAATCGAGAAAAGCCCATTAAGTAACGAACAAAATCGAAAAAATTAAGCACTAGGATAATCGACAAAAACCAATGGAGTAACATAATCGAAAAAAAACAAAAGCCTTGAGATAACAATTATCTTGGTTCAAGAAATAAGCTAATCAAAACCTCGAGACATGTATTAAACATTTGTAAAGAGCCTTAATTATAAACCACTTCACATATTACTCCCTCAACAATGTGGGATAAATTCATCTTTTGAACTACTCTAAGACATAAAACTTGTTGAACTTTGTAGAAATATACCAACACTAATTATGACGAACACAATACTAAAAAGTAGGGCTTAGCATCAGGCTCACACTGGATCAGATCGGTTAGGATTAGACTAGACAGGAAATCGAAATGATCTAAAACTTCGAACGGAAGACCGGACAAATTCGTTTGATTCGGTTTGAGTTGGTCTAGTCCGGTCCTATTAGGCATAATCGATGGGTTTTTGACAAAACATAACCTGACCGGATCTAAGACCGACATGGTCCAAAACCTTGAATCAAGAACCGGACCCCAACGTTCTAATCGATGATCAAAAAATGCTCACCCATAGTAAAAAGTGTCCATATTTATAAAGGCATCTAAGCCTTTCCAACAAGATAAGAAACCGAGAAAATTATACGTAATTGAGTTGGTAAAAAGTTTACAATATTATTAATATGTTGGAAAAATGATGTCGGTTCGAAACTTTTAAACTCGTGTGAGCACGCGTGTTAGAAATACGTTTTAACGTATATTAGAAGTATCGGTCACTCCACAATATGATTTATGTTGTAATAGCTCGTAGTTAGTAATTAGTCATTAGTTGCTTATTAACTTAAGTAAGAACCGGTCCATGGGCTTGTCATGGACCGGCCCAAGCTCAATGTTAGGCTTGGAGTATAAATACCCCTTTCCACTAAGGAAAGGGGTTGGTTGTTGTTCCATTTTTACACTTTCATATTAATAAAATCTTTCACATATTCTCTCACTTTCTCTCTCTAGTTTCTCTCACTAGAAAACATCAACCCACTTCATAGATTCATAGGTTATCAATATTCTACATTTGGTATCAAGAGCTATGGGGTGATTTAAGGTAAGGATTGTGTTGCTTTTTTAGTTTTTGAATCAATTAGTGATCTTTAGAAAAAATCAATCTTGAATCTTGTTATTTTTGGTGTTTTTGTTATTGGGATTGATTGATAAGGATTGGGTTTAGCTTATTTTGGTAAAAATCATAAAACTTTTTGTGGTTTTGGATCAAAAATCGGGGTTAAAAGCTTCTTTTTTAAGTCTCGGAAACAATTTTTCCAGAATTTTCCGAATAGGATTCCGAATAGGAGGATTTTCAGTATAGAAAGTTTATTCCGAATAGGATTCCGAATAGGAGGATTTTCAGCATAGAAGAAATCTTTCCGCATAGACTTTCCGAATAGAAGAAATCTTTCCGAATAGAAGAAATCTTTCCGAATAGCAGAAGTTTCCGAATAGAAGAATTTTTCCGAATAGCCAATTATTCCGAATAGCCAAAATTCTTTCCGAATAGACACCAATTTTCCGAATAGCCAAAATTTTTCCGAATAGGAGAAATATTCCGAATTGCCCATCATTCCGAATAGGAGGTCTTTTTCCGAATAAGCCAAATTGCCAAGATATTCCGAATTGAAGAAAATATTCCGCATAGGGGATTTTCCGCATAAGGGTTATTCTGCATAGAGTTTATTCCGAATAGGGTATTTTCAGCATAGGATTATTCCGAATAGGTGTTATTCCGAATAGGGTTATTCTAATTTTGGGTTATTCCGTATAAGCAAGTTCAAGGGGTATTTGAGTTTTTTCGACGATCTTTAGTGGATTTAATCTTGAGTTCAACCAACACAACACAAATTCTCAACCTTTCTTCACTGCTCGATCAACCGATAATCTTTGAGTCTGTTAAGTGATCACAATGAATCCAAGTTCATTAATGCCTCAGATGACATCCCTTACGGATATCTCGATCATAACGGGGACTGATAGTCGTCCACCGATGCTTATTAAAGAGGTGTTTGAGGCATGGCAAGGTCGAATGATGCAATATCTAAAGGGCAAACCAACATACGGAAGGCTTATGGTCAAATCGATTTTGAATGGTCCACTCGACTATGGTACCATTGTGGTTGACGACGTGACTCGACCACGAGAATTTGAAGAACTCACTCCAGCTCAACAACTTGTTGCAGATGCAGATGAAAAAGCTCTTCAAACAATTCTCCAAGCTCTTCCCCATGATATTTATCGTATGGTTAGTCAATATACTGTTGCCAAAGATTTGTGGGAACGTCTAAAGGTGTTGTTACAAGGCACGTCTCTCACCAAACAAGAAAGGGAGTGTCAGTTGTATGATTTGTTTGATAGATTCACGTACAGCCCAGGGGAAACACTACACGATTATTACTTCAGATTCACTACTCTAATGAATGATCTGAATGTATACAATCTTGTAATTGCTCCATTCCAGGTTAACACCAAGTTCTTGAATACTTTACCTCAAGCTGAATGGGGTGAGTATATTACCGATGTGAAGTTAACCCGGGATTTGCATAAGTGCAACTTAGATCAAATCTATGCTTTTCTTCAGCAACATGAGAAGCATGTGATTATGCACCGTTCTCCTCGCGGTATGCATCCAGATTCCTTAGCTTTGATGGCGAATCAACCAAGCTTGTCACACAACAACACACCTTATATCTTGGGACATCAAGCCTATCATCCATCACCTTATATGACACCAACCTTCCCACAATACTCGATTCTACCGCAACCACCCACCTCACATCAGCAACAATATCGGTTCAATGCACCTTCACCACAGTATGCTTCACAACTTCATCCAGCAAATGTTGCACCTTATGCTCAGCCTTCATATTCTTCTTATCAAGAGAATGCAGCATATCCAACAAGTTACCCTGATCAAATGAGTATTCCTTCTACTGATTATGCAGCTCATCCAGATCAAGCACTGTATTGTGATGATGAGGAAGTCCCCGTTCCTGTATTTCAACAAGGAGCTGACCCAGTTGAAGTGCTAACTACTATGTCTGCTTATCTCACAAGAACTTTAAGCAAACGAGGATACAGAGGATCAGCTCCTACCAACAATCAGTTGAGGAATTCATCCAATTCTCGCCAACAAGCTACAATTGAGAATGGCAGGGTAATGGTTCAGCCAATTCAACCATATCAGGGGAGACCTTCCACTTCAACCAATGCTCGCACGATCAATCCTGCTCCTGCTCCAATGGTCAACAATCCTCCACGGGCTAATACAGGCAAGTTGAGAATGATTACCTGCTACAACTGCAAGGAAGAGGGTCATATGTCCAGGGATTGTAAGAAACCCAAGAGGAGAAGAGATGGACAGTGGTTTGCAGAAAAGATCTATCTGGTAAATGCTCAGGCGCAAGGAAGGGAACTTGATGAAGAGGAGCTTGCATTTCTTGCTGACCCAGGGATTGCTGAACAAGACGTTGTCACTACGCAGAATGCAGCTTACCAAGCCGATGATCTTGATGCGTATGATTCCGACTGTGATGACTTTCAAACTGCAAAGGCTGCTCTCATGGCAACTATCTCCAGCTTAGGGCCAGATAAGAGATCTGAGGTACTTATTAATAACACCGATAATGCCACTGATGCTAGTATTCAACCACATCAAGTTGTGCAAGAGAGTGCTGATTCGAATGAATCTTCGGTGGTGAGTCTTTCAAATGAGGAGACAAACAATGATAGCAATATCAATGTGAGTCCCCAGATTTTGAGTGAGTCACAACCGGGATCCATTTCGCATACGCCTACTCCTGCTCAACAAGATTTAGTCATGGTTCCTGCTACATTACTTAGCCAAATGAATGCTGCACTCTTAGAAACCTTAGCTAAGAATAACAATTTGTCTGATGAGCTTGCCTTAAGCAATGAGAAAGTACAAACTTTGGAACTAGTGCCTTCGTCTAGTGTTCTCACAAATCTCGAATATGATCATTTTAGAAACAAACAAATGGGTCACTTGCAAGAGATCGAAAACTTAAGAGCAAATCTGTCTAATGAACTTAAAGAAAAGGAGTTAGTGGTCACTAATTTTCAAAAACTTCAAACTGATTTTGAATTACTCGAATCTAAGAAGAATGAAATGGAGATTAATGCCACTAATAAGATTAGAAGTCTAGATTACTTGCTTTTAAGACAATACGCTGCTTCACAACTAGTTCACTTATTTGATGCTTCATTTAGAGAATTTAACTTATCACGTCTAAAAGGCCTTCCCCCTAATCCACAGTATGCAAAACAAGCTTTAAGACATAGTCCTAGACTTTATAATGCAACTCAATTAGGATTGGCTTTAGACCCGATTGTTTTTCCCGATGATCGAACAAGTAAGGATCTAGTTGATGAGGATCGGTCATACAATTCTGCAAAATATCCCGATTGTGATTATTTTAAAATGAATAAGGAGCTTGCAAAAACTGATTTTAGAGTTCGCTTCCATATGGATAAAGATCTCATCACAGCACCAACCTACATGATAGAGGAAGAAAGCCCTAGTACATTTCCTACACTTGTCAACATGGAAGGTCCTAAGGAAATTCCAAAGAATCTTCCACCTGTTAGCACTGTATGGTTAAACTTGAAAGAGATTAACCGATACTTTACTAACTTTGACAAGGTCATTTTGGAATGTACGACTTCAAATGGCTTAAACGCCGGAGAATGGGCTTTCGAACACATGAACGAGGTGTTTAAAACTGAGATCAATCCGTTTGTCGAAAGTCTAAAAGGAAGTTTTGCATCTCTTAAGGAAAATCTTCAGTTTGAAATTGGTGAAGTTCAAAAAGTGTTTTATGAAATGGACACCGCTTACGAACTGCAACTAATTGAAAAGGAAAAGATTTTAACCGAATATGACCGATTCTTGTCAGAAGTAATCTCATGTGATGTGCTTACTATTGTAAATGTTAATTATTCGAATGAGCTTACATCTGCAGTGATTAATTGTGATGCTGTGAATATTTGTGAGGATATTTGTGATGATGTTTGTAATCTTTCTGTAAACGTTGCTGATACTGTAAATGAGGTAGAAAATCATTCTTGTCACGAATCTAACGCTGAGTTTTTAAAGCTACAAGATTCTTACAATTTACTTTCACAACGCTTTAATCAACTAGAACAACATTGTATATCTTTAGAATTAAAACAACAAAATCAAAATGAAAATCTTTTGATATCAAATGTTTGTGAAAACGGTGTTGAGAATAGTGACAAGATGATTGCAATTGTTAAGACATTAGAGGAAGAAATCATGAGATTGAAGAGAGAGGTATCATCAAAGGAAACATTAAGAATGGAACTAGAGGCTGCAGAGTCTAAAAACCAGGTCTTAGAAATTAGACTATCAACTGTTCTAGGGGAGATGGATCGGACAAGGCAGGGACTATCCGCTCTTTATGGTTCACTAGAAGAACGCTTCGCTTTTAATGCGGCACAGCAACAATATTATGTTGAACAACTGAACCAAAAGTGCGAAGAAATCTCTGACTTGAACATCCTGCTCATAGACAAAAATATGGTTTTGGCTGAGTTAAAGGAGACACTTCTTCTCAACCGACAAGAAGTTGTTGATAACTTAGCTACCGACTCTGCACCGTCCACTAGTGCTCCAACAACCAAGTCAGTAGTGCTTTATAAGAATCCACTTCATAAGAGAAACCAGGTTACCTATGATGATTATATGAGGAATGCCATTAAGCATGTCGATCTTCTTAGGGATATTTTAGACGATCTTTATGCCTTAGATCCCTCAAGTAGCGACTATTATTCGGCTCATGAATATGTTAAGCGAGTTCAATATTGCTTGGCTTATTTGCAATACATAGGTACACCAGGTTCTGCACTACTTAATAATAGGCCCATTGCTGTCACTCCATTTAATAAGACTCCAGGAGCGAAACCATCATTAGCACAATCAAGTAAGACACCTTTAAAATCTGTTGCTAATGTTCCCACTTTGCCTTCTACAGGATTAAAAGCGACTACTAAGGCTAAAGGATCACCACTCAAGAAAGCTAAGATCAAGCCCTCCATTAGTAGTGCCACAAAGAAGAAAGTAGAAGTCCACAATAGGAATGCTAGTTCAGTTTTAAATAAAACGAATCATGTTAAGACTAAAAGCTCTGCGCCTGTGCAGCAGCCTAAACCATTCGTGAATTCTGATTTAAATTGTTGGAATTGTAATGAATGTATGTTTTCCCAGCGTCATGATTTGTGTCTGATTGATCACGTTAATGAAATGAATGCTATTAAGAATGGTCTTGAATGGAAGCCAACGGGTAGAACTCGTGCCCAAGTTGGCTGGCAATGGCGTCCCACTGGTAGGACCTTTACACTAGATGGTAAAATGTGCCCTTTAACTAGGAATGCATCCATTGAGGTTAGGTCTGAGCGTCCTTTAGTTTAGGAACACTCACACTCAAGTATGGAAACAGCGCCCTTTAATTAGGTCAGCCCCCACTATAGTGCCTATCAGTGAAGAAATACCTCAGGATCTGAGCCAACTAGAATCTACACCACCAATTAAGAAGAAGAAGGCTAGGAAATCTAAGAAACCTAGGGTTAGCAAATCTAAGATTATTAAATCTGTACCTGCTAATAACAAGGAACACTCAGATTCCGATACCTCTACATTGTCTTTGTGTGGTGATATTTTCAGGTGGTCCAAATCATCCTGTGGTATTTGGACTCCGGTTGTTCAAAACATATGACCGGAAATCGCTCGATGCTCCGAAATTTCGTCAGCAAGTTTCTTGGTACGGTTAAATTTGGGAATGATCATATAGCAAAGATTATGGGGTATGGTGAATATCAGATTGGAAACGTGACGATTTCTAGGGTATATTATGTAGAAGGTCTTGGTCATAACTTATTCTCAGTAGGACAGTTTTGTGATTCCAACCTTGAGGTTGCTTTTCGACAACACACTTGTTTCATCCGCAACTTGGAAGGAAAAGATTTGTTGAAGGGATCTCGTGGTGCAAATCTTTACACTTTGTCCTTACAAGACATGATGGCCGCTTCTCCAGTATGTCTTCTCTCTAAAGCTTCTAAGACCAAGTCATGGTTATGGCATCGCAGATTATCTCATCTTAATTTTGATGCTATTAATCATCTGGCTAAAAACGAATTAGTTCGTGGTCTTCCAAAGCTTAAATTTCACAAGGACCATTTATGTTCCGCGTGTTCAAGGGGGAAAAGCACCAAGAAATCTTACAAGCCCAAAGCTGAAGACACCAATCAAGAAAAACTTCATCTTTTGCATATGGATCTTTGTGGGCCGATGAGAACTGAAAGTGTGAGCGGTAAGAAATTCATTCTCGTCATTGTGGATGACTTTTCCAGGTTTACATGGGTTAGATTTCTACGTACAAAGGATGAAGCACCAAAAGCTATCATCACTTTTCTGAAGTTCATTCAGGTACGTTTGAATACCACTGTCCGCCGTATTCGTACAGACAATGGTACAGAGTTCGTAAACCAGACTCTTCGTGATTATTATGAAGGAGTTGGTATATCACATGAAACATCCGCTGCACGCACTCCACAACAAAACGGTGTCGTTGAAAGACGAAATCGTACACTTATGGAAGCTGCTAGGACCATGCTTATTTATGCGAACGCTCCATTGTTCTTGTGGGCAGAGGCTATTTCTACTGCATGTTTCACCCAAAACCGTTCTATCATTCGGAAACGCCATGGAAAAACACCTTATGAGCTTCTACATGACCGCAAACCCGATGTTTCATTTTTCCATGTGTTTGGTGCTCTGTGTTATCCAAACATCAATAGTGAGAACTTGGGTAAGCTTCAACCAAAAGCCGACATAGGTATTTTCATTGGTTACTCACCGTCCAAAAGAGCATACCGAATCTATAACCGTCGTCTTGGCAAGATTGTAGAAACTATGGACGCTGATTTCGACGAGCTGACAGCGATGGCTTCTGAGCAACACAGCTCTGAACCCGCGCTTCATGAGATGGGAACCGGTGCTATAAGTTCCGGATTAGTTCCCAACAATCCTACTTCTACATCATTTTTACCACCATCAAGGCCCGAGTGGGATAAACTGTTTCAACCGTTGTTTGATGAATTCTTCGATCCCCCGACTGATGAAGTTCCAGCACCTGTAGTAATTGCTCCAATACCTGAAGTGGTTGCTTAAGTTAATGAACCTTTATCTAATGCATCTACAATTCACATTGAACCGGATGCACCTTCACCAAGTGATTCTCAAACTACACCTGAATCATCACCCCTACTTGTGCCTAATGATGTGGAAGTGGATTCTACTGATCACGACTTGGAATATGCTCACTTGCAAGAGCTTCCTTTCTTTGGTGTAGCGATCCCTGAAAACCCTTCAGCCGCGTCTACCTCAGAAGGAGCTCCTTCTATTGTTCACTCCAGACCACCTAGGATTGAAAACCATAGCACTAAATGGACAAAAGATCACCCAATTAGGAATGTTATTGGAGATCTAGATCGACCAGTCTCTACACGCCATCAACTACAAGAGAGTGCACTATATTGTTACTTTGATGCATTTCTCTCTGAAGTTGAACCCAAAAATTGGCAGCAGGCTATGACCCAATCTTCTTGGATTGAAGCTATGCAGGAGGAACTCAATGAATTCAAATGACTAGAAGTATGGGAATTGGTTCCTCGCCCTGACAAGGTTAACATCCTTACCTTGTTATGGGTCTATAAGGTTAAACTTGATGAGATGGGTGCGGTATTGAAGAATAAAGCTAGATTGGTCGCTAGAGGATATAAACAAGCCTTGGGTATAGACTTTGAGGAATCTTTTGCTCCTGTGGCTAGATTGGAGGCGATTAGACTATTCCTTGCGTTTGCGGCTCATATGAACATGATCGTCTATCAAATGGATGTGAAGACGGCATTTTTGAATGGTGAACTAAGGGAAGAAGTTTATGTTAGTCAACCGGATGGGTTCGTCAGTACGGAGTCTCCTAACCATGTGTACAAGCTTAAGAAGGCTCTCTATGGGTTGCAACAAGCTCCACGCGCGTGGTATGATCTCCTGTCAACATATCTCATGTCGGAAGGCTTCTCCAAAGGCAAAGTGGACCCCACTCTATTCACTCTCAAGGACGGCAACGACATGCTTCTGGTACAAATTTATGTTGATGATATAATATTTGCTGCCACTGACATAGAATTGTCTAAACAATTTGAGAAGATAATGTCCACACGCTTTCAGATGTCGATGATGGGAAAAATTTCATTTTTCTTAGGATTACAGATTTCTCAGAATCCCAGAGGCATCTTTATTAATCAATCCAAATATGCTCTAGAATCTCTTAAGAAATATAACTTTGAGAATTGTGACCCCGTAGACACTCCAATGGTGGAGAAATCCAAGTTAGATGAAGATAGGGATGGGATTATTGTCGATCCGAAACTTTACCGTGGAATGATCGGCACCCTTCTCTATCTGACTGCTAGCAGGCCTGATTTGCAATTTGCTGTATGCATGTGTGCCCGGTATCAGGCTCGGCCTACCGAAAAGCACCTACATGTTGTGAAAAGGATCTTTCGGTATCTAAAAGGAACACTTCATCGTGGTCTATGGTATCCGAAAGATTCCTCGATTGCTTTAATATCATACGCAGATGCCGATCATGCTGGATGTCAAGATACGAGGCGTAGCACTTCTGGATCTGTGCAACTCCTAGGAGATAGATTGATCAGTTGGTCTTCAAAAAGGCAGAAAAGCGCTGCAATATCAAGCACGGAGGCTGAATACATCGCCATGTCCGGTTGTTGTGCTCAAGTCCTTTGGATGAGATCACAATTAACTGACTACGGTTTGGGATTCAACAAAATCCCGATGTATTGTGACAACAAGAGCGCCATTGCCCTTTGCTGCAACTATGTTCAACACTCCCGGGCCAAGCACATAGACATTCGCTACCATTTCATTAAGGAGCAGGTGGAGAACGGAGTGATCGAGCTGTATTTTGTCACTACTGAGTACCAGCTGGCGGATATGTTCACCAAAGCCTTAGATCGAGGACGAATCGAGTTTTTGATCGACAAGCTTGGTATGAAATCATTCACTCCAGCGACTCTCAAAGAGTTGGCAGAAGAATCAGCTGAATAGTCGTGGTAAACTATTCAGAGTATCCTTTGTTCGTGATCATGTATATTATAGTAAATATATAAACCACAGAAAGAAAATACAAAAAATATAAAACCAAGAAAAACCATAAAAAATATAAAACCAAGAAAAACCATAAAAAATATAAAACCAAGAAAAACCATAAAAAAAATATAAAACCGTGAAAAACCATAAAAATTATAAAATCAAGAAAAACCAAAAATATTTTTCGTTTAAAACGGGCATGTCTTTTAGTACGGTAATATTTACGGCCTTAGAAATGTCGATTAATATTGACACGGTGCCATAAATAGAGTCCGTATAAAAGTTGTAATGTTTTTAAAACATGCCCATAATGGTTTGTAGTTATTTCTGACTGCAACCCGGTTTTCATATTAAAGTCACGTATTTCTTTGGAAAACGTTGGCTCAGAACGGGAATTAATTTTCTCGGGCGTGATTTACAAGCCAAATCATGCAAAGGGATCAAGTTTACTTTACAACTTGGTCTAACACGAATTTGTGTACGTCTCAGTGCATTAATTTGTTAAAATAAGAGAAATCTTATTGACACCACGAATCAAACTTTTTCAAGATATCAATTGGGAAATGTTTTTCATCATCAATATTTGACTCTTTAAACAATGACTACAGCTCTTTAAATAGAAAACGGGTCATCGTTTAAGGGGGAGAAAATATTAAAATCATCTTCGTCATTAAATTGATTTTCAAAAGTGATTGTGAAAATTAAGGGCTACATGGTAATTGAGTGGTTTTTGCTTTAGAAAACGACTTGTGTTCGTTCTAAGTGATAGGCATGGCTTTTAGATATTGGAGAAATGCTAATAGATTGCGTTTGCTAAGTTGTGTGTAAGGGATAAGTGAAATGAAAAAGTTAGAAATAAAAAGGAAAAGAATAGATAATTGAGGGACTAAAGGTGATGTTTAATGAACCTAGTCAAAAATTGACCTAAGTCAAAAAACAAAACACCCCGCCCCTCACTATTCCCATTCACTGTTCTTGTTTATCTTTGCCGCCATTAATAACCTTCCACACAAACACTCACGAAATCAATCTAACACGCATCAAATCAGTAATTCTCTTGTTCAAGATCATCAAAAAGGTATTAAATCGGATTTATCTTTCATGCAAAACAAGTTAATTAACTGTTTAAATTGAAAACAATCGAAATCAATTACTGCTTAATTAGGGTTAATTAAATTGGGGGTTTTGCTTGGGTTGTATTCGGAATAGATCTAATTGCACAGATTTGGCCTTTGGTACACTTGAATTAATCGATTTCATGCCTAATTAGAATAAGTGTTGGAAACTTTCCGAGTAAGAAGCTATTTTCCGCATAGAAGCAGTTTTTCCGAGTAGAAAAAGTTTTCCGCATAGGCCAAACCTTTCAGCATAGAAAAATGTTCCGAATAGAAGATTAATTCCGCATAGGACAAAATGTTCCGAATAAAGACTTTTTTCCGAATAGGGCAAAATGTTCCGAATAGGGCAAATGTTCCGAATAGGACAAATGTTCCGAATAGGGCAAATGTTCCGAATAGGGCAAATGTTCCGAATAGGGCAAATGTTCCGAATAGGGCAAATGTTCCGAATAGGGCAAATGTTCCGAATAGGGCAAATGTTCCGAATAGGGCAAATGTTCCGAATAGGGCAAATGTTCCGAATAGGGCAAATGTTCCGAATAAGGACTTTTTTCCGCATAGGCTATATGTTCCGAATAGACTTATGTTCCGCATAGGACTTATATTCAGTATAGACCTATTATTCCGAATTGTGTGATTATTCCGAATAGAAGATGTTTGAATGGTTTCAAAGCTTAAGGGATTATGTCATATGTACAATGCTTAGGTTTAAAGTCATAATGATATTCATCCTTGTTTGTATCAACCTTTGTGTTTTATCTTAAGCAGAGACGATGACTAACCCTACCGTACAACAACTACAAGACAACAGAGCCGCCGCCATTGCTGAAGCCAAAACTCTAAAGTTTGTTCCAAACAACTTCCGTCTGAAGGAGGTATCTCACTCTACCCATAATGGCTTTAAGGTAGGTACAGCCATGCTTGATAAATCTCATTTCAAGCATGCGCTAAGGAGAAGTGCTTCAGTGCCATATGAATATCTTTACGAGTTCTGGGCTACCAAAGAGAGGACGTCCAACAAAATCACCTTTTCCTTGGACAACAAGCAGCAGACTCTTACTGTGTCAGACTTTAGGAAGATCTTTGGCTTTCGACCGATTCTCAAAGGTCTACCATCATACTCACCCAACCCAACCAAGGACCAGATCATGGAGATGTTCACCGCCATTGGATGTCTTGACATACGAACCCCGTCTGAGTTTACTACTGCCAAAGTTGGTCAACCATGGAAAGCTATTTTTGGGATTCTAAGCCGATGTTTAACACCCAAAACAACTGGATATGATGCTGTTCGTCCACCAATCATCAAGATGTTTTATGGTATGTTTAAAGGTATGGGTATTGATTATGCATCACTGCTGTGGGAGGAGTTCACTTTTCAACTCTTCACTAACACAAAGGGTAAAGTTAAAACTTACCAGTACCCTAGGTTTATTAAGTTGATCATACATTACTTTATGGAAAACGATGCATCCATTAACAAGCGTGCAGGTAGTCATCACCACATGATAGATGATGATGATTTAGTAGACTTAAGGCAGGAGACTCATTCGAATACGGTTATTCCTGGTCCCATTCCCAGTCATCTTCTGACCGATGAGATTATTGCATCCGATGATTACAAGAACTTGCTAACAGAAATTGAGAAACAACGAGCAAGCCTTCTAGCAGGTGAAGACTCATCTACCACGGTTAAAAGCAAAGGTAAAAGGAAGCAAACAGATTTACCTGAACCCAAAACCAAGAAGAAGAAGACAGAGGGTAAGAAAGGAAAGGGTAAGGCTGATGAGATGCGTCTGCGTGACGAAGAAAATATTGCTGATCCTGCTCTTGAGAAAACTGAGAAACAAATAATGAAGATAGCCATTCAAAGGAGCAGGAAAGATACTGGCGGTAGTGGTTCAGGTGTAAGAGTAGAAGTTGAGGATGAGTACATGGAACCTGATGATGTTGATGAGTTTGGGTCACCTGAACATTATTCCACTTCGAAGGAGCCATCAATCCCTGTTTCAGCTGGTATTGAAAAGGCATCTACTCAACCTTTAACAACTCAACCTCCACCAACTCAACCCTTACCAACAAAACCAGTTTCAACACCATTTCCTCCACCACCAATAAAGCCCATCCTCAGCACCGCAGTCACAACCGAGCCCATTCCATCAACCCAGAGCAGCTCTGCAACGTCTGCAATGGCAGCAATAGTGATGGCCGAGATGTTGGATAAACATGTGGATAATCACAAGAGAGAAATTGATGAACTTCGCCAAGAGCTAAATAGAAGAGCTCAAAGTGAAGAAGCATCAAGGAAAGCTCAAGAAGAGTTGATTGCCAAGTTCGCTGCAGACATGGAAGCTACACGTAAAGTTCATGCAGAAGAACTTGCTCAGGTTAAAAAGGCTGAAGCTGATAGGCATAAAGCACGAATTACGAGACTTAAAGCTATTAAGGATGACCTCAAAGAGCAAAAAGCAGCTATTGAAGCTTCTATTAAGCAGAGAGTGAAATACTCCATTGAATCCTTAATGCCTAAACTGCGTGATGACTTGAAGACGCTTGCTGCTGACAACTTAATGATCAAATCATCCAATCCTTCAAAAGCCGCCTACAAGATCGCTTATGACTTGACGGATTTTGAACTTAAGAAGATCCTCAAAGCTCGAATGAAGGAACTTGGATCGTTTGATAAATCGAGGAATCAACGGGCTCTCTTCAAATCCCTGAATGACGCTATCATGGAGGATGATAGGTTATTCAAGACGTTTGGAAGTGTGGTACCCTACCACATTCTCCCTGACGAAGAAAGGGAAGAGAGCGACGAAGAAGAGGGTACTGGTGGAGAGGAGGAAGAAGAAGAAGAAGAAGATAAGAATGAGGAGGATGATGAGGATGAGAATGATGAGGATGATGAGGACGATAATGATAAGGATGATGATAATGATGATGAAGATGATGATCATGATGAGGATGAGGATAAGGATGATGATGATGAGGATGAGGATGATGATGATAATGATGGTAATGATGGTGGTGATGGTCACCAGGAGAGTGTTAAGGGGAGCAATGCGGATAAAGGTGAACAGCGTGAGAAAGGGGATAAGGGCGCCAGCTCAAAGAAAGTGGTTAAGTCTGGCACCAAGTCAAAGAAAGATGCAGCACCAAAGGAGAAATCTACATCCACGGAATCCAGACGATCGAAGTGGCGCCATGACGTGAATGCCACTACAGGGTCATCTATTCCTGGTACATTTATCCATGCATCAATACCTGTTACCACTAACCCCGTTAGTTCTTGTGTTGTTACTCCTGTGATTGCAGAATCGGTAACCGAACCTGAAGCTGCACAACACTCACCCGTCCATGACACTGCTGAAATGCCTGAATCTGAACAAGCAGATGTTCACGTCTCCACTCCTCTGCAACAAAACCCACAATCTACTATTTCTGAACCAAGCACAAAGGACTGGGAGGACACGTTGGAGATCGACGAGACTGCTTCACCACAGGCTTGGATCACGGCAGCGGCGCAGTATGATCCGATCACGACGCCGACAAAGAGGTCTTATATCTTCGTATCCGAAGTCCGATTGACTTATGTGCATTTCTTGCTCATGAGTATAAGACTTCGGTTACTCCATCATTGGTGAAGAAAGTACTGAAGGATAAAAGACTTCGCGCCAAAACCCGGTTGACCCAAATGGAGTTCGAATATTATGCCGAGGAGATCCTGAAGGCTCTGAATACCGTTCAACGGCCAGGTCTTCATGAATCAGAAAGAGCTCCACCTCCAATGGATCAAGATAATCAGATTGCTCTTGACTTCTTTGTCACCAATGATCTGGTGTATCTACTGAAGGGGTCATCAAAGTACGCAACATCCCTGACCTTGCTGAAAGCTGCCAACTGGGGGACCATACCCTTTATCGAGGAAAAGGTAAACCGACTCTGGGTCCCTAATATAAATCGTAATTATGATATGTATGCTGTCATAGGTGCATCTCATTGGGACGAACGAGTCAGAAGGGCGTACAGGGGTTGCTGCCTAGTCAATTCTGGAAGCTCAGTTAGATCCGATATCCGCATCTCCAGCATTTTAGGGATGAAAACAGAAGCCAAGAACGGCTATTATCATGTGACGGAGATTCGTTTGAAAAGGGAGGATGACAGGGAATACAGAATCCAGCAGGGAGATTTTTCCATCATTCGCCTTGAGGATATCGAAGATATGCTGCTTCTGATGACCAGAGATCAACTCACACATATTCCTCGTGAAGACCTCATTGCTTTGAATACAGCACTACGTATGTTCACACGAAGCGTTGTCATCAAGACACGAGTTGAAGATCTTCAGTTGGGAGTCGAAAGCTATCAGAGGAAGCTCAATTTAACACGTCCTGTGAATCAAGTGTTACCTCAACATGTAGCAAGATGTCCCTATACCGGCATTTCTGTCCCGAATTACGGCATTTTCTACTTGAACAGTCGAGGTTTGATGAAGTTTATGAGGGTGGGGGAGCTCCACAAGTATAGTGATGGAACTCTTATACAAGTCAGAGGAAAGTTGGAGCATCTGAACTCGGGTGGGACTTTGCCAGAAATGACGGAGGATTGGCATCCAGGTTACCGGCAGATGGCGAAGTACGTGATCAAGAAGATCGATCAAAAGCTCCGTGAACGTAGATTGATGAGGAGCTTGGAAAGATTCGTGGGTGGTAGACCATATGGAGTGCACTACAGGACACTGCAACGATCCATCTAATGGGTCGTACATTTCAGGTCACTCTATATTGGTATTATTTGTGAATATGTATATTTGTGAATAATGTGCTTTAATGGCTTGTTGTAGTGTTAAGGTATGATAATTTTTCATGAATTTCTCACGAGATTCTAAATCTTTCAAAATATATCATACTAAAGCACTACAACTATCCCTTATTAACTTAAGGGGGAGCAATAACTTGTTCTATGGCCAAACATCGATTTCATTTTTACCCAAAGACCGGTTAATCCATTCAATATCCCAAATATTAATGGTTAACATTTTGGATAAGGGGAGAAAATGGGATTAAGGAGACGTAAGTGATACTTGGCTAAAAGATGAAAAAGACTTAAAGATTATCCAACTTAATATGTGTTAAGCACGTGTTAAGGGGGAGCGTTTTTGATGAACAAAACACCTAAGGTACAAAACTTTTGATTTCAATATCACAAGTACTTTAGGTGATTTTCAATGATTTTTCATGGTGGCAATTCCTTCCCAAAACACGCTTAATTCACGACGGATGTGGTGACAAAAGGGTGGTAGGAATAGGTTTAGTCCGATGATTCATCAGAGCCGATGGAATCTTCCCAAGGACAATTCCCTAGATAGAATTAGAAGTCCTAGGAAAGATGGAGAAAGAATGTGAACGTAGCTGAATGCCGACCAAGTACTTAAGCTAGCACTGGAACAATCACAACAAGGTGCTAGTGATGACGTATTGGTAAGCATTGAAGGGGTTGAAGAATGAAAAAGAAATGTAAAGATAAAGGGTGTAAAGAAAGAAGCCCTCCTTACAACTTTAGGCAGAAACCGGGTCAATACATATGCTATTGAGGTCATTTTTGCTAATGATTCTCGGTATTGAAGAAAGACATCATGGACCCAGTGATGCAATGCACAACCCTTCCCAGCTAACTCAAATATCTCTCAAAAGGTATTTGTTTTAATCACACGGAGATCAACACGTTATCTATTGGTTTATTCACTCCGAATAGACTGGTATTGAAAAGGTGGCACTCCTCTCCAGCCATCGCTCACTAAATCAAAACGCACAATCGAGTCTAGAGCCAAGAGATCATCAAAAGTCTCATTAGGACACTTTCCATTTATTCCTTGCTTTCTCACACATTGTGAAAAGTAAGAGATTTTCATGAGTCCTACGCAGTATTTATTGCCAGAACATCCGAGTAATACGCAAGTATTACAATGAAGATGGAAATCCTGCTTGAGCCAACATCAAACAAGCTCATGGTAGGTTACACGTACGGTTCTTTTAGAACCAATCTTGTGAAAAACTGGAAGGTAACAGTGGTTTAATTCTTAATTGAACTTAAACTCGTTCCAGGCCTCTTCGCATTATCATATGATCTTGCCAGAACACTCAGAGTGACTCTTTATTGACCACAGTGACGAGTGGAAATCCTTCTAGTGTCAACACCAAACAGCACTTGGTAGGTAACGTGCAAGATTCTTTATGAATT
The DNA here is from genome assembly GCA_025667525.1 of Glebionis coronaria. Lineage (NCBI taxonomy): Eukaryota > Viridiplantae > Streptophyta > Magnoliopsida > Asterales > Asteraceae > Glebionis > Glebionis coronaria. Next base: position 581,908,253 of record CM046879.1, read on the forward strand.
GAGCTCGTGACAACTGGAAAGCAACGATGGTGAAAATCTTAATTGAAATTCACTTGTTCCAGGTTTCATGAATTGACGGCTTATAATCACAAGGATAATTTATCCAAGTGATTCACTCTTTATGTTCGCAGTCAGCTTTGGACGGTCGAATAAAGAGAACGGGTTTACCCGCGAAATCCTGTCAGGAAGTTACTTAATTGAAACTATCCGTCACGGGTACGATATCTAATATCGTCCAACGGTCTTCACCGACCGGAGGTAAAATGCTACCGAATTAGAATAAAATGTTCAAAGCCATTTTATTCGTGTCGTTGTTGTGTACCTGTTAAAGACGGTGGCATTGCTGCGTACCTGTTGAAGACGGTGGCGTTGCTGTGTACCAGTGAAGACGGTGGTGTTGCGGTGTACCTGTAAAAGTCGTTCCCACATGCTTATGTCTTTTGCAACAAAGTTCAGCAAAAATTCAAGAAAGTACAAGATAAAGTCTTCCGCTGTACCAAACTCTGAAACTTTCGAGAATTCAACAAAAAGACGTAAGTGTGTGGAACATGAAGTCACGAGGAGGCAAAGTTCACAAGAAAGGCAAAGATCGCACGTGAAAGGCCAAAGAACAATGCTCTCAAGTCAAAACCAAAAAGATCAAATCAACATATTCACAACAAAAGAAAGAAAAGAAGAAAAGACTACGAGCTAAAGAACGAAGACTTAGTATAGTATGCTAGGTTTAGAACTTTGTAACGTGGAGTGACCTCCCTTAGGGGGAGATTGTTAGAAATACGTTTTAACGTATATTAGAAGTATCGGTCACTCCACAATATGATTTATGTTGTAATAGCTCGTAGTTAGTAATTAGTCATTAGTTGCTTATTAACTTAAGTAAGAACCGGTCCATGGGCTTGTCATGGACCGGCCCAAGCCCAATGTTAGGCTTGGAGTATAAATACCCCTTTCCACTAAGGAAAGGGGTTGGTTGTTGTTCCATTTTTACACTTTCATATTAATAAAATCTTTCACATATTCTCTCACTTTCTCTCTCTAGTTTCTCTCACTAGAAAACATCAACCCACTTCATAGATTCATAGGTTATCAATATTCTACAACGCGTGACTGCAAATACAAATGTGATCTCTTGGTGATGGATCTGTTGTAGGAGGATCGTGTTAAACACAAGCTTCGGCCACAACCTTTACTGCTTTCTTTTAAGGGAATCGTGTGCTGTGTTTTTATTATCTTTATATAGTGTCTGTTTTCTCTACTTTTTTTCGTTATCATTATATAGCTTCTATTACTACGTATGTTTTATTTAATTTCAATTTTAATTTATCGTAATTTGATTTATTAGTAAAAGTGTTTACATGTACATAATGAAATCTTTATCAATTTTTCAGCACGAGAGATTTTCCTATGGTCTAAAAGAGTCTTGAGGATTAATGTTAATAAAGTACGTTTTTATAACGCGTATTCGTACAATCGTACTACTTTAGGGATGATATTTAGTTTTACTTTTTGACTTTAAAGTACTCAAAATGGTCCAATTTTTATAATTCAATCATCCCCAAACACCAATGTTGTTAAACCCTAGATCGACCCAGCGTGGTCAACAGGTTCCGACGCAAATAACGGGGCAAGACTAACTGTTAGCTGATTGCTGAGTATTTGTAACCCAGTCCGAATCGACGGTTTTTTAGCAACACGGGTCAACAATTCCAGCTGGGTCAACAACAGAAACATACTTGGTTTATATGCTGTTTTTTAGAGCAGAAACATAATTTTTCTATGCTGATTTTTATCAAGGGTGGTAATGAGGCGAGTCGTGCCCGAGTCTGACAGAGCTCGATCTTAGCTCACTTATATATATAAACCATGAACTCGGGCTCAAGACTCATATTTTGAGGTCATCAAAGTTACTAGACAGTAGTACTATATTTGCCGAAAAACAAGTGAGAAGGGATATGATCCAAGTCACTAGACATTTTATATCCAAGTCACTACCCATTAAAACTTTAATTTGATGATTGATCCGAAAGGGTCACCATCTGTGAGATAATAAATTTGCCGGAACATCATAAATAACTTACTAGGTTACATAGTGTCCCATAAACTCTTGAACGAGAACCCAAAAACGGTCAACTCGCCTAACAATGTGTTTTGCAATATTGATTAATGTGCAAGTCCCTCGATAGAATCATAGAAGTGATAGTCTTCATGATGCAGGTTATGATACTCCTTGGTGTAACTTAAGAAATGTTGGAAAATATTGTTGGCAAAATAGCTTTTGACCAACTTTGGACACAATTATGTATATGTATGTGTCATATATATTAGTGATACTTTATAGGTTCGCGTTCTCCTTGAAGAGAGCTTCGCAATGAGCCTTTATGTGTCCAAAATGAAAGTGATGTGAATGAGATATCGTGTCTCAAAGTTAGGCATTTGGTACCATGCTTAAAGAGGAAAATAATTTATTTTTTGTCCCACATCGGTGGGATGAGTAAACTGGAAGGGAGTTTATTGTGTATAAATAGAGGCCTAATTCCATAGCTTTTTTCACACATCAAATCAATAAGTATTATTATTGATTTCCAACATATGGAGTACGCATCTGTAAAGATGAAATTCCGGGCAGTTTGGTTAAGTCCGACAGTACAACTTACTGTTTCGATTGTTGTACCCTGGGAAAAAGAAGACGAATATGTTTTAAGGGAAGCGTGTCAAACACGTGCCTCAGCTCTTTAGTTTTAAGCGTGTCTTACGCGTGCCTCGACTTGCTGGTGATTTAGTAAGTCTTTTTATTATTTTAGTGTTTTATTTAATTATCGTTTATAGTTATGTCTGTATTCATTTTTCTGTTATTTATATTTTGTTTATGTTAATTTAATTAATTTAATTAATTTAATTTATTTGATTTATAAATAAAAGTGTTATAGTTTCCCTACAGTCTTAAAACAGATTCTGAGTAACAGAATTAAACACTTTTTTTCTAAAATCATATTAATTTAATTAACTTATTTTTATACAAACTGTATTCTCCCGAAACCAAGATTGTGTTTCTTTAGGAAATCAGTTTTTAAGTAAACAGAATTTTAATTAGCAGATCTGGTGTTACAGATCTATAAACGATTTTTTAAAACAGTTTATCGTATCAGTTTGTTTTAAAACCATGATGAGTTTGCGTTCAAACTGATCGTTTAGTTGTTTATTACATAGGTTATAGTTTTAACCTAGATTTACTGAAGCCACGATTGAGTTTCTTTGAATCAGATTTGGTACAAGTTTATATAAACCATGTTGAGTTTATTAGATACCAAATTGTTTTAATAGTTCTTAACTATATTCCGTTAGAATATTGACAAATTTACTTGTGGTAACACAATTGTGACCCTAGTGAATCTTGTAAATGTAATTGGTGCGCCAGTTACAGCATGATTGGAATCATGGTGAATTTAGATTCATTAAAACTAAGTGGAGTTTTTTTGACACAAATCTCATAAAAGATAAGTTTCTATTTTATGAGATTGTTAGAACGTATTCATTGATCTCATAAAGTGCAAGATCTTATTTTATTAGACTTCTGAAACGTGTTCAATGAAATCAAGAAGAATTTATCTGAAACAAGATGTTGACAATGGTATGAGTTATCATTAAATATCAGATTACATACACTATTTTTATTAAATTAGTAGAAGAGTTTGTTTGACTTGTGTAATTCATTGTAAACTGGGCCGAGTCTAATTATAAACCATATATATTCTTGAAACCTTGTTGAGTTTATAAATATACCTATAGAAACCTTGTTGAGTTTATAGATATACCTATACTAACATTGTTGAGTTTAAAGGCATATCTATTAAAACCTTGTTGAGTTTTTTTTTAAAAGAATGGATCTACTGAAACCTTGTTGAGTTTCGTTGTAGAAATTGATCATATGAAATTGATCTATTAAGATCTTCGTGATGAAGATTGATAACATATGTGGTTTTGTTAGAAAGATTATGTCATAGGAGACATTCTTTAATTGTTTAGTCGAAAGATTTTTTTAAAGTGGTTTTGTGTAACGGATCGTACAAAACATTAGTGGTTTGAATCAAAATTCGATTTAATTCGTTTTGGATAAGAAACACTATGTGATTTAGAACGTTGTTAATAGTAACAAAAATTAGTTTCAAACTAATTATGAGACATCGGATTAACAAATTATTTGGAATGTCACGAGTGACATCTATAGGATCTGCTCCCTTACTTGTAAAATGGGAGACCGATACTCGATTTATGTGTACGGTAGATGCTTTAAAGCATTCAGAAACCTTTTGTGCCGTAACTATGTGTTAAATGGCTAGAATGACATGAAAACTGAGGTCATGAGTGAATCCAACCATAGATCATGGTGCATCAGCACTTCTGTATCATGTCATGTATATGGTGATAAGAGTTTGATTAACTCTTATATTGCAGTTGAGAAAGGAGAGAACGAGTTTCGGCAACTCTCCAACTGCTAATATCAAGGAAAAAGATGTGATTTACATCTGGAAAAGAAACTAAGTTAACCAACGTTGTGTGTGCCGGAGATTCGTAGGAATCTTAATGTCCGGATGGTTGCTTAATGAAATTTGGCTTTCATATGTGTATGAATCACATAAATATCGATTTAACGAATAACATAAATTTAGTGCATACGGGTTATGCCTTTAAAATGGGTAAGTTGATTATATTTTATAATGGTCATTTTTAAATGTATGTTATGACTCACTTTGACATGTTTTAAATTTTTACTCAACATGTTGTACAAATAAACCAAATTGGATACCCATTTTTGTATTGACATGGATTACAAAATCAAAACTTAAGTTAAAGCCAAATTGATAAGTCTTTTCTCTTGGTTGAATAGAAATAACCAAAAACCTTGATATGATTCACATGGTTTTATGTGATTTAGAATTGATACCTACTAAGGTATAGAGTATCGTGTACTTCACCATATTGGCTAAATGCGGTAATCAAAATATTGCTATTTACACTTACTTGAGAGTAAGGATATAGACAAGCTTGATCTATATACATAAGTTGAGAACCAACTTATTATCGATAATAAGGTGATTCGAAGTTATTGGAGGTAAATATGTGTCTCTATTTCTAAATTTTTATGCTAAACTTAGAATAAGACACAAATTCATTGCTCTTGATATAGAAAAGAATCATGCCTTAGAAGAAATGGTTAATGCCATGTTCTTAAGTCCAGGTTTAAGCCATGACATGTGGGGGAAAGCGATTATATCGATTGCTTATCTTTTAGATAAGATCCCTTGTAAATAAAATAAGATACTTCTTACGAACTATGGGTGAGAAGAAAACTATCTTATAAGTACTTACAAGTGTAGGGGGTATCTAGCTAAGATATCCGTATGAAATTCATGGTTCGAAAGATTGGACTTAAACCCATGGATTGTATGTTCACATGTTTTGTTATGAATAGCAGTGCTTATCGTTTCATTGTACATGAATCGAAAATAGACATAGTAATGGAATTAAGGAATGATTCATTCTTCGGAAATATATTCCTTGTTTATGAAGGAAATTGAAAGATCATCTAGAATAGATGACGAGGTTGTCCAAGGTCAGATACAACGAGATGATATTGATCTCTTTGATGAGAGACAAGATTGACCCAAGGAGAGGTTGAACCTAGAAGAAACAAAATGACATGAACCGAGAGATTGGTTGGATTTGATTTTTGTTTCTTTTATGGTAGAAAATGAGTCTACTTCTTACTGAGAAGCAATAACTTCTTTGAAAGGGTATCAATGAAAAGAAGCCAAAAGTGAAATAGATTATAGTTTACAAAGTAAACTTAGAAGCTCGTGGGTGTACCTTAAGTTGTAAACCACTAGGCTATAAATGGATCTTAAAAAAATAGATAAATTCGATGTCACCATTAACATGTGCATGTCACCATTGACATGTGCAAAGAAATATTGGTAATCAAAGAATTTAAAAAGCGAGAAGGTCTATCTTCCTTGGATGCTTATTTGCATGTTACACGAAAAACCTCAATTATGATGGTACTTTATTGACCGCATTAAGAAATTTTGGAAGTTTCTTATGTGGATGTGAAAACGATATTTCTAAACAGGGATTTAGAATAAGGAACTATACATGAACCAGCCTGAGGGATTCATAGTTCCTATGCTGGAGAGAAAAGTTTTTAGGTTAATTAAGTCATTATATGGTTTAAGACAAGCTACCAAACAATGATATCAAACTTTGACCATATCATGTCAGAATGTGGATTCAAAATTGATGTATGTACGTGTGATCAATAGTAAATATGTACTCTTGTGTTTATACATGGATATACTTATCACTAGAAGTGATAACAAGATGAATAAATCCACTAATGATCTGTTGGAGTCAATATTTAACATTAACTTCATTAGTTGTTGGGTTTGTTGAACCCATATGGATTCGTTTTGAAGTCAAACATTAAGAAAAACAATATTATTGAGAGGTTCAATGTGGGGGATTCCGGCCTAGCTAGAGTCCAATGACATTTTTTTAATCTATTTAAAATAGAGGTAAAATTGTTTCCCATTTTGAATACTCAAAGAATATTGGGTATCTTATGTGTCTAATGACGTGTGTATGATCTGATTTAGAACTTATAATCAGACAAGCAGATATATTAGTAATTCAAGTGGGGACCATTTGAATAAGTATTACTTGAGTACTATGATACTAATAATATTGCATTATGGAAGATATCCTACTACTATCAAGTGATAGAGTAATACAAATATAGATTCTTACATATAAGAATCTAAATCCACTAGAGGGGATCTATTTATCCTAAGTGGAAAGCTATGTCCTAGAAATCTTGAAAGTATTTCAAAGAGACAATTATAGCTAAATCTATGATGAAATATGAATTTATTATTTGAGATAAATTCATAAAATATGTAGGATAGTTTACATTAATTCGTAAAGGAAATACCAAGATGGCGTATACCGGTAACGGCCATGTTTATAAAGTGTGATAGTCAATAGAATTTGACAGAGCTCATATCACAAATGTAAACGGTAAGTCGAGACATATCCCATCATAGATTGTGATTGTTGCGACAACTACTCTCAACTAGAGTTATCACGATTGACTACGTAACGTCAAAGGATAACATCGCGGATCCGCTTACGAAAGGCTTAAGCAGAGAGTTAGTTAGTGAGTCGTCTAAAGGAATGGGACTAAAGCCCTTGAAAGAATGAGTTTCTATGAAGGAAAACCTAACCCAGTTGACTGGAGATCCCAAGATCTGGGTTTAATAGGACAACCTAATCATAGAAATGTGGGGGAAGTCACGTTAATGTGGGGGAGTTACTTAATACAGTAACTTTCCTAATCCATTCCTAGAACAATGTGACTTATTAAGAGGTTAAACATATGGCTTAATTGATTCAATAAGAAATCATAAAACATATGTTTTTAATGATTCAAGATGAAATCACCTATGTGAGAGAGAAGTAAGGGTCGCTTCGAAAGAAATTGTGGGGGCGCTATTTTTAACAGATCTTGCAGAACCAGGCTAGTGTTCATGACCATAACGAACACGACTATGAGGACTTGACAATGTCATGGAGAGTCTTGTGTGAGAGTGTATTTTCGTCTACGTAAACAGAGGCTAAGTTCAAAGACATCGCGTCTACTTAGATCTAGGAGACTAAGTGCATATCACAAGGGAAGGTTCAAAGGGTCACACCTACCTATCCTATGCAAGATTCAACTGTTGGAATTTTAATGAAACTTTTGTGTATTATAACCGATCTCTATTCATGTGGGGGATTGTTGGAAAATATTGTTGGCAAAATAACATTTGACCAACTTTGGACACAATTATGTATATGTATGTGTCATATATATTAGTGATACTTTATAGGTTCGCGTTCTCCTTGAAGAGAGCTTCGCAATGAGCCTTTATGTGTCCAAAATGAAGGTGATGTGATTGAGATATCGTGTCTCAAAGTTAGGCATTTGGTACCATGCTTAAAGAGGAAAATAGTTTATTTTTTGTCCCACATCGGTGGGATGAGTAAACTGGAAGGGAGTCTATTGTGTATAAATAGAGGTCTAATTCCATAGCTTTTTTCACACATCAAATCAATAAGTATTATTATTGATTTCCAACATATGGAGTACGCATCTGTAAAGATGAAATTCCGGGCAGTTTGGTTAAGTCCGACAGTACAACTTACTGTTTCGGCTGTTGTACCCTGGGAAACAGAAGACGAATCTGTTTTAAGGGAAGCGTGTCAAACACGTGCCTCAGCTCTTTAGTTCTAAGCGTGTCTTATGTGTGCCTCGACTTTCTGGTGATTTAGTAAGTCTTTTTATTATTTTGGTATTTTATTTAATTATCGTTTATAGTTATGTCTGTATTTATTTTTCTGTTATTTATATTCTGTTATTTGTTTTATGTTAATTTAATTAATTTAATTTATTTGATTTATAAATAAAAGTGTTATAGTTTCCCTACAAGAAATACTCCCACGTCACTAAAGATTCATCTCATTTAAGAAATGCCCAACTAGGCCACTAAGACGTATGATTTTCAAGGTTTGAATGATTGAGAGCTTGACCAAGATCATCGCCTTGTTAATATAGTCTTTTTTGTGTTTGGAAGTTACATTGATATGTTTGTTCCATTGACATCTATGAATTATAGTTACAAATTTGAGAGTAACACAACTCGATACAATAACCAGAAAGTAGTTCCAATAAAAACAGTAAAGTTTTGCAACTCTGTGAAACAATGAAGTAGTTGCAACCGCAGATGTCTCGATTCTCGACAAACAAAGAAAAAATGGCATATAACAAAAAGTGGTTGTTCATTAGAGGGAACCAGACGGGGTTTTTGAGCAAAGGTTGCAACGACTCGCTATCCTTCCACTGTTGAGAGCGAGAAGTATTTGAAGCTCTGAGAAACCAGCCTAACGCATTCTCCTCTACTCTAGGCACCAGGAAGCCCGAACCTTCGCTCAAACCCCATGGCCCAACTCTCAACTTGGAACGGGCAAGCCAGATATTGCAACAACTTGACCCAACCAGACATTGCTCAATCAATGTCCTAACCTACTTTGATGCCCTCACTTGAGTGACAAGCTCGCATTAGGTTGTGGTTCCAAAGGGTCTATATAAACAAGTATTAAGTTTCTATCCTAGGCGATGTGGGGTATAAGCAAAAGCTTTTGCTTGTCCTTTATCTCTGCCAAATAATGGATTCTCTTCTTCTTCCAGACTTGAACCAAGATTCATTTTGTTGTTGATTAAGGTACAACATATATGAATGTTTCATCATACATTATTAAGCCATTATTTCAGTTTTATCTTTATTGGAGGGACAAATTATGTCTTTTCTGGTTTTTGTGTTTTATAGGAAGTTTGTGAAGGAAGTGTAGAACTTTGATAGAATAGGGACTGAAGATGTCAACTTTGAAAGTGCTAGAAGGCTATATATACGTAAGATCAGATCCTCTTTAGAACATGCTAAAAAACCTATAAATCGTCTCGATTTTTTGATTCGATTAATTTTTTCTTAGGTTGCCTACTAAAACCAAAAAAAACACGAAATCATGGTAAAATCATGGTTTTTCTGATTCATGTTAGGCGCCAAAGAAGGATAAGGAAGCAGCAGCATCATCGTCATCTAAGGAAAAGCTGGTAAGTAAATTTTTGGTTCGGTTTTACCTTATGTTTGTTTTCTCTCTTCTTGTAACCCACTTAAGGCTTTTTTTAGGGTTTATATTTTTTTTTCTTCTCATATATGCTTATTCATAATTAGCTTCTATAAGACAAAAACCTTCAATCAAGGCCGCACCACCTCTTGATCATTTAGGCAAAACATCGGTTCTTTGATGCAGAATTACGAGTTTGTTCAAGATATACTTCACGAGTTCCATGTACAAAGCATCGATCTGATAAAGACAAAAAAAGAAACTGTATGTACCTTTTCAACTATATGTCGCTTCTTTCTCTTGAAAAAAAGAACTCAAACTATTGGTAGGATGCATCCGTTACCATTTAAGTAGACTTCCCTAGGAACGACACACCCTGAAAGCAAACGTCTTATGTTCTTTTTGTAGTAGCACTTATGTGCATCATTGAAGCACTTCATCTGGTAGAACATACCTGCTCATTGAAAATAATAAAACTAATTAGGAATTGGCTCAAGAAAATCTTTTGTAACTTATTAGGCACTACTTATTCGTCCTATAGTTTTTTTTTAAGTTTGTTATCGCCAATAGTTGTGTAGTTTTGCCTTACGTGCCAGCGAATCCTTATGGGACACATATGACGAGGGTGTGAAATCCTTATGAACAGTAATATTTAGTTCATGGTATTATAGTTAAGTTCGTATGCAATCCTCTAAATGTGTGTTTATATGCAGATCACATGTGATGGCCCGGTTCAAGAAAAGTGAAGATAGAACAAATGCCATAGGATATGTCGAGACATAAAATCTTGGTTGGCGGTTCCGGATTCTAAAAGGCAAGAAAGAGATCATTGAAATTGATAAATCTAAGTTGGCCAAGTAATTTCAATATGTTTAATCTTTTTGTAACAGACCTTTGCTTAGCAAGATTTCAGTTTCTTGTCATCTTTTATTTGTTGGTAATCTAGGAGTTGGTTCATGTGTTTGGTTAATAGTTTGAAAGATTCATATAGTGGAGTAGTTTGATAACGAAGCTCAAGTGAATATATATATATATATATATATATATATATATATATATATATATATATATATATATATATATATATATATATATATATATATATATATGTTTGAGTTGAGTTTTTTTTCATCTTTCGGATTGATCCTACTCATTTATTATCTATGATTAAATTTTATAAAAAAAAATATAGAGGGGTCATTTTTGCCAAAACATTTAAAAATTGAAAAAGAATAAGGATTAAAGTTGTAAATTTAACAAAAAATAATTTTATATGGTGATATTTCACTAGAGAAAAAACATTTAAATATTAATAGTGATATTTAATAAATATAGTTATAGTGTAATATCACCCATGATATTCATGGTTTTATCACTAGTGAAATATCAATGATGATAAAATTTAGCTAAGAAAATTTACAATTTTAATCCCCACTCAATTTTTGAAAATTTTGGACTTTAATCTTAAGTTAATCTTTACCTTTAGATGAAACCAGAATATATGGTGGAGTCCCTTAACTTTTAAGCAAAAATGCATTTGAATTTTTCTCATATACTGAGAAAGTGAACTTGTCTTCTATGTTTAGAATATATACTTTTTTTACTCTATTTTAGAATTGATATTTTATTAAGTTTTGTCATTTCTGTTTATAATAAAGTTTTGGCGGGACATGAAGGATAAATAGGAGGGTTCTCCGCTATGTTTGGTCATGCAAAGAATGAGCCTCGGGAGTATCCAATCAGAAACATGGTGGGGGACAATGTCTTTCTTTCTCATTTGCTGATATGGTGACCGTTCTTTACGGGATGAAGAAACTAATAGGTTAGAACGATTATATGTCCGGCCAATGTACTCTAGACCATAACTTAAAACATAAGAGCTAGTATTTTGTAGAGTTTTGCAAAAACGTTAGTTTTGAAACCACAAACAACCACCCTTATGAAGGAGTGCCACGCAAGTCACCAATGGATACCTCTCACTGTGAAGATGATGATGGTCCTTACAAAATAGATTATATTTTACGTATCAAAGGTGAGAAGGATATAAAGGAGGCAATGATAAAGAATATTGAACTTTGCTATCATTGCGTGGGACACATAAAGCCGAATGGACTTAGACAATACCCGATGGTGCTAGCAAACACGTTGTCCTGATCGTAGGTGCAGACATGAGGAATAACAACTCTGACCTCCATACCCTTCAGATTAATAACTCGTAGGGTAAAATTGGGGTCATGATGGTTTCAGTGATATTAGTTGTGATGTGTTGTCATATAAGCCGACCTAGGTACACAGATATATGATAACACATCAAAACTAATATCACCGAAACCATCATGACCCCAATTTTCCCCCCACGAGTTTTTAATCTGAAATGTATGGAGGTCGGAGTTGTTATTCCCTCGTGTCTGCACCTACGATCAGGACAACGTGTTTGCTAGCACCATCAATTGGGTATTGTCTAAGTCCATCCGGTTTTATGAGTCTCACGCAAGGATATCAAAGTTCAATATTCTTTATCATTGCCTCCTTTATATCCTTCTCACCTTTGATACATACAATATCATCTATTTTGTAAGGACCATCAACATCTTCGTAGTGAGAGGTATCCATTGGTGACTTGCGTGGCACTCCTTCATAAGGGTGGTTTGTTGTTTCAAAACCGATGTTTTTTACAAAACTCTACAAAATACTAGCTCTTATCTTTTAAGTTATGGTCTAGAGTGCATTGGTAGGACATATAATCGTTCTCTCCTATTAGTTTCTTCATCCTGTAAAGAACCGTCACCATATTAGTAAATGCCAATAGAAAGACATTATCCCCCTCTATGTTTCTGATTGGATACTCCTGAGGCCCATTCTTTGCATGTCCCGCCAAAACTTTATTAAAAACGAAAATGACAAAACTTAAAAAAAATCAACTCTAAACATAGAGTAAAAAAAGTATCTATTCTAAACATAAAAGACTAGTTCATTTTCCTAGAATATGAGAAAAATTCAAATGCATTTTTGCTTAAAAATTAAGGGACTCCACCATATATTTTGGTTTGATCTAAAGGTAAAGATTAACTTAAGATTAAAGTCCAAAAGTTTTAAAAATCGAGTGGGGGATTAAAATTGTTTTTCATAACTAATTTTTATTACCATTGATATTTCACTAGTGATAAAACCATGAATATCAATGGTGATATTACAATATAACTATATTTATTAAATATCACTAGTGAGTCAAATATGAAAACAAAATGTAAATCCTTGAACTTTTGATATGCGATATTTATATGTAATATAGATGCTCCTAATTTTAAGGCAATTTTGTATGTTAACTGAATCATACATTTTAATAGTAGTCTATATCTATATCTATATTTTATATCTCCTAATAAAATGAAATAATTTACAAGTATTCTAAGCTTGAAATATTAAAATTGTCATTAAAACAATACCATAAATAATCATTTGTACAATGGCCTAATGCATCATTCTTTACATACCCGTATGAAAAACATTACAACATGTTTAAGCTTCCCACATTAAAAATGCAATCAATATGATACCGTAATTAACTGCATTCGTACAAACTCGCATTGCACTAATCTTCCTCTCCACAACTCATTATTCTATTTAAGTAAACCAAATAACTCTCTATCAAACCGGTGTAAAAGTTATTAAAAAACAAAAACTAATTTTAACAAAAGTGAAAATAATATTATGAATTTAGAAAAGCGTGATACAATTATTCTTTTGAAGAAAGTTGGAATGTACCAATATCCCAATCGTTTTGTTCCAGAAAGCTTATAAACAAAATGAGCGAATCATAATGAAACTAAAAATAGTTATAAAAATAATTTTTATAAAGTTTGTAAAAAATAATTGTAACGGGATGGTAAATACAAACTTTATAAATTAAATAATTAAAACAAAGATTTATTTTTAAATAATATAGTTATTCATTTAAAGTATAACTAAAACATGGTTTACTATATAAATAGGCCTATAAAATTAAACCACAAGGTCTCACAAAAAACACTTATTAAGTTGAACCCGACACATATAATTTAGCAAATTAAAAGTAATAGACATGTCATTACATGTATAATATCCAAAAAAACAAATGTGTGTAAACTTAAAATGTTTTTTTTATATTGTTATTAATTTTTTAATCTTTTCTAAGATTAAATAAGGTAAAAGTAGTTAAACTAATTTTGTTAGAAAACAATTTAAGCAATTATAATATAAAAGATGAACCACAATTATTTAGATAAATAAAAAAACACAAATAATTTAAACAAATTAAAAATAATAGTTAACATATTTTTTAAATATAATAAAATTAAAAATCAATTAATTATAGAAAGTCATAATAAATAATTGAATTTTGAAATAAAACTAATTTAATTATAGAAAGTCATAATTCAATTTTAGAAACTAATTAATACTCTTTCACGCAAAGGCTGTAACTCCATTATTCAGTTTCATTACATTAAAACTTAAATCAATACACGCTCCCAAAATCAATATTCTTCAATTCCAAAACTTCTCTCATACTCTTCCGATTAAAAAACGCATATAAATCTTGTGATATGTATTGTAATTTTTAGGGTTTTGATTCAGTTTATAAAATTATATTTATAATTTTTTATTTTCTTAGTTATGCAGGTTAAATGCAATCAGGCATTTAAGCATTTGTAAGTATTAGTTTATCTTCTATGATGTGTTAATCTTTCTCTTATTGTATCAAATATATCAGTAATAAAAGATATTGTGCTTTGATTTAGTGATTAGTTTAATGGTTAGTTTGGGTTATGCATTTTTTATTTTGAATTGTTTTAAAACATTAAGCCTTTTCTATATTTTCTTATATATGGTTTTTAAACATGGTGCCTTTACTTTGTGTCTGCAGGGATCATTCGTAATGTGTAATCATATTGAATCAGAAGTTTTCAAGGCTATCAAGTGGTTAGTTAATAAAATGATTTTACTCAGTTAAAAATTCGTTGAACCAGACTTTCCAAATTGACAATAGTTAAATTTCAGTCGTCTTTTGGTGAAAAGAAAATAGATTGTCGTTGTAGTAAAAATAAATTGCAAAACTTTAAAGTAAATGACACGGTAAATAAAGCTAAAAGTAATTAAAACGTAAATGGCAATAAATTTAAGACTTTAAAAGTAAATTAATTAAATGACGTAAAATTAAAACTTGACAAAACGTAAATTTAAAAACTTTAAAATAAAATACTTTAAAAATTAAACTAAGACAAATAAGTAAAAATAAAGCTAAGTAAAAATGGCGGGAAAAATAAATTTAAAAATTAAATTTAAAATAAAAACAATTAATTTCGCAATTATATTAAACCTATGAATTAATTTCGCAATGCTAAACACACAATTTCGTAATATTGCGAAATTGTGAACTAGATCCTCAATTTCTAGAAAATGCACCAAATCCGCAATAATTGCGGAATAATGCACTAAATTCGCAATGCCCAATTTCGTAATAATTGCGGAATTTGCACTAATTTCGGAATGTTTGCGGAATTTGCACTAAATCCGCAATGTTTGCGGAATTTGCACTAAATCCGCAATGAGCTAGAAGAACAAATCCGCAATGTTGGAAAAAGTTGCGAATTTATGCCAGATTTTCCTAAAAAGTAGGAACTCGTAAAGGGACGAAACTAAGCACTTAAAACAAAACTTTTTAAGGATAATAAGCAAAATAAAACACCAATAAGCTAACTAAAAAGCCTAGATGAATGATAAAACTTATAAAAACTTTAAAAACAAACCACGAAATTTAAAAAGCTATAAACTTTATGTAAAAATATGATGAAAATTATTAATAAAGAACATAAAATCAAATGAACAAAGATAATAAAAAGATTAAGATTAAGCAAAGAATAAAGGTAGAATGAGATGATTAAAAAAAAACCTTGAAGATAAAAGATTAAACAACACAAAATTAAAACTTACTTGGAAATAAAGGCAAGAATTTAAATGACAACTAAGTAAAAGACAATATGAAAGTGCAAGTAATAATTATATATGGAAGAACTATGTGTCAAATAGCTAACACCTCCTAATGACACATTAGGAGGGTATATATAGGGAGATTAGCAAGTGTTGATCGTTCCTTCCTTTTCTCGTCTTTTCGTCTTCTAAATTCTTCGACTTTTTCGACTTTGTCTCGGGATTATTTGAACCCGTCTTATAATTTCTTCATTTATTAGACTTGAGTTCTTCGACTTCATTAAACTTCCGTCTTTAGACTTTTTCTTCGAAAAATCTTCAGAATAGGCCTTGGACTTCCGTTATTTTTGCACTCTTGATCTTTTGTCTTTTTCTTCGATAAAAGCCCGTGAAAGACCGTGTTTTCTTCCCTTTTTACATTTTGATCCTAAATCACAACAAAAACACAAACCACGCATAATTCCGACATTTATGACATAAAATACACGTTTTGGCTTGGTTATTATTATAATTAAGTGGTAAAAGGATAAGTGTTTTCACACTTATTATTAGTGATAAGTCTTCTTTACGTTATAAAGGCATTTTATTATAATTTATTTAAAATCAATTTCAGAATTAATCGCGTTAGAAGTTCCATATTCAGCATGTGGTTCAATAATTCTTTGTGGTATTTATAGAGATGTTACAACATTTAAGAAATTGAGTCGTCAATTCTAAAAAATATAAATGAAGGGTTTGTGAAATTGATTCAATTCAAAAAAGTGTAAATCATCATGAATTTTGATTGCATCTCAAAAGTTTTGTGTGCACAGTGCTTATGCAAAAACAGTAGAATACATGGTTTATTTATGAGGTGTAATTTTCTTGGATGACAATTATAAAATTGATGAATATTCGATAATTTCTTAACTACAGTTTTAAAGGCCAATTGTCCTTTTTTACTGTTGAATATGAACCAGTATGTTATGTTAATAAATTTATGAATATGACTTTTTGAATTATTGACATAAAATATGTAACCAACTCGGAATCTAGGTACTCTCTTTGCTGAGTTGATTGTATTGTTTCGCTTCTCTTTGCAACTTAAAAAGCAAAGCCCTTTTTAATCTCAAACTTAAGTTCAAAGTTCTTTGGGTATGGAGAATAACACTAACATGTTTCATGAAATGTGAACAAACTTTTAGCCATGCTACGAATTTCTGACTTTTTGGTTGTTTCACAATTTTAGGCTGTTGTTTATATTTATTTTGGCTAATGAATTTGGTAACTTTCAGTTTTAATGATGGGTCACTTTTGCTATTGATAGGTTCTAATAACATACCTCATAAAAAGCTTGAAATATATAGAGGTCCCCAAGACTAAAACCAAAGTTGTAGAATTTTTAAGTAAGATTTCTACTGCAACTGTGATATCGATGCAGACATGCATGCGGATTTGGCATTCACATGTACACTGAGCACGCCAAGTATCGGCAACCACTATGCTCATCATTCATGTAAGAGATCTTCATATGGGATATGTTATATTTGACGTTAAATTATAATATTATATTGTATTATGTTAAGAGTAGTTAATAATGAGTTATATTTAGAAAATTTTCATAGTCACATGAATATATTTTACAGGTATGCATGAACTTCTCGTAGTATCATCTCATAGAAATAGTACTTATTAATTTATGAGTTTGCAAATTACATATGAAGTAAAATAATAGCCAATATAAATTCATATCTCAGTTTCATATGTTGTATAATTTTAATATGTTATTTATGTAGGTTGTAAAACGGAGCAACTATAATTCCAAGCATTGCAACAGAGGAATGTGAACAAGCTCCAAATGACACATTAAGAGGATCATGCCACAAGTGGCAACAACGGAGCGAGTGGTCAATGAACTTGAATATAAAGGTCAAATAAATTGTTAAAAAGTTAAACGAACGACCTTACGCGTTCGTGGAGTCAAACATAAGATTTACGCGGTGGACAAAATAGTAAAAATGGCAAACAAAAGATTTATGCGCTAAGCAGTTGCATCATGGAGTCGAAGTCGACTATAGCAACACATCCTTTGTTGTTTATCCGTAGTGAAGAAGCAGGAGCTTTGCAGAACACTCGAAAATAATGAGGGCGAATCACGAATTGTATCGGATATGGCGTAGGTACACTACCGTGGAATGCTCTTTTAACCCGTAGAAGCTTAAATTTTGAAAAAGTTTTTGAAGTCGGTAGAATCATATTTCTCAATCTGCGTCGTTAGACATATGTTGTTATTGTTGTTTTATTAGATATTTGGAAGATTTATTTTAGTCCTATCTTTTAAATGCGTGGTTGACGGGTGAAATAGGACGAAATTCTCCTAGAGTTCACATAATTCACAAAACACATAAAGTTTTTGTATTCAAATAGTTTAATCATCGTTTAAATGAAATATAATTATTGTATCGTATATTTATATATATATATATATATATATATATATATATATATATATATATATATATATATATATATATATATATATATATATATATATAGGGTGAGGTTATTTTCAGAACCAAATAAATGTACAGAACTGCGAGAACCACCTTTTTACTCTTAATATGCACATGTATAATCATCGGGTTAGTTCATTAGGTAGAAATACATGAATTTTCATTGTCGTAGGTCACTAGGAACATGTATCCTTGGACCATGCACATGTATTTGTTTTATATGTATTATAACTATCTTTTCTTTGGATAATATGAAAACACATGTGCACTCTTCATATCGCTCATCATACTCGGATCTATAACCATTAAAACAATTATTAAATGTTAATTTAAACATAATAATGAAAATACATACGCATTATTAAGAGTATAAAGGTGGTTCTCGCAGTTCTGTACATTTATTTGGTTCTGAAAATAACCTTACACTATATATATATATAATATATATATATATATATATATATATATATATATATATATATATATATATATATCAAGCTAATTGTTTATAAAAGGTTGTAAAGTTTTAGACAAGAGTATGGGTAAAAGAAGAATGATCACACCAAAAACAAAAAAAAATATCACTTTTAATCTAAAATTGTTGTGACATGTTTCTGCCCATTTTAACCCGATAAAAAAAGTACTCATATACGAGCCCATAGTTTTACTTATAAGCACAAAACTACAATCACATGACATATAAGTTTGACAAACACACACGATTGACTTCAAGAAATTCGAGGATTCTATCCTTGCTTCATGTTCACCTGTGCATGTGATCAATTTCGTTTGTACTTTTTATTTCTTTTTTAAGAAAATAAGATTTATTATTAAATTTTTACTATATCATAAAGGTATCCAATATAAGAAAATGAAAATACCAATATAACAACTATAAATGTGGTTTACACATGCAATATATTTTATGAAATGCTTTTTAAACTTTTTTTAATTAAATCTAAATATGGTTCACGTTTTTTTTAATTAGTTTTACGTCCAACTAATTTTACGTTTTCAAAGAAAGGGCATTGATTGTTCACCTTATTAAAACACACATACGTCATGCTTGAAGACCATTATGAATGGAAGACTATTTTTATGATTGTTACAAAGTTAAACGCTTATCGGGTACCGCATGTTCTTTATATTATTGGTTTCATGTATTACTAAAACCCGTTTGATTTCTTTTATATTAACATCTGTTTATTATTTTTATAAAAATTACTCATTAAGCTAAACCCGACGCTAAACGGGTCTTTAAGCTAGTATTTACTATTTGCATACAAATGATACACCACACTGCTGCAAACATACAAAATCATCAAGTTTGCAATATTGGTTGTTTTCCCACTTACCCAGATAACGAACAATGTTCGTAAACTTGATACCTTAAAGATGAGCACCAAAGGATTGAAATTTAAATGAAATGGTATTAACAATACATACAATGTAACTATCCAAACTAAAACACCGTGCCACAAACTCTACGTCCATTCCAAAAATGCATGCGTCCCGCCGCAGCGGGGCGTGGGCACAAATCCTAGTTTGTTATAAAAGAAGAAACTAATAAACAATTAAATAAATATATTGTGCAAATGTATTAAACCGAAACAAGTTCAATGCATTGTGGGTTCTTTCATGTTAGTTATGAGGTGTTGATGTGTCAATGACGTGCCATCTTATTAAACCCAAAAACTATCAATGCATTGTGATGCCCTCAGAAATTTCCAACCAAATATAGAAAAAATCAATAAAAAAGAATAAATTTTATAGTGTGGGATGGTTGTCTCGACACCAGCTTATCTTGTATCAGTTGTGATACCGTGCGCCAAACAATTTACTAAGCCAAAACGCAATGCGCCAACATGGCGTATAGGTACCTAGCGCTCTTAGAAGATACTACTCATAAATGTGAGCGGGCACTAGCGAGCACTAGCGATCTGGTGTCCGAGCCAATCACTGAGATGACGACTTCACTTGTAAATTAAGTAGCTGATATACATACGGTATCAAGCACACTAAACCGTACCACATCATGAACTAAAAAACTATTACCACCAGCAATGCTGATGTAGCGGAAAAACAGGATAAATAAATTGAATTTGTTGATTCACAAAGAATACCAGAAACAATCTTCCAACTATCATTGATTCAACAGAATTCCGATAATTAGGGAAATCCAACAACCGTTGATTCAAACGAATGCCGGTTATTAGGACGAAAATCAAACAATAAACCCTAATCCGGGGCTTAAGTCAATTAATCAAAAGATAAAGACAAAAAGTTTGTGATTTTTATGAATAACTGAATGAATAATAATAACCCCAGCCTTAGATTTATAAGAGAACTAAACTTGAGAAATAAGTTAACAAATTATTCTAGAAAAATAAAATAAGGAAACCGAATAAAAGACAAAGACATAAAAAATAATCTCTATATAATCCTCTACATCAAATGCCCAAGCTCAACCAAATATAGATACAGTTTACTAATGGGTTACTTTCTGTTTGATCTAGTTACGAGTAATCCTTGCAAATAAAAAATAAGTTGTCATAGTTTCCATCTGCAGATTTGAAATGACCCATGTTTTATAACTACTCCGTGTAACACTTTCGACTGAACAACCATAGTTGAATGCGTCTGTACAAAAATAGTAGCAGAAGGAGAACAAAAAACACTACAAAAAAATCGAGAGATTAGCGTTCTGATACTTGTATCATTAAATCAAAGCATTATTGACTTTGGTTAATCGATTGCCCTACTGATGTGCCGAAGGTCAAAGGGCCTAATCACTTCGTTTTGACAAGACATTCTTGTGTCATTTAAGCCACAAAGTCACAAACTGAATCAACATATCAACTAACAGAACTAACATCAAGGTTGTTCTTATTCAACTCGCACACACTAAACTTTCCTAAAACAACCACCAAAGTGGCCTAGTTATCAGACACAATCATGTTTGACAAGTAGCGTGTCGCGTTTTGGATTTTGTTTAAACGCTAGTTTTATAAATTCTACTCTAAAAAAGGTTGTAATATAAACATTATTGCAACGTGTTGCTACAGCTTCCAGCTAATGGTTCTCGTTACCGTTAATTTTGCCACAGCATACACCGACATACTACACGTATTCATACTACTTTAGGGATTATATTGAGTTTTACTTTTTGACTTTGAATTACTGAAATGGTCCAACTTTTATAATGCAACACACCCCCAAACACCAATATTGATAAAACCTGGATCGACCCAGCGTGGTCAACAAGTTCCGACCCAAAAAACAGGATAACACTAACTTTTTGCTGAGTATTTGTAACCCAGTCCGAACCGACGGTGTTTTAGAAACCCAGATCAACAATTCCATCCGGGTTAACAACATAAACATTCTTGGTTTGTATGCTGTTTTTTAGAGCATAAACATAATTTTTCTATGCTAATTTTTATCGGGGGTGGTAATAAGGTGAGTCAAGCCGGAGTCTAACACAGCTCGAGCTCAACTCATTTATATATATAAAGCATGAACTTGGGCTCAAGCCTCATATTTTGAGCTCATCAAAGTTACTAGACAGTAGTACTATATTTGCTGAAAAACAAGTGAGAAGGGATATGATCCAAGTCACTACCCATTGAAACTTTAGTTTGATGATTGATCTGAAAGGTTCACCATCTGTGAGATAATAAATTTTCCCAAACATCATAAATAACTTACTAGGTGTTGTTTTTTTAGATCTAACATAACATTTATTTGATAAACAAAATCATATAAACATCATAGCACATGCGAAAGCGATTAGGATCAATTAACATAACATGCATATAACTAAATGAACATTAAAATTAAAAGGGTATTTTACCTTGCAAAGCTTCCTAGCAAAAGAACACTTCAAACCAATCCAAGATTAACCAAAGGAGGTTAAATCTATGCCCTTGTACACACGCCTCAAACAAGCTATTGACAAGCTAGGTCACGCGAGCAGAACCGTGTCGTAGTGATGGAAAAAACCGAACCGATTATGCTCTAGGCTATAGTCGGCCGAATATGGTGTTTGGCAAGGTTTCAGTGATTATTTTCTTTTACTATGAATGAGCAAAGAAAACAAATGAAAGCCTTTGTATTTATAGTGTGTCAAAAGTTAGGGTTAGGGGACAAAATATTTATAGAGAATATATACTTTGTTTTAACCAAAACTTATCAACAAACACCTCCTTAAAATAGATGGGACCAAAAAATATTTTTTCCATTTTTACAGTTAACGCCCGTTAGTCATTTTCCATTAAATACTTAACGGTCGTTAGTCACGGTTTTTAACACTCGTTAACTAATTAACTATATTTAAATAAAACATAATTAATTAATTAAATAGCTCTAAACGTTTGTGTGTAATCTCATAGTCTCGAGTTCGATCCTAACACACGACTATTTAAATACGTCCATAAACTAACAGCTCCCACTTGGACTATTTCATAAATACTGAGATCACATCGATTAGCGTCTAGCTACACGTCGATGCATCTAGTACGATCTCGAGTAAGGTCTCCTGGACAAAAACCTTTTAATGATTAAACATCATTATTATTATCCTTTTGTTTCTTAATACACGTTAATAAGGATATGGATCTCAGTCATTCCTTAATTAACAAAATTGCTTTCTCGTTCGTTGATTATTAGAGATTACCAAATATCAATTTGGGTGAGGCCACACATACATCTTTAATTAATCCCACGAGGGGCCCAGCTGTATTAAAACTCCAACAAAATATTGAAGGAAACAAAATCCCATTTTGACTACAAGCAAAACTCATGAATTTTGCAACACCCCTGAAATCAAATCCGTATAGCCACCAGTTACGTATAGCATTAGATTGATTCGCAGAAATGCACTAGATCCACAACGTTTCCTGGTATCTCAGGTCGAAGGATAACTATGATATACTTAATGACAAAGATCCATAAAGTAATATCACTTAAGTTGGGATAAGTCCTATATCTCGAATCATCGAATATCATCTAAATTTTGGTATGTAATCACATCAAGTATTCTTTCAAGAACTACTCCCATCAACCTTTAGATTTGTATTAATTTAATAATATTCCCATATTATTAATCGACAACAGACAATTTAGAATAATTTAATATTCATGTATATAAACATGGAAATATAGGATACAGAATTAACTAACAGAAATAAACGTAGCCCAAACTTTATTTCATCAAGGTAATAATGTTTAACACCCCTTTATCTAAATACTAAATCACAGATTTACATGAAGTCACTAGCTAACATAACCATAAATGTTAAGAAGTAGCTAGCACCTTTCCTTGACACATGTCTAAGTGGTCCACACACATCAGTGTGTATAAGTCCAAGTAGATCAGTAGCCCTTTCAATATTGCTATTAAAAGGTTTCTTGGTCATCTTTCCAGAGATACAAGACTCACATTTATCAAATGATTCATCATTGATATTTTCCAAAAGACCATCACGTTGAAGCTTTTGTATGCGAGTCTTCCCAATATGGGCAAGTCTATAATGCCAAAGATAAGAAGAGTTCTTGTCTAACTTCCTCTTCTTATTCATGCTAAAAACAGAATTAATCTTTCTCTTGGAACTATTATCATGCATGTTAATTTCAAAAACACCATTCACAGAAATTGCATCAAAATAGAATAAACCATCTTTAAAAACAAAAATTCTGTTATTATCAATATTGTGAATAAATCCAAGATCCAACATACATGAAAAGGAAATAACACCCCTCACAATTTTAGGTGCATAATGACAATTATTTAATCTCAGTACTAAACCCGAAGGTAAAACTAAATTAAATGTTCCTATAGCTTCAACCGCTACTTGTGCGCCATTGCCTACATGCAGAAATTGTTCCTCATAGGTAAGCTTCCTCTCCATCTCAAATCCCTGCATGGTATTACAAATGTTAATACCACATCCCGTATCATATACCCAGGAATTTGATTTGTATGTAAGATTAAATAACTCCATCAAATATAAGTTACCTGAAGATGCTGCAGAACTAAGCTCAACCTTCTTCTTTATTTCTCTCAACTCCTCGAGATAAAGAGGGCAGTTCCTCTTCCAGTGTCCACTTGCCTTGCAATGGAAACAAGTCTCATCCTTCTGAGATTGATTCTTCTTGACAAAGTTTTGCTTGGGTTTAGAGTAATTCGCAACTTGTTTGCCCTTATCACCCTTGCCTTTGCCTTTGCCTTTGCCTTTCTTGTTGTTCTTGTGCGGTTTTGCCTTACTCACTCCACCCTTTTGTACATAAAGCACAGGAGGAGTAGAAGTAGATACCTTGTCCTTTAACCCCTTTTCGTAGTCAATGAGCCTTGCATGTAAATCACTAACTGTCTTCCCCGTGCAATGCATATTATAGTTACGAACAAAATCATTGAAGTCCTTGTTAAGGGAACTATTAATCAAGTTGATAGTCATATTATGATCATAGGGTTGTCCTAGTGCAATGAGTTGTTCCATATAACCCCTCATCTCCAAATAATGGGCACTTACAGACTTTCCAGGAGCTTGCTTGCAACTATGCAGAGCATCTACTAAGTCGTAGATTTCCACAGCTTGCGGCTTTTTGAACATAGCCTTGAGCTCATCAAGCATTCTCTAAGGAGAACATAGCTCATACTTCTGTTGAAGTGGAGGAGCCATTCTTCCTAACATTAAAGCAGCCACCTCAGAGTGCTTCTTAACATCAGCAGCGTGTTCAAGCCTTTGCGCATCAGATGCTCCTTCAGCAAGATCCTCTGGATAAGGAGTAGTCATGATATCGATAGAACCCGCTGCTCTCAAAACTCTTCTTAGTGAGCGATACCAATCATTGAAGTTAGGGCCAGTAAGTTCAGGACGTTCAAAGAAACCTTTGAACGCATAACTCATAGTCATATTGTATTCGGGTTGAGCCATTTCTATAGAAATAAGTTCAAACATTAGTATTTTTGATAATACCATTCAAAAAATAAAATTACCCCGGTAATAAAACCATAGTATTTTCCTTGAAACTAGAATCCACATTGACATAAACTTATCACATCAGTTGATCTGCTAGTGACAAATGTACTCAACATGGTAACTTGTCGTACAATAATTGACAAACAAATTTGCAATTTCTAGATATTTAAGGGATTTACGTTGCCAAAAGTCTATGTGCATCGTAAACATGTTTCATCCCTACTTTATGCCTTAAGTTTCCAGATCTCACTGAGTAACTCAATCAAGTCAACTAATCTAAAGAACGTAAAACCTTCATGTGCAATCTCATACAGTCATGAAGTTTTCTCTCCATTACAACATCGTCCAAAATCTCATTTAACGACGATTATAACTTCAAGTGTTCGTCAATTATATGGAATAAGACTTAAATTTAAGGGTATTGATTTTGGTGTCAAAATCATGTATGAAGAAGCATGCATACATCTCCATAGCATTAGTTTAATAAAAAAACCTTTTAGTAAACCTTTTGGTGAGACTAAATATTACCCCACATATTTGCAAGTTGAGGTATTGGTTAAACTAATTAAAGATTTTACCCACAACAATTCACGCCTCACGTTCCTAGAACTTGGCAAAAGCACAAAGCAATAACTTTATTCGTTGTGTTTCGGATGTGAACTTGCGGTTAAATTAACCTTAAGGAATTATGAAAATAATAACCGTAGGTAATTCCAACTTTGACGCACAGGCAAGCCGGGAATTTGGTCAGCGGTGAAGCATAACACCTCCTTCCTTAACCGGGTACATGACCAGCTGTGCGTTATACCCACTTTATAGTTTGTCAAAATTGAGTAGGCCATTAAGTTATTATTGCAATTCCAATCAACGCAAATCATATGTAACTTAGATCTCAAAACAATTCATTAATGTTTTATATGATTTAGTCCATATTAATTTTCTTAAAAAAAATTACCCCTGTTTACAACATACAATTAGTATAAAACGTATGAAAATAAGTAGGTACAAAGAAAACTAAATCAAATAGCCACATGCATAACAATTTATTCAAAGAACATAAAATCTAGGGTTTTTATAAACATAAAAAGTCTTCCCTAATTTTAAAACTTTGAATCAAGTAAAGCAAATAGCATATAAAATCCCATAATCCGTGAAAAAACATGCATGTTCATCACGATCTCCCACGTATTCTTAACAATTAAAAGACCTACGGATCGTAACCACACATGACATAACAATTAATTCATGCAATCATCTAAAGATTTTTACCATGTTATTTTAGGGTTTACAAATTTTTTTTATATAAAAATTCGTCTATGCCGATTTTAAAAAACAAAAAAAAAACAAAACGCTAATTTTTGTTAAAACCTAAAAAACAACATGTAATTTTAACTCAAATCACCATTAGTTAAAAAAACCTTTAGATATCGATAATTATAACATGTTAAAACGGCTCTCGATGCCACTGAAGGATTATCATTCATAACAATTATATAACGATAACAAAGATCAAAGCACGTTATAGCGAAAGCGATTTAACAAGATCATAATAACACAATTATAATTAACCGATTAGGTTACATACCTTTATCCTAGCAAAGATCCACAAAATCACCGACGAATCTCCAATTAGGGTTTTTGAAGTATAATACCAAGATATAGTTTAAAGCAAAGCTATATTACGTTCTTGTACACACGTAATGTAACGGGCTAACCTTGCGTCTAGCACTTGCAAACCGGAACTTCAACGCTTGTAGGATTTAAGCAAAATCGAAAACCAAAGAACCCTAAGGTGTGTTTGGTTCGGTTGATCGCAAGAGAGAAGAGGAGAAGGAATGGAGTAAATTATGAGGGGCTATGGGTGTTTATATAGTGCTTGACAAAACTTGGTTTCCAAGTAACACACGAATTAGGAAACAAAAGTTTCCCTTTGCCCCCCCCCCCCCCCCCCCCCCCCCCTTTGGCCGACGGTCGATTAACCCCAAGGGGTGTTTCCGGAACTTTTCCGCTTTCCTTTTCCTTCTATAATTCCATAATAGTTATTTAACTTAACTCTTAATTTTTTAACCATCGTTTAGTTAAGTTCGATTTGATTTAATAACTATATATATAATATATTTAATAAATAAAATTACCCTTTGCGTATTGTGTGCAATCCCGTAATCCCGAGTTCGATCCTATCACACGAATATTAATTTTATGTCCATAAACTTTCATATCAAATGATCTAAATACCACAAACCCAACATGTTTGCAAAAGAAGTCCATTCAGGGAAGAAAGATCGAAGAAGAAGTGATAAGGGTCTGAGGAAAAAAGGTTTTGTTTATTTTTTTTTTTGTCAAAGAGTAAAATACACGGTTCATATTTATGTTTTGCGTTGACCGACGTCGTTATTTCTTTGACCAAAAAAGTTGCACTATTCCGCCATACCTTTAAAACTTTTTTCGTCGTTGATCTCTCACTTTAACTCGGCCACTAGCTGATGTTAAATTGTTTAACCACAATGGTAAACTCGTCTTTTATAAAATAGAAAACGTGTGGGTCCTACCACTACCACTAGGCATTTATTATTCTTCTCTATCTTTCTTAATCACAGCCACATAACACATTAACTACCTATCACCAATCCAATTTTTTTTTCCTTTTTTCATTTTCATTTTATTTCATCCAAACTGACATCATCGACTCTAAAGACAAAACACATCAATCATATTGATCTTATCACAAGAAATATGAGTTTAGGCATTTAATAGCTACGTACTTTCTCAAATATATCCATATCATACCCGTCCTCATAAAATTGCCAATATAATACTTGAAAGTGCGGTTTACATGTTAATATGGTACCTCAAACCTTTTCTACCTATTTTATTCTTCAGCCTAATGCCAAATTTTGCATCATTGGTCCTTTAACTAACGATCTTTTTTTAGAAAAAAATATTTAACTTTAAAAAAATTATAGTTTTTCCAATAAAAATTTAGAGTTAAAAAAACTTTTTTTGCTTTTACGCTTTTCCTGAAATTGTTTAAATTCAGTTTTGATTTTTTTTTGAAAAAATATTATTTTTTCGAAAAAAGTTAACTATTGTTTTACATTTTTCTCTTGATTTTTAAATTTATAGATAACTCACATGATTTTCTTCTAAAATAATTAAAATTTTAAATTATTCAAAAACATATTTGTATTTTCCTAAATTAATAATTTTAAAACATTTTAAAACATTTCAAAAAATTTTAAATTATTCCTTTAATGATTTTTTATAAAAAAACTTAATTTTAAATTAAAAGTTTACATTTTTCTGTTATTTCAATTTACTTCTAAAAAAGTTAATTTATTTCCGAAAATACAAAAAAAAATAAAAAAAATTTAAATTTTTCTGGAAAAAAAATCATTTAGTTATTTTTAACTTTTAAAAAATATTCAGAAAAAAATTATTTTTTCTGAAAATATAAACTTTTTTTTAAAAAAAATGAAACAAGATTTAAAACAATTTGAAATTTCTTAAAAGTAAAAAAAGGTTTTTGTAACTTCGAAAAATTTTTTAACACAATTTTTTTATATTTTAAATATGTTTGGACAAATTATAATTTTTTTATAAGTTAATTTTTTGTTTTTTGGATTTCAAAAACGATCGTTAGTTAAAGGACAAACGATGCAAAATTTGGCATTGGGCTGAAGGGTAAAATAGGTAGAAAAAAGTTTGAGGTACCATATTTACATGTTAATCGTAAGTTCAAGTATTATCTTGACAATTTTATTAGTACATGTATGATATGGATATATGTGAGAAAGTACGTAGTTATTAAATGCCTTAAACCCCAAGAAATATTGATCTTATCAAAAATGTTATTGATGCCTTTGTGATCAATGAAACCAAAGTCTATTTACAAAGCCCGGTGCAATGCACATGTATAAATGCCTCGCAAAATCTATATATATCTTACTCACAAACTATTTGGTCTTAAATTTTGATATCGATATGTATTTAGGAGTTTCTCCATATCATTATCATCGTACACTCCAATCAAGTCATCGTCTTCATCAAGATACTTGATCCTACAAGTCCTCAGGTGGAACCTTGTACTCAACTCCTTCTTAAAAGTAAGAAACGTATCTTCACATAAGGCTGGAACTTGACCTTTTCGTTTGCATACTGTGATTTTATCGTCAGTATATAATCACCCCTGTTGATAGGTGAGGGCTCCACAATTAAACCATATATCGTCACCATATAATCACCCATGTTGACGGTGTTCGATATTATTGTGAATTTTGCAAAGAATACGTCACAAACCCACGACAATCGTACATTCTATATATCCTCATGTAATATATGCTTATTAAACAAACACATCCTATTAATATGTATTCTAATAGGTACAAGTTAGTGCTAACTGTAAGAGACAGCGGAGAGGATATTGACTGTGTCCTTTTTAACACGGCTGCCTCTCAGATTATATGTGTTCCGGTGGAAGCTTTGATTACAAAGTCATTAACAGAGGTGGTGAACTTCTCAATATAAAACTTTTCAACTATTTAATGAACGATGGCCATATATTATAAAATTTACAATGGTCCTTATATTATGTTACGTAATACGTTCACAAGTTTAGGCACCCGCATCATACGTTAACTTATACACGCTATTATTTTTTTAGGGTGTAGGAGACCCTAACTGGATAGTGGATTACTTCTTTTTTAATCTTTGCACTCAATGGGTTGTTCTCGAGATTAAGATTGATTCGTTTAATCTATCACCCAAGTATGTCAAACGATATAGTGTTATAAAATACTATGGTAGCAATTTCAGTGACTTGAATAAACATCGTGGGAGTTCCTCAATGTCTCCATTGTCTCCAAAGCTATAAAATTCTTATGTAGCATCGCGACAAAACGGTTCTGATATGGTTGACTTCGCTATTCATGATGAAATAAGGGAACAACCATAACTGAGTATGAACAAAGTTTGATGGATGAAATTCAGTGGGGCGCGATCCCTGAATTAAAGCTGCAAGTTGATAAAGTTACAAAACAGACTCCTACTGCAACTAACTCAAACATGAATGATGTGATATTGAACGCCCATAACAAAGGACCAACAATTCTTGATGTTAATGATAATTTTGCCCAGTCTCCTGTTCGTGATCCAATACATGATGTATCTCATGCAAATACGAAACATACAATTGCTATAAACACAGTTGTGTGTCCTTCATCAAACGCGAATGCTGAAAAAGAAATTGGCGAAATACCACCTAAGTACACAACATGATGATTGAGGATAAAGAGGTTGCGGTTGATCAACATATTGAACTTATGGAGTATGAGGGATGTGAATAAGTGGCTAATAACTCATAACATTTTACTTGCATCATTTACACAACTCGTATCTACCATTTACTTCACATGTTTTGTTTCATAATTTACACAACTCGTACTTTTTGAAAATAAGGAGTGTATACCACCCTACTTTATGGTGTTCTTTGGTTCTAGGATTATATCTTTAATTTCCATAAAACATTGGTTCATTTTTACATATATATGTGTTATATTTTTTGTTACAATATATTATTTAGTTGGAGTACAACAATAAAATAACCCAAAGTTTCGGTAATCCAAAGTCTCTTTAATCACAATGAAGTTTTAAAAAAAGTAATAATCTCATCTTCACATGGCTATCTTTCAGCAATCTTAACAAACTTCCAACATTTTAGTAGCTATTTTTTGTTTTAAGGGTTTTGCTAACCACCACAGGGTGTTTTTTTATCTTTCCGTAATTAAAAACATTTTCAAATATGAACTTACTTGATATTAATGTATACCTTATTAATATTAACTTACCTTAATTGTATATGCTGAAATTATGTATTTAAAGAAATGATGAGTTCATATTTAGAAATAATTTTAATTACGGAAAGGAAAAAAACCATCCTGTGGGTGGTGGTTAGCAAAACCCTTTGTTTAAATTTTATGCTAATTCATTTCAATGACTATATATAACCACTAACTAGATGCACTCTAAATAAACATGACAGCTGCACTTAAAAAACAAAAACATGATGACAACCTTAACAAATGGAAATGGAAAGATGTTATCGTCATTTATGATGATGTCCCTGAAGTTGCTGAAACAAAAAACCGTTTTTAAATGACAGATCGACGTGTCATTTTACCCTCCGCCTTTCTAAATCAACCCATCAATGAAGATGATGAAGAATTTCAATGGATTTACCAATTGCTTCTACTATTTTGTTTTGTTAAAGGTTTAAATTAGGCTGTTATTTTATTGTTATACTCATACTGGTATGAGAATCTTATTTCGGTTTAATAAAGTTTTAAATATTTATAAAAGTTTACTTTTTTTATCTATTTGCAACCAAGTAGTATTATGGAATTTCTGATCTACTGTATGTTAAATATGATTTGTTGCATTGTTTTGTTCTTCATAATGTATGGAGCTGACTTTTATTCTTAATCAATATTTTTTTTTATAACTGACTTCAAATTAATCTTCTCTTTATATATATAACTCTTTATAACAAATATAAACGTCATAAAAAAGTAGGATACCCGGGCAACGCACGGGTATCACACTTGTTAGTAGTGGTGGGCCCAAATAAAGAGGGGCTGCTTGTTGCCACAACATGGTTTTTTAGAAAGTGGGAGTGTCAGATGACGTGGCAGCCAGTGGGGCCCAACTGAGAAGGTTTTGGCTTGTTGTCACACCTAACTCTCTTACACCGCACAATTCTTTAGACCAGATGTAATAGTCACTAAAGTCGGTGTCACCACATCAACATTTACTTCCTTCATTAAATCAACTACCAAACACCCGTAATGGTAGTCATGATGACCAAACCGCCTAAAAAATCGACTACCAAAAGTTATCTTGTGCGAGCGTAACAAGGATGACACATCCTTTTTCGCCATCAAGTCATAACACAATTTTTCTTAGGACCATGTTCAATTTTAAGCGTTTTTAACAAAATTTTACACTACATGAGATATATTCATGTAGTTCTCGTCACGGGAAGCCACTCGCCCCTAGGCGTAGAGTCTATTATCTTTTAAGTCATGCTAAATTTCTTCTTGTTTTTTACAATAAATTTCCTATCGTCTTAAAAATAAGCAAATAAGCAGTTTCAAAAGACTGAAATATCCTTTGCTCTTTGGGAAAGATATACTCTGTTTGCAATTTGAACATAATACATGGACGACTTTTTCAATGTACTTTTTTTTTGTCACACACTATAAATTACTTATCGACTTAAAAATAAGCTGCTGTAATAAGCAGTTTGTGAAGTGATGAGTTATGTAAGCATGGATTGTTGGTGTAGAATCAAACCTATTTCTTCACCTTATCCACACTGGTAATTTTTCACTTCTTTTTATAAAGTTTTCAATGTTTGGTTTAGCTTACTTTTCGGGCTTATGAGCTTATTTGATTTTGGAAAAGCTAATAAACCCTTTTTTCAGCTCATGAGCTTAGTACTTATGGCTTATGGAATTCCATAAACTCTGCTTGATAAGCTCATAAGCCAGAAAAATAGGCTTATGAGCTTTTCCAAAATCAAATAAGCCCATAAGCTCGAAAAATAAGTTAATTCAAACACCCCCTTTTTGTGTGAATACTGAATTTGGTGCGATATAGTTTTACTCAATGTTTTAAAAACCGGGTTGACCCGGCCGGTTGAACCGGTTGAACCGTGAACCGGGCCGGATGTGACCGGGTTTTTCCTTAGTTGAGAACCGGATTGAACCGCCGGTTTTTCATTGACCCGGTTTGATGAACCCGGCCGGGTCATAATTTTTTATAGAAAAAAAAATTTCAAAAACTTTTTTTCTATAAATATTTCTAAATTTTAAAAATAAATTTTAGTACTAGTGATTATTGTTAGTTAAAATAAAATTAAAATTAACTTAAAACACAAACTAATATCGTTTTATTATGGTTTAATATAAATTATAAACATAAATTACTTGTTTTTTCATACATTTGCTATAATGTTATAAATATTAAACTAAAAGTTTAAATAATTTTCATCGATTTAATTTAACGTAAGACAAGTTATAAGATGATTACAATAATATATATAAAATATATAAAAAATATGATTTAAGTTCATTTGGATACCAAACTTTATTTGGATACTAAGGGACTAATCTCCACCACTCATCTCCATCTTAATCTAATAGATAACATTAAACATAAAACCAATTTCCTCTTTTTTTTCAAACATTAATATCTTTTAAACCGTCAATCGCTATACGAAAAAAAATATACCATTACGACGGGCATTTAATTATCTTTCTACAGATATGCTATATGATATACTTTCGACAAATTATTTTTTTTTTTTTTTTCCGTAATTTATCATATATGATACTAAATATCATATATGATAGTAACACTGGTATCATATAATATAACTTATCATATATGATATAAACCAATATCATATGATATAAACCAATATCATATATGATTCTGTAATAATTTGTAACATAACACTAATATCATATATGATAAAACACTATTATCATATATGATATTTTACGCAAATTTAAAAAAAAAAACGATTTTTTTTTCTTCAAAAGTATATCATATTGCATATCTGTAGAAAGCTAATTAAATGCTCGTCGCGATGGTATATTTTTTTCCGTTTAACACTTAACGGTTTAAAAGATATTTAAGTTTTAAAAATAAGTGAAATAATTAAATACTTTTAATCTCAACCATTAGATATGATGAGGATGGATGGTGGAGATGAGTCCCTTAGTATCCATGATAAATATGGTATCCAAAATAACTTGACTCAAAAAATATACATATATATAAAACCGGGTTGACCTGACGGTTCAACCGGTTGAACTGGTTGTCCCGCGAACCGGTCACTAGACCGGGTCAACTAAAAAACCGGGTTTTAAAACATTGGTTTTACTTGATGACATGTTTTTGCTGGAATTAGTTTCTTGTTTGTAGAGAAATAAACCAGAAAGAAGCCTTTTATTGGCATTACATGAGAAAGGTGCAAAACAGAAATTCCTACATAATAGGTGACTAACTCATTATAACCACCATTAAAACCTCAAGGGGTCTTCCCTTTATTTTAGGAACGGATTTTGAATCACTTACTTATTTTCAACAAAGTTTGATGATCGGGGGCCTAACAAAAAAGGAAATAACGAAATGGCCGAAAATAATGCCGAGAATACCGGGCATATTAAACCAACCGATCAGATAATCACTCGTAAAGAAGAGAATGGCGATGGGTTATCATGTTGAAATGTTTCGTTTTGATGTTGAATTCAATCAGATCGTGAGTTTGATTATCAATAAATTCAAAAGTAATAAGGACGTTTTTCTTCATAAGCTTATCTGTAACTCTTCCTATGTATGTTTAATAATCAAGCCCCGTTTATGTTTCGCTATACGCCGCCATAAGAATGATATTTGTTTGATGTGTATACCCTTTTAGGCTCTGGACAAACTTCAATATGAGACCACGGTACAACCTTTCATCCCTATGCTTACCCAGGACGAGACGACTTTACCACCTTTGAACATCATTGCACCACCTTTCATCCATATTTATCCTGATAAGACCAACAACACGTTGACCATCGTCGACAATGGACCTGGAATGACCTGGCCTGGTGACTCCTAGCTAGTTTTTACCAATATTACTACGTAAATGTTACCCAGATAGATGAAATAACCGTGCAACTATTTTTACAGATTTGGCCTGCCATCTGGGTACCATTTCAAGATCCAGAACCAAAGACTTCATGGAAGCTTTTGCAGCTGGTGCTGATGTCACCAGGATTGGTCAATTTGGTTTTGGCTTCTACTTTGCTTTTTTGGTTGCTGACAAAGTTGTGGTCAGAACCAAACATGTCCATGATTTTCATTACATCTGGGAGACGCAAGCCGATGGATCATTCACCATAATTAGGGATATCAATTGTCCATATGTTTATCGTGGGTCTAGGATGACACTCTACTTAAAACAGGATCAGCTCGAGTACCTTGAGGACGAGAGGCTCGAGGCTTTGATCAAGATGCATTCTGCGCCTAGCAGATATCCCATCTCTCTAGGGATTACCAGATTTTCTGAGTGGCAGATTCCTGTTGGTCAGAACACGGAGACTTTGAATGTCACTCGGCATTCCATCCTTAGAGTTTTGTAACAAGCTGATTTCATTTTCAAATGCTTATCCCTAAATTAAAAGACTTGTTTTTCACTAGTAATTTTAAAGACAGTTTAAGAACTTATATATTGGTAGGCTAGTTATATCTGATGATATTTTGCACTTCCAAACTCCATTCTCCTTAACAGACTAATCTCTGTCTCGAGAGCTATATATATTTCACTTTGACCAACTTTCATCCCATTGCTTAGATCTGCGGTCTTTTTGTAGCTGAGTGTCGTATGCATGCAGCTGTAGCTTCACACATGTGAAACATCTCACTTGCAACAAAGTTTGTACCGAGTCTCTGATCAACCCAACACCTTAAAGTCCTCTGTTTCAAGTGCATGACTGAACCCTGTTAAGTGTTACCCACTCAACAAGACCCCAACGATTGAGATATATACACAAATTTATGTCCAGTTACTAGTTCCAAAAGAACCACCCCAATACCCCATACAAGAAGCCATCTAATTTCTCAGTCAAAATGCCACTTGAAGCATATCATGATATGTTTATTTAGCCTACTAAGCCAATGAAGGCCCATAGGCTAGGCTAAATAAACATATCAACTAACAGAACTGATATCAAGGTTGTTCTTATTCAACTCGCACACACTAAACTTTCCTAAAACAACCACCAAACTGGCCTAGTGATCAGACACCATCATGTTTGACAAGTAGCGTGTCGCGTTTTGGATTTTTTAAATGCTAGTTTTATAAATGCTACTTTAAAAAAGGTTGGAATATAAACATTACTGCAACATGCTGCTATAGCTTCCTGCTAATGGTTCTCGTTACCCTTAATTTTGCCACAACATACAGTGACATACTACGCGTATTCATACTACTTTAGGGATGATATTGAGTTTTACTTTTTGAATTTGAAGTACTTAAATGGTCGAAATTTTATAATGCAACACATCCCCAAACGCCAATGTTGTTAAAACCTGGATCAACCCAGCATGGTCAACAGGTTCCGGCGCAAAAAATGGCATGGGGTAAGACTAACTGTTTGCTCATTGCTGAGTATTTGTAACCCAGTCCAAACCGACGGTTTCTTAGCAACCCGGGTCAACAATTCCAGCCGGGTCAACAACAGAAACATACTTTTTTTTTAGAACGGCAAATGTTAGTGGTTAGTGGGTCGAGTCGTTCAATGATATTCAAGCGGAAGAATGTCTTCTTCGAACCCTCGCCTAGTTATGTTAGACTCCTTATCCGCTTCACCTGAAAGGCCCTTGGCAGGTCTTGAACTCAAGACCTACAGGAAACCTCCCCCAAGGAAACCACTTAGTGGAAACATATTTTTTCTATGCTTATTATATCAAGGGTGTGAATGAGAAGAGTCGAGCCACCTCGAGCTCAGTTCATTTATATATATAAAGCATGAATTCGGGCACAAGCCTCATATTTTGAGCTCGAACTCCGTGAGTATTTTCACAAGCTCGAGCTTAAAGGCTCGTTAATCACACTAGGAACACTAGGCTCGAGCTCGATTATTCAATGACCCCCAAACTTAGGCTCAAACTCGGGCTCGTATAAGCCGGGTTGACATGTTTGAACCAACAGCGCAGTGACCAGCGTCAATCACAGATCCAGTTTTGGAAAATGTTGTCAACTAGCAATTGGGGATTGGTTTCTTACTGCTTCAATTTTCGAGTAGGGTAGTGGCAACTACCGATACCCTCCACAAGAAGATTGAAGAAGTGAAAAACTAATAAGATCAACCAGAACTAGATGCAACTTCTGTCCATGCGAGTGCTTTTCTCAATAGCTTCTTTGCCTTTTAACTTCTTATTTAGTTTCATTCTTCAACTTAAGTTTTGAACCAAAAACACTAAAGAAAAAATCAAGATTTTGCTTAGTATTGACCAACATTCTGAGACTTGTGTCGTCTAATTAAGTCGTTACTGACTTTGCTCTATTGATAATCCTACTTACGCCACATATCAATTCTTTCAGCCATGCAAGTTTCTGCATAAAGCTTTTATCAGAATGCACATTTGCTTTATTCAAATTGGCTATAAGTCTATTGGAATATAGTTCATTTATGCTAATCATGTTCACTCAAAGTAACCGCAGCAATTTTGAAACTTGTTTGAAGTGGTTTATCAGATTTCCCTACTGTCTTAAATATCCACACCGCTTTACATTTTACGAGTTTGGGGATTGCTAACAGGAATTCCTGCAAATCACATAAATGACTCCAAATGCAACTATTTTAATTATGAAGGTTTATTCCACAGGAATAGGGGAATCACAGATGGATTGAAATTTGCAGTTCTTGTCTGAGTACGGGTTACAGTTCTTGAACGCTTGAAATTACTATTGAATCTTGAACTCGATTCAGTGAAATGACATCAAGGTTGATCTTATATACAACTCGCATACATCAAGGTTTAAACCTCACTTGATTATTGGGGCTAGCCGGGAAAATGGTTGGAATTGGTTATGACTTACCTGGTTAGGCCATGTATTCCGTACCCTTTTCTCAACATTCTATTCCACTTTGTCAAACATCCCTATACGAAAAATGTTACGACCAATCAACACATGTTGTACGGCCAGGTTACGGTATAGCCCTAATTCAAGTGCTTGCTCGTAGAGAAAAAAAAACTAAAACATTAGTGTTGACAAAAGACTTATTGCTTTTAAGGGTGAGAAAAGATCACTTTTGCAGCTTATTGAGTGTATTAAATCTGCTGTCAGACTTAAGCTCTTGTCGTGTAGCTTCAAGAAGTCCAGAGATGGGTTGCGAGTGGCCCAGCTATGGGAGTTGCCTCATACTGTTTTCCGACGACTAGGACTGTTTTAGTGTGTTTATGCACCGTTAGGTGGTTTTTTCGTAGTGGTGTAATTTCATTTGTTTTTTTTTTTTTTTTGAGGTAGGATCATTTGGCATGTCAAGTGATTAGTGGTTGTTCAAGCTTTGCTTGAGGTTAATGTGTCACACAGGCACATTCCATTGTACTCATCGGTTTTTTGGGATTAATATATTTTACCGGGGAGTTGCCCTTTACCAAAAAAAAAGACTTATTGCTTTCATTAATATATCGAGTTTAAATACTCGTTGGTTAACCTGGACGACAAAGAATACAACTTGGACTACAACTCATACCAAAAACAACATACCTAAAATAAACAAGTAACGTAATCGCCAAAAACAAAAGCATCAGGAATGAAGTAACATAATCGGAAAAAACAAAAGCATTGAGATGACAATTATCTTTCAAGAAATACTCTAATTAGCACCTCGATACTTTTGTTAGACATTGTAAACGACCTTTACCTATAAACCACTTCAGATATTACTCCCTCACCAATGTGGGATAACTACATCTTTTGAACTACTCGAGGGACATAAAACTTGTTGAAGTTTGAAGAAATATACAAATACTTACTAGAAAATAGGGCTTAGCATCAGACCCGATCGAATATCAAAATGATCTAAAACCTCGGATCTCGGACCGGATGGATATGATTCAATCCTGCCCTCCGTTCGGTCCTATTAGGCATCATCCATGGGTTTTTGGTAAGACATGACCGGACCGAGGACCCACATGGTCCAAAACTCCGGATCAAGGTGGTCTGGTCCGATCTGATTTTTCGGCCCAATCTGGTCGATGGTCCAAAAATAAGCTTATTTAAATAAATCAGCTTATTCGCGTAAGTAACCTAATAAGCTTATAATCAACTTATTTACATCCATCTGATATTTCAATCAAAATAATCTAATTCAATGCTTATAAATTCGAATAATGATAAGAAGTAAGCTAAAATAAGCTAAGGAATGTGTTTCGCTGGTTGCGAATACTTCTCGCTCTTGACAGTGGAAGGATAACGAGGCAGTGCACCCTATGCTAATGAATGCCCAACGAGGCACTACTAAGACGTAAGATTCTCAAGTTAGTTTTGTTCTCAGACTCGTCATTGAACGTTTGAGAGCTTGACCAATCACTGCCATGTTAATCTCCGATAGTCTTTTTTGTGTTTGGCTTTACTTCTCATAGTTACATTGATATAATTGTTCCATTGGCATCTAAAAATTACAGATACAAGTTTGAGAGAACACAACTTTATGCAATAACCACAAGTAGTTGGCTCGAGCTCGATTATTAAATGACCCCAAACTTGGGCTCAAACTCGGGTCCGATCTCGTTTAGGACGAGCAGCTCGGGTTGTTTCTAACCCCAAGTTATACAACCAGAAATAGTGTTACTAATACGTCAGAATAATGGTTGTTTGCTGATTTTTGCATCAGAAATAGTAGTGTTTGGACGACAGAAAATTAGTGTATGGGCGTGTATAAGTCAGGTTGACACGTTTGAGTACCGGTTACATTTCTAGAACGCTTGAAGTTACTATTGAATCTTGAACTCGATTAAATGAAATGACATCAAGGTTGATCTTATATACAACTCGCTTACTCGCATACATCAAGGTCATGTATATATCAGTCAAAGACTCGTCCACCGAAAGGGGATGTTATTCCCTACCCTTTTCTCAACACCAAACATCCCTATACGAAGAATGTTAAGACCAACCAACACATGTTGTACGACCCAGTTTTTGGGTAGTATCGATAGATAGCCCTAATTCAAGTGCTTGTTGCTTAGAAGTAAACTAAAGATTAGTGTTGACAAAAGACTTATTACTTTCATTAATATATCGAGTTTAAATACTCTTTGGTTAACCTGGACGATAAAATACAACTTGGACTACAAGTCATACCAAAAACAACATACCTAAAATAAACACTTTCCTAACAAGTAACATAATCGAGAAAAAGCAGTCGAGTAACATAATCGCGAAAAACAAAAGCATCAGGATAATAAAAAAAACCAATGGAGTAACATAATCGAAAAAACAAAAGCCTTGAGATACAATTATCTTATAAGAAATAATCTAATTGAATACTCAAACCAATCGTTAAACATTTGTAAACAACCTTGCTAATAAACCACTTCACATATTACTCCGTGACCAATGTGGGATTTCATCTTTTGAACTACTCTAGGACATAAAATTTGTCGAAGTTTGTATAAATATACCAAACCTTGTGACGAACACAATTTAGCATCGGGCATGGATTGGACCAGAAGGGTGGGAGAGTCTTCGTGGTTCTAAAACCAGAACCGCAAAAATTGAAAATCTTAAAATAAAGAAAATGTGAAATCGAGAACCGTCCTTATTCTTCGGTTCGGTTTCGATATGGTTCTGGTTCTGGGATGAGAATTGTAAAACCCGCATGCGTTTACCATGAATAGTACCCTTACGATAGTACGTACATGATTAGGACTTTCCTTTTATAGCACGTTTACGTTTCACGAACAAGAATTACAAGTATTACGTACGTGTTATATCACGATAAGTATTTAATACGCATTAAGACACGATAATTATTTCAATAATAATTATAATCACGAACATACGAACATGAAATCATGAACGTAAATAATCACGAGCTTAGTATTACGTATTTATGTATATTTATTGCGATCATGAATAAATATAATAAGACACGAACGATAACTATTTTAATTACGTAAACACGACACAAGAAGACGTAAATAATTAGAACAAGGGAAAAACAACGGGTTTGCCCTTTGGGGGCCCACATACCACGAAATTAGGAAAAGAAAAGGGCCTAGCCCATTATTTTTACTAAACAAGAAAAAAAAGGAGAAATCATGTTTCATATTTACAAAACTAAAAAATAAATAAAACCCTAATTCTTCCTTCTTGTGCTCCTTTGGCCGCCAGATTTAGAACACCAAAAGGGGGTGTTCGGGTTGATTTTGATCTTGGAAATTTTACAAGGATCGTTGTGTGTTCGTCCTCATTTGTTTCACGTATTCGGTATAACTTTCAACCTTTTCTTTTTATGTTTTGATTTATTGAATCACATAAAATCATGGTGTTTTTAATTAAACTAATTAAAATAAGTATTTTAAACATGTTAATAATCATGAGGTAAATCAAATCAAGGGTTTAGGGGTGTTTTGGTTCTATCCGACGCCTAACCCGAGCCCCATAGGGGTCTCGGCTTGGCTTATTTAACACCACCGAGACCATATGGTCTCGGTATGGTGGTGGTGGTCCCACGGCAGCAGCAAAACCAAGGGGAACCCCGACTTAGGTCGGGGTATGGCGATGGTTACGGGTCCGGTTCATGGGTTTTAATCACGGGTCCGGTTCACACATGTTTAGAATAAAAACACGGTCCGGTTCATGAGTTGTTTTTAAAGCTTTATTATTTTTTTACAAGTTATATTATTTTTCAAGATTTAAATTAAATTAATTAAAAGTATGAACATG
The DNA here is from genome assembly GCA_025667525.1 of Glebionis coronaria. Taxonomy (NCBI): domain Eukaryota; kingdom Viridiplantae; phylum Streptophyta; class Magnoliopsida; order Asterales; family Asteraceae; genus Glebionis; species Glebionis coronaria. The sequence continues at coordinate 581,949,922 of CM046879.1, forward strand.
ATTAATTTAATTTACATGACTTAGGTTATTAATTTAGTTATTAATTCATGAATTTTAACCTAAGTATTTATCTTTTAATTAGACTATATAATTAATTAATTATTAAAACCATGACTATAATTAATTAATTCGCATGGCTTAGGTTATATTATTAATAGATAATAATACAAGTTTTAACCTAAGTATTTTATCTTTATTTAATTAAAATCATGTTATATTTAATTAAATACTTTAACCTATAGTTTGTTTAATTCACATAAAATAATTAATAAACTATACTATATAATCACATGACTTAGAATATTAATTAGTAAAACACTTAAGCTTATATAATTAGCTTAATTATCCAGCTTATATCTATTTATGGAAAGTTTCTATTTTTAGAAACTTATTTATTTAATGCAGCTAATCTATTTATGGAAACTTTCTGTTTTTAGAAAATTATCTATTTTAAGCAGTAATTCTATTTTTGGAAACTTTCTATTTTTGGAAACCTGCTATTTTTAGAAAGTTACTTATTACTACACAACAAGTATAATAATACATGAAATACAAGTAATACTTAATCAGAATAGACATAATATACGTTTAACACGGTATAAAGCTTAAAACAGTAAAGCATGACATGAACATATAAAACAAGCTAAGACATGATATAAAACCAGTTACGTATTCAGTAATCAGATACTTATACACGTATGTATTTATGTAGCATTAGTGATACCGAAGTAGGACTCTCTTCCGTTCGTCTTCTTCATTCACTGGACATAAGGTACGGATTCTCCGTCCTTTCAGTATGAACATTCTTTCCTTATTAGGATTTCCCGTATGCAGCCAACTGTTTTCCCGTAGTATTTGTTTTATATGTTTTGATTGCTTATGTTTAATTAGAATACCTAAAGCCATATACATGCATGACAGTTTCACCTAGTTATGGAGGTACCATAACCATAACACTAGAGGCACTGGTGTTATGACTTCCCTACGGCGGAGTGATTGCTCGTGGAGTCCCTTTCAGATTTTGGCCATATTATTATATTTATCATGTGGGGCGTATGGGTGCATCCTATTTTACATGTTTTCAGCAGATTATTCAGGTGAATGTGGTGTGTGCCTTGCATCCTTCACAAGGAGCTGATCCTTCCTACCCAAACCAGTATATTAAATTAGAGGCAGCCCCTCTAATTTGCATGACGGGGTCACCCCTCCAAGTATTCATGCACGTTGATATTTCATGACCTATATTGGCTAAATGGTAAACATGTTAAACAGTTTTTATAAGATAAACATAAGACTTTTCAAACTATAAAACCAGTTTTACTAAGTTACACCAGGTTATCCAGGACATATACATTTCCGCTGCTATATGTTATTCATGCTTATATTATTCATTTCATGCTTGTATATCTGTGCACTGAGCGTTATGCTCAGCCGTTACTTTCCTTTCCATGTCCCAAAACGGCAGGTACCCAAGGATAGACTCGAGCATTTTGGAGGACATGCATAGGATGGAAGCTGCCATAGACTTCTTCTCCTGTTGCCTTCATATATTTATGCTTGTTTAAGTCTTTCATTTATTTCATTTACTTTATTATGTTTTGGTCTTATGTTTGGGAACCGATGTTTGATTCCGGTTTTACCCTATGGTTATGTATGGTTTACTACATATTACCTTGCATGCTTTGATGACACGCCATAATTACGCGTAACGGTCCACTTATCAAAGTGGGGTGTTACAATTATGGTATCAGAGCCAAGGCTTCGACCTGTAGGCTCTAAAACTTTACCTGTGACTAGTGGGTAGTCACCAGGAGCTTTCTAAGCCAACGCTTGTTCTTCCACGTATTGATGTGTTCAGCGCATTTCTGTTTTAACCATGATGTTTTCAGCACCTTGATGTTTAACCTTGATGTTTTCATCGATATTGTTTTACTAATATGGATGGACAACCGTCATTCATATTTAGTTATGTGTCATTGTTTCATGCATGACGTTCCTCGTGAACTGTGACTATGTGGACTGAACCCCAGTAGTTCATAATTAGTCACATAAAAAAAATTCTGATAAGTTTTGACAGGTGAGTTTCTTTTATTATGTTTCATGTATCATTGTTGTAGGGATTATGACTAAGTAATGGTTGGTACAGGACTGGCCCTATTTAGTCGCATGTGCTTTTATCGAAACTTTTAACTTTGGGACCGACCCATAGGCGTCCCCTCGCCATGTCTTTTGTTTTGGGACCGACCCATAGGCGTCCCATCGCGCATATAAAGGTTTTTATAAACTGCATCATGTATTCATGCACTGTTTCATGCATAAAAATTTTCTCATGATTTTTAAGCATAAAGTTTTTTCATGTCCCCTCATAAGTTACTATGTTTTTATGTCAAGTATATTTTTATACTGTCATGGTTAACTTCAGTTTCATGCTGATTATATTATACACTCCTTCATGTTGGGTTGTTCCATGTTTCTTCATGATGACTTCGTCTTCACATGACTATGTCTTACGTCTGTGTTGTTGTTTTTGCTTCCATGCAAGACACTGTTGGAATTCATGTAAATTCTGCTTTCATGATAGTCATGGTTGGTTTTCATTAATCATGCTTTCAGGAAAATCATCGTTGAAATTCGTTTAACCACACGTTAGCGTTTCTCTATGCAACCAGAATGAGGTATACACTGGCATTGCCAGGTTATCATGATGGCCTTTCTAACCGTTTAACTAGTTATTTTCCATTAAAATCATGTCAGATGATCGATCCCATACTGATAATTTCATGTGCATTCCATGTGTACTCCATGTACCTTATCCCTTGTATTTCCACTTGCTGATAGTCTACAAATTGTTGATGCCGCTCATAGCTTGGATATGTTACTAAAGGTTGATGCTGCTGATGTTTGGAGGTGCTACGAGATGCGGATGCGGTTCACAACCTGGAGATCCTACAAGACGAAGACAAAGGCGTTAGAGCAAAGCAATTGGACGAGAAGATGCTTCACCATCAGACGATTCCCATCAATCATTGTCCCTAGTTCTTAGTTACATGTCATACGTCATCCAGTTGTTGTTTCAGTCATAGGAGTGCAAACCGGTACCAGCCGGCCACTCAGCTGAATAGTTACATGAATCACAGTCATGAGAATGACCGTCATGGAACTGACACACAAGACGATAGTGACCACTATTATGACAGCAGCTATCCTAGCAATCGCAACCGAAGCTCCGGCCGCGGACGTGATCAGAAATACAAAGGATCAGCAGTCCAACCGATTCGCCAATTTTGGCATAATAACCTAATATTTGTAGTTCTATTTGTTTCACATCTCGAGACACATGTCAAGACATCAGTCAAGACACATGTCTCACGTATACTTCTCGAGACACATGTCAAGACATCAGTCAAGACGCATGTCTCACGTATACTTTCTGAAGACACATGTCAAGACATCAGTCAAGACACATGTCTCACGTATACTTTCTGAAGACACGTGTCAAGACATCAGTCAAGACACATGTCTCACGTATACTTTCTGAAGACACATGTCAAGATACCAGACAAGACACGTGTCATGCTTACATTTCCCAAGACACGAGTGAAGACACCTGACTCACGTCCAATTATGTAACATTTCTAAGAAATTCAGGGTACCCTCCAAGAGTATATCCATTTTGTTGTGCCATGTATTAATCAGGCCACAAGAATTCCAGTACCATTACTGGCGCATCAGTGAGAACTGTCAAGTTGTCGATGACACTTTCATTTCTTTCACCATATTTCATATATTCATGACCATGAAGGACGCCATTCGTATTCCCCAAGTATATGAAGGTTTTCCTTCAGCCTAATGATAAGATCCAAGCTGCGAACGCATTACGTCGGACAGATGCAAGTTGAATTTAATCCTAATTATGCACTACGAACAGCACACCATGCTACGATTCATGACTATGTACAGTGATGTTCAGGCTCCTGAATACATTCAGCTTGATTTTCCATCAGGAAAATCCGTACAAATTATCTATGCTTACAAGCACGTGCGTCGTTAGCTATTACTGCTAAAATATTCTAGTTGTCTGTTAAGACACGACCACTTAAGTCCTTTTACGCATAACCAGCGGATTATTCCAAAACCGTCCCATATACTACAGAAGAACCTTCAAGGAGAAGGACGGCAACATGAAATTATGTGTCGACTACCGTCGATTTTAAACAAATCACCATTTATAACCGTTACTATCCTCCACGTATTGACAAGATCGGATTCATTTAGGGTGTTAAGCACTTTCCAAGATCGGATTCATGATCATGCTGCCAACAGTAACGAGTAAAAGAGCAGAACATGTCCATGACTGCTATTCGTACACGACTCGGTCATGTTAGACTCATGGTTTTGTTTTTGTCTCATAAATGCTCCAGCAGCATTATAGGCTAATAAATTGAGTTTCCATGAACTCATAAACAAATTCATCAGTGTTTCATCTATGACAACCTAACGTTCTCTAAAGTCTATAGAAGAGCAGGGAGACCATATTTGCACTATATTGCAAGTTCTACGACAGGAGAAATTTCACCCTGAAATTTTCAATATAAATTCCGGTTGATTACAATGACACGCTGAATCACATGGATTCTCACGGTTAATCTTACCATGACTCAGCTTATACGAAAAGGTGAGAACCCTACACTACATTAGGTGTTCCAGAAAATCCTACGCTAAGAGAAGTCTAATTTCGGAGTCTGATAGTGCCGCAAATTTCTATGTATCAAGTTTCTATGAAGCAAGGTATAGTTACGTTCATATCTAAGTACCTGACATACCAACAGGCTAAGATAGAACACCAACAGACTAGGATGTTTTTCCATCATCCGAAATTGTGAACAGAAATGGGACAAGAACTCCATGGATTTTGGTTACCAGATTAACACAAACTCAAAAGAAGCATGATGTTATCTGGGTTATTGCCAACAGTTTGATCAGGTCTGCAAAATCCTTACATCCGCAAGGATTTCAGAATCAACAGATTGATCGGACATGTTCCAGCCAAGGCTCATCCGACCACTTGGTAATCCCTCAGCTATCGGGCCAGACGAAGGTTCGCAATTGTGCTCCTTATTTATGTCCATGTTCTTGTTCTAATTTCACGAATTGCTTTCACGCTCACGTTCATGACACTATTCACATTCATGATCGTATCTTGGGTTACGATTCTACATTCATCTTCGTTCTGGGAAGCTTTGCAAGAACTGGAGAGACCAGACTCAAGCTTAGTGTAACTCCCTATCCTCATATAGACGTTTCATGTCACAATCCACGTCTCACCTAATGGCATTTGGCGATACCGCCGCCGTATTCCATGTTCACGATATGTTTCACATGTCATGTTCATTCCACGTTCCTCATATCACGTTCACGATATGTTACACGTATCATGGATCACGATATGGTTACTCATACTACACTCACATATCTCCACGTATCATGTTCAAAAAATTTCACGTGTCAGGTTCAAAATTTTTCACGTACTACGTTTCATTATGTCTCGCGCATTCGTTGCTAATTATCAGATAAGTTAGATTGTTTTGCACCATAACGTTTCGGTTACCCTTGCACGTTAACTCTTATTTCCTCGATCGAATTTAGGGGATCTATCTTACGGAGATGACAAAGAACTCTTTGGTGTTTTCAAGTCAAGGTCAGGAGGACCAAGATTTATAATTTGTGTCAAGATCTTGTGAAGAACCGTTCCAAGAGGGAAGCCACTTGGAAACGAACAAGTTTATCCGGACTTCTTATCCGTTTCTCTCTTATTGATTATATTGTGCTTTCAGTCACGTCACGTCCCATGTCCTTTCAGTCACGTCACGTTCCATGTCCTTTTAGTCACATCACGTCCTATGTCCTTTTCAATACATGTCACGTTCCACGTTCCCTTCTACCATGTCACCTTCATAGTCCGTTATCTTACATACCCTTCCAGTTTAATTCGGGTGTGTTTCTCATTCAGTTTAATTTATCTATAATTCGGGGACGAATTATTCTTTTTAGGGGGGAAGAGTTGTAAAACCCGGATGCGTTTACCATGAATAGTACCCTTACGATAGTACGTACATGATTAGGACTTTCTTTTTATAGCACGTTTACGTTTCACGAACAAGAATTACAAGTATTACGTACGTGTTATATCATGATAAGTATTTAATACGCATTAAGACACGATAATTATTTCAATAATAATTATAATCACGAACATACGAACATGAAATCATGAACGTAAATAATCACGAGCTTAGTATTACGTATTTATGTATATTTATTGCGATCATGAATAAATATAAAAAGACACGAACGATAACTATTTTAATCACGTAAACACGACACGAGAACACGTAAATAATTAGAACACGGGAAAAACAACAGGTTTCCCCTTTGGGGGCCCACATACCACGAATATAGGAAAAGAAAAGGGCCTAGCCCATCATTTTTACTAAACAAGAAAAAAAAGGAGAAATCATGTTTCATATTTACAAAACTAGAAAATAATTAAAACCCTAATTCTTCCTTCTTGTGCTCCTTTGGCCGCCGGATTTAGAACACCAAAAGGGGGTGTTCGGGTTGATTTTGATCTTGGAAATTTTACAAGGATCGTTGTGTGTTCGTCCTTATTTGTTTCACGTATTCGGTATAACTTTCAACCTTTTCTTTTTATGTTTTGATTTATTGAATCACATAAAATCATGGTGTTTTTAATTTAACTAATTAAAAACAAGTATTTTAAACATGTTAATAATCATGGGGTAAATCAAATCAACGGTTTAGGGGTGTTTTGGTTCTAGCTGACGCCTAACCCGAGCCCTATAGGGGTCTCGGCTTAGCTTATTTAACACCACCGAGACCATATGGTCTCGGTATGGTGGTGGTGGTCCCACGGTAGCAGCAAAACCAAGTGGAAACCTGACTTAGATCGGGGTATGGTGATGGTTACGGGTCCAGTTCATGGGTTTTAATCATGGGTCCGGTTCACACATGTTTAGAATAAAAACACGGTCCGGTTCATGAGTTGTTTTTCAAGCTTTATTATTTTTTTACAAGTTATATTATTTTTCAAGATTTAAATTAAATTAATTAAAAGTATGAACCTGATTAATTTAATTTACATGACTTAGGTTATTAATTTAGTTATTAATTCATGAATTTTAACCTAAGTATTTATCTTTTAATTAGACTATATAATTAATTAATTATTAAAACGATGACTATAATTAATTAATTCACATGACTTAGGTTATATTATTAATAGATAATAATACATGTTTTAACCTAAGTATTTTACCTTTATTTAATTAAAATCACGTTATATTTAATTAAATACTTTAACCTATAGTTTATTTAATTCACATGAAATAATTAATAAACTATACTATATAATCACATGACTTAGAATATTAATCAGTAAAACACTTAAGCTTATATAATTAGCTTAATTATCCAGCTTATATCTATTTATGGAAACTTTCTATTTTAAAAACTTATTTATTTAAGGCAGCTAATCTATTTATGGAAACTTTCTATTTTTAGAAACTTAACTATTTTAAGCAGTAATTCTATTTTTGGAAACTTTCTATTTTTGGAAACTTTCTATTTTTGGTAACTTTATATTTTTGGGAACTTTCTATTTTAGGAAACCTGCTATTTTTAGGAAGTTACTTATTACTACACAACAAGTATAATAATACATGAAATACAAGTAATACTTAATCAGAATAGACAGAATATACGTTTAACACGGTATAAAGCTTAAAACAGTAAAGCATGACATGAACATATAAAACAAGCTAAGACATGATATAAAACTAGTTAAGTATTCAGTAATCAGATACTTATACACGTATGTATTTATGTAGCATTAGTGATACCGAAGTAGGACTCTCTTCCGTTCGTCTTCTTCGTTCACTGGACATAAGGTACGGATTCTCCGTCCTTTCAGTATGGACATTCTTTCCTTATTAGGATTCCCCGTATGCAGCCAACTGTTTTCCCGTAGTATTTGTTTTATATGTTTTGATTGCTTATGTTTAATTAGAATACCTAAAGCCATATACATGTATGACCAGTTTCACCTAGTTATGGAGGTACCATAACCATAACACTAGAGGCACTGGTGTTATGACTTCCCCACGGCGGAGTGATTGCTCGTGGCGTCCCTTTCAGCTTTTGGCCATATTATTATATTTATCATGTGGGGCGTATGGGTGCATCTTAGTTTACATGTTTTCAGCAGATTATTCAGGTGAATGTGGTGTGTGCCTTGCATCCTTCACAAGGAGCTTATCCCTCCTACCCAAACCAGTATATTAAATTAGAGGCAGCCCCTCTAATTTGCATGACGAGGTCACCCCTCCAAGTATTCATGCACGTTGATATTTCATGACCTATATTGGCTAAATGGTAAACATGTTAAACAGTTTTTATAAGATGAACATAAGGCTTTTCAAACTATAAAACCAGATTTACTAAGTTACACCAGGTTATCCAGGACATATACATTTCCGCTGCTATATGTTATTCATGCTTATATTATTCATTTCATGCTTGTATATCTGTGCACTGAGCGTTATGCTCAGCCGTTACTTTCCTTTCCATGTCCCAAAACGGCAGGTACCCAAGGACAGACTCGAGCATTTTGGAGGACATGCATAGGATGGAAGTTGCCATAGACTTCTTCTCCTGTTGCCTTCATATATTTATGCTTGTTTAAGTCTTTCATTCATTTCATTTACTTTATTATTTTTTGGGCTTATGTTTGGGAACCGATGTTTGATTTCGGTTTACCCTATGGTCATGTATGTTTTACTACATATTACCTTGCATGCTTTGATGACACGTCATAATTACGCTTAACGGTCCACTTACCAAAGTGGGGTGTTACAAGAATTTTTGAGAATTCCCGAAAAGAACCATTATGTTTAAAAAGTTCATGTTTTATTTTTTAATCTTTCATAAAAGACATATTATAATAACACAAACACACACAAAAGTGTCTTCAACAATAAAAAACATATCACTAATTCCAATAGGAGTAAAAGCTATAAAATACCATCGTACTTATTAAAATGTGCCGATTTTAAACACTTACTAATTAATCTCGGAATTTTGCCATTGTAATTTCAAATTTGTTCTGACTATACCAATGTAAGCCTCAAATGACTATATTACCCTTAAAAATAACTAATATACCCTTTGAAAAATACGATTCTTCAAAGGGTAAATTAGTCATTGATTGTAGTGTTTTACCACACCTTTAGGAAAAGGAGGGTAAATAGGGAAAAGTATCAAACAAATGACTTTAGGAAAAATCAAGTGTTAATGACCCAATGAAATGAAAGTTCGTTTCCCAAGGAGGTATATGTGTGTGACTAAAATGTTCAAGATTTGTGATTAATATTTGGTTTAGAAGGGGATGAGAAAAGAAAATGACGAAGACGTAAAAATAAAAATTAACGAAAAATCACTACTAGAAAGTTAAAACGTAGAACCTTAAAATCCACAAAAATAAAAATAAGTTCTAAAAATTACCAAAAATTCACCAAAAATCAAATTAAATAAACTAAGAGTTTACCAATGATCAAAACTTTTTCAAACCTTTTAAATAATTAAATATTCAATTTTTAAATGCTAATTAAAGCCCTAAAAATCAAATAAATTATCAAAAAGCCCAAATAAAGATTTTTAAATTGGTAAACCTCTAAAATGACCTAAAAAGATTAAAAACTATTTTTAGAAATTTTTAAACTAATAAAAACTATTTAAAATAATTTAAAAACTATTAAAACATAAAATAATTATAAAAATTAATCTAAAAGTGATAAAATTATTCTAAAAGTTGCTAAATTCCTATTTTAATGTATTAAACCTAAGAAAAATGTAAAAAGTTGGAAAATGTGAAATTTTAAAAATAATAATAAAGTAATATTAAAAATTCAAAAATTATAAAAAATTCTAAAAACTTGCAAACTAGTTTATTTTAACCTAAATAATCAGAAAATCAAAGTGAAATTACCAGAATACCCCTATTGGGCCCTCAAATGGGCCAAAACTAAAAACAGTCAACCAAATTGGGCTTTTGGGCCCAAAAAGTCAAACTTGGCCCAATTGACTTGGAAAAGCCCTATCTGACTCAAAATTCAATTCTAAGAACAAAACTCCAAAGGCCCAAAAGCTGAAAATGAGCTTATCACAGCTTATTGAACACTCAGCTTATTCTTATTGGGCTTTTCAGCCCATTAAGCCATAAGCTAATGCCATAAGCTCTAATTTGACACACAACCTTCTTTTGGGATGCTTATGAGATCTGTAAAAAGAATTTTTGAAAAAGCTTACTCAATAAGCCAGAAATAAGCAAGGTATTATTTCACAAAACGACAAAATAGTCGGGTTTGAGAAATAAGGAACCTCAGAAGCTCTAGTTTGTTGCAAAAGCTCACAAATAGCTTAACTAAGAATAATCAATCAAGAAAATCACAAAAAGCCAAGTAGAATAAGCTGTAAGAACAGATAAGCTGGCTGAAAAAGCCAAATAAGCTAGTTTTCTAGCAAAAGCTTAACCAAAAGACTTGTAACCTTCCAGATTTGATATTAAGCTGAGAAAAATGATTTCTATTACAAAAGATAAGTTGTTGCATGTACCAATAAGCAAAACAGATTCAATAAGCTTAGAAACCAAGTTTGACCAAAAGTCAAACGTTGATAAGTTGAAATCAAACGCTGACAGGAACAAAGTAGGCGTTGACAGACTTAATGAAGTGTAAGGACTTGTTTTTCACCCTGCTGGTCAAGGTTTGAGTGCAAACCTTGTGAATCAAGGCTTACCAGTTGGATAAACTTGATGTGTTTTGGCACAAATAAGCCAATAAGCCAGTGGGCTTATAAGCTATGAACAAAGCAATCCAAATAGCCAAATATTCTCACAAGCAGCATACAAATAAGATCCAAGCAACAATACAACAATCCTAATGCTAGAAATCACAATGCAACACCAAATGAGGTGGTAACTTTGCTGATGCAAATGACCACTTCAGCAGACTTTGATAAGCTATATAAACCACAATAAGCCACCAAACTTAACCAGATGCATACACAAGCTATATAAACTATGGATAAACACAAAGCAACAAGAATCAAACACTGAATCAAAGTAAATAACAAGATCAAAGCACTAGAAGTTTCTGATGAACAATGAACATATGTAGAAAACAAGTTTGCTGATATACTTGACACTTGATCCAATTTCAAGCCTCAAATCCTTCTTCCCTGATGTGATTAACTATGATTTAGCACTTGTTAGCCCTAGCCTAAGCTTAGATCTAGGTGTCCTCAAAATCCTAGCCAATTTTACCAAGTATTTAAGATTTTATAGCCAAATCAAGAATCTATATGTTCAAAACCCTCAAACCTGCAAACAGATGAGCAAATACACCAAAACAACAGATACCAACTCTTGCAACCTCAACACAAGCACTTAGCAAACCACAATCCCAATTCAAGCAGTAGACCCAAAAACTCCTTAATCTACCACTTAACAAAGAAGCTTGTGATTTTAACTAATAACCTACTGATTTTAATGATCAAAAACACTTAAACATTAGCAACTAACACAATCAAACTCAAAAATCACCAGCACAAACACCAATAGTCAGAATCAAAGCACCAAATTCAAAACAGCCAATAAACATGAATTTTTAAGGGGAATCTTAACAAGGGATTATACCTGCCTTCCACAAAATCCTAGGAAGGCCAGCAATGCTCCTTGGACCTTGTTCAACAACTAGAACAAGACCAAAGTACTTCAATGAAGATGATGCAAACTGCCTTGGTTGATGGTTCAAAGTAGAACCTCAAGGACTTTATGTCTTCAACACAAGCAGCAAACAACTCAACCAAGGGCTCTAATCCCTTCACAAGCTTGGTGTCAACAAGCTTGTAACAGCTTATAGCAAATGGTCAAGGGTTAGTACACAAAATAAGCCAAAATAGAACCTAGGATGTCAAGGTGTTCAACCTTAAAAACCTTATGAAACAAGACGTGCCTTAACCACAAGGTTAAGGTAGGCCTTAACAATCAAATGGAACTCAGAATTAGGCTACTCAAACACCAACTTTTAATCAAATCAAAAAGAGAATTCAATATTTTTAGAAATTCAAATTTTATTAAACTTAAAAAGGAATTACAAAGATTGATAGCCTAAAACTGGAACAAAGGGACTCTCACATGTTGAGGTCTCCTTTTATAGGCAAATGCCTGGCTACACTATTCACAAACCCTAGAAGTGAAATTCCCTAAATGCCCTAAGTCCTTGAGTGCGTTTGTTGTTGATGAGCTGTCCAAAGTGATCCCAAACGTTCATTTTAGCTTTGGAATGAAGCATTGATCCTTAGCTGTTGATCTTAACACGTGGCATGACTTGGAGGGAAAGTACTCATGTGATGGGTGAAACGGTTTGAATGGTGGGGTCCTTTGGGTGAGTGGGAGTGTGAGTTTAAGCATGGGATGGATTCGTGTGAAGGTTAATTGTGTTTTGGTGTAGGTAATTGTAAAAAACCCCTTGTTGGTAAAAAGTTAAAACTGGGTTCATACGTGTGAATAGTGACACGTTTGATCCGTTTTCTTAGGGAGAAAGGTGTTTGGCGCGTGTTTAGGGATTTAAACTTCCAAACTTGGCAGCTTTGGTCCTTTTTCTTTCTTTCTCTTGTCTTTTGTGTTTAAAACTCTATCAGCGTCCAAATCCTTTGTAACAACTTTTCACAACTTGTCATTTTATGCACAAAACTTTCCAAAAAGTGTATCAAGGGTTAATTTTGGAACTTTTGCATTTTTGAAGGACTGATCTTGGACATTTTTTATCTTCAAAGGTCTTCAATGTATCATTGGCTTGATGAGGGACCATAATTGACAATTTGAAATTGTTGAGGGACTAATCTTGCCATTTCTTCAAAGTTGAAGGACCATTTGTGTAATTTTGACAAACTTAAGGGACCAAACTTGTAATTATGACTATACAAGGGTTTTAATTGTCATTTCTTCAATGAATGAGGATCAATCTTGTTTGTCTTCAAGTCTTCAAGGTTATTTGTTGAATTTTCCATGATTAGGGCCCGGTTCTTTGTACGGCTTCGTTTCTCGTGTCCGTTTTTCCTTGTATCTTGTGATCTTTTGTCTTTTTCACGATATCCATACCTAAAATACACAAGTAAACAAACACAAGCATATATATGGTATATTATGACATTTTTATGCATTTAAAGCCCGAAAAGAACGATGAGATCATGTATAAATGCCATCTCATCACTCCCCCATACTAAGCCATTGCCGTGCCCTCACGCAATGCTAGAATAAAGTATCAAAGCATCACCAAAGTTAAATTTTATTAAACTTTATTGAAGAGTAAAAGACTTGCAACATACTACGATGATGTGTAAAGACATAACATATGATTTTCATCACAAAAAGTGACTTTTAGGGTCAAAGAATAGAAACAAGTAAATGTCCCTTAGAGTAAACTTCGTCATCCTTGATTGTCATTCATTCCATGCTAAGTGCAAAAACGAGATCATTGTTGGTACAAGTCACCATGCTAACACTACTCATACGTCCAAATTGTGTAATACTTTTTCTCCCCGCAATCCTAGTTATTATAAAAGGAAATGGGTTACTAGCATTTTTTATCTATTTGTCATGGATCACAAGTGATTCATATTGACTTATTTGAGTAGTTATTAGTCCGAAAGCAAAGTAGCACGATTTGATCAATAGTTAGCCGAAGGACAAAATCTTTTAAAACGGCTTCTCGTGTATCTCCTTAAGTTCATATCTTGGCATAACTTGTTTCACGATTTGAGACCTTTCTCGGACCGATATTTGGCATGTACTTCATACTTCAAATCTTGGGAAGACGTTCTTGAAATTATGGTCTTCTCTTCATATATTTGGAATTTCTTCACTTGACGTTTTTGAGAGATTCTTCATATTGGACCACGACTTCATCATTTTTCTTCAATCTTTACTTTGGATTTTGATATACAACGATCCGCCTTCTTTTCGGACTTGGATATATTTATCCTCATACCTTGTTAGGGTCTTTTTGGATAGACTTTCTCCATGATCTTTAGGGGAGTAATTGCTTTTCGTCGTGTGTCTTGATCCTTCATATTGATTTAGGAATAATGACACTTCACATCATCTTTGGATCTTTAGCAAAAATAGAGCTCCTCATGCCTTGTTAGGGCCTTTTTGGATAATCGTCAATCTTCGCGTCCCGCTTCAATAAGTTATGCCTTGGCTATGAACTCTATTCAACCCCGAGCAACTTTTAAACGATCTTGCGCTAGAGGCTAAGTAACCTTTCAAATCGTACGACCTTACTTATTGCAATTATGATTTATTCCTAATGCATTGATCTTATGGGAAGAAAAAGCCACAATTAAAAACATATGAGTTTTTGAAAGAACACTTTCATGTTCTACGTTTAGCATGATCACTTGTCTAACTCTATCATTTCTCGTTCTTCACTATATAAAGACCTCTAATTAAAGAGACTCGTGAATACTTAGCCATGCAAGTCAAAATTAAGCCAAATTTGGATTAGCTTTCATTAAGACTATATCAAATCAAAGTTTTGGGTTTTCAAGCCACCTATAGGATCTTGCACTTTCTTGGACTTTTTCAAGTTTAGAGAATGCGTTTTATAGTTCCCTTGATAAGTGACTTTCTAGGATCAATTATAGGAACTTGCGAAAAGTTCTTGTTCTTAACCCATATGAATTAAGACTTTCGCGTTTTAAAGCTCCCTATATAAAAGTCTAGCAAAACTTGAATTGAGCGGGTTAAGGAATGTAAATGGCTCCAAATGCCCATCAAGTCAAAAATTAACTCTTATTCTACCCAACGGAAAATATACATTCGTGTCTTAAAAACACTTATGAAAACTAGGAAAAATTTTAAAATTTGGCCATTTTTAGCCTTATTAGCAAAACATTGAAAATTGGAAAGCGTGAGGGCGTAGCAAAGCAAGTACCTATTCACCCCCCCCATACTAAAAGTAAACATTGTCCTCAATGTTTCGAGTCTAAAGGTGGAGTACCCCCATACTAGAGACGAAGAGTCAAATGCTTAGGATCTAGCATGGAAAGGGTGATCAACAATATATCTAAAGCCGTTTATTAAGTATGCTAAAAGATGATTGTTAGAACAATAAAGGATATGTCATGCATTCGTGAAAAACTTCTTCAAACGAACGATGGAGGCTCACGTAAACGAACACGAGAGTCTTCAATCGTAGATGATGATGATGATCTAGATAACACAATCACAAACAACCACGAGACAACGAGTTGAAAAGGGTACAAGTCCCCTTATTAGTGAATAGTGAGTAAAAAGGATAAGCATGGGATCTCCCCCACGAGGCACCTCGTTTTTGATTACCGAGTCATGAGCTAGACTCGATCCCCTCAAAATGTGAACATTAAGGGAAAATCATGGTATGGTCGATTTTTGGTGGGGCTTACATGATAAACAAGGCCCAAAAAACAACCGGTATTAAGGACTAAGTCCTTAAATGATGCAAAATACCGGGATCGAAGATGGCGTTCTCGTTTTCATTGGAAAAACAAATTAACGCCACTTCAACATGTGCCATAAACTCAAAGAGTTTGAAGAAAAGAGATGAGAAGTAGAAGGGTGGGACAATGGGTATGACAAACCTTTGAGCTACTCGAGGTAGACTCGCACCAATCAAATAGAAAGATTTTCCATTTATTGCATCGGTGGAAGACCGAGATTTCCCTTTACATGAAATTCCGGGATCGAATATCTCGTCCTCGGTGGACAAGGATGAGGGGACATACGGGGCTTCCCCCATACTAAAACCACACAAAGCATCGTCAAAAGGAGTAGACGAGCTTGTAGCACTCAAAATACGTAGTGATGACGGAGTTAGATTTGTAGAAAAATCAATTAAATCACATTTAAAATCTTTTCCTTTTTTATCTTTTAAACTCTCCTTATGAAAACCCTTTTTGATTATGTCGAAAATATTCGGTGTTTCTAAGACGATGTTAGTCACACTAAAAATTCTCACATTTGTAAACCGTTTTGGTTTTGGTGGTGGCAAGTTCTCAAAATGTTTATCGATGAAGAAAACCTCCCCATCGGGGTCTACATATTCATCATCCAAAAGATCTTCCGTAGAAACCGGCAACTTATCAACACTTTTCAAGAATGAATGTTCGAGGTGAGGCGAAGGATTTTTCGATTCAAGTATTGACGGTTTCTTCTTTGTAGGCTTTACACTCATAACCTCCACCGGCGGAGGAAATGGTAAATTGTTTTTGGCGACATTTCCTAAAACTCTTGGTGAAAATTCTTTGCAAACGACATTGGTTGAATTACCATGGTTTAAAGTTGCAATAGAATAGACATGAGAAAGATTGGAGTTTTGTGTTGCATTGATGACAAGTTCTTCCTCATTGAAACGAAGGGTGATTTTTCGAGCATGAACATCGATAAGTGCTCTTGATGTATCCAAAAATGAACGACCCAAAATGAGAGGAACTTTTCGATCGATAGGAATGTCTACAACGATAAAGTCAACGGGATAGTAAAACTTTTCGACTTTAACGAAAACGTCCTCGGCTACTCCACATGCTAAAATCGTAGAATGATCGGCCATCTCGATAGACATGTTCGAAGGAGTAAGAGCTGGAAGCGAAAGCGATTTGAAAATCTCAAGAGGCATTAAATTAATACTAGCACCAAGATCGGCCAAGGCGTAGCATTCCTCCATATCATGAATTGCACACGGAATCAAAAATTTACCGGGATCACCGACTTTTTGTGGTATGCGGCTAAGAAAAACCGATGAACAACTAGACGATTGTTGTAACTTCTCTTTGTTGTTTAGCATACTTTTGAAGTTTGCGGCGAATCGAGGCATCATGATAAGAGCGTCGGCAAAACTTATGTTAAAATGCATATCACGAAACATTTTCATAAATAGCTCAAATTGATAATTGTTCCGTTCTTGTGCCTTTTCTTTGTTACGTCTCGAAGGGTAGGGTAAAGGTGGTGTGGGTTGGTCATTGGGCAACGGCCTTGGAAACTCGGGTTCCACAATTGGTATTGGTTCAACCGTAGGTGTGGTATGAGCGGTACTTCGTGGGATTGTAATGTGATCCTTTTCGACCATCACCTCGGGTTCTTTCTCGATTTCCTTCTCCGTAGAAGTACTTGGACGAGAGATTGGTTCCTTGAAAGTTTTACCACTTCGTGTAGTAATAACCTTCATTTCTCCCCTCGGGTTGTTAATGGTGTCACTAGGAAGACCACCCGAGGAAGAGGGTTTACACATGATTGCTTCAAACATCTTAGCCATTCGGTCCTCAAATTTTGATTGCCTAGCATCCGCTTTTAATAACTCTTGCTTAATCTCGTGTTGTCCTAATTCCATCTTTTGTTGGTTTTGTTGAAGACGTTGGATATTTCCTTCCATTTTGTTTGCATGAGTTTTAAGTTCATTAGCAAGTTCATTTTTTAGCTCGTTTTTCAACTCAGACCTTAAGCTAATCATCTCACGTTGCATGTTATCAAATTTAGCATCATTTGCTTTAGCATAATCCAAAAATTCTCCTTGCAAATTTTTAGTGTGAGCATTTTGAAAACCTTGTGTAGTGTTTTGGAAATCACGGTTTTGGTTTTGATTAGAAATTTGTCCATTCCCATTTTGATAATTCCCCTTGTTGTAATTGCGTGAATTGCCTTGGTAATTACCTTGGTTGTTGTTTCGATAATTGTTAACATTTTGGTTTGGTGGAGCTTGATTTTGGCGGGAACCTTGACCGTTTTGGTTGTAAGTTCCCGTTGCTACATAAGCACTCGAAGTGTTACCATCCGCGGTAATGCACTCGGAAAGATCATGAGCTCCCCCACAAGACAAACAACTCTTAGCAACCGCTTTAACCGAAGCGGAATTGGAAGCTTCTTGAGCCTTCCAATGGGACATAAGATTAGCAAATCTATCAAAAAACCGATTTTCCTCATTAGCTTCATCATGTAAGGCGTTAATGCTACGAGACGATTGTGACGATGATGACGAACCCAAATTGGCAACACTCGGTGTGTTACGAGGGCTATAAACCTTAGATCTATTTTCAATGATTTGTAAACCCTCATTTGTCGTCTTGCACAAAAAATTACCACCCGCGGCGGCATTCAAATAATCTCGTTCATGATCATTAAGCCCATTATAAAAAGTATCAACTTGATGTAATTCCGTGAAATCATGGTGTGGACATTCATGTAACATTTCTTTAAAGCGTTCCCATGCCATTGAAAAACTTTCATTATTTCTTTTCATAAATCGTGAAATCTCATTTTTCAAGTGTGTTGTTTTAGATGGTGGAAAAAACTTGTTCACAAACTTAGAAACGAGATCGACCCATGTCAAAATCGAATTTGGCGGTTCTTTCTCAAGCCAAATTTTTGCGGGACCATCTAACGAGTATGGAAACAACATCATCTTAATGGCGTCATGTGGAACATCCTTAAACTTGCTAGTGGCGGTGAGACGGTTAAAATTCCTAATATGGTAATGCGGGTTGTCTTTCTCGTGACCTCTAAACTTATTTGCTTGCAACATCGACATTAAACCCGTCTTAATCTAGAAATTCTCCGCAAGGATGGCGGGAATCACAATAGCCTCTCCAAAACCCTCGGTGGGTGCTTGTAGCAACTCCATCATAGTACGATTAGCCATGACGACTTCTTGTTCTATAATAGGTTCAACAATTGGAGGTTCTTCAACAATCAACGTCTCTTGATTGGCTTGCTTTTGAAGTCGTTTACGAGCTCGTTTTGCTTGATTACGAGTGATCATAAACTTCACGAAGAATGGGAGGTGAGCAAAGAAGATTCTTTTTGGGTGTTTTGTGATTTTTCAATTTTTTTGTGTTTTTGATGATATTTAATTTTTCTTGGATTTTGGTGTATCTTCGTAGACAACAATCTACAAATCTCCTCCTTAATCAAATCTCTTGATTAAAGAAGCCTCAAGGAATGAAAACGATCACGTGAAGTGAACGCCTTCGATGACTTTAGAACGATGGTGGAACACCAAATCGTTCAAGAGGGTTTAATCAATAAAAACCAAGAAAATATATATGATATGTAATAATACTTTGGGCGGCAAAACCCTCGATTCACTCTCGAAATCAAATACGCACAAGCAAGCGGAGGAAACGAGGCGGCGCGAAGCACTTAAGAGCCTTTTTCCTTTAGGTCGTGAAATACAACCGCCTTATACCCACCTTATAGTTTGTATTATCAAGATTAAGCTTCACGAAAGTATTTATCTATTTTTGCCTTTTTCTTTGGTTTGAGATTCGAATACAATGATCGAGTGATGAAATCCCGAATCAAGGTTGTGATTGCTCACGTATTTGAAGTACTTGTGAATTTATTGTTCTACTTAATACAATATAGTAATAATATTTGTACAAGAAAACCAAGAAAACCGATAATACGTATTAGTAGAGTTCTACTAATACAAATACTATTTGGTTAATATTAAAAACAACAATCCAAATTAATCACGACACACCTCCCTGGCAGCGGCGCCAAAAATTGATTGTAGTATTTTACCACACCTTTAGGAAAAGGAGGGTAAATATGGAAAAGTATCAAACAAATGACTTTAGGAAAAATCAAGTGTTAATGACCCAATGAAATGAAAGTTCGTTTCCCAAGGAGGTATATGTGTGTGACTAAGATGTTCAAGATTTGTGATTAATATTTGGTTTAGAAGGGGATGAGAAAATAAAATGACGAAGACGTAAAAATAAAAATTAACAAAAAAATCACTACTAGAAAGTTAAAACGTAGAACCTTAAAATCCACAAAAATAAAAATAAATTCTAAAAATTACCAAAAATTCACCAAAAATCAAATTAAATAAACTAAGAGTTTACCAATGATCAAAACTTTTTCAAACCTTTTAAATAATTAAATATTCAATTTTTAAATGCTAATTAAAGCCCTAAAAATCAAATAAATTATCAAAAAACCCAAATAAAGATTTTTAAATTGGTAAACCTCTAAAATGACCTAAAAAGATTAAAAACTATTTTTAGAAATTTTTAAACTAATAAAAACTATTTAAAATAATTTAAAAACTATTAAAACTTAAAATAATTATAAAAATTAATCTAAAAGTGATAAAATTATTCTAAAAGTTGCTAAATTCCTATTTTAATGTATTAAACCTAAGAAAAATGTAAAAAGTTGGAAAATGTGAAATTTTAAAAATAATAATAAAATAATATTAAAAATTCAAAATTATAAAAAATTCTAAAAACTTGCAAACTAGTTTATTTTAACCTAAATAATCAGAAAATCAAAGTGAAATTACCAGAATACCCCTATTGGGCCCTCAAATGGGCCAAAACTAAAAACAGTCAACCAAATTGGGCTTTTGGGCCCAAAAAGTCAAACTTGGCCCAATTGACTTGGAAAAGCCCTATCTGACTCAAAATTCAATTCTAAGAACAAAACTCCAAAGGCCCAAAAGCTGAAAATGAGCTTATCACAGCTTATTGAACACTCAGCTTATTCTTATTGGGCTTTTCAGCCCATTAAGCCATAAGCTAATGCCATAAGCTCTAATTTGACACACAACCTTCTTTTGGGATGCTTATGAGATCTGTAAAAAGAATTTTTGAAAAAGCTTACTCAATAAGCCAGAAATAAGCAAGGTATTATTTCACAAAACGACAAAATAGTCGGGTTTGAGAAATAAGGAACCTCAGAAGCTCTAGTTTGTTGCAAAAGCTCACAAATAGCTTAACTAAGAATAATCAATCAAGAAAATCACAAAAAGCCAAGTAGAATAAGCTGTAAGAACAGATAAGCTGGCTGAAAAAGCCAAATAAGCTAGTTTTCTAGCAAAAGCTTAACCAAAAGACTTGTAACCTTCTAGATTTGATATTAAGCTGAGAAAAATGATTTCTATTACAAAAGATAAGTTGTTGCATGTACCAATAAGCAAAACAGATTCAATTAGCTTAGAAACCAAGTTTGACCAAAAGTCAAACGTTGATAAGTTGAAATCAAACGCTGACAGGAACAAAGTAGGCGTTGACAGACTTAATGAAGTGTAAGGACTTGTTTTTCACCCTGCTGGTCAAGGTTTGAGTGCGAACCTTGTGAATCAAGGCTTACCAGTTGGATAAACTTGATGTGTTTTGGCACAAATAAGCCAATAAGCCAGTGGGCTTATAAGCTATGAACAAAGCAATCCAAATAGCCAAATATTCTCACAAGCAGCATACAAATAAGATCCAAGCAACAATACAACAATCCTAATGCTAGAAATCACAATGCAACACCAAATGAGGTGGTAACTTTGCTGATGCAAATGACCACTTCAGCAGACTTTGATAAGCTATATAAACCACAATAAGCCACCAAACTTAACCAGATGCATACACAAGCTATATAAACTATGGATAAACACAAATCAACAAGAATCAAACACTGAATCAAAGTAAATAACAAGATCAAAGCACTAGAAGTTTCTGATGAACAATGAACATATGCAGAAAACAAGTTTGCTGATATACTTGACACTTGATCCAATTTCAAGCCTCAAATCCTTCTTCCCTGATGTGATTAACTATGATTTAGCACTTGTTAGCCCTAGCCTAAGCTTAGATCTAGGTGTCCTCAAAATCCTAGCCAATTTTACCAAGTATTTAAGATTTTATAGCCAAATCAAGAATCTATGTGTTCAAAACCCTCAAACCTGCAAACAGATGAGCAAATACACCAAAACAACAGATACCAACTCTTGCAACCTCAACACAAGCACTTAGCAAACCAAATCCCAATTCAAGCAGTAGACCCAAACACTCCTTAATCTACCACTTAACAAAGAAGCTTGTGATTTTAACTAATAACCTACTGATTTTAATGATCAAAAACACTTAAACAATAGCAACTAACACAATCAAACTCAAAAATCACCAGCATAAACACCAATAGTCAGAATCAAAGCACCAAATTCAAAACAGCCAATAAACATGAATTTTTAAGGGGAATCTTAACAAGGGATTATACCTGCCTTCCACAAAATCCTAGGAAGGCCAGCAATGCTCCTTGGACCTTGTTCAACAACTAGAACAAGACCAAAGTACTTCAATGAAGATGATGCAAACTTCCTTGGTTGATGGTTCAAAGTAGAACCTCAAGGACTTTATGTCTTTAACACAAGCAGCAAACAACTCAACCAAGGGCTCTAATCCCTTCACAAGCTTGGTGTCAACAAGCTTGTAAGAGCTTATAGCAAATGGTCAAGGGTTAGTACACAAAATAAGCCAAAACAGAACCTAGGACGTCAAGGTGTTCAACCTTAAAAACCTTATGAAACAAGACGTGCCTTAACCACAAGGTTAAGGTAGGCCTTAACAATCAAATGGAACTCAGAATTAGGCTACTCAAACACCAACTTTTAATCAAATCAAAAAGAGAATTCAATATTTTCAGAAATTCAAATTTTATTAAACTTAAAAAGGAATTACAAAGATTGATAGCCTAAAACTGGAACAAAGAGACTCTCACATGTTGAGGTCTCCTTTTATAGGCAAATGCCTGGCTACACTATTCACAAACCCTAGAAGTGAAATTCCCTAAATGCCCTAAGTCCTTGAGTGCGTTTGTTGTTGATGAGCTGTCCAAAGTGATCCCAAACGTTCATTTTAGCTTTGGAATGAAGCATTGATCCTTAGCTGTTGATCTTAACACGTGGCATGACTTGGAGGGCAAGTACTCATGTGATGGGTGAAACGGTTTGAATGGTGGGGTCCTTTGGGTGAGTGGGAGTGTGAGTTTAAGCATGGGATGGATTCGTGTGAAGGTTAATTGTGTTTTGGTGTAGGTAATTGTAAAAACCCCCTTGTTGGTAAAAAGTTAAAACTGGGTTCATACGTGTGAATAGTGACACGTTTGATCCGTTTTCTTAGGGAGAAAGGTGTTTGGCGCGTGTTTAGGGATTTAAACTTCCAAACTTGGCAGCTTTGGTCCTTTTTCTTTCTTTCTCTTGTCTTTTGTGTTTAACACTCTATCAGCGTCCAAATCCTTTGTAACAACTTTTCACAACTTGTCATTTTATGCACAAAACTTTCCAAAAAGTGTATCAAGGGTTAATTTTGGAACTTTTGCATTTTTGAAGGACTGATCTTGGACATTTTTGATCTTCAAAGGTCTTCAATGTATCATTGGCTTGATGAGGGACCATAATTGACAATTTGAAATTGTTGAGGGACTAATCTTGCCATTTCTTCAAAGTTGAAGGACCATTTGTGTAATTTTGACAAACTTAAGGGACCAAACTTGTAATTATGACTATACAAGGGTTTTAAGTGTCATTTCTTCAATGAATGAGGATCAATCTTGTTTGTCTTCAAGTCTTCAAGGTTATTTGTTGAATTTTCTATGATTAGGGCCCGGTTCTTTGTACGGCTTCGTTTCTCGTGTCCGTTTTTCCTTGTATCTTATGATCTTTTGTCTTTTTCACGATATCCATACCTAAAATACACAAGTAAACAAACACAAGCATATATATGGTATATTATGACATTTTTATGCATTTAAAGCCCGAAAAGAACGA
The DNA here is from genome assembly GCA_025667525.1 of Glebionis coronaria. NCBI lineage: Eukaryota > Viridiplantae > Streptophyta > Magnoliopsida > Asterales > Asteraceae > Glebionis > Glebionis coronaria. Next base: position 581,973,636 of record CM046879.1, read on the forward strand.
TGAGATCATGTATAAATGCCATCTCATCAGTCATTTTTAAGGGTAATATAGTCATTTCAGGCGTATATTAGTATAATCGGAACAATTTTGATAGTACAATTGTAAAGTCCCGAGATTTATTATTAAGTGTTTAAAGTGACACATTTTAATAAGTTGATAGTATTTTATAACTTTTACCCTTCCAATAGTCCAAAATAAAATAAAATAAAAAATAAAATGTAAGAAAAAAATAAGTCTATAATTGTTAAAAAGTATTTAGAAAAATTAAACATGTGATTCATAAGGTATCAACAAAATGTCATGTGATTAATGACAAACAATTATATATACATAAGCAACATTACACCACAATTGTAGATTTAGAAACGATCATTAATGATAGTATTTTATTTGAATGGGTGGTATACGATTACGCGTTTGTAAAGTTATGCATATGCAGATAATTACCAGACTTGCAAACAATCGGTTAATATAACATTAAAACACATAATGTTGAATATTTTATTAGATAGATCAAATAAAACTTACTTTCGTGTTCATGAATGATTTTGATGATGACGGTGTTGAAAGGGTAATTCATTGTTTGATTATCTTCACAAAACACACAGCATTTATAGGATACAAAAGTCTCAAGATAAAACCTACAACTCATCTACAACTAATTATGATAAGGAGAATATAATCATACCAAGAATAGGTTACACCTATTCTTGTCATACTAAAAATATACTACGACTAATACGCCCCCGTGGTTTGAGCAAGAGGAGGACGAACGCTTAAATTGGAGTAAAAGTCTTCAAACAAAGCTGATGGAAGGCCTTTGGTGAAGATATCGGCATACTGAAAACGATATGGAACATGAAGAACTCTAACATGACCAGCTTTAACCATATCACGGACGAAATGAATATCGATCTCAATATGTTTTGTCCTTTGATGTTGAACTGGGTTGGCAGACATATAAACAGCACTAACATTATCACAGTAAACAAGAGTGGCGGTCATAAAAGGAGAATGTAGCTCACGAAGAAGGTTTTGAACCTATGATGTCTCAGCGACAACGTTAGCAACACCTCGTTATTCTGCTTCGACACTGGAGCGGGAAATGGTGTGTTGCCGTTTAGCGGACCACGCCAAAAGATTATCACCTAAAACTACACAATAACTTGAGGTAGACATGCGAGTAGAGGGACAACCCGCCCAATCAGCATCATTATAACCAACTAAAGATGTAGTAGCGGAAGCATATAAGTGGAGACCAAGATCCAATGTGCCTTTAACATATCGTAGGACACGTTTTAGAGCAGCAAAATGTGGTTCCATTGGATCGTGCATATAGAGGCATATCTGTTGAACTGCATAAGACAGATCTGGCCGAGTAAATGTGAGATATTGTAGCCCTCCTGCAAGGCTGCGATATAAAGTGGGATCCTAAACAGGAACACCGTTTAGACCCAGTTTAGTCTTAGTGTTAATTGGCGTCCTATAAGGGTTGTAATTAACCATACGAGCACGCTCAAGGATCTGAAGAGCATACTTATTCTGAGACAAAAATAATCCTGTAGAATGACGAACAACAGAGATGCCCAAAATATAATTAAGTGCCCCAGGATCTGTCATGTCAAAATCTTTATGTAAAGAGTCTATAATCTGTTGAAGTAGAGCTGGAGAAGAAGCAGTGAGAATAATATCATCCACATATATAAGCAAGTAAGCAACCTGAAAATCCTATGTAAAGATGAACAAAGAAGAATCACAGCGACTACGTGAAAGTCCAACCCGAGTGGAATATCTTGCAAAACGCTGAAACCAAGCACGAGGTGCCTGTTTTAGACCATATAAAGATCTCTACAAATTACAAACATGGTTAGGGAACCTGGCATCAACAAAACCGGGTGGCTGATGCATGTACACTGTCTCGGATAAATCATCGTTGAGAAAAGCATTCTTAACATCAAGTTGGTGAATCGGCCACTTTCGAGACACATCAAGGCTAAGAACCGTGCGAATAGTGGCTGGTTTGACAACCTGGCTAAATGTCTCATCAAAATCAACACCAAGTTGTTGACTACTATCATTAGCAACCAAACGATCCTTGTAACGGCTCAAAGTCCTGTCAGCGTGAAAGTTATGCTTAAATAGCCACATAGAGCGAACCATACACCTACAGGCCTTGGTACCAGTAACCAAGTGCCATTTTTAACCAACGCATTATACTCATCGTACATGGCATTACGCCATTGGGGATCTTTTAATGCTTCAAACGGATTTTTAGGAATAGGAGAGACCAAGAAAGTATTTAGAGACAAGCGGGTGATAGGTTTGACAATGCCCGATTGCGATTGTGTGATCATGGGATGAGTGCAAGGTGGTTCATTAACTGGTTTGTATTGGTTTATAGATTTGGTGGATTGAATATGGGTGGTGGCAGCAGACTGTTTTAGGCTTCGGTTTCGGTTCGGTTATTGTGTGGTTCGTGACTTGTGGACTGATTGGTAGGGAAACTTGGGCCTGGCAAAGTTGGGTCATATTGGTTGGGATGAGTTTGGGTTGGTGTTGTTTGGTTTTGGTGATTAAGAGTTTGGGTTGTAGATGGGGAACGAAGGTTAGTTGGTTGTTGGGTTGGATTTGGGCCTAGAACATTTTAAGGAGTTAATGGTGCGAAAGTATTGGTAGTGGTGGTAACTTCGAATGCGAGTGAAGTGAGTAAGGGAGAGGGTGGAGTATCTAGGAAAGTATAAGAAGGTGGAGAGGAAGGTGTCATAGATTTGGATGGGAATTGTGTTTCATCATAAGTGACGTGTCTAGAGAGGATGATTTTGTTTGTCTCGAGGTCAAGGCATCGAAAACCACGATGATAGGCGGGAGCCTAAAAATATACATGGAGTGGCTAGTAGGGCAAGTTTATGAGGGGAGTGAATGTGAGGGTAACATAGACATCCAAATATGCGTAGGCGGGAGTAATTGGGTGGTCTGTGGAAAAGAAGCGTAAAAGGTATTTCGTTGTAAATCGCCGTAGATGGTAGAAGGTTCAGGAGATAGGTGGCCATATGGAGAGATTTGACCCAAAAGGTTGGAGGAAGGTGTGCTTGAAATATAAGAGTACGAATGATATTATTGATTGTTCGGATCATCCGTTCGGCCTTGCCGTTTTGTTGGGAATTTTTTGGGCAAGAGAATCTAAGTTGAATGCCATTTTTGGCAAAAAGGGTGTGGAGTCGGTTATTGTCGAACTCACCACCATGGTCACATTGGAAGCTTTAAATTTCACGTTTAAATTGATTTTTGACATAGTTACGAAAATGCGAAAATTTATCAAACATGTCAGATTTAGAACGAAGAGGATATATCCATAGATAGTCAGAGAAATGATCAAGAAATAAGACATAGTATTTGAAACAAGTAGAGCTAACAACGGGAGATGTCCATAAATCAGAATGAATAATATCAAAGCCATGTTCAACAAGAGAATCTGAACTATGAAAAGGGAGCTTTACATGTTTGCCAAGTTGACACGCATGACAAATTTGGGTAGACTTTGCTTTATTACATGTAATAAATTGATGAGAAACAAGGGAGCGTAGCACTTCATCACCCGAATGACTGAGGCATTGGTGCCACGTGGAAGTACTTGGTGAGAGGAAAGCAATAGGGGCAGTTGACGTATTGGTAACTGGATAGAGATCACCTGAGCTGTCACATCTAAGGAGGATATGACGAGTCAAGAAATCCTTCATAGAAAATACAAACGCGTCAAATTCTATAGTACAATTATTGTCCCTAGTAAACTGACGAACAGAAATGAGATTTTTAATTATATTGGGGGTAACAAGTACATTATGAAGATGAAGAGGGCGACGAATAGAAGGAATAATGATATGGCCAGTGTTGATGACGGGAATAGAATTGCCATCACCAACATGAACAGATGGAAATAAGCGTTTATCAAAAAATGGTACTTAAATTACTTGCATTAAAATTTAAATGAGATGAAGCACTTGTATCCATGTGCCAAGTCGGGTCATGCGGTGTCATAGCGCTAAATGCAATAGGATAGGAGGTAGTAGACGGGTTTAGAGCGGGAGCCACGCCGAGAATGCCATGATTGTTGGAGTGCGGAACAGACTGACCTTGATATATCGGCTGCTGTTGGGCCGGTCACACCTGCTGTTGGGCCGAGTAAAAGACTTGCGGCTATTGAACATGTTGATGTGAGTTCCACACAAAGTGTTGCATTGGTTTAATATAGTGGTTGATGGAGATACCATAAGCCATATATGATGAAAAAAGGAGAATCAAAGCAACTGCTCTTATTATAATATAAAGTGAGGTATACAAAGAAATAAAGAAATTCAATGGAGACACGTGAGAATAAAAGAGAAGCTTTAGGCAGAGGATTAATAGGAAAAAATATTTGTGTTTGTTTTTTTTTTTTGAATGATTTTTATGGATCAATCATGTTTGCTCTGATTACCATATTGAAAGGGTAATTCATTGCTTGATTATCTTCACAAAACACACAACATTATAGGATACAAAAGTCTCAAGATAAAACCTATAACTCATCTATAACTAATTATGATAAGGAGAATATAATAATACCAAGAATAGCTTACACCTATTCTTGTCATACTAAAAATATACTACGACTAAAAGACGGTAATAAATTTAGATTAAAGGCTAAGGTTTTAAGTTATTATGGTTATTAAGGTTAAAATTTTTCTACAACTTTAATGAGTAGTTTTATTTTCTATTATCTTAAAAGGCATACATGTTGTACAAAATGTTATAAACAAACCCTATAAAAAATGATATTTTAAAAAGAATGGTTCTTTAGGGAAAGAATCGAACCTGTCGGTTCTTTCTCGAACCGTCTCGAGAACCAAAAATTTAGAATTTCAGGAACTAAGAACCGGATCATGGTTCTAATATACCGTTCCATTATGGGATGTCCGGTACGTTTCCTCGGTTCTTATTGTTCCTTAGTTTTTTTGACACCCACCGGACCATTAAGATTGGACCGAATCAAGTCGGTCCAAACCCCCGAACCTAGGATCAAACAAAAATGTTTTGATTCATTCCGGTCCTATTACATATCATCAATGGGTTTTTTTTGGTAAGACATATGCTGACCGGGCCAAAGATCGAAATATTCCAAACATCAGAATGAAACCTAGACCGAAATAGTTCAGTCCGATCTATGATAAAAAAAATACTCACCCTTACTGAAAGCATTTAAGCTTTTCCCACACGATAAGGAACCGGAAAGATGATATGCAATGAGTTGGTAAAAAGTTTACAATATTATAAATGTGTTGAAAATTGACATAGGTTCAAAACTTTTGAACTTATGTGAGCTCAAGTGACATGCGTATACGAATAGGATTTCATGTTGATAGATGGGGCTCAGTGGCGGAGCTTCATCGCCTTCACTTGGGGGGGGGAAAAAAAATTTCGTAACAACAATCTGACATTCTGATATAAAAACTATACTTTTTCATATAAACAAATAACAAAATTAAGAAATATCACATTAAAACTAGTCAACAGTTACAATTTAGCATTATCTACGTATGATTAGTGATTATCCATGTTTGTTACCACTTTACCACATTTTTATCATCCCACAACATAAAACCTAAACTAAACTGCATGTATCCATTAAAATTGCTCCTTGTGACCAAAACTTTAGGGGGGCAGCACCCCTTCCTGCCCCTTATATCCTCCGCCCCCTGATGAGACTCGTGTTAAACACGAGCCTCGTGCCACAACCTCTTTTAAGAAAATTGTGTTAAACACAAATCTTGTGTCACAATTTTTTGTTCTTTTTCATTATCGGTATATAATACATGTCCTCTACTTTCTCTTAATTATTCTTATATAGCTTCTACTATGTCTGTTATTTAATTTTAATTTTAATTTATTCTAGTTTGATTTATTAATGTAAAGGTATACGTTTCTTTACATAATGAAAGATTTTAAATTTGTTATGTTTAGTCTTTATCTTTATCCTATGTCGTGTCTAAAGAATTAAGAGTTGAGTAGCCTAGTACTAGCTAAGAATAAAGGTCAGTTGGCTATGTCCAAACCCAACCCGGCCCGTACTCATTATAAGAGTCGGTTCCCCCTCATCTCTATAAAAGGAGGTGTGAGAGAAAGAACTAATGTACGTCATTCTTTCAATACTAATCAAAGTATACGATTAGGGATATTTACCTTGTGGGTCTTTCTGTCGATTCGTCTGTGTGTGTTCTTCAATCGAGTATTTCGCATCTAGGTTAACCAGGGTTGTAGGGATTAAACCCTACAAGTGGTATCAAGAGCTCACGTCAACGAGTCCGCTGGTTTACTAGGACCGATCGAGAAGGATTGGTGATCGGGTTTAGATCATCAAGGTAGTAGTAGGTCGTCGACATAAAGGGTTTGCTATTTTTGAAGATCGACTGTGGTAGTGGTGTCTGGTTTCTTGCCGCCATTGATACATCGAGGAACAAGACACCAAGTTATATTGGGCTGGCTAATACTACTTTTGCTAAGAGTTTAACTTTGGTTTCTTTAGTTTTATTTTTATAAAACTAAGTTTAGTACTTTGTAGTATTACACAAGGGGACTTCGTAATCCGTGATTGTGAGGTTTAATATATCACAAGGTTTAGCGAATTACCGAAGGGGCTTTGTCGGTTTGTGATTGTGAGGGTTTTTCACAGGGTTTAGCAAATCAACAAAGGAATTAAATAATAACGGGAGCCAAGTTTGACATCGAGAAATTCGATGGAACTGGTGATTTCGGGTTATGGAGAATTAAGCTGCGTGCTTTATTATCCAGAACGGATGTAAAGCAGCTCTGGAGGTTTTACCCACGAATATGGAAGCTGAAGAGAAATCTAAGCTTGACAAGAAAGCTCACATTGCCATGATTTTGTATTTAGGTAACAAGGTTCTGAGAGAGGTTACCGGGGAGACGACTACAGCGGGGGTTTGGTCAAAGCTCGAGTCTTTGTATATGACAAAGTCATTGGCCAACAAGTTGTACCTGAAGAAGAAGTTGTATACATTCTACATGCCGACTGGACGAAAGATTTCCGAGCATATAGATGAGTTCAACAAAATCGTTCTTGATTTAGCAAATATTGAGATAAAATTCGAAGATGAAGATCTTGCTTTATTGTTACTCACTTCTTTACCAGCATCATACGAACACTTTGTGGATACATTGCTTTATGGACGGGAAGCTTTGACTTTGAAGGACGTGATGGCCACACTAAAATCAAAGGAAATCAAAGAGAGATCCAAGGAGAAGGGGGATGATGGTGAAGGGTTATACGTGAGGGGAAGAACTGATCGCAAGAATTCACATCAGTAAAAGGGAAAGTCAAGATCAAAATCTCGAGGTGGAAGACTCAAATGCTTTATTTGCCAATCTGAGGAGCGCTTGAGAAGAGACTGTCCGAAGAACAATCGCAAGAAGTCAAAAGGTTACGTCAAGAAAAATGATCAACCAAGCTCCAGTGGTTCGATTTACGAAGATTCTAAGGTGATGATGGTGATGAGTGCAGAAATACTTTTGTTTAGTTTTTTTTATTAGAATTTTTTTATTTTACACCGGATAAGTTTTGTTTTTTATTAGAATGGTGATGAGTGACGATTCTGAGGTGATGTTATTCCCTACCCTTTTCTCAACACCAAAGATCCCTATACGAAGAATGTTACGACCAACCAACACATGTTGTACCGCCCGGTTAACGTAGTATCGATAGATAGCCCTAATTCAAGTGCTCGCTCCTTAAGAAATAGAAAAAAAAACCTAAAAAATTAGTGTTGGCAAAAGACATATTGCTTTCATTAATAAGTTTAAATACTCGTTAGTTAACCTGGACGACAAAGAATACAACTTGGACTATAAGTCATACCAAAACAACATACCTACTTTTCTAACAAGTAACATAATCGAGAAAAACCAATCGAGTAATGTAATCGCAAAAAACGAAAGCATCAGGATATTCGAGAAAAACCAGTAAAGTAACATAATCGGAAAAAAAAGCACCAGGGTAATCGACAAAAGCAAAAGCATTAATATGCCAGTCTTATTTCAAGAAATACTCTAATTGATATGTGAAAGCTTATATTAAACATTTGCAAACAACCCTACATTTAAACCACTTCACATATTACTCCCCTCACCAATGTGGGATAATTTCATCTTTTGAACTACTCTAGGGACATAAAACTTGTTGGAGTTTGTAGAAATATAACACTCACTTATTACAAACACAATACTAAAAAGTAGTAGTGTTTTAGTATCGGGCACGGATTGAATCGAGAACTAAAATGTCCAAAACCTCGAACCTAAGACGGACGGAAATGGTTCGATCCAGTCCGGTTTTATTAGACATAATTAATGGATTTTTGATAAAACAAATGCTAACCGGATCAAGGACCGAAATGTTGCAAAACCCCCGATCAAGAACTGAATCGAAATAGTTAAATCCGATTCGATTTTTCAATCCAAAAATACCCACACTTGCTAAAAAAAGTGTCAAAATTCATAAAAGCGCCTTTCCCACAATATAAGGAACCAAGAAGATGATATGCAATTGAGTTGGTAAAAAGTTTACACTATTATTGATGTGTTGGAAAAATGATATGGGTTCGAAACTACAAAGGTGAGGCCAATAAAAAATGTGACCTTGTGGCTTTGTGTCAATGCCCTTTGTTTCATTCCTTTTATCACCGGCTTTGATTAACATGTAGGTTGTTAGTAAAGAATCTGAGTCGGGTTGTTGATTGGGACTCGGCTCCTAACGGATGGGCTTACATGTAAAACTCGCGTGCTTTTACCATGAACAGTACACTTATAATCGTACGTACATGATTAAAACTTTCCTTTTATAACATGAATACGTTTCACGAACATAAATTACAAGAACTACGTACGTGTTATTTCACGATAAGTATTAAGTATGTAATAATTCACGATAATTATCATAGATAATAATTAAATCACGAACATGAAATCATGAACGTAAAAATCACGAACGTATAATTATGTATTTACGTAATTATTATTACGACTACGTACAAGTATATAGATTACCACAAATATTTAATAATAACGTCACGTAAATACAAGTACACGAACATGTAATAATTTAGAACACGGGAAAGTTACGGGTTTCCCTTTGTGGGCCCTACTAGCCGCGGCACAACAAGGAAGGAGGGGCCCAACCCATTTGTTTTTATTAAGTAAAAAAAATAAAGGAAATCATGTTTTCATTCACAGAAGATTTTACAAAAAAACAAAAACCCTAAATCCTCCTCCTTGCTCCTTTAGGCCGGCGGCATCATCACCAAACAAGGATGATTGGTTGATTTTTATTTAAAAAATCACAAGAACGTGTTCGTGTATTCAAGATCTATTGATTCCACGTGTTTGTGGTAATCAGAAAACCTTTCTTTTTATTTTCTTTTATGTTTTTACGCATATATAATCATGGGGTTTAAAAACAAGAGAATTAAAACATGTCATGGGCTATGGGAAAATAATAAAGGGATGTTTTCGGGTTTGGTGTTCGGCCGCCACACAAACCGACAGTCCTACGACTCTCGGTGTCGTTTGGTTCGCACCACCACACGAGACACATGTCTTGGTGGTGGGTTTCGGTCAACAGCAGGGAAACAAGACACTCTGACGTGCGTCAGGGGTGTCTTGTGGTTCGGTTGGTCTCAACAGCCACAGCCCCACCACCGGCTAAAGCCGGTGGCTAATTATGGTAAGTAGGGGGAACCACCGCAGGCAGCAGGGGGACCACCGACAACTGTCGGTGGGAACTTTGGTGGCGTCAGCGGCTGGGCCGAGAGGACAAGACCACCGGCTACAGCCGGTGGCAGTGGGCCGAGGGCAGGGGCAACCGGCTTAGGCCGGTTTGCCACTGTTTTCGGTGGGATTTTGGTTCGGACCGGTTCATGGGTTCACGGGTCCGGTTCATGACATGTTTTTAATAAAAAAATACATGGGACCGGTTTATTATTTTTACAAGTATATTTATTTACAAGTTAATTAAATTAATTTAACATGTTATATATTTAATTTAATTAAAACATGGACTTAGGTTTATTATTAATATTTAATAATACATGATTTTAACCTAAGTATTTAATTATGTAATTTAGACTATAGTAATTAATTAATTATTAAAACATGACATGTAACTAATTAATTTTCATGACTTAGGTTATATAATATGAATATTAATACATGTTTTAACCTAAGTATTATATACACTTTTATTTAATTAAATCATGATTATATTTAATTAAATCGTATAACATATAGTTTATTTAGTTAACATGTTATAATTAATAAACTATACTATTAATCGCATGACTCAATATATTTAATCAGTAAAACTTAAGCTTATCTTATTAGCTTATTAATCCAGCTTATTTCTAATTATGGAAACTTTCTATTTCAGGAAACTTACTATTTTTAGAAACTTTCTATTTTTAGAAACTAATCTATTTTAAGAAGTTAATCTTTTTTTTTGGAAACTTTCTATTTTTGGAAACTTTCTATTTTAGGAAACCTGCTATTTTTAGGAAGTTACTTATTATTACACAACAGGTATAATTATGCAAGAAATACAAGTAATACTTAATCAGAATATCCAGAATACATGATAAACGCAGTATAACGTTAAAATCAGTAAAACAAGACATGAACATATAAAACAAGCTAAGATACGATATAAAACCAGTTACATACTCAGTAATCAGAATACTTATACACGTATTCTATTTATGTAGCATTAGTGAGATCGAAGTAGGACTCTCTTTCGTTCGTCTTCTTCGTTCACTGGACACAAGGTATGGATTCTCCATCCTTTCAGTATGGACATTCTTTCCTTATTAGGATTTCCCCGTATGCAGCCAACTGTTTTCCCAGTATATGTTTTATATGTTTTGATTTGCTTATGTTTAATTAAATGCCTAAGCCATATACATGCATGAGCAGTTTCACCTAGTTATGGAGGTACCATAACCATAACACTGGAGGCACTAGTGTTATGACTTCACCACCGCGGAGTGATAGCTCGTGGCGTCCCTTTCAGATTTTGGCCATATTATTATATTATCATGTGGGGCGTATGGGTGCATCCTAGGTTACATGTTTTTAACAGATTATTCAGGTAAATGTGGTGTGTGCCTTGCATCCTTCACAGGGAGTTGATCCCTCTTACCTAAACATATATTAATTAGAGGCAACCCCTATAAATGCATGATGAGGTCACCCCTCCAAGTATTCATGCACGTTGATATTTCATGACCTATATTGGCTTAATGGTTAACATGTTAAACAGTTTTTATAAGATAAACATAAGGCTTTTCAAACTATAAAACCAGTTTTACTAAGTTATACCAGGTTTTCCAGGACTTAATCAGTTCTGCTGCTATATGTTGTATATGCTTATGTTATTCATTCTGTGCTTGTATATCCGTGCACTGAGCGTTATGCTCAGTTGTTTTACTTTCATGTTCCCAAAACGGCAGGTACTCAAGGGCGCTCGTAGACTCTAAGCGTAGGTGCATATGGATGGAAGCTTTCTAGCCTTCATTACTTTATGCTTATCATCATACATTTGCTACTTATTTCCATGGACATTGTTTAGTCCTTTTCCTTTATAGTACTTATCTTTGTGTGTGATGAGCTAATAGCTTGGGGTACCGATGTTTGTTTCCGGTATTTCCTTTATGGTCATGTAATGTTTATGACATTTATCCTTGTATGCTTTGATGACACGCCATAATCACGCGTGACATTCCATTTACCAAAATGGGGTGTTACAATTATGGTATCAGAGCCCAAGGCTTCGACCTGTAGGCTCTCAAAACATGATCTGTGATTAGTGGGTAGTCACTATGGTCTTCCTAGAACTGACAGTCGATTTTCATGCATTCATATATATGTCATTCTCACAGGTTTATGACTAAGTAATGGTTGGTACAGGACTGGCCCTATTTAGTCGCATGTGCTTTTATCGAAACTTTTAACTTTGGGACTGACCCATTGGCGTCCCCTCGCCATGTCTTTTGTTTTAAGTGAACTGACCATAGGCGTTCACTCTCGCGCATATAAAAGTTTTCATAAAACTGCATCATTCATTCATGTACTAGTTTTCCTGCATAAAATTTTTCTCATGCTTTATTGGTATAAATTTTATTCATGTATATATTTTATGATTTGATCAGTTTAATCATGTATTTTTATGTTATACTGTCAGATGGTTCTCACACGCGAGCAAGAACAACTCAATGCAACAGTCCAAGCTGCGATGCAAGCTTTGCTTCCTCAGCTGAGGAACGAAATCAGGGCTGAGGTGTAGGCTGCCAACAATCAGCAACAGCACCAAGTACCTCCTCCTCCTCCTCCAACAACATTGGTCACATGGCTGGAGAGATTCAACAAGCAACATCCTCGATCCTTCGAGAGAACTGATAGCCCAAGTGAAGCTGAAAGCTAGTTGGCTCATATTGAGAAGATATTAGATGCAATGGGTTGTGACCCCGTCTTCAAGTCGAGGTTGTCATGTTATAAGTTCGAAGGTGATGTGCTGGGATGGTGGAAGGCAGTCAAGCAGTTTGAGGGAGGTGACAATTGGGTGGCTGGTTTGACTTGGGCTCAGTTCAGGGAGTTAGTGATGGGACAGTTCCCAAGGCTAAGCAAGACAAGCTAAAGAGGGAGTACCATGGAATTAGGCAGAGAGTTGGGGAGAACAGCAACGAGTTCATGTAGTGCTTTCTTCGTTTGGCTGGTTTTCTTGGCACAGCAGCAGGTACTGCCGAAGAGCAAGCATACCACTTCTGGTGGGCTCTTCATACATCGGTCGCTAACAACTTGGTGTGTGCTACGTTCAACACAGTGGCACAAGTTGTCGATGCAGCACGTAAGCTAGAGATGCTGCAAGAAAGAGAAGAGTTCGGGGAAGCAGAGAGACCCAAGAAGAGGTAAATATTCGTTATTTAGCGGTGATCATTCCGAATTCTTTCAGTATATTCCAATATTTATATCTCTTTTTAAACTGCATCTTCCAGGCAGAAGACTGGGGACCGGTCTCAGCCGACTACTCAGCAACAGCCTACTCAGCCCAAGGGAAACGGTCAGACTCAAGATCGTTCTGCTACGGATAGGCGTGGCGGTAATGCTAATTACCGTAACAACGATGGAATCTCCAACAACAACAGGTCCTTACACTTACTCATTTTCCTTATGTTACACGCAATATTTCATAGTTCTGACACATTAGCAATCTTCTACCAGGAATCATGGTAACAGGAGGGACCAGAACCAAAGAGGTTCACAGCCTAACCGTCTAGCTATCACTAGTATTACATCTTACGATTATTCCGCATTGTCCTTTTGTACCTATAAACCATGTCTCATGTATATTGTTCTCAACAGGCTCCCAACCAACAAGGGTACCTACTAGAGGGTATACTCATCCTCTTTGCACTACCTGCAACCGTAGGCACCCAGGGCCATGTCGCCGCGACAGCGACGCATGCTACAAGTGTGGCCTTACTGGTCATCGTATGAAGGACTGCCGCAAAGGCGAGATGGAGGGCACATCGGGACATGCTGATTCCAAGCCGCCTCCTACTAGTGGACGCGTTTACACGAATTCTCGCGACCATGCCAACAAGTCTACATGTACCATCACTGGAATCTTGTATATGTATGGTCAAGCTGCATGTGTTTTATTTGACACGGGTGCTACTCATTCGGTCATTTCTACTGCTTATGCTAAGAATGTTAGGATATCCTCTATGCCATTAGAGAATATACTAAACATCTCCACGCCTTTAGGAGACTCTGTACGCGTAACCCATGTGTACAAGAGCCTTCCCCTAGAGTTTGACGACAAGATTCTTCCTGTTGACGCACTTTCGCTGGACATGAGTGATTTTGACATGATATTAGGCATGGACTGGCTATCCAAACATCATGCCACCATAGACTGCCATACATATCAGGTCATCTTCGGTGATGCAAATGCACCAGAGTACATTCACAACGGATTCGTACCCGGAAGGTCTGTACAAATCATATCAACCTTACAAGCACGTGCATTACTTTCACATGGTTGCGAGGGTTATCTAGCTACTGTTCATGACATGGATGCTGAATCTCCATCAATTCAGAATCAGACAATAGTGTCACAATTTCCAGACGTATTTCCAGAAGAACTTTCGGGTATACCACCTGTACGTGAAGTAGATTTTAATATCGAGTTCATCCCAAGAGCTGAGCCGATTTCCAAGGCTCCTTATCGCATGGCTCCTATATAGTTGAAGGGGTTGAAGGACCAATTGCAAGAACTTCTGGAACGAGGCTTCATTCGACCGAGCGCATCTCTATGAGGCGCACCGGTCTTGTTCGTGAAGAAGAAGAACGATAGTATGCGTCTTTGCATAGATTATCGCGAGCTCAACAAGATCACCATCAGAAATAGGTATCCGTTGCCACGCATTGACGATCTGTTTGACCAACTCCAAGGGCCAAACATTTCTCCAAAATTGATCTGAGGTCGAGCTATCATCAGCTACGGGTCAAAGAGCAGGACATTGCCAAGACTGCTTTCTGTACACTTTATGGGTACTACGAATTTGTAGTCATGCCATTTGGACTTACCAATGCTCCAGCTGTTTTCATGGATTTGATGAACAGAATCTTCCATGAATTTCTGGACAAGTTCGTCATTGTCTTCATTGACGACATCCTGATATTATCTAAGTCCAAGGAGGAACACGAAGACCATCTTCATACAGTGTTACAGATTCTTTGCCAGAAGCAGCTGTATGCTAAGTTCTCCAAGTGTGAGTTCTGGTTAGACAAGGTGGCGTTCTTAGGTCACATTGTATCAGCAGAAGGAATCACCATGGATCCGGAAAAGGTTGAGACTATTACTAAGTGGCCAAGACTGACATCAGCGACTGAAGTTCGCAGTTTCCTAGGCTTAGCTGGTTACTACCGTAGGTTCGTAGAGAACTTTTCCCGTTTAGCACTACCATTGACCAAACTGATGCGGAAAGGGGAGAAATTCGTCTAGACTGAAGAAAGAGATAAGAGCTTTGAATACCTAAAGCAGAAGTTAGTATCTGCACCAATTCTTACTCTGTCATCTGGTATAGGTGGATTTCAAATCTACAGTGATGCTTTAGGGAAGGGACTTGGTTGTGTTCTCATGCAACATGGGAAAGTGATTACGTACGCTTCACGACAACTTACGCCTTATGAGGAAAATTACCCTACGCATGACTTGGAACTTGCAGCAGTCGTGTTTGCATTAAAGATATGGAGGCACTACTTGTATGGAGAATCATGTGACATCTTCACGGATCACAAGAGCTTGAAGTACATCTTCACTCAACGTGAACTGAACATGAGACAGAGGAGATGGTTAGAACTGTGGAAGGATTATGACATTAATCTGCAGTATCATCCCGGCAAGGCGAATGTTGTGGCAGATGCACTTAGTAGAAAGTCCGGAATGATAAACAACATTAAAATTAAGGAGGAAGTTATAAGAGATTTAGAGCGAATAGACATCGAGATCATGGTACGTGGACAACACGGTTACTGGGCTAATCTTAGAGTGGAACCTGAGTTACTCTCTAGGATCAAGGGAGCTCAGAAGGATGATGGTGAAATCTAGGCGATAATTTAGAACTTAGAGAAGCAGACAGAATTTCATGTAGACGAAGACCAGGGCACGAGACTTTATGTTCCTGATGATCAAGAACTCTGGGAAGCATTATTAGCTAAGGCTCATAGCTCCCCATTTTCCATTCATCCTGGTTCGACCAAGATGTACCACGACATCAAGCAATACTTTTGGTGGAGTGGTATGAAACAGGATGTTGTGACTTACGTCTCCAAATGTCTTACCTGTCAGCAGGTTAAGATTGAGCATCAGTGATCTAGCGGTCTTCTACAACTGTTAGATATTCCAGAGTGGAAGTGGGACAAGATCACCATGGATTTTGTTACCGGACTTCTGCAAACAAAGAGGAGGCACGATGCAATTTGGGTGATCGTTGATCGACTTACTAAGTCAGCTCATTTCTTACCAATCCGCAAGGATGATTCAGTCAGTAAACTCGCCGATACTTACAAGAAGGAGATCATGAGACTTCATGGTGCTCCATCCAGCATCGTCTTGGACAATGATCCTCGTTTCACTTCGTGATTTTGGAGGAGTCGGCAAAAAGCTTAGGGTACAAAACTTAAGCTTAGCGCGACTTTTCATCCTCAAACAGACGGGCAATCGGAACAAACGATTCAGACATTAGAAGACATGTTGAGGTCATGTTCGTTGGAATGGACAGGGGATTGGGACGATTACATCCTTTTGGTAGAGCTTGCATACAACAACAGTTGGCACGCTAGCATTAAGTGTGCTCCATTTGAGATGTTGTATGGCAGAAAGTGTCGCGCCCCAATCTGTTGGAATCAGGTTGGCGAGCGAACACTTGAAGGACCAGAAATGATAGAGTTGACCAACGAGAAGGTCGCGGTAGCTAAGCAGAAATTGCAAGAAGCACGATCACGTCAGAAGAGTTATGCCGACAAGCATCGTAGGGACTTACATTTTAATGTAGGAGATCACGTCTTTCTTAAGGTATCGCCGGCACGTGGCGTTAAGCGTTTTGGAATCAAAGGGAAGCTCAGTCCTCGATTCATCGTACCGTTTGATGTCATTGAGCGAGTCGGTGAAGTATCTTATCGTTTCGCGTTACCTCCGCAGCTTTCTCACGTACACGACGTTTTCCATGTGTCCTTACTCGGAGGGTACAAGTATCATCCCCTTCACATGGTTTAGTATCCACTGGAACCGATTCGTGAAGATCTTACCTTCATAGAGGAACCCGGACGAGTTCTTGACAGGCAAGAACGAGTCATGAGGAAGAAGACGATTCCATTCGTCAAAATCCTTTGGAGGGACCATGCCAAGCGGGAAGCCACTTGGGAAACCGAGGAGTCTATCCGGACATTTTACCCTCATTTCAAGTTTTAAATTCGGGTATGTTCCTCTTTTTCAGTTTACTTTATCTATAATTCGGGGACAAATTATTCTTTTTAGGGGGGAAGAGTTGTAAAACCCGTGTGCTTTTACCATGAACAGTACACTTATAATCGTACGTACATGATTAAAACTTTCCTTTTATAACATGAATACATTTCACGAACATAAACTACAAGAACTACGTACGTGTTATTACACGATAAGTATTAAGTATGTAATAATTCACGATAATTATTATAGATAATAATTAAATCACGAACATGAAATCATGAACGTAAAAATCACGAACGTATAATTATGTATTTAGGTAATTATTATTACGACTACGTACAAGTATATATGTTAACACAAATATTTAATAATAACGTCACGTAAATACAAGCACACGAACACGTAATAATTTAGAACACGGGAAAGTTACGAG
The DNA here is from genome assembly GCA_025667525.1 of Glebionis coronaria. Classification (NCBI taxonomy): domain Eukaryota; kingdom Viridiplantae; phylum Streptophyta; class Magnoliopsida; order Asterales; family Asteraceae; genus Glebionis; species Glebionis coronaria. The sequence goes on from CM046879.1 coordinate 581,991,140, forward strand.
TTTCCCTGTGTGGGCCCTACTAGCCGCGACACAACAAGGAAGGAGGGGCCAAACCCATTTGTTTTTATTAAGTAAACAAATAAAGGAAATCATGTTTTCATTCACAGAAGATTTTACAAAAAAACAAAAACCCTAAATCCTCCTCCTTGCTCCTTTAGGCCGACGACATCATCACCAAACAAGGGTGGTTGGTTGATTTTTATTTAACAAATCACAAGAGCGTGTTCGTGTATTCAAGATCTATTGATTCCACGTGTTTTTGGTAATCCGAAAACCTTTCTTTTTATTTTCTTTTATGTTTTTACGCATATATAATCATGGGGTTTAAAAACAAGAGAATTAAAACATGTCATGGGCTATGTGAAAATAATAAAGGGATGTTTTCGGGTTTCGTGTTCGGCCGCCACACAAGCTGAGAGTCCTACGACTCTCGGTGTCGTTTGGCTCGCACCACCACCCGAGACACATGTCTCGGTGGTGGGTTCGGTCAACAGCAGGGAAACAAGGCACCCCGACGTGCGTCGGGGGTGTCTTGTGGTTCGGTTGGTCTCAGCAGCCACAGCCCCACCACTGGCTAAAGCTGGTGGCTAATTATGGTAAGCAGGGGAAACCACCGCAGGCAGTAGGGGGACCACCGGCAACTGCCGGTGGGAACTTTGGTGGCGTCAGCGGCTGGGCTGAGAGGACAAGACCACCGGCTACAGCCGGTGGCAGTGGGCCGAGGGAAGGGGCAACCGGCTTAGGCTGGTTTGCCACTGTTTTCGGTGGGATTTTGGTTCGGACCGGTTCATGGGTTCACGGGTCCGGTTCACGACATGTTTTTAATAAAAATAATACATGGGTCCGGTTTATTATTTTTACAAGTATATTTATTTACAAGTTAATTAAATTAATTTAACATGTTATATAATTAATTTGATTAAAACATGGACTTAGGTTTATTATTAATATTTAATAATACATGATTTTAACCTAAGTATTTAATTATGTAATTTAGACTATAATAATTAATTAATTATTAAAACATGACATATAATTTATTAATTTTCATGACTTAGGTTATATTAATATGAATATTAATACATGTTTTAACCTAAGTATTATATACACTTTAATTTAATTAAATCATATTAAATCATATAACATATAGTTTATTTAATTAACATGTTATAATTAATAAACTATACTATTAATCGCATGACTTAGTATAATTAATCAGTAAAACTTAAGCTTATCTTATTAGCTTACTAATCCAGCTTATGAAAACTTTCTATTTCAGGAAACTTACTATTTTTGGAAACTTTCTATTTTTAGAAACTAATCTATTTTAAAAAGTTAATCTATTTTTTGGAAACTTTCTATTTTTAGAAACTTTCTATTTTAGGAAACCTGCTATTTTTAGGAAGTTACTTATTATTACTCAACAAATATAATAATACAAGAAATGTAAGAAATACTTAATCAGAATACATGATAAACGCAGTATAACGTTAAAATCAGTAAAACAAGACATGAACATATAAAACAAGCTAAGACACGATATAAAACCAGTTACATACTCAGTAATCAGAATACTTATACACGTATTCTATTTATGTAGCATTAGTGAGATCAAAGTAGGACTCTCTTTCGTTCTTCTTCTTCGTTCACTAGACACAAGGTATGGATTCTCCGTCCTTTCAGTATGGACATTCTTTCCTTATTAGGATTTCCCCGTATGTAGCCAACTGTTTTCCCGGTATATGTTTTGATTTGCTTATGTTTAATTAAATGCCTAAGACTTATACATGCATGACCAATTTCACCTAGTTATGGAGGTACCATAACCATAACACTAGAGGCACCAGTGTTATGATTTCACCACGGCGGAGTGATAGCTCGTGGCGTCCCTTTCAGCTTCTGGCCACATTATTATATTATCATGTGGGGCGTATGTGTGCATCCTAGGTTACATGTTTTTAACAGATTATTCAGGTGAATGTGGTGTGTGCCTTGCATCCTTCACAAGGAGTTGATCCCTCCTACCCAAACATATATTAATTAGAGGCAACCCCTCTAATTGCATAATTAGGTCACCCCTCCAAGTATTCATGCACGTTGATATTTCATGACCTATATTGGCTTAATAGTTAACATGTTAAACAGTTTTTATAAGATAAACATAAGGCTTTTCAAACTATAAAACCAGTTTTACTAAGTTATACCAGGTTTTTTAGGACATAATCAATTCCGCTGATATATGTTGTATATGCTTATTATTCATTCTATGCTTGTATATCCGTGCACTGAGCGTTATGCTCAGCCGTTTTCCTTTCATGTTCCTAAAACAGCAGGTACTCAAGGGCGCTCGTAGACTCTAAGCGTAGGTGTATATGGATTGGAAGCTTTCTAGCCTTCATTACTTTATGCTTATCATCATACATTTTGCTACTTATTTCCATGGACATTGTTTAGTCCTTTTCCTTTACAGTACTTATGTTTGTGTGTGATGAGCTTATACTTTGGGGTACCGATGTTTGTTTTTGGTATTTCCTTTATGGTCATGTAATGTTTAAGACATTTATCCTTATATGCTTTGATGACACGCCATAATCACGCGTGACATTCCATTTACCAAAATGGGGTGTTACATTAGATGTTTGGATTTGATAAGGATTTTGTATTAAAAAGAAACGAGAGCGATGATTTCCTACATAAGAAATGTAAACCGTTAGTTTTATTGTGGAGACGGATTTCACCATTAAACTCCGGTGTAAAAGTATCGATAGATAGCCCTAATTTAAGTGTTTGCTCCTTAAAAGGTAGAGAAAAGAAACTAAAATATTAAAGACTAAATTACTCGTTGGTTTGGTTAACCTTGACGACAAAGAATACAACTTCGACTACAAGTAACTAAAATAAACACTTTCCTAACAAGTAACATAATTCCGAAAAACTAAAGGAGGATAATCGAGAAAAAACCAATAAAGTAAAATGGAGTAACATAATCGAAAAAACAAAAGCCTTGAGATTACAATTATCTTGGTTGAAGAAATACTCTAACCATTTTTGAAATCTCAAGCCGATTGTTAAACATTTGTAACTAACCTTACTTATAAATCACTTCACATATTGTTGGGAATCTAAGTGTGTTAGATTCCCTGATCATAGATTTAAACACAAATTAATCTGTTAGATAGTCACTTGCTTGTGCCTAGGAGGCAGCGAGTATAGCAAGACTCACAGAGATCCAAGTCTCTGTGAGCAACCTCATAGGAGTCCATGTCAGAGACATTGTCAAGGAAGTCAAAGATTACTTGAATACATACTCATTGGCTGTGATGGATAACAGCCAAGATGTATCAGGGACTCTGAGGGGTTGAGGGTTAACAAGGGTGGCAATACCCTGTTAACACTCAGCACACTTTGGACATGCCATTTGTGTGTACGAGACAATGAAGAAAAAGGAAACTGTTTCAAGATCTGTTTCCTTAAAGCATTATGGCATACTACCAAGAATAGAAGAGCATCTTGTGACAGATGTCTTAAAAGTGAATGTCTTGTGTAGTCACCATCAACTAGTACTTAGGTCAACCTCGTATCACTATAAATAGGATGTGTATCCCAGTATTAATGTTCAACACTTTGAGAATATTCACACCATTAATGCTTAGAACTTATTGAATCAAACAGCTGTGACAATATTCATAAGTTAGGGTATATAGTTGTTCAAAGTGTGCACAACACATTGTCATCAAACGGTGTTATCCATAACACTTGTAATTCTTTATTATACAATAATAAGATTACGTTTGAAAAGTAATAACTTGTGTTGATTAGTTAAGTTTAGTGTTTCTAGCATTGATTAGGGACTTTCAATTGGTATCAGAGCGGTGTTTGATATTAAAACCTTCAAGAAACATCGTTCTCAGTTTTATAATCAAGATCCACCATGCCAGAAACTTCTAACCCACCACAATCGCCTTCTGGAAACAACAACAATACATCACCATCTTCACCAAGACTCACCCCTCTACCTCCTAATGACGATGATCTACCCCAACTTCTTGACTCAAGAGGCGGATCACATGTCACCAGTGTACCAGTCTTTGATGAAGAAGATTTTGCTAGTTGGAAGAGTCAATTCCTTGTGTATCTCGATGGACTTGAACCATTTCTTCTAGAAATTATAGAAAATGGTCCTTATGTTCCCATGGCGCTTACCTCCACTGAAGAAAACCCTCTTCCCAAACCTCTCAAACAATGGACTCCAGCTGATAGAAAATTGGCAAACCAATATAAACGTATCAAAAGCATCATCATATCCTGTCTTCCCAAACACATCATGAAGTCTGTCATTCAGTGTCCCACAGCCAAGCAAATGTGGACAGACCTCATCCTTGGCCATGAAGGACCCTCTGAAACCAGAGAAACCAAGATTCAGGCACTCAGACTTTAGTTCAATGCTTTCAAGTCACTTGAAGGTGAAAAGGTTCAACAAACCTATACAAGGCTGAAGATTCTTCTCAATGACCTTGCTATGAATGATGTCACCATTGGTCAAGCTGAGATTAATGCCACATTTGTCAACAGCCTTCCAAGAAAGTGGCTGAGTATGAATCAGACTCAGAGAGCCAATAACTCAATCAAGAATGACACCTTAGCTCAGTTTTATGGAAAGTATAATTATGAAGAAGGGCTGATTGATACTATATACAAGTCAGAGACTGAAAGATTTGTAGTTCAAGGAGCAACTTCCAAAGCCTTGATCTCTGCACCACGTCCTCATGACAACGACTCTGATGTTGAAGAAGACACCCGTAGCAGCCAAGAGTTCTTGACAGGCCTTAATGTTGAGTTTCATGAAAGAGCCTTGCTAGCCAATCAAAGAAGATTCTTCAAAAGATCAGGGAGAATAGGATCAGCTAGTAAACAACCTGACAGATCAAAAGAAACTTGTTTTGCCTGTGGAAAGCTTGGACACTTCCAAAAAGACTGTCCTTTCACCAAGACATCCTCACCTTCCTATCCATCATCTTCCACCAAACCTTACAAGTTCAAACCACAACATAACAACTCATCTCACCAATCCAACTCATCAGACAATGAGAAGAATGATTACAAGAACAAGTACAAGGCACTTAAAGCTGAGTTAGAACAAATGAATTTGAAGCTTGAAGCTCTGTCTAAGAAGAAAGGAGGTGATAAAAAGACAGAGAAAGGGTTGGTAGCTGAAGCATATGATTGGAATGATGAGCCACTGAATTCAGATGAGGAAGATACTACTAGAGTCAGGGCTTTCATGGCTATAGTTGAGGATGAACCAGCTGTTGTGAAAGGTGATGCAAGATCAAGACAATGGGTTGACATCACAATGAAAAAGGTACACAGGCTTTTATCTATGTCTGATAGTGATGAACGCAAACATGTCCTTGATTACACCATTGTTGATTTTCACTTTGTTGAGGAACAAAGAAAGAACCTACTTGATAAGTTTCACTCTGTTAAAAATGAACTGTTGAATGCTAAATCTGAATGTGAAACTCTCAAACGGGTTAATTTAGAGAAAATATCCCTTCAAAATGAAGTCAGTAGATTAACCTTGAAAAATAGTGCCTTAAATGATCAAGTATCTGAATTAAACAAGGTTATTGAAAAATGGTTGTGTAGTAGGTTCACTATAGATCAATTGCTTAATGATGAAATGCCTGCTGACATTAAAATGGATGTATCTGCTAAGAAAAATAAGCTAAAAATTCTCACCAAACCCAAAGAGATTATTTTTAAATCTACAGAGACTATTCATATGTTAGATCCCATTTTGACTGATGACCCTGTCTCTGAAGATGTGGCTGAATTACCACCTTTACCCAAACTCTCTGGAGTTGAACCCAGCAGTTCCTCAAGAGGAGCTAAGGGTGAACTTAAAACAGATGTTGAGAAACCACCAACTAAAATATTTTATGTACCTGCTAAACAATCTGTTAAGCAAGTTGCATTTAAGCCTGTCTCAACAAAAGTTGTGAACAAAGTTGACTCCTCAACTGAAGAACGCCTGGTGTCTCTAATGAAAGAAGTAGAACTCTTAAAACAACACATTAAGCCTTCCGCTGAATGCTCTACTTCTCGTGAACCTAAGTATGTCCTAGGTGAACCCAAGGGGGAAAGGTTAGTCAAACCTTATTGCAATATCTGTAAGAACTCTCATCACATGACCTTAGATCATGATAGACAAATGGCTGTTAAGAGAGCTCAGACACCTTCTAGGGAAATACAACAGGGTTCTAAAAGACAACAAGGGAACTACAGACCTTATCCTCCCTGTAAATTCTGTGGATTCACAGACCATCACTCAGATGAGTGTGGTGACTTCCCAGGTTGTGATATCTGTGGAAGTTTTACCCATGAGACAGCTAATTGTCCTTCCCATCGCCAAAAGTTCTACAGGAACTCAAGAATTGCTAATCATCAATTCAGGGAACCCACTGGAAAGTGGGTTCACCATAGGAACTAACTTGTTTCTATGTATCTGTGCAGAAACATCTTAAGGAATTGGTATGGTATCTAGACAGTGGCTGTTCTAGACACATGACAGGGATTCAACAATACCTGTACAGATACTCAAGGGAGCCAGGTCCTAAAGTGGTGTTTGGAGATAATTCTTCAGGCGACACAGAGGGATACGGCTCAGTGAACTGCAATGGGATAACTTTTATGAGGGTTGCATATGTGAATGGTCTTAAACACAATCTCATTAGCATCAGCCAATTGTGTGATGCTGACTACAAGGTTTTGTTTACTAAGACTCAGGGAACCATATTCAACAAGAACAATGATGTTGTGCTTATTGCACCTAGAAGGAGAGATGTTTATGTCATCAACATGGTTGTTTGCTCTGAAGACAGCTCAAATTGTTTTCTTGCTAAAGCCTCTGAAAGTGTCAATTGGTTGTTGCATAAAAGACTGTCTCATCTTAACTTCAAGAACATCAACAAGATAGCCACACAAAACCTGGTTGTTGGTATACCTTCAGTGATGTTTTCTAAAGACAAGACTTGTTCTGCCTGTGTCAAGGGAAAGCATCACATGTCTTCTTTCAAGACCAGGCAATCATTGTCTATTGACAAGTGCTTACATCTCTTTCACATGGATTTGTTTGGGCCTGTCAAACCTCAGACCATTAATCACAACAAATACACCTTGGTCATAGTTGATAAGTTTTTAAGGTATACATGGGTGTTCTTCCTCAGAAGGAAAAATGATGCAGCTGATACCATCATGTCCTTCATCAGACAGGTTGAAAATATGAATGATGTTAGAGTCAAAGCTCTAAGAAGTGATAATGGTACTAAATTCAAGAATCATCAACTTGAATCTTTTTGTGATGAAAAGGGAATATCATAAAACTTCTCTTCAGCTGGCACCCCTAAACAAAATGGTGTGGCTGAAAGAAGAAACAAGACTTTGATTGAAGCAGCCAGAACTATGTTGAATGGTGCAGCCTTACCAAAGCAATTTTAGGGATAAGCTGTTCACACTGCCTGCTACACACAAAATAGATCAATCATTGTCAAAAGACATGGTAAAACTTCCTATGAAGTTTTCAGAAATAGATCTCCAGATGTCGGCTATTTTCATGTTTTTGGATGCCCTGTGTTCATTTATAACTACAGGGATAAACTTGGAAAATTTGATGAAAAAGCTGATGATGGTTTCTTCTTGGGATACTCTCCAACAGCCAAAGCCTTCAGAGTATTCAACATCAGAAGACAAGAAGTAGAAGAAACCTTTCATGTCAAATTCAATGAAGATGATGATGTCATACAGAGAACTGGAACAGAGGGTGATGAAATTGATTTTAATGAAAATGTGTCATTCCCAAGTGATGAATTCTCTGAACCTAGACCTGTCTGTCATCATCATCATCACTCCAACACTCTCACTCCTTATGTTCCTGCTTTTGACCCTCTGTCTACACACAATATTGAAGTTCCTACCTCTCAGGAACTTGATGAAGAAGAACCACAGCCTTCTTGTAGTCCTTCTTCCTCTACTGCTATTAATGACTCACCAATTCTTCAAATCCCTGAAGAATCTCCTGCTGATAATGAACTTGTACCCCATGATATGGCTGAAGTAGACTCAGACACTGAAGTAGTCTTTGAAGAAAGCCCTCCTAGTCAGCAGGATGAAACTCAAATAGTACCAGCTATTCCCACAAGTGTTCCTGTCTATGATTCCCCAGCTCCTCAAACCAAGTGGTCAAGAGATCAACATATTCTTCTTGTCAACATCATTGGGGAGCCTAATGCAGGGGTTACTACTAGACAGTAAATTCATGATTCAGAGTCTGCCTCAGCCAATGAATGTATCTTTGCTGAATTTCTCTCTCAAATTGAACCTAAGAGAGTAGTTGAGGCTCTAGTAGAAGATGGGTGGGTAGCTGCTATGCAGGAAGAAATCAATCAGTTCAAAAGGAACAAAGTATGGACACTAGTGCCAGCTCCACCTGGAAAGAATATCACAGGCACTAGATGGATCTATAGAAATAAGATGGATGAAATTGGAAACATCATCAGAAACAAGGCCAGGCTGGTGGCACAGGGGTATACTCAGACTGAAGGAATTGATTATGATGAAACATTTGCTCCTGTAGCAAGACTTGAATCCATCAGAATCTTCCTGGCTTATGTTGCTTATATGAACTTCACTGTGTATCATATGGATGTTAAGAGTGCATTCCTCAATGGAGATTTGGCTGAGGAAGTATATGTTGAACAACCTAAAGGATTCGAGAACAGCGAGTTTCCCAATCATGTGTACAGATAACACAAAGCCGGCTGAAACAAGCTCCAAGAGCATGGTATGAAACTCTTTCTAATTTCTTAACTGAAAACAAATTTGTCAGGGGTTCTATTGATAAAACACTCTTTACCTTCAAGGATAAGAGTGATTTCATCATTGTGCAGATTTATGCGGATGATATCATGTTTGGGTCAACAAATGTTAATCTTAGTAAACGTTTTGCTAAATTAATGACCAAGAAATATGAGATGAGTATGATGGGTGAATTAACTTACTTTTTGGGTTTTCAAATTAAACAATGACCTAAGGGAATTTCAATTTGTCAAGAAAAGTATGTTAAAGATTTACTTAAAAAATATGACTTAGCTGATTGTGCATGAGTGAAATGCCCCATGCTTCCACCCAACAACTTGGGTCCTGATGAGTCAATGGTCTCTGTTAATGAGACTTTATACAGAGGCATGATCGGGTCACTCATGTATCTAACAACTAGTTGTCCTAATATCCAATTGTCCACATGTCTCTGTGCAAGGTACCAAGCTAACCCAAAAGAATCCCATCTAGTGGATGTTAAGAAAATTTTCAGGTATCTCAAAGGAACACCATCCCTATGTCTATGGTATCCCAAGGAATCAGGCTTTGATCTCAAGGCCTATTCAGATTCAGACTATGCATGATGCTGTATTGACAGGAAAAGCACCTCAGGTAGCTGTCAAATCCTAGGAGGAAAATTGGTTGGATGGAGTGCTAAGAAGCAAAACTCTGTGGCCATGTCTTCAGCTGAAGCAGAATATGTCGCTGCTGCCAGCTGTTGTGCTCAGGTGCTCTGGATGAAAAGTCAATTGGCTGACTATGAAATCTTATATGACAAAGTGCCAATCTTTTGTGACAACACCAGTGCCATTGCCATCTCCAACAACCCTGTTCTTCACTCACGTACCAAACACATTGATATCAGGTATCATTTTATCAGGGATCACATAATGAAGGGAGATATTAAGCTGCACTTTGTTCCCACTAAGCTGCAACTAGCTGATATTTTCACAAAGCCTTTGGCTGAACCTTCGTTCAACAGGCTAGTTGCTGAGCTAGGGATGCTCAATATCTCAAAGCCTGTGGCTTGATAATAAATGTGTTTATTAAATGACTGATTCTATATGAAATGTTTTTCACATGAAACTAAGTAGTTACTTTCCAAGTAAATGCTAAAAAACATTCTCAATATTTAATCATTTATTTTCGAATAACGAGGAGACAAATAAGTTTTGAAAGGTCAAGGTACCCACAGGAGCAGTCATTTTCCCACTTTGCATTAAATGCGATAGAATAACTGTTTTCATATTTGAATACATATGTTGTCTCACATCTCGCCTCACCTACCACTATTCTAATTTCACAAATCTCTCTCTCTCTCTAAGCTTTCTCTCTCTAAACCCATCCTCCATTTTCGTTCTTCTTCGACCTTGAATCCATGGCATTCCCAGTTCCCAAGGCAGCAAACGTCAACTTTGAACTCAACGAAAGCATTCTTGCATCAAACAACTCCATTGGATGGATCAAGGCTCCAAACGAATCCTACTCAGATCTGGTTAACTTCATGCAAAATTGTGATGCAAGTGAAGCATTCACAAAATCCCCAACCACCTTCTACCAAGAATACCTTAGGGAATTCTGGTACTCTGCTGAAGTTGTTGATGACACCATTACCTTTAGCCTCTCTTGCAACGAACACCCATTTGCCTTCTCACTCAAAGATTTTTCTAGTGTGGCTGGGTTAAAACATGGTGATGAATGCCTAAAGGTGGTTGACAAAAAGGCTGTTAAGGATGCCCTGGCCACACTTAAACCCTTTCATGATGTGAACCATGCTCTTACACCCGCTGAGGTCCTCTTTAAGTCTCCTCTAAAGATCAAGTATTTTACCCCTATGTGGCGTGTCCTCTTCACCCACATAGTTAAATCCCTGGGAGGAATGCAGGGATCCCAAGATCAGATGTCCTTCAACCACCAATCTATTGCATATGGGCTGATCTGGGGAGTTGATGTTGATGTAGGAAGTATTCTCTTCTCCAATCTAGTTGAACAGCTGAAAGGAAGGAACCAAGTCAGTGAAAAGAACATATGCTACGTTCGCTTTCTATCACTGATCTTCGAAAGCCTGTTTGGTGACAGCTATCATAACTCTGCACTCACTTCTCTGAAGCCCTATCACATCACAGGTGCCATCTACAAGGAAATTGGAGCTGAAGATGTCCCTGTCACCTCCCACATGATGAACATTGCTAACAAACAACCCTTAGCTGAGAAGTCCTTGCTCCCTTCATCAGAGAAGGTGATTACCTCTGGTGTGTCTGGCAAGCCTAAGTCTTTGACATCTGGGCAACACACCACGACGTCCAAGGCTTCAACTGGCCAACAACCTAAGAAGAAGAAAAACCCATCTTCTTCCCATACCAAATCTGTTGCAAAGGCCAGGGGAAAGAAGACTGTGAACCTCGACACCTCCTCTGTTCCAGAGACTCATGTGGAATCAGAGACTTCAGCTAACCAACAACAAGGGTCTAGCGTCTCGATGTCAGACGAGACAACAGGGAACCAGCCGAATTCCGCTGATATCGCACAGGTAATCAGTGTAAATTTTTAGAGGTCCACAAGCAGCCACTCTCAAATGTCTGTAGGTGAGAGTGGTGAAGATAGGGTAATCCTCGACCCATAGAAGTCTGTCTATGCACTTAGAACTCTTTAAGACTTCTGTACACCCTGTGTATGCACCAGGGAATGATTCATTTGTGTTTATAAAGCACCCCGATGACCCTGCACCCTCTAGACAGTATTCAGGCAAACAACAACCTGAATACATATATGTCTCGACCTTGACCAGTTGTACCTCACACAGCCTCTTGGTTCCCTCAGAAAAAGAATCCCAAAAGTTTTACTTTTAGGGGAGCTGAACAATCATCCTCAGCTCTTCTAGGGACAGCGTAATAAGACGATCTTAACCCACATCTTTTTCACCATTAAAAGAATCCCAAAGGATTTATCCTTTTCAGGGGGGGCTGAATCATCACCCTCAGATTTCCTAGGGACAGCGTAACAGGAGACCTTCACCCACATATGTTTCATCATTAAAAGAGTCCCAAAGGTTTCTTAACCTTTTTTTTTGGGGGGGGGCTGAATAATCACCCTCAGCCTTCCTAGGGGCAGCGAATGGCGATCCTTAACAACATGTTTCACAATCAAAAGAGTCCCAAAGGTTTTAACCTTTTGGGGGGGCTGAATAATCACACTCAGCTTTCCTAGGGGCAGCGAATGGCGATCATTACCCTTATGCTTTTCACTCTTAAAAGAATCCTAAGGATTTATCCTTTAGAGTGGCTGAGTAATCACCCTCAGCCTCTCTGGGACAGCGAAATGGCGACCATTCCCCTTCCTTATTTCCCTGTTACTAATAAAAACAATTTGCAGGCTGATATTGTAAAAGAAGTGATGTCATTAGTTGATGATTTATCCGAACCTGAATCGATGCCTGAGGATGAAATCCCTGAGGGGATGTTTGAGGAGGAGGACGAAGAAGAAGAAGATGATCAACAATCTGTGTCTCCTCCCAAGGAAATAGCTGTGTCCACACCAGCTGATAATAACACTCCTCCTCCCAAGGAAGCTGTTGTCACTCCCACCTCTGCTACCTCCACCACAACAGTCTTCCAAAGACCTGCTTATGATCCAAATGCTGAATTCCTTATGTTTGATCATCCTGCCCAAACCAACTTTGATCTTTTGCCAAGGGGGGATGATTTTGCTCAACAAAGCCTGAACATCCATAATCTTCAGCCTGTTCATCATCAATCAGATATTGAACGCCTATCAAGAAAGCTAGATGTTATCAAGTCTGCGATGTATAATTTCACTGTCACATTTCCAGGGATCACCAAGCAGGCAGTCACAGATGCAGTCACTGAACCCATCAAGGATGGTGCAAGAAAAGGCGTATCACAAGGACTTAGTCATTTGTCCACAAGAATCAAGGATGCCATTGTCACAAAGGGTCCCTGCTCTCTTTCATGAACATGAGTTAACAATGCACAGAGAGTTTGAAGTTGTTGGTAGCAGGCAATATCGTCATACAAACTTCATCATTAATCGTGTTCAGGGCAACACAAATGGAAATTGCAACCTTTTGCTGAAGATTGCCAGAGCTTCAAGAACAAGGCAACATGCTATGGCTGCCTCTGTTGAACAAATTGCAAGGCACTTTCAAACACGTTCATCCAAAAGTCTGAAGAGACAGGCTGAACGTGAGGGGGAGAAGGAAAAAGTACTTAACCTTGAATCTGTCAAACAGGGCTCAACATCTGCTGACAACACCATTTCTTCACCTGTCCCCCTCCAAGTCATCACACCTGTAATCGTACCTGATGATGAGGATGAAACTCAGGGGGAGCAACAGACTAATGATGGAGTTGATTCATCAAAGTCCCTGACTTTGGTTAACACCAGCAAGTCTAGGGATGATGGTGAACCAGCTGCCAAGAAGCTAAAGTTCACTGTTAGCTCCCTACCCAAAGCAATACAAACTCAAGCTCAGTCAGCATTTATCAAAAGAGCTGAGGAGTTGAAAAATATGAGTATGGAATCCTCTGTCTCGAAGAAAGGAAAGGAGATAGTTTTGGTTGACACAGATACCAAACTAAAGAAGATAGCTGCGATGCTAGATACAAGAGGATCCACCACAGACCTTTCCCAATTTTCAACCTTCACACCTTCCAATGAGAATCCCTTAACACCTGAAGAAATAGAGAAACAGGCTGAGGAATTCAAGAGACTAAATGAAATCAAGAAAGCCAAGTTAAATGAGGCAACTCTAAGGAAGATGACTCCACCTGAAAGGGATAAGCAGGGACAAAGGTTGAGGGAAATGGAAGTTAAACACGCAGAGGCACTAAGAAAAGTAAAAGCTGATTATGATGCCTACGTTAACAACAGGTATGCACCTGGCAAGATAACCAAGTTCAAATACACAATTCATAAGTCCATCAACACACCACAGATGATTTTGTGGAGAGACAACCAACAGGGTAATATGAATGTATTTGAGGACTTCAGGCTAGAGAAACTTGGGTTATCTGAATGGTTTGAACTTGAAGCCTTGGCTGCCAAAAGAACTGGTCAGGCAAATTTCCTTCTGCTTAAAACTCTTAAGGCTAAGTTCACCTGGATTAAAGAAATAGCAGCCAAACTCAAAATAGATCCCCCACCACAGTTGTTTGAACAAGAACCCCCAAAGTCTGGCAAGAAAAGAAGAAGGGTTTCTCAACTTGTTAAGGAAACCTTTGTCACAGATGATGTTCAAGTGGATGGAATGCACAGGGATTTGATCCTACCAAATGGAATCGTTGGCCCTGTTGATGGTCAGACCTACACAGAGCCTGAAAGAGGTATGGCATTCATGAACAGAGCTTGCCAGTATGCATTCCAAAGAGAAGATGAGCTTGGCTTAGCATCAACAATTCAGCTGCTTTGTCTCAAAAAGAGACTCAAGATTAACTCAGAGTATTCCAAACTTTTTGCAAAAGCTTTGCAGGCAAAACTAGATACTAGAACAGACATAGCTGAAGCTGAAGAAAAGATCAAAAATGATGACTATTGAAGAAATTTATAGCTCAATTTTACCTTCACATTTTATTTCACTTTTGTAATGTACTTGTAATTTTCTTTAAGTACGAATAAAATCACGAGGTATGTTTGTTTAGATCTGTTATGAGTAAGAAGAAGTTGTTATCTCACTTACCTTAACTTAGATAGATCTAGCAATATTTATGTTTAAATAGGGGGAGATTGTTGGGAATCTAAGTGTGTTAGATTCCCTGATCATAGATTTAAACACAAATTAAGCTGTTAGATAGTCACTTGCCTGTGCCTAGGAGGCAGGCGAGTATAGCAAGACTCACAGAGATCCAAGTCTCTGTGAGCAACCTCAGAGGAGTCCATGTCAAAGACATTGTCAAGGAAGTCAAAGATTACTTGAAGACATACTCATTGGTTGTGATGGATAACAGCCAAGATGTATCAGGGACTCTGAGGGGTTGAGGGTTAACAGGGGTGGCAATACCCTGTTAACACTCAGCACACTTTGGACATGCCATTTATGTGTACGAGACAATGAAGAAAAAGGAAACTGTTTCAAGATCTGTTTCCTTAAAGCATTATGGCAGACTACCAAGAATAGAAGAGCATCTTGTGACAGATGTCTGAAAAGTGAATGTCTTGTGTAGTCACCATCAACTAGTACTTAGGTCAACCTCGTATCACTATAAATAGGATGTGTATCTCAGCATTAATGTTCAACACTTTGAGAATATTCACACCATTAATGCTTAGAACTTATTGAATCAAACAGATGTGACTGTATTCATAAGTTAGGGTTTATAGTATAGGTGATTATCCATATAAATATCATATGAATAAATAATAAATGCAGTGGAAAGATCACCTATCAACGGATCCATATAGTCATATGATTAATCTAAAGAATAAACAATAAAAGTATACCTTTGTAACGTGATTCGGTAGGATCGAACGGCAACAAATGATTGGAGACAATCACCACATGATCTAACCAAGAAACTAAATGAAACCAAGTGATCAAAGGAGATCACCTCTATGATATATCCACACCACACATCCTTTTATAACAATAGATGCTAGTCTTAAACCCCGTAACCTAGTAACACCCTTTGAATAAACAAGATTCAAAGATGGAGATCATTACAAAGCATAAACCCTCGTTTTCTTTATCTCAAAACCGTGCAAAAACAAATTAGAGGAAAGAGGGAGGAGTTTTGGTAATGTGTTTTATGTAATAAATTTGAGTTATTCCCCAATAACTAATATTTATCACAAATGTAACTCCTTCCTTTTTTCATCTTAATGGGCCGGACTCAATGGGCTTTGTATGGACCTTGCCATTCACTTTTACATGTCTAATAACTAAGTACTCTACTAGTCGTTAGAATCCCAATAATGATCTCGAGTTACGAAGGTTGTTTATATACCGTAAATACGATAAACACGATATATTGAAATGGTACCTCAGTGTATATGTGTGTGACCCCATAGGCCCATATGTGTCTAGCCGTATAACTAGTTGTTATGACACGAGCATACTCCAACAGCTCCCACTTGCGCACGTCATAATAATCATGTAATTATACAAGCAATGGTTAGCGTCTAGCAACACGCCAATGCCCCTAGAAACGTATGGGGGTAGTTTCTCAAACATCTTATTTAAATGGTTTAGATATCAGTCATCCTTTTGTTTCGGATACTCTGTTAAACTTTAGACATGGATCAACAGTCATTCTTAAGTTTAACTATTCTATTTCTCGATATAGAAATTGAACTAGATTACCAAATTAATCAAGAATCATCTTAATTACATTTGGGTGTGGCCACACATACATCTGTACAATTCATAGAGGGGCCTAGTAGTATCTAACTCCAATAAAAGTGGAGGAACAAATCCTATTTTGACTACACGTGTCGTTCATGTGTTTCACATCGCACCTGAAAATGGTCTTTATAGCAGCCTTGTTCAGGACAACGTTTAACCATATCAAAGATTGACATTACACACATACAAAACCTACTTGCATCTCAAGTATAAGGATGAGAGATTCAACCACTTGCGAGATTCACTATTGACGACGATCCATGTAGTGAATTCTCGTAGGTTGGGTCAATCCAATGTTCATCCAATGAACACATATGAGTTTGGCGGCATCATCAATTAATATTCATTCCTAATGAATATGACCAACTCACATTTGTCTTAATTCCACAATACTCCCGTATCGTCAACTGACAATGGATAATTTAGAATAACTAAATTATTCATGGATTAAACATGCTAATATAGAACACAGTAGTACAAATGAAGACGATCTACCAAGTATATCAATTCATTATTTAGTAAAACTGCTTAACGTTCCATTATCCAAATACTAAAAAAAAATAGATATACATGAGAATACTCTAAGGTCAAAGTCCAATGTTCCAAGCATGATGAACATGTTTGACTACAAGACATTGAATTTACACAAGGACCTGTTGAGTTGTCATCTGAGTGAACTTTGAGAATACTTATTTCAGAAACTCACATAATAGTGAAGATTTTGAATAATACGATGATTGTCATTTTGTATATGTGCGCTCAAGTGCTAATACAGTAATACTAGCATCGCCATAGTACATTACATAGGTTGTTTGAAGCAAGTAGAACACCTATTTAAGACAATCTTCTTAACAGCTTCCCAAATTGTAAAGTATTCTTATTTTACTAATGAGTAGTGCAACAATGCTTTTCATCAAGCACGTCTAGGTAATAGTATTATCATTGAAGATGAAATCCTACTATCACTAGTATTGAGTACCATCTCAATCGAAGTAAGCATTAGTGTATAAACTCAACACTAATCTTCTTAGCTAAAATCCGTAAACGATGATCAAGTATATAGTAGTCTAATGACTTTCACTTAGATACTTTGTGATCAGTTCATCTTGCATTCATGCAAGTATTAACATTAGTCTAATACATCACATATCATATGTAATGAATCCACTAGGTAAACTAAAAGTTTCCATGTACATAATCAATCTTATCACATGAGATAGAATTTTGAGACTTTCTCAGTGATGTGTCATATTTAGACTTATTAACCGCGTATGCCTTTTTCTAATAAGCATATGTTCCAAGGTTATATGTGTTATTTCTATATCTCTCAATAGAAATATATTCCAAACTAAAAATTAAAACCTAGCTTTGATGGAATGTTATTTCCAATATGTTAACAACATATGAGATTTAAGAACAAACAAAACAATATGCTCATACTAGCTTAAAGAGTTATCTTTGTTTTAATCATGATCATATCCTTGATTCAAACTTAAGATTCCAGCTCCTAGATGCATACTCTAATCCACACATGGATTTATAGAGTTTGTACACCAATTGCTATATTTCATATTCATGAAATAAAGTATGGTAATTAATATCTTTATTAATTTAACACTCGTAAATAAAATAAAGCCTTAAATCATGATCAATTGCTTGAGCATGCCTTAAACTCTATTCAAAGAGAGTGTGTATAAATGTGTACAATTGTGTCCATATCTATCTTCTCATAGAAGACCATGTATAACCTATCAGTCTTACTGATTAGTGAAAGCTAATCAAATTCTAAAATTGATTTTCTTTCATGGACTACATCTAACCATTCATAGTTTTGAGTCATTTATTAGATTCCAAATCTAAAAATGAGTCTCCATGGTTATGAGGTTCACTATGATCCTCTAACTTAGATTCCTCAACATTGACATGACATTCATATCTTCAGGTGCTTGAGGTATCCTTGCGGACATGCGAATGGAAGTTACAACACTTTGTGACTTTTGCATTTACTTGCTCAGCCTCAATTGTGTCGTTCACTAGTGTATTCAGAAGGTTGTATTTTATTCATTACTTTCTTCAAAGATGCATAAAGGCTCCCACTTGCTTCTTGTAAGAGGAGACTTTCTCCAAGTACACAGCATGTCGAGCAACAATGAATTGTTCTCGTTTGGGATGTATAAAATACACTGAAATTTCTTGATTCAAGTTTTGTTAATAACACGTCTAACATGATTTTAACAAATTCAAGACTTCAACTAAGACTTACTGGGAGTCATCCCATTCCATAAATTGATGGTTTCTTAGTTACCTTCATGTTTGGAACCATATTGAATAAGCACGGGCATATTCAAATTTTTGTTAACCTTAATAAGATACAAGAGAGAGAGAGAGTAGTTAATGTTATCAAGGATCAAATAATAACAATAGTATTTGATTTTACACATGAGACATAGTGTTGCAATTATGAGACAGTATCACAATTCCTTTGATAACACAATACTCTTTGGCTCACATATTTTATAATTTAGCCAAACCAAATTGCATAAACAAAATATTCAAGCCGATTGCATGCTATAAAGTATGATTATTTTAGTAGTTCAAGAACTTCATGTTCATGTTTTAACAAGAAAACATAACATGTTGGTCGCTAAATATACTTTATAAGATATTGAACAATCCAATAACTTCATTGTATATGCCCTAACAGGAAGACACAATAAGTCAAGTACTTACTTTATTTTATAAGTCTTTGAACAATTCAAGGAAGTTCATGTTTATGTCTTTACTTAAAGACATAAATATACTAGAAATAAAGTATTATTGAATGCCTACTTTTAGCTTCAATAGTATTTTCAAGTTAATTTACATACTTCATATTTATTTCTTTACAAGAAGACATATGCTTATTAGCTAAAACATTTAGGTAATGTGATGAAGTAATTTTTATTATTTCTTGATATTCATACATCAATATGTATAAGTCCTAATAGAATATTATAAGCCATATTGTGTTGTACCTTGCACACTCTAATAATTCTTCCACTTGAGCATGGCACAACATCATATATGAATAATATTAAAATATCACAGATATAATAAGATTTAAGTCATACTTAAATCAAGCTTGTATAGAAGGGTTATGTAGAACTTCATCATTTAATAAGCAATCATGCATAACTATTTTTAGATAACATTTCGGGAAGCGACATCAAAAAAGCGACTAGTTATCTTTTAAATAATATGCAATAAGGCTTAGAAAACTATGATGTTATTTCAAGACAATCTAGAAATTAAGTGGGTCACTTACAAGGTGATAAGCTCATAGCTCCCACTGAATAAGACAACTTTACAAGTGTGTCCTATGGTTAAAAAAATACATTGCTCCCATTAGTTTAGACAACATTTTGAATGTATCTATACTAGTGAAAAAGCAAGTAGCAATTTGTATACTTTCTAGTTCTTTGAATGTCTACACATTATAGCCAATGTGAGTCTCGTAGACTAGTAAACATGTACATAGATATTCAAAGAAAAGTATCAAGTTCTATTATATTTGTGATGAGATTTCCATCGATGCCATTAACTTGAAAGTTTTGCATGCAATTCCTCTTTCTACTTTACCTCAAAGGTGTGTAGAATCTTATGGAACTTGTTTGTGTAAGGAAAATATACTATAGAAACATGCTAGTAATTTCCTTTCCTCTCACGGTTTAATAAGACTTCAATTTCTAATCAAGACTCATACAATATCTTAACACTTTAAGATATGTAACCGTACTTAATCGTTTTGACTTACAAGACAATACGATTTCTTGAGTAGGTGTGTATTAAGATTGATTAGAATTGAGAAGATTCAAGTGTTCCTATTACAGGTTTCTCATACAAGGAGAAAGGATGGGAACGAGTCTTATTCTTACAAGGAAAGAAGACTTAGTTTCTTTTCCTCTAACACAAAAGGAAACAAACTTTGTTTACGGTTTGTGTTGCACAAAATCATTAATAGAAATACAAAGTTCATATTTAGTATTTTCGATAATTATCTTTTTAGAATTAACTACCCAAGTTTATAAAAACAATTAATTTTACGAAAAGGCTAAGATCCTCATTGAGGTTCCACCACCACATCTGTAACACCCCATTTTGGAAATGGAATCTTACGCATAATCATGCCGTGTCATCAAAGCATACAAGGATAAATGTCTAAGCATTATTTTACCATAAAAGGGAAATACCGGAATCAAACATCGGTAACCCCAAAGTAGAGCTCATCACACACAAACATAAATACTGTAAAAGGAAAAGGACGAAACAATGTCCATTGCAAGCTGTATTAAAGTAAAGGAAATGCATAAAGTAAAGAAAGACAGTAAAGCTTCCAATCCATATGCACGTACGTTTGAGATCTACGAGCGTCCCTGAGTACCTGCCGTTTTGGGAACATAAAAAGGAAAACGGCTGAGCAAGACGCTCAGTGCACGGATGTACAAAATAGCATGAAATAGGATAAGCATGTAACATATAACAGCGGAAGACTAAGTTCTGAGTAAACTGGTTAAGTATTAAGAAAACTGGTTTTATAGTTTGAAAAGCCTTATGTTTATCTTATGAAAACTGTTTTTAACATAAATATACCATAGCCCATATAGGTCATGAAAAGGTCACGTGCATGAATACTTGGAGGGGTGACCTCATCATGCTGATTAGAGGGGATGCCTCTAATTAATATACTGGTCTGGGTAGGAGGGATCAACTCCTTGTGAAGGATGCAAGGCACACACCACATTCACCATGAAATACTGAATAAAACATGTAACTAGGATGCACCCATACGCCCCACATGATATAATAATATGGCCAAAACTGAAAGGGACGCCACGGGCAATCACTCCGCCGTGGGGAAGTCATAACATTGGTGCCTCCAATGTTATGGTTATGGTACCTCCATAACTAGGTGAAACTGGTCATGCTTGTATATGGCTATAGATTATGCTATTAAACATAAGCAGTTCAAAACAATAAAACAAATATTGGGGAAAACAGTTGGCTGCATACGGGGAAATCCTAATAAGGAAAGAATGTCCATACTGAAAGGACGGGAATCCGTACCTCAAGTCCAGTGAATGAACGGAAGAAAGACTCCTACTTCTGGATCACTAACGCTACATGAATACACACGTGTATAAGTATCGAATCACTGATTACGTATTGGGTTTTATGTCTCATCTTAGCTTACTTTGTATGTTTTAGGTCGTGGTTTACTGTTTAAAGCCTTAAATTATGTTTATCTTGTATTCTGATTAATCTGATTAAGTATTACTGGTATTTCATGTATTATTATACTTATTGTGTAATAATAAGTAACTTTCCAGAAATAGCAGGTTTCCAAAAATAGAAAGTTTCCAAAAATAGAAAGTTTCCAAAAATAGAAAGTTTCCAAAAATAGAAAGTTTCCAAAAATAGAAAGTTACCAAAAATAGAAAGTTTCCAAAAATAGAAAGTTTCCAAAAATAGAAAGTTTCCAAAAATAGAAAGTTTCCTAAAATAGAATTTACTGCTTAAAATAGATTAGTTTCTAAAAATAGAAAGTTTCCAAAAATAGATCAGCTGCCTTAATTAAATAAGTTTCCATATATAGAAGGTTTCCATGATTAGATTAGCTGCCTGAAATAGATAGATTTCCATATATAGAAGGTTTCCATTAATAGATTAGTTGCCTTATTTAATTAAGTTTCTATAAATAGAAGTTTCCATAATTAGAATTAAGTTGGTTACATAAGCTAACATATAAGTCTAAGTGTATATAAGCTTATTTCTTAAGTCATATGATATAGTGTATAGTTTAATTATTATTCCATGTATTTTAATTAACTATAGGTTAAGCATTTTAATTAAAGTATAACATGTTTTAATTAAAATGGAATCAAATACTTAGGTTAAAATGTGTATTATTATGTATTAATAACATAACCTAAGTCATGTCTAAATTAATTAATTATAAGCATGTTTTAAATAATTAATTAATTATAACTTATAACATAAAAATACTTAGGTTAAATTAATATCATGCTAAATTAATAATTAAAATAACCTAAGTCATGATTTAATTAATATCTCATGTTATTAATTAATTTATATCCTAAGTTCATAATTCATAAAATTAACATGTAGCAAAAATCATGTTTTAACCAACGAACCATGAATCGGGCATGAACTCGACACCGTACCCCGAGCCAACTCGGGGTACTTGTGTCCCCTTGCTGCCGTGGGTCCCACATGCACCAACCAAGACCAAAATGGTCTTGGTGGTGGCGGCAAAAGCAAACCGAACCCCCCCTCGGGTTGGTTATACTAGGCGGCCAAAACAAAACCCCCTCTTATAACAACCTTTGATTTTAATTTACCCCAAAACATGTTAGATCTATGTTTAATTATCATGTTTTAATAAGAATATTAATAACATGTTCATGAAAATAATCAAAGATTTCAAAGAATTAAAAAGAAAGGTTTAGAATGATATACCAATACGTAGCTTGAAAGAGGATGAACAAACACGGTTTATAGCACTTATTTTTATGATCAAAATCAACCAACAACCACCTATGGTGGTCTTGAGGGTGGCGGCACAAAGAGAGACCAAGAAGGAGGAGAGAAAACTTTTTAGGTTAAATGTTATTTTGCTTGAAATGTAAAAATGAAAAGCATATTTACCATAACCCCCCCTTTTCTTGTAAAAGTCCATGGGCTTAGCCCACCTTGGTTGGTGTGCCGTGGGTATGGGGCCCCACATGGGGTACCCGTACCTTTTCTCGTGTCCCGATGTTTCGTGTTCGTTCGTGGTTAAACGTGTTCGTGTTTAACGTGTTTCTGTTTATTTTATCATGTAGTTTATCGTATTATTTACACTCGTAATTAAGTACTTACGTAATTATTTTAGTTCGTGTTTTAACATGGTGATCATGATTTAATTATGTTCACGTGAAATATCTATTAACTGTTTATCATGAGTTTGTATGTAATCGATACTTATCATGTCATACACGTATGCACTTGCTTGATTATTAGCACATGAATGTGATCAATACTAAATAGGGTAAGCTTTAATCTAGGACGTACGATCTTAAGGGCACTATTCATGGTAAAAGCATGCGGGTTTTACAATTCTTCCCCCCTAAAAAGAATAATTCGTCCCCGAATTATAGATAAAGTAAGCTGGAAAGAAGTAACATACCCGAACTCAAAATATGAAGTGAGGGTAAGAAGCCCGGATAGACTCCTTCGTTTCCCAAGTGGCTTCCCGCTCGGTATGGTCCCTCCAAAGAATTTTGACGAATGGAATCGTCTTCCTTCTTATGACTCGTTCTTGCCTGTCAAGAACTCGTTCGGGTTCCTCTATAAAAGTTAGATCTTCACGTATCTGTTCCAGTGGATACTGAACCATGTGAAGGGGATGATACTTGTACCCTCTGAGTAAGGACACATGAAACACGTTATGCACGTGCGAAAGCTGAGGAGGTAACGCCAATCGGTAAGATACTTCACCGATTCGTTCAATGATATCAAATGGTCCGATGAAACGAGGACTGAGTTTCCCTTTGATCCTGAAGCGTTTAACACCACGTGCCGGCGAAACCTTGAGGAAGACGTGGTCTCCCACATTAAAATGTATGTCCCTACGATGCTTATCGGCGTAACTCTTCTGACGTGACCGTGCTTCCTGCAGCTTTTGCTTAGCTACTTCGATCTTCTCATTGGTCAATTCTATAATTTCTGGTCCTTCGAGTGTTCGCTCTCCCACTTGATCCCAGTAGATTGGAGCGCGACACTTCCTGCCATACAACATTTCGAAAGGAGCACATTTGATACTTGCGTGCCAGCTGTTGTTGTATGCAAACTCGACCAAACAGATGTAATCGTCCCAATCACCTGTCCATTCCAACGCACACGACCTTAACATATCTTCCAATGTCTGATTTGTTCGCTCCGACTGTCCGTCCGTTTGAGGATGAAAGGCCGTACTCAGCTTAAGTTGTGTACCCCAAGCTTTTTGCAGACCTTTCCAGAATCGCGACGTGAAACGAGGATCTCTGTCTGAGACGATGCTGAAGGGAGTACCATGGAGTCTCATGATCTCCCTTCTGTAAGTATCTGCGAGTTTACTTACCGGATCTTCCTTGCGTATCGGTAAGAAATGAGCTGATTTGGTGAGTTGATCAACAATGACCCAAATAGCATCGTGCTTCTTCTTGGTAGGCGGAAGACCGGTAACAAAATCCATGGTGATTTTGTCCCACTTCCACTCTGGAATATCCAACGGTTGAAGGAGACCGCCCGATCGCTGATGCTTAATCTTAACCTGCTGGCAGGTAAGACATTTGGAGACATAAGTGGCTACATCCTGTTTCATACCACTCCACCAAAAGTGCTGTCTGATGTCATGGTACATTTTTGTCGACCCAGGATGTATAGAAAATAGGGAGCTGTGAGCTTCAGCTAACAATGCTTCCCGGAGTTCTTGATTGTCAGGAACACAAAGTCTCGTGTCCTGCCAAACGATACCGTCTGCGTCCATTCTGAATTCTGTCTGCTTCTCCAAATTCTGAATTATCGCCCAAATTTCTCCATCATCCTTCTGCTCTTCCTTGATCCTAGACAGTAACTCGGGTTCTACTCTAAGATTCGCCCAGTATCCGTGCTGCCCACGTACCATGATTTCGATGTCTAGCCGCTCCAAGTCTCTTATGTTTTGTTCCTTGATTTCAATGTCGTTGATCATTCTGGACTTTCTGCTGAGTGCATCTGCTACTACATTAGCTTTTCCGGGATGATACTGTAGGTTAATATCATAATCCTTCAACAGTTCCAACCATCTCCTTTGTCTCATGTTCAATTCACGTTGAGTGAAGATATACTTCAAGCTCTTGTGATCCGTGAAAATGTCGCATGATTCTCCGTATAAGTAGTGCCTCCATATTTTCAATGCGAACACCACTGCAGCAAGTTCCAGGTCATGTGTAGGGTAGTTTTCTTCATGGGGCTTAAGCTGCCGTGAAGCATACGCGATCACTTTCCCATGTTGCATGAGAACACAGCCCAGTCCCTTCCCCGATGCATCGCTATAGATCTGAAATCCACCTGTACCAGATGGGAGAGTAAGAATAGGTGCGGATACTAACTTCTGCTTTAGGTCATCGAAGCTCTTCTCTCGTTCTTCCGTCCAGACGAGTTTCTCTCCTTTTCGCATCAGTTTGGTGAGAGGTAATGCCAAGCGAGAAAAGTTCTCCACGAATCTGCGATAATATCCAGCTAAGCCCAAGAAACTGCGGACTTCTGTCGCTGACGTTGGTCTTGGCCATTTAGTGATAGCCTCAACCTTTGCTGGGTCCATGGTGATCCCTTCTGCTGATACAATGTGACCTAAGAATGCCACTTTGTTTAACCAGAACTCACACTTGGAGAATTTCGCATACAGCTGCTTCTGACGAAGAATCTGTAGTACCGTACGGAGATGGTCTTCGTGTTCCTCCGTGGACTTTGAGAAAATCAGGATGTCATCGATGAATACAATGACAAACTTATCAAGGAATTCATGGAAGATTCTGTTCATCAGATCCATGAATACTGCTGGAGCATTAGTCAGGCCGAATGGCATGACTACAAACTCATAATGGCCATAGCGGGTACGAAAAGCAGTCTTGGCAATATCCTGCTCTTTAACCCTTAGCTGATGGTAGCCTGACCTTAGATCGATCTTTGAGAAGTGTTTGGCTCCCTGAAGTTGGTCAAACAGATCATCTATACGTGGCAGTGGATATCTATTGCGGATGGTAATCTTATTAAGTTCACGGTAGTCTATGCAAAGTCGCATGTTGCCGTCCTTCTTCTTAACGAACAAGACCGGTGCGCCCCATGGAGATGCGCTTGGTCTAATGAACCCTCGCTCAAGTAGTTCATGCAGTTGGTCCTTTAGTTCTTTTAGCTCTATGGGAGCCATACGATACGGAGCCTTAGAGATTGGTTCAGCTCCTGGAACTAGGTCGATGTTGAACTCCACTTCTCGTGCAGGTGGTATGCCGGGAAGTTCAGCTGGGAAAACGTCTTGAAATTCCGAAACTACTGGTTGATCCTGAATCGATGGGGATCCAACATCCATGTCGTGAACCGTAGCTAGATAACCCTCACAGCCATGTGACAGTAATACACGTGCTTGCAAGGTAGATATGACTTGTACAGACCGTCCGGGTATGAACCCGTTATGAATGTACTCTGGTGCATTAACGTCGCCGAAGATCACCCGATATGAGTGGCAGTCTATGGTAGCATAGTGCTTGGATAGCCAGTCCATGCCGAGAATCATATCGAACTCAATCATGTCTAGGGGAAGTGCATCTACTGCACGAACTTTATCGTCAAACTCTAGAGGAAGACTCTTGTATACATGAGTTATTAATACAGAGTCCCTCAAAGGCGTGGAAATGGTAAGCCTATTTTCTAATGGCAAGGGAAGTGTCCTGATGTTCTTAGCATATGTAGTGGAAATAACTGAATGAGTGGCACCCGTGTCGAAAAGAACACATGCAGCTTGGCCGTACATATACAAAATTCCAGTAATTGTACCTGTAGATTTGTTTGCCTGATCGCGAGATGTCGTGTAGACACGCCCAGTGGTAGGAGGCGGCTTATTATCAGCATGACCCGAAGTACCCTCCATCTCACCCTTACGGCAATCTCTCATACGATGGCCAGGGAGGCCGCACTTGTAGCACGCGTCGGAGTCACGACGACATGGGCCAGGGTGTCTGCGATGGCAAGTACTGCAAAGAGGATGAGTGAATCCTCCAGCAGGAGTCCTTGCTTGCTGAGGGCCTGCTGATGACAGAATGTGTTAAGATAAAGTATATGCACGAGTATAAGACATATGCATCATAAGATGTTCACCAGTGATAGCTGAACGGTTAGGCTGCGAACCCCTGTGGTTCTGGTCCTTCCCGTTACCGTGGTTCCTGGTAGAGGTTAATATAGTGTCAGCATGAGAGATATAACATGAAATCATAAGAAGATGCGTAAATAGTAGGACCTGCTGTTGTTGGAGTGTCCAGCGTTGTTACGGTAATTATCATTACCGCTACGCCTTTCCACAACAGAACGGTCGTTAGTGTGACCGTTTCCTTTGGGCTGATGAGGTTGCTGCTGAGTAGCCGGCTGAGACCGGTCCCCAGTTTTCTGCCTGGAACATACAGTTTAAGAGATGATTATTGAACATATAATGATAGGATGCGGTTTGATTACCGTTGAATACGAAATGTTTACCTCTTGTCGGGTCTTTCAGCTTCTCCGAACTCATCTCGTTCCTGCAGCATCTCTAACTTCCTTGCTGCATAAGCCAATTGTGCCACAGTATCCAACGGGGCACCCGATAAATTATTGGCAATCCTTGGGTTAAGGCCCCAACGAAAATGTAGTGCTTGTTCTTTAGTGGTGCCTGCGGATGCCCTCAGGACAGCTGTGTACCCGAGGAACCTCTGCATGAACTGACCATAATTCTCGTCGGGTCTCTGTCTCATGGCGTAGTATTCCCTCATGAGTCGATTCCTTCCTTCCATGGGGAAAATGATAGGTGGGGGAGGATATTCGTCGTCATGAAGAATGGCGTCTTGCCTTTCTGCCTCCATGTCTGCAAATAACTCCCAGAGTTTGTCCGTGTTTGCCATCTGACAGTATAACATAAAACATATGATCGACCGTTCAAAACATAAAATATAAATTATATATATACATGAAAAAATTTATACCAAAAATTTCACGAGAAAAATTTTATGCAAGAAAATTTTTGTATGAATGCATGATGCAGTTTTATGAAAACTTTTGATGCTCGAGAGTGAACGCCTCTGGTCAGTTCACTCAAAACAAAAGACATATTGATGGGACGCCTATGGGTCGGTCCCAAATCTAAAAGTTTCGATAAAACACATGCGACTAAATAGGGCCAGTCCTGTACCAACCATTACTTAGTCAAAAACCCTGTAACAATGACATGTATATGTATGCTTAAAAATGATGAATGCATGAAAACAACTGTCAGTTCTAGGAAGACCGTAGTGACTACCCACTAATCACAGGTCATATTTGAGAGCCTACAGGTCGAAACCTTGGCTCTGATACCATAATTGTAACACCCCATTTTGGAAATGGAATCTTACGCATAATCATGACGTGTCATCAAAGCATACAAGGATAAATGTCTAAGCATTATTTGACCATAAAAGCGAAATACCGGAATCAAACATCGGTAACCCCAAAGTAGAGCTCATCACACACAAACATAAATACTGTAAAAGGAAAAGGACGAAACAATGTCCATTGCAAGTTGTATTAAAGTAAAGGAAATGCATAAAGTAAAGAAAGACAGTAAAGCTTCCAATCCATATGCACGTACGTTTGAGATCTACGAGCGTCCCTGAGTACCTGCCGTTTTGGGAACATAAAAAGGAAAACGGTTGAGCAAGACGCTCAGTGCACGGATGTACAAAATAGCATGAAATAGGATAAGCATGTAACATATAACAGCGGAAGACTAAGTTCTGAGTAAACTGGTTAAGTATTAAGAAAAACTGGTTTTATAGTTTGAAAAGCCTTATGTTTATCTTATGAAAACTGTTTTAACATAAATATACCATAGCCCATATAGGTCATGAAAAGGTCACGTGCATGAATACTTGGAGGGGTGACCTCATCATGCTGATTAGAGGGGATGCCTCTAATTAATATACTGGTCTGGGTAGGAGGGATCAACTCCTTGTGAAGGATGCAAGGCACACACCATATTCACCATGAAATACTGAATAAAACATGTAACTAGGATGCACCCATACGCCCCACATGATATAATAATTTGGCCAAAACTGAAAGGGACGCCACGAGCAATCACTCCGCCGTGGGGAAGTCATAACATTGGCGCCTCCAATGTTATGGTTATGGTACCTCCATAACTAGGTGAAACTGGTCATGCTTGTATATGGCTATAGATTATGCTAATTAAACATAAGCAGTTCAAAACAATAAAACAAATACTGGGGAAAACAGTTGGCTGCATACGGGGAAATCCTAATAAGGAAAGAATGTCCATACTGAAAGGACGGGAATCCGTACCTCAAGTCCAGTGAATGAGCGGAAGAAAGACTCCTACTTCTGGATCACTAACGCTACATGAATACACACGTGTATAAGTATCGAATCACTGATTACGTACTGGGTTTTATGTCTCATCTTAGCTTACTTTGTATGTTTTAGGTCATGGTTTACTGTTTAAAGCCTTAAATTGTGTTTATCTTGTATTCTGATTAATCTGATTAAGTATTACTGGTATTTCATGTATTATTATACTTACTATGTAATAATAAGTAACTTTCCAGAAATAGCAGGTTTCCAAAAATAGAAAGTTTCCAAAAATAGAAAGTTTCCAAAAATAGAAAGTTTCCAAAAATAGAAAGTTTCCAAAAATAGAAAGTTACAAAAAATAGAAAGTTTCCAAAAATAGAAAGTTTCCAAAAATAGAAAGTTTCCAAAAATAGAAAGTTTTCAAAAATAGAAAGTTTCCTAAAATAGAATTTACTGCTTAAAATAGATTAGTTTCTAAAAATAGAAAGTTTCCAAAAATAGATCAGCTGCCTTAATTAAATAAGTTTCCATATATAGAAGGTTTCCATGATTAGATTAGCTGCCTGAAATAGATAGATTTCCATATATAGAAGGTTTCCATTAATAGATTAGTTGCCTTATTTAATTAAGTTTCTATAAATAGAAGTTTCCATAATTAGAATTAAGTTGGTTACATAAGCTAACATATAAGTCTAAGTGTTTATAAGCTTATTTCTTAAGTCATATGATATAGTGTATAGTTTAATTATTATTCCATGTATTTTAATTAAACTATAGGTTAAGCATTTTAATTAAAGTATAACATGTTTTAATTAAAATGGAATCAAATACTTAGGTTAAAATGTGTATTATTATGTATTAATAACATAACCTAAGTCATGTCTAAATTAATTAATTATAAGCATGTTTTAAATAATTAATTAATTATAACTTATAACATAAAAATACTTAGGTTAAATTAATATCATGCTAAATTAATAATTAAAATAACCTAAGTCATGATTTAATTAATATCTCATGTTATTAATTAATTTATATCCTAAGTTCATAATTCATAAAATTAACATGTAGCAAAAATCATGTTTTAACCAACGAACCATGAATCGGGCATGAACTCGACACCGTACCCCGAGCCAACTCGGGGTACTTGTGTCCCCTTGCTGCCGTGGGTCCCACATGCACCAACCAAGACCAAAATGGTCTTGGTGGTGGCGGCAAAAGCAAACCGAACCCCCCCTCGGGTTGGTTATACTAGGCGGCCAAAACAAAACCCCCTCTTATAACAACCTTTGATTTTAATTTACCCTAAAACATGTTAGATCTATGTTTAATTATCATGTTTTAATAAGAATATTAATAACATGTTCATGAAAATAATCAAAGATTTCAAAGAATTAAAAAGAAAGGTTTAGAATGATATACCAATACGTAGCTTGAAAGAGGATGAACAAACACGGTTTATAGCACTTATTTTTATGATCAAAATCAACCAACAACCACCTATGGTGGTCTTGAGGGTGGCGGCACAAAGAGAGACCAAGAAGGAGGAGAGAAAACTTTTTAGGTTAAATGTTATTTTGCTTGAAATGTAAAAATGAAAAGCATATTTACCATAACCCCCCCTTTTCTTGTAAAAGTCCATGGGCTTAGCCCACCTTGGTTGGTGTGCCGTGGGTATGGGGCCCCACATGGGGTACCCGTACCTTTTCTCGTGTCCCGATGTTTCGTGTTCGTTCGTAGTTAAGCGTGTTCGTGTTTAACGTGTTTCTGTTTATTTTATCATGTAGTTTATCGTATTATTTACACTCGTAATTAAGTACTTACGTAATTATTTTAGTTCGTGTTTTAACATGGTGATCATGATTTAATTATGTTCACGTGAAATATCTATTAACTGTTTATCATGAGTTTGTACGTAATCGATACTTATCATGTCATACACGTATGCACTTGCTTGATTATTAGCACATGAATGTGATCAATACTAAATAGGGTAAGCTTTAATCTAGGACGTACGATCTTAAGGGCACTATTCATGGTAAAAGCATGCGGGTTTTACAACATCAGTTGATCTGCTAGCAATGATAGATTAAACAGGTAGATGACGTTCATCAATTGCAAATCTTGTGCAATTCTTAGATCCTTATGGGACTCATGACACAAGCAAACATTTCACTAAATGTCAAACTGGCATGTTTAGTCCCATCCTTGCCTCGGTCAAGGTCTCACCGTTGTACCGATTAAGTAATCCAATTTGAGAACATGCGAGAATAAGTCTAGGTCTCACGCATAGATAATAATCACCTTGGGTTACAATTCACATCCGTCTCACGAGATGCAAAAAGTAATTGCAAGTGATCTCAAACGATTGGACTGCATGACTTAAATTTGAGACGGGTATAAAAGTTTGATTTACAAATCAAAAGTGTGTACAAGGAAGCATGCATTCATCCATCGTAGCACAAGTTAAAAACATTTCTTAACTTAATTCTAATCTTGTTTTAATTTATGCGTGTCAAGTTGTCTAAGTTAAAGACTAATATAAAACCTAAGTGGAAGTATTATTAGTTTAGACAATACATAAAGTAAATAACATTCATAACATGTTATGAATTATTATGAAACAAGATTTTTGTTTTAAATCATATTTAAACATTAGACTAAATCAAAGATTTAGTTTTATAAATGGTTTGTGATTGGTATCAAGTTTTATAAAAACATTTGCAAGTTATAGCAAGATATCAAGCAAATAAGCAACCACATAACCACAAGTATGCAAAGCCTCGAACCGATGAAAAACCTAAGCTTGATCTCGTAAGCCATTACGAGGACCAAGAAGCCAACTAAGGGTAAGTCAAAACAACCACA
Organism: Glebionis coronaria; assembly: GCA_025667525.1. Lineage (NCBI taxonomy): Eukaryota > Viridiplantae > Streptophyta > Magnoliopsida > Asterales > Asteraceae > Glebionis > Glebionis coronaria. The sequence goes on from CM046879.1 coordinate 582,023,394, forward strand.
AAGTGGGCTCCCACTTGCTCCAAGACCATCCAGAGCAAGTAGAACCCAAAATGAACATGAGGCCCAAATTTGCCAAAAACATTCAGTCGACTTCTAGGGCCCAAAACCCATAGAAGGAGTCTTCCCTAGCCTGAGGTCCAGTTGAGACTTCTGAAGGCCCATGAGTTGTGAAACACCACACCAAATTTGGGCTTCTATCTCCTTATAGAACTCCGGGAAATCACGTTTTAGTGCAGGTCGCTCAACAACTCCGAATATCACAATATGTCTTTAATTCTTTAGCCATTCCCATCCAGGCATCGGTTACAAATGATTTTTGACTAAAAACATTTAACCTATCATTAAACTACTGTGAAGTGTCCAAACAATGGCTATAACCAACATTAAAAACATATTACTGAAGCCGAAACAATGGCAAATCTCCAAAACTGAAATTAAATGCAAATCAATACACAACATGCCATATTTGGTCTAGGTTTTCATCGGCTTTGCATACGAAACATAATAATACCATAAGATTATGAATATAACAAGGTGTTGGCTAATTCCATGACCAAACATGCATGTATTTGCCATAGATATAAAATAAACAACAAGATACACTTGTTAGCCAACGAAATCGAAGCAATAATCAACAATTAATTAAACCCCCGATTGGTACGTGTAACCAATGACCTTAGGACCTTAAAACCACATTTTAGAAACCTTGTAATTATCATATATTTACAGAAAATATGGTCATAAGGGCTGTTTAAAACTCGATTCAATAATCGTTCCAAAAAACGCGTTTTAAGTCATTTTACACGTACCGGTAACAAACCCATTAAAATATGCGTAACCCGTGGCTATTAGACCATTAAAAACAGATTATAAGACCTTCTAAAAATCTGTAATAAGTCGAAAATAAGGCCATAGGGGCTGTTTTAAAATTGGTTTAACAAAACCATCAAAAACACTTATTTTTAGCCATTTTTACGCATACTCGATAATCATATAACATCTATGATGGCTCGTGATACCACTATAGGTGATTATCCATATAAATATCATATGAATAAATAATAAACGCAGCGGAAAGATCACCTATCAACGGATCCGTACAGTCATATGATTAATCTAAAGAATAAACAATAAAAGTATATCTTTGTAACGTGATTCGGTAGGATCGAACGGCAACAAATGATTGGAGACAATCACCACATGGTCTAATCAAGAAACTAAATGAAACCAAGTGATCAAAGGAGATCACCTCTATGATATATCCACACCACACATCCTTGTATACCAATAGATGCTAGTCTTAAACCCCGTAACCTAGTAAAACCCTTTGAATAAACAAGATTCAAAGATGGAGATCATTACAAAGCATAAACCCTCGTTTTCTTTATCTCAAAACCGTGCAAAAACAAATTAGAGGAAAGAGGGAGGAGTTCTGGTAATGTGTTTTATGTAATAAATTTGAGTTATTCCCTAATAACTAATATTTATCACAAATGTAACTCCTTCCTTTTTTCATCTTAATGGGCCGGACTCAATGGGCTTTGTATGGACCTTGCCATTCACTTTTACATGTCTAATAACTAAGTACTCTACTAGTCGTTAGAAGCCCAATAATGATCTCGAGTTACGAAGGTTGTTTATATACCGTAAATACGATAAACACGATATATTGAAATGGTACCTCAGTGTATATGTGTGTGACCCCATAGGCCCATATGTGTCTAGCCGTATAATTAGTTGTTATGACACGAGCATACTCCAACATATAGTTGTTCAAAGTGTGCACAACACATTGTCATCAAACGGTGTTATCCATAACACTTGTAATTCTTTATTATATAATAATAAGATTACGTTTGAAAAGTAATAACTTGTGTTGATTAGTTAAGTTTAGTGTTTCTAGCATTGATTAGGGACTTTCACATATTACTCCCTCATTAATGTGGAACAATTTCATCTTTTGAACTACTCTAAGGACATAAAACTTGTTAAAGTTTGTAGAAATATACCACCACTCACTTACCACGAACACAATACTAAAAAGTAAGGCTTAACATCAGACTGGATCGAGAATCGATATGGTCCAAAATCTCAGACGAAGACCGGATGAAAATGATTTGGTCTGGTCCGAATCGACTTGGGAAAGTTTTATTGGACATAATGGATGGATTTTTGGAAAGACATGCCATGATCGGATCGAGGACTGAAATGGTCCAAAACTCTGGATCGAGGACCAGACCAAAATGCTCCGATCCGATATGATTTTTCGGTCCAATCTGGTCGACGGTCAAAAAATACTCACCCTTACTAAGTGTCCAATTTTATAATGGCATTTAGCGTTTCCTACACGATAAGAAACCGAGAAGATGATATGCAAATGAGTTGGTAAAAAGTTTACAATATTGTTAATCGCAGTAATGGATATGTTTTAAGAGGCTCGTGTTAAACACGAGCTTCGTGCCACAATCTTACAAGTCTCGTCCCATAACTTTTACTACTTTATTTCATTATCGTTATACATTATATTATCTGTGTTCTTTGCTTTTCTTATTATCTTTATAGAGCTTCTACTATGTTTGTTATCTAATTTCAATTTTAATTTATCGTAATTTGATTTATTAGTAAAAGTGTAATGACATCTTTATCAATTTTCAGGACGAGAGCTTTTTCCATGGTCTAAAAGATTTTGAGGATTAATATTGATAAAGTACGTGTCAATTTTGAAAGTCGTTTGAAGTGGGATGTCTAGAACGCTTGATATTACTATCGAACCTTGAACTCGATTCGGTGAACTGACATCAACGTTGATCTTATATACAACTCGCGTACATTAAACTTAAAACAACAACTGAGGTGGCTTGATGGTCAGGTACTTTAATTTCCTAACAAGAGGTGTAAGGTTCAAACCTCACTCCATTATAAGGGTAGCCAAGAAAATGGTTGGAATTGGTCACGATCCCTAGACTGTGCATATATGAGTCAAAGAATCGTCCAACCGAATGATATGAATAAAAGAAAGCTTCATTCATTTACTGGTTTATACATTAAAATTTTATAACATTAAAAATAATATGAGGCAACTAAAGATAATGTTGTGAACACTTAATATGAGACGAAGAAATATTTTCCTACACTAACAAGTACTTCGTAACAATTAGTGTTCAATGTTTAAAATATAAAGTTTATTTTACGAGTAGCTTGTAGTGTCTTTGACTTTAGTTTTACAAATGTTAATCGTATTTAGTATGGATGGGATACATTAAGATGATTTTGATTTTTTAATTACATAAATTAAGTTTGTAAACAAGCATATCATTGCCAATATTTATCTCTCCTCGATCGCTAATAAATTAAGTTTGTAAACGAGTTAAGCACTGCCAATATTTACCTCGACTCGACCTCTAAAACCCAAGCTTAATCAAGCTTTTGATTGAGGCCGACCTTGACTCATCATCTAAAACTCAATTCGTGGTCGATTAATTTGATTAAACTCGAACTCGATCAAAAGCTCATATAAATTCAATTTTATAGGTAAAAATTTAATGTAATAAAAAAAAGTTTTACTTGAAAAACTTGTTCGTCAAGTAGATAGTTTTTGTTGAAATATGTCAGGCATTTGGGTTTCATCTTCTGCCTACTCTAGTTGATGTCTCATCATGAAAGTTGTTAGAGCTATTTCCTATAGTCATGCTATTTCCTGTGGGGCTATTTCCTGTGGGAGGGACTATGGCTAGTAAAAAAGACACCTATAGTCATGATGTTTCCATCAATTCACATATTTTTTTGTGAAAATGTAATTTAATCAGAAGTTAATAAGACTTGTGGACCTTACAAATCGAGTGTTTTCATACTGGAACTTGACTAAAAATATAAAGTCGATTAATTCGAGCTCATGAGTAATTTCAAGTCTCATTTACACTGATAAATAAATGAGGTTGTCCACCTATGGTGCACGGAATCACCTATAAGGGTGGCGTACCCGTGTGGGAGCGGGTGGGGATCGGATTCGCCGGCGAAACGACACCGAATCGTATCTTGACCGGTTCCCAACACAGGGGATCGTTTCTTGACCGCAACGTTACGGCTTTCTAAGCCCGTATCATTGGCCCGTATCTGGCTCAGCTAGTACAACTTGTAGGTTGATCGTTTGATCGACCCAACTTTTGTTTAGTTTTTTTATTAGAATTTTTGATTTTGCACCGGATAAGTTGCAGGTGACATTTAGGAAAAAGAAGAATGATATATGAAATGAGAAGAAGATAAGACATGAGTTGTGGTGACTGTGAGTGTTAGTGGCTTGATTTAACTTTTTATTTTATACAGTACTATATTACTTCACATTCTTTTGCTTATCCGAATTTGGTCCTTGTAATTTTTAATTTTTTACTTCTTTTTTTTAATAGTAATGTTTTTCTTATTTAGTTTTTCGCATAATAAGTGTTTACGTAATAAGATCGAAACTTATATGAAAGGTAATGAATTTGCTAGTACTAATTTTTGCATGTAAACTGATTGTAAACGGATTGATTATCTAATTGTTAATTTTCTTTTGGAAGATATACTTTGAAGTTTAGGATTTACATCAATAAATATTTATTTTGAATTTTCTTTAATATATTTATCTTTTTATATATTTTTATTGTCGTATCCATGCCTATCCCGTATCTTGATTTTTTTATTTTTGTCGTTTCCTGTTCCCGTATCCCCGTGTCGTTCCCGTTTCGATGCTACATAGTTGTCCACTAAAGACTCTTAACGAACTTCATTTTTTTTGTCATATCATTTTTCTTTCTTTGACAGTTACATATAACTTTTTATCACAATAAGACACCCACATTAAAAACCATACACCACAAAAATACATTTAACTTAATTAAAACACATAAAAACACATCAACGACCTTAGCCGTTTACTCGACCCGAATAGCCAAAAAGTCAACCACCACCAGCACTCGACCAACATTTCGGTACATTCTAGTACAATAGCAACCTAGTCTACCTCTTGATCGACCATCATTATATCGACCAACCTTAAATGATTAAAAAAAATTACTTAGAGCAAGTGAGTGGATGCGGGGTGAGTTGACCTGTCAAGAATTAGCGGAATCAAAGTTCTTTTTTATTGTAATAAATGAGATATATGTGAACCCATGACACAATTTCTTTTGTCATCACTCCCCTACAAAAATAATGCCAAACCAATTTAAGTGACATGAACACTTTTTTTTTTTTTGAACGGCAAATAAATTTTTATAAAAAAGCTAGAAAGAAACTAGCACACGAAATACACGCAAACACGATCCAACAACAAAAACGAAAAGAACAGAAAACTCTAATGAAACGAGACAACTCGCAAACCAACCCTGAACAACGATCCCACCATGACGCCAACACAAAAAACTCCCATGAATGAACCCGAAGCATCATACCAAAACGAACTAACCAGCGTCCTTTGTTTGTCTCGATAAGGCATCAAGAAGAAGAATAACTTCTTTAGAGTTGCCAGAATAACTCCAAATCTGAAGATCCTTAGGAAAATATTCTTTCCACGTACGTAATTGCGCGAGAGAGAACAACCCGTGTATATTACCCTTGGGGTCTCTATAGCTCCATCGTTTATCAGAATCTAGCTCGTCATTAGATAGAGGACCAACATAATCAAGCCACGAAGAATCAGACTCAACAGTAATATTTAAATCGTTACCCATGGGTGTAGCTGGAGGCGGGATGAGGGAGTCTTTTTCAGTTGCAAGATTACCACCCGAAAAGATATTAGACGAGAGATGAGCATCCTTATCACCCTGAGAATGCACTCCAAGAACCTCGCCAGCATCGTCTTCTGAATTCTGATCCATACGATCCTTAACACACCCATCATTATACAAGGCCGTATCATCACGAATCTCACCTTCTTCAAGGGATTCCACAATATCACTTTCCATACCACGAACATCCTCCTCTCGCAGAACCCGACTAGAAGGCGACACCGAATCAATGTTAACATTCTTAGAGGAATCTCGATCAGAACTACCAACCTCTAAATGCTCCCCACTTTCCAAACTTTCATTCAAAATAGGACCCTCTGCATCCTTACTTTCGAGAGGATTAGACACGGAATTAACATCCAACGATTCAATATTGGGCGCCCAATATGCAAACTCAGTAGCAATAATACGAAAGGTCCGATTACGACATGAAACAAAAAATGACTCTACCACACGATGTAAAGACTCTGTAAGGACACAAACCTTTCCATGAGACATTGGTCCATCACTTACCGCGTCCGTAAACACGCTGCTTCCCCACCGACCACCCAACTTCTTATAAACCTCCGAAGCCCATGATGTTAATGGCAAACCCACCAGGTCTATCCAAACACATCTTTCATCTGGAATAAAATCATGGGAAACATCTTTGAACTCCAAAAATATCTCCTTTAACGCCTTTGAAGTCTTGACGCTTTCCACTTGATCCATTGAGTCAAATTCCAACCAAACCCAACGTCCCCCAACATATCTAAGACCTACATCATCGAATCCCTCAGAAGACATGTGTTTTAGAAGCTCTGCAATGACACTTAAATCTTTTACTTTAGCAAGAACACTACGCTCCATACCATCCAAATCAATACAATCATCTACCGATATAGACATCACTGCTTCATTACTCTCTTCCTTGTATACCTTATTACAATCCGACACCCCCTCAGATTCTGCTCTAGCATTACTCTCACAATATTTGCCCGACGTGTCCACTGATTTGCTGCCCAGGACCACTTTAGCGTACGAGTTAAAAGACTGAAAAAAATTTTCGTTACCTCTAACAGATTGATTGTTCGAGCATGCCATGGGTTTGTCGTCCCCAGAACGTTCCACAGGTCTATTATTATTTCGACCATACTTCGCCACATCGGCAAATAAATGAAAACCGCCCATCCATGTCGTTCTTAGATTCAAAACTAACTGATTGATATCATTAACGTTTATATAACGAACGAAACCAAATCGATGACCCGATTTGGATCTCTTTGCTGCTATGTAAACATCGATCACCACACCCCATTTGTTACAATTGTCCCGAAGATCTTGGACCGACGCATTCCATGGGATATTAGAGACAAAGATAGATGACCACGACTTATGTTCCTCACGAAAATTAGGGTGGGATTTGTTAGAAATACCTTCGTTACATTGTTCTTGACGACGATTATTATCGAGATGATCGTTCCTTTTCCTTTCTGAAGATTTATTAGATCCGTGGCCTGTACCAATTGCCATCGCTAACAATAGGAGAGCCAAGATCCGAAAATAAAGTTGAAAACACCTATCATTTGTTGATTAATTGGATTGGATTTTGTGAAGAACGGGATTGTTGCGGATGTGGTAGAAGTTTGCGGTGGTGGATGAAGGAAAGTGGTGGCGGCGGCGGCTAGGGTTTTGCGGCGGTGGTAGAAACGTTTGATTGATCGATTATAGGTTAAAAAAATAAGTGACATGAACACTTTGATCTTATGTAGACACTTTTTTTCGATGACATCATTCACGAGTCCCAACCGTTGTTAGTTAGTGCACTTACGTAACACTAGAGGCGTCTATAATTTGGATTTAACTCGCAAAATCAAAAACTGAATTCAATCGAACCTGAACTATAACCGAACCAAATATAAATTTCGGGTTTTGTGTCACTACCGAACCGAACTAAAAATTTGGTTTCCAGGTTGGATATAAATTTAGCAATCGGATCCGAGAACAAAATTTATATATAATTGTATGTATAAAATGATTATTACATTAAAATTTAATTTTAATATAAATATACAAATTTTTTATTTAAAATAATTTTGGTTAAATATCTATATAATTGTTAGTTACTTTTTCTTAAAAACTAGACGAGTACCCGCGCATAGCGACGAAAATTGTCTAGCCACAGATGATTAACGATATATGATATTGGGTTAAATGTCCCGTTTAACGTTCAAAATAGAACGTAAAAATATCAAAATATAATTGCTTTCGAATATAGAACATTAGCATACTCCATAATTAGATTTCCTAGTTGTATTTTGACAGAACTCACCAAAACATTGTATGATTTGAGATCTTTTCGGTTACTTAGAATTCTAAACTCGAATGGCAATATTATAATGTTGACTTTTTTCCTAATCGGTTTACCACAACTCTTCCATCGTATTTGTATCAAAATTCAATTTGCTTGATTTTTTTAAGTAAACTAATTTCATATTTAACAATCATAATACATTTAAAAAGCCAAATATTGTTGTTAATTGAAAGATTATTGACCTTTTTTCTTTTTGATTTACATAAACGATCTTAAGATAAAACTTAATTTCAACAACTCCTTTTAATTTGAAAATCTTGTGTTTTTTATTGAACTGGACCATGAGTATTGCTAGTTGTGGTACCCAAAAAGACATTAATTATGACTCAAAAGAACTTTATGAACTTAATGTGCCAATACATATATCATTACCTACATAACTTTCTCTTGTTATGAAGAGGCCCATCAGCTGATATTTGAGGGAATTTCAAGAACCATTTGTAGTAGATATTATTTGACCATATGCAACATGACATCTACATCTTTTATATGCGTACAATAGGATATATTACAGCTCCATAGAAAATAAAAAAAGGTAATATAAAACAAGCTAAGGCAAGGGATAACATGAATCAGGTGGAATCTTATGAAGACTTGCCGCATGCTTAATTTTTTCACCACTTTAAAAAGAAATAACCAGTTTTTCATCACCTCTTGTAAAAACAAAATACATCACATTTAAAAACAATAATCTCAAAAGTGTAGGTGAACGAATAATGAGTAATAACATCATGCCTTTAATAGGGGTGAGGCATCAGTCTCTCTTAACCTCGGGGGTTCACACACCTAATAAGCCCAAGATATGAAATCATGGATATCTATTACTTCATAGCTCATAGCATTATTCATGGATATCCAAATTCATCCTTCAACTTTTACACCTTTCATCCAGAACAAGATAAGGTCTATATACAACGTCAGACTCACTTTGTATATACAGTAATATATTCACGGATCCAAAATCATATAAGAAGTTGTTGTGAATACTTACACAATGAGGAATTTCCTTTGTTGTGACATCAAAGGCTCCGAAAATTTCATCAGGTATAACTTAAAGAATCCTAATATACATCCACATAAAATATGCCTCGCTTGCCTCCATGTACCCCTTTACATAACGACACACCAAAACCCACGTACAGCCTCCGTCCATCAAACCCAATATTTTTCCTACAAAATATAACACTTACCAACAAATGCATAAAAGAAACAAAATTAAATACAATGAATGACTAACCTAATGTAACCATTCATAAAGTGTTGTAAATGATCAATGTTTGAAGCAATTTGTAGCCTGTAAGATGCTCACCAAGGTCTCATCCTCCATCTTTTTAAACTGCACTTGTTTACATTTGTAATCTATAAATCTGCAAAAAATAAAAGAATATGAATAATTAGATCGGAAGCAAGTATATTAGCATAGCTATAGCTATTGAAACAGTCGTTGAATAACCATGCATTTAAGTCATATAAAAACGCATGTTCTAAATATATATTCGATTGTGTATTCATTAAAATGATAATAATATTTGATTGTATTTTGGAAACTATAACATAATTTATTAATGGCAATCGAAACTGGTAAGTGTAAACGTGTTTGTTATTTAGGTTGCGTTTAGTTGGATGGAAAACACCCTGTTTTTTACAAAATATTTTCTAGAAAACAAGGAAAACAGAAAACGCGTTCAAATCATTGTTTTCTAGAAATATTTTCTAGAAAATGAAAAATCCCTATTTTACCCTTTTGCACACAAAACAAAAAAAACTCATTTTTTTGTTTTCTAAGTTTTCATTTAGGCATAGAAAATTAATTTCCCCATTTTTTTCCTTTATAATTTGGAAAATAGAAAATACAAATTTCTCCAACTAAACGCGTTTTCTAAATTTTTAAGTGTTTTGTGGAAAAAGAAATTTCTTTTCCTTTTCTATAAAATAAGAAATAGAAAATGATGAAAATTGTTTTCCAACTAAACGCACCCAGTGTTTTGTGGAAAAATAAATCTCTTTTCTTTTTTTACAAAATAAAAAATAGAAAATGATGAAAAATGTTTTCCAACTAAACGCACCCTTAAGATTTTATCATTTCCTTTTTTGAATCAATTTACAAAGTAGATGCCAGCCACATTTTTTGATTTGAAATCGTTGAAAATTCAAAACAGTCTCAATTAAATACGCTAGTGACTTTGTTAAATTTGGAATTGTTAAAAAATTCAAGTTTTTCGACAATTGACATAGGCTCTTTATAATGTAGTATAGAAGTATAGATATAGATATAGACTAAGCGAGTACCCGCGCATAGCGGCAGAAATGTCTAGCGAGAGAATTAACGATGTAAAATTGTGGTAAGTGTTTCGTGTAATGTTAATATAAAACAAAAAATTATCAGAATGTTATTGCGAATGGTCAATTACATTACTAATCACTATGAACAAATGTACCCCATGACTAAACCAAGGGACAATTACATTACTAATAACCATGAACACATTAACTATAACTAAATGATAAAAAAAATTTGACAATTAAGACGAGTTCAAACTTTTCACATCTTTGTCTTCTCTACGACTCTTGCTTACCATTTCTCTTCGATGATGGGTTGTAGATTTTGTTGGGTAGAACAAGGCATAAATACCATCGTGAACATGAGATATCCAAAAAATGAATCTTTTGACACACACCTACAAAGAGTATTCAAGCTCAGTAATCCCAAAATGAATAGTGAAGTTAAAAGGGTGGCAATGTGGCATACTCGAATTCTCTAATATATAGCTACATATGTACCTTCTAAACCTGCTTCAAGGGTGGATAAAGAAACCTCTTCCACCTTACCTTTCTATGCCTTTCCTCTTCCTTCCGTTCCTCTGCCATCTCTTCAGATAGGGACGGACCCACATAAGAGTCGGGTGTAGCATGGGCTACACCCATTTTGAAGCCACGAAGTGCAATTTTTTTTAAAACTGTCATTTTTTTGGTATGTGCAACACCCAAAATCTTTTGTGCTACCTTAGTTTCTTACGACGTAACTTTTGTTAGCCTAAATTCTTATTGTGCAACACCCCTTTTAAAATCTTGGGTCCACCCCTGTCTTCAGAACCCTCTCCTTCCCCCCCCCCCCCCCCCCCCCCCTTCTTTCCTTCATAAGCAAAGAGCAGAGCATTTGAGTTATTAGCTGGAAACAAAAGCTAAAAAGTTGTAAATGCATTAAGAAGATTTCAAACGATGCATGATGTGTGATAGGATCATTAGTGTCTTACTTTGAGCTAAAATGTCGCTTTTGAAACTACAAATGGGTATCCTCATAATAACATATACTATTCATAATCATGAACAAACGTATATACCCTACTCATATTGGATACATCTTTTAAAGAATTTTTATAACCTAGAATTCAGAATAAAGATTCTAATAAAAAACTTAACATGTCTTTTAAGAAAGCAAAAAGCAAAGGCGCGATTGGGTGGATGTGAGTAACGGGTCAATGTTAATCACAAGTGAGTTTCACAAAATGAGCAATGGAGATCAATTGAAGACAAAAAATGTAAACAAAGAAAAAAAATCCTATATCATACCTGTTTGCACCAGCTAGGTCAGTGGTGCAGCTCATGATGGAATGTTGTTTTCCGAGAATATGGTTATTTGCTTAGATTTTCAAACCGCATCAGTCATTTTTAAAACTTAATGTTCACAAACTGTTTCCTCATCCTCTTGAGCAAAATAAATATTCTGTCCAACCAACCAAGTCATCCTTATAGCTGGACCTAAGCTCGACCGGTATCATCTCTAAGAGTTGGTAACACTACACGCATCAACATATCAATTGATTCAACAACATCCTCACTCTCGTTCATATTATCATCAAGATCCAATCTGTTTGGAACCACCATCTCAGTAGTATGAAATAATTAACATCTTAAGGATATACATGTAAATGGACTCTAGGAAGTAAATATAACCACAATCACTATATTTTAGCTAGTCATAAAACTAATAATTTGATTTTACTATAAGCTATAGTAATTATTAGTTTAACTCCATTAGCTTTTAATGTTAACGCCATTCTAATTATTTGATTATTTTAGGGTGAACTAATTATTCTAACATGCTTATTCAAAACTAATCATCACGCCTTTTTAAGCTCCATAACAAATACGCTGACACCAAAATCACCATAGTCTAAGAAGTTTAAGAAATATCCTAAGACAACTTATTAATGTAGACTAAACATGGATTTTAACTAAATTAGACCTTTATAATTTTGTTTTCATGTTGAATATACCCTACACAATACTTTTGACCTATCCTGACCCATCATGTAAAGTTGCTCACTCTTACCCGTTCTATAAGTTTACTCTTTCTCGCGTTCAGTTTTAACCATTTGCCAAAGTCATCTGGTCATTTTGCAATTTATAGCCCCAAGATTAAGAAGCAATAAAAATCTGAAATTTTAGAAATTAACTCGAACGCGACGCTTTTTTGGTGTAGTAGTGGTGGTGTGATTTTTAGATGAGTCTAATCACACATTACATCAACAATTTTCTACTTAAATAGAAAAATCTATATGTATCGGGAATATATCATCTTGTTGTGCTATTGTCGACATGGTTAGACAAGTTCATGGAGTTCTGCTGAAAACCAATAAATTTAATAGCAAAATGACAAGCATAAGCTAACTATCTTAAATTGGTGGATCGTTTGAATCACATGCTATTACGTTTGGATGAGGCTTAATATGATAGAACTTCAGCATTGAATAAAAAAGGTAGCATTAGAAATATAGTACCTTCCAAGATGCAATGATTCGTGTAGTAATGGAATGTTGAAATAGCATGCTATCATCTGAACCAAGGGACTAAATGTTGCATTGAACACATGTCCTCGTTTCTTCACACACCGTGACATCCGAGTATAGCATAAATGATCCTATAAACCCCTGCATGTATTAAAATTTATAAAGAAAATTTGATAATCTAACATGTCATCACTATGTACATATCAACATATTTATAAAAATTGATATCAAATTATAAAGTTTGTAGGTAATTGTGGTATCCGATATGTTGACCAAAAGAGTTATTATGATGTCATTTAAATACCCTTTGCAAGTTTTGTTAACGGGGCAAAAAGTATTAACTTTTATGCTACTTCTTTTTACATTCTTTCATAAAGATCAAATCTTAGCTGGATAAACAATCTTCCAATCACCCATCATGCAAAAAGTATTAACTTTTATGCTACTTTTTAGATATTCCATGTTTAGAAAAATAGTGTGGAAAATAAAAGTAAACAGAAAATCCATATTCAATTTAAAGACATAAAGATGAAAACTACATAAACACTTGCCATCAAACAATCTAAAACGTATTATTATAAATGAGAAACAATCTAATGGGCTCTATTGAAAACTTGACGTTCAAAATGAGCAAAAAGAAACAAATGAATAGAAAATGGTTTGAGTATTATACTCTAAATGCATAGACTCAGACAAAGTGTGTATGCCAAATTAACACTGTGCTTCATTTACTAAGTTCTGCACAACATGCATGTCGTCTGCGCACTGCAGCCATTGCGTATGGTTTGACGTATGGCTTTGTTATATGGTCTCAGGTGCAAAATATTTCTAATGAAACGGGTCGCTAATGAAACGGGTCAGGACTATTTCTACTTTAAGACAACAATACACATCCAAATATAAACCTTTTTATGAACAAAAAAACTCACATATATAAATTTCAAACCCTTGCAAAGACATATATGTGAAAATCGCGTCTAGCCAAGAAATGAAGTAGCAAATTAAACTCCAGGCTCCTTAGTTAGAAATATATATGACCTTTAATTAAACTTTTAGCAGCTACTATATTTGGTTAACAAAATTGTTGACTCTTAACTGGATTGATATAACATATGCTAGCAGAATGTAAGAAAAGAACATTAAAATGCTTGTGTGTTTGATCATGTTGAGAACTTTTATTTCTTGCATCATCAGCAAGAACCAACAGATGTCAAGCACTTAGAATTTGAAATAAAAGCGCAGATACCCAGACTTGCAAGCAATGGAATAACTAAAACTCATTCATTTAACATATAAAACACCAAAGTGACATATTACCATATACTTTAATTATCATGTTTTCAATAATTAAGTTTCGCTGAAGAAATTTGTGTGTTACCTTGAACATCTGGTAGCAGAAGTTTATAGAGGTCGTCACGTAAGTGAGTTTCTTCTCAAAGTTTCTCATATGGAATCTTTATTTTATCAACCATTACTCCGTTGAGGTATAGATGACATGGGGAATTAGGTCAGTTAAATGGGTCAGCAACTTCAACAAACGATACAGTTCCCATGAACCTTATAGGCGATGAATCCTATGTCTCAAAAGCCCTAAAATCTCCTGTTCCACTCTTTTTATATCAATCAAACAACATCACATATTTAAATCTCTTACTGATGTCAACAAGATCATACAATTTCAATAACTTCTTGGAAAAAAATCAACACGTAACCAAATCAATTTAGATGATAGAGATATAGAAAATTGTAACCTTTTTTTTCCTTCTTATCTAATTTCACCACGACGTACTACCTGCCAAAATGATTCACTAAGAAAAACCATCAAGATCTAAAATTACATAATCAAAATCAATAACTAAAATCGCATTAAAATCCACCAGAAAAAGGAATACCTTGATATAATGTATAGATGTCATAAATGTTTTGTAACTCCATATGTTTTCTCCAATATATATGAACCCATTGACTTTTATATGAATTAAACAAAGTTTCATAGTTACACAACCTGTTGTTTCCAGCGAATCAAAGCGTAAGCAGGCGAAACAAGCGGCAGCGAACCATCGCTATTGAAAAATATCAAACCATTATAAAAACCTAGATCTATAATGATAATCGATAATTTATTAAAAGATCAAAACTGAAATATACCTTAGAACTAAACATGGTGGTCGTGGCTATGAGCTGGTGCGACGGAGCTTTATGTTTTTATAGCGAGACAACACGACAACGGTGGAAACAGTGGTCTGGTGAGGTCGACTGGCGGGATTCGTGGTGATTTATATGGTAAGGTAGGGTGCGTGGGTAAGTGGATATCAAGAAAAACCAAATCATAGATCCATAAAGACCACCCAAATCAGCAAATCAGCAAAAATCACCCAAATCAACAAAAATCACCTAAACCCCCTACCAATCAATATCATCAAACGAAACTACCTTGAAACCACCTAAACCACCATGAGATGGGGCGGATTCGGCAGATCCGATGGTGATAAAATCATGACGGCGGCGGTTATTTTTGTGTGTATTAGGGTAGAGGGGAATAAGGTTTCTGTGTTAAGAATATATTAATGAGTGATTTTTGATTTTTGAAAAGTTTAGTTGTTCTATAATTATGAAATTTATTAATTTGTGACATACAGCTATTTTCCATGGTAGGTGGTTTCTTTTTGAGGAAATGTTAAGAATGTAATTAAGGCAGTGTTGCGAAAAGTTACTAATTATAAAAATATAGAGTTTTTTAAATAAAAAATAAACAGCCTTTAAAAATAGTAGAAATAGAAATAATATAATTTAAATAATTCGAGTAACTCAAAAATCAAATTTTTATTACATAAATAAAGTTTTACATTTACCTGCATCAAGTAAGCCTGCGGACCCACCCACCTTCCTTCTTTCCTTCCTTCCTTCCCCAAAATATTCTTGTACTAAAAAAACATTTACATTTTCAATTAATTCATCTTCCCCAAAATACTCTTCGTAGGTAAGTAATTTCTTCAAATCAATTGTATATTTATTTTTTTACCATTTTACTAATCACAATTAACCAGATCACACACAATTCTCATCATTAGTTAGGGATCCGTATTTTTTATTACCGATCTGTTCACTTAGCTTTCATGATGTCACATATATACCCAGTTTTCTTGATTTTTAGGATTGTTGCATGTTTTTAAACTGCTTTTTTACAAGCTTTTAGGCATTTTTAGGAGCGTTTAGATTTTGGGTTTTGTTTAAATGCTTCGTTTAGTATAAGCTGGGGCGGACCTATGCTTTAGGTTCGGGGGTGGCGCCCCGTGCCTAGACCAAAAAGACGAGAGTACAGTGTATTTTTTCTTTAATTTTGACCGTTTTCTAAAATGCCCCCCTCTCAAGTTTCATACACGAGTTTACTGTCAATTTTTTTTTGACCCCACGATCCAATTTGCTGCGTCCCCACTGAGTATAAGCGTCATTTTTTTCTAGTTAGGGATACGTATTTTTATAATCGATATGTACAGTTAGGTTTCATGATTTCACATATAACCAGGTTTCTTGATTTTAGGATTATTGTTTTTTTTTTTTTTTTGAAGGGTTATTGCTTCTTTCTTTTAAACTGCCCTTTTAGGAGCTTTTAGGAAGGAACTTTTAGGAGCGTTTAGTGTTAAGAGTGTAATGCTTGTTTCGTAATGACTGGTTTAGGTTTGGATTTTGTTTAAACGCTGCGTTTAGGGGGTGTTTGATTCCGCTTATATAACGTAACCCCATTTCGGCTTATATAACATTAGCCCCAATTCCGTGGCTTATTTGGAGACTTGTGAGCTTATATAAGGAGGTGTTTGGTTTGGCTTATATAATGTAAGCCCATTTCGGCTTATATAATGTAAGCCCATTTCGGCTTATATAACATAAGCCCCAATCTAGTGGCTTATTTGGAGACTTGCGGGCTTATATAAGTTTATTATATTATGATAAACTTATATAAGCCCCTAAGTCTCAAAATAAGCCACAAAATTGGGGCTCATGTTATACAAGCTGAAAATAAGCCATATTTCGGCTTATATTTCATAAACCCCAATTTTTTAAGCTTCTTTGAAGACTTATGGGTTTATATAAGCCTATAAGTCTCCAAATAAGCCACAAAAGTGAGGCTCATGTTATATAAGACGAAATGGGCTAACTTTATATAAGCCAAACCAAACCAAACACCCCCTTAATGTTAGAATATAAAGCTTGTTTCGCAACGAGCGTGTAGGTTTTGGGTTTTGTTTAAATGCTGTTTTTAGTATAAGCGTCGTTTTATATTTTGTAAATACAGTTATAGCTATGTTGCCAAATGTTTTTTTAAGAAATTAACAGCCACTGCTAACAAATTGTGTTGTAGGCTGTGTTTGGCGATGAGCTTTTAGGAGTGTTTAGCGTTAGAATATAATGCTTGTTTCCCAACGACCGGGTAGGTTTTGGGTTTTGTTTACAGCCATTGCTAACAATAAGTGACATTGTTGATGTAGGAGAATCTATTTGACCTGCTTTTTGTGAGGGAATATTATAGAAAGCAGCTTATTTAGAAAAGGAATAACGTCTTTTAGGCTGTGTTTGCTGATGAGCTTTTAAGGGCGTTTAGATCTCGATTTTGTTTAAACGCTTATATAAGCTGAAAAGTATCAAAATATGGCACAAAAAGTGAGGTTATAAAACGTAAGCCCAAAACCAAATAAGCCATAAGCCGGAAGTATACAATTATGTAGGGTTTTGTTTAAATGCTTCGTTTAGTATAAGCGTCATATTATATTTTATAATTAGCTATAGCTATGTTACCAAACTTTTTTTTTGTGAAACTAACAGCCGCTGCTAACAAATGCTATTACTAACAATAAGTGATCTTGATGTATGTGATTTTATTTAAACTGCTTTTTGTTAGTTATTTTTATAAGAAGCAGCTTATTTACATAAGCAATGTCGTGTTTAAAATACTTTTACGAGCTTTTAGTGTTAAGAGTATAATGCTTGTTTCGCAACGATCGTTTAGGTTTTGGGTTTTGTTTAAATGCTTCGTTTACTATAAGCAGGGGCGGACCTATGCTTTAGGTTCGGGGGTGGCGCCCTCCATGCCTAGACCAAAAAGACGAGAGTAAAGTGTATTTTTTCTTTAATTTTGAGCGTTTTTCTAGAATGCCCCCCACTTACACATTGAAGTCCAACGTTTAACACTCTAAAACCTAGAAATCCTCCATTTTTAAGTTACAATACTCGGTTTTTTATTCGGATCCTAGTTTTTTTCCGCCTTGCTATTATCAAATTCCCCCCCCCCCCCCCCCCCCCCCCCCCCCCCCACAAATAAGTGATATTGTTGCTGTAAGTGAGTCTATTTGACCTGCTTATCGTGAGGGATTATTTAGTAAACAGCTTAGTTAGTAAAGCAATAACGTGTTGTAGGCTGTGTTTGGCGATGCACGTTTAGATTTCGATTTTGTTTAGACGCTTCTGTTTGAAAGGATAATAAAAATATGTTTAGTGTAAGCATAATTGTACACTTTCAGCTTATGGCTTATTTGATTTTGGGCTTATGTTTCATAAGCTCACTTTTGTGGCTTATTTTGAAACTTTTCGCCTTATATAAGTTTATCATGTCATAATGAACTTATATAAGCCAGAAAGTTTCAAAATAAGCCACAAAAAGTTAGATTATGAACCATGAGTGAAAAATTAAATAAGTCATAAGCCCAACCAAACACCCCCTTTATAGTTAGTGGCTTAGTGCTACAAGCCTACAACTAACAGGTACGGAAAAATAACCAAGCAATTTAGTGTTAGCTTATTGTGTGTTTTATAAGTATAGATACAACTACTTTTATAGAACAAATCGTTAGTGTTAGCTTACAAAGGTACAACTACTACTGACAGCTGTTAGTTTTGCCAAACATAGCCTTAGGAAGGGATATGTGTAATATGAAATCATTGTAGCTGTGATTTATAGATTTTCGTGTTTAGTATATGAATAACCGATCCGTACAGTTCTAATAACTTATAGCTTATTTATACAACAAATAAGCAAGTTTGTTGATGTAGAGATTGTTTATTTCAGACTGCTTTTTGTGAGATAACAGTTTATTTACAAAAGCAGTGCTGTTTTAGGAAGCGATTTGTGTAACATGAAATGATTATGATCTTGGATTTGAATGTGAAACAGGTTGTGTGATTGAAGGGTATTTTGTAAAGTAGAGTAGAGATGAGTGAGGTCTTTGAAGGATATGAGCGGCAGTATTGTGAACTATCGACCAATTTGTCGAGGAAATGTGGTGCTGCTGCTTCTGTTATTGATGGAGGTATGAGATAATTTTGTACACGAGTTTACTGTCTTATGTTCTCAGTATGATCCCTTTCGGTTGTGATTGTTTTTAATTATGAATATGCAAATCAGCAGGCTATCATTTGTTTGAGTTGAGTTTTGAAGAGGAGTTCCCAGTTCGCAGAAATCTCGTATGTGCGAACTGGGAAGTCACTTTATAATTGCAAACGGATTTGACAAATTATGTATGTATGGTTAGCTGGTTGCTGTTAGACTGTCAACACTGTACGAGTACTTGTCATTGATTGTTTTCTGCAAATGTACTTCAATCTGAATATAAAGTATTAAGTTAACACCTTTTGGTCCAGTTCCACCTAGCGGTCCTACTGCTGAGTCTAATTTAGCTTCTTAGTCTACTTAACGGCAGTTCAGCTTTCACCTATGTTAAGCAAAATTTGAATAGGGGTGTCAAGAGCTAATTACTCTTTGATATTTGTGTATGTTGATTATTTTTATGGGCTGTATCTATAGATGTTCATTACGATAGGGATCCGTTAGACAGAGATCCATTACACTATATCAAATAATCAACATTATAAGATAAAAATAACAACACGGATATTGGAAGCTCCACTTAACATCTGATTAGAAGATGTAATCACAAGAAGGTCCTAAGCCACATTTGTGTTTCCTAATCACTCGTCTTAAAGTTACATCAGACATTTGACTAATGAAGTAATGATTAAGCTTATCAGTAAATACACATGTTTGGTTTTGTGGTTGCAGTCGGTTTATGCTCACTGTTTTTTGGTGGTGAGCCTCCTTTGCGAAGTCCTATATATTAGTAATAAAAATTGATGTGGGAATGCCGACCCTGGGTGTATAATTTTTCATATGATATTTCATTGCTCGCTCACCATCATGTGTAAAGAAAATGGAGTGCTGTAATGTATGTTATACTGCCTATATGGAAACTGATATTTTGTTGCACTAATATGATATGCAGATCAAAAACACAAAGAGATCATAGAAATACAATCTGGTTTAGACGAGGCTGATGTTCTGGTAATAAATATGCCTCTATCTTTGTTTTTATGCAACTTCCTGCAGCTCTGGTATATAATTCATATAAGAAAACTTGTTTCAGATAAGAAAAATGGATCTTGAGGCAAGAAGTTTGCAGCCAGGCGTGAAGGCGATGCTGCTTGCCAAGCTTCGAGAATATAAATCTGATTTGACTAAGCTGAAAAGGGAAGTTAAAAAACTTGCTTCAGCTAAATCCACCGCACATGACGAGTTGCTGGAGTCTGGAATGGCCAATGCCCATATGGTAAGTCCACATTCTTGCTAGGTTGCAAAATGGGTGGGGGTGGGCAGGCGGGGTAATGGGTCAAAACAGGCTCATCTGGTTGACCCACAAACATACTGTACACTATCTTATTAATAGTTAATGCGTTTATATATGATCACAAAAACTATGTTATCTCAATAACAATTTAGCTTTGTTATAATATGAAACAATTTAGGAGTTAGTAATTCCTAAGTACTAAAAATATGGTTTGGGTGAGTTTCAAAGTGTTTGACCTGACTCATTTTTGCTGATTTTTGCTTAATATGACCCCTTGGGAATAAAATACCATTGATAGGACCGCGTGGAGAGAGAGAACTAGGATTACCGTGGAGGAGTCTTAGGTCCCGTAGTATGTCTTGCGTCTAGGCTGGTTTTTATTTGATTGGATTTTATTTTTTTGTATTTGTTTATTTATTTATTTTTATTTATTTAGTATTATTATAGTTATTGGTATTGCTTTTGTTATTGTAACTTATATTGGTACCAGTATTATCTTTATTTTTCGCATTTAGTTTTAGCTCCGTTGTTTTCTATTAGGCTGGTATTTCCTTAGGTGCTTGGTTCCCCTTACTTGTCTCTTTAGCCGTGGTATTAGATTTTGTCTTTAGGCCCTTGCTTCCTGACTGATTTGATGCTCTCTGATTTGCGTTTGTAGGTTGGTCCCTTTTTGTTTCGGGTTCGCCTTTATTGTTATGCTCCTACTTGTGTATTCTTGTCTATTCTATTGTTGAGCGCTTGTTGGCTTGTTTGTTTTGCATGTTTTCTTGTTTGTTTCTGTTATTTATTTGTCTTTTGTCTTTCTTTGCATTGCTGTGTGTTTGTTGTGCCTCGTTTGCTCCTTCTTCCCTTTGCCTGTTTGCTTCTTTTTCCTCGTGTTATGTTTGCTTATTGCTTGTGTTTCTTGTTTTGTTTGTGCTCTTATCCTCGTGTTTTCTTCTACCTCGCTCGCTTGCACTCGTACACTGGCCGGAGGTCCTTTGGAAGCAGTCTCTTTACTTTCGGGTTTATCCTGAAAGTAGGGCTAGGATCTGTCTACATCTCACCTCCCCCAACCTCGCTTCGGCGGGATTGGGTATGTTGTTGTTGGAATAAAATACCATTACATAACAGAAATCTGCCCATTTATTAGTTAAGTGGTCGAAATTGCCACTGTGTTAGGACATTTGGGTTCCTATTAAGTATATTCGGTGCAACACATTTTCACTAATGAATAAGCTACAGGCTGCTGCAGGTCAACGAGAAAGACTAGAAATGTCAACTGAGAGGCTAAATCAGTCTAGTGAGAGAATTAAGGAAAGCAGGAGAGCTGTGTTTGAAACGGAGGAGCTTGGAGTCTCAATTCTTCAAGATCTGCATCAACAAAGAGAAACTCTCCTGAATTCCCATGCTAAGGTATTTCACAGCTGCATATTTCCTCCGTATATTATGGCATTAAAGAAGGTGTTAGTTAGGATTGTATTGCATCAAATGGACTATACAGACTCGCCAATGCTTGAAAGCATAGATATAGATTGTGAACATGTACTTAAAAATGAATATTTAATACAGATTGACTATACGTTAAGGTGTCTTAGAATAGTTTTGTTGAGCAGATTTTGCTAAATACGTTGACTTTGTTATCAGATAGAAACCAAACCCATGCTTACAAACTCAAAAGCTGTAAATAAGAACAATAGCCTTTGTTTATGGGCCTATCTCATTCGTCAAGGGATACTTTAGTTTTATACATATACTATCTTACTCTGAATCGTCCAATGTTAAAAAAAGACGCATTATGTTAAATCTTCAAGCCAGTCGCTTAGTTGAAGACACTCGATTAGCACCAGTTGATATACATTTTAGCTTTTGGCGAGATAACAAACCCATGCATATACTTTGAGTACCGAACTGATTTTTGTTTCTCTACTTGTTTTGGCAGCTTCATGGTGTCGATGATGCAATTGACAAGAGCAAGAAAGTGTTGACATCAATGTCAAGAAGGATGTCAAAGAACAAGTGGATCCTCGGCTCTGTGATTGGAGCTCTTGTGCTTGCTATCCTCTTTATCCTGTGGTTTAAGCTTTTTCATTAAGTAATTAACTTTTGAATATTCACTATATTGGATTGGATGTACATATGTTGTTATAAACCTCGTGTTTGCGTTAGACCTGATCTTCTGTTTGATGCCATGTTGTAAAATCTATTCCAAGTTTGATATCTTCTTTTCGCCTATATGGCTATTCCTGACTTTTCTGCCACAATTGTAACATAATTTAATTGATCCTGAGATGTATTACGCATTATGCCTATTCAATGGTCGTCGACCACTGATTGTTACACAAACACACAATTTTGACTCGCCCGAGTCTTGGGGGTCAATTTGGGATTTTGGGCCTGAAGGTTCTTCTCATTTCCAGCTTGCTTGACTTGGACCCCGACTCTCAAAACATGGCAAACCTTGTACGCTCAGACGTGGTTCAAGTCAAGGGAATCATCGTTCAAGACAACAAGCTTACAATACATATCAAACATATTGCACACCATCTTTCGAACTTCGCGTTTATAGATGTAGTGTCTGTGTAACTATTGTATGAGGTTTGCTTATTGAGAATTGACTTTTGTTTGTTTTTCTAACAAGAACAAGTGTTTCTAACTTTCAATCATAATGATTCTGAATAGATACATATCATCACCACCATTGTTCTAAAAGGATCGTCATAGTCTCGCAGAGACGTGAGACGTGACCTTCATCTCACGCAATAGACTAAAGTTTGAGTCTAAAGCTTGACGTAAGATGAGCAGTGAAAAAAACGTGATTAGACGGGATGGGCATAGTTTTTTTTTAAATTTAATTTCGATAAAATCGTATTTTTATATAAAAATAAAAAAGATTACATTCAAATATAGTTTCTTAACTTTATTCTTTATGCATAACAATTTTTTGTGAACTAAATTTATTTATAATATGATATAAATATATCAATTTAATATAAGTTTTTTTTATTTTGTGACGTTTTAATTCACGACCTAAAAACGTCAAGAGTCGCCGTAGTTCGTAAAGACGTAAGTCTTGGTCATGCCACGCCTCACGCTATTATAGAGCGTTATTTTACGAAATAGAAGTTGTCATGTTTATATGAGGAATGTTCCCAAAATTCTATTCTTTTATTTCTATAAAATCATTTTTCAACTTACTAATTTTGGTGGCTCACCTAAAAGTAGTTCGACTATTAAGAACCAAAAATAAAAATGGAAATGAAAAAATATCAACCAATAGAGAATCTCACACTTGCACACAACGGACACCGTGTCTTTGAGTCGTTCACGCAGTTAGGACTTCAGATGGTAAATTACTAAGTTCTAGTAGTAGGAATTTTGGCTCTTTTTATTGATTTTTTTTTTCTTTATCATTGTTAGTTGTTACTCTTAGCTTTTTGATAGTTTGTCTTTGTCAGCAATTAGTACATTCTTGTTTTGCGTTCCTGGGCGGACGGCTAATATTTAAAAATAAATCGATTAAGCAGAAATTAATCAGATTGAATTTTTATATATAAAACTATAAAAATTTGATATTATATGCTTAACTAGTTATAACTTTCGTACACGCACAAAATTACAGATGTATCAAATTTAATTTAATATTTTAGTTTAATATAGTGGTATATAAAAATGACTGTGTTTAATATTTTGTAATTATAATATTATTAGGTTAGAAAATATAATGGTGTTTGTTAATTTTTTAAAATTATTGAAAAAATATTTGTAATTTTCACTTAACACTATTTAATTTATTTAAAATTTAACTAAGAAATTTTTATTTAATACCTCACTTTTTAAATTATTTTTTTTCACAAATTTAACACCTCTAGTTTTGTTTCTTTTTTTCATTAAGTTTCTCTATCAATTAAATAAATTTTTAGATTTAAAAAATAAATAAATTAAAAGACTATCTTCTATAAATCTTTTGAAAAAATTCTTACTATAAAATTTTGCTTTGCTTTATACAAAAAAAAAGACTTTTTTGCAATGTTTTAAAAACCGGGTTGACCCGGCCGGTTGAACCGTGAACCAGCTCGGAGACCGGGTCGGATGTGATCGGGTTTTTGCTTGTTTGAGAACCGGATTGAACCGCCGGTTTTTCGTTGAACCGGGTTGACCCGGTTTGATTAACTCGGCCGGGTCACCATTTTTTATTAAAAAATATTTCAAAAACTTTTTTTCTATAAATATTTTTAAATTTTAAAGATTTATATTGAAGTAATAATTACTAGTGTTAGTTAAAATAAAGTTAAACTAACTTAAAACGTTCACTAATATTGTTTTAATATAATTTATTACAAATTGTAAGCATAAATTAATTATTTTTGTATATTTTTACAATAATGTTATAAATATAAAACTTAAAACTAATACTAGTGAGTAAAAAATAAATAATACACATTAAAAGTATACATATATATATATATATATATATATATATATATATATATATATATATATATAAAGAACCGGGTTAACCCGACGGTTCAACCGGTTGACCTATGAACCGGTCACTAGACCGGGTCAACTAAAAAACCGGGTTTTAAAACATTGCTTTTTTTATCGCATCGGAAAAAAAACTAAATTTTGGTGGCTTACCTGATGCTTCGTAGTTTGACTTTGACTCACCACCTAGTCACCTACTTAAACAAAAAATCTATACCAAACAAAGACATACGAATCTCACACACAACAGCAACAACAACAAACAGATTCCGTAACAAACTTTCTAAAATTAAACACACACTAAAACACCTAACAAAACACACACTTTCTAATAATGGAATCACTCTCAACTTCATCACTCATCACACCTCCTTTCCTCCGATCAACCACCTCCTCCACGTGTCACCCTAAGTTTGGAAGCTGCAACAGGGTTAGTTATAGAATGAAAGCGTCCTTAGGGACACGTGGCAGCGATGGAGATGAAGAAGATGATGAAGAGGAGATAAATAAGGCGTTGAGATTGGATGGGAGTATACCTGGTAGCTCTAATGAGTTTGTTGAGCAGGTTTCATCTCGTGCTTATGATATGAGAAGGCATCTCCAACAGACTTTTGACTCCAGTAGTTATGATGGTAATATACTCATCTACTTTTATTACCTCGATTATTAGCTATTTATATACTAGCTTAGATATTTATTTAGAAGTAAAGCTTCATTTAGAATATATACCTAAATCTATTACCTCGATTTCATTACCCCATTTACAAGGAATGATTACTTATATTTCTCCTAACCATTTTATAATGGTTAAATCCTACCGTAAACCCAAAAACCGGGCCCGGGCCTATTTATTCACTAATACTAAGCGGGGAGCTCGGACTAAAATAGAAACTAGAAAAGGAAAAAAAACATTAATGTAATCTAATCATATTTCATTGATATGATGGTTTTACCCTCCTAGGCGAAGGTCTCAAGTTCTCAGTTGTGTCTAGGGCGATAGGGGTTTTCTCCTGCGTGTGTAAAGGGAAGGGTCCATTGCCTTCTAGGCTGGACCCAACCAAGCTGTGTGGGTTCGCTACACCTTCTGGGCTAGGGGCCATGTAGCCGCAATTGCCTTTTTTTAAAAAATATTTAATTATTTTTAATACATCATCGTAGAGACCTAAACCCAAAAACAGGCTTGGGCCTAATTATCCATCTAATATATAAGACTAATAAGGGAGCCCCATGACCGCGACATGCCACATGAGCTTCTCTCTCTACAAATTAGACCACAAAAGTATGCAAAATAAGAACTCACACAACTCAAATTGGGCCACAAAACAACTCACACGACTCGTCCTGCAGTCGAGTCACCCGAGTGTGCATCATTTTGGTTGAAGACTCGGTCATCCGATGGTCACTGTAACAAGGGTGACCACGCCCATGACGTCCTTATTACGGATGGTCTAAGCTCTAAAGGATTATAAATAGCTAGTACTTATCAACTGGGCCTTGGCTTAGTTGGTACCGTTCCCTACTGTAAACGCTCAGTTGACCGGCCAAGGGCGACTATTTGGATATTGGCATGGGTTCAAACCCAAACTTTTGATTAATTAGGCCAATTGGGACGTGCCGGTTGCCTGGGCGGGTCCTTGGGGAAAGGTCTCTGGTTAGCATCAAAAGATGTCGACATGTCGTTGTGCACCTTTTTGGATGGATAGGATAGCTACTACTTAAAAAGCTTTGTTTGGACATGTTTAACACACAAGCTTATGTATGTAACTTAAATATCTATTTAAACGTAAGCTTCATTTAGATTATAGGAGCATTTAGAGCTATAATTTTGGGACGGAGGTATTAGGTATTCAGGTTCAGCATTAGGATTATGAATTTGAATATAAGAGCGTGTTTGGGATTGCCTATTTTTTGCTTAACCGCTTTTAGTATATGAAGAAAAGCAATTTTTTCATTCAAACACTTTCTGCGTTGTTTTTTCATGAGGAATGCTAGAATCACATAATTTTTACATAAAAATTTCCACACAATGATGTGTCATCAAATGATTGGTTATGAAATAAGAAGTTAGTGGAGAAAAAAGGTTAACCATTGGTCCAACTCACATGCCACATCATTATGTGGAAATTTTTATGTAAAATTTATGTGGTTCTAGTATTTCTCTTTTTTCATAAGCATGTAGTGAAGGTCACGAGCTGCTCGTCTCGTAATGGTTATTCAGTTTTGAATTAAGATACTTTTTACTCTCATTTTTTTACGAGTATCATCTCATTTTTTTACAAACTAAGCAAAATCCATAAACTATCTTTGTAAGTACTAAACTTTAAGTAGTTATGATTAATATTAGAACACATGGTCTGGTAACACACCGAGTTTCGTGAAAGGGTGTTGCCACATCAATATACAACGGAAGCACTACCCATGACACGCACACTAAACACAGTGTTGATGGAGCAACGCTGAAAACAATGTTGATGGGTTCATGTCATAACGCCGGTGTTTTCAAAACCTTGGCCGAGGGTAAAGTGACTGCTTCCTTTGAAAGACCTCCGGAAAAAAAATTCAAAATAAGGGCCCAATCGGATTCGAACCGATGACCTATTGATCTGCAGTCAATTGCTCTACCACTGAGCTACGGACCCTTTTTGTTCTCTAGCTGTTATACGTTATTAAAATTGCAATGTTAGAGAGGTCTATGCTGGCAGATTCGCACAGGGCCTCTAAAATTAACGAGACGGCCCGTTCGCACTTCACATTTTAGCATGAACGAAGAATTAAAAAAGCAGATACTTATCACAGACATAGTTAACATCTCAAATCGACCTGCGTGCAATAATGAAGGGGAAGTGATGTTGTATAAAAAGAGACGCATGATATTGTACTACCTCCGTCCTAAAATTATTGTCAACAGACAAAAAACACACAGTTTTAGAAAAATATCACTTTTTCAGCTTTCTCTCTCTTACTTTTTGCAGAATGACAGTTTTACCCTTAACCATTTAATTTTATATTTCTTTAATATTTGTAATAATAACCTCAAGTGAGGGTAATATAGTAAACTCAAACAAAATTTTCTATCTAATTTTAGAAGTTTTAGAAGTGAACAATAATTTTGGGACAACTCAAAATGGAATAGTGGACAATAATATTGAGACGGAGGTAGTAGCACTTACCTGGATGGGGTCAATGGATGATCAAAAAGGTCCATCGCCTAGGTTGTGACATCCATTGCACTTTGGAGGGTACCTCCTAAGGGCGGCCCAAGAGGTCGAACCTACATCATAATTTGTCGAAGGAGATTGCGTTCGCGCAGCCCTGTTTATTACTTGAGTTGCAAATTTTACTGAAAGCTAGTACTATTTTAAGCTTGTCCAGTCTTAAACTTAATCTTGGCTTATTCTTTTGTATCATAGTCCATCTTATGTCTTTAAAAAGACAATATGATCTCAATATTACCTACAGCTTTGCATAACTAGCTTCTTTATATGTGTCTCCTTCCGGCCTGGTATAATTTCCTCGTGTAATATCTCTATTAAGTCTGTCGAGTTTACATAGCTAATAATATCAGATGGAGAACCATTACTACAACCACTGAACTTGTGGTCATCCCTTCTGTCCCCTTTATCAGAATAACAATGCATGTAACTGCCACCTTAATAATAACCATCACTGATGTCTCGATTATGAATACCTAATTCATTACAAGACCGAGCCTCATTGACTCTAACGTTACATTTGTCAAGATTCCGACTATTCATCTCCTTACCAACTGAAACAAAACTTAAGCCCACATACAAATATAATATTCCACCGATCCCAAGTGAGGAAAACTAATTCATTATGGATTCACAGGAACTTAATGATGTTTTCTACCTTTATTTATGTTTGTCATAGATATGTAGTTGGGAATTTGTGCCAAATGATATGGTGGAAGAGGTTTCAGAATTGCATATT
Source organism: Glebionis coronaria (assembly GCA_025667525.1). NCBI lineage: Eukaryota > Viridiplantae > Streptophyta > Magnoliopsida > Asterales > Asteraceae > Glebionis > Glebionis coronaria. The sequence goes on from CM046879.1 coordinate 582,052,333, forward strand.
AAAGATTATTTCTCAGCTTAAATTAAGGATTAGTACAAGTTTGAATAATGAGCAACTACTTTACTTGATCCTAATGACTTAATGAGTACTAGCCGGGAATTTGTGAGACGGGAAATGCACACTGTTTGCTTTAATTTTTGTTTTTAGATCACTGGATGGTGAGAAGTTATGTTATTTGTTGTTGTTGGTTGAATGGAATTGATAATGTCTTTAAGTAAAATGCTGCTCCATGTAGCTTACAAAAATAAGCTCTACTTTTTAGCTCCATCTCCAGTTTTAGCATTAGCTAGTTCTGCCAAAGACACTTTATTTGTGATTACTATTGCTAATACCTAATATACCTTTTTTTATTATATCTAACATTATAGTTTTGATATTGTCTCTGTTTGAGGAATTTGTGTGTGTTTTTTTTTTTTTTTTTTTTTTTTTTTTTGGTAACCGTGATTTCCGACTCATTGGCCGACTAATCCACGGGGTTTGAGCCCACCGCCACACAGACTCAAACCAGGTAAAGCTCTCCTTTTTCAGGAGGTTGGCGTGGCCACTTCAAGGTTGTTTGCACCTATAATCAATTTATCATGAGATGATACTAGGATCATCACACTGAACATGTAGCCGAGCCTTGGAAGAACTTAAGCTCGGATTCTTCCAAGCATTAATTGACTTTTTGTTATTATTATGCTATTTGTGCTCAAATGGTTCATATCTGATCACTAGATTTTTATAGATTGGCACTCTGTCTCAAAATATAAGAGGGTGTTTGGGATAGCTTTTCGTATAAGCAGAAAAGCAATTTTTCCATTCAAACACTTTCTGCTTATAAGTTGTTTTTCATAAGCACGTAATGATGGTAAGGAGCTGCTTGTTTCGTGAAAAGGGGTTGCCACATCAATATAACACGGAACCACATTTGATTCAAAACACACACACACTATAGACATTGTTGATGGAGCAACGCTGAACCCATAACGTTGAAAACAATGTTGATGGTTTAATGGCGTAATGCTGGTGTTTTCAGAACGTCGGCCCAGAGCTCTTAGGTTGAATACTAGGATCATCAAAATGAACACATGGTGCTTTGTTATTTGTTTTCTAGCTAACAAGAACCATGTAAAGAGCTTCCAGAAAGACCTCCCGTCAATATAAAATATAAAAGTTCAAAAAGAGGGCCCAACCGGGTTCGAACCGGTGACCTATTGATCTGCAGTCAATTGCTCTACCACTGAGCTATGGACCCTTTTTATTCTCTAGGCCTCTAGCTGTTTTGTGTAATCATGTATTATCTAGATATAAATACATGATTACACATAAGAACTTTTTGTCCTGTGAAAGCATATCAGTCTTGAGTTTTATACTTCTTTAGGTCCCTGGCATGGGTGACATGAAACTCGAATGCTATCGTGAGTCTCTTTTAATATGCAGGTTTAATGCCGTTAAAATAAAATAAAATAAAAATATATGCAGGTTTAATTGAAGTCCAATTTTTCTTGGTGTAATTAGACCATGTGCACTACTGGTAGTATACTAGTATTTAGTTATTTATTGTTTTTGTGATATGCATTACATTTCATTGTAGACCGTATGCATGCATCACTTGTTAAGCTGTACTTATGCACCACTGAAGCCTTTTGAATCTCTGTATGTGGCTTCTAAGCTCTTTTTTTCGACTCGCTGAATTTATGATCTATTGGTTCAGTATTGGAAGCCAACCCATGGAGAGAAGATTCAAAACCTGTATATGTATTAACCCGCAGGGAAAACCAACTATGCACAATGAAAACCCGAATGAATCGCAGGTTTCACTTCTGAATTCTGATTTTCTTACTAAATTGCGTAAATGCTAACGTTTTTATTTACTGCACACCATCCCGTAGGGAAAAAGAGAAGAGAAACATTAATACGTTTCGTTAACATAAGAAAAGAAACAAGACTAAAAGAATTTGGGATTATCTTTTTCTAATTGTTTTATCATAAAGTCAAAGCTATCGTCTTATACTTCCAAAATTGCTTGTTTCTTTCATCTAGTAAGTGCAAAATTTGTATTGCGCAACTTTTCACAGAGGTGACAATTTAACCATTTACTAATGAATGGGTCGATTTGGGTATGTTTCTATCTCTTGCATGTCAAAAAATTTAGCTACAAAGGATACACGGCGATATAGTTTTGTAGTCATATTTCAAAGTTCAAACACTGGTTTTCTAAAAAAAGTGAAATTGGAAGAAAAGTGTTTTGGGTCAACCAAACCCGACCAACATGTTTCAGTCCCACCCACATGCGTATTTCACCACTTCTATCCGTGTTCAAGCTTTGCTCATTTATTCTATCCCGCTACTCGTTTCTTACAAGTTCGCTTTGGATAACAGTGAAGTTGAAAGGGAACTTGGGATGTTATTTTCCAAAGGACGTAAGTTAAGAAATCAGACAAAGAAACCAACTGTGGATAAATTCCAGATGCTTGTTGAAGATGTGAGGGATGGAGTGCTTGTAAGTTTATTTTTTATGTACCTCCTTTTACTTTCGATTCATGATATTAGACCGTAAAATGCTCTTTAAGTACATTTACAATATATTGCACCAAATACAATTTTTGAAGGTATTTGAGGACGAGACAGAAGCTGCCAAATATTGTGACTTGTTGCAAGGAGGAGGTCAAGGTTGTGAAGGGGTTGCAGAGGTTGAAGCCTCATCGGTAAGAACTTCAATTCTTGTTTTTAAGTTTAACTTCAATCTTGTTCACTTACAAAATATATACTTTAGTAATTTGATTATATCAAGGACAGAACACGAACGCAGAGTGTCTTTTGAAATTAATTACTGCAGTTATTTGATGTTTGGACTTTGGATGGACATATAATAGTCATCTTGACATCATATTTTAATAGTAAACGTTCTGCAACAACAATGATAATTAGAGGTGGCAGATCAACCCATTTACTTATGAATCGGCTGATTCGGGCCGTGTTCTATCTCATACGAGTCAAATATATATTAGCTGAAAGTGAACAGGTCAAGGGTCTCCCAACTCCCAAGTGTATCTTGTTTGCATACAACTTCATAAACAACGTTACAAGTATATAAAGACTTCTAAGAAGTTAGGATATGGGTCTGCGTTTATTCCTTAAAAGTATAAACAAATGCTTGCTTGCTAACGTGAATGTTTATATGGAATATGATTTGCAGGTATTTGCTCTGTGCCAAAAGATGCGGGCACTCGCTGTTTTGTTCAGAAGAGGAAGAACGCCTCCTTTACCAGAAAGCCTTAAACAAAACTTAAGTGCAAAGAAGCGCTCCCTTGAAGACGAAGACCAATAGGATTTCAATGAACACTCGAGTGGTCGAGATGACATATGGTACATAAATATAGATACTGTATATAACAATCACATCTTAAGAAACAAATTCAATGATTAAATTATACGTACATCTTTTGTGATATACATCAAAAAGAAGATTACAGCTTGAATGGGCAATTTGGGGTAATATAAAAAGCGAAAGAGGCTATAAAGAAAGGTACTTACCTGGAAGGGGTCAATGGATGATCAAGAAGGTCCATGGCCTAGGTTGGTGACCTCCATTGCACTTAGGAGGGGTGCCGCCTAAGGTCGGCCCAAGTGGTCGAACCTAAAACAAGTCCATGGCCTAGGTTGGTGACGTCATAATTTGTTGCTGTGGGGGCATGCGTTCGCGCGGCCCCTGCCCAAAACAAGTCTTAGACTTTTATAATCTTTTCATGTTGAAGCTGTTTGTGCTATCTGTTATATATGAAGTCTGGTTCCTGTTATACCAAGAGACACACTAACCGACTTAGTCTCTTGACAGCTTACCTGGCTTGTTCTATGTGTCTACCCCTTTGTGTAGTTTCTGTTCCCTCTGAGAGCCAGGTATCATTTTTATTTTTACAGCCGTTCAAAATCATCAATCCACTACTAATCACAAATAGCTTTACCAGTTATCTTTTCTCATAGACTTCCCCTATATTATGACCATCCCACATCGTTCTAAGGAGTGAAATGAAGTCAGTTTGAAGAATTATAAATACAAGGCATATGCCTAGCATGCAAACTTGCCTTAAACTAATGAGTAAGGAAAACAAAGCAACCGGTGAGAGCCGGAAGCCGCGCATCTCATAATAGAACTTCGGTTGTATTTTCAGCGCGAAGAATTTATGGAGGGGTCATAGGCTGGCCGAGTGTTGACGCTGCTTACTTTGCAGAACTCACTTGTGCGGGCCTCCCGACAACCCACCCCCAATCCATCGAGTTTCAAATATTAAAATTCAGTGAATGAAGTTTTCTTTTGATTATGGGGAATTCGAACACTTTCTCTATCATTGTAGTAAGTTATATGTATCTCTTTGGGTATCCCGTAGCTTTCCAACGCTATATTGACATCATCATTCCTGCTTCTACAAAGACTTATATTATCTTACCCGTCAAACACTCTATTATTGTAGTAAGTTAGTAACATGAATGGGAACTAACCCCCGAGATGTACCAACAACTAACTGGATCAGTAAACATAAGCTACGCCCTCCAGCACTACACACCGCCATTACTCACCTTCCAAGACTGTAATTTTGTTCAGGAAATGTTTACAACTATCACTTCTAAACACTTCCGGTCACTGCAACACCCTCTTCATCTAGTCAACACAGGTTTAGTTCTTGTTTATGTAGGAATAATGCTTAGTCTTGCACTTTGGATCGTATATGTAAACTGCCCCAAAGGGAGGAAGTGTTTGCTAAGACACGTCTAGACCCTTATGTGAGCAGTTTATGGACTTAAGGTCAAAGACCTGGAGTTGCATACAGGGTGTTATTTCCGTGAGAGTGAAATATGGCCACTTGGGTGAGATCTTTGGAATTTGTTAACCGCAGTCTGTTTTTACGGCATCACTGATGATATCAAGTACTCCATAACATGATCAGAAAATATAATAGGCATCAGAGGAAAAAAAAGAGCATATTGAAAAGACCCTAGTATCCCACATCGGTTGGGAGAGTAAAGGTAAAGGGATGGGAAGGTGTATAACAACGGAGAGAAGGAACAGGACTAATCACTTACCTGGATGGGGTCTATGAGTGATCAAGAAGGCTCATGGCCTAGGTTGGTGACCTCCATTGCACTTTGGAGGGGTGCCACCCAAAGATCGGCCCAAGTGGTCTATTCTACATCGTAATTTGTTGCTGTGGGGGCCTGCGTTCGCGTGGCCCCTGCCCGATTCTTCAGTTTAAGTCTTTTTATTCTGTTTGGTTATTTTAAGTGTTAAGTCATTGTTGTGAAAACAGTTTGTTTGAACAAGTTTATAAAGAAGGGAAATTAGCCAAAGGCAATCGTCGAGTGAACTGTCTTCTTTGTGGTAACCCAAGCTGCAAGTGGTTTGACTGGCGTCGGGGTTTTCACCCACAAAAGATTAGATTAGTAAAACACGTCCTTTATCTTAAGGTTCATGGGCCGAAATAAGATGCAGCTATAGGTTCCTTTTCTTTAATAATGGAGGGAATTTATATTAAGTTTCTATAAACAATGTGAGGGACACTATACTGTAGGGAAAGTAATGTCTTCTGATGCGGTTAATACGATGGTGCAGATAACTACTGAGTTATCTAAAAAGCTGAAACTTTTAAAGACTTGGCATGTGCTATGAATTGCTCCACTTTGGCATAAATGTGATTGAGCCACATATACCATGTTTTGTGATTTTGTAATGAGATTTGGTATATGCACAAATCTTCAACTGTCTCCCCATGGCATCTCATTGCTGGACCGAGGCGATAATTCACTAGCGAGGTCTTAGTTTCAAACATGGGCATCATGTTTGTTGATTTAACTTACAAAGCTGATATTAATAACATTATTCTTCTGCAATTTCAGAGTCTTAACAATATGTATGTGTACTATTTTGGTTTTTTTCAATTCATAAACAAAAAGAGTGAAAAAAAGTGTGAGAACAATTAAGTTTCTGAAAGACCCTTTTTATCCCACATCGGCAAGGTGAAGTAAACAGACAAGTGGGCGTTGACTATAAAAACAAGGGCCTGGTAACGGAATAAGCATACCTTTCTCGGCCTTTTGGCTAAGATCAAGTGTAGTATCTGTTCTTATCAGTTTAATATCTGATATGTGAGCCATCGGCTCACTCGATATTAATCTTATTTTTTTTATGGGGAAGAGCCCACTACAGTAGCTTGCTGCTGGGGTTCTTCACGTGTCGCCTTGGCGTTGCACTACTGCCTAGGCTTGGCGCACCCCTCCAATTACTAGTTCCACGTTTATTCTGTGTATCTGTTCACGGTTTGTCACATAATAAAAGACAGCTTGAAGTCCTGTATATGGTTCGTACATTGAATGACAATATTCATTCTCGTAATGGGCAGCGTCGTGTACATGGTTCGACCAGAGTTATCACATAACTCAAAATGAGATAAACAAACACTGAATAAAAATGAGTCTATTTGACCTAAAAAGTCAATGTACTAGAGACGCATTTGACGTAAGTTACAGGTACACTGATGTCTTTCATGATTGATTGATTAACGTTGTTGACTTGTTGTTTTGATTGCTAGTAAATAACTGATTTCCGAGGTTTATGGTTAAACAATGTGTTTTGGAGTTCTGTTTTGACATGCTACAAATGGTTTTATCCCACATCGCTTGAGTAGTGGAAGTTGAGAGTGAGGAAGGTTGTATATAAAGAACAAGCTTCTTTCGCCTTTTACTAAAGAATACCGTGTGCTCGTTGTATAAATTGGCATATGCCTATTTTTGGAGAGCTTCTTCCCACAAGGAAGAACTCCAACCAATAAGATCACTCATGTGACAGCTATGTCAACTTTGTTCTCAGTTCTGTGTACTTTTGTTTTTGCCAGATAATTCCAAAGCAGCTGTGATATATCTTTTGCTATAAAAAAAAAAAACTTTACTTTATATGGTACTTTAGATCCGTTGCTGGGAAGTAATTCTTGGTTTTAACTTTTAACGAGTCACCTTGGTGATCCAGCATAGGGAATCCTTTACTCACAGACTGTTTAACCTCCATGATGCTCACTTACAGTAGGGGCAAACGGGGTGGTTTGGTAATGGGTCAACACGAGTTTGGATCAAAACTGCAAACGTTTGGGACGAATAAAATGAGCTTTGGTTGGCCTACGTTTGCACGGTATTACTGCTCCGTTAGTTGACATGGTACATCTCTGGAGTTATTCTTCCAGTGATTGTGCATAATCCGGATTCCGAGACTGTAAATGTGTAGAGGTGTAGTTCTGCCATAACTAAAGTTGAATAAGGAGATGAAACGTTTATGAATTTTCACTTTTGAGGTCAAAACTAAATAGTTTGTTGGAAGTTTTTAGGATGAATGCTATAAATGTGAGTAAATTTACATAAAAATGAAAATGAGTTCTATTTGACCTAAAAAGTCAATGTACCCGAGAGGCATTTGACTTTCAAGTTGTTGATTCAAAACACACACAATAATATTTGGCTTCATGATTCTCAAGTTGTTGGACACTTCATTACATGTAAGTATGACAATATGCCTAAACTCGCATGAATCTAAATCTTCCAAAAGCTTACAACATTTCACAGCGTTTTTAAACGTACAATTTCATATATCATATTACGGCATCATTTCATCTATGTCCCTCCAAAACTTGATATGTGAATGCTACCTCTGGTCCATGTTATAATCCTTTATTAAACTCAGATACCCGGTTTTCAAATGCAAAGCCAAACACCCTCTTACTTACCTGGATGGTTATAGAGCAGTAAGGATGGTCAACGATATCAAGCTCAATGTTGATACATTAGTGGTGATTAAAACTGGTGTCGTCCGTGGCGATACCATTATTGTTTTGTGGGGATGGAATTGAAGAAAGACATTAACCAAAGGTGACCATGGTTCCTTACTGGTTCGTTTCCACATACTCTAGAGCTGCTCAATAAGTTGCAAGTTGTTAAGAGGCATTAGGTGTTTGATAAGTATATTACCCCGTAGGTTGTTGCATACAAGTCTTAAGAATTTTGTACGCCATACAAAGAAGTTCTTTTACTTTCTCCTCCAGTTATTTTGCCTACAATATATGAAATGTCTGGGAGACGTTGAGACATGTTTAATTTTATTCATAATATTTGCATGATGGTAGCTTATTAGTAACTTTTTCCTAACAGTAAACTCTTACAACCTATACTATCTATTTGACCATATATTTCCAAGCTCTTAAATGTCAAAATGTTCGTATGACCCGGTTTTGCCATAGGTTTCTTGTCTTGATTTGGCTGGTCGTAAAACCTCTTGGAGGCCACAAATATCTTTTCAAGGCTCTCAAGTGGGACTCGTGGTTATACACTTGGAAGAATCCCCAATTCTTGCATGTGTCACATACCTATAATCAGCAGGAGACGAGTTGATCAAAGGAGAAAGGTCGATTTGTGGGATGCCTTGGACATCAATTATTGCAAGTTTGGATAAAAGTCGGACCAAGTTTCCCATGACTAATTCTGGTGAGAAGGTGCACAAATAGTTGCCTATTGATCCGGCAAAAGAAAAGTTTAAAACAAGGGCCCAACCGGATTCGAACCGGTGACCTATTGATCTGCAGTCAATTGCTCCACCACTGAGCTATGGACCCTTTTTGTTTTTTATTTGTTATGTATTATCCAGATATAAAACATAAAGCAATTACACATAACAACTTTTTGGTCTGTCTGCGAAAGCATATCAGTGTGCGTGCAATGATTAAGGGAGTGTAGTTTCAGATGTTAAGCTGTTTGTGCTATCTGCTATTTTCAACTGGTTTTACACAAGTGCTTGTGGTACAATATCATTCGAAAGAAAATATATGAAGTCTGGTTCCTGTTATACCGAGACGCACTAACCGAGACCTAATGTTATGTTCTAGATCATATTCATCGTCGGTTTCTATTCATTAGTCTCTTGACAGCTTACCTGGCTTGTTCTATGTGTCCACCCCTATGTGTAGTTTCTATTCCCTTGAGAGCCGGGTGTCATTTTTAGTTCTGCTTATCCAACCTTGTTTTGAGTAAAACTAGTAGCACGATCAACACTCATTTTATCCGTCCCAAAGGTTTGCATGACCCATTACCCAAACCACCCCGTTTGCCACTAGTGTACATAAGCATCAAGGATGTTTCATTAGTGAGTTCTTTAGGAAAATTTTAACTGAATATTGGTTGGAGTTCTGTGTAAGAAGAAGCTCTCCAAAAATATGCGTACGCCAATTTATACAACGAGCACACGGTATTCATTAGTAAAAGGCGAAAGAATAGTCCACTTTGTGCTCATCGGTTGGCTGTGTGACTTGCCCTATGTTCGGCTTGTTCCTTATATACAACCTTCCTCACTCTCAACTTCCACTACTCAAGCGATGTGGGATAAACTCCAACACCCACCTGCCGGACCAGAACTCCAAAACACATTGGCCAAACACAAACCTCGGACACCGGGACATCAGTTACTTAGTCATCAAACCAACAACCTCAATAATTCATGAAAGACATGAATGTGCTTCTAACATAACCAATGTCCTCATACCTCGAAAAACAGCTCGAAAACCGTTACACCCTCTTTCGCCTTTGGACCATCCCAGACACTACACACCCACCTTCCTCAAACAACACTCCACTTCCATTGGAGCCGTTGTCGGAAACACGACCATTGGTGCAGACCAAGAACTCATCGACTCGTTACCGGGTCTGGAGATTGTCTCAAGTTTGAGTGTTGGGTTGGATAAAGTAGATTTGGAGTATTGTAAAAAGAAGGGTATTAAGGTTACTAATACGGCTGATTGTTTGACTGATGATGTGGCTGATTTAGCTATTGGGGTGGGGTGATGTTGGCTACGTTAAGAGGGATTTGCGAGTGTGATCGGTATGTGAGACGTGGGTCGTGGATAAAACGTGACTTCAAATTTAACAATGTCAAATTTAATGACTGGTATTTGGAATTCCTTAGTTAAGTGCTTATACGCTTAACCAGAAAAGAAAAACAGTTTTGATTTTTGATGTGAAAATATCTATACATGTTATTTTAGAGTAAATTAGTAGGTTAGCATGGCTTGTGTAGTATATTTAGAAAAGGCCGAATTATCAAACTAACACTGCAACAAAACTGGTTTCGCAGGACGCCGAGAAGTGTCGTATCATGTTACTCCGTGGTTAATAGGACCTTTGACTTTTTTCTAATCCGCGATGTTGACTTTTGCTAATTGCCAAACTATACTTGCAGAATTACGAGTTATCCAATTTGGACTAGTGCTTCTTTTTCATCTTTTTATCTGTAAGAAGTTAGAATCCTAGGTTTAGGAAGAATCGGGACATCCGTTGCTAAGAGAGCGGAAGTATTCAGTTGTCCAGTTAGTTACTATTCCAGAACACAGAAACCAGAACTGAAATACAAGTACTTCCCCAGTGTCGTCAAATTTGCTTCAAATTGTGAGAAATTATGGTTGTGGCATGCCCTCACACAGAAGAAACCCGACGCATAATTAATCATGAAGTGATTGATGCATTAGGTCCCAAGGGGGTTCTTATAAACATTGGAGGGGTGCACTTGTGGGTGAACCTGATTTTTATTTTTATTTTTTTGAACTAAGGTGAACCTGAATTGGTATCTGCTCTTGTTGAAGGGCGGATAGCTGGTGCGTCTTGATGTGTTCGTGAATGAATCTGTGGTGCCTGAGGAGCTTTTTGGTCTTCATAATGTGGTTTTATTGCCTCATGTCGGGACTAGCACTGTGGAGACTGAAACGCAATGGCTGATGTTGTGGTTGCGAACCTAGAGGCTCATTTTCCAAGAAGCCACTACTAACTCCCGTGGTTTAATTATGATTGCTTTTAGAATTAACAAAATAAAATATTGATTTGTTAAATGAAATTATGAACCAACCTACATTACACCTTTAATTACTTTGAACTTAGATACTCAACACAAAGGCAATAGTCGAGCTGGAACTAGGCTTTTTCTCATTCAAAGTGTTATTTCACCTTTTTGTGCGTGTTTCGTTACTGTGATGATTATCATATACACACATCGATGGATAGGCTCAAAGGTGGAACTAGGCTTTTTCTCATTCAAATTGCTATTTCACATTACACCTTTAATTACTTTGTGAGCGTTTCGTTTATCATATAAACACATCGATGGATAGGCGGAATGATTTTTCATAAACATGGTTTACAAACAAAAAGAAACTTCAATCACCACTGCGAATAGGTAGCGCTGTTGTTTATAGTTTTCTGTCATTGTGATCGCCACAGCTAAAACGATTGTGTGAGTTTCGTTACTGTGATGATTATCATATATACACATCGTTGAATAGGCGGAATGATTTTTCATAAACATGGTTTACAAACAAAAAGAAAGTTCAATCACCATTGCGAATAGATTGTTTATAGTTTTCTGTCATTGTGAAAGCCACAGCTAAAGCGATTTTGAGAAAGAAAAAAATTTGGACCATTTCTCAATTTGTGCGTGTCATCCTTCAAAGCCACAGCTAAAGCCATTTCTCAATTTGTGCGTGTCATCCTTCAAAGCCACAGCTAAAGCGATTTTGAGAAAGAAAAAAATTTGGACCATTTCTCGATTTGTGCGTGTCATCCTTGCGCAGGGGCCATGCTAATCTTCTCTGTATCGTTCTTGTGCGTGTCATCCTTCAAAGCCACAACTAAAGCGATTTTGAGAAAGAAAAAAATTTGGACCATTTCTCAATTTGTGCGTGTCATCCTTCAAAGCCACAGCTAAAGCCATTTCTCAATTTGTGCGTGCGTGTCATCCTTCAAAGCCACAGCTAAAGCGATTTTGAGAAAGAAAAAAATTTGGACCATTTCTCGATTTGTGCGTGTCATCCTTGCGCAGGGGCCATGCTAATCTTCTCTGTATCGTTCCAATTTTATCGGATGTCCCCGAAGGGACAATGCTTTGCTGACCTTGGCCTCTTTTAAACTCATAATAGGTTGCTCTTCTGGTCGATGTGGGACAAACTTATAAGATAAATTGTTAAGCATCCTAAAAAATGTTTGCTTATTTTTGTGTTTATAGTTCTGCTTATTTTAACTTTAAGCATCTTAAAAATAAGCAGTGCATGAGTTTAAGGTTGGATTCTCTTATATCATGTTGATCTTTGAATCAAATGAGATCCGTGTTCTTTGAAGGGCACCCAGCGTTTACACTTATACAGCGATGATGGAGAAAATGTGACATCATTCTCTTTTTTGCCTAATTGTGGAACGCCTGGACTTTTAGATGGAGCGTGCGTGTATGTGAAATAGCTGTTAGTACCAAGAAATACCTTAAAAAATGAAACATACAGCCAATCATTTAGATTATGTTCACTTTTTGCGCAATGTGTTGTTATTACAACTGATAGCGGAAGACCATAGCGGTCAAGTGGCACACATGGGAAATGGGAGACCTAGCCACCCACAGTTTGAGTCAAGGCAAGCCAATGTAATATTTTTTCTAAACTTTGGTCGCCACATGCGGCAGATAGTTTTCTTTGGTATTTGCTTATACTTAGAAACTGTCAGCAACTTCGTTAGTTAAGTACGACCTGCAGATATTTAGTACATACTCTGCAATGAAAACGTTCAACTATATGTTTTGTAGAAACTATTATTTTCATGCCTAACGCATCAACATAGGATATATCATTTTACCTCAAGGTTACAATTTATAAGATGCAGATTTACAATAACATATATCACTTTCGCAGGTGGACATGGCAGACGCTATGCATGTACATATCTTCCCAAAAACATTCGTTGCAATTTTCAAGAAACCGGTTTTATAATTTGCCCGGTCGAGCTACCGGGTCACGGTTTAACCCGCGGTTCAACCGGGTTTTCCCTCAAAACCGGTGTCCGGTCACCTGTCACGGTTTTAAAACTCATCCCTTGTGTACATTTGTCTTTGTTATGATTTTGATAGTCCAAAACTAAGTACATGCCGCTTCAAAAAGATTTTGAAAGTGCATACCCTACGACTAAATTCTGGGCTCACGGGATAGATAGCTTGCTGCGGATTGGATTTTAAACTTCCAACTTTACTGTTGTTGATAATGGTTCAACTCATGACCAAGGCAGTATATGAAAACAACATACTTCCCCACTGTTATCGACTTATCATGTCAAAAAGTAAAAAGTTATTGTTGGGCTAAGAAGGGATCAACCATGGTCGAGGGAACGGGTTGATTCAACTGTGCTCTTCAGAGTCTTCACAGACTACGTGCATTTCTTTCACATAGCCCTTCAACTAGCCAATTCTTGGCAATTCAAATTCCCCTTTTACTAGAAGGCTGAGCCAAACCTTCCTAGTCTCCACAGGGTCACACACAGTGCGCACAATCTTGTGCGAACACCAGACGACCTCTCGTCGTCATGTTCTCGGACACAGCCGATCCCCACAGACGCTCGAACCCAAAGTTGCCCCTAGCTCTTAGCCCTTCAATAACTTTAATGCCCTCACTTGGGTCACAAGCCCACGCTACTGGACTCGGCAAACGCAAATGGCGCAAATGGTCCTTTTAAATATCATTTTGGTTTTATGTTCTGGCGATGTGGGATAGTTTAAGGTTTCAATATTTCATTTACAAGTACTTTCTTCACATGGCGAAAAAAAGGTCTTTATGAGCCAATTTTTATCCAAAGAAGCTTACCGTTGTACGGTCTGTCACAAATACACTGTCGATCGGGTAAAGGTCACAGTATTGATGGCACCCATAAATTTTCTTTTATGTACTTTCTTACGGAATACATATAGACAAGCTGATATTTTGGCTTAGCATGAATTGTGTTTGACCGGATGAACTGAAGACCAAACAGAAATTCTATCTGGGATCGAAAATGTGAGCCAAAAACTGGATTCAAAGTGCGCGTAGTTCGGTCCATCCACAATGAATAAGCATACAAGTCATGGTTTTTTTTTTTGTAATGTGGCTAATCTGACATTCATGAGGGGTAAGTTCACTGTTCACACGTTGTGATTTGATAGTGAATTGTCCTCTAAAAACCGACACAATACATATGGTTGTGTACTGTCGTAAGTGTCGGTCGTGTCATCTGTACGTGTGACAGTACATGTGATGTGTCTTTAATTCTAAATCGTTTGTTTTCTGAACTCAGTTGTGATGTATGTGTGCCAAAATATAATACACATAAGTCATATTCAAAACGCACAATCACCTAGTCAACAAACCATACAACGGTAAGCTTCTCTGGGTAAAAAAATCAATTCATGCTGTAAAATATTGGCTCATAAAAAGGCACTTTTTCATATTTGTAAGTTAAATATAGAAATCTTTAAACTATCCCACATCACCAGATTATTAAACCAATGTAATGTTTAAAAAACGAGTTCGGGTCTTGCTAGATGCCGAGTCCGGTAGCGCGTGCTTATAACCCATGTGGGGGAATTAAAATTATCGAAGGGCTAGGAACTAGGGGCAACATTGAGCTCGTATGTTTGTGTGCACTTTCTCGCCCTGAGCTTGAAGAGCACCGCTGCATCACCCCCCGTTCACTCGATCATCGTTGACACCTTCTTAGTTCAATGGTAACTTTTTGATAGTGCAAAAGTTCAAACTTTTTTTAGACAATAACACCCTGAAATGATGTAAACATTTGCATAAACTCTCATAAGTAATCGCTTACATCATATCCGAACCTCTCATATGAGATCGTAGATGTCAAATGTGAGATGCGGACACGTCATGCACCACTCATACGCAATCCCACTATATCTGACGTAAGATACGGCAAGCGAAAGTGCCCCTAGCTCTAAGCCCTTCAATAAACTACAATGGGTCACAAGTGCTTCTTAAAGCATACATTTTGCTACTAGTATTTTAACTCTTACATATTAACTCGATGTATCATATCACATCATGTCCAATTAAACGTCATCATGTCCAACAAACTATACAACGGTAAGATTCATTAGGTAAAAAAATCAAGCTGTAAAAAGTGTGCCTCATAAAAAGACTTTGATTCACCCATGGGTAGAATAGTACATGCAAGTCCATAAGACCATGTTTATTAGCAAACTCAACCAACCGATTGTAAAATGATAAAGACAAATAATACTTTTTAAATAATTTTTTCATTCTCATCCAATGAGACAATTATACAAAGGGTTGGGGTTGCGATCAAAAGGTCACCATGTGAACTGTTCGACCTTTTATTTTTCTTGCTTTTGGAATCTTTGAATATTATACTATTATTTGTCCTTCAACTGGTTGTTGAACATTGTGGATAAATGTAGCCTAATAAAAGTGTATGAAACTTTAAATCAGTGTTTTAAACCAGGTTTTCAATTGACCTGCTTTAATAGCCGGTTCATTGGTTCAACCGGTTGAATCGACAGATCAAACTAGTTCCGTACATAATATTTTTTTTCGTATATATATTTAACATTTGATGTTCTATGACCTCATAAATTATTTACGTTCAATTAAACCGATAAAAAAATATTATTTATTTAATAATAAGCTTTAGTTTTTAGGTTTTATATCTATAAAATTATTGCAAAGATTTGCAAAATAGTTCATTTATAATTTCAAGTTGTAATTGATTCTAATGAAACAACAGTAGTTTGTTTTTAAGTTAATTTTAACTCTTTTTCAAGTAATATTCATCATCAATACTTCAATTTGTTAATTAAACTTAGAAAATTTTATGAAAACTATGTTTCTTTTAATTTTTTGAGAAATTATAGTCATGACTTGGTCGGGTTTATCAAACCGGGTCAACTCGTGTCAACGAAAAACCAACGGTTCAATACGATTATGAAACAAATAAAAAACCGGTCAAATTTGACCGATCTCTAAATCGGGTCATGATTGATCAACCTGATTTTTAAAACATTACCTTAACTATCCCACGTGACTAGGACATAAAACCAAAGCCATTTATAAAAGCATTTTTAATGCAAAAGTCATATATTCCTTCCGTCCTAAAATTATAGTTCAAATTACTATTTTCGGACGTCCTAAATCTTAAACTTTGTGTTTTTTGTCGGTGGACTATATTATGGGACGGAGGAAGGAGTTAGCAAACTTTAAATTTCTATAATACGGAGTATATTCTTTTTCTTGCTTAGAGAGACCTTGGTTTTTTTAAATTAGAAATTTAGAATATGATAAATGAAAAAATTTGATCATACTTTACCATAAGGGCCCAACCGATTTTTAATGCAAAAGTCATATATTCCCTCCGTCCTAAAATTATAGTTCAAATTACTATTTTCGGACGTCCTAAATCTTAAACTTTGTGTTTTTTGTCGGTGGACTATAATTATGGGACGGAGGAAGGAGTTAGCAAACTTTAAATTTCTATAATACGGAGTATATTCTTTTTCTTGCTTAGAGAGACCTTGGTTTTTTTAAATTAGAAATTTAGAATATGATAAATGAAAAAATTTGATCATACTTTACCATAAGGGCCCAACCGATTTTTAATGCAAAAGTCATATATTCCCTCCGTCCTAAAATTATAGTTCAAATTACTATTTTCGGACGTCCTAAATCTTAAACTTTGTGTTTTTTGTCGGTGGACTATAATTATGGGACGGAGGAAGGAGTTAGCAAACTTTAAATTTCTATAATACGGAGTATATTCTTTTTCTTGCTTAGAGAGACCTTGATTTTTTTAAATTAGAAATTTAGAATATGATAAATGAAAAAATTTGATCATACTTTACCATAAGGGCCCAACCGGGTTCGAACCGGTGACCTATTGATCTGCAGTCAATTGCTCTACCACTGAGCTATG
The DNA here is from genome assembly GCA_025667525.1 of Glebionis coronaria. Classification (NCBI taxonomy): domain Eukaryota; kingdom Viridiplantae; phylum Streptophyta; class Magnoliopsida; order Asterales; family Asteraceae; genus Glebionis; species Glebionis coronaria. The sequence goes on from CM046879.1 coordinate 582,069,118, forward strand.
GACCCATTTTGTTTTATAGCTGTCAATTCCAACAAACCATACAACGTAGAATGCTCCCTTGTGCTACATAGAAAAGTTGAAGGTAAAATCGAAGCTCCAAATGTTACTATATGACAACAGTTTTTGCTTTAAACCAGAAACAATGTTGATAAATGCAATCGGTGTAAAAGATAGGTATAGGTCATCCGAGATGCTATTAACTAGTTGATTGAAAAAGCAGCTGTAGAGATTATAAATAAAACCAAAGCTCCAAATGTTACTATATGACAACAGTTCAGCGCCTATATATATTGTCTGTCAAACAAACATGCCAAGACCCACCAAGATGAGCTGACAACGATCCTCATGGTCGAGACCATAAGGATCAGTTAATCACACTCTGGTCACATGGTCATGATGCATCAATGATCAACCAGACATAGGTTTGCCCATCAAGATACACCCACGTGAACTTTCTTAGCCGAAAGCTCGAACTACAGTATATTTTTCATTTTTGTTATCGTAGTTTATGATAGCCTCCTTGCTTATGTCTTGAACACTCTTTTATTCAGAATTCCGCCCTTTCATGTATGGTTGGGCAAGTCGCACAAGGCAAAATTCACGTATGACCTTTATCCTTCTTTCAAAAAGAAAGTGATACATATAACTTTGGCTCGAGCTTTTTTCAAAAAAACGTGGGTGCGTGTTCCAGAAAAAAGGTTCAGGCGTTGAGCTTTGATTAGCCCGAACATGTTAGCCCTTTCACCTGAAAGAGTGAGGGCTATTCACAACTCTGTGAGGCCAGCTTAACGAGTGCCCCTCTAGTTTAAAAAGAGATCGGAAAAAGCTTTTGGTCCTAAATAAATCTTTTTCTTTAGCAATTATTCCATGATGGTTTATCCTTAACACAACACATTCGAAATATACGATACGTATTGTAATAATAACTATTATTCCATGATGGTTTATTCTTTATAAACCAATAATAGATGATGACATGATCTATTAGCCACATAATTAGTCATATTTTTAGGTTTGTCAATCATTTTCCAATAACTAGATGGATATGTGACCATATATACCGAAGGTCGTACTATTATTTTGACATCAAATACTATGTTACAACCACACCAAGTGACTATACAAGTCTACCGTTCATGTGTTCGAAATTCTTATGTGATCAATACATTATTTTTAATATGATTGATAAATGAAAATTTTGATAGATAATACAGTTTTAGTAGTTGACGTTATACATCCAGTTTAAAAAGATGTCAGCTACCGTAATTAACATGAAGATTATAATAATTTAAAAAGAAATATAGAAATATGATAGGTTTGTTGGATACAACGATCGCACATCGGAAAAAGAATCAAATAATCATGGATATAAGTGTATTGTTATTTAAACTATGTAAACATGGTTTAAGTCAAAAGATCATTGATTTGTAAGACCCTTTGATTTGCATCATCTTTTGTTTTTATTACTACCATTTAATTTAATTGCATGTATATTTGTTAAAAGTTTTATATTTACATATCTTATATAAATATTGATATATTTTATCTTTAATTTTTTAAGTAATTCAAATTTTCATACATAATATACAAGTTTTATGCAAAAAAAAACAAAATATATAACATTCGATTTTTTTAATAAACAAACATCCTATTACTTAAAGTTATAAATATGTATACAATATGTACAATTAAAATATGCATAAACACACTTATTGACTAATCAACATATTTAATATTATTTTAAAACACATCTTAATCTATTAAACACACTAACTATTTTTAATTTCAAAACACCCGTAAAATAAAAACTACATGTTATTATATACCCTATACAATTTAATACTAAATTAACACTACGTCGAAAACATATATTAATGAACCGGGTGCATTTAACATAATTTAAGAAAAATGATGTTTTTCTCAAAACTAACACTACGTCGGAAAAAATCATGAGGTTCTCGGGCACTCGCGAGAACCCCTAGTTCCGTCCCTATCTATAATGATCTTATGAGCCATAGCTATCATAGGGATATATGCCATAGCTATAATGACCTTATGAGCCATATCTATTACGAGAATATAGTAGGATATATGTATTATGCGATGAAGAGTATCTTAAATTAACTGAAGAAAAGAAAAAAGAAAATGATCTCGATCAAATTTGATTCATTCATTTTTATAAGTTTTAGTCGATTCTCTTTGATTCGTTTCACACGACTTTTATTTGCTAACAGAACCGATATCCACTCATGTTTCAGGTTGAATACATCGGTCCGATCTGGTTTTAAAACTATGCGTATCAACAAGTAGAAGCTTTGTGTATCCATTTGTACAGTGTATATAATAACATGTCGCTTTCATTTTAGGGGTATTTTGAAATTAAAATTAGTTAGCGTGTTTAATGAATTAAAATATGTTTTAAAATAATATTAAATGTGTTAATCAGTCAATAAGAGCAAAAGGTATCCTAACGAACCACCCTCGCCAGTCCGACTTGGCACCTCGCCACCATACCACGTTTGCTCGCCATGTCCAATTTTTGTCGTCTACACGACGGAATGACAAATTTTTTTTTCTCTTTCTTACCGTTACACAACGGTTGATTTTTTTACATTTAAAAAAAATATTATCCCCCTTATTTCAAATATAAATCCACAACAAAACTCACACTTTTACATACAAACTTCTTAATAATCTTTTTTTAACTCTAAAAAAAATGTCTCAAAATCCAAATGAAGGGTAGTATACCAATTTCCTTAACACCCACCCACAACAATATTCTTCTACTTCTAATCCTTCTACTACATCGCCACAAAACTCCGCCAGATTCTCGCAACAATATCCGACTAACTTATCTCAATTTTCACCCGAGCAAAATTACCAATATGGCTTCATACGAGAAACAACGCACTACAATTCTTTTCATCCCAACCATCTCAACCGTCTCAACATCACTACTTTTCATCACAACCCTGTCTTCCACAATCACAGCCATTTCCGACACAATCACCAGGTCAATTCAAAGTACCACAATCTCGTGAAGCAATACGCAAAGGAAAACGTCCTGCGAAAAATTACACATCGAAAAAACAAACATCGATTAATTTGGACTACGATGAGGATGAAGTCGAGGTTCCACGTATTATTACCCGTTGGACAGCCGCCGAAGAAACGTTTCTAACGGAGGCTTGGATCGAGGTTTCGCAAAACGTTGAAATAAAAAATGACCAAATATGAGGAATCGTTTTGAAACCAAATTGTGGAAGAGTTTAACAATTGTACCATGAGTGATCATCGGTAGAATATGATTACCGGAAAATGGACACGAATTAACGGCAATTGCCAAAAATTCAACGGTATTTACAAGCATTTGCTACGTAAAAGTGGTGAAAATGTGGGTGATCATATCGAGAATGCAAAGACTAGTTACGCTCAACGGCTCGATGGGAAAAAGTTTAATTACGTCCATTATTGGAACATTTAGAAAGTTATCCAAAATGGGACGCGGCCCAATCAATCGACTTAGAAAATCTTGAAGAACTATTCAACCCAGATCCACCACCTCATCCTGTCGAAAAACCACGTCTGGCAAAAAAACAAAATCTAAAACATCTGGGAGCATCGGTGGAAGTAACTCAGGATCTGCGTCCGACATCTTCCTTCCAACAAGATTATCGCTGAAAATGTGTTGCTGCGGAATCTGCTTACTTGGCGAAGGAAAACAAGGAAGTGGCGTTGATGGAATGTAGAGAGCTGGAGTTCCTGATGTTGGATCCTTACACAGTGCCGCCACACAAAGCCACGCTAATCCGAAAGAAGGAATAATATATAATGAGGCGATATCCGAATGCTTAGAATAGGCAATAAATATTATTTCTTTTCGTAATTTTTATTTTCATAATTTTTTTATTTTATGTATTTCTTTTTATTGTATTGTAATTATTTATTATATGAAATGAATTTATTATAGTTAAAAATGGTAGAAGAAAATATAATAGATAGTGATGGGGCCTAAATGGAAAAGAATGTATGTTGTGATAAGAATTGTTTTTTGGAAGTAGTAGTGTCAAGTGACGTGACACTCAATGGGACCCAAATGAAAAGGCATTTTGGTATTCATGACACCTTGTGCTAAGGCTAGGGGGAGTGGTAACTTAAAACTCTACCGTCACGTCAGTTCCACCTCAGCTTTCTCTTTCCTCTCACTAACCCACTCAAAACTCACCTTTCAAGGTTCTTAAGGAAAAAAAAACCCACCACCACCTCATCTTTCCACTATCACTTTTATTTAATTTATTTATAAAATACATACTTTTATTCCATCAAATTAAAAAATGATACATGCGGGTAAATACAAACATTAAAAATAATAGGCATTATTAGCCAAGTGCTGGATTAAATCGGATCGAAGGTTTTGATACACTTGAGATGATCTGATGTATCCCATAACAACATGAATTTCTTCCGTGCTTCATACCAGATCGTCCGGTTGTTGTGCTTCTCCTCGGAACCATTTGGGACTTGTCGCATATTCTTTGTGTTTACGAATCATATTATGCATTATGATGCATGCATACATCATATTAACAAGTCTTTCTTTTTTTAAAGCATGTGTTGGATTGGCGATTATGGCCCATTTCTTTTTCAGAACACCAAACGCGCGTTCCACATCATTCCTTGCCGATTCTTGCTTCTGCTTATACAATATTCGACTGTGGTCATCGTTAGATGGTTCTCGAATCGTCTTAACAAGTGGAGCTAATTCGGGTTATATCCCGTCAGTAAGATAGTATCCAAATGGATAATTAACGCCGTTAGCCAAAAAAGGGACCTCTGGTGCTCGTCCTGTTTCTAGACACTTTTTGTCGTCTATTTCGAAAAAACGCCATCGCTTTCATCAAAGTTTCTTCATCTTCGATCATTAGATCGGGGTACATAAATGTATATTCATCAATGTTTTCCATGCTAAAAATTTAGAATTTAGACAAGATGATTTTTTTGATTGAGAGAAAGATGAAATGAGAGATATGAAAAAAAAGAAGTGAAAATGAGGATTATTTAGAAATAAAATGGGGATGAAAAAGAAAGATTTGGGGTAGTGTGAATGGTGAGAAACTCACGTGTAGCGAATTTTTTTTTGCCCTGGGAACCTCAACCCACGCGTGGGTTTTTGAGGTGGGATTGTGGGGTTCATAGCAACCCACGTGTGGCTTTTTGCCACATGTATCCCACCCGTGGCTTTTTTGCACCACTCCCTGATAGGTGTGAAAACACCCTTTTTTACCACTTAATTACAATAATAACCAAGCCAAAACGTGTATTTTATGTCGTAAATGTCGGAATTATGCGTGGTTTGTGTTTTTGTTGTGATTTAGGACGAAAAGGTGAAAAGTGGAGAAAACACGGGCATTCACAGGCTTTTATCGAAGAAAAAAGACGAAAGATGAAGTCGAAAGATCAAGAGCGGAAAAAGAACGGAAGTCCAAGACCAATTCTAAAGATTTATCGAAGAAAAAGTCAAAGGACGGAAGTTCACTAAAGAGCCGAAGAACTCGAGTCTTATTTATGAAGAAAATACAAGACGAGTTCAAAGAAATCCCGAAGACAAAATCATTTAAGTCCAAGATTTAAGAAGATTAAAGAAAGGAGGGACCTAATGACGCAATTAAGGGAAATAGGAAAGAGGGAGGAAGCTTCCTAAGCCCCTCCCTAATCACCACTATAAATAGACCATTAGTCTTCATTTTTCAAGTTGTTGGGTGGTTTGACAAACCACCCTTTCCACCATTTTCATTTCTTGTATTTCTTGTTAAGCACTTTTAATTTCTTTAATTCTAGTAGTCTTTTAATCTTGAAATCTTTTCTTTTAATCAAGCTCTTATTTTTTTCATCTTCTTCTACCTTTCTTACTTTGCTTATCTTTGATTCATGTTCATCTTTGATCTTATTTCATTCTAATGCTTATTTGATTTCAAGTTTTCTTAAAAGTATTCGTCTTAAAAGTTTGATTTAAAAAGTGTTTATTTTAAGTTTGATAAGTTGAGATCAGTGCTTATTTAATCCGATTAGTATTGGTTTGTTTTAGTTTTGGGAATAAGCTCATTTCAATAGCTTTTTGCCTTTGCTTTTCTCGGATTCCTTATAAATCGGAAAGGGTGTTAAAACCCCTTTCCGATCTGTTATTCCGACCAGCGACCACACCCTTTTTCCGATTGGCAAATCGGAAAAGGGTTTAGCTTTTCCGATCTTCTCTCTTTTTAAGTATTCCGATAGGTACCATTCGCTGCTATTCCGATTTGGCCATTGTTACATATTCCGATTGTACAAGTTTTGTTTATATTCCGATTACATCACTTTTCCATCATTCCGATTGGCTAGTTTTGATGATATTCCGATTGTATCACTTTTCCATCATTCCGATTGTACAAGTTTTGGTACATTCCGACCATCCTTTCCGATGGGAACATTCCGATCGGATCCTTATGGATTCCGATCGGGTGTATTCCGATTGGTATTTTGTTTTGTTTTAGTATTTTGTTTAAGTGTCTATTGTTCTCGTTTTAATTTCGTTTTTGCATTTTTATTTAATTGTCAATTTACTTTTCGCTAAGTTTTTATTTTACGTCATTTAATTTCTCATCATTTACTTTTAACGTTTTAAATATGCACCGTTTACGTTTCAACTAGTTTTAGCTTTAATTTCCCGTCCTTTATTATTAAGTCTCGCACATTTATTTTTCCAAAACCAAAAATATTTGTTTCACCAAGAACAACTAATCTCACACAATTAACCGGAAATCAATTCGATTAGACACCGAGAAAACGAACTTTTTAACTAGCAAAATCTATATATTAAAATGGCGCCGCTGCCGGCTCTTTTCGTGAGGATTAAAGGTTTTTTGTGAGAGAAGCGTTGGCTTTTGGGATCCGTTCCCTTGTGAACGTTATTTTTCGTATTCAAAAATTTTAAAAAAAAAAAAAATCCAAAAACATTTGAAAAATCATAAAAAGCATTTCTTTTTCTAAGTTTTGCACCAAAAATATTCTTTTTGCTTATCTATCTTTCTTTATGGATTTTTATGTCCATTGCGTCCGGTGTGGGAAACAATTATCTGGGAACAACTCTTGTCAATGGTGTACATGTGAGCGGTGCGGAAACGATATCGACTACACACAATTCGGATTTTGTCCCTTGTGCAACTCGACTAATTCATTCTTTTTGAACCCACCTCCTGTTCCCCCATGCATCTATTGTGGAAGCGATTCTCATTGGCATGTTTCGTGCCCGGTTCAATACCCGTATGGACACAGGCAAGAACCGAGGTACAATTATGACAATGATAATAGCTATCTACAAGAGGCACCCTTTTTTTCTCCATACCCATGGTGCTACATTTGTGGGGGCCCTCACGAGGCTTCTTTTTGTGATCCGTCGCAAATCTTTGAGAAGGTACCGTGCTATCATCCTAGTGTCTATAACCGTGAGCCCCCACATCACACCCTTAATCATCAATCCTCTCAGCAAACTAGTCTTGATCAACAACTCACTTCTTTGAATGACATTCTAGAAAGTCTAGCTCAACTCCGAGCTGACTTACATCAGGAAAGGCGACCGTTGCTTGATGTGGACGAAACCTTGAAAACTACCGACACCTTTTTGAGCCAATTTAGTCGTTTTCCCTTCTTTTCTACACCAAAATGTTTAATTACAGCGTGGGATAGAATTGGTGAAATTGAACATACTCGTGGCGATGAACAACAAAAGTTGCTGCATGAGCTTCTTAAAGATGCGGAGGTTATCAAGGAAGAGTTAGCCGACTACGTCACTCCTAACTGGACTCGACCCATCTATTATGATGATGATGACGACGATTATGTCTACACTTTCAACCAATCTTCTGAAGTTTCTGCTCCTACTGTCGATGTTCCTACTGCATCTAAAGATCTAGATTCGTTGAATGAGCTTAGTGATGTTGGTCTCGACAAAGTATTGGATGATGAGGTTTGTGACTTACCTGCTATGGAGCCTGAGGACGACGTTGCTCTCACAGAAGAGGTCGATCCTAATGATTTCGATTTTTCTCCAAGCTATGAGAATTTCACTTTTGAAATTTCTCAATCTCCACCGGGAGATGCAGACGATGACGATTTATTCTCTCCGATTTACGAGAAGTTCACCGATGAACATGATCTTGTGGATAAGGTGTAAGACGTGCTTCTTCGCGATAGATTACGGAAAGTTCATCTTCTTATTGCTCAAATCGAAGAGTTGACTTCTCCTTCTCTTTCCAAGTCTTTACCTCCATCTATTCCTCCCGTTGAAGATAATGACCCATTGCTGGAAGAAATCGATATCCACTCCATCCCTCCAGGTATTGATGATTCTGACACGGAGGGGGACATTATTTTTGATAATTTGTTGCAGGAAGATATTGTCCCAAGTCCCCCTCCTGAGCACCTTTCATCCCCCCCTTTAGCTACTATTACGGAGGATGAGTGCTTTGACCCGGGAGGTGACATTGATTATGCTATGATTGATAACATTACGGATTTGCCGTTTGCTCAGCATCCATTGTCTTTGGGGGAGGACAATGTGCTTACTTTACCCAACCCACCTCCCGTGGATTTTGAATTCACATACTTCTCGTATGTTGAAAGGACCTTTCTCCCATTCAAGACTTATCCCCCCGCCTCTCCTTTGTTGATCTCAACCGGGAACGAGGACAAGGTCTTTGATCCCGGTATCATATTCGAGGCTTCCCCATGGACCATTTAATTCGGAGACGAGTCAGGCTCGTGACTCGGTCAACAAAAACAAGCGCTTTTTGGGAGGCAACCCAATTATCTATCTATCTTTACCATAAGTGTAGGGGGAGCCCCGTGGTGTTTCTTGCTTTCTTTCTTATCATGTGCAGGGATTAGAGCTTCAAAGACACACTCTTGATGACTTTTGACGAACCGTGATTCCGTGTTCCCTTCTTCCCGGTTCTATCCTAAACTCTTTTCGATTCACTATTTTATATTTCTCAATATTAAAATAGGAATCTCTTTAGTTGTCTTTTCTTTAGCGAGATTTAAACAAAGTGCACAATGTCCTAAGTGTAGGGGAGTTTACTTCCACATGCTTAAACATTAAGGACAATGTTTATATTAAGTGTAGGGGGGACTTCTATCGAAGTTAAGTGGTCTTTTCCTTGTATTTGTCCTCATTTTAACCGGAAAATCAATTTTTCGATATTTTTCAAAATTTTTAATCTGTTTTGGCCTATTTGTATAGTTGTTTTTACCTTTGTATAGTTATTTTCTTTCCTTATTAGAATAAATTTCAATAAAGTGGTTTTAATTTTCAAACGTTGTGAATCTTTTGACTCAACCCGAGTTTACTTATCTAAGTTTACTCTAGCTAGTATCCTTAACGTGTTTAAGTCAAGTTTTGCTAGGCTTTTATATAGGGAGCTATAAAACGCGAAAGTCTTAACTCTCACGGGTTAAGAACAAGAACTTTTCGCAAGTTCCTATAATTGATCCTAGAGAGTCGTTTATCAAGGGAACTTTAAAATGCGATTTCTAAACTTGAAAAAAGTCTAAGAATTTGCAAGATCCTATAGGCGACTCGAAAACCCAAAACTTTGATTTAATAGGCTAAGTATCCACGAGTCTCATTACTTGAGATTTTAAACTGTGGAGAACGAGAGATGATAGAGCCAATTATAAGTGCGGTATTCTTTCGTGAATTTATGTGAGTTAATTATGAGCCTATTCTCCCTTCACTTGTTAATAAATTTATCTGCAATAAATAAGGTTGTACGATTTAAAAGGTTACTTAGCTTCTAGCCCCAGATCGTTTAAAAGTTGCTCGGTACGGATTAGAGTTCATAGCCAAGGCATAACTTATTGAAGCGGTATGCGAAGATTGGCGAGTCCAAAAAGGCCCTAACAAGGCATGAGGGCTACATTTTGTTGCTAAAGATCCAAAAGTGATGTGAAGAATCATTTATCGAAAATCAATATGAAGGATCGAGACACACGACGAAAAGCAAGAACTCCCCAAAAGTCATGGAGAAGTCTATCCGAAAAGACCCTAACAAGGTATGAGGATAAATAGATCCAAGTCCTAAAAGGAGGCGGATCGTTGTAAATCAAAGTCCAAAATAAATATTGGAGAAAAATGAAGAAGTCGTGGTCCAAAGATGAAGAATCTCTCAAAACTTCAAGTGAAGAAATTTCTATTATGAAGAGAATACCATTATTTCAAGAACGTCTCTCAAAGATTCGAAGTATGAAGTCGCTGCCAAATATCGGTCCGAGAAAGGTCTCAAATCGTGAAGCGAGTTATGCCAAGATATGAACTTTATGAGGTCCCGAGAAGCAGTTTTAAAAGATTTGGTCCTTTAGCTAACTATTGATTAAATCGTTCACTTTATTTTCGGCCTAAATAACTATCGAAATAAGTCAAACAATGCATCCTCGCGATCATTCAAGACAAAAATAAAATATAAGAGATACACCTAGGAATAAGGGAGGCTAAGTAAGTAATTGGCCCACATGAGTTCGTGTTAGTTTGCTAACTTATAATAACAATGATCTCGTTTTTAAGCTTGGTATGGAGAAAGTGAAAACTTGAGAATGATGATCATTCACGACATTTCCAAAACCCAAGGTATGTTTTTAATTTCTTTGCTTTGAAAGTTTATAATTTTCTATCTCTTTAATAAAGGCCAACGTGGATTAATTATGATGAAAAGTGTAAACGTGCTTTGTAACTAATGCATTGCATGAGGACATTGCAATGGTTAAGTGTAGGGGATTTGATAGGTGTGAAAACACCTATTTTTTTACCACTTAATTACAATAATAACCAAGCCAAAACGTGTATTTTATGTCGTAAATGTTGGAATTATGCGTGGTTTGTGTTTTTGTTGTGATTTAGGACGAAAAGGTGAAAAGTGGAGAAAACACGGGCATTCACAGGCTTTTATCGAAGAAAAAAGACGAAAGATGAAGTCGAAAGATCAAGAGCGGAAAAAGAACGGAAGTCCAAGACCAATTCTAAAGATTTATCGAAGAAAAAGTCAAAGGACGGAAGTTCACTAAAGAGCCGAAGAACTCGAGTCTTATTTATGAAGAAAATACAAGACGAGTTCAAAGAAATCCCGAAGACAAAATCATTTAAGTCCAAGATTTAAGAAGATTAAAGAAAGGAGGGACCTAATGACGCAATTAAGGGAAAGAGGAAAGAGGGAGGAAACTTCCTAAGCCCCTCCCTAATCACCACTATAAATAGACCATTAGTCTTCATTTTTCAAGTTGTTGGGTGGTTTGACAAACCACCCTTTCCACCATTTTCATTTCTTGTATTTCTTGTTAAGCACTTTTAATTTCTTTAATTCTAGTAGTCTTTTAATCTTGAAATCTTTTTTTTTAATCAAGCTCTTATTTTTTTCATCTTCTTCTACCTTTCTTACTTTGCTTATCTTTGATTCATGTTCATCTTTGATCTTATTTCATTCTAATGCTTATTTGATTTCAAGTTTTCTTAAAAGTATTCGTCTTAAAAGTTTGATTTAAAAAGTGTTTATTTTAAGTTTGATAAGTTGAGATCAGTGCTTATTTGATCCGGTTAGTATTGGTTTGTTTTAGTTTTGGGAATAAGCTCATTTCAATAGCTTTTTGCCTTTGCTTTTCTCGGATTCCTTATAAATCGGAAAGGGTGTTAAAACCCCTTTCCGATCTGTTATTCCGACCAGCGACCACACCCTTTTTCCGATTGGCAAATCGGAAAAGGGTTTAGCTTTTCCGATCTTCTCTCTTTTTAAGTATTCCGATAGGTACCATTCGATGCTATTCCGATTTGGCCATTGTTACATATTCCGATTGTACAAGTTATGTTTATATTCCGATTACATCACTTTTCCATCATTCCTATTGGCTAGTTTTGATGATATTCCGATTGTATCACTTTTCCATCATTCCGATTGTACAAGTTTTGGTACATTCCGACCATCCTTTCCGATGGGAACATTCCGATCGGATCCTTATGGATTCCGATCGGGTGTATTCCGATTGGTATTTTGTTTTGTTTTAGTATTTTGTTTAAGTGTCTATTGTTCTCGTTTTATTTTCAGTTCATTTTAATTTCGTTTTTGCATTTTTATTTAATTGTCAATTTACTTTTCGCTAAGTTTTTATTTTACGTCATTTACTTTCTCATCATTTACTTTTAACGTTTTAAATATGCACCGTTTACGTTTCAACTAGTTTTAGCTTTAATTTCCCGTCCTTTATTATTAAGTCTTGCACATTTATTTTTCCAAAACCAAAAATATTTGTTTCACCAAGAACAACTAATCTCACACAATTAACCGGAAATCAATTCGATTAGACACCGAGAAAACGAACTTTTTAACTAGCAAAATCTATATATTACTCCCCCAGCCTAAGTGTGTGTTTTTGTGTATCTTAATTGTACATATTGCCTAAATATTTATATTTTTAAGTAATGAGATGTTTTAATAAAAGTATTTGTTATTTATTTAAAAACCGAATGTAATATGTAAATGTAAATATCGCACTAAAACGATATTTACATTTTAATCATGCTTAACATTTTGTTAACGACAAAACATCGAACATATTTTTATGTTTAATAAAAAGCATCATATAGGATTCTTCAAATTTATAGAAAAATGTTATGTTTTACAAATGTACACATAAACATATGTAAATATAAACAAAAAAGATATATATTCCTACTTTGTATGCCTACATATCCTCCTACTTGTATGATAATGACAAGTGGATTGATCAATGATTTAAGAGAAATGCTAAGATCACAAAGAGTTTACAAAATGTTTTCCACAACATAATGTGGCATGATGATTTGTATATCATTGGCTAATAAAAAGATGAGAGATAAAAAATTTGTATCCAACTATTACATGACACATCATTTTATGGAAAATATTTTGTAAACTCTTTGTGGTTCTAGCATTCCTCATGATTTAAATTAGGAGAGAGAATTAGTGCATGACACATGTTAAAATTTAGTGTGGGTAGGAAGAAATGTAGGCACATATAGTAGGAAGAAATAGCAATGCTCAAATATAAAATGGTGAAAAAATGTTTTACTCACAATAGTCAATAGTTGACCTCTAATAAATCAGATTTTGTAAGTCAAACTAGAAAGATTTTATTCTTGCTTGATAGAGTGGACAAACATTTATGAGGCACAAAAGTCAGACTAGCCGGACCCTGGCGGAACCAAAGGGAAAGGGTCCGACGGGTTCCCTAGGAGTCTGGCAGTTTGCCTATAAATATAACCATTTGTCCAAGCTTCTAACTCACCCCTTTCTAACTAATCTCATCTAAATCGCAGTATATATCTAACTCTCTAACTCTCTTTTGTGAATTCTTTTCTTGCTTGTGATTTAGATCATTTGTTTATATAAAGATCCGGTCACGAGAATTTCAAGCTTTGATCCATCAAGGCTTTACCTTGTGTGAAAGTGCTAAGTGTTATCTACAGTATCACTATTGTTATGCCCATTCATCTATCTAGTTGAGTAAAGTGTGGTTGGTGTTATAACCACAAGGTGTAGAAGTTTACAAAGCGGGATGTGCCTTTGTAAAGAACTTAGAGACATCTTAGCTTAGGTGTCGATAAATATTATAAGCAAAAGTGTGAAGGTTTCTTCACCTGTGTATAGGATAATCATTTACGAGTGAAGTAGAACTCTCGAGTGGATACTCGAGGAGTGGAAGTAGGAGCAAGATAAGTGTAACACCCCACTTTGATACTAGGAAGGCTATTATGCCGTTTTGAGACACTCTAGAAGAGCACCGCTGCATCACCCTGTTTACTTGATCATCGTTGGCCCCATCTTAGTTCAACGGTAAATTTTTATAGTGTAAGTACAAACTTTTTTTTAGACAATAAAAACCTGAATATGATGTAAACATTTGCATAAACTCTCATAACTAATTGCTTACATCATATCCGAACCTCTCATATGAGATCGTGGATGGAAAATGTGAGATGCGGACACGTCATGCGCCACTACTCATACGCAATCCCACTATATCTCACGTAAGATATAAAAAGCAAAAGTGCCCGTAGCTCTAAGCCCTTGGTCACAACTCACAAACTCACAACTCACAAGTGCTTAAATACATTGGGTTCCAAGTTCTGACAATTTGGGATTGATTATGATTTTACTACTAGTATTTTATAACTCTAAATTGTTAACTCGATGTAGCATATCACATCATGTCCAACAAACTATACAACGGTAAGATTTATTAGGTAAGAAAATAAGTTCACGCTGTTAGAAAAGTGCCTCGTAAAAAAAGATTTTCATTCGGCCATGTGTAGAATAGTAAATGCAACTCCATTATAGAAGTGTATGAAACTTTAAATCAATGTTTTAAAATTCGGTTCAACCGACTCAACCGGTGGGTCAAAAATGTTCGATACATAATATTTTTGTCATATATATTTAACATTTGGTGTTATATGACCCAAAATTATTTACGTTCAATTAATCCGATAAAAAATATTATATATATAGTAATAAGCTTTAGTTTTGAGGTTTTATATCTATAAAATTATTGCAAAGATTTGCAAAACAATTCACTTATAATTTCAAGTTGTAATTGATTCTAATAAAACAATAGTAGTTTGTCTTTTAAGTTAATTTTAACTCTTTTTCAAGTAATATTCATCATCAATACTTCAATTATTTTATAAAAATTATGTTAATTTTTTTTAATTTTTGAGAAAAGAGTCACGAATTGGTCGGATTTATCAAACCGGATCAACCGGTGTTAACGATAAACCGACGGTTCAATGCAGAAGTCATAGAGTTAGCAAACTTTGAATTTCTTTTATACGGATTTATTCTTTTTCTTGCTTAGCGAGACCTTGATTTTTTAAAATAAGAATATGATAAATGAAAGTATTTGATCATACTTTACCATAAGGGCCCAACCGGGTTCGGACCGGTGACCTATTGATCTGCAGTCAATTACTCTACCACTTAGCTATAAACCCTATTTGTTTTCTTTGTGTATAAATATGTAGTACGTTTTATTTATATATAAATACATAATTACACATAAAAAGGCAATATGTAAAATAGTATTTTTAAGTTCAATATATAAACCTTTAAACTGTCCCACATCGCCAGATTATTAAACCAATGTAATGTTTAAAAGACCAGTTCGGACCTTGCTTGCTGCTGAGTCCAGTAGCGCGGGCTTATAACCCATGTGGGGGATTTAAAATTATCAAAGTCCTAGGAACTAGGGGGCAACGTTGAGCTCGTGTGTCTGTAGGAGTGGCAGGATTATTGCCAGTACAGAGTTGTCACAAAATTTGTGTGCACCTTCTCGCCTTGAGCGAATACTACTAGTATCAGCCTAGGAAGGCTATTAATAGCCGTTTTAGACACTCTTGAAGACCACCGTTGCATCACCCCGTTCACTCGATCATCGTTGACCCCTTTTAGTTCAACGGTAACTTTTTATAGTGCAAGTAAGAACTTTTTTTTATCATCCATTGACCCCATCCAGGTATGTGATTTCTACAATATCATGTGTCAACATCACTTCCCTTCATTATTGCACGCATGCTAAAAGTCTTGTTCATACTTGTTCATGTTTTAACGCTAACTTGTGACTTCATTTTTTGAACTCGATTACTCATTAACGGATTACTGGTAATGTTGACTGAGACAATATAACTACCTAAAACATGAAGTGTGAACGTTTGCGCCTTTTGCTGCAAGATACACAAACGTGTCAACTTTCTTAGCCAAAAGTCCAAACCTAGAACCTATTTTTCACCTTTGTTGTCATCGTTTCATGGTAGGCTCATTTGTTATGTCTTAAATAATCTTTTATTCACAAGTCTGCACTTTCATGTGCGGTTGGGCAAGTCGCACATGGCCATTGATGGTCTTTGCAAGCCCGAAATTTGAAGAAAAAACATAGAAAATGTAAAAGCTTGTTTGAGCAAGGAATATGGGCACACGATATCTCGTATATTTCAAACATGTATAGTATAACTGAACTTGAAACAAATATAGTATCCTGCCCGTATGCAACTAGCCAACAATATCAGCTTCACTAAATATATAGGACATGCCAAGTCTTTAAAAGTTTCAGTAGCATTGGTTGCAATTAGCAGAGTGCAACTATTTAGATAAATGAGTAGTTATCTGCACCAACGTATTAACCGCATCAGAAGACATTACTTTCCCTGCAATATAGTGTCCCTCGGCTCATGAATCTGAACGTCAGTCAAACCACTTACAGCTTGGGTTACCACAAAGAAGACAGTTCACTCGAAGATTGCCTTTGGTTAATTCCCCTATTTACAAACGCGTTCAAACAAATTGATAACACAACGATTGCCTTTGGTCAGTTCCAAGTTCTGTGACGACAACAAAATAAAAAGACTTAACTGAAGAATTGGGCAGGGGCCGCAGGAACACAGGCCCACAAAGCAACAAATTATGATGTAGACTCGACCACTTGGGTCGATCTTAGGGTGGCACCCCTCCAAAGTGCAATGGAGGTCACCAACCTAGGCCATGAACCTTCTTGATCAGTCATAGACCCCATCCAGGTAAGTGATTATTCATGTCGCTTAATTCCATTTTTATACGCCTTCCCATCCCTTTACCTTTACTCTCCCAACCGATGTGGGATATCTCAACATGCTCACCTTTTTTTCCCTATGTTTGATTATTGTTTCTGATCATCGAAACTATGATGTGTATTATGACAAGATATAATGTTTCATTTTCATTGATTAAAATTACAAGGAAGCGTCGCTATATGCAAAGTTCAAAAGGTTATATAAAAATTGTAATGTGATCATTGTTGGATTGGTAATTTCCTTGAATTCTTTCAATAAAAGTATTACAATATATAAGCACATAGGAAAGATCTAGAATAACATCACTGGGCTAAAGCCTAAACACAATGGGCCAACATATCAACTAACACTCCCTCGCAGTTTGAGCGGGTGGCAATCGAACACTTAAATTGGTGCGAAATTCTTCAAATAATGCCGAAGGAAGACCTTTGGTAAAGATATCCGCATATTGGTAACAAGAGGGAACATGAAGAACACGCACATGACACATAGCAACCATATCACGAACAAAATGAATATATATCTCAATGTGTTTGGTTTGTTGATGTTGCACCGGATTAGCAGACAAATAAACCGCACTGACATTGTCACAATACACAAGAGTGGCAACAAGTAGAGGTGTGTGTAGTTCTCGAAGAAGATTGCGTAGCCATGACGTCTCAGCAACAACGTTAGCAACACCTCGATATTCAGCTTCAGCACTAGAACGTGAAACAGTATGTTGTCGCTTAGAAGACCATGATAAAATATTGCTCCCTGAAAATACACAATATCCGGATGTAGATATGCGGGTAGTAGGGCAACCAGCCCAATCAACATCAGTGTAAGCCACAAGAGAAGATCCGGATGATGCATATAGTTGTAAACCAAACTCTAAAGTACCCTGAACATATCGAAGAATCCTCTTGAGAGCAGCTAACTGAGGCTCCCGAGGATCATGAATATATAGACAAATCTGTTGCACATCATAAGACAAATCAGGCCGAGTGAAAGTAAGATACTGTAGGCCACCTGCAAAACTTCGATACAAAGTAGGATCTGAGATAGGCGTCCCTTCAGGACCTAGCTTGGACTCAGTGTCAATAGGAGTTCTGGTAGGATTGCAGTTAAGCATACGTGCTCGCTTAAGCAATTCCATAGCATACTTCTTCTGAGAGAGAAACATCCATGTTGTATCACATTTAACTGAGATCCCCAAGAAATAATTAAGGTCACAAAGATCTGTCATTTCAAACTCCCTGTGTAGAGACAGAATAATCTTTTGAAGCAAAGTTGTAGAAGAGGTTGTAAGAACAATATCATCCACGTAAATCAATAAATATGCTGTGTCAGTACCAGATCTGTAAATAAATAAAGAGGAATCATATCTACTCGAATAGAAACCAACTCGGGTAGCATAAGCAACAAATCGATGAAACCAAGCACGAGGGGCTTGTTTCAACCCATATAAATATCTCTGAAGGCGACATACATGATGAGGATGCCGAGAGTCAACAAAACCTGGGGGTTGATGCATATACACAGTCTCTGATAGATCTCCATTAATAAAAGCGTTCTTAACATCTAGCTGATGAACAGGCTAATGTCTGGTCAATGCAAGACTAAGAACAGTATGAATAGTGGTCGTCTTGACAACCGGGCTAAAAGTCTCATCACAATCAATACCAAGTTGTTGACTACTACCATTGGCAACAGTCGAGCTTTATACCGACTCAATGAACCATCAGCATGAAATTTATGTCGAAATAACCATAAACACCGCACAATATTAGCACCAGGAGGTCTTGGAACCAGAACCCAAGTACTATTTTTAATTAAAGCATTATATTCATCATACATAGCATCTCGCCAGTGTGGATCAGATAAAGAAAGAGACGGGGATTTTGGTATAGGAGATATATGAGAAACATGAAGGTTTAGACGCTGAGTAGTCTTACATGTGCCATCTTGATTTCGAGTGACCATATGGTGAGTTCGGGTTGGTGGATTACTAGTTGTGGGTTGTGGGGCAGTCTGGGTTTGTGTTTGGGTTTCGGTTAGAACTAGGTCTGTAGATGGGGCATGAGTCGTGCGTGATGTAGGGTGATGGGCGGACTGGGTCATGGCAGGTGGAAAGAAACCAGGTGGTGGGCCATTAAATGGTCGCGACGTACTAGAATGGTTTGGGTCGGGTGTAGGATAAGTATAGTTTGGTGTAGGTGTAGGTGTTGGTGTTGGTGTTGGTGTTGGTGTTGGTGTTGGTGTTGGTGTTGGTGTTGGTGTTGGTGTTGGTGTTGGTGTTGGTGTTGGTGTTGGTGTTGGTGTTGGTGTTGGTGTCGGTGTTGGTGCTGGTGGGTCAATTATAGGTGTTGGTGGTGGAGTATTGTGTGGAGGATTGTGTAGAACATGACGAGTAATTAGTGAAGGATATGTGTCGAGGAATTCGTATGAGGAGGAAGGCGTAATAGACCTATAAGGCAATTGATTTTCGTCAAAGGTTACATGTCTCGAGATAATAATTTTGTGTGTAGTCAGGTCGAGACAACGATAACCTTCGTGGTAGGCCGGGTAACCTAAAAATATACATGGCGTGGCTCGTGGAGCATGTTTGTGTGGTGGAAATAGATGTGGATAACATAAACATCCAAAAGTGCGAAGTTTGGAATAATTAGGTTGTTGAACAATTTGGTAAGTGGTATCTCATTTTGAATGACAGTTGAGGGAAGGAGTTTTAGAAGGTACGCGGCCATGTGCAGTGCCTCGACCCAAAATGTAGGCAGAAGGTGGGCTTGGAACAGTAACATACGAATCATATTATTGATAGTACGGATCATACGTTCCGATTTTCCATTTTGTTGGGAAGTTTTAGGACAAGAAAATCTCATTTGAATCCCATGAGTAGAAAAAAGGTTAAGGAGTTAGGTGTTATCGAACTCACCACCATGATCACGTTGAAAACCAAGAATGTCACATTTAAATTGAGTTTTAACATAAGAGCGAAAGTGCATAAACTTAGCAAACACTTCGGATTTAGTTCGAAGAGGATAAATCCACGGATAATGAGAAAAATGATCAAGAAAAATCACATAATACTTAAAACCACCCGTACTAAGAATGGGGGATGTCCAAATATCTGAATGAATAATCTCGAAGCGACCTTAAAATACTTGAAGTAGAACTAGAAAACGGAAGTGTCACATGTTTGCCAAGCTGACAAGCATGACAAACATGATGAGACTTCTCCTTACTACAAGAAATAAGATCACGAGAAACAAGCGAGCGTAACACGTCATTACCCGGGTGACCGAGCCGTTGGTGCCACGTTGAAGGATTTAGAGACATTAGAGCACTTGGAAGAGATGACGACTCGTTACGGATAAAGATCACCTGAGCTGTCACATCTGAGAAGGATATTACGAGTTTGAAAATATTTGATAGGAAAATCAAAAGCGTCAAATTCGATAGTACAATTATTGTCCCGAGTAAACTGACGAATAGATATAAGATTTTTAATGATATTAGGGGTAACAAGAACATTATTTAGATGTAAAGGGCGATAAATAGTGGGAAGAATGCTATGGTCCGTGCTTGTGAAGGGTATAGTTTTACCGTCACCAACACGAACAGATGGATATAAAGAAGAATTAAAAGTATTACTTAAATTGCCAACATTAGATCTAAGATGTGAAGACGCACCTGTGTCCATATTCCAAGAAGAATCTTGAATAGCGGTGCTACTAAATGCACTAGGAAGCAATATTTCTTGAGCCGGGAGAAAAGCTGGAGCGAAACCAAAAATACCCGCTTGACCATTGGGTCGTTGACCCATACTTTGAAACCAAAACATCTTTAGTAGAAAAATATTAACTAAGATGAAAACACCAATAAATACTCCAATAGTCCAATCACGTTCTTAGTACAATCCAAATTTCGAAGAAATACATACCAACCACAGTATTATATTTGATGTTGGTTGAAAAGGAAAACTTGTTAATTGAAAAGTGATTGCATTAGTCACACGTGGAAGAACAAGACTTCTCACACAAATTATTAGTTAGACTGTCTAAGAAAATAGGGAAAAGGAAAGTTGTAATTGGTGGGTGATATGGTATGTAATTGAAAATTAACAGGGTAAAGAAACGTTTGAGAGTGGTAAACGGCGGAAGAAAAAAAGTTGTATTTAGGGTTTTGCTCTGATTACCATGTTGGATTGGTAATTTCCTTAAATTCTTTCAATAAAAGTATTACAATATATAAGGACATAGGAAAGATCTAGAATAACATCACTGGGCTAAAGCCTAAACACAATGGGCCAACATATCAACTAACAATCACGATATCCAGTGATGTCATACAAACAGACCATGATCAACAAATTCCAAGGATCTCACACAAGTGGCCATATTCACTTCCACGGAAAGAACACCCTGTACGCAGATTCAGGTCTTGGGCTTTGATTTTATAGATCGGCTCCATATATACAAGATCTTATGGGCTTCAAGACACATGACAAATCACGCATTTGGCCTGCAAATCCTACCGTTTTATTAAAAGAAGCTATTGACCCATTGTGGTCATGAGAAATACATACTATGTCATACGTGATGCCACTTTTGTGGATTGTAGCTTGTGGTACTTGAGACTCAAGAGAACATGAGTTTTACTTACTTCTTTTGTGATGCCCTCTATAAGAGTTTCTATGATCATCTGTTGCTCATAGGTAGGGTGTTTGTAGAGGGAAATGTAGCAAAGGGGGAAGGTTTCTCAATGGTTGCCTAGTTGTTCTCATTAGTCACATTGATTCAAATGAGGAAACTAGAGGGACACATCTACCATTTAGTCACTCTGACTACTTGGGTAAAAAGTTGTTGTACCATAGATAGGGTTTCTTGATTAGACATGTATGTTGTCCGATTTTAGTTTTCGAATAACTATAGGGGAAGTCCAATGTTTTTTTATTTGATGCACAATCTCTAGAAATTTTGATAATATATATTCACCGTTTTACTAAAAATAAAAAATAATACATTTGTCACAATTAAAGTACTTATACCTAACATTATATCAAAAATGACCATAATTAGAGGTGCACATCTAAACCGTTTAGTAACCGGCTAACCGATTCATAACTGAAAACCGAAACCGGTTCTAACATGTTATTAAAAAACATGTTAGGGTTTCTTACTAACCGCCGGTTAGTAATCGGTTTGGGTTTTAGGGGTATTGGACCGGTTTGTAACTGGGGTTTTTTTTAACCGGTTAGAGAAGGTCTTTTTTTAGATTTTCAAAATTTTAATTTTATAACCGTAGGTTAGAAGGGGTTAGTAACCAGCTAACCGGTTAGTAACGATTAGGCCGGTTATACATTTTTCTCTCTTAGACCGGTTAGTAACCGAACCGGTTAACCAGTCCAACCGGTTTTTTTGGTCTTTGACCAAAAACCGGTATTTTTTAACACTAACCGAAAATGGTTCAGTTAACCAGTTATGTGCACCCCTAATCATAATTGCTTGATTAACATCTAGAAAATTTACTTATCTTAAAAGAAAACATGATTGTTCTCATTGATAGGTAGTTTAATTCCCCATGCCATGTTTTGTATTATTCATCACAATATATAGATATCACAAGAGATAAGCCTTAGCGGACCCTAAGCCCACAAACCGGGCTCGGGCCTTATTTATATACTAATACTGCCCCGCAGTTTGAGCGGGATGTCTTCGCACGTTCAAACTAGAACGAAACTCAAGAAATAAAGCACTCGGAAGACCTTTGGTGAAGATATCCGCATATTGAAACCGAGACGGAACATGTAAAACACGCACTTGACCAGAAGTCACATAACCATGAACAAAATGTATATCTATCTCGATATGTTTAGTACGTTGATGTTGTACGAGATTGGTAGAAAGGTAAACAGCACTAACATTGTCATAGTAAACAAGTGTAGCAGTATGTAGAGGAGCATTTAATTCCAACAAAAGATTACGAATCCAAGCTGTTTTAGCGGCAACAATAGCAACACCTCGATATTCGGCCTCTGCACTAGAACGAGATACAGTAACTTGTCGTTTAGCAGACCATGAAAGTAGATTCAAGGAAAACACAATACCCAGAAGTGGAGCGGCGGGTGACTGGGCAACCTGCCCAATCAGCATCGGTGTATGCAGTGAGCTGAGTGATAGTAGAAACATGCAACTAAAGACCATGATCAAGAGTACCACGTACATATCAAAGAATCCTCTTCAAAGCAACAAGATGAGGCTCACGAGGATCATGCATATAGAGGCAAATTTGTTGAACAACATAAGAAATATCTGGTCGCGTAAAGGTAAGATACTGAAGAACACCTGCCAAGCTACGATACAAGGTGGAATCGGAAACCGGGTCACCATCAGGACCTAGCTTCAGTATCAACCGGAGTCCTGCAAGGGTTACAATGTTGCACATGAGCTCTCTCAAGAATCTCTTCAGCAAATTTGGATTGTGATAAAAATAAACCAGATGAAGTCCGTTGAGCAGAAATACCAAGAAAATAATTAAGAGAACCCAGATCTGTCATCGCAAACTCGCCATGAAGAGAACCAATAATACGTTGTAGCAACGATGTAGATGATGCAGTAAGTATAATGTCATCCACATGTAATAACAGATAAGCAATGTCCGATCCAGCATGATATTTACTGTGCTGAAAACCAACTCGAGTAGCAAAACTAGTAAAACGCTGAAACCAAGCTCGAGGAGCTTGCTTAAGGCCATATAATGATTTCTGCAGGTGACAAACATAATCAGGTCTGGCTGAATCAACAAACCCTGGAGGCTGGTGCATATAAACTGTCTCAGATAAATGACCATGTAGAAAGGCATTCTTCACGTCAAGCTGATGAATAGGCCACTGACGAGAAACTGAGAGACTCAAAACTGTACGAATGGTAGCCGGTTTAACCACCGGACTAAAAGTCTCATCACAATCAATACCCTGTTGTTGACTTCGTCCATTGGCAACAAGACGAGCCTTATACCTGCTTAATGAGCCATCTGCATGAAACTTATGTTTGAAAAGCAACATAGAACGAACCACATTAACGTTAGCTGGATGGGGCACAAGAACCCACGTTCTGTTAGTAATTAAAGCATTGTATTCATCTAACATAGCTTCTTTCCACTTCGGATCTCGAAGAGCATGAACATGAGAGCGAGGAAGCGGTGAACTAGTGGTAATATTAAGAGACATGCGTTCAAGAGGTTTAGAAATACCGGACTTTGCACGTGTTACCATGGGATGAACGTTAAGGACAGGTTCAGGTGATGGTTGGGCCGCATAATGGAAAAAAAATGGGTTAGAGGTGGAGATAGTTTGTTGTTGGTCCATGGGTGAAACATGTTGTGGTGGGGTGGAATTGGTGTAGTTGGTCGAGGTTGTTGGGGCAATGTGTTGTTGGGCCGTAGGGGAAACAACAAGTCGTGGACTATTATTGGTTTGGTGGGCTGGTGGTGTAGGAGGTGGTGATGGGGGTGGATTACTTGATTGGGTTGTTTGGGTAGCAGGTGTGTGATTGGTCATGATGTGTGAGGGTGGAAGTGATGGCGGAAGTAAAAAGTCATAGGAAGGTTTAGTAGAAGACATGACAGTCCCAAATGGGAAAATGTCTTCATCAAACCGAACATGTCTCGAGATAATTATCTTATTAGAGGATAAGTCGAGACATGGATAACCACGGTGATTGGAGGGGTAACCTAGAAAGATGCATTGTGTAGAACGGGGTTCTAGTTTGTGTGCAACATTAATGTGAGGATAGCAAAGGCATCCAAAAACACGCAAATGTTCATATGTTGGTGTTTGGTTATTGAGTTTGGTGAATGGTATTTCATTGTTGATGGCGGCAGAGGGTAATATATTTAAAAGGTGAGCGGCCATATTAAGAGCTTCCACCCAATAAGATGGAGGTATGGGAGCTTGAAAAAGTAATGTGCGGATAAGGTTATTAATGATGCGAAGCATACGTTCGGATTTACCATTCTGTTGTGAAGTACGAGGGCAAGAAAATCAAAATTGTATGCCATTTTGGCGAAAAAGGTTATGGAAACGGTTGTTGTCATATTCACCCCCATGGTCACACTGCAAAGCATTTATGTCAACATTAAACTTCTTGTTAACATAAGCACGAAAAGCAACAAAATTATCAAACAAGCCTGACTTTTTATGCAAAGGGTAAACACACACGAAGTGCGGAAAATGATATAAGAATATAGCATAATATTTTATTCCACTCTCACTTGGAATCGGTGATGTCCATATATCAGAGTGGATAATTTCAAACACAGACTTAGCAGAAGACTCGGAACTATAAAAAGGAAGCTTAACATGTTTACCTAATTGACACGCGTGACACAAAGTGGACAACTTTGATTTATTACATGAAATTAATTTATTTGACTCTAAACGACGAAGCACATCGTCCCCGGGGTGACCGAGGCGTCTGTGCCAAGTTGTGGAACTAAAGGAAAGCAAAACAACAGGAGTTTCTAATGGAGGTTGATGAGTGACCGGGTAAAGGTCGCCCGTACTATCACATCGGAGAAGAAGCTTTTGGGTATGGTAATCCTTTACAGAACAACCATAAGCATCAAATTCAACAGAAAAATCGTTATCACGGGTAAATTAACGAACATATATTAAATTTTATGTGTGGCGTGACAAGAATTTGATTCAGATGAAGTGGCTTTTGAGACGTATGCAAGAAGCTATGTCCGGTATGAGTGACAGGAATAGAGTTACCATTGCCAACAAATACAGATGGATAAATGCTCGAATTACTAAAAGAAGCGAGTATACATGTATTGTCCGCCACGTGAGAAGATGCTCCGGTGTCCATATTCCAAGAAGGATCTTGAGAAGTCATAGTCTGAAATGCTTGCGGAAACATAGTAGTTGGAGGTGCGATCATACTTGGTATACCAGCTGAAACATTGACACATTGTGCGGGTAAGCATTGGGCCTGAATGTAACCGTACTGAGCTAAAAAAGAACCGGGCTGAGCCATTTGACTTGTGAATTGGGCTTGCATAACTGGGTTTGGAACATAAAAATAATAGGGTACCATAGGCTGGGATGTTGTTGTACTCACGAAATATTAAAACGAATAAATAACGCGAAAATAATCGGAGATACGAGGCGCATCAGCTTTACAAACCAATTAAATAATGGAATTGGAAAAGAATAACTTTTGGCAGCAAGTAATTAAAGCCGTGAAAAATCTTTCAATTTTAAAGGTAATTAAATACTAGACTTACAACGAATGGCTAATCGGAGACGAATAAAGAAACCGATTTTTTTTATGCGGCAGACTTTGTGTTAATATCGATGGAGGTTTTTTTTGTTTAGGCTCTGATTACCATGATAGAATAGTTTAATTCCCCATGCCATGTTTTGTATTATTCATCACAATATATAGATATCACAAGAGATAAGCCCTAACGGACCCTAAGCCTACAAACTAGGCTCGAGCCTTATTTATATACTAATACTCATTTCTTTCCTTGCATAAGGGTGTTTTTAATTTTAATCATCAATACACATTTAATAACAAGCAACAGTAAAAAATAAATTGACTCTGTGGCCCAATGGATAAGTCGCTGGTCTACGAAACCAGAGATTCTGGGTTCGATCCCCAGCAGAGTCGGTTTTTTCATTCTTTTTTATGAGCAAACAGGAAATAAAATCTGTCACTACAAAGGGTTAAAATGTTTAGGATCCAAACACATCTGCTCAATACTATTAGTATACGCCTTTAGCTCAAGGTCTTTAACCTTGCTTTGCCTCAAATCCAAACACGGCATGTCAGTTCTGCCTGCAGCATGTCTGAAAAAGTACTCGTCTGGTTTGATCATTGGCATGACTTCATATAGCGGTCAAGGACAACTTCTTGATAGTTCCATCATTCTTGTAGAAACTCAGGGGAGCACTGCAATTGTTAGCCTATAGACCTGAAGCACGCCAGTATTGGGCACAATGGTATTGACTATTAAGCCTTGTAGAAACTCAGAGGAGCATCGCAATTGTTAGTTGTTACTTGTTAGCATATTTCAGATGACTTCAGTTTCAACCTTTTTTACCCATTGACTTTTAAGCCTTATAAGCTAAGTTTCTGTTTGTGGTTTGAGATTGAATCCTGTCAAAACTTACCCAATTAACTAAATGGGTCAAATTTGTTACCTCAAATGAAGAAAAAGATATGGAAACATTAAATTAGTATAAATGGGAATCGACATACCTCCTAATTTAGAGAACCACTTGAGCTTCCTAACATAGGTTCATTCCGAATGACCAACAAGGGTGGCTTGCTGAGATACGGTTCTCTTCTCACAAAGAGTAAATATTTTGAATGACCATGACTACAAAAAAAAAGTTTATCTTGAGGTAGAGATCCCGTGAGGTGTTATGTTTTATTGATACGTATATTGGTCAAATAAATTAGAAGGCTTCCAAAATAGAGCCGGAAAACTGGTATGTAGGAATCCAAAAGAAGCCATTGTGGTCATGACTCATGAGAATAACATATATGCGACAATATACGTAAGTGTGTATTGTTTCTCTTGAATAAAATACTAACTTTACTCCGTAATACATGAACAACGTGTTGCATAAAAATTTAAACTATGAATTGTATAGTTTATAAATGTTAGTAACAAAAAATAGATATGTGTATGAACAAAACATTTATACAAACAAAAATTTCATGCCCATAACATTTATAACTATATCCCTATAGAATCATATTTATAAAATGTACATGACTTCATTGAACCTCCCCCACTTTATAGAGTCTTCTCATCATTCAATTGTTCTTCACTTGTCGATGTGGGACAACATTCTCTCAACACATTTTACATTCCTACTTTCACTAAAAGCATAGGGAATGAGCTCTCTTTTGTTTTCCGTCTCACTGATAAGTATTTGTAAATGTATCATAAGTAATTGTAACTATTTGCTATATTAGAATCATTGCCATGTCAAAAATGTGATGGATTTATAATTACTGGGATGCGTTCAAAGATCATGTGATTTTCAATAAGCTCGTTATTGTGTACTTGACAAGAAGCTCGTCATTTTGGGTACATAATGATTAGATACAAGTGTTCTTGTGACCAATATGGGCACATTTTTGGTTCATAAGTTATCTTTTATAGTTGCCGGCCCTGATCATGGGCACACATAATTTGAGGGTGTAAATAACTTGATACTTCTTCGAACATTGTACAAACCTCAATATTAGTGTCACGTGGAGATCCTTTTAATGCATACACCAACGATACAATTTTGATTCTCGCTCATACTGTTCGTTTTACACGCAGCTGAACCGAACTCATGTGTAGTTTATATATATGGTGCATCTGTCCTCTTCATGTGATGTGGAGGTAGGCTGATTATCAGGGAATAAATAGGCCCAAGCCCGGTTTGTAGGTGTGAGACATTAGAGTTTTGCCATTATAAATATGGCCATGAATAATATCATACTTATGGGGTTTAGTCCTTCTTACATGGTATCATGAGCACAGGTGGATCTAGTCGGCCACCATGAGGAATTCCTCATTGTCTCTCTACCACCCCATCAAAACTCTCATCTCCGTCATTTTAATATCGGCCGCCATGAGCCGCTTCTATCTTTTCCAAAAAAAATAAAAAGCTCATTCGCCGATGTGTCACCATAGACAAACGTCTTTGATCTATCACTCCATATGAAAACAAAAACAAAACCCAAATCCCCAAAACCCTATATCTAATAATTGGCAGCCCTTTATTTTTCTTTACGTTCTCTCGTTTCAAATAAATCTATAGTCACATGTCATGCATATCAAATCAACATATGTGGTCAAGACCACCCTGTCTCCTCCCAACACCATATCTCTTACCTTTTTTCTTATATCTCGCAACTGTTCTCAAGCATATAGACGGTCACAACAAGAATCATCATATCTGGGTTCTTTTAGCATTGGAAATCTACGTTCTTTTAAAGATGCCTCTTGCGAAGTTTCCAACAGTTGGATCGAAGATCTCGAAGACCTCCACTCCAACTACGGGGAGTATTAGAGGAGATTAGGTTAGTCGGCCCAAGCCCGTATGTGGGATTAGGGCCTATTAGGGTTTCATTATGTTTCATGTAATCTCTATATATTGTGATTGAATAAGACATTATAACGACGGGGTTTCTCTATCTTCTTACATGTTTCATGTCAGAAGGACTAAACCCCATGAGTATGATATTATTTATGGCCATATTTATAATGGCAAAACTCTAATCCCTCAAACCCACAAACCAGGCTTGGGCCTATTTATTCCCTATTACTCCCCCGCAGTCCGAGCGACGAAATCGTGATAGCTCGGACTGAAGAAGTAAACTAGAAAAGAAAAACAAAACATAATCAAAGCAGAGCTTTAAAAGCGATTCTTTAGAAGCAACGGATCTTATAAGCAGCGAAACTTAAAAAAAACTAACAAATAAGTGAAACGCGGCAGACTCAAGGTATATCTATCTGTCAACGATCACAGACTCAATCTATATCTATCGGCCGAAACGCGACGGACTCAAGGTATATCTATATGTCAATGCTGACAGACTCAACCTATATCTATCGGGTGAAACGCGACGGACTCAAGGTATATGTATCTGTGAAACACGGCAGACTCAACCTATATCTATTAGCCGAAACGCGGCGGACTCAAGGTATATTTATCTGCGAAACACGGCAGACTCAACCTATATCTATCAACTGAAAACCAAAAAGTCGTCTCGGGGATGGATACCCTAGATTCGACTAACAAACAAACAATTAAACTAGAAAACTAAAACAGATAAAAAAATTAAACATAAAAATAATACTTATAAGTAAATTAAAAACATCACAACAACTTCGACAATCTTTGCAATCGTATACCTTTTTCTTAAAAACAAGATCGTAAAGAATGGAAGCTTTTTGAACATTCGTCGGCTTGCATGTATAGACCCTCCATCTTTATTGCTTGACCAAAAAATATAATAATAGGATTATTGGGATGAGGAATGGTGATCATCAAAATATTATACATCACAACTATATTATTGGATTGAATTGAGGGAATATGCATACGGTAGATCAACGAAACCCAAAAACAATTTTCTTGTTAGTGTTTTTAGGGATCCATGTTTTATCGAAGAGAGGCAGGGATTCACGTGTTGTGAACTGATAGGGATAGGGTTATAGGACCGGGGTGTGGCCTGAGGTGTGCTCTGATACCATGTTAGAAGGACTAAACCCCATGAGTATGATATTATTCATGGCCATATTTATAATGGAAAAACTCTAATGCCTCAAACCTACAAACCAGGCTTGGGCCTATTTATTCCCTAATACTGATAACTTTACTTTTCCTACCATCAGTCTAAATTCTTGTCTGTGCGTTCTTGTATGTTTGACATGTCGAAACTTCTTCGATAACTTGAGTGTAAAACAACCTATATAAATATTTTTTTTTGATGTCAATATGATTGTAGAAGCTTTGCTCTGTGCTAGTGTCTGCACTTAATATCTCATATTCCTTATGTGCTTATGCGGCGAATCTTTATTGCCTACATCTTAGTGGTTTCAGTATCTCGTGGCTTCATATGGTTGTTAGATCATCCTTGGCTACTTATGGTTGTTAGTTGAAATCAATAACTTTATGTCTAATAAATTTTATCTATATGATCTACAAGGTTTTACACATCGAAAAACACATGCGGTGACTTTCGCCTGTACAACTTTCCTCATTCCATGAGCTACCTGAATTGACGCATTATGAGTACAACATTTTCTTTTTATAAATTTGACCCGTTAGAGATAAGACATAATTTGAATCGACCTAATTGTAACTTTGTAAGCAAATAGGCTAACATCGCTTCGTGCCCACCTCTATGACATCCAACGGCTACATTATGCGTTGACAATTACGTTTCCTTTTGTGAACATCGGTTTACCGAAACAACTACACTAGGAGCTAGCATGCTCACTTTTCAATGACTTGTTGCTCTTGATGACCCATGGGTGTTATCCGGAATGGGTCATAACTATGGTATTAGTATTGAAGCCATTAACAAAGCAGCAAATAACACAAACAACTACACGAATAAAATTCACATATAAACTATTGTAGTTTAATGTATGTAACCAGACTTTAAAAATGTTTGATGACACAAGATCACCTAATAAGACAAGCATTATCATAGTGTTGGAACTTACTGAATTTATCTTGCAAATACCCACATCGGTTGGTGACGAAAACGAAAGTGGGTATATTAACCCAAGTAACTCTCATATCTCAAGCAAATTTGATGCAGACTTACATTGAGTGTAAGTTTACATCAAATTTTCTTTAATGCAAATTATCACTCAAAACTTGTTTCAAAACTTTCTTGTTAACTTAAAGTTATCAGAAACAAATCCCTTAACTTAAAGTTAATAAAAGCAAATTATCATTATCTTTATTATCATAAGACTCAAAACTTGTTTCAAAACATTCGTGTTAGCTTAAAGTTGTTAAAAACAAATTTTTTAACTTAAAATTTAATCAATGCAAATTATTCTTATCATTATTATTATGAGACTCGAAACTTGTTTCAAAACTTTTTTGTTAGCTTCAAGTTGTTAAAAACAAATTTCTTAACCTAAATTTAATAAAAGCAAACTATTGTTATAATAATTATTACGAAACTAACACTACAAGAAAAAAGGCTTATACGCTAATTAATGTTATGTAAAAAATTTTATAAGACCTTTTAAAATAATACGACCAAAACAAATGTATCTTCTATAAAGAGGTTGTAATACATATCTGAGACACTTTTGAACGCCCTAATAAAGACCAACATTATAAAACAAGTTCTTTAGTCTCATAAATATATCTTATAAAATCAAAATAGCATTGATAAAAAATAAGACGCTTTACGGTGTTCTATTATGCTTACCTCTCTATTATGCCTTAAGACGCATTTGTGAGTCTTAAAAGATATGTTCATAAGATGAAATTTGTAGTT
The DNA here is from genome assembly GCA_025667525.1 of Glebionis coronaria. NCBI lineage: Eukaryota > Viridiplantae > Streptophyta > Magnoliopsida > Asterales > Asteraceae > Glebionis > Glebionis coronaria. Next base: position 582,100,807 of record CM046879.1, read on the forward strand.
CATAAATACTTATTTAAGTATCAAGAAAAAGGTGCTAATAGAAAAGTGTGCTGTTATAAGCAAATTTAATGTCACATTTAGCCTAATAAACATGTTTAATCAATACTATTACTGTTCTAAGTAGTGACATTTTAACCTGGACTTGATTTATGTCCAGTTAATAGATGCATGAACAAGTTTCACTTTCGTATATGATGACAATGTATATTGGTTGGCCACTAATACTTTTATGGGTATACTTACTGCGTTGTGCCCTACGTCCCGATTGATCCATTAGACTCGACCGAGCAGAGGCCGCACACGGTTTGCATAAGCAATAATGTTGTTGTCAGCTTTAATGAGTCTAAATGTGTTATTTAAGATTCTAAACAAAGGTTATGGGGACTTGTAGTGAAAAAAAAGGTTTAACTTTTTTATGAATACATGGGTATCTATAATAGTAATGTTGAGGCTTGTCAGTGTCTGGTTGTTCTTTATAACATAATAGGCCTCGTCATACAGTTGATCAAGTTTTAGCTATGCTTAAGATAAGATGGTGGTCTTGTTTAAACTAATACTAGACCTTGTGAAGTTTGTCACAAGGCTAACCAAACTAGATAATTATTTAATCTAAGTGATATTAAGAGTAAAAAACTTGAGGATGTTGTTCATCTCAATGTCTAGGGTCCATGTAGGATTACCATCAGAGATGGTTTTAGATTCTTTTTAACTATTGTTGATGATGACACCGCTGTTGGATATTTTTTCATGAAAAGTAAAAAGTTTACAATAATATAGTTGAGTTATCTAATTTCAATAAAAACCAGTTTGACAAGTTTGTCAAAAGGTTTTCAGTGATAATGATACAAAGTTCGTGAAAAAAAAATTGGAAATTTTTGTCAAAGATAATGGAATTTCTCATCAAACTACTTGTATCTACACATTCTAACAGAATGGTTTAGCTAAGAGAAAACATAAACATTTAACATTGCTAGAACCCTCATGTTTCAAAGGGGCTACCATTGAACATGGGGACTGAAAGTGTACTAATTGCAACCTATTTGATTAACAGGTTACATATTATTGTGGTATTTGGTAAATCTCCCTATGATTTAGTTTATGAGTCTAAACCTAATCTTTTGAATCGTAATACTAGAAAAATATATTGATGAACACGGTACATTTAACATAAATTTTAAAAAATTTAAATTTTTTCTCAAAATTAACACTGCGTCCGAAAAATCATGGGGTTTCCGGGCACCCGCGGGAACCCCTAGTTCCGTCCCTGGCTATAATTACTTTATGAGCCATAGCTATATGCCATAGCTATTCCGAGAATATAGTAGAGTATATGTATGATACAATGACGAGTATCTTAAATTAACTGAAGAAAAGCAAAAAGAAAATGATCTCGATCAAATCTGGTTCACTCATTTTTATAGGTTTTAGTAGATTCTCTTTGATTCGTTTCATACAAATTTTATTTGCTAAGCAAACCGATAGCCGCTCATGTTTCAGGTTGAATCCATCAGCCCGATCCAGTTTAAAACTATGTGTATCTGCAAGTAGAAGCTTTGTGTATTCATTTGTACAGTGTATATGATAACACGTAGTTTTCATTTTAGAGGTGTTTTGAAATTTAGTTAGCGTGTTTAATGGATTAAGATGTGCTTTAAGAATAATAGTAAATGCGTTGAACGTTAAATAAGTGCGTGTTTGTGCGTATGTTAATTGTACATATTGTATAAATCTGTATTTTTAAGTAATGAGATGTTTTAATAAGAGAACTAATCATGTATTAAATATTTGAATGTAATATATTTAGTTTTTTATGCATTTAAGCTTATATATTATGCGTAAAAACATAAATTATTTTAAAATATCAATAGTAAGAAAAATATCAACATGTTTATAAAATAACTAGCAGCGTACCCGCGCGTTGCGATGGCGGGTACCTTATAATATAGTTTTGGACAAATTTTTATGTTTTCTTTACAACGAAATCACAAAAAACGATAATTTTAGGTTTGGGTATCTTTATGTAACTGTCTAGCTGAATTGATGGCGACTCCGGTTGCCGGTTGAACCCGTTTGCCCGGTTCGATTTTTAAAACTATATACATTGTCATTTTAGGTAGACAACATATGCACGTTTTTTTTTGTAAAAATATGCTTTTAATTGTTGTACAACGTAAATATATACTTGTGTTTCAAAATAATTGTTGTTTTAATTATATATTAAGTTGTATTAATTATATTTATTTTTCAAGTATGTATTAATTAGTATTAATATGAGTATAGATTACTTGTACTATGTTTTATTTTAATTGTAAAATGGGGTGATGGGTAATTTAATAGTAGAATTTAATGTAAATCAAATCAAATCAAAAACCCTTATATAGGAAGTATGGTTAAACAATGCCTTAAATACAAATTCTATTAAAATGACACATTTAATTCATTAAAGTGTTTCATAAAATGCTTCAAAAAGAAAATAGGAATTACAAATAATTCCTTAAATATAAAATTCTATAAAAATATATAAGGAAGGATGATGAAATAATGCCTTAAATACAAAATTTTATAAAAATGACACATGCAATCCATTAAATTGTTTCCATAAACTGTTTCAAAAAGAAAATAGGAATTACAAATGATGCCTTAAATAGAAAATTCAAAAAATAACACATGTAATTCATTAAATGGTTTCCATTAAATGCTTTAAAAAGAAAATATGAATTACAAATAATGCCCTTAAATACAAAATTCTATAAAAAAAATATATAAGGAAGGATGGTGAAACAATGCCTTAAATACAAAATTCTAGAAAAATGACACATGTAATTTATTAAAGGGTTTACATATACAAAATTTATTACATTATAAAATTCAAAAAATACATAAAATATTTTATACAGTATTATTAAATTCTAAATAAATTTAATGTAACAAATGTATGTTGATCCCAAACTTAGATCGATTTAGCTTTATGTATACGAGATTAGATCAAGTAATACACTTTAGAGAAACCTTTGTATATACTTATGAATCTAAGTGTTATGCGGAATTAACACTTAAACAAGAACACACAATGATATAAACAAACTTTCACTTTGATTAATGATATCAAACTTGCTTACAATGAAAGTAGTTTACGAATGAAAAACTTATATCAAACATTAACCTAAAGGCCTTCTTTTATAGACATAAGAAGCCTTGTACAATAATCTACGTATCAGCTATTCTAGGTAAAGATAAATATAGAAAATACATTGTTGTTCCTATCTTCACTAGAAGTAATCTAGAATACAATAAACGCGTAGAGTATATCTTCCTATCAGTGCTTGTCTTCAATGTGTCAACGCTTGACTTTATCTTGTCAACGCTTGAGCTATCAGCGCTTGTTTTGTTCTTGTCAACGCTTGTTTTACTCTTGTCAGCGCTCAAGTGATCTGGCCTTAATTTATTCCCAACAATCCTCCCCTAAACTTGATATCCACTCTTATGATCAAGTTTCTGAATAAGCATTAAGGACTAGGAGGAATCTTACAAACCTTCTCATATTGATAATGAATAAATCTGATCAAATCTTTTGCCACGTCACTTGAATAATCTATTTCCAGCTGAGTGTCCTTCATCTTCTCCAAAATAGCTTTGTATATGAAATACTGACCATCCACAAGTAGATACTCAGCAAACTTTGTAGAACTCAAATGTTAAACACCAGCAGCTGAATATAACCTCCATTGAAGACCACTGAGGTCATCTTCAAGATCCTTCCAAATTGCAGGATCCTCATCTCTTGGTCCACACATTCTTTTGAATGTGGACCACAGTTTTATTCCATTAGCTGAAGTTGGTGCTTCAGCCTCATATTTGGTCTCCAGCAACCTCAAAAGGTCCACCAAGTCTTCTCTATCACAACTTGTAAACAAAGATATGAGAGTGGTAAAAGTGTGTACCTCTTTGCCATATCTGCCAATCTTCCAAAACCCACATTCATCTTCTTCATAGCTCACAATTGGGTTCCTGGAATCTAATGGTAACACTTGCACCATATCTGAAGCTTTTAATGGTGAGAGCTTGAGACTCTTTCTTATAACAGCTTCACTTGGATATAGTGGATCCATATCTTTGGGAAACTCAACAGAAATTCCCTTCTTCACTGGCCTGGGAACAAACATAGCTTTCTTGAGCTCCATTTCTTCTGCAAGTTCTTCCCTTCTTTCATCAGAAAGAAGTCTGAGAGTGTTTGCTTCCTGCACTCTCACCCAAATGGGATAAGCCTTGCATTCCAATTCATCAAATGTCAATGCCCTCAACTTCTGATAAGTCCATCCAACTCCATGACATCTGAGCAACATGAAGTATAGCTCCCTTCTATCCCTTTTCAACTCTGAGAGAATATTACTTGTCTTGTGTTTCAAAATTACCTGGCAATCCTTCTAAACTCTAAGAAGAATCTCCAAACCCCATATTTGATCTGAAATGGTCAAGTTTGGATTCTCCATACATCTTTCTTCCCAAGCATTGTACATTTGAACCACCTCTGGCATGTCAAAGTCAACCTGTAATTTCAATTCTCTCAATTTCTCCTCAGCCAACTCATCCCCATACTCAAGTCTTTCTGGTTCTATAATCATCACACTTGAGTCTGAGCTAGCTCCATCACTTTCTTCTTCTGAAGTCACAACAAATGATGACTCTTTCACCTCCTTTTTATCTTGTTCCATGATTTGTGCAGCCAATCTTCTATCAAATTCAACTTGAGTTGCATCCTTTGGAACAATCTCTTCTACCATTATACCCTTACCCTTATCTGACGGTGCAATGGTTGGTAAGGTAGATGGTGATACCTGTGTAGAAACCTCCTTGATGATAGATGATGACTGGGATACATCACCTTCATGTGCAGGTCTGTCAACGTCCAATTTTGTTCTATCAGCGCCCAAAATATTTCTGTCAGCGTCCAAATTCTCCTTGTCAACGCCCAAATATCCTCCCTCAGCGCCTTTTGTAACCTCTCTCAACATAGCTGTAAATGATAAATTCAAGTTGGTAGGAGAGACTAAGGACGTATCAAAACCTGTTTGTTTCTTCAAAGTGGTAAGGGCCTCAGCAACATCCAAGGATTGACCATCATGGCTGCCCTTATCACTCAGATTTATTGGATCTTCCTCCCCTTTGGAAGATTCCTCCATACCCCTCCTGGCACTAGCACTTTTCAAAACAACAATCCTCTCCCTCAATTGCTTAAGTTCAAGGCCTTGTGAGCTGACAACTTGTACTAAGTCTGCATTTTGCTTTTGCAAGCTCATGCAGACTGGCGTCAATTCCATATGAGTCATTGGTTCTAGTCTGCCCTCTTCTAACATGGGGATTTGACCTCCCAAGTCAGATTCATTGGGCATGGATGAGGACTTAATGATGGTGGGACTGCCTTGGCCAGCTTCTAAGCCAGAACCAATAGTCCCAGCCACATCCAGGTCACCAGCCACACTTGTGGTGGTGGTTCTCTCTGCTACATGGCTAGGACCACCAGAGGAGAACACTGCAGTAGTCCTTTGGCGTTTCATCAACCTATATTCAGGGGGTGTGGAAGATGGTGTAGAAGAATGAGTGGATGTGGGTTGGTTAAGGGGTGTTTGGGTTTGTGAAGGTTGTGTGTCAGCGTTGGAAATAGGCACATCAACGCCAACATTGAATGTGTCAGCGTTGAAGGGATCTTGGTCAAGTTTCATATGTTCAGGTGAAGGTAATGGTTCAGGTATTGGGTCAATCTGTGGTTGGGGGTTAATTTGGGGTTGGGGGTCTGGTTGGGGTTGTGCTGCTGCAATAACAGCAAGCATAGCTTGGGTTAAGGGTAGGTCACGATGGGGTGGAGAGTTCATCTTCATAAAAATAGCTTTCTTTTGCTCAGGGATCTTATAAAAATCATTATGATCCCTGGTGCAGTATCCTTGAACATCAAAAACCATTTGTAAATATCGGGGATAAGCTAAAGTCATTTTGTTCCCCTTGTTTTTACACATGCCCTCAAAAATCATTTTAGAATAATTAAATTTTTGCCCTGTTGCAATGCACACAATAGCACTTGCAATAGATCTATTGATCTCATTGTGTGCAGTGCATTTGGGACTCAAACATTGAAGGAGGACATGTATGAGGTACTTCCAGGCTGGGGGAAATTCCTGCTTATGATACTTGTTTAAGGTACCTTCATCAGGAAAAGGATATCCCAAAGCCCTAAGCCCTTGTTCTATTTCATTAATGGGAAGGGTGGCTATACCATCAGCATCATCAAGATGCAAGGCTTGGCGTACCAAAGCCTCAGTAACCACCCAAGGTCTCCCATGAACAATAGAAGTCAATGTAGTCACTCTATTAACTGTTGAGGAACTGACAATGTTCCAAAACTGTTTAATATGTGTGACTGGAATGAGTGGGGCATGAGAAAGAGCATACCTTAAAGGGGATGCATTCAAATACGCCACCATTTGTGTGTATTGGGGAAACAGAGCATCATCAGCTTCAAGATACGCGATCATGTTATGTTGACTTCTGAACCCCAATTCCAATTCTGATGGTCTAAACTTTGGTGCCATTGATGAAAGCTGTTAAATTTAAGTGAAGAAGATGAAGTTGATAAGAGAAAATTGTGTTAGACAAGAATTATAGATACCCTGTTTAAAAATAGGAGCCAAATTTATAGGAGAAGAAAATGCATGTGATAGGCCCAAAAATAGGCAAGTATTTTCAAAAGATAATCATGAAAATATTGAAAAATTATAAGTTTATCTCATGCATTAAATGTAAAGTAACAACTCCCAAAATTACGGCCTAAAAATATGTCAAAAAGTAACAACTGGGTAGGTCCCATTGAGTGTCAACGGTCAAAAATAACCTATCAACGCCCAACGGCTATAATCTTGTCAACGTTTGCCTATAGCCATGTCAGCGTCCAAATTGGTCACAACAACGCTTGGAAATATACTTGTCAGCGTCCAAAAATAAAAATGTTTAAAAATGAAAAATGACCTTAACAAAGTAATTTATCCTAGAGAAGATAACCAAAAAGCTGATAATTATTATAGGACGGCAAGCACTGTCCAGTTATGCACACTTGCTTAAGCAAGATAGACATAACAGTCCTCTAGTGTCCCTTGCTAACCAAAACTCTTAACAACCAAGTTACCTTACGAAATTCCTTGTTACTCCCAGGTAAATCCCATAACAAAATTATTCCCAAGTCTCCCAACAGACAACAACCAATTCTAGGCCAAAAATGTCTTGGCAGCATGCATAGTATATCAACTTTGCATGCTACAGTGCCTCATGATTTAGTAAAACTAACTCATACTCACCTGTGGACACAATCTAGAATTGTGATAAGAGTATCATATGGATACCCAAACATCCTAAAGGTTCCTAAAACCTCCCCTTAAACTATGATACAAAAGTTTGCTAAAATCAGGTATGAACATAAAAAATTTATGTCAAGATAGGAATGAAACATTCCAACCATCATCCATAAATAAAAACTTGTCCAAATGCTTCTCCATTGATCCATAAGCAACTCTGTATCCAATGGTATACTGCTAACACCATCTGCACATTTATATTGAAAACCACAAAACTAACATTGTTGCTGACAACGCCCCGATAACACATGACAGCGTTGAGGGAAGCTTTGTCAGCGTTAGACAATTATATTGCTGACAACGTTGCAAAAACACTTATCAGCGTTCAAGCAACCTTTGTCAGTGTTAGAAAAATATAGTGGAAAATCTAAATCATCATAAGACCAATAACAATGCATCATCCTGTACATACTTTTACAAAAAGACTCCAAAACACATATTATGTGAGATTGACCATTCCAATACTTGTTACCAAGTATTGAAACCTCCCAGCATCAAAAGGTTTAGTTAGTAAATCTGACACATTTTCCTCAGTGTCAACCCTATCTGGTTGTATTAAACCTTTCTCAAAGCAATCTCTTATAAAATGGTGTCTAATTTCTATGTGTTTAGTTTTAGAATGATGTACAGGATTCTTAATGATGCATAAAGTACTGTTATTGTCAACAAATATCTTGGTATGCATGAAATTATACCCATAATCCAACAGCTGGTTCTGAATCCACAAAACTTGTCCACAACAAGCAGCTGCAGCCACATACTCAGCTTCATTTGTAGAATTAGCCACCACTGTTTGTTTCTTGAATTGCCAAGATATCAACCTGCTCCCAAGAAACTGACATCCACCAGTTGTGGATTTCCTATCAAATTTATCACCTCCATAATCACTGTCTGAATATGCAATCAGCTCCAATGGTGAATCCTTTAGGTACCACAAACCAAGACCAAGATAGCATCTTAGGTACCTAAAGATCCTCTTCACAGCATAAAGGTGACATTCTTTGGGAGTCACTTGATGGCGTGCACAAGCACACACAACAAACATGATGTCAGGTCTGGAGGCAGTAAGATACATCAAGGATCCAATCATGGATCTATAGTGCCTGACATCAACATCTTTCCCATCTCTAATCTTTCCCCAAGGGTGTTCTCTATCCATAGGAGTAGTAGCCCTCTTTTCTTGTGGAGAAAAGCCAAACTTCTTCAAGATCTCAGCAACATATTTATCCTGGGAGATGAAGATACCATCTTCTTTCTGCTGAACTTGTAAACCAAGAAAGAAGTTCATCTCCCCCATAGCACTCATCTTGAATTTGTCTGTCATAAGCTTGGAGAAATCCTCACTCATCTTTGGATCAGTAGACCCAAAAATGATATCATCAACATAGACCTGCACAAGCAACACATCCTTGCCTTTCTTCTTTGTAAATAGTGTCTGATCTATGGTGCCCCTCTTGAATCTATTGTCCACCAAATAGGTAGACAAAGTACCATACCATGCTCTAGGGGCTTGATGAAGGCCATACATAGCCTTTTTAACTCTATACACTTTATCTGGATTCTCTGGATCCTCAAAACCTGGAGGCTGCATCACATATACTTCCTCAACAATAGTTCCATAAAGGAAAGCACTCTTGACATCCATTTGATAGACTGTGAATCCCATGCAGGATGCATAGGCTAGAAAAATCCTAATAGCTTCAATCCTTGCAACTGGTGCAAAGACCTCCTCATAGTCTATCCCCTCCTCTTGTGTATATCCCTGAGCCACTAACCTTGCCTTGTTTCTGACCACAATGCCTCTTTCATCTCTCTTGTTCCTTAGAACCCATCTTGTCCCTATAGGTCTGACATATCTGGGACAATCAACCAGCTCCCAAACATCTTGAATTGCAAATTGGTGAAGCTCATCCTGCATTGCCTTCACCCAACTTGGTTCTTTGAGAGCATCAAATATTTTCTTGGGTTCCTGTTGTGACAGAAAACAGGCAAACAAACATGCTTACACAAGAGGGGTATCAACCTTCTTGTGTATATTGGCAATAAACCCACCAAGACCTTGATGAGATATTCTAGTCTGAACTGGAGTATCAACAGGACCAATGATTTGAGAAGGAGGATGATTCTTCATGACTGAAGTAAGCACTCCTCCCTCAAAAAGTATGGTATCTTCAATTTCATTCTCCATATTGCCAATGTCTTCTTGATCAGACTCTCTTTCATCAACATGAGGATGAACCTCTTCATAAACAGTGGAAGGTTCACCTTGTTCAAAAATGGAAGAGAAAAGATGTGCAAAAGTGTTGTCAACGCCTGAATCTTGTTTGCCAGCGCTTGGGCTAACAACGCTTGAAGTGTGGTTGTCAACGTCTGAACCATCAACGTCTGAATTGGTTTTGTCAGCGCTAGATTTGCCTTTGTCAGCGCCTGAAGGACCATGCATGTTTGTATATGGTGGTACTTGGAAACCACCATTATCTTTTCCAGCAGTAGCAGCAGCAAAAGCATCTGTCCAAATGGGAATTGTGACATATTCTAGTATAGGAGATGCCTTTTCTGCTTGTGATCCAACCCTCTCATAAACCTGTGTACCTGAAACACCAACAACTTGTTCCTCCACAACATTTGAAGTTACCTTCACAATGTCTGGATTAGTGACAGGCATATAATTTAAAGTTCTAGACAAGGGTTCCAAGTCAAACAACCAATTAGGACCACTTTCAGGATCACTAGGCTTATTTTCTAAAAACCTAACATGTACTCTTTCAAGTATACGTTTTTCTTCTTTAAGATAAACCCTATATCCCTTGCTCTGCACTGAGTACCCCATGAAGTAGCCTTCATCACCTTTTGCACTAAATTTACCTAAGGCATCACTAGTGTCCAAAAGTACTACATGACAACCAAAAGGTCTGAGAAAACCAATATTAGGTTTTCTTCCCCAAAGCAACTCATAAGGTGTTTTATTCTGAATTTTGTTAACCAATGCTCTATTTTGAACATAGCAAGCTGTATTAACAGCCTCATCCCAAAAGGCTATAGGAAAATGAGCATCAGCCAACATTGTTCTTGCTGCTTCAATTAGGGTTCTATTTTTCCTCTCAGCAACCCCATTTTGTTGTGGGGTTCTAGCAATACTAAATTGCCTAGTAATTCCTTTCCTGGCACAGAAATCATCTAGCTTCTTATTCCTAAATTCACCACCATTATCACTCCTAATCATTTTAACCTCATTGCCAGACCTCTTTTCAATCTGAGTGATAAAATCAATTAGAATATCAGTTGTGTCACTCTTCATAGCTAGAAAGAATGTCCAAGTAAACCTAGAAAAGTCATCTGTGATGACAAAGCAATATGACTTACCATTCAAACTTTCTATATTGGTTGGACCAAAGAGGTCCATGTGAAGCATATGAAGAGGTCTAGAACTAGTATGCACCTGTTTGGACTTGAATGAGACCTTGTGCTACTTGCCTTTGAGACATGCAACACAAGAGTGGTCATTGTGGAAGGCCTTCTCAGGCAAACCATCAACCAAACCAAGTCTCACAACTCTATTTATATTTTAAAAATTTATGTGCCCTAGTCTCCTGTGCCACACATTACTCTCATCTACTGAGGCTTTAGCATAAAAACAGGACATATTATTATTCATTTTAATCCCATTCAAATTCACATTATATATGTCCTTATGCCTAGGTGTTCTATACTCAATATATTTCTCATCAGGGATCTTAAAATCCTTGCTTAACACCAAACACTCAGTATCAGTAAACAGAACTTTATTTTGGTTATCACAAACTTGTGATACACTAAAAAGGTTGTAATCAAGTTGTTTTACCAGAAAGACGTTCTCAAAACGCAAATTCTTGGTGAGAAGGGTTCCTTTGCCTGTGATAGTACCATATCCGCCTCCAAAGTAAACCTTATCACCATCTTTAATGGGAGTGAAGTTCGCCAGATAGTCTTCCTTCCCTGTCATGTGCCTTGAGCATCTACTATCCCAATATCCATAATCATTGACCTGTCTTTGAATGCCCTGCACATAAAGAAAACAAATTAGTTTTCTTTGGGAACCCAAGTCTTAAAAGACTTGGATTCATCTGGTTGTTCAATAAGAACAGACTTAGTTCTCACAACAACCCCATTCTCATCCTTCTTAGGATGAAATACCCAGTTAACCCCAATAGGTTTTGTAATGACCTTTGAAATGTAATTAAATCTATTGCAAGTCATTGAAATCCCATTATCATTAGGGTTTTGATCTTTCTTGGGTCTCCATGTTAAGCTTGAAGAAGCTTTAGACCTCTTACCCTGTGGTTGCAAATATTTAGGTCTGGTCACGTTTCTGTCAGCGTTGGAATTGGTCTTGTCAACGCTGAAATTACCCTTGTCAGCGTTGAACCTAGGGTTTGCTATAGAAACCCATTGCCTATTTGACCAGGTGTTTGTCTTTTGAAATGGTCTTTGTCCATGAGTGTTAGACCCTCTAGTAAAGAATGGGGCAGGTCTAATCACTTGTGGACTTTGCTGCACACAAGGTTTGGGTCTGACAACGTTTGACTTCCTAACAACGTTGACTTTGTTCCTGTCAGCGCTGAAATTGTTCCTGTCAGCGCTGGCTTTGGGAGCGTTGACACACTTGTAAGCCAAGTGTGAAAAGCTACCACAAGTGTAACAAGCTTTTCTAGACACAACCTTAGGTCTAGAAGAGAAGAAGCATGTTCCATTATTGCTAACTTGGCTCTTGGGTGACCTAGTATTTCTATACATCTCTGCATATTTAATGCTAGGTTTTCTATCAGTGTTTGAGCCTAGGTCAACAGCTTTACCAGTGAGTGGGTTAGTAACCTTAATGGGTGTTGACTCATAGGGACTTTCACATAGTAAGCCACCCTTAACAAATAAAGTAGGGTTAGCTTTCTTCCATTCATTCAGGTCAGTCAACTTTTGTTGATACTCTTCAACTGGAGTGACAACTCTTGGTGGAGGAATGAATTCCTCCTCTTGGCGCTCTGGCAAACCAGTCTAAGATAGGTCCTTCTGTTGGACACCATAGAAGTCACCAGCTGGTGGTGGAACCACAGAGTAATCATTCATCCCAATCCCAGTCATGTCCTTAGGATCCCTTTGTTTACCCACACTTTCTCCTAGGGTTTGGGTGGCTCTATCAAATCTTTGAATTTTAAGGCCAACATTATCTTTGTTTTTAATGGCTTCATCTAATTTAGCTTGTAACTCACCATTAACCCTTTCCATGATATTTCTAATATACATACTAGCATCTAACTCATGTTTTAAGATATTGATTTTATCTTTTAAGTCAAATTCCATTTTCTTGTATTCAGAAACGGTTTTCTCAGTTTCAGTGAGAGCTAGTTGGTAATTAGACAGTTTACATCTTTCAGTGCTCATATCATCTAATAATCTTAACACCTCTTTGTTAAGTCTTTCAGTATTTAACCTACAGCCTTTGCTACAAAAAGCGTCATCATATACCTCATTATCAGATGAAGAGGAGGAGTGTGCCATGAGAGCATATTCAACATGCTCTTCTTCTTCAATATCAGCAACCAAAGCTTTATCTTCTTCAACATTCTTAGCCAGATATCTCCAATCCCATCCCATACCATCAATTCCTTGAATTGCAACCATGGCTTTGGAATCCTGAGCTTTAACAACTTGACTTGAGGGTTTACCAGCATCAGATCTTTTAGGAGATCTGCACTCCCTCATGAAGTGCCCCATACGATGACAGTTGTAGCATTCAACTTTGGATTTATCAAATCCAGCTGTGTCTTTAGCATTGAAGGTCATCTTCTTTTTAAACCTTCTGTTCCACCTATTTGCTCTTATACTAGCAAGAGCCATGTTCCACTTGATGTCCATCTCTTCCAAGTGCTCATCACTTATCTGCTCAAGGTCCTCATATGTAATCACTGAACCATTGGGCAGAGAAGCAATATAAGCACATACAATATCCAAATCTAAACCAGCAGGTTTAACTCTTGGGGAGTCACTCTTGAATGTGTCAGCGTCTGAAAAGGAGACGTTGACAGGACTTGTTCCAGCGCTGACATATGATGATCCAGTAACTGGATGCATGTAAGAGTCCTTCTGATTGAATTGACCTTCACTATGAGAGAAGAAGGCCATGTTACTGTTGGTAGACTTGCTTCCATGTTCTAAAAGAGTTTCATCTTCCAACAGCCTTAGTTTGTTGTAGATGTCATCAAACGAGGAGCTCTTGTAAGTATTGTTGGAAAGAATAGATCTTGCCTCAATCTTCCATGCCTCACCAAGACTTTTAAGAAAGGTAGCATTAATGTCAACATCACCAACTTGTGTCCCCATGAAGGAAAACTTGCTTGTAATGTCAAGCAATCTGCTTCTCACACTACTCAGTTTCTCATTGGGTTGAGCTTTGAAGACAGCATAATCATGCATGAGTTGCTTTTTCTTTTCTTCCTTAGTGTCTGCATTGCCACCATATGCAACTTCAAGAGCTGCCCAAAGGTCCTTAGCAGATTCATAACCTCTGTATTTATGCTGGTTCTCTTGTCCCAAAGAGACTTTCAGAATATTTAGGGCTTTCATGTCAACCCTTTTCTTTGCTATGTCATCAGCAGCCACAGCTCTACCATCTCCAGGTTTTTCTCTCTTATCCTCTTCAGAACATCCAGCAACAGCTGTTCTTGCAGCAATGGCATTAGCAATCTTTTGAGCCTTATTGAATGTGTTTCCATATTCAATAATCTCCCAGAGTGTGTAGTCATAGATCCCCAGATATTGTTCAAAGTTGAACTTCCATAAGTCAAAGTTGGTTGCATCAAGCATGGGAATCTTTATGTTTGGTAAAGCTGAGGAGGAGGAGGTTATAGCTTCAGACATGATGTTGTTAGGGTTTTTGAGAAAATTAGGGTTTTGGTGATTTTTAGGGTTCTAGTGTTCTTTAAGATCAAAAGTTCCTCAACAAGCTCTGATACCACTTGTTGATCCCAAACTTAGATCGATTTAGCTTTATGTATACGAGATTAGATCAAGTAATACACTTTAGAGAAACCTTTGTATATACTTATGAATCTAAGTGTTATGCAGAATTAACACTTAAACAAGAACACACAATGATATAAACAAACTTTCACTTTGATTAATGATATCAAACTTGCTTACAATGAAAGTAGTTTACGAATGAGAAACTTATATCAAACATTAACCTAAAGGCCTTCTTTTATAGACATAAGAAGCCTTGTACAATAATCTACGTATCAACTATTCTAGGTAAAGATAAATATAGAAAATACATTGTTGTTCCTATCTTTACTAGAAGTAATCTAGAATACAATAAACGCGTAGAGTATATCTTCCCATCAGTGCTTGTCTTCAGTGTGTCAACGCTTGACTTTATCTTGTCAACGCTTGAGCTATCAGCGCTTGTTTTGTTCTTGTCAACGCTTGTTTTACTCTTGTCAGCGCTCAAGTGATCTGGCCTTAATTTATTCCCAACAATGTATTCATAACGTTAACGTACGCAAATTCAATTAACTCATAAAATTCTTAAATAAATAAAGTATCTTAAACTACGTTTTTTTTTCATTATATGGTACATTATTAAAATATTAATGTCATAACTAACACTACATATACTAAACTTCTAATACAAACATACATAACTTCCATTTTCATTAAAAAAATATATACTTAAAGCTAGCCCGTCCATCACCAATCATAAAACATTCACAACATAAGTTACAAAATCATACAGTGTCTCTTCCACCCCATCTGGAAGTCAAAATCATTAAAAGATATGGGACTATGAAACTTACCTGATCAAGCTTCTCCAAATATCCGAGCTCTAGCAAAAATCTAAACACACAAACATATACAATCAAGACATGAACCACATATCAAAATAGATCATCAATCTATGATGGATATCTAACCTTATCCTACAACTTAACCTCATTTATATGCCATAATCATCCCATTACACCCCTCTATAAAGCCCTTAACCTAGTTAAGTTCATAACACGTCCCGTTAACATTTAATCCAAAACAGTCCCGATTTTCACACTTCGTATTATGAGCCAAACGCCCACCAAACCTAAACCACATTCTTTGCAATGAATATATCATAACCTTATATGTGTTAGATAAGTTTTCATCCCTTGCCCCAATCTCAAAGCTAATTCTAAGTCCTCGATATGTAACTTATACTTTTACCTATCCAGAATTTACTAATTCTGAACATATGAAAAGTTTGTTATGACCAGATGGTCTTAACCTATTCCATTTACTTAGTCCCACTCCATATCCTTTCTATAATATATAAAATAACTCCCATATTCGTTTGAAGGTCTATCTATAACCCTAAGCACCCTAACCAACTCAAAACATAAAATGTAAACAGGCTAATCCAAAAACTGCTTTGACACCAGACCGATGTAACCTGTTTTTGACCCACTTCCATACCTCCATTCTAGTTCCACGTTTATTCTGTGTATCTGTTCGCTGTTTGTCACATAATAAAAGACAGCTTGAAGTCCTGTATATGGTTCGTACATTGAACGACAATATTCATTCTCGTAATGGGCAGCGTTATGTACATGGTTCGACCAGAGTTATCACAGAACTCAAAATGAGATAAACAAACACTGAATAAAATGAGTCTATTTGACCTAAAAAGTCAATGTACTAGAGACGCATTTGACGTAAGTTAGAAGTACACTGATGTCTTTCATGATTGATTGATTAACGTTGTTGACTTGTTGTTTTGATTGCTAGTAAATAACTGATTTCCGAGGTTTATGGTTAAACAATGTGTTTTGGAGTTCTGTTTTGACATGCTACAAATGGTTTTATCCCACATCGCTTGGGTAGTGGAAGTTGAGAGTGAGGAAGGTTGTATATAAAGAACAAGCTGAGCATGGGATAATTCACGCAGCCAAGCAATGAGCACAAAGCGAACTATTCTTTCGCCTTTTACTAAAGAATACCGTGTGCTCGTTGTATAAATTGGCATACGCCTATTTTTGGAGAGCTTCTTCCCACAAGGAAGAACTCCAACCAATATTCAGTTAAAAAAATCTTATAAGATCACTCAAGTGACAACTATGTCAACTTTGTTCTCAGTTCTGTGTACTTTTGTTTTTGCCAGATAATTCCAAAGCAGCTGTGATATATCTTTTGCTACAAAAAAAAACTTTACTTTATATGGTACTTTAGATCCGTTGCTGGGAAGTAATTCTTGGTTTTAACTTTTAACGAGTCACCTTGGTGATCCAGCATAGGGAATCCTTTACTCACAGACTGTTTAACCTCCATGATGCACATTTACAGTAGGGGCAAACTGGGTGGTTTGGTAATGGGTCAACACGAGTTTGGATCAAAACTGCAAACCTTTGGGACGAATAAAATGAGCTTTGGTTGGCCTACGTTTGCACGGTATTACTGCTCCGTTAGTTGACTTGGTACATCTCTGGAGTTATTCTTCCAGTGCTTGTGCATAATCCAGATTCCGAGACTGTAAATGTGTAGAGGTGTAGTTCTGCCATAACTAAAGTTGAATAAGGAGATGAAACGTTTATGAATTTTCACTTTTGAGGTCAAAACTAAATAGTTCTCGTCTTTTAGATTCTCACGGTTTGTTGGAAATTTTTAGGATGAATGATTTAAATGTGCGTAAATTTACATAAATATAGATCAGAAAGAAAGGTTAATCATTAAGATGAAAATGAGTCTATTTGACCTAAAAAGTTAATCTACCCGAGAGGCATTTGACTTTCAAGGTCAAACTAGCTAATTTTTGGCTTCGTGATTCTCAAGTTGTTGGACGCTTCATTACATGTAAGTATGACAATATGCCTAAACTCGCATGAATCTAAATCTTCCAAAAGCTTACAACATTTCACAGCATTTTTAAACGTACAATTTCATATATCATATTACGGCATCATTTCATCTATGTCCCTCCAAAACTTGATATGTGAATGCTACCTCTGGTCAAACACCCTCTTACTGACCTGTTTTCAAATGCAAAGCCAAACACCCTCTTACTGACCTGGATGGTTATAGAGCAGTAAGGATGGTCAACGATATCAAGCTCGATGTTGATGCATTAATGGTGATTAAAACCATGATGCCGTCCCTGGCGATACCAATATTGTTTTGTGGGGATGGAATGGAAGAAAAACATTAACCAAAGGTGACCAGGTTCTCCTTACTGCAAGTTCGTTTCCACATACTCTAGAGCTGCTCAATAAGTTGCAAGTTGTTAAGACGCATTAGGTGTTTGATAAGTATATTACCCCGTAGGTTGTTGCATATAAGTCTTGAGGAATTTTGTACGACATACAAAGAAGGTCTTTTACTTTCTTCACCAGTTATTTTGCCTACAATATATGAAATGTCTGGGAGACGTTGAGACATGTTTAATTATATGCATTATATTCTTAGGTATTCTATAATGAGATACGGGGAATAATATAATTCTACAAGACGTATTTAGTATACTATATATTAGGCCCATGTATTTGTTTAGTATTGGGTCTAGCCCATTAATATGTGTATTTATATTCTTAGGTATTCTATAATGAGATACGGGGAATAATATAATTCTACATGGTATCAGCCAGGAATTATCCCTAAAACCCTAATATTATCAACAGCCGCTTATTCTACAATTCATCCTAAACCATCAGCACCTTGCTTACCTTACAATTTGATCATTGCATCAACATCAACTGCTTTATTTATTAAACATGGTCACTGAAACTCCATTAACACCCGTACCATCTAAATATGCCAAACTCCTTGCCACCAATAACCTCAAAACCCTTATGCCCATGACATTAGATGTCGACAAACTAAACTACTCGAATTGGAGTGATCTTTTCTTGATCCAGTTACGAGGATTCCGAGCACTCGAATTTGTTCAATCTCCTGCATCTAGCAGTGATACCACGGCACCACCGCCACCTCCCACGGATGAATGGCTCATCGTGGAATCCATAATCCAAGCTTGGATTCTATCTACAATCTCTGAATCCTTACTCGAACGTGTTCTCAAGACGAAACCTACCACAGCCAAAGACATATGGGATACTCTCGCAAGGGTGTTTAAGGATAATAAACGCTCGAAAACCGTGGAACTTGTTGGTGAGCTACGAAGTTTAGATATTGGCGACTTAACTGTGGACGCATACTTTTGCAAGATCGACTCTATTGCATCGTGACTTGATAACCTCGGGTCAAACACAACCGAGGAAGACTTGGTTATGTATGCCATTAATGTCCTGAGCGACAAGTATGATCCGGTGGCACACGTCCTTCTTACTAAGCAGCCTTTTCCAAACCTCGAAGATGTACGGTCTATGTTATCACTTGTCGAGACACGTATGAATAGGAAGAACTCCTCTACCTCCTCTGCTCGGATCTATACCTCAGCACCTACCGCCCTCGTGGCGCAATCCGGCTTGGCTCGGTCTCAAGGTAATATAACACGACCAAACTCCTCCAAATCTACTATAGCTTATCGTAATTTTTCACGTGGGTTCTGCCCTTACGGAGACCGATGTCGGTTTGTGCATGGTTCTTCTCGTGGTAACTATAATGGGAATTCAAATAGTGCTAATGGAAGTTATAATAATAATACTTGGTCTAACAATGGATCACGTTCTAATATTCCATCCCAAATGGGCAATGACTCATTACTGGAAGCATACACCCAGTTGCTTCAGGCCCACCAAAGATTGTTGTCACAGTCCACTTTGGCCCAAGGAACCAGCCCAGCTCATCAGCGTAGTTCATCAGCGCGCGGTCCAACTCGTAATCGTGGGCCCAACCAATCCGTTCCTCAACAGCTGCAGGCCCATGTTGATTCTCAAGAAACCACATTGCCGCAAGCTTTTAGCACTCTAACATTACAGGATTTTGGAGACCCGGGTGGAATATGGATACAGGTGCGTCCCTACATCTAAACTCTAATGCAAATAATTTAAGTTTTGTCTTTAATGAGCGTATTTATCCATCTGTCTTTGTTGGTGATGGTGCTTCTATACCCGTCACCAACACGGGCCATAGCGTTTTGCCAACACCTTATAAACCATTACATCTTAATCATGTCCTTGTCACTCCCGATATTGTCAAAAACCTCATTTCTGTTCGTAAATTTACACGTGACAATAAATGTACAATCAAATTTGACGAATTTGGTTTTTCTGTGAAGGATTATTCGACTCGTCAAACTCTCCTCCGATGTGACAGTACTGGAGATCTATATCCTGTCACCAAGCCCATCAACTCCCCCAAAGCTTTTGTCACGAGTCCGCAGACGTGGCACCAACGACTAGGTCATCCTGGAAGTGATGTGCTACGATCTCTTATTTCTAGTAATAGCATTTTGTGTAATAAAACGAAGTCCCCCGTGCTTTGCCATGCTTGTCAGCTTGGTAAACATGTGCGACTTCCATTTGTGAGTTCGGATTCTATTGTTGACTCTTCTTTTGATATTGTTCACTCGGATTTGTGGACTTCCCCACTTCCGAACACTAGTGGAATAAAATACTATGTCTTGTTTTTAGATCATTTTTCTCATTATGTATGGGTTTATCCATTGAGACATAAATCCGACACATTTAGTAAATTTGCTCAATTTCGTTCTTTTGTTAAAAATCAATTTAGAACGGATATCAAGGCTTTCCAATGTGACCACGGTGGTGAATTTGATAACCATAACCTTCAACGTCTTTTTGATAAAAGTGGCATTCATATTCGATTCTCTTGCCCCCGTACCTCCCAACAAAATGGGAAGTCTGAGAGAATGATTCGCACCATCAACAATCAAATTCGTACCCTTTTATTCCAGGCCCACTTACCACCTCACTTTTGGGTCGAGGCACTTTATATGGCCACTTACCTACTTAACATACTACCTTCAACTGCAATTCAAAACGATACTCCCCATACACGCCTATACAATACCAAACCTGATTACTCGTCCTTACGTGTTTTTGGATGTCTTTGTTACCCTTATGTTGACACCTCTCATAAACTTGCACCTCGATCTACCCCGTGTATCTTCCTTGGTTATCCTTCTAACCATCGAGGATATCGTTGCCTTGACCTCGCCACTAATAAAATTATCATTTCTCGCCACGTCACTTTTGATGAAACCATTTTTCCATATGGTTCGGTCACACCCAATGATTCCCCCTCATACACATTCCTTGAGGAGGACCCGGTTCTCTTACCCATACCTATCACCGCTAACCTAATACCAGCCAAGCCTACTATGAATCATTCATCCCCTAGTTTGTCTTCAGATCAACTTCACTCACAATCGACACAATCATCACATGTGGCTCAACAACATCAGCAAGCTCAAACGTACGAATCCAACCAAGCAACTCAACCTACCCAACAAACCCAATCGACACAATCTGTCCATTAAGCCGAAAATCCACCACCTAATTCTGTTTCCACTCATCCTATGGTCACTCGGCTTAGTCTTGGTATTCGTCAGCCCAACCCCAAATATAATTGTCATGTCTCTACCATATATCCAATACCAAAAAGTTATAATGCAGCTTTCACCGACCCAAATTGGCAACATGCTATGCTTGATGAATATAATGCGCTTATTAAAAATGAAATTTGGATTCTTGTGCCACGACCACCTGACACGAATATTGTTCGTTCCATGTGGTTATTTAAGCACAAGTATTTTGCGGACGGATCCCTTAGTCGATATAAAGCTCGTCTTGTCGCTAATGGTCGCAGTCAGCAGATTGGGATTGATTGCGATGAGACTTTTAGTCCAGTGGTTAAGCCAGCGACCATCCGTACTGTGCTCAGTCTGGCGACTTCTCGGCATTGGCCTGTTCATCAACTTGATGTCAAGAATGCCTTTTTACATGGACACCTCTCTGAGACGGTATACATGCATCAGCCACCAGGTTTCCGGGACCCATAACGTCCCAATCATGTTTGCCTTCTACAGCATTCTCTTTATGGTCTTAAACAGGCTCCCCGGGCCTGGTTTCAGCGATTTCCAGGTTATGCTACTCGGGTTTGTTTTTCTCATAGTCGTTGCGACTCATCACTTTTCATTTATCACAGCGGGGCAGATATTGCATACTTGTTAATTTACGTTGATGATATTATTTTGACCGCTTCGTCTGCAACATTGTTACAGCAGATCATTGCATCTCTCCACAGTGAGTTCGCGATGACTGACCTTGGTTCTTTACATTACTTTCTGGGTATATCTGTTTCTCGTGATGCTACAGGTATGTTTCTTTGTCAGCGGAAATATGCTTTGGAGATTTTGGAGCGTGCTAGTATGCTCAATTGTCATTCTTGTCGTACGCCAGTTGATACTGAGTCTAAACTAGGTGTTGATGGTCCTATGGTGCGTGATCCGACTTTATACAGGAGCCTTGCGGGATCACTTCAATATCTTACATTCACGAGACCTGATCTATCATATGCGGTTCAACAGGTTTGTTTATTTATGCATGACCCTCGGGAGCAACATCTAGCAGCTCTCAAGCGGATTCTACGTTATGTTCGGGGTACACTTGACTATGGACTTCAGTTGTTTTCTGCATCGTCGCTTTCTCTTATTGGTTATTCCGATGCAGATTGGGCAGGCTGCCCTACTACCCGTCGATCTACATCCGGGTATTATGTGTTTCTTGGTAATAACTTGTTATCTTGGTCCTCCAAGCGACAAGCTACTCTCTCTCGCTCCAGTGCGGAAGCTGAGTATCGTGGTGTTGCTAATGTTGTTGCCGAAACTGCTTGGCTACGTAACTTATTACGTGAGCTACATTCCCCATTGGAGCGTGCTACATTGGTTTATTGTGACAATGTGAGTGCTGTGTATATGTCTTCCAATCCCGTCCAACATCAGCGCACAAAGCACATTGAGATTGACATACATTTTGTTCGCGACCAAGTAGCAGCAGGTCTTGTTCGTGTCCTTCATGTTCCATCTCGTTATCAATTTGCAGACATCTTCACCAAAGGCCTTCCATATGCGTTACTAGCCTCAAGGCCCGCCCCGTGGGCGGCTAGCTTTAAGAATTGTTTATGATAAAACTAATGCCATAGTTTTTGTTGTATCATTAAAACTAAATATATTGTTTGAACTACAAATAAGTTTTTGTGTCATAATGGTAAAATGAAAAGAATACATAGATATCAATTATAATTGAAAAAAATATCCACAAACAAAAACACTCATAATTTGTGAAGAACCTTTTTATACACAAATGTTTGTATGTATCATAGTTCCATTTTTTGCAATACAACAACTTAATACACTTCTTGTTCTCTACTCTTGAAACGGGCTCCATGCGATTTTTGTGTATAGATTACTTAAGCAATTGAATAGAAACAGTGGGGAGAAACCAAGATGCACAAATTGCCTCAATTAAGTGCCAAAGAAGGAATTAAGCACATACATTGTGAGTTTTTAGATAACCGAATAATTGAATAATAAGCATAAACAAATATGTTGGATACCTAAACAATTATCTTCTTATTGTAAATGGTTACATGCTTATGCTTATCCACAAATCATAATGTATATGACGACACTTGAGCCAGCATCAACTGCAAGAAAAAAATTACTTAGGTTCATTAGATATATACCTAACACGGAAAATGTAAAAGAAGAATAAAAAATAATAATTGATATCAAATCCAAGGAGATATTCAATAACTAAACATAAGTAGATAACCTCAAGTTGATATATAAGAAAATCGAATCTTAATTATGTGATTGAGCAAATGTCATATGGAATATCAAAATTACTTTACTTAGATTTAGTGTCAAATATGGCTATTACATATCAAAACCAACACAGTTCTTATTAACCTGACAATTGAAATAATCATCACATAAGTGATGACATGTAACGATTTTGCATCCTCCTTCTAGCATCGAAGTGTCATTACAACAATCTAATTTATCGTATCACTAAAATAATCATATAGGGGTCATATATGGATCCGAAACCACGGTTACCCAAAAAATAAAATAACGTTCATATCCACAAGGCCTAAATATGAGTTGGCGACATAACGATCAGATTAGATTATACTCCTTCAAATAAAATTTTCTTAATGTTCTGTTATGAAAAAAAAACGATCCACATACATCAAACGTACTCGATAAAGCAACGATCCACATACATAAAACTTACTCCTTTGTAAGATTCAAAGTAGAATGCAAGGAAATAAATACCTTAATATAATCATCTACATCCATTGCAATAACATACCAACGTCCTGTGATTGAGAACCATGGGAGGAAAGGTTGTACGAAACATTAGACTTTCTGCATTCTTTTAATAATGACAATTGAAGTTGTATAAGATCACATTTTGTTGACCAATAACCGTAATGGAAGAAAGATATCAAAGATAGCAATTTTATGTTGACATGTGCAACAGCAGCAACAAACCACAACAGCAAGCCGCGTCAGTGCCTGTAGCAATGTGCATCATCAGTAGCAAAAAGGTGTTGTTTGAATACATAAGCTAAGTGCATAAGTAAATACGCTATAAAAATAGTAATCTCAAACACCCCCTATCATGTTCGCTACAAATTTAGTGGATTATATATTGCCATCTCCCCTGATGCCTTGGATCTACCATCTTGGTGTATTACTTTAGTAAAAATGGTTAACATATTCTACACACACACTTATATCACCTTAAATGTCATAGAGTGGTGTGTAATAACCCCTATAAATCAATAACTTACAACTTTGTAACATGCCATTATAATTAGTTTCCCTAAACTAATGCCTATTCTCATTATCTTTCTAATGCAAAGGTTCTATTTTTATCATTTCCAAACAACATTTGAGTGAAAATAGATAACATTCCAGAACTTAGCATACTGGAAAACATTTACATAGGTTATCTTAAACTTGGAAGCTAAATCGTGTCACTCCACCCAAATACAAATTCTCGGTAAATTATCATATATGAACCTTTACAATTGGGCCCAACAGGTACATCAATTGCTTTAGTTCATGACATGTCCTAAATCTACAAAAACATTTGAAATAAAGTTTTCGTAACTATATTTACTTGCTCGAGTAGGGTCTATTGTCCTTTGTAACACAAAAAAAAATTATGAGTGTACTTCAAG
This sequence comes from Glebionis coronaria, assembly GCA_025667525.1. Classification (NCBI taxonomy): domain Eukaryota; kingdom Viridiplantae; phylum Streptophyta; class Magnoliopsida; order Asterales; family Asteraceae; genus Glebionis; species Glebionis coronaria. The sequence continues at coordinate 582,125,373 of CM046879.1, forward strand.
CACCATTTAATTAAAAAACCGTGATGCACCATCAAAAATTATTTGAGCACATTATAGTGACAAAATAGATCACCTTATATGAAAACATAAGGCGTGGTTTTTGTATGTGCATTTAATAAGCCTCCATCATGTATAGTATGTATTTTTGCTTCTGTCTTAACTTCCTTGTCCTCTTTTTTACCATATCAATCTAAAAAAATGCATGAATTATAAGAAATAGAACAAATTCAGGACAAACTGGAATTTTTGATGATACTTATCAGGTTAAAATAAAAACATGGAACTCAGACAATAATGACAAAAATTAAATTAATCACCTGTAATTAATACAAAATTATTATTATCACCATCAAGGTTCGCCGGAGAAATTTGCCGTCAAAAGGGTGGTCGAAATATATTGACGTCTATCCACCTAATCCACCTGAACACTCTAAATTTTTATAAAAAAAAACATTATCCCACAACCCACAATTCATAATCAACAAAAAAGTTAACTTAAGGCTGCTTTTGATTTTTGATTGTAATTAAAAAATATATAATTGATAATTAAAAAACATATCATTTATAATTAGACCTACCTTGCATAATCAATCGTATGTTCATAATTGACGTTACCACTCTCCATAATCACTTTAATCATAAAAAAAATGAATCCTGGAATAATAAACACATAACACTGTTATTATGGGTTTGCTGATTTGAAAATTAAAAATTAAATATCTTCACTTATCGTTATGAACGATCTAATAACCAACAAAAATAGAAATTTAAAAACTTACAGATGTATTATATGCGTCAAAACAAAGTAAATGGATGCTTAAATGAAAGCCCTAAGGATATTATTATGATAATCCCAATCCGGATTGCATCGACGACTAAAGAAACAAAAAAGGGTTTCAGATGAAAGAGTTGTACAAAACGAATTGGTTAATGAATTGGGGAAGTGGAGTTGTTAAAAGCTGTATATGAAAGGTGAATGATCAAACGGTTGTTAAAAATCCATTATCCACGTGTCAATTGATTAGATATTTTGAGGAGAAAAAAATCAGGAAACAACCCTGCTTTATATAAGAAGTAGATTTGATGATTTTCGATCTAGTCTGAGCATTCGTCCTTCTCCCGCTCCGACTACGGGGGGATGTTAGACGTATTTGGTATACTGTATATTAGGCCCATGTATTTGTTTAGTATTGGGTCTAGCCCATTAATATGTGTATTTATATTCTTAGGTATTCTATAATGAGATACGGGGAATAATATAATTCTACACAAACATGGAGCAGTATGAATTCACAACTTCTTGTTCAAGCATGAACAAGTATGAGCGACAAGTTATCGTTCAAACATGAACAACTAATTAATAAAACAGATATTTATCACAGATATAGTTTACATCCCACATCGGCCTGCGTGCAATAATGAAGGGGAAGTGATGGTGTATGAAAACAGACACATGATATGGTAGAAATCACATACCTGGATGGGGGTCAATGGATGATCAAAAAGGTCCATGGCCTAGGTTGTGACATCCATTGCACTTTGGAGAGTACCTCCTAAGGTCGGCACAAGAGGTCGAACCTACATAATAATTTGTTGAAGGGGCCTGCGTTTGCGCAACCCCGCCTAGTACTTGAGTTTAAAAGGTTTGATTTAAGCTACTGTTTTGTTCAAATGTTCAAACTACATCTCAACTTATCGATTAATGAATATTGAGCAGTGTTTTACATATATTAGCAGTGTTTTAAAATAAGCGTTAACGTAGATAATAAAAAGTTCACTTGTGGAAATATATGTTGAAGGCCAGATCGGAAGAAAAACGTAATTCAATATCTAGCAGAGATATATGACCAAAAGCTTTTGGCTCATGTCCGCGAATGGGTGATTACAATTGCTTGTGGGAATGGCTATAAAATTTCGTGGAGTCGTGGTTAGAAATTATTTCAATAAAATTTCGTGGAGTTTTGGGAATACCAAAAGCTTTTTGGCTCATGTCCGTTACACATTTGGTTTCTGTACTTCAATAAAATTTCGACTTCATGTGCACTAAGCATCTCGTGGAGTCGTGGTTAGAAATTATTTCAAAGTGTCGGGTCTTAGAATCTAGAAGACACCCATATGTGAGCAGAGTAATAACTAAAATATAAAGCAAAAGTGATCTTTACAAATACCATTTGGACACGATCTTTTGCCAAATCTAACTAACCAAAGAAGTGACTATGTTTAAGATGTGCCTCTATAAAAGATATTGTTTCAATTGTTAACGGCAAGTGATTATTTACAACCTGCTACTCAAGGGTCTGTCGGGATAGCTTGCTGCGGATTTTGATTTTAAACTTCCAACTTTACTATTAAAGTTCTGTTGATATGGTGAGTTTCTCGTTTAATGTTGTTGATCATGGTTCAACTCATGGCGAAGGCAGTGTATGCAAACAATATACTTCCCGCTGTTATCGACTTATGATGTCAAAAAGTACCAACAAAATTGTATCCAATTTATAAAAAGTTATTGTCGGGCTAGGAAGGGATCAACTATGGTCAAGGGAACGGGCGATGCAACTGTACTCTCCAGAGTGTCTTGAAACAGCTTATGTGCATATTTCTTACATAGCCCATCACCTAGGCCGATTATTGGCAATTCCAGTTCACCTAACTAGAAGGTTGAGCCAAACCTTCCTAGTCTACACAGGGTCACACAGCGTTCACCATTTTGTGCAAACACCAGATAACTTCTTTCACCTCCCACAACCGATCCCCACAGACGCTCGAGCCAAAGCTGCCCTAGCTCTTTGCCCTTCAATAACTTTAATGCCCCCACTTGGAAATATTTCAAACGCTGGGTACCCTTTTCTAAGAAAAAGTAAAATTGGAAGAAATACACACCCACAGGCGTATTTCACCACTTCTATCCGTGTTCATTCTTTGCTCATTTAATTTATTCTATCCCGCTACTCGTTTCTTACAAGTTCGCTTTGGATAACAGTGAAGTTGAAAGGGAACTTGGGGTGTTATTTTCCAAAGGACGTAAGTCAAGAAATCAGACAAAGAAACCAACTGTGGATAAATTCCAGATGCTTGTTGAAGATGTGTCATGTGAGGGATAGAGTCCTGGTACGTTACATTTTTTATGTACCTCCATTTACTTTCGATTCATGATATTAGACCGCAATATGCTCTTTAAGTACACTTACGAGATATTGCACCAAATATAATTTTGAAGGTATTTGAGGATGAGACAGATGCTGCCAAATTGTGACTTGTTGCAAGGAGAAGGTCAAGTGACGGAGGCAGGGGTCTAAGGGGTCGTCTGACCCCCTTAGCGAAAAAATTGTAGTGTAAATTTTCGAAAATATTCGGATTTGTTTTATAATATGCCCCCCTAAGAACCATTTTGTAGTGTAGTTATAAAAAATATAAAAGTTTGACCCCCCCGAGCCAAATTTTCTGGCTCCGCCCCTGAGGTCAAGGTTGTGAAGGGGTTGACTTTAATTCTTGTTTTTAAGTTTAACTTCAATCTTGTTCATCTTACAAAATATATACTTAGTAATTTGATTATATCAAGGACAGAACATGAACGCAGAGTGTACTTTGAAATTACTGTAGTTATTTGATGTTTGGATGGACATATAACAGGCTTTACTAGTTCTCATAGACTTCCCCTCTTTATCCTTCAATGTATATTATGACCATCCCACATCGGTCTAAGAGGTGAAATGAAGTCAGTTTGAAGAATTATAAATACAAGGCATATGCCTAGCATACAAACTTGCCTTAAACTAATGAGTAAGGAAAACAAAGCGACCGGTGAGAGCCGGACGCCGCGCATCTCATAATAGAACTTCGATTTTATTTTCAGCGCGAAGAATTTATAGAGGGGTCATAGGCTGGCCGAGTGTTGACGCTGCTTACTTTGCAGAACTCACTTGTGCGGGCCTCCCGACAACCCACCCCCAATCCATTGAGTTTCAAAAATTTATCACACCACTCTGTATGTCAGTTATATGTATCTCTTTGGGTATCCCGTAGCTTTCCAGCAAAGCTATATTGACATCATCGTTCCTGCTTCTACAAAGACTTGCATTATCTTACCCGTCAAACACTTTCTCTATTATTGTAGTAACATGAATGGGAACTAACCCCCTAGATGTACCAACAACTAACCGGATCAGTAAACATAAGCTACACCCTCCAGCACACCATTACTCACCTTGCAAGATTGTAATTTTGTTCAGGGAATGTTCACTTCTAAACACTTACGGTCACTGCAACACCCCTATTCATCTAGTCAACACATGTTTAGTTCTTGTTTATGTAGGAATAATGCTTAGTCTTACACTTTGGATCGTATATGTAAACTGCCCCAAAGGGAGGAAGTGTTTGCTAAGACACGTCTAGACCCTTATGTGAGCAGTTTATGGACTTAAGGTCAAAGACCTGAAGTTGCATACAGGGTGTTCTTTCCGTGAGAATGAAATATGGCCACTTGGGTGAGATCTTTGGAATTTGTTAACCGCAGTCTGTTTTTACGGCATCACTGGATATCGTGATGATATCAAGTACTCCATAACATGATCAGAAAATATAATAGGAATCCATCAGAGGAAAGAAAAGAGCATATTTAGAAGACCCTAGTATCCCACATCGGTTGGGAGAGTAAAGGTAAAGGGATGGGAAGGTGTATAAAAACGGAAAGAAGGAACAGGACTAATCACTTACCTGGATGGGGTCTATGAGTGATCAAGAAGGCTCATGGCCTAGGTTGGTGACCTCCATTGCACTTTGGAGGGGTGCCATCCTAAGATCGGCCCAAGTGGTCGAGTCTACATCGTAATTTGTTGCTGTGGGGGCCTACGTTCGCGCGGCCCCTGCCCGATTCTTCAGTTTAAGTCTTTTGATTCTGTTTGGTTATTTTAAGTGTTAAGCCATTAGTTTGAAAAACTTAACTAACTGAAGGCAATTGTTGTGAAAACAATATGTTTGAATACGTTTGTAAAGAGGGGAAATTAACCAAAGGCAATCGTCGAGTTAAATGTCTTCTTTGTGAAGTTAAGTTGTTTGACTGGCGTCGGGGTTTTTACTAACAAAAGATTAGATTAATAAAACACGTCCTTTATCTTATGGTTCATGGGCCGAAATAAGATACAGCTATAGAGGTTCCTTTTCTTTAATAAAGAGGGAAAATTAACCAAAGGCAATCGTCGAGTGAACTGTCTTCTTTGTGAAGTTGCAAGTGGTTTGACTGGCGTCGAGGTTTTTACCAGCAAAAGATTAGATTAGTAAAACACGACCTTTATCTTATGGTTCATGGGCCGAAATAAGATGCAGCTATAGGTTCCTTTTCTTTAATATTGGAGGGAATTTCTTTATATTAAGTTTCTATAAACAATGTGAGGGACACTATATTCTAGGGAAAGTAATGTCTTCTGATGCAGTTAATACGATGGTGCAGATAACTACTGAGTTATCTAAAAAGCTGAAACTTTTAAAGACTTGGCATGTGCTATGAATTGCTCCACTTTGGCATAAATGTGATTGAGCCACAGATACCATGTTTTGTGATTTTGTAATGAGATTTGGTATATGCACAAATCTTCAACTGTCTCCCCATGGCATCTCATTGCTGGACCGAGGCGATAATTAACTAGTGAGGTCTTAGTTTCAAACATGGGCATCATCGTTGTTGATTTAACTTACAAAGCTGATATTAGTAACATTATTCTTCTGCAATTACAGAGTCTTAACAATATGTATGTGTACTATTTTGGTTTTTTTCAATTCATAAACAAAAAGAGTGAAAAAAGTGCGAGAACAATTAAGTTTCGGAAAGACCCTTTTTTATCCCACATCGGTTAGGTGAAGTAAACAGACAAGTGGGCGTTGACTATAAAAACAAGGGCCTGGTAATGGAATAAGCATACCTTTCTCGGCCTTTTGGCTAAGATCAAGTGTAGTATCTGTTCTTATTAGTTTAATATCTGATATGTGAGCCATCGGCTCCCTCGATATTAATCTTATTTTTTTATGGGGGAAGTGCCCACTACAGTAGCTTGCTGCTGGGGTTCTTCACGTGTCGCCTTGGCGTTGCACTACTGCCTAGGCTTGGCGCACCCCTCCAATTACTAGTTCCACGTTTATTCTGTGTATCTGTTCGCTGTTTGTCACATAATAAAAGACAGCTTGAAGTCCTGTATATGGTTCGTACATTGAACGACAATATTCATTCTCGTAATGGGCAGCGTTGTGTACATGGTTCGACCAGAGTTATCACAGAACTCAAAATGAGATAAACAAACACTAAATAAAATGAGTCTATTTGACCTAAAAAGTCAATGTACTAGAGACGCATTTGACGTAAGTTAGAAGTACACTGATGTCTTTCATGATTGATTGATTAACGTTGTTGACTTGTTGTTTTGATTGCTAGTAAATAACTGATTTCCGAGGTTTATGGTTAAACAATGTGTTTTGGAGTTTTGTTTTGACATGCTACAAATGGTTTTATCCCACATCGCTTGGGTAGTGGAAGTTGAGAGTGAGGAAGGTTGTATATAAAGAACAAGCTGAGCATGGGATAATTCACGCAGCCAAGCAATGAGCACAAAGCGAACTATTCTTTCGCCTTTTACTAAAGAATACCGTGTGCTCATTGTATAAATTGGCATACGCCTATTTTTGGAGAGCTTCTTCCCACAAGGAAGAACTCCAACCAATATTCAGTTAAAAAAATCTTATAAGATCACTCAAGTGACAGCTATGTCAACTTTGTTCTCAGTTCTGTGTACTTTTGTTTTTGCCAGATAATTCCAAAGCAGCTGTGATATATCTTTTGCTACAAAAAAAAAACTTTACTTTATATGGTACTTTAGATCCGTTGCTGGGAAGTAATTCTTGGTTTTAACTTTTAACGAGTCACCTTGGTGATCCAGCATAGGGAATCCTTTACTCACAGACTGTTTAACCTCCATGATGCTCATTTACAGTAGGGGCAAACTGGGTGGTTTGGTAATGGGTCAACACGAGTTTGGATCAAAACTGCAAACCTTTGGGACGAATAAAATGAGCTTTGGTTGGCCTACGTTTGCACGGTATTACTGCTCCGTTAGTTGACTTGGTACATCTCTGGAGTTATTCTTCCAGTGCTTGTGCATAATCCGGATTCCGAGACTATAATGTGTAGAGGTGTAGTTCTACCATAACTAAAGTTGAATAAGGAGATGAAACGTTTATGAATTTTCACTTTTGAGGTCAAAACTAAATAGTTCTCGTCTTTTAGATTCTCACGGTTTGTTGGAAATTTTTAGGATGAATGATTTAAATGTGCGTAAATTTACATAAATATAGATCAGAAAGAAAGGTTATTCATTAAGATGAAAATGAGTCTATTTGACCTAAAAAGTCAATCTACCCGAGAGGCATTTGACTTTCAAGGTCAAACTAGCTAATTTTTGGCTTCGTGATTCTCAAGTTGTTGGACGCTTCATTACATGTAAGTATGACAGTATGCCTAAACTCGCATGAATCTAAATCTTCCAAAAGCTTACAACATTTCACAGCGTTTTTAAACGTACAATTTCATATATCATATTACGGCATCATTTCATCTATGTCCCTCCAAAACTTGATATGTGAATGCTACCTCTGGTCAAACACCCTCTTACTGACCTATTTTCAAATGCAAAGCCAAACACCCTCTTACTGACCTGGATGGTTATAGAGCAGTAAGGATGGTCAACGATATCAAGCTCGATGTTGATACATTAATGGTGATTAAAACCATGATGCCGTCCAAGGCGATACCAATATTGTTTTGTGGGGATGGAATGGAAGAAAGACATTAACCAAAGGTGACCAGGTTCTCCTTGCTGCAAGTTCGTTTCCACATACTCTAGAGCTGCTCAATAAGTTGCAAGTTGTTAAGACGCATTAGGTGTTTGATAAGTATATTACCCCGTAGGTTGTTGCATATAAGTCTTGAGGAATTTTGTACGACATACAAAGAAGGTCTTTTACTTTCTTCACCAGTTATTTTGCCTACAATATATGAAATGTCTGGGAGACGTTGAGACATGTTTAATTATATGCATTATATTCTTAGGTATTCTATAATGAGATACGGGGAATAATATAATTCTACAAGACGTATTTAGTATACTGTATATTAGGCCCATGTATTTGTTTAGTATTGGGTCTAGCCCATTAATATGTGTATTTATATTCTTAGGTATTCTATAATGAGATACGGGGAATAATATAATTCTACATGGTATCAGCCAGGAATTATCCCTAAAACCCTAATATTATCAACAGCCGCTTATTCTACAATTCATCCTAAACCATCAGCACCTTGCTTACCTTACAATTTGATCATTGCATCAACATCAGCTGCTTTATTTATTAAACATGGTCACTGAAACTCCATTAACACCCGTACCATCTAAATATGCCAAACTCCTTGCCACCAATAACCTCAAAACCCTTATGCCCATGACATTAGATGTCGACAAACTAAACTACTCGAATTGGAGTGATCTTTTCTTGATCCAGTTACGAGGATTCCGAGCACTCGAATTTGTTCAATCTCCTGCATCTAGCAGTGATACCACGGCACCACCGCCACCTCCCACGGATGAATCGCTCATCGTGGACTCCATAATCCAAGCTTGGATTCTATCTACAATCTCTGAATCCTTACTCGAACGTGTTCTCAAGACGAAACCTACCACAGCCAAAGACATATGGGATACTCTCGCAAGGGTGTTTAAGGATAATAAACGCTCGAAAACCGTGGAACTTGTTGGTGAGCTACGAAGTTTAGATATTGGCGACTTAACTGTGGACGCATACTTTCGCAAGATCGACTCTATTGCATCGTGACTTGATAACCTCGGGTCAAACACAACCGAGGAAGACTTGGTTATGTATGCCATTAATGGCCTGAGCGACAAGTATGATCCGGTGGCACACGTCCTTCTTACTAAGCAGCCTTTTCCAAACCTCGAAGATGTACGGTCTATGTTATCACTTGTCGAGACACGTATGAATAGGAAGAACTCCTCTACCTCCTCTGCTCGGATCTATACCTCAGCACCTACCGCCCTCGTGGCGCAATCCGGCTTGGCTCGGTCTCAAGGTAATATAACACGACCAACCTCCTCCAAATCTACTATAGCTTGTCGTAATTTTTCACGTGGGTTCTGCCCTTACGGAGACCGATGTCAGTTTGTGCATGGTTCTTCTCGTGGTAACTATAATGGGAATTCAAATAGTGCTAATGGAAGTTATAATAATAATACTTGGTCTAACAATGGATCACGTTCTAATATTCCATCCCAAATGGGCAATGACTCATTACTGGAAGCATACACTCAGTTGCTTCAGGCCCACCAAAGATTGTTGTCACAGTCCACTTTGGCCCAAGGAACCAGCCCAGCTCATCAGCGTGGTTCATCAGCGCGCGGTCCAACTCGTAATCGTGGGCCCAACCAATCCGTTCCTCAACAGCTGCAGGCCCATGTTGATTCTCAAGAAACCACATTGCCGCAAGCTTTTAGCACTCTAACATTACAGGATTTTGGAGACCCGGGTGGAATATGGATACAGGTGCGTCCCTACATCGAAACTCTAATGCAAATAATTTAAGTTCTGTCTTTAATGAGCGTATTTATCCATCTGTCTTTGTTGGTGATGGTGCTTCTATACCCGTCACCAACACAGGCCATAGCGTTTTGCCAACACCTTATAAACCATTACATCTTAATCATGTCCTTGTCACTCCCGATATTGTCAAAAACCTCATTTCTGTTCGTAAATTTACACGTGACAATAAATGTACAATCGAATTTGACAAATTTGGTTTTTCTGTGAAGGATTATTCGACTCGTCAAACTCTCCTCCGATGTGACAGTACTGGAGATCTATATCCCGTCACCAAGCCCATCAACTCCCCCAAAGCTTTCGTCACGAGTCCGCAGACGTGGCACCAACGACTAGGTCATCCTGGAAGTGATGTGCTACGATCTCTTATTTCTAGTAATAGCATTTTGTGTAATAAAACGAAGTCCCCCGTGCTTTGCCATGCTTGTCAGCTTGGTAAACATGTGCGACTTCCATTTGTGAGTTCGGATTCTATTGTTGACTCTTCTTTTGATATTGTTCACTCGGATTTGTGGACTTCCCCACTTCCGAGCACTAGTGGAATAAAATATTATGTCTTGTTTTTAGATCATTTTTCTCATTATGTATGGGTTTATCCATTGAGACATAAATCCGACACATTTAGTAAATTTGCTCAATTTCGTTCTTTTGTTAAAAATCAATTTAGAACGGATATCAAGGCTTTCCAATGTGACCACGGTGGTGAATTTGATAACCATAACCTTCAACGTCTTTTTGATAAAATTGGCATTCATATTCGATTCTCTTGCCCCCGTACCTCCCAACAAAATGGGAAGTCTGAGAGAATGATTCGCACCATCAACAATCAAATTCGTACCCTTTTATTCCAGGCCCACTTACCACCTCACTTTTGGGTCGAGGCACTTTATATGGCCACTTACCTACTTAACATACTACCTTCAACTGCAATTCAAAACGACACTCCCCATACACGCCTATACAATACCAAACCTGATTACTCGTCCTTACATGTTTTTGGATGTCTTTGTAACCCTCATGTTGACACCTCTCATAAACTTGCACCTCGATCTACCCCGTGGATCTTCCTTGGTTATCCTTCTAACCATCGAGGATATCGTTGCCTTGACCTCGCCACTAATAAAATTATCATTTCTTGCCACGTCACGTTTGATGAAACCATTTTTCCATATGGTTCGGTCACACCCAATGATTCCCCCTCATACACATTCCTTGACGAGGACCCGGTTCTCTTACCCATACCTATCACCGCTAACCCAATACCAGCCAAGCCTACTATGAATCATTCATCCCCTAGTTTGTCTTCAGATCAACTTCACTCACAATCGACACAATCATCACATGTGGCTCAACAACATCAACAAGCTCAAACGGACGAATCCAACCAAGCAACTCAACCTACCCAACAAATCCAATCGACACAATCTGTCCATTAAGCCGAAAATCCACCACCTAATTCTGTTTCCACTCATCCTATGGTCACTCGGCTTAGTCTTGGTATTCGTCAGCCCAACCCCAAATATAATTGTCATGTCTCTACCATATCTCCAATACCAAAAAGTTATAATGCAGCTTTCACCGACCCAAATTGGCAACATGCTATGCTTGATGAATATAATGCGCTTATTAAAAATGAAATTTGGATTCTTGTGCCACGACCACCTGACACGAATATTGTTCGTTCCATGTGGTTATTTAAGCACAAGTATTTTGCGGACGGATCCCTTAGTCGATATAAAGCTCGTCTTGTCGCTAATGGTCGCAGTCAGCAGATTGGGATTGATTGCGATGAGACTTTTAGTCCAGTGGTTAAGCCAGCGACCATCCGTACTGTGCTCAGTCTGGCGACTTCTCGGCATTGGCCTGTTCATCAACTTGATGTCAAGAATGCCTTTTTACATGGACACCTCTCTGAGACGGTATACATGCATCAGCCACCAGGTTTTCGGGACCCACAACGTCCCAATCATGTTTGCCTTCTACAGCGTTCTCTTTATGGTCTTAAACAGGCTCCCCGGGCCTGGTTTCAGCGATTTTCAGGTTATGCTACTCGGGTTGGTTTTTCTCATAGTCGTTGCGACTCATCACTTTTCATTTATCACAGCGGGGCAGATATTGCATACTTGTTAATTTACGTTGATGATATTATTTTGACCGCTTCGTTTGCAACATTGTTACAGCAGATCATTGCATCTCTCCACAGCGAGTTCGCGATGACTGACCTTGGTTCTTTACATTACTTTCTGGGTATATCTGTTTCTCGTGATGCTACAGGTATGTTTCTTTGTCAGCGGAAATATGCTTTGGAGATTTTGGAGCGTGCTAGTATGATCAATTGTCATTCTTGTCGTACGCCAGTTGATACTGAGTCTAAACTAGGTGTTGATGGTCCTATGGTGCGTGATCCGACTTTATACAGGAGCCTTGCGGGATCACTTCAATATCTTACATTCACGAGACCTGATCTATCATATGCGGTTCAACAGGTTTGTTTATTTATGCATGACCCTCGGGAGCAACATCTAGCAGCTCTCAAGCGGATTCTACGTTATGTTCGGGGTACACTTGACTATGGACTTCAGTTGTTTTCTGCATCATCACTATCTCTTATTGGTTATTCCGATGCAGATTGGGCAGGCTGCCCTACTACCCGTCGATCTACATCCGGGTATTGTGTGTTTCTTGGTAATAACTTGTTATCTTGGTCCTCCAAGCGACAAGCTACTCTCTCTCGCTCTAGTGCGGAAGCTGAGTATCGTGGTGTTGCTAATGTTGTTGCCGAAACTGCTTGGCTACATAACTTATTACGTGAGCTACATTCCCCATTGGAGCGTGCTACATTGGTTTATTGTGACAATGTGAGTGCTGTGTATATGTCTTCCAATCCCGTCCAACATCAGCGCACAAAGCACATTGAGATTGACATACATTTTGTTCGCGACCAAGTAGCAGCAGGTCTTGTTCGTGTCCTTCATGTTCCATCTCGTTATCAGTTTGCAGACATCTTCACCAAAGGCCTTCCATATGCGTTACTAGCCTCAAGGCCCGCCCCGTGGGCGGCTAGCTTTAAGAATTGTTTATGATAAAACTAATGCCATAGTTTTTGTTGTATCATTAAAACTAAATATATTGTTTGAACTACAAATAAGTTTTTGTGTCATAATGGTAAAATAAAAAGAATACATAGATATCAATTATAATTGAAAAAAATATCCACAAACAAAAACACTCATAATTTGTGAAGAACCTTTTTATACACAAATGTTTGTATGTATCATAGTTCCATTTTTTGCAATACAACAACTTAATACACTTCTTGTTCTCTACTCTTGAAACGGGCTCCATGCGATTTTTGTGTATAGATTACTTAAGCAATTGAATAGCAACAGTGGGGAGAAACCAAGATGCACAAATTGCCTCAATTAAGTGCCAAAGAAGGAATTAAGCACATACATTGTGAGTTTTTAGATAACCGAATAATTGAATAATAAGCATAAACAAATATGTTGGATACCTAAACAATTATCTTCTTATTGTAAATGGTTACATGCTTATGCTTATCCACAAATCATAATGTATATGACGACACTTGAGCCAGCATCAACTGCAAGAAAAAAATTACTTAGGTTCATTAGATATATACCTAACACGAAAAATGTAAAAGAAGAATAAAAAATAATAATTGATATCAAATCCAAGGAGATATTCAATAACTAAACATAAGTAGATAACCTCAAGTTGATATATAAGAAAATCGAATCTTAATTATGTGATTGAGCAAATGTCATATGGAATATCAAAATTACTTTACTTAGATTTAGTGTCAAATATGGCTATTACATATCAAAACCAACACAGTTCTTATTAACCTGACAATTGAAATAATCATCACATAAGTGATGACATGTAACGATTTTGCATCCTCCTTCTAGCATCGAAGTGTCATTACAACAATCTAATTTATCGTATCACTAAAATAATCATATAGGGGTCATATATGGATCCGAAACCACGGTTACCCAAAAAATAAAATAACTTTCATATCCAGAAGGCCTAAATATGAGTTGGCGACATAACGATCAGATTAGATTATACTCCTTCAAATAAAATTTTCTTAATGTTCTGTTATGAAAAAAAAAACGATCCACATACATCAAACGTACTCGATAAAGCAACGATCCACATACATAAAACTTACTCCTTTGTAAGATTCAAAGTAGAGTGCAAGGAAATAAATACCTTAATATAATCATCTACATCCATTGCAATAACATACCAACGTCCTGTGATTGAGAACCATGGGAGGAAAGGTTGTACGAAACATTAGACTTTCTGCATTCTTTTAATAATGACAATTGAAGTTGTATAAGATCACATTTTGTTGACCAATAACCGTAATGGAAGAAAGATATCAAAGATAGCAATTTTATGTTGACATGTGCAACAGCAGCAACAAACCACAACAGCAAGCCGCGTCAGTGCCTGTAGCAATGTGCATCATCAGTAGCAAAAAGGTGTTGTTTGAATACATAAGCTAAGTGCATAAGTAAATACGCTATAAAAATAGTAATCTCAAACACCCCCTATCATGTTCGCTACAAATTTAGTGGATTATATATTGCCATCTCCCCTGATGCCTTGGATCTACCATCTTGGTGTATTACTTTAGTAAAAATGGTTAACATATTCTACACACACACTTATATCACCTTAAATGTCATAGAGTGGTGTGTAATAACCCCTATAAATCAATAACTTACAACTTTGTAACATGCCATTATAATTAGTTTCCCTAAACTAATGCCTATTCTCATTATCTTTCTAATGCAAAGGTTCTATTTTTATCATTTCCAAACAACATTTGAGTGAAAATAGATAACATTCCAGAACTTAGCATACTGGAAAACATTTACATAGGTTATCTTAAACTTGGAAGCTAAATCGTGTCACTCCACCCAAATACAAATTCTCGGTAAATTATCATATATGAACCTTTACAATTGGGCCCAACAGGTACATCAATTGCTTTAGTTCATGACATGTCCTAAATCTACAAAAACATTTGAAATAAAGTTTTCGTAACTATATTTACTTGCTCGAGTAGGGTCTATTGTCCTTTGTAACACAAAAAAAATTATGAGTGTACTTCAAGCACCATTTAATTAAAAAACCGTGATGCACCATCAAAAATTATTTGAGCACATTATAGTGACAAAATAGATCACCTTATATGAAAACATAAGGCGTGGTTTTTGTACGTGCATTTAATAAGCCTCCATCATGTATAGTATGTATTTTTGCTTCTGTCTTAACTTCCTTGTCCTCTTTTTTGCCATATCAATCTAAAAAAATGCATGAATTATAAGAAATATAACAAATGCAGGACAAACTGGAATTTTTGATGATACTTATCAGGTTAAAATAAAAACATGGAACTCGGACAATAATGACAAAAATTAAATTAATCACCTGTAATTAATACAAAATTATTATTATCACCATCAAGGTTCGCCGGAGAAATTTGCCGTCAAAAGGGTGGTCGAAATATATTGACGTCTATCCACCTAATCCACCTGAACACTCTAAATTTTTATAAAAAAAAAACATTATCCCACAACCCACAATTCATAATCAACAAAAAAGTTAACTTAAGGCTGCTTTTGATTTTTGATTGTAATTAAAAAATATATAATTGATAATTAAAAAACATATCATTTATAATTAGACCTACCTTGCATAATCAACCGTATGTTCATAATTGACGTTACCACTCTCCATAATCACTTTAGTCATAAAAAAAAATGAATCCTGGAATAATAAACACATAACACTGTTATTATGGGTTTGCTGATTTGAAAATTAAAAATTAAATATCTTCACTTATCGTTATGAACGATCTAATAACCAACAAAAATAGAAATTTAAAAACTTACAGATGTATTATATGCGTCAAAACAAAGTAAATGGATGCTTAAATGAAAGCCCTAAGGATATTATTGTGATAATCCCAATCCGGATTGCATCGACGGCTAAAGAAACAAAAAAGGGTTTCAGATGAAAGAGTTGTACAAAACGAATTGGTTAATGAATTGGGGAAGTGGAGTTGTTAAAAGCTGTATATGAAAGGTGAATGATCAAACGGTTGTTAAAAATCCATTATCCACGTGTCAATTGATTAGATATTTTGAGGAGAGAAAAATCAGTAAACAACCCTGCTTTATATAAGAAGTAGATTTGATGATTTTCGATCTAGTCTGAGCATTCGTCCTTCTCCCGCTCCGACTACGGGGGATGTTAGACGTATTTAGTATACTGTATATTAGGCCCATGTATTTGTTTAGTATTGGGTCTAGCCCATTAATATGTGTATTTATATTCTTAGGTATTCTATAATGAGATACGGGGAATAATATAATTCTACACAAACATGGAGCAGTATGAATTCACAACTTCTTGTTCAAGCATGAACAAGTATGAGCGACAAGTTATCGTTCAAACATGAACAACTAATTAATAAAACAGATATTTATCACAGATATAGTTTACATCCCACATCGGCCTGCGTGCAATAATGAAGGGGAAGTGATGGTGTATGAAAACAGACACATGATATGGTAGAAATCACATACCTGGATGGGGGTCAATGGATGATCAAAAAGGTCCATGGCCTAGGTTGTGACATCCATTGCACTTTGGAGAACCTCCTAAGGTCGGCACAAGAGGTCGAACCTACATAATAATTTGTTGAAGGGGCTTGCGTTTGCGCAACCCCGCCTAGTACTTGAGTTTAAAAGGTTTGATTTAAGCTATTGTTTTGTTCAAATGTTCAAACTACATATCAACTTATCGATTAATGAATATTGAGCAGTGTTTTACATATATTAGCAGTGTTTTAAAATAAGCGTTAACGTAGATAATAAAAAGTTCACTTGTGGAAATATATGTTGAAGGCCAGATCGGAAGAAAAACGGAATTCAATATCTAGCAGAGATATATGACCAAAAGCTTTTGGCTCATGTCCGCGAATGGGTGTTTACAATTGCTTGTGGGAATAGCAATAAAATTTCGTGGAGTCGTGGTTAGAAATTATTTCAATAAAATTTCGTGGAGTTGTGGGAATACCAAAAGCTTTTTGGCTCATGTCCGCTACACATTTGGTTTCTGTACTTCAATAAAATTTCGACTTCATGTGCACTAAACATCTCGTGGAGTCGTGGTTAGAAATTATTTCAAAGTGTCGGGTCTTAGAATCTAGAAGACAGCCATATGTGAGCAGAGTAATAACTAAAATATAAAGCAAAAGTGATCTTTACAAATACCATTTGGACACGATCTTTTGCCAAATCTAACTAACCAAAGAAGTGACTATGTTTAAGATGTGCCTCTATAAAAGATATCGTTTCAATTGTTAACGGCAAGTGATTATGTACTACCTGCTACTCAAGGGTCTGTCGGGATAGCTTGCTGCGGATTTTGATTTTAAACTTCCAACTTTACTATTAAAGTTCTGTTGATATGGTGAGTTTCTCGTTTAATGTTGTTGATCATGGTTCAACTCATGGCGAAGGCAGTGTATGCAAACAATATACTTCCCGCTGTTATCGACTTATGATGTAAAAAAGTACCAAGAAAATTGTATCCAATTTATAAAAAGTTATTGTCGGGCTAGGAAGGGATCAACAATGGTCAAGGGAACGGGCGATGCAACTGTACTCTCCAGAGTGTCTTGAAACAGCTTATGTGCATATTTCTTACATAGCCCTTCACCTAGGCCGATTATTGGCAATTCTAGTTCACCTAACTAGAAGGCTGAGCCAAACCTTCCTAGTCTACAGAGGGTCACACAGCGTTCACCATTTTGTGCAAACACCAGATAACTTCTTTCACCTCCCACAACCGATCCCCACAGACGCTCGAGCCAAAGCTGCCCTAGCTCTTTGCCCTTCAATAACTTTAATGCCCCCACTTGGAAATATTTCAAACGCTGGGTACCCTTTTCTAAGAAAAAGTAAAATTAGAAGAAAAACACACCCACAGGCGTATTTCATCACTTCTATCCGTGTTCATTCTTTGCTCATTTAATTTATTCTATCCCGCTACTCGTTTCTTACAAGTTCACTTTGGATAACAGTGAAGTTGAAAGGGAACTTGGGGTGTTATTTTCCAAAGGACGTAAGTCAAGAAATCAGACAAAGAAACCAACTGTGGATAAATTCCAGATGCTTGTTGAAGATGTGTCATGTGAGGGATAGAGTGCTGGTACGTTACATTTTTTATGTACCTCCATTTACTTTCGATTCATGATATTAGACCGCAACATGCTCTTTAAGTACACTTACGAGATATTGCACCAAATATAATTTTGAAGGTATTTGAGGATGAGACAGATGCTGCTAAATTGTGACTTGTTGCAAGGAGAAGGTCAAGTGACGGAGGCAGGGGTCTAAGGGGTCGTCTGACCCCCTTAGCGAAAAAATTGTAGTGTAAATTTTCGAATTCGGATTTGTTTTATAATTTGCCCCCCTAAGAACCATTTTGTAGTGTAGTTTATAAAAAATATAAAAGTTTGACCCCCCCGAGCCAAATTTTCTGGCTCCGCCCCTGAGGTCAAGGTTGTGAAGGGGTTGACTTTAATTCTTGTTTTTAAGTTTAACTTCAATCTTGTTCATCTTACAAAATATATACTTAGTAATTTGATTATATCAAGGACAGAACATGAACGCAGAGTGTATTTTGAAATTACTGTAGTTATTTGATGTTTGGATGGACATATAACAGGCTTTACCAGTTCTCATAGACTTCCCCTCTTTATCCTTCAATGTATATTATGACCATCCCACATCGGTCTAAGAGGTGAAATGAAGTCAGTTTGAAGAATTATAAATACAAGGCATATGCCTAGCATACAAACTTGCCTTAAACTAATGAGTAAGGAAAACAAAGCGACCGGTGAGAGCCGGACGCCGCGCATCTCATAATAAAACTTCGATTTTATTTTCAGCGCAAAGAATTTATGGAGGGGTCATAGGCTGGCCGAGTGTTGACGCTGCTTACTTTGCAGAACTCACTTGTGCGGGCCTCCCGACAACCCACCCCCAATCCATTGAGTTTCAAAAATTTATCACACCACTCTGTATGTCAGTTATATGTATCTCTTTGGGTATCCCGTAGCTTTCCAGCAATGCTATATTGACATCATCGTTCCTGCTTCTACAAGGACTTGCATTATCTTACCCGTCAAACACTTTCTCTATTATTGTAGTAACATGAATGGTAACTAACCCCCTAGATGTACCAACAACTAACCGGATCAGTAAACATAAGCTACACCCTCCAGCACACCATTACTCACCTTGCAAGACTGTAATTTTGTTCAGGAAATGTTCACTTCTAAACACTTACGGTCACTGCAACACCCCTATTCATCTAGTCAACACAGGTTTAGTTCTTGTTTATGTAGGAATAATGCTTAGTCTTGCACTTTGGATCGTATATGTAAACTGCCCCAAAGGGAGGAAGTGTTTGCTAAGACACGTCTAGACCCTTATGTGAGCAGTTTATGGACTTAAGGTCAAAGACCTGAAGTTGCATACAGGGTGTTCTTTCCGTGAGAATGAAATATGGCCACTTGGGTGAGATCTTTAGAATTTGTTAACCGCAGTCTGTTTTTACGGCATCACTGGATATCGTGATGATATCAAGTACTCCATAACATGATCAAAAAATATAATAGGAATCCATCAGAGGAAAGAAAAGAGCATATTTAGAAGACCCTAGTATCCCACATCGGTTGGGAGAGTAAAGGTAAAGGGATGGGAAGGTGTATAAAAACGGAAAGAAGGAACAGGACTAATCACTTACCTGGATGGGGTCTATGAGTGATAAAGAAGGCTCATGGCCTAGGTTGGTGACCTCCATTGCACTTTGGAGGGGTGCCATCCTAAGATCGGCCCAAGTGGTCGAGTCTACATCGTAATTTGTTGCTGTGGGGGCCTGCGTTCGCGCGGCCCCTGCCTGATTCTTCAGTTTAAGTCTTTTGATTCTGTTTGGTTATTTTAAGTGTTAAGTCATTAGTTTGAAAAACTTAACTAACTGAAGGCAATTGTTGTGAAAACAATATGTTTGAACACGTTTGTAAAGAGGGGAAATTAACCAAAGGCAATCGTCGAGTTAAATGTCTTCTTTGTGAAGTTAAGTTGTTTGACTGGCGTCGGGGTTTTTACCAACAAAAGATTAGATTAATAAAACACGTCCTTTATCTTATGGTTCATGGGCCGAAATAAGATACAGCTATATAGGTTCCTTTTCTTTAATAAAGAGGGGAAATTAACCAAAGGCAATCGTCGAGTGAACTGTCTTCTTTGTGAAGTTGCAAGTGGTTTGACTGGCGTCGAGGTTTTTACCAGCAAAAGATTAGATTAGTAAAACACGACCTTTATCTTATGGTTCATGGGCCGAAATAAGATGCAGCTATAGGTTCATTTTCTTTAATATTGGAGGGAATTTCTTTATATTAAGTTTCTATAAACAATGTGAGGGACACTATATTCTAGGGAAAGTAATGTCTTCTGATGCAGTTAATACGATGGTGCAAATAACTACTGAGTTATCTAAAAAGCTGAAACTTTTAAAGACTTGGCATGTGCTATGAATTGCTCCACTTTGGCATAAATGTGATTGAGCCATAGATACCATGTTTTGTGATTTTGTAATGAGATTTGGTATATGCACAAATCTTCAACTGTCTCCCCATGGCATCTCATTGCTGGACCGAGGCGATAATTAACTAGCGAGGTCTTAGTTTCAAACATGGGCATCATCGTTGTTGATTTAACTTACAAAGCTGATATTAGTAACATTATTCTTCTGCAATTACAGAGTCTTAACAATATGTATGTGTACTATTTTGGTTTTTTTCAATTCATAAACAAAAAGAGTGAAAAAAAGTGCGAGAACAATTAAGTTTCGGAAAGAACCTTTTTTATCCCACATCGGTTAGGTGAAGTAAACAGACAAGTGGGCGTTGACTATAAAAACAAGGGCCTGGTAATGGAATAAGCATACCTTTCTCGGCCTTTTGGCTAAGATCAAGTGTAGTATCTGTTCTTATTAGTTTAATATCTGATATGTGAGCCATCGGCTCCCTTGATATTAATCTTATTTTTTATGGGGGAAGTGCCCACTATAGTAGCTTGCTGTTGGGGTTCTTCACGTGTCGCCTTGGCATTGCACTACTGCCTAGGCTTGGCGCACCCCTCCAATTACTAGTTCCACGTTTATTCTGTGTATCTGTTCGCTGTTTGCACATAATAAAAGACAGCTTGAAGTCTTGTATATGGTTCGTACATTGAACGACAATATTCATTCTTGTAATGGGCAGCGTTGTGTACATGGTTCGACCAGAGTTATCACAGAACTCAATATGAGATAAACAAACACTGAATAAAATGAGTCTATTTGACCTAAAAAGTCAATGTACTAGAGACGCATTTGACGTAAGTTAGAAGTACACTGATGTCTTTCATGATTGATTGATTAACGTTGTTGACTTGTTGTTTTGATTGCTAGTAAATAACTGATTTCCGAGGTTTATGGTTAAACAATGTGTTTTAGAGTTCTGTTTTGACATGCTACAAATGGTTTTATCCCACATCGCTTGGGTAGTGGAAGTTGAGAGTGAGGAAGGTTGTATATAAAGAACAAGCTGAGCATGGGATAATTCACGCAGCCAAGCAATGAGCACAAAGCGAACTATTCTTTCGCCTTTTACTAAAGAATACCGTGTGCTCGTTGTATAAATTGGCATACGCCTATTTTTGGAGAGCTTCTTCCCACAAGGAAGAACTCCAACCAATATTCTGTTAAAAAAATTATATGATCACTCAAGTGACAGCTATGTCAACTTTGTTCTCAGTTCTGTGTACTTTTGTTTTTGCCAGATAATTCCAAAGCAGCTGTGATATATCTTTTGCTACAAAAAAAAACTTTACTTTATATGGTACTTTAGATCCGTTGCTGGGAAGTAATTCTTGGTTTTAACTTTTAACGAGTCACCTTGGTGATCCAGCATAGGGAATCCTTTACTCACAGACTGTTTAACCTCCATGATGCTCATTTACAGTAGGGGCAAACTGGGTGGTTTGGTAATGGGTCAACACGAGTTTGGATCAAAACTGCAAACCTTTGGGACGAATAAAATGAGCTTTGGTTGGCCTACGTTTGCACGGTATTACTGCTCCGTTAGTTGACTTGGTACATCTCTAGAGTTATTCTTCCAGTGCTTGTGCATAATCTGGATTCCGAGACTGTAAATGTGTAGAGGTGTAGTTCTGCCATAACTAAAGTTAAATAAGGAGATGAAACGTTTATGAATTTTCACTTTTGAGGTCAAAACTAAATAGTTCTCGTCTTTTAGATTCTCACGGTTTGTTGGAAATTTTTAGGATGAATGATTTAAATGTGCGTAAATTTACATAAATATAGATCAGAAAGAAAGGTTAATCATTAAGATGAATATGAGTCTATTTGACCTAAAAAGTCAATCTACCCGAGAGGCATTTGACTTTCAAGGTCAAACTAGCTAATTTTTGGCTTCGTGATTCTCAAGTTGTTGGACGCTTCATTACATGTAAGTATGACAATATGCCTAAACTCGCATGAATCTAAATCTTCCAAAAGCTTACAACATTTCACAGCGTTTTTAAACGTACAATTTCATATATCATATTACGGCATCATTTCATCTATGTCCCTCCAAAACTTGATATGTGAATGCTACCTCTGGTCAAACACCCTCTTACTGACCTGTTTTCAAATGCAAAGCCAAACACCCTCTTACTGACCTGGATGGTTATAGAGCAGTAAGGATGGTCAACGATATCAAGCTCGATGTTGATGCATTAATGGTGATTAAAACCATGATGCCGTCCCTGGCGATACCAATATTGTTTTGTGGGGATGGAATGGAAGAAAGACATTAACCAAAGGTGACCAGGTTCTCCTTGCTGCAAGTTCGTTTCCACATACTCTATAGCTGCTCAATAAGTTGCAAGTTGTTAAGACGCATTAGGTGTTTGATAAGTATATTACCCCGTAGGTTGTTGCATATAAGTCTTGAGGAATTTTGTACGACATACAAAGAAGGTCTTTTACTTTCTTCACCAGTTATTTTCCCTACAATATATGAAATGTCTGGGAGACGTTGAGACATGTTTAATTATATGCATTATATTCTTAGGTATTCTATAATGAGATACGGGGAATAATATAATTCTACAAGACGTATTTAGTATACTGTATATTAGGCCCATGTATTTGTTTAATATTGGGTCTAGCCCATTAATATGTGTATTTATATTCTTAGGTATCCTATAATGAGATACGGGGAATAATATAATTCTACATGGTATCAGCCAGGAATTATCCCTAAAACCCTAATATTATCAACAGCCGCTTATTCTACAATTCATCCTAAACCATCAGCACCTTGCTTACCTTACAATTTGATCATTGCATCAACATCAGCTGCTTTATTTATTAAACATGGTCACTGAAACTCCATTAACACCCGTACCATCTAAATATGCCAAACTCCTTGCCACCAATAACCTCAAAACCCTTATGCCCATGACATTAGATGTCGACAAACTAAACTACTCGAATTGGAGTGATCTTTTCTTGATCCAGTTACGAGGATTCCGAGCACTCGAATTTGTTCAATCTCCTGCATCTAGCAGTGATACCACGGCACCACCGCCACCTCCCACGGATGAATCGCTCATCGTGGACTCCATAATCCAAGCTTGGATTCTATCTACAATCTCTGAATCCTTACTCGAACGTGTTCTCAAGACGAAACCTACCACAGCCAAAGACATATGGGACACTCTCGCAAGGGTGTTTAAGGATAATAAACGCTCGAAAACCGTGGAACTTGTTGGTGAGCTACGAAGTTTAGATATTGGCGACTTAACTGTGGACGCATACTTTCGCAAGATCGACTCTATTGCATCGTGACTTGATAACCTCGGGTCAAACACAACCGAGGAAGACTTGGTTATGTATGCCATTAATGGCCTGAGCGACAAGTATGATCCGGTGGCACACGTCCTTCTTACTAAGCAACCTTTTCCAAACCTCGAAGATGTACGGTCTATGTTATCACTTGTCGAGACACGTATGAATAGGAAGAACTCCTCTACCTCCTCTGCTCGGATCTATACCTCAGCACCTACCGCCCTCGTGGCGCAATCCGGCTTGGCTCGGTCTCAAGGTAATATAACACGACCAACCTCCTCCAAATCTACTATAGCTTGTCGTAATTTTTCACGTGGGTTCTGCCCTTACGGAGACCGATGTCGGTTTGTGCATGGTTCTTCTCGTGGTAACTATAATGGGAATTCAAATAGTGCTAATGGAAGTTATAATAATAATACTTGGTCTAACAATGGATCACGTTCTAATATTCCATCCCAAATGGGCAATGACTCATTACTGGAAGCATACACTCAGTTGCTTCAGGCCCACCAAAGATTGTTGTCACAATCCACTTTGGCACAAGGAACCAGCCCAGCTCATCAGCGTGGTTCATCAGCGCGTGGTCCAACTCGTAATCGTGGGCCCAACCAATCCGTTCCTCAACAGCTGCAGGCCCATGTTGATTCTCAAGAAACCACATTGCCGCAAGCTTTTAGCACTCTAACATTACAGGATTTTGGAGACCCGGGTGGAATATGGATACAGGTGCGTCCCTACATCTAAACTCTAATGCAAATAATTTAAGTTCTGTCTTTAATGAGCGTATTTATCCATCTGTCTTTGTTGGTGATGGTGCTTCTATACCCGTCACCAACACGGGCCATAGCGTTTTGCCAACACCTTATAAACCATTACATCTTAATCATGTCCTTGTCACTCCCGATATTGTCAAAAACCTCATTTCTGTTCGTAAATTTACACGTGACAATAAATGTACAATCGAATTTGACGAATTTGGTTTTTCTGTGAAGGATTATTCGACTCGTCAAACTCTCCTCCGATGTGACAGTACTGGAGATCTATATCCCGTCACCAAGCCCATCAACTCCCCCAAAGCTTTTGTCACGAGTCCGCAGACGTGGCACCAACGACTAGGTCATCCTGGAAGTGATGTGCTACGATCTCTTATTTCTAGTAATAGCATTTTGTGTAATAAAACGAAGTCCCCCGTTCTTTGCCATGCTTGTCAGCTTGGTAAACATGTGCGACTTCCATTTGTGAGTTCGGATTCTATTGTTGACTCTTCTTTTGATATTGTTCACTCGGATTTGTGGACTTCCCCACTTCCGAGCACTAGTGGAATAAAATATTATGTCTTGTTTTTAGATCATTTTTCTCATTATGTATGGGTTTATCCATTGAGACATAAATCCGACACATTTAGTAAATTTGCTCAATTTCGTTCTTTTGTTAAAAATCAATTTAGAACGGATATCAAGGCTTTCCAATGTGACCACGGTGGTGAATTTGATAACCATAACCTTCAACATCTTTTTGATAAAAGTGGCATTCATATTCGATTCTCTTGCCCCCGTACATCCCAACAAAATGGGAAGTCTGAGAGAATGATTCGCACCATCAACAATCAAATTCGTACCCTTTTATTCCAGGCCCACTTACCACCTCACTTTTGGGTCGAGGCACTTTATATGGCCACTTACCTACTTAACATACTACCTTCAACTGCAATTCAAAACGACACTCCCCATACACGCCTATACAATACCAAACCTGATTACTCGTCCTTACATGTTTTTGGATGTCTTTGTAACCCTCATGTTGACACCTCTCATAAACTTGCACCTCGATCTACCCCGTGGATCTTCCTTGGTTATCCTTCTAACCATCGAGGATATCGTTGCCTTGACCTCGCCACTAATAAAATTATCATTTCTCGCCACGTCACTTTTGATGAAACCATTTTTCCATATGTTTCGGTCACACCCAATGATTCCCCCTCATACACATTCCTTGACGAGGACCCGGTTCTCTTACCCATACCTATCACCGCTAACCCATTACCAGCCAAGCCTACTATGAATCATTCATCCCCTAGTTTGTCTTCAGATCAACTTCACTCACAATCGACACAATCATCACATGTGGCTCAACAACATCAGCAAGCTCAAACGGACGAATCCAACCAAGCAACTCAACCTACCCAACAAATCCAATCGACACAGTCTGTCCATTAAGCCGAAAATCCACCACCTAATTCTGTTTCCACTCATCCTATGGTCACTCGGCTTAGTCTTGGTATTCGTCAGTCCAACCCCAAATATAATTGTCATGTCTCTACCATATCTCCAATACCAAAAAGTTATAATGCAGCTTTCACCGACCCAAATTGGCAACATGCTATGCTTGATGAATATAATGCGCTTATTAAAAATGAAATTTGGATTCTTGTGCCACGACCACCTGACACGAATATTGTTCGTTCCATGTGGTTATTTAAGCACAAGTATTTTGCGGACGGATCCCTTAGTCGATATAAAGCTCGTCTTGTCGCTAATGGTCGCAGTCAGCAGATTGGGATTGATTGCGATGAGACTTTTAGTCCAGTGGTTAAGCCAGCGACCATCCGTACTGTGCTCAGTCTGGCGACTTCTCGGCATTGGCCTGTTCATCAACTTGATGTCAAGAATGCCTTTTTACATGGACACCTCTCTGAGACGGTATACATGCATCAGCCACCAGGTTTTCGGGACCCACAACGTCCCAATCATGTTTGCCTTCTACAGCGTTCTCTTTATGGTCTTAAACAGGCTCCCCGGGCCTGGTTTCAGCGATTTTCAGGTTATGCTACTCGGGTTGTTTTTTCTCATAGTCGTTGCGACTCATCACTTTTCATTTATCACAGCGGGGCAGATATTGCATACTTGTTAATTTACGTTGATGATATTATTTTGACCGCTTCGTCTGCAACATTGTTACAGCAGATCATTGCATCTCTCCACAGCGAGTTCGCGATGACTGACCTTGGTTCTTTACATTACTTTCTGGGTATATCTGTTTCTCGTGATGCTACAGGTATGTTTCTTTGTCAGCGGAAATATGCTTTGGAGATTTTGGAGCGTGCTAGTATGATCAATTGTCATTCTTGTCGTACGCCAGTTGATACTGAGTCTAAACTAGGTGTTGATGGTCCTATGGTGCGTGATCCGACTTTATACAGGAGCCTTGCGGGATCACTTTAATATCTTACATTCACGAGACCTGATCTATCATATGCGGTTCAACAGGTTTGTTTATTTATGCATGACCCTCGGGAG
Source organism: Glebionis coronaria (assembly GCA_025667525.1). NCBI lineage: Eukaryota > Viridiplantae > Streptophyta > Magnoliopsida > Asterales > Asteraceae > Glebionis > Glebionis coronaria. The sequence goes on from CM046879.1 coordinate 582,152,336, forward strand.
CAACATCTAGCAGCTCTCAAGCGGATTCTACGTTATGTTCGGGGTACACTTGACTATGGACTTCAGTTGTTTTTTGCATCGTCGCTTTCTCTTATTGGTTATTCCGATGCAGATTGGGCAGGCTGCCCTACTACCCGTCGTTCTGCATCCGGGTATTGTGTGTTTCTTGGTAATAACTTGTTATCTTGGTCCTCCAAGCGACAAGCTACTCTCTCTCGCTCCAGTGCGGAAGCTGAGTATCGCGGTGTTGCTAATGTTGTTGCCGAAACTGCTTGGCTACGTAACTTATTACGTGAGCTACATTCCCCATTGGAGCGTGCTACATTGGTTTATTGTGACAATGTGAGTGCTGTGTATATGTTTTCCAATCCCGTCCAACATCAGCGCACAAAGCACATTGAGATTGACATACATTTTGTTCGCGACCAAGTAGGAGCAGGTCTTGTTCGTGTCCTTCATGTTCCATCTCGTTATCAGTTTGCAGACATCTTCACCAAAGGCCTTCCATATGCGTTACTAGCCTCAAGGCCCGCCCCGTGGGCGGCTAGCTTTAAGAATTGTTTATGATAAAACTAATGCCATAGTTTTTGTTGTATCATTAAAATTAAATATATTGTTTGAACTACAAATAAGTTTTTGTGTCATAATGGTAAAATGAAAAGAATACAGATATCAATTATAATTGAAAAAAAATATCCACAAACAAAAACACTCATAATTTGTGAAGAACCTTTTTATACACAAATGTTTGTACGTATCATAGTTCCATTTTTTGCAATACAACAACTTAATACACTTCTTGTTCTCTACTCTTGAAACGGGCTCCATGCGATTTTTGTGTATAGATTACTTAAGCAATTGAATAGCAACAGTGGGGAGAAACCAAGATGCACAAATTGCCTCAATTAAGTGCCAAAGAAGGAATTAAGCACATACATTGTGAGTTTTTAGATAACCGAATAATTGAATAATAAGCATAAACAAATATGTTGGATACCTAAACAATTATCTTCTTATTGTAAATGGTTACATGCTTATGCTTATCCACAAATCATAATGTATATTACGACACTTGAGCCAGCATCAACTGCAAGAAAAAAATTACTTAGGTTCATTAGATATATACCTAACACGAAAAATGTAAAAGAAGAATAAAAAATAATAATTGATATCAAATCCAAGGAGATATTCAATAACTAAACATAAGTAGATAACCTCAAGTTGATATATAAGAAAATCGAATCTTAATTATATGATTGAGAAAATGTCATATGGAATATCAAAATTACTTTACTTAGATTTAGTGTCAAATATGGCTATTACATATCAAAACCAACACAGTTCTTATTAATCTGACAATTGAAATAATCATCACATAAGTGATGACATGTAACGATTTTGCATCCTCCTTCTAGCATCGAAGTGTCATTACAACAATCTAATTTATCGTATCACTAAAATAATCATATAGGGGTCATATATGGATCCGAAACCATGGTTACCCAAAAAATAAAATAACTTTCATATCCAGAAGGCCTAAATATGAGTTGGCGACATAACGATCAGATTAGATTATACTCCTTCAAATAAAATTTTCTTTATGTTCTGTTATGAAAAAAAAACGATCCACATACATCAAACGTACTCGATAAAGCAACGATCCACATACATAAAACTTACTCCTTTGTAAGATTCAAAGTAGAATGCAAGGAAATAAATACCTTAATATAATCATCTACATCCATTGCAATAACATACCAACGTCCTGTGATTGAGAACCATGGGAGGAAAGGTTGTACGAAACATTAGACTTTCTGCATTGTTTTAATAATGACAATTGAAGTTGTATAAGATCACATTTTGTTGACCAATAACCGTAATGGAAGAAAGATATCAAAGATAGCAATTTTATGTTGACACGTGCAACAGCAGCAACAAACCACAACAACAAGCCGCGTCAGTGCCTGTAGCAATGTGCATCATCAGTAGCAAAAAGGTGTTGTTTGAATACATAAGCTAAGTGCATAAGTAAATACGCTATAAAAATAGTAATCTCAAACACCCCCTATCATGTTCGCTACAAATTTAGTGGATTATATATTGCCATCTCCCCTGATGCCTTGGATCTACCATCTTGGTGTATTACTTTAGTAAAAATGGTTAACATATTCTACACACACACTTATATCACCTTAAATGTCATAGAGTGGTGTGTAATAACCCCTATAAATCAATAACTTACAACTTTGTAACATGCCATTATAATTAGTTTCCCTAAACTAATGCCTATTCTCATTATCTTTCTAATGCAAAGGTTCTATTTTTATCATTTCCAAACAACATTTGAGTGAAAATAGATAACATTCCAGAACTTAGCATACTGGAAAACATTTACATAGGTTATCTTAAACTTGGAAGCTAAATCGTGTCACTCCACCCAAATACAAATTCTTGGTAAATTATCATATATGAACCTTTACAATTGGGCCCAACAGGTACATCAATTGCTTTAGTTCATGACATGTCCTAAATCTACAAAAACATTTGAAATAAAATTTTCGTAACTATATTTACTTGCTCGAGTAGGGTCTATTGTCCTTTGTAACACAAAAAAAATTATGAGTGTACTTCAAGCACCATTTAATTAAAAAACCGTGATGCACCATCAAAAATTATTTGAGCACATTATAGTGACAAAATAGATCACCTTATATGAAAACATAAGGCGTGGTTTTTGTACGTGCATTTAATAAGCCTCCATCATGTATAGTATGTATTTTTGCTTATGTCTTAACTTCCTTGTCCTCTTTTTTGCCATATCAATCTAAAAAAAATGCATGAATTATAAGAAATAGAACAAATGTAGGACAAACTGGAATTTTTGATGATACTTATCAGGTTAAAATAAAAACATGGAACTCAGACAATAATGACAAAAATTAAATTAATCACCTGTAATTAATACAAAATTATTATTATCACCATCAAGGTTCGCCGGAGAAATTTGCCGTCAAAAGGGTGGTCGAAATATATTGACGTCTATCCACCTAATCCACCTGAACACTCTAAATTTTTATAAAAAAAACATTATCCCACAACCCACAATTCATAATCAACAAAAAAGTTAACTTAAGGTTGCTTTTGATTTTTGATTGTAATTAAAAAATATATAATTGATAATTAAAAAACATATCATTTATAATTAGACCTACCTTGCATAATCAATCGTATGTTCATAATTGACGTTACCACTCTCCATAATCACTTTAATCATAAAAAAAATGAATCCTGGAATAATAAACACATAACACTGTTATTATGGGTTTGCTGATTTGAAAATTAAAAATTAAATATCTTCACTTATCGTTATGAACGATCTAATAACCAACAAAAATAGAAATTTAAAAACTTACAAATATATTATATGCGTCAAAACAAAGTAAATGGATGCTTAAATGAAAGCCCTAAGGATATTATTGTGATAATCCCAATCCGGATTGCATCGACGGCTAAAGAAACAAAAAAGGGTTTCAGATGAAAGAGTTGTACAAAACGAATTGGTTAATGAATTGGGGAAGTGGAGTTGTTAAAAGCTGTATATGAAAGGTGAATGATCAAACGGTTGTTAAAAATCCATTATCCACGTGTCAATTGATTAGATATTTTGAGGAGAGAAAAATCAGGAAACAACCCTGCTTTATATAAGAAGTAGATTTGATGATTTTCGATCTAGTCTGAGCATTCGTCCTTCTCCCGCTCCGACTACGGGGGGATGTTAGACGTATTTAGTATACTGTATATTAGGCCCATGTATTTGTTTAGTATTGGGTCTAGCCCATTAATATGTGTATTTATATTCTTAGGTATTCTATAATGAGATACGGGGAATAATATAATTCTACACAAACATGGAGCAGTATGAATTCACAACTTCTTGTTCAAGCATGAACAAGTATGAGCGACAAGTTATCGTTCAAACATGAACAACTAATTAATAAAACAGATATTTATCACAGATATAGTTTACATCCCACATCGGCCTGCGTGCAATAATGAAGGGGAAGTGATGGTGTATGAAAACAGACACATGATATGGTAGAAATCACATACCTGGATGGGGGTCAATGGATGATCAAAAAGGTCCATGGCCTAGGTTGTGACATCCATTGCACTTTGGAGAACCTCCTAAGGTCGGCACAAGAGGTCGAACCTACATAATAATTTGTTGAAGGGGCTTGCGTTTGCGCAACCCCGCCTAGTACTTGAGTTTAAAAGGTTTGATTTAAGCTACTGTTTTGTTCAAATGTTCAAACTACATCTCAACTTATTGATTAATGAATATTGAGCAGTGTTTTACATATATTAGCAGTGTTTTAAAATAAGCGTTAACGTAGATAATAAAAAGTTCACTTGTGGAAATATATGTTGAAGGCCAGATCGGAAGAAAAACGGAATTCAATATCTAGCAGAGATATATGACCAAAAGCTTTTGGCTCATGTCCGCGAATGGGTGTTTACAATTGCTTGTGGGAATAGCAATAAAATTTCGTGGAGTCGTGGTTAGAAAATATTTCAATAAAATTTCGTGGAGTTGTGGGAATACCAAAAGCTTTTTGGCTCATGTCCGCTACACATTTGGTTTCTGTACTTCAATAAAATTTCGACTTCATGTGCACTAAACATCTCGTGGAGTCGTGGTTAGAAATTATTTCAAAGTGTCAGGTCTTAGAATCTAGAAGACAGCCATATGTGAGCAGAGTAATAACTAAAATATAAAGCAAAAGTGATCTTTACAAATACCATTTGGACACGATCTTTTGCCAAATCTAACTAACCAAAGAAGTGACTATGTTTAAGATGTGCCTCTATAAAAGATATCGTTTCAATTGTTAACGGCAAGTGATTATGTACTACCTGCTACTCAAGGGTCTGTCGGGATAGCTTGCTGCGGATTTTGATTTTAAACTTCCAACTTTACTGTTGAAGCAAATTTCCGGAGAAGCTTCGTCAGCCCTGATCCTGCGGGTATTTTAAGGCTGCTCCTTCTAATGAAGCCCTAGCTTGCTCCTTCGGAGTATCTTGTGGCTACTCCTTCCTTGTGAAGCTCTGGCTTCCTTCTTCAGAGTTCCTTAGTCTAACCCTCAGTCACTTAGGCTGAAATAAGAAAGAACATCGTTAGCTCGCCTCGGGGTTTGAATCCGAGACCAACTCCGGCGTGAGAGTAAGTATGTGGTTCTAGTGAGAGATAATTCTAGAGAGAGAGAGAGTAAGTAGTGAAGTGTGTGTGTAAAACTTAACCTTTGTTCCTGGAGGAACCTCTCTTTTTATACTACTTGGAGGTGGCTCCAAGACACATGAATTGTGGAGTCGAGGTTGTCTTGTAGGAGCAGCGCCTAAATAGCTGATGAGCACCAGGTTTGTCCTTCATGGTCAGACTTGTCCTCATGCTCCTCTAGTACTCGTCGTGGTCCACAAGTCTGTACCATTCGTACATTATGGTACTACGTAGGCTAGGTGCAATCGTCCTTCCTCCGATGGAGCATGTGCTCCATGTGCGTAAGACTAGCCTTGTCTAGCATTGTCTGGGGCTGCTAGCCTTGTCTGGGGCTGCTAGCCTTGCCTGGGGCTGCTAGCCTTGTATGGGGTTGCTAGCCTTATCTAGCATTGTCTGGGGCTGCTAGCCTTGTCTAGCATTGTCTGGGGCTGCTAGCCTTGTCTGAGGCTAGCATTGTTTATAGCTAGCTCTTGCTATTATCCCTGGACCTAGAGTGATCTTCATCACCCTAGCTCCTAGCTGCTCCAGAGAGCTGTTCTAGCTTAAGATAGTTTTGCTCATGAAGCATTAAGGATTAGTTGAACTTTGTCTCACCTTAAGCATGGGGGTGAGACTATACCTCATCATGTCCCCCCAGTCTAGTATTAACTTTAGTTAATGCTAGACTCGAAGTAAAAACATGTATTCTTTGTTATTTTTTATTTATACATTTTTTTTTTTTTTTTGAAAACGAGCTTCGTCTTTTTCTGTCTTTCGTTAAAGGGTCACTTTCAGTTGAATTACTTTGTGGGCCCCCAAAGCCCATTTTAACTATCCAACTTTCCCCTATAAAAGTGAGCTTTCACATTCACTTTTACACATACTTTTCACCAAACAACCCAACCTTCCTCTCTTTCATATATACTCGGTCGGCGGCGGCTTTATCCAAGATCTGGACCTGGCCTTGCTATTGCGGCGATTCGTCCGGTGGTGGGTTCCGATCAACAAAGTGGTTCTTTCGAATTTCTCCCTTTGTTTGGTTTTGATTGCTCGTCCGGGGGTTCCACTGCTCGTCCGTTGGTTTAACTTCTTCGCTCATCCGGCGGATCTACTGCTCGTCCGGTGGTTTCATCTCTTCGCTCGTCCGGTGGCTTTGTAAATTGCTCATCCGGTGGATTTATTGCTCGTTCGGTGGCTTTGTAAATTGCTCATCCGGTGGATCTATTTGATTGTTCACCCGGTTGGTTTGTTTATTGCTCATCCGCTTATTTGATTGCTCATCCGGTTGGTTATTGCTCTATCGGTGTAACGGTTTCATCTGGAGGGGTAGTTCGATCGGCGTAGTGGTTTCATCCGGAGGGGTTGCTCGACCGGTGCAGCGGTTTCATCCGGTGGGTGGCCTTGCTCGCCCGGTATAGCAGTTTCATCCGGAGGAGTTGCTCAACCGGTGCAGCGGCTTCGTCCGGTGGGTGGCCTTGCTCGCCCAGTGTAGCAGTTTCATCCGGAGGAGTTGCTCAACCGGTGCAGCGGCTTCGTCCGGTGGGTGGCCTTGCTCGCCCAGTGTAGCAGTTTCGTCCGGTTTCGAGAGTATAGCCATTTGCTCATCCGGCTTTCATTCCTCCGTGCTATTCCGACAGGAGAACTTCTCCTAGGTATTATATTCATTCCCTCTCCTCTTTATATATGGCCAAAAAGGATATGCACCTTCATACTTCTGAGTTAGGGAAAAAAGATTTTACAGACTTAGTTATCAAGTATAAAATCCCTTTGAGCTTGCACCCTCGTTTGCCTGATCCCAACTTTCGGATGATAAACCTTCCTGCTGGAGATACCGCTATTGGCATTTACCATAAGATTTTTGATTTATCGGGCGTTAGGATCCCTTTCTCCACTTTCCTTCTAGATGTTATTAGACATTATAAGGTTCATATATCCCAGCTGGTTCCCTTGGGTTTATGCAAGGTCACCACCTTTGAGGTTCTTTGCCGTAGCCTGGATATAGAGCCTACAGTTACATTATTTCGGGTATTTTTAACGCTTTCCAAGCAAGGAGATTGGTTTTCCTTTGCGAAGCGTAGGGGTGATTTATCGATTATGGAAGATTCTAAGACTTCTCTTAAGGAGTGGAAGAACAAATTTTTCTTGATAGATCGTAGGGCTATTCCCTTCCATATGCCTTGGAGGCACCCGGATTCTCGTATTACGGACACGGTTCCTGCACGGTTTAATCAGGATCATGTGAACCGACTGAGTTCCCATGTTATTAGACTTCGTGACATTCCTGAGGGGGTGTTGGTCCGTTCTGGTATTAGCAGAGTGTGGGGTGACTCCTCGTGTGATCCGGTTATTAGGCATCGTGATGGCACCGGTACGAGGGGCTTCCTTTACTTGATACATTTTTGTTTAGCCCTTCTTTCTCTTCCACTTTTTTTTTGTATATCTCTAACCCTTGCTTCTTTTTTGCAGCTATGAGTATATTTAATTTTCTTCGCTTGCCCGTTCTGAAGGAAGCTGTTGTTGTAGCTGAGCCTCATGAGCAGGATACGTCTATCTTGCAGCGGGTTACTGCTCACACTACGGTGCCTGCGCCTGCTGGCGTCATCATTCCTCCTGCTACTGATGAGGAGATCGATGTTACTCGCCCAGATCCTCAGGTCCTTCAGAAGGCTAAAGGCGCTGCGAAGCGCAAAGCCTCTACTTCAGCAGACACCCCCACCGGAGGAGCTAAGAAGACCAAAGCGCGTAAGGAGCGGGTTGGTGCAGGGTCTAGTGATCAGATAGCTGAGGGTGAGTATGAGTTAGCTATTGATGATGGTGGTGATGTCGATCATGATGCCGCGGCTGACGATCTTGATGATGTGATCGAGCAGTCTGGTCGTGTCTCTCCTTGTGAGTTTTTAACCGTTATACCCCTTCGATCTTTTGACTCATGGACTGGACTAGATGTGTCTTATCCTCCTATTGTTCTTCCAGGCAGGGAAGTTCCTGCTACCTTTAGTGCTGAGGTGTCAGGGGCCCGTGAGGTGTCGACTAGTGCTAGTTCTCATGTGTCTCATGGTAAATTTTTTTTTATTTGGACTCCCTTGTTATGGCCGTAATCTCCTATTTGACTTTATTTTCTTTGGGTTTTGCAGGTACTACTGATGACACACATCTTTCTACTGGGACAGCCGCTCAGATACCTTCTACTGGCCTAGCCAATCCTGATGCTCATGTTGTTATGGATGATCATACTGATATTGGCGGGAATGACCATCAAAATGGTGCTAGCCACCATGATGACTTAGTCTTTGGTGATGATGATGTTGAGGATGATACCGCTCTTCCTGATAGCGTAGTTCATGGTGAAGCTACTGTTGGTAAGTTTCATAGGGGAGGTTGTTCATCACAGGCTGAGGCTTGTCACTTGTCCTACCCTTATGATGAGGATGCTGTTCCTATTCCTCAATATACTCGAGAGGAATGGGAAAAGAGGCATATTGTTGACTTTGGTATTTATTCGGATGAGGTGTTTCAGGATCTTAAGGTTTGCAGGAGTATGCGGGATAACTTTCCTACCGCAGCTGAGAATTATCAGACATCACAGCTTTCCACACGCCGGTTGGTGGAGCAGATGAGTGTGCTTCAGTGTCAGATGATGTCGCACGGGAACGAGTTGTCAAACCGATACATGGTTACTGACAGGAACTATAAGCAACTCCTTACTAAGCATAAGTACTTGGAGAGCGTTCTTTCTGAGAGAGCTGATTCTCTTAGGCATCAGACTCAGCTTACCAAGCGTGCTGAGGAGTCAACTAAGGGTATGAGTCAGGGTCTTGCTGATCAGGAGAAGAAGTTAAAGAGGTACAGATCAGAGAGAGATGCTCTTAGAGCTGAGGTGAGGGATCTTAAGGGTGAGCTTGTGACTGCTAGATCCCAACATGCTGCTAAGGTGAAAGACTTGGATCATCTGTTGACTATCCGCGATAATGACATACTCTCGAAGAATGACACGATTGCTGATATGGACGTGCGGCTTCGATCGGTTCAGGATGGGGTCACTTCCTTTTTTCAGTCTAGCTTTGAGCCGTTGGTTAGAGGTTTTCTTGGTAGTTCGGAGTTCAACCAAGAGTTCGCGCGAGTGTTGGATTTAGCTGTTAGTACTGGCCTCGAGCAAGGTTTGCGTATGGGAAGGTCTGAGGAGGAATTTAAAGAGATTTCTCAAAGGGTTGAGAGATTTATCCCTGACGCGAAGGCTCAGTTTGCTGCTGCTTCAGAAGCTTTCCCTGGTTGTCGCTTCCCCTTTTTTGGTAAGGTGAGGAGGAGTGCTGATGCTACTCTTTCAGAGATTGCTCATATTAGGCCTGATCCCGTGGATCCTCCCAGCCAGTCTCCCGCTGCTCCAGCTCCTCCCACCTTCGGCCATACCGTTTCCTACCGCCAGAAGAAGAAGTCATCGAGACCAGGATCCTCTTCAGCTGTTTGATGTAACTTGTGCTTTGTACTTTGCTTTTATTTGTATTGTTAGCCCTCCCTGTTTTGGGCTTTTTAGTACTTTATATTTCTCAATATGCTACCATGACTTTGTTGTCAATTTCCATCATATGTATGATGGCCCTTTATGTGCATGTACGCTTCATTATCTTATTTAGAGTGATTCATGCTTTACTTTGTTGTAATTTATTTAGATAGTGTCTAAATTTTTATGCCTCTAACATACTTTGTTAGCCATTGTCCTTTATATTTGGCCAACGACGCGTTAGCCTCATTGAGCTAGGGTTGAGGTGTATCACGTGTGGCTTATATTCGTTGCCTAGTATCTTCACAAGTACCTGTGATGATACTTCAGCTTTCTTTGGCCAGTTTAGCGTGCTACTTCCCATTTACTCCCTATTTGGTGAAACTTAATTATTTGTTCGTGTGGTATAGGTGTGACATTTGCCTTGTAGGCTCATGCTACTCCTCCTTCCAGATGTAGCTATTCACCGGAGGGTAATTTTTACGTGAGAAGAGTAGGAAGGCTTGTTCCTATTCTTCTACGGAGTCAATTTGCAAAGGTTGCTCAGCCTAACCATCATCGTATTAGTTTCACCGTAGGAAACTAGTTACCCTTTGCAGCTGGAGGTAGCGAACCATCCATTGCCGTGTGCTTTGTTTTATAGCTCAGTTTTTTAAGTGTATAGTCTTAACAGAAAATATGAGGAAAATTTTGTTTCATTCATATTACTTAGAGAAGAAACAATACATTAGTTCTGGCTATAGTCATCTCCGGAGCGAGGTTACACTTTGAAAATTGCTCCTCCGGAGGAAATACATAATAACTTGCTAACATAGTTTTGTGCTCTACATGTAGCACTTCCTTAGGTTGCTGGCATGCCAGGTCCTAGGTATCTCTTTTCCTTCCATGGTGCTTAGCTTATAGGCTCCGCTTTGAAAAGCTTCGATAACTTTGTAAGGTCCTTCCCAGTTGGGCCCGAGCTTGCCCGTGTTCTCTACCCTTGAGGCCTCGTTCTTTCGAAGGACAAACTCTCCTACTTTGAATTGCACATGTCACACTCTTTTGTTGTAGTATTTCTCCACCTGTTGTTTGTACCTGGCTTCTCTGATAGCTGCTATCTCTCTTCGCTCTTCTAGCAGATCTAGGTTCAGGCGGAGTTCTCTGTCATTGGTTGCTTCATCTATGCTAGAGACTCTGTGTGTTGGCATGCCAATTTCTGCTGGGATGACTGCTTCTGTGCCATAGGTTAGGCTAAAAGGTGTCTCCCCATTGCTAGTCTTTTTCATTGTTCGATGAGCCCATAGAACATTAGGAACTTCTTCAACCCATGCTGACTTTCCTTTTTCAAGTCGTTTCTTGATTCCTTCTAGCAAGCTTCGGTTCGCTCTTTCCACTGCTCCATTCCCTTATGGATGGTACACTGAGGTGGAGACTAGCTTTATTTTCAGTTTCTCAGCCCACTTTCTGAGGGGGTCATTTATGAATTGGGTGCCATTGTCTGTGACTATCGTTGCTAGGATCCCAAACCTGCACACGATGTTGTGCCACACGAAGTTTAGTACTTGCTTCCCCGTGATGGTCGCTACTGGTTTTGCTTCCATCCATTTTGTGAAGTAGTCGATTGCTACTATCAGAAACTTCACTTTTCCAGGTCCCAATGGGAGAGGTCCGACTATGTCCATTCCCCACTTCATGAATGGCCATGCTGACGTCACCGAGATCATGTCTGCCTTGGGTAGCTTGGGTACGGAAGCATGCGCTTGACAGTTTTCACATGCCCAGATGAGCTTTCTGGCATCCCTATGCATGGAGGGCCAGTAGTATCCCAAATTCATAGCCTTAGCTACTACTTGCTTTGTTCCATCATGCATCCCACATGAGCCCATGTGTACTTCTCTCATGACATAATCAGCTTGCAGCGGCCCGACACACCTCATCAGCGGCACTAGGTAAGATTTCTTGTACAAGACATCGTCTTCAATAGTGTAGTTCTCAATCTTTTCCATTAGTGACCTAGCTTCCGCCGGGTCTTCTGGTAACTTTCCCGTCTCCAAGTAGTCCCTGATAGGAGTCATCCATGTTGGGCCTTCCTCTTCGACTACCATGTTTACTTCTTGCGTTTCAACTGAGCGCTCATTCAGCACTTCCACTAGCACTTCTATGGATAGGTGATCGAATTGCACTGCAGCTAGCTTGCTGAGGGCGTCTGCCTTTCTATTCTCGGCTCTCGGGATGTGGGATATCCAAAATCTGTTGAATGTGCCCGCCAATTCTAGGACTTTCTCTAAGTACTTCATCATCTTCTCTCCTCTAGCTTTGTATGAGCCCTCTACCTGGCTAGCTACCAACTTGGAGTCTACGAAGGCATGTATGTCCTTTACTCGCATTTCGGTTGCTATTCGCAGCCCTGCTAGCAATGCTTCATATTCTGCTTCGTTGTTTGAGTTGGGGAAGTTTAGCCTGAGTGCGTAAGAGTATTCTATATCGTCCGGGGCGATCAGGATGAGTCCTGCCCCTGATCCTCCACTATTTGATGCTCCATCGGTATACAACCTCCATGCTCTCGGGCCTGGAGTTAGATCATCCTTGGAGTTGGAGGACTCTGGGATGTCCTCCACCATGGGTGTTGGAGCCGCTGCTGGGACCAGCGCTCTTTCCACTGGTGACTCTGCTAGGAAGTCTGCTAGCACCTGCCCTTTTATGGCTACCCTTGGTATGTAAGTTATGTCATATGTCCCTAGCTCAACGGGCCATTTGCGAGTCTCCCTGACGCTTCAGACTTGCTCAATACTTGCTTGATAGGGCTGTCAGTTATGACTCTTATTGGGTGAGCCTAAAAATATCTCCTCAGCCGTCTAGCAGTGTGAACCAAGGCTAGGGTGAGCTTCTCAATCGGGGCATAATTTACTTCCGCCCCTTGCAAGGACCTGCTGACATAGTGGATAGGCATCTGCTTTTCCTGTCTCTCTGTTAGGAAGACTGCACTCACGGCTTCCTCAGCAGCTGATAGATACATCATCAAGGTTTCTCCCCTCCTTGGGGTGGTGAGCGTAGGCAGCTGTGATACTAGCTCTTTCATTTCTTGGAATGTCGCTTCTGCAGCCTCCGTCCACTTGAAATCCTTCTTGTTAGTGCATTTCTTTAGGGTGTCAAGGAAGGGCAAGGATCGTTCGGCCGACTTGGACAAGAAACGGTTCAATGCTGCCAGCTTCCCGCTGAGGGATTGCATCTGCTTCAGGGTCTTGGGTGAAGACATGTCCGTGACCGCCTTCGTCTTCTCAGGGTTAGCCCGTATTCCTTCCGAGGTGACTATGTAGCCCAAGAACTTTCCTTCTTCTACTCCAAAAGAGCACTTTTTGGGATTGAGCTTCATGTTTATCCTCCTGAGGGTGGAAAAGGTTTGCTCCACGTCTCTAATGATGTCTTGCTCGGTTTGGCTTTTGATTACCATGTCATCCACATAAGCTTCGAGGTTTACGCCGATCTGCTCCTTGAAGGCAGAGTCGACTAACCTTTGGTATGTTGCCCCCGCATTTTTAAGACCGAACGGCATCTTGGTGTAGCAAAAGACTCCTTCTTCTGTGTGGAAGGCTGTCTTTTCTTCATCCTTCTTGCTCATCTGGATCTGATGATATCCCTTGTAAGCATCCAAGAAGCACTTGTATTTGTATCCTAACAAAGATTCAATCTTCCAGTCAATCTCCGTAAGGGGTACAGGTCTTTGGGGCAGGCTTTGTTAAGATCCTTGTAATCAATGCACATTCTCCAACTTCCGTCGACTTTCTTTACTAGGACTGGGTTAGCGACCCATGAGGGGTATCGTACTCGTTTTACGATCCCAGCCTTGAGCCACTCATTGACCTCGTCTGTGACTACCTTCCTTCTATCCGGTGCCAGAATTCGCTTTTTCTGTACCTTAGGCTCAATGTGAGGATAGGTGTCAAGGCGATGTTCTGTGATTGCTCGGGGTATGCCCGTCATATCGGCTGGTGTCCATGCAAAAACGTCAGCGTTAATCTTGAGAGTCCTTATGAGTGCTATTCGACATTCTGGGGAGAGGTTTCCTCCTATGGTGACTAACTGGTCAGGGTAGTCATCATTCACCACTATCTTTTCATCAGGCTTTAGCTTGGGTGCTGACCCTCGCCTAGATGGCTTCATCCTCTTAGTGGGTTGGGGTTCTTCTTCTTCCCTTTGCTCCATGGGCTCCTTCCCTGGCCTTCTGGTGTAAGTTTCATCTAGTGGTGGTGGGGGAGGAGCGCCGTGGGCTATCCTTCCTGGAGCACCCCTCTGGGCTATCTCTTCTGTGCGAGCTCTCAGAACTCGCGATTGCGCCTCCTCCATGAGTCTGCATTCTTTCAAGGTTTCTCTGCTTGTGATCAAAGTCGATATCCCATTTGACGTTGGGAATTTAACCATTGAATGTATGGTGGAGGCTACAGCTCCTAAGCTTCTCAATCCCGTTCTTCTGAGCAAAGCGTTGTACGGTGAGGGACTTTTGACTATAGCGAATTCCATCATTACCGTTCTGGTTCTCCCGTATTCTCCCATTGTGACTTCTAGGTCAATGACGCCTAGAGGGTAATGAACTTCACCTGAGAAGCCTACCAGAGGTATCCTAGATTCCCTTAGCCTTGACCTTGTTTGGTAGCTTAGGTTTTTGAAGCAATGCTCGTACATTATTTCTGACGAGGATCCCCCGTCGACGTATACTCTTCTTACCACGTACCCTTCGATCATGGCATCCACTATCACTGGGCAATCCCTCAGCTGATAGCGCGGTACCGACGGGAATGTTATGGCGTTGTCCATCCAACTCTCTACTCTCTCATAAGGTCTCTTCCGATATCCTTGAGATCTCATCATGTTTATGATCTTTTCCTTCCCTTTGGCTGGCCCTTTGTCTTTCTGGACTCCTTGTCTGATGTCTTTCACCAAGTGTGCTAGTCTCCCTGAGGCTACTGCTTCTTCAATTCGTTTTTTGAGGTTAAAGCAATTGTTCGTGTCATGACCCCGATCTTGGTGAAAGTCACAGAACTTGTTCATGTTTCTCTTTTCAGGAGTTCCTACCATGGGAGGTGGGGGTGGAAAATTCATGTTTTCCGTGGTTAGGATTTCTTTTGGAGTCTTTGTCAATAGTGTGAACACTTCCTTCCTAGCGTAGGGAGGGCATGTCCCCATGTCTCTTCCTTGGCTCCTCCTTTGGTTTCTGTTTCTAGATCCACCTAGGTTCCCTGTCCAACCAGCTTTGTTATTCCCCCTATCCCATTGTGGAGCCTTGACAATGGTTGTGGTGTCAGCAGCCGTCTCTCCCCTGATAAAGGCTCTGACCCTTTCCCACATTTCGTCCACTGCTTTTGGGATCTTATCGTTGAGTTTCTTGGCTAGTTCTGGGTGTCCATGCCCGTGCATGAATGTCGAAATCCTTAGCACCAGGGGCACACCCTTGATGTGTGAGCTTTCAGCTTTGAAACGATCCATGAATGCCTGGAGGCTCTCATTAGGCTTTCGTTCCCGTGTATCTCGGTGGGATCTTTATCATACCGTTTCTGCTGCGAGAACTCTTCTAAAAACTTGCTGCTCAATTCTTCAAACCCATCTACACTTTTTGGGTCTAGGCTATCGAACCAGTTCCTTGCTGAGCCACTTAAAGTCTGACGAAACATTTTGCACCACACTGGCATGGGCCACTCTTCTTGTTCAGCAGCAGTAGAGAAGATACTGAGGTGATCTTCGGGGTCTTTGCTTCCCTCATAGACGCGGACATTAGCAGGGAGCTTGGCTCGCCTATGATATCTGAAACGCGTGATCCGAGAAGTGAAAGGCATGGGCTTAGGTCGTCTATATGGTGTACTCAAATCCTCGGAATCACTATCTGACCTTGAGTCGTACCCGGACTCTGAGCTCTCCTTCCTATGGGAAGGTCTGGCTGATCGTGACTTGGTCCTGGCACTTCCGGCCTTGCTCATCCTTTTGGAGCGATGTGACCTAGTGATAGATTTCCTGCGTGAAGGACTTTTATAATGTCTTCGAGCAGACTTTGACCGACCTTGGTTCCCGGACTTGGACGAGCTGTCTGAGGAGTATCCTCTTCCTTCCCTCACTGAGGGGCTCCCACGCGAGTTCCCTGACCCCATTTCTTCCGCCTCCTTGTTGAAAAGATTTCGGGGAGTCATCTTCTCACGATTTTGCTCGTCAATTTCCTTCATCATAGTTTTTAGTGCTTCGATGTGTTGTTGAACATACGCTGGGGTGAGGCGTCCCTGATCAGGTCTGGGAGGAGGAGGGGTTACCTCCGGAGGAGCCCTCTCGCCCCCAGGTGTCCCCGAGTTCAGGCTAAGGCCTAGCCCTAGTGTAGGACCTTGGTCACCGTCTTCCATCACTTAGTTTTTTGGTAGATTGGTATTCCCGGTCCCACGGATGGCGCCAGATGTTGAAGCAAATTTCCGGAGAAGCTTCGTCAGCCCTGATCCTTCGGGTATTTTAAGGCTGCTCCTTCTAATGAAGCCCTAGCTTGCTCCTTCGGAGTATCTTGTGGCTACTCCTTCCTTGTGAAGCTCTGGCTTCCTTCTTCAGAGTTCCTTAGTCTAACCCTCAGTCACTTAGGCTGAAATAAGAAAGAACACCGTTAGCTCGCCTCGGGGTTTGAATCCGAGACCAACTCCGGCGTGAGAGTAAGTATGTGGTTCTAGTGAGAGATAATTCTAGAGAGAGAGAGTAAGTAGTGAAGTGTGTGTGTAAAACTTAACCTTTGTTCCTGGAGGAACCTCTCCTTTTATACTACTTGGAGGTGGCTCCAAGACACATGAATTGTGTAGTCGAGGTTGTCTTGTAGGAGCAGCGCCTAAATAGCTGATGAGCACTAGGTTTGTCCTTCATGGTCAGACTTGTCCTCATGCTCCTCTAGTACTCGCCGTGGTCCACAAGTCTGTACCATTCGTACATTATGGTACTACGTAGGCTAGGTGCAATCGTCCTTCCTCCGATGGAGCATGTGCTCCATGTGCGTAAGACTAGCCTTGTCTAGCATTGTCTGGGGCTGCTAGCCTTGTCTGGGGCTGCTAGCCTTGCCTGGGGCTGCTAGCCTTGTATGGGGTTGCTAGCCTTATCTAGCATTGTCTGGGGCTGCTAGCCTTGTCTAGCATTGTCTGGGGCTGCTAGCCTTGTCTGAGGCTAGCATTGTTTATAGCTAGCTCTTGCTATTATCTCTGGACCTAGAGTGATCTTCATCACCCTAGCTCCTAGCTGCTCCAGAGAGCTGTTCTAGCTTAAGATAGTTTTGCTCATGAAGCATTAAGGATTAGTTGAACTTTGTCTCACCTTAAGCATGGGGGTGAGACTATACCTCATCATTTACTATTAAAGTTCTGTTGATATGGTGAGTTTCTCGTTTAATGTTGTTGATCATGGTTCAACTCATGGCGAAGGCAGTGTATGCAAACAATATACTTCCCGCTGTTATCGACTTATGATGTCAATAAGTACCAGGAAAATTGTATCCAATTTATAAAAAGTTATTGTCGGGCTAGGAAGGGATCAACTATGGTCAAGGGAACGGGCGATGCAACTGTACTCTCCAGAGTGTCTTGAAACAGCTTATGTGCATATTTCTTACATAGCCCTTCACCTAGGCCGATTATTGGCAATTCTAGTTCACCTAACTAGAAGGCTGAGCCAAACCTTCCTAGTTTACACAGGGTCACACAGCGTTCACCATTTTGTGCAAACACCAGATAACTTCTTTCACCTCCCACAACCGATCCCCACAGACGCTCGAGCCAAAGCTGCCCTAGCTCTTTGCCCTTCAATAACTTTAATGCCCCCATTTGGAAATATTTCAAACGCTGGGTACCCTTTTCTAAGAAAAAGTGAAATTGGAAGAAAAACACACCCACAGGCGTATTTCACCACTTCTATCCGTGTTCATTCTTTGCTCATTTAATTTATTCTATCCTGCTACTCGTTTCTTACAAGTTCGCTTTGGATAACAGTGAAGTTGAAAGGGAACTTGGGGTGTTATTTTCCAAAGGACGTAAGTCAAGAAATCAGACAAAGAAACCAACTGTGGATAAATTCCAGATGCTTGTTGAAGATGTGTCATGTGAGGGATAGAGTGCTGGTACGTTACATTTTGTATGTACCTCCATTTACTTTCGATTCATGATATTAGACCGCAATATGCTCTTTAAGTACACTTACGAAATATTGCACCAAATATAATTTTGAAGGTATTTGAGGATGAGACAGATGCTGCCAAATTGTGACTTGTTGCAAGGAGGAGGTCAAGTGACGGAGGCAGGGGTCTAAGGGGTCGTCTGACCCCCTTAGCGAAAAAATTGTAGTGTAAATTTTCGAAAATATTCAGATTTGTTTTATAATCTGCCCCCCTAAGAACCATTTTGTAGTGTAGTTTATAAAAAATATAAAAGTTTGACCCCCCCGAGCCAAATTTTCTGGCTCCGCCCCTGAGGTCAAGGTTGTGAAGGGGTTGACTTTAATTCTTGTTTTTAAGTTTAACTTCAATCTTGTTCATCTTACAAAATATATACTTAGTAATTTGATTATATCAAGGACAGAACATGAACGCAGAGTGTATTTTGAAATTACTGTAGTTATTTGATGTTTGGATGGACATATAACAGGCTTTACCAGTTCTCATAGACTTCCCCTCTTTATCCTTCAATGTATATTATGACCATCCCACATCGGTCTAAGAGGTGAAATGAAGTCAGTTTGAAGAATTATAAATACAAGGCATATGCCTAGCATACAAACTTGCCTTAAACTAATGAGTAAGGAAAACAAAGCGACCGGTGAGAGCCGGACGCCGCGCATCTCATAATAAAACTTCGGTTTTATTTTCAGCACGAAGAATTTATGGAGGGGTCATAGGCTGGCCGAGTGTTGACACTGCTTACTTTGCAGAACTCACTTGTGCGGGCCTCCCGACAACCCACCCCCAATCCATTGAGTTTCAAAAATTTATCACACCACTCTGTATGTATGTCAGTTATATGTATCTCTTTGGGTATCCCGTAGCTTTCCCGCAACGCTATATTGACATCATCGTTCCTACTTCTACAAAGACTTGCATTATCTTACCCGTCAAACACTTTCTCTATTATTGTAGTAACATGAATGGGAACTAACCCCCTAGATGTACCAACAACTGACCGGATCAGTAAACATAAGCTACGCCCTCCAGCACACCATTACTCACCTTGCAAGACTGTAATTTTGTTCAGGAAATGTTCACTTCTAAACACTTACGGTCACTGCAACACCCCTATTCATCTAGTCAACACAGGTTTAGTTCTTGTTTATGTAGGAATAATGCTTAGTCTTGCACTTTGGATCGTATATGTAAACTGCCCCAAAGGGAGGAAGTGTTTGCTAAGACACGTCTAGACCCTTATGTGAGCATTTTATGGACTTAAGGTCAAAGACCTGAAGTTGCATACAGGGTGTTCTTTCCGTGAGAATGAAATATGGCCACTTGGGTGAGATCTTTGGAATTTGTTAACCGCAGTCTGTTTTTACGGCATCACTGGATATCGTGATGATATCAAGTACTCTATAACATGATCAGAAAATATAATAGGAATCCATCAGAGGAAAGAAAAGAGCATATTGAGAAGACCCTAGTATCCCACATCGGTTGGGAGAGTAAAGGTAAAGGGATGGGAAGGTGTATAAAAACGGAAAGAAGGAACAGGACTAATCACTTACCTGGACGGGGTCTATGAGTGATCAAGAAGGCTCATGGCCTAGGTTGGTGACCTCCATTGCACTTTGGAGGGGTGCCATCCTAAGATCGGCCCAAGTGGTCGAGTCTACAACGTAATTTGTTGCTGTGGGGGCCTGCGTTCGCGCGGCCCCTGCCCGATTCTTCAGTTTAAGTCTTTTGATTCTGTTTTGTTATTTTAAGTGTTAAGTCATTAGTTTGAAAAACTTAACTAACTGAAGGCAATTGTTGTGAAAACAATATGTTTGAATACGTTTGTAAAGAGGGGAAATTAACCAAAGGCAATCGTCGAGTTAAATGTCTTCTTTGTGAAGTTAAGTTGTTTGACTGGCGTCGGGGTTTTTACTAACAAAAGATTAGATTAATAAAACACGTCCTTTATCTTATGGTTCATGGGCCGAAATAAGATACAGCTATAGAGGTTCCTTTTCTTTAATAAAGAGGGAAAATTAACCAAAGGCAATCGTCGAGTGAACTGTCTTCTTTGTGAAGTTGCAAGTGGTTTGACTGGCGTCGAGGTTTTTACCAGCAAAAGATTAGATTAGTAAAACACGACCTTTATCTTATGGTTCATGGGCCGAAATAAGATGCAGCTATAGGTTCCTTTTCTTTAATATTGGAGGGAATTTCTTTATATTAAGTTTCTATAAACAATGTGAGGGACACTATATTCTAGGGAAAGTAATGTCTTCTGATGCGGTTAATACGATGGTGCAGATAACTACTGAGTTATCTAAAAAGCTGAAACTTTTAAAGACTTGGCATGTGCTATGAATTGCTCCACTTTGGCATAAATGTGATTGAGCCACAGATACCATGTTTTGTGATTTTGTAATGAGATTTGGTATATGCACAAATCTTCAACTGTCCCCCCATGGCATCTCATTGCTGGACCGAGGCGATAATTAACTAGCGAGGTCTTAGTTTCAAACATGGGCATCATCGTTGTTGATTTAACTTACAAAACTGATATTAGTAACATTGTTCTTCTGCAATTACAGAGTCTTAACAATATGTATGTGTACTATTTTGGTTTTTTTCAATTCATAAACAAAAAGAGTGAAAAAAAGTGCGAGAACAATTAAGTTTCGGAAAGACCCTTTTTTATCCCACATCGGTTAGGTGAAGTAAACAGACAAGTGGGCGTTGACTATAAAAACAAGGGCCTGGTAATGGAATAAGCATACCTTTCTCGGCCTTTTGGCTAAGATCAAGTGTAGTATCTGTTCTTATCAGTTTAATATCTGATATGTGAGCCATCGGCTCCCTCGATATTAATCTTATTTTTTTATGGGGGAAGTGCCCACTACAGTAGCTTGCTGCTGGGGTTCTTCACGTGTCGCCTTGGCGTTGCACTACTGCCTAGGCTTGGCGCACCCCTCCAATTACTAGTTCCACGTTTATTCTGTGTATCTGTTTGCTGTTTGTCACATAATAAAAGACAGCTTAATGAGTCTATTTGACCTAAAAAGTCAATGTACTAGAGACGCATTTGACGTAAGTTAGAAGTACACTGATGTCTTTCATGATTGATTGATTAACGTTGTTGACTTGTTGTTTTGATTGCTAGTAAATAACTGATTTCCGAGGTTTATGGTTAAACAATGTGTTTTGGAGTTCTGTTTTGACATGCTACAAATGGTTTTATCCCACATCGCTTGGGTAGTGGAAGTTGAGAGTGAGGAAGGTTGTATATAAAGAACAAGCTGAGCATGGGATAATTCACGCAGCCAAGCAATGAGCACAAAGCGAACTATTCTTTCGCCTTTTACTAAAGAATACTGTGTGCTCGTTGTATAAATTGGCATACGCCTATTTTTCGAGAGCTTCTTCCCACAAGGAAGAACTCCAACCAATAAAATGACAGCTATGTCAGCTTTGTTCTCAGTTCTGTGTACTTTTGTTTTTGCCAGATAATTCCAAAGCAGCTGTGATATATCTTTTGCTACAAAAAAAAAAACTTTGCTTTATATGGTACTTTAGATTCGTTGCTGGGAAGTAATTCTTGGTTTTAACTTTTAACGAGTCACCTTGGTGATCCAGCATAGGGAATCCTTTACTCACAGACTGTTTAACCTCCATGATGCTCATTTACAGTAGGGGCAAACTGGGTGGTTTGGTAATGGGTCAACACGAGTTTGGATCAAAACTGCAAACCTTTGGGACGAATAAAATGAGCTTTGGTTGGCCTACGTTTGCACGGTATTACTGCTCCGTTAGTTGACTTGGTACATCTCTGGAGTTATTCTTCCAGTGCTTGTGCATAATCCGGATTCCGAGACTGTAAATGTGCTGCCATAACTAAAGTTGAATAAGGAGATGAAACGTTTATGAATTTTCACTTTTGAGGTCAAAACTAAATAGTTTGTTGGAAGTTTTTAGGATGAATGCTATAAATGTGAGTAAATTTACATAAATATAGATCAGAAAGAAAGGTTAATCATTAAGATGAAAATGAGTTCTATTTGACCTAAAAAGTCAATGTACCCGAGAGGCATTTGACTTTCAAGTTGTTGATTCAAAACACACACAGTAATTTTTGGCTTCATGATTCTCAAGTTGTTGGACGCTTCATTACATGTAAGTATGACAATATGCCTAAACTCGCATGAATCTAAATCTTCCAAAAGCTTACAACATTTCACAGCGGTTTTAAACGTACAATTTCTATATCATATTACGGCATCATTTCATCTATGTCCCTCCAAAACTTGATATGTGAATGCTACCTCTGGTCCATGTTATAATCCTTTATTAAAATCAGATACCCGGTTTTCAAATGCAAAGCCAAACACCCTCTTACTGACCTGGATTTTGTACGACATACAAAGAAGGTCTTTTACTTTCTCCTCCAGTTATTTTGCCTAGAATATATGAAATGTCTGGGGGACGTTGATACATGTTTAATTTAATTCATAATATTAGCATGATGGTAGCTTATTAGTAACTTTTTCCTAACAGGAAACTCTTACAACCTACACTACCTATTTGACCATATATTCCCAAGCTCTTAAATGTCTCACCACCTAGTCACCTACTTAAACAAAAAATGTCTCACCACCTAGTCACCTACTTAAACAAAAAATGACAACCCATGGAGAGAAGATTCAAAACCTGTATATGTATTAACCCGCAGGGAAAACCAACTATGCACAATGAAAACCCGAATGAATCGCAGGTTTCACTTCTGATTTTCTTACTAAATTGCGTAAATGCTATCGTTTTGAAAGTTCTCAACAAAGAAATGAAACAGGACTAAAAGATTTTGGGTCATCTTTTTCTAAATGTCTCTTCATTATGTCAAACCTATGCTATCGTCTTTATACTTCCAAAATTGCTTATTTCTTTCATCTAGTAAGTGCAAAATTTGTATTTGGCAACTTTTCATAGAGGTGACAGTTTAGCCCATTTACTAATGAATGGGTCGATTTAGGTTTGTTTTACCTCTTGCATGTCAAAAAATTTAGCTACAAAGGATACAGGGCGATATAGTTTTGTAGTCATATTTCAAACACTGGTTTTCTAGAAAAAAGTGAAATTGGAAGAAAAGTGTTTTGGGTCAACCAAACCCGACCAACATGTTTCAGTCCCACCCACATGCGTATTTCACCACTTCTATCGGTGTTCACGCTTTGCTCATTTATTCTATCCCGCTACTCGTTTCTTACAAGTTCGCTTTGGATAACAGTGAAGTTGAAAGGGAACTTGGGATGTTATTTTCCAAAGGACGTAAGTTAAGAAATCAAACAAAGAAACCAACTGTGGATAAATTCCAGATGCTTGTTGAAGATGTGAGGGATGGAGTGCTTGTAAGTTTATTTTTTATGTACCTCCTTTTACTTTTGATTCATGATATTAGACCGTAAAATGCTCTTTAAGTACACTTACGATATATTGCACCAAATACAATTTTTGAAGGTATTTGAGGACGAGACAGAAGCTGCCAAATATTGTGACTTGTTGCAAGGAGGAGGTCAAGGTTGTGAAGGGGTTGCAGAGGTTGAAGCCTCATCGGTAAGAACTTTAATTCTTGTTTTTAAGTTTAACTTCAATTTTGTTCATCTTACAAAATATATACTTTAGTAATTTGATTATATCAAGGACAGAACACGAACGCAGAGTGTATTTTGAAATTAATTACTGTAGTTATTTGATGTTTGGATGGACATATAATAGTCATCTTGTCATCATAATTTGATAGTAAACGTTCTTCAACAACAATGATAATTAGAGGTGGCAGATCCACCCATTTCCTAATGAATCGGCTGATTCGGGCCAGGTTCTATATGATACGAGTCAAATATATATTAGCTGAAAGTGAACAGGTCAAGGGTCTCCCAACTCCCAAGTGTATCTTGTTTGCATACAACTTCATAAACAACGTTACAAGTATATAAAGACTTCTAAGAAGTTAGGATATGGGTCTGCGTTTATTCCTTAAAAGTATAAACAAATGCTTGCTTGCTAACGTGAATGTTTATATGGAATATGATTTGCAGGTATTTGCTCTGTGCCAAAAGATGCGGGCACTTGCTGTTTTGTTCAGAAGAGGAAGAACGCCTCCTTTACCAGAAAGCCTTAAACAAAACTTAAGTGCAAAGAAGCGCTCCCTTGAAGATGAAGACCAATAGGATTTCAATGAACCCTCGAGCAGTCGAGATGTCATATGGTACATAAATATAGATACTGTATATAGCATTCAACTCGGTTAAGAAACTAATTAAATGATTAAATTATACGCACATCTTTTGTGATATACATCAAAAAGAAGATTACAGCTTGAATGAGCAATTTGGCTGTATATCCCACATCAAAAAGAAGATTACAGCTTGAATGAAGGTACTTACCTTGACGGGGTCAATGGATGATCAAGAAGGTTAATGGCCTAGGTTGGTGACCTCCATTGCACTTAGGAGGGGTGTGCCCGCCTAAGGTCGGCCCAAGTGGTCGAACCTACTTCATAATTTGTTGCTGTGGGGGCATGCGTTTGCGTGGCCCCTGCCCAAAACAAGTCCTAGACAGACTTCTATAATCTTTTAATGTTGAAGCTGTTTGTGCTATCTGTTACGTATATCAACTGGTTTTACGCAAATGCTTGTGCAATATCTTTCGAAAGAAAATATATGAAGTCTTGTTCCTGTTATACCAAGAGACACACTAACTGACTTAGGCCTTGTTTGTTTTTTAGAAAAAACCTCTTTTTGCCTCTTTTCTCTGAAGCAGGAAGAGGTTTCTTGTTTGTTTTTTTACAGACAAAAGAGCTAAAAACCTCTTTTTTCCTCTTCACAATATAGACTATCATCTTCCTCTTTTTTCCTCTTTTCTTCTCTTCTTAAAACACAAATCTTATCACCACTATTCCAACACCATCTCTTTTCTTCTCTTCAAAAGAGAGAAAACAAATGGTCTTCTTTTTGAAGATGTAGACTTTAGATATATCTCTTCTTCTGTAGACATGGTTTGCAGATGAAGAGGAAAAAGCTCTAAAAAAACAAACGAAGCCTTAGTCTCTTGACAGCTTACCTGGCTTCTTCTATGTGTCCAACCCTTTGTGTAGTTACTGTTCCCTCGAGAGCCGGGTATCATTTTTATTTTTACAGCCGTTCAAAATCATCAATCCACTAGTAATCACAGATAGCTTTGCCAGATATCTTTTCTCATAGACTTCCCCTCTTTATCCTTCAATGTATATTATGACCATCCCACATCGGTCGAAGAGGTGAAATGAAGTCAGTTTGAAGAATTATAAATACAAGGCATATGCCTAGCATACAAACTTGCCTTAAACTAATGAGTAAGGAAAACAAAGTGACCGGTGAGAGCCGGACACCGCGCATCTCATATTAAAACTTCGGTTTATATTCAGCGCGAAGAATTTATGGAGGGGTCATAGGCTGGCCGGGTGTTGCCGCTGCTTACTTTGCAGAACTCACTTGTGCCGGCCTCCCGACAACCCACCCCAATCCATTGAGTTTCAAAAATTTATCACACCACTCTGTATGTATGTCAGTTATATGTATCTCTTTGGGTATCCCGTAGCTTTCCAGCAACTCTATATTGACATCATCAGTACACACCCGAGATGGTAACATGAATGGGAACTAACCCCCGAGATGTACCAACAACTAACCGGATGAGTAAACATAAGCTACGCCCTCCAGCACTACACACCGCCATTACTAACCTTCCTGTAATTTTGTTCAGGAAATGTTTACAACTATCACTTCTAAACACTTCCGGTCACTGCAACACCCTCTTCATCTAGTCAACACATGTTTAGTTCTTGTTTATGTAGGAATAATGCTTAGTCTTGCACTTTGGATCGTATATGTGAACTGCCCCAAAGGGAGGAAGTGTTTGCTAAGACACGTCTAGACCCTGCGTTCGCGCCGCCCCTGCCCCTGCCCCTGCCCGATTCTTCAGTTTAAGTCTTTTTATTCTCTTTGGTTTTTTTAAGTGTCAAGTCATTAGTCTGAAAAACTTCAAAATCCACAAGATGTCTTTACAGAACTTGGAACTAACCAAAGGCAATTGTTGTGAAAACAGTTTGTTTGAACACGTTTGTAAAGAGGGGAAATTAACCAAAGGCACTCGTACTCAGTTAATACGATGGTGCAGATAACTACTGAGTTATCTAAAAAGCTGAAACTTTTAAAGACTTGGCATGTGCTATGAATTGCTCCACTTTGGCACAAATCTTCAACTGTCTCCCCATGGCATCTCATTACCGAGGCGATAATTAACTAGCGAGGTCTTAGTTTCAAACATGGGCATCATGTTTGTTGATTTAACTTACAAAGCTGATATTAATAACATTATTCTTCTGCAATTACAGAGTCTTTAGCAATATGTATGTGTACTATTTTGTTTTTTTTTCAATTCATAAACAAAAAGAGAAAAAAAAAGACAATTAAGTTTCTGAAAGACCCTTTTTATCCCACATCGGCTAGGTGAAGTAAACAGACAAGTGGACGTTGACTAAAAACAAGGGCCTGGTAAAGGAATAAGCATACCTTTCTCGGCCTTTTGGCTAAGATCAAGATCAAGTGTAGTATCTGTTCTTATCAGTTTAATATCTGGTATGTGAGTCATCGGCTCACTTGATATTAATCTTATTTTTTATGGGGAAGAGCCCACCACAGTAGCTTGCTGCTGGGGTTCTTCACGTGTCGCCTTGGTGTTGCACTACTGCCTAGGCTTGGCGCACCCCTCCAATTACTAGTTCCAAGTTTATTATGTGCACTGTCCAGTGTTTATTACCTAATAAAAGACAGCTTGAAGTCCTGTATATGGTTTGCACATTGAACGACAATATTCATTCTCGTAATGGGCAGCGTTGTGTACATGGTTCGACCAGAGTTATCACATAACTCAAAATAGTTTATATCAGAATGAAAAAAGTGCTAGCAAACTAGTTTTAAGAAACCCCTTATATCAGTCCCACATCACCTAAAAAGTCAATGTACCAGAGAGGCATTTGACCTTCATGGGTAAGTTAGAAGTAAACTGATGTCTTTCATGATTGATTGATTAACGTTGTTGACTTGTTTTGATGGCCAGTAAGTAACTGATTTCCGAGGTTCATGGTAAAACTATGTGTTTTGGAGTTCTGTTTTGGCAGATGCTACAAATGGTTTTATCCCACATTGCTTGGGGTAATTCACGCAGCCAAGCAATGAGCACAAAGCGAACTATTCTTTTGCCTTTTACTAAAGAATACCGTGTGCTCGTTGTATAAATTGGCATACGCCTATTTTTGGAGAGCTTCTTCATAAAGGAAGAGCTCCTATCAATGTTTAGTTAAAAAAATGCTTATAAGATCACACATGTGACAGTCAACTTTGTTCTCAGTGTACTTTTGTTTTTGCCATATAAATTTCAAAGCAGCTGTGATATATCTTTTGCTATAAACAAAAAAAACTTTACTTTATATGGTACTTTAGATCCGTTGCTGGGAAGTAATTCTTGGTTTTAACTTTTAACGAGTTACCTTGGTGATCCATCATAGGGAATCCTTTACTCACAGATAGGGCTGAGCAACAGGTCCGGACCGGACCGGACCGGACCAAGGACCAAAATGGTCCTAAACCCCGGACCGAGACCGGACCGAAATGGTACGGTCCGGTCCGGGTCGGTCCGGTCCGGTTCGGTCTTCGGTCCGGTCCGGTCCTATTAGGCATAATCGATGGGTTTTTGGTAAGACCGAATCGGACCGGACCGGGCCGACCGGACCGAGGACCGAAATAGTCAAAAACCTCGGACCGAGGACCGGACCGAAATACGGTCCGGTCCGGGTCGGTCCGGTCCGGTCCGACGGTCCAAATGCTCACCCCTACTCACAGACTGTTTAACCTCCATGATGCTCATTTACAGTAGGGGCAAACTGGGTGGTTTGGTAATGGGTCAACACGAGTTTGGATCAAAACTGCAAACCTTTGGGACGAATAAAATGAGCTTTGGTTGGCCTACGTTTGCACAGGTATTACTGCTTCCGTTAGTTGACTTGCTACATCTCTTGGAGTTATTATTGCGGTGCTTGTGCATAATCCGGACGAGACTGTAAATGTGTAGACGTGTAGTTCTGCCATAACTAAAGTTGAATAAGAAGATGAAATGTTTATGAATTTTCACTTTTGAGGTCAAAACTAAATAGTTCTCGTCTTTTAGATACTCACGGTTTGTTGGAAATTTTTAGGATGAATGATATAAATGTGCGTAAATTTACATAAATATAGATCAGAAAGAAAGGTTAATCATTAAGATGAAAATGAGTCTATTTGACCTAAAAAGTCAATCTACCCGAGAGGCATTTGACTTTCAAGATCTAACTAGCTTATTTTTGGCTTCGTGATTTTCAAGTTGTTGGACGCTTCATTACATGTAAGCATGGTCGTAAATAGTGCGAAGCGTGGCGTGGCGGCATGTTCAAGCTACACGCTTTAGCGGCTAAAGAAAAAATTTAGCATTTTTAAAGCGTGCCTTATGGCGGCACAACATATAAAAGTATTTGTTTGTTTTATCATATTTTAATATTATATTTATATTGAGTTCTCAATAAGTATTGTACATAATAATTAAAGTTAGAAAACTCTCTATACATGAAATAATATTCATACTTTGAAGTTGAATTCAAAAAATCACCGCACCTCATGTTGTAGCGCGTCTTAATCTATTGCGTAGCGCGGAGGCCGCGCCTCAAGCTTTAGCGCGCTATTTAGAACCATGCATGTAAGAATGACAATATGCCTAAACTCGCATGAATCTAAATCTTCCAAAATCTTACAACATTTCACAGCGTTTTTAAACGTACATTTTCATATACTGTATCATATTATGGCATCATTTCATCTATGTCCCTCCAAAACTTGATATGTGAATGCTACCTTTGGTCCATGTTATAATCCTTTATTAAAATCAGATACCCGGTTTTAAAATGCAAAGCCAAACACCCTCTTACTGACCTAGAGGATGGTCAACGATATCAAGCTCAATGTTGATGCATTAATGGTGATTAAAACCATGGGTGCCGTCCGTGGCGACACGAATATTGTTTTGTGAGGATGGAATGGAAGAAAGACATTAACCAAAGGTGACCACGGTTCCTACTGCAAGTTCGTTTCCACATACTCTAGAGCTGCTCAATAAGTTGCAAGTTGTTAAGAGGCATTAGGTGTTTGATAAGTATATTACCCCGTAGGTTGTTGCATATAAGTCTTAAGAATTTTGTACGACATACAAAGAAGGTATTTTACTTTCTCCTCCAGTTATTTTGCCTACAATATATGAAATGTCTGGGAGACATTGAGACATGTTTAATTATATGCATAATATTTGCATGATGGTAGCTTAATAGTAACTTTTTCCTAACAGTAAAGTCTTACAACCTACACTACCTATTTGACCATATGGTTCCTGTTATACCGAGACACAGTAACCGTGACCTAATGTTATGTTCTAGATCATATTCATCGTCGGTTTCTATTGGTTCGTCTCTTTAAAAATGGAACATACAGGCAATCATTTAGATTATGTTCACTTTTTGCAATGTGTTGTTATTACAGCTGATAGCGGAAGACCGTAGCGGTCAAGTGGCAAACATGGGAAATGGGAGACCTAGCCACCCACATTTTATGAGTCAAGGCAAGCAAATGTGATAATTTTTCTAAACTTTGGTCGCCACATGCGGCAGATAGTTTTCTTTGGTATTTGCTTATACTTAGAAACTGTCAGCAACTTCGGACCTGCAGATATTTAGTACATACTCTGCAATGAAAACATTCAACTATATGTTTTGTAGAAACTATTATTTTCATGCCTAACGCATCAACATAGGATATATCATTTACGCAGGTGGACATGGCAGACACTATGCATGTACATATCTTCCCAAAAATATTCGTTGCAATTTCCAAAAAACCGGTTTTCTAAATGCTCCGGTAGAGCTACCGGGTCACGGTTTAACCCGCGGTTCAACCGGGTTTTCCATCAAAACCGGTGTCCGGTCACCTGTCACGGTTCAACCGGCCGGGGACCCGGGTTTTAAAACTCATCCGTTGTGTAAATTTGTCTTTGTTATGAAGATGATAGTCCAAAACTAAGTACATGCCGTCTTTTACTTTTTTTTTAAAGTGCATACTACGACTAAATTCTGGGCTCACGGGATAGATAGCTTGCTGCGGATTGGATTTTAAACTTCCAACTTTACTGTTAAGAGTTCCTACCTTGTTGATATGGTGAGTTTCTCGTTTAATGTTGTTACATAGTTCCCCACTGTTATTGACTTATCATGTCAAAACTTAAGTGCAAAGAAGCGCTCCCTTGAAGATGAGCAATAAGATTTCAATGAATACTCGAGGTGTCATATGGTACATAAATATTGATACTGTATATAACAATCACATCGGTTGAGAAACAAATTCAATGATTAAGTTATACGTACATCTTTTGTGATATACATTAAAAAGATCACTTGAATGAGCAAAGACAATAGAGAGTGGGGTAATATAAAAAGGGAAAGAGGCAATTGTGAAAGGTACTTACCTGGACGGGGTCAATGGATGATCAAGAAGGTCCATGGCCTGGGTTGGTGACCTCAATTGCACTTCGGAGGTGTGCCCGCTTAAGGTCGGCTCAAGTAGTCGAACGTACGTCGTTCTTTGTTGCTGTGGGGGCCTGCGTTCGCGCGGCCCTGCCCAAAACAAGTCTCAACTTTTATACTAATACTATATTTGGTAAAGCTTACTTTGGGATTTCATTGTTTTTTGGGACAAATAAGCTAATCGTTTAAGGCTTTTTGAGTAGCATAAGCTACTGCATTAAGTACAAAGTAAAAATTTATTTTGACCCAAGATAAATAGTTGAAGGTATTTTTGTAGTGACGATTTTATAGTCCAATGGTAGATGAACAAATAAGAAACGAAGTGAATGTATGTTATGCTTATTGCATTTTTCATATAAACGCTACATTGATGAAATAGTTCAGGCGTGGAATGACATGTATGATGTCAAGTGGTGGCAGACCAGTGTTCCATCTTTCCAGCTGGAACCATATGGTGAGTTTCTCGTTAATGTTGTTGATCATGGTCATTAAACAACAACATACATCCCACTGTTATCGACTTTTCATGTTAAAAAGTACCAAGAAAATTGTATCCATTTTATAAAAAGTTATTGTCGGGCTAAGAAGGGGTTCAACCAAGGTCGAGGGAACGGGTTGATTCAACTGTGCTCTTCACAGTGTCTCGAACAGCTTATGTGCATTTCTTTCACATAGCCTTCACCTAGCCAATTCTTGGCGATTCCAATTCCCCTTTACTAGAAGGCTGAGCCAAACATTCCTAGTCTCCACAGGGTCAACACAGTGCGCGCACAATCTTGTGCAAACACCAGACGACTACTCGTCATCATAGTCTCAGACACAGCCGATCCCCAAAGACGCTCGAGCCAAAGTTGCCCCCACTTGGGTCACAAGCCCACGCTATTGGACTCGGCAAACGCAAATGGCCCAAATGGTCCTTTTAAATATCATTATGGTTTCATTTTTGGGCGATGTGGGATAGTTTAAGGTTTCAATATTTCACTTACAAGTACTTTCTTCACATGGCTAAAAAAAGGTCTTTATGAGCCAATTTTTATCCAAAGAAGCTTACCGTTGTACGGTCTATCACAAATACACTATCGATCGGGTAAAGGTTACAGTATTGATAGCACTCATAAATTTTCTTTTATGTACTTTCTTACGGAATACATATAGACAAGCTGATATTTTGGCTTACCATGAATTGAGTTTGACCGGATGAACTGAAGACGAAACAGAAATTCTATCTGGGATCGAAAATGTGAGCCAAAAACTGGATTCAAAGTGCGCGTAGTTCGGTCCATCCACAATGAATAAGCATACAAGTCATGGTTTTTTTTTTGTAATTTGGCTAATCTGACATTCATGAGGGGTAAGTTCACTGTTCACACGTTGTGATTTGATAGTGAATTGTCCTCTAAAAACCGACACAATACATATGGTTGTGTACTGTCGTAAGCGTCGGTCGTCATCTGTACGTGTGACAGTACATGTGATGTGTCTTTAATTCTAAATCGTTTGTTTTCTGAACTCAGTTGTGATGTATGTGTGCCAAAATATAATACACATAAGTCATATTCAAAACGCACAATCACCTAGTCAACAAACCATACAACGGTAAGCTTCTCTGGGTAAAAAAATCAATTCATGCTGTAAAATATTGGCTCATAAAAAGGCACTTTTTCATATTTGTAAGTTAAATATAGAAATCTTTAAACTATCCCATATCACCAGATTATTAAACCAATGTAATGTTTAAAAAACGAGTTCGGGTCTTGCTAGATGCCGAGTCCGGTAGCGCGGGCTTATAACCCATGTGGGGGAATTAAAATTATCGAAGGGCTAGGAACTAGGGGCAACATTGAGTTCGTATGTCTGTGGGAATGGCAGGATTATTGCCCCAGTAGAGAGTTGTCACAAAATTTGTGTGCACTTTCTCGCCCTGAGCTTGAAGAGCACCGCTGCATCACCCCCGTTCCCTCGATCATCGTTGACACCTTCTTAGTTCAATGGTAACTTTTTGATAGTGCAAAAGTTCAAACTTTTTTTAGACAATAACACCCTGAAATGATGTAAACATTTGCATAAACTCTCATAAGTAATCGCTTACATCATATCCGAACCTCTCATATGAGATCGTAGATGTCAAATGTGAGATGCGGACACGTCATGCACCACTCATACGCAATCCCACTATATCTGACGTAAGATACGGCAAGCGAAATAAACTTCAATGGGTCACAAGTGCTTCTTAAAGCATACATTTTGCTACTAGTATTTTAACTCTTACATATTAACTCGATGTATCATATCACATCATGTCCAATTAAACGTCATCATGTCCAACAAACTATACAACGGTAAGATTCATTAGGTAAAAAAATCAAGCTGTAAAAAGTGTGCCTCATAAAAAGACTTTGATTCACCCATGGGTAGAATAGTACATGCAAGTCCATAACACCATGTTTATTAGCAAACTCAACCAACCGATTGTAAAATGATAAAGACAAATAATACTTTTTAAATAATTTTTTCATTCTCATCCAATGAGACAATTATACAAAGGGTTGGGGTTGCGATCAAAAGGTCACCATGTGAACTGTTCGACCTTTTATTTTTCTTGCTTTTGGAATCTTTGAATATTATACTATTATTTGTCCTTCAACTGGTTGTTGAACATTGTGGATAAATGTAGCCTAATAAAAGTGTATGAAACTTTAAATCAATGTTTTAAACCAGGTTTTCAATTGACCTGCTTTAATAGCCGGTTTATTGGTTCAACCGGTTGAATCGACAGATCAAACTAGTTCCGTACATAATATTTTTTTCGTATATATATTTAACATTTGATGTTCTATGACCTCATAAATTATTTACGTTCAATTAAACCGATAAAAAAATATTATTTATTTAATAATAAGCTTTAGTTTTTAGGTTTTATATCTATAAAATTATTGCAAAGATTTGCAAAATAGTTCATTTATAATTTCAAGTTGTAATTGATTCTAATGAAACAACAGTAGTTTGTTTTTAAGTTAATTTTAACTCTTCTTCAAGTAATATTCATCATCAATACTTCAATTTGTTAATTAAACTTAGAAAATTTTATGAAAACTATGTTTCTTTTAATTTTTTGAGAAATTATAGTCATGACTTGGTCTGGTTTATCAAACCGGGTCAACTCGTGTCAACGAAAAACCAACGGTTCAATACGATTCTGAAACAAATAAAAAACCGGTCAAATTTGACCCGATCTCTAAACCGGGTCATGATTCAATCGACCAGATCAACCTGATTTTTAAAACATTACCTTAACTATCCCACGTGACTAGGACATAAAACCAAAGCCATTTATAAAAGCATTTTTAACGCAAAAGTCATATATTCCCTCCGTCCTAAAATTATAGTTCAAGTTACTATTTTCGGACGTCCTAAATCTTAAACTTTGTGTTTTTTGTCGGTGGACTATAATTATGGGACGGAGGAAGGAGTTAGCAAACTTTAAATTTCTATAATACGGAGTATATTCTTTTTCTTGCTTAGAGAGACCTTGATTTTTTTAAATTAGAAATTTAGAATATGATAAATGAAAAAATTTGATCATACTTTACCATAAGGGCCCAACCGGGTTCGAACCGGTGACCTATTGATCTGCAGTCAATTGCTCTACCACTGAGCTATGGACCCATTTTTTTTTATAGCTGTCAATTCCAACAAACCATACTACAACGTAGAATGCTCCCTTGTGCTACATAGAAAAGTCGAAGGTAAAATCGAAGCTCCAAATGTTACTATATGACAACAGTTTTTGCTTTAAACCGGAAACAATGTTGATAAATGCAATCGGTGTAAAAGATAGGTATAGGTCCGATATGCTATTAACTAGCTAATTGAAAAAGCAGCTGTAGAGATTATAAATAAAAACAAAGCTCCAAATGTTACTATATGACAACAGTTCAACGCCTATATATATTGTCTGTCAGACAAACATGCCAAGACCCACCAAGATGAGCTGACAACGATCCTCATGGCCGAGACCATAAGGATCAGTTAATCACGCTCTGGTCACATGGTCATGATGCATCAATGTCATGATCAACCAGACATGGGTTTGCCCATCAAGATACACCCACTTTCTTAGCCGAAAGCTCGAAACTACAGTATATTTTTCATTTTTGTTATCATAGTTTTATGATAGGCTCCTTGCTTATGTCTTGAAAACTCTTTTATTCAGAATTCCGCCCTTTCATGTGTGGTTGGGCAAGTCGCACAAGGCAAAATTCAGGTATGACCTTTATCCTTCTTTCAAACAGAAAGCCATACATATAACTTTGGCTCGAGCTTTTTTCAAAAAAAAAGTGGGTGTTCCAGAAAAAAGGTTCAGGCGATGAGCTTTGATTAGCCCGAACATGTTAGCCCTTTCACCTGAAAGAGTGAGGGCTATTCACAACTCTGTGAGGCCAGCCTAACGCGTGCCCCTCTTGTTTAATTAAAAGAGATCGGAAAAAGCTTTTGGTCCTAAATAAATCTTTTTCTTTAGCAATTATTCCATGATGGTTTATCCTTAACACAACACATCCGAAATGTACGATACGTATTGTAATTATAACTATTATTCCATGATGGTTTATTCTTTACATACCAATAATATATATCACATCTATTAGGCACATAATTAGTCATATTTTTAGATATGTCAATCATTTTCCAATAACTAATGGATATGTGACCATATATACTGAAGGTGGTACTGCTATTTTGACATCAAATACTATGTTACAACCTCACCAAGTTACCATATACAAGTCTACGGTTCATGAGTTCGAACTTCATATGTGATCAATGAAGGTTTATATAGCTCATAACAATTACGCAAAACGATAAATAAGATCAAAGCACACATAGCGGAAGCGATTTAACAAGATCATAATTAATAACACATTCATAATTAATCGAGTTTAGGGTTACATACCTTTTAGCTAGAGAAAATCCACAAGAACACCACCAAATCGCCAATTAGGGTTTATACGAAAGAATACCAAGATATAGTTTATAGTGAAACTATATTACGCTCTTTTACACACGTTGCAACGGATTAATAGTGAGTCTAGCACTAATAAACCGGAGCTTCAACACTAGTGGAATATAGCCATAAACCAATAACCAAAATCCAACCGAAAACCCTATGAGGGTGTTTGTTGCGATCGGTTATAGAGAGAGACAAAGAGAAGGGATGGAAAAATTATGAAGGCTATGAGGGGTATTTATAGGATTAGTAAACTTGTTCTCCAAGTCCTAATTAGGAAACAAATCCTCTCCCTTTGGGCCTTGTATACCCGGCCGTGGACACCCCTATGGGTGTCTTCCGGAACCTTCTAATTTTCCAATGTATTCCATAACGCTCGTTATACTTAACTTTTAATTAACGATCGTTTAAGTTAAGCTCGGTTTATATTTAATAAATATAATAAATACATTTATTAAAATAATTAATCCTTTACGTATTGTGTGCAATCCCGTAATCTCGAGTTCGATCCAATCACACGACTATTTAATTTAATGTCCATAAACTTTCAGCTCCCACTTGGACAAAATTCGAATATCGTGATTACATTGACTAGCGTCTAGTTACACTAGCAATGTCACTAGTACAATTCAAGTAAGGTCTCCTGGACAAAAACTTTTAATGATTCATCATTATTATTATCCTTTCATTTCAAATACAACGTTAATAGGATATGGATCTCAGTCATTCCTTTCATTAACCATTATGTTTCTCGTTTACGGATATAGTAAGATTACCAAAACAAACTTGGGTGTGGCCACAAAAACATCTTACTACTCCCCCGAGGGGCCCAGCTGTATTATACTTCAAAATAATATGAAGGAAACAAATCCCTTTTTGACTACAAGTGAAACTTACGAACTTTGCAACACTTCTGAAAATAACCCTTATAGCTACCAGTTACGTTTAGCGTTAGGTTATCTCACAGAAACACACTACATTCGTGACAGTTTCCTGGTATCTCAGGTCTAAGGATAACTATTTATGATTTACTTAATGACAAAGATTCATAAAGTAAAATTATATAGTTGGGATAAGTCCAATATTTGTGTAACACCCCACTTGGATAAGTGGACCGTTACGAGTATTTATGGCGTGTCATCAAATCATGAGATAAATGTCCTAAAACATTAACTGACCATAACGGAAATACCGGAATCAAACATCGGTAATCCAACATAAACTCAAAACGTGAAAAGTACAATACTGAAAGAAAGGACTGGACAATGTCCGACAGGCAATATAAGAATGATCGAAGTGCATAAAGTAAAGAAGTCTGGATTGCTTCCATCCAATGCACAAGCTCTCAAAATCTTAAGAGTGTCCTGGTGTACCTGTCGTTAAAACATGAAAGAACTACGGCTGAGCATAACGCTCAGTGAAAGGATATAATGCATGATAAGAATATACTGAACTTAAAATAATTAATAATTACTAAAGCTGAAAGACTGATATGCGGAGTGTGATAAAAACTGTAGAAAATCTGATAAGTCTGATTTATAAATAATAAAGCTGAACTGTTATCTGTTAAATCTGAAAACATGCATTTACTGTATTTTAATTGCCAGAGCTTATATAGGTCATGTGCTGTAACAACGATGCATGAATAACTGAAGGGGTGACCTCGTCATGCTGTAGAGGGGTGAACTCGTCATGCTGTAGAGAGGTGACCTCTAAATGCTGTAGAGGGGTGACCTCTAAATACTGTGCTGGGTGGAGGGATCAGCTCCAATGTGAAGGATGTAGAGCACACACCACATTCACCTGATAACTATAAACTGATAAGCATAGGATGCATCCATACGCCCCAATAATAATACTGATAAAATGGCCAAGCTGAGCTGAATAGGACGCTACAGGATATCACTCTCCTACTGGTGAGTCATGACATTGGTGCCTCTAGTGTCATGGTTACAGTACCTCCGTAACTAGTATATAAATTGGTCATGCTTGTATATAATACTCAGACAATTTATTTAGTTATTAAAATGATTAATGATAAACTTAAACATATACTGGGAAAAACATTTGGCTGCAGACGGGGAATCCTAATCATGCATAGAAGGAAGTCCTTACTGAAGGACGGGAAATCCGTACCTCGTGTCCAATAATGAAATAAGAATGAAAGCTGAAGGATCGACTCCGACTTCATGGATACTACATAAATAAGGGATGTGAATGAGTTGTCTGGTTACTGACTCTGATTACCATTTAGTATTGTTCTTAATTCACCTTGCGTGTTCTGGTATTATTTTACTGGTTGCGTATAAACTAAGTAATCTGACTGTTCTTTAAATATTTACTGAATAACATATATCTCGTGTTTCTGATTACTGTAAATTTTATTGTATTCTGATAATGGTATTATACTGTATTCTGATATTAAAATATTACTACAAATAGTAACCTGCCATAAATAGAAAGTTTCCTGAATTAGAAAGTTTCCTAAAATAGAACGTTTCCAATATTGTTTCTAAAAAATGGTTTCCTGAATAGTTAATTCATTTAATTAAAATCATACGTTTTTAATAAATAAAAATAGTTAAATCATTGATAATTTAATTTATTAATTAAATTAATGAAACAATTACCGTTTTGCTAAAATTAGGATATGAAACTTAATTTCTTAAATGATTTGATGTTAATAAGATAAAGTCTCTTATTTTCATTTTTCAAACGCGCACCCAAAACCCGAGCCAAAATCTTCCCGAGACACTATGTCTCGGGTCAACCCAAAACCGAGGCGCAACAGCCCCCCGCACAACAGTTCCCACTGCTTGTTATAAGTTCCCACTGTTTGGTTACCAGTTCCCACTGCTAGTTATGTGTACCCCTGCTGTGTCCAAGGTACCCACCGCCCTAACTATATTCCCACCGTTAATGCAGGGTTCCCACTGCTAATGCAGTGGTTCCCACTGCTCGCAGTCCCAAACACCCCTTTATTTCCAGTTAAACCCAAACACCCCCTGACTGGTTAAAACAACCCCCTAGTTGTTGCTGGTTCATTGTCGGCTCTAAGGAAAACAGCCCCGCGCCCAAAACAACACCCCCTGGTTGTGTTTTGGCTGCGGCTAATCAAAACATAGGTGCCACCGCCCCGCTGTGTGGGTCACGGCTGGTCACCGCAGACACACCGAGACCCCTGCTGGTCGTGGTTCACGTGAAACAGCAAAACCCGTCAGCATGGCATATTCACGTTTTATGATTAAAATTCATAATCTTATGATATGAGAAAAATAAGAACGGATGATTACCTTTGAGGGATTTGGAATGGGATACGAGTATATACGAATCAAAGGGGGAAGCAAACAACACTCGATCCCTTCCTTCTTCTTTATCTTTTTCTGTCGGCAGTCATAAGAACTCTAGACCTCTTCTCTTTTTTTTTGTTCGACTCGTGTTTGTGGAAAAATGGTTCCCCGTTTTTTTTTGTTTTTGTTAAAAGCATGTTGGGCTTCAAGCCCATATGCCCCTTCTCCTTATTTGTTTCAAGCCGCAGCCCAAAAGGAACACCAACATCAATTGTCTAATCTTTTCGTTCCGTTTATAACATTTAATTCGTGTTTTCGTGTTTAATTATTTACGAAAAAGCTCGTATTTAAAAATCTCGTTCTGAAACGTAATTATATTTCTCGCGTCTTAATTTTTCTGAAATGTTTAATTATTTTCTGTATAATAATTAATACACAAGTAATATTTTCTGAACTTAATAAATATTTTCTACGTATTTATTGTTTAAATAAACCGGGACTACGTATTTACTGCTTACGTTTAATTAAAGTTAGAGCTGAGACTACGCGTATTTAATATTCGAAGATTTTAAATACGGGTTTTACAATTTGATTAATCAAATATCGTCTAAAATTGACCAATATACTTTCAAGTATACTCTCTCGCTATTTTGAATCGTCTTAGTTTAATATTATTCCCATATTATTAATCGAAAAAGTACATTTAGAACATAACAATTATTCATGGATTAAAACATGTAAAATAGGATACAAAATCAAATAACATAAAATAAACGAAACTCAATCTTTATTTCACCAATTCAATAATGTCTTAAATCCTTTATCCAAATACTAATCACATATTTATTGCATGAGTTCGCTAGCTAGTTGCAGCTCAATAGCCTTGGCATGCTTAACTACCTTTGCTCTAGGCAAAACCTTAGTAAAAGGATCAGCTACATTAACATATGTGTGAACTTTTATTAATTTTATTTCACGAGCTTCAACTTGTTCTCGAACGTAGTGATATCTACGTTTAAAGTGTTTGGCGCCTTTCATGACTCCAGGATCATTGGCGAATATAATTGCAGCTGAATTGTCACAATATATATCAATAGGTTCTTTAATTGAAGGCATCACTCCAAGATCTCCAATAAACTTCCTAATCCAAACAGCTTTAATTGCATATTCTGAAGCAGCCATGTACTAAGATTGAGTCGCATGCATAGCAATGGTTGTCTACTTCTTGCTCTTCCAGTCAACTGCTCCTCCATTGATGACAAACACATAACCCGTCTGAGACTTCGTATCGTCTTTATCACATTTCCAGGACGTATCACAGAAACCTGTAACATTCAGTTCTGTGTCTGGTTTACCCCGAATACAAAAAACATATCTTTCGTACTCCTAAAATACTTTAGTATATGTTTAACAACAGTCCAGTGGAACTTCCCTGGATTCTGTTGGTAACGACTGACCAAGTTCTGAGCAAACGCCATCAGGCCTTGTGCATCCTACAACATACATAATAGATCCTACAGCCGAAGCATAAGGCACCTTCTGCATGTATGTCTCCTCTTTAGGAGTTGATGCATCTAACTCATGACTTAATTCATGCTTAACCTCCATAGGTTGAAAACCTTTCTTAGAGTTATGCATGTTATACTTCTTCAATATCTTATCAATATAAGCATCTTGACAAAGACCAATTAACCGTCTTTTCCTATCTTGATAGATTTTAATTCCCAGAATATATGCATCATCTCCCAAATCCTTCATAGAAAAAGATTTACCAAGATATTCCTTAACTTCTTTAAGTCTTGGAATGCTACTTCCCATGATTAATATGTCATCGACATATAAAATTAGGAACACTACATCACTCCCACTAGCTTTGCGATATACACATGGCTCATCACGATTTTGAATAAATCCAAACTTTTTGATTTCTTCATCAAATTGTTTATTCCATTGACATGATGCTTGTTTCAACCCATAAATAGATCTTTGAAGTTTGCATACGCGTTTTGGATATTTAGGATCAACATACCATTCCGGTTGTTGCATATAGGTTTCTTCATCTAAGCGACCGTTCAAGAAGGCAGTTTTAACAT
This sequence comes from Glebionis coronaria, assembly GCA_025667525.1. NCBI lineage: Eukaryota > Viridiplantae > Streptophyta > Magnoliopsida > Asterales > Asteraceae > Glebionis > Glebionis coronaria. Next base: position 582,193,298 of record CM046879.1, read on the forward strand.
CCATTTGCTATATCTCATAGTCATAGTATGCTGCTATAGCTATGAGAATCCTAATAGCTCGTAAGTCTGTTATAGGAGAAAATGTCTCCTCGTAGTCTACGCCAAAAGTTTGAGTAAAACCTTTAGCTACTAAACGTGCTTTATAAGTTCGTACTTCACCATCCATGTCGGTTTTCTTCTTGAAAATCCACATATTTTTCACTAATTTAGCATTTTTAGGCGCATCAACAAGAATCCAAACATCGTTGATTTTCATGGATTTCATTTCCTCATTCATCGCAACTATCCATTTAGACTTTTCTGGATCAAGCATTGCGGATCGATAGTTAGCAGGTTCACCAAGATCCCCTACTTCCTCCTCATCATCCTCTATGTTAAGACATAGTTTGCTTGGCGCACGTATAGTCCTTCCAGACCTACGTGGAGGAATTAATTCCGGTGGAGCTCCTAGACTTTCTGGCTCTATTTAAATTTCTTCGCTAGTATTTCAGAAGGCAATGTATCTTCTTGAATTTCTTCAAGATCATAATTTCTCCAACTGAATTCTTGATTTACAAGATCATTTTCAAGGAAGTCTCCATACCTAGCAACAATAACTTTGTTCTCAGTCGGATAATAGAAGTAGTAACCCATAGTTTCCTTAGGGTAACCTACAAAGATACATTTTACTGAGCATTGTTGGAGTTTATATTTAGAGTCACGTTTCACATACGCCTCACAACCCCAAATCTTTAAATAAGACAAATATGGGTTTCTGCCATGCCATAATTCATATGGTGTCTTATCAACCTTCTTTGTGGGAACCATATTCAGAATACGAACAACAGATTCTAGAGCATAGTCCCAAAAGGATAAAGGTAAAGTTGTAAGATTAAACATAGATCGCACCATATCCAATAATGTACGATTTCTCCTTTCGGATACACCATTTTGTTGTGGAGTATATGGAGAAGTAAGTTTCTGAACAATTCCGTTCTCACTTAAATAATCTTTAAACTCTTGACTTAAATATTCACCACCTCGATCGGAACGAAGAGCTTTAATCTTCTTTCCTAGTTGCAATTATATTTCTGCTTTAAACACTTTGAATGTTTCAAATACCTCATGTTTATGTTTAAGTATATAAACATAACCATAACAGCTATAATCATCCGTAAATGTTAAGAAGTAGCTAGTACCTTTCCTTGACACATGTCTAAGTGGTCCACACACATCAGTGTGTATCAAACCAAGTAGTTCAGTAGCCTTTTCTATATTGCTATTAAAAGGTTTCTTGGTCATCTTCCCAAAGATACAAGACTCACATTTATCAAATGATTCATCATTGATATTTTCCAAAAGACCATCACGTTGAAGCTTTTGTATGCGAGTCTTCCCAATATGGGCAAGTCTACAATGCCAGAGATAAGAAGAGTTCTTGACTAACTTTCTCTTCTTATTCAATCTAAAAACAGAATTATTTTTTTCTCATGGAATTATTATCATGCATGTTAATTTCAAAAATAGCATTCATAGAAATTGCATCAAAATAGAATAAACCATCTTTGAAAACAGAAATTCTATTATTATCAATAGTGTGAATAAATCCAAAAACCAACATACTAGAAAAGGAAATAACACCCCTAATAATTGTAGGTGCATAATGAAAATCATTTAAACTCAGTACTAAACCCGAAGGTAAAAATAGATTAAATGTTCCTATTGATTAAACCGATGTTTGTGCGCCATTGCCCACTTGCATAAATTGTTCCCCATAGGTAAGCTTCCTTTCCAACTCAAATCCCTGCAGGGTATTATAAATGTTAATACCACATCCCGTATCATATACCCAGGAATTTGATTTGTATGTAAGATTAAATAACTCTATCATAAATAAGTTACCTGAAGATGCTACAACACTAAGCTTAGCCTTCTTCTTTATTTCTCGCAACTCTTCAAGATAAAGAGGGCAGTTTGATGAGACTGTATTTATACATAGTCTCATCGTCCAAATTGGGCTTAAAACGCTTAAAATATCGTCAAAATACCCATATATGTGCCTATGTTTGTTCATTGTGTATTTTAGGTATGGATATCGTGAATTCACCAAAAGATCAAAGGAATCAAGCAAAAACGAGCACGGGAAACGAAGCCGCACAAAGAACCGGACCCGAATCATGATTTTCCAGTGAAGTCCTTGAAGAATTGAGAATTGGCAACTTTGGTCCCTCAACTTATGAAGACTTGTCACAAATGACCCTCCATTATTCATTTGTGCAAGATTTATCCTTGATATTTGAAGACATGTGCATGATTAGCCCTTGAAGAATGCATTAATTGCATAATTAATCCTTGATACAAGTTTTGAAAACTTTGGTGCCAAAAATGACAAGCTGAGTAAAGTTATTTACAAAGGAATGAATGTTTGGGCTGATGAAAACTTGAAGTGAAGAAGTTTGGGAGTTCAGGGGGTTTTCATGGACAAAACAAAACCCCACCAGCCATTAGCAACCTTACACGTCACCTCTGCCAGTCCACCATCCAAACCAACCAGTCCACAACCAAACTTGACCCTGTCACAAAATCCTTTTTGAACCCCTTTTTTAATTAAACTTGTTTTATTAATAAAGTGGGGGAAACACTAATTTCAAAAATTAATCCCCCAAACCAGGATTAAAACTCCTAATTCCTTTCTCCTCTTTCACATAAACCCTAGCTCAAACCCAATTTAAACCAAAGGGGTTTTTGCCCCAAACCTCCAGAAACATGATTAATCACCCACTAACCTAAACCCAACACCCAGAAACCTTTCCCGTGACCCCAAATGGCCCCCACCGTCCTCCCCTGCTTCACCAAATTGGGCAACAAACGAATCTTTTGACCCATCCAATGGCCCCAACGCTTTTCTTGTTCCCAAAGGCTTCCATCAACGTTCAAGATTAATCTCCAACAGCTGGCAACACCTCAGTCATCACATGGGCTTCCTTTTTGACGATTTTCAAAGATTTGACCAAGGGCAAAGATGGAACATCATGTTTAGGGTTTAGGAATTCTAGAATCATCTTTCATATATTATATATAGACTAGTTCCATGTAATTTTGTTTTCTTGTTCCAGTTCTTATGTAAACTTGTTAAGCTTATTAATGACAATGAAAGGTTTTCAACTTTGCATATAACTGAGTTCCCATTTATCTGTTTTCTAAGATTAATTGCAAATTAGTTTAAAAAGTTTCCAAGTTTTAGCTTATTAACATGTTTTTCAGAATTGTTAAAGGATTTGTTGATAAATACTTTACAAACTTTGATGAGCTTTTTGAGGAAGTGAAAGTGGAATCAAAAAGCTCAATCCAAGGTGTTGTTCAAGTAGTTATCATAGGTTTTAGTTTACTTCTTTCAAAAGGTTTCAAGTAAAATCCATTTTCAAGTTTTTTTTATTTAAGCAAAAAGCCATAACTAGCTTAATCAATAAGCTAGCTTATTAGCTTATTGCTTTTGTTATCAGTTCACCTCTTTGTTTATTTTCCTTGTGCAGGTTCACAAAGTGACAAGCATCCATCATTCCATTTCCCATTTTTTTTCTTGTTTGAAGATATTTAAAGCCTAGGGTCCTCTTGGATTCCTACAGCAGGCTATCTCTATTTGTTCTCATAAGTTCTCAAAAGCACTCAAAAGCCCTCAGTAGAAGGAAATCAGCCAAAGGTATGGAGGCTTGAACCCTATTGAACATTTTCAGTTTTTTTGGTGCTTATGTGAAATTGGAGTGAAATGATTTGTTTCCTGTCCTTAGATGTTTAGTTATGCTTATTTAGGTCTCTTATGCATGTTATGATAGTCCTTGATCAGTATTGAATTGATTTGAGTGTTTTTGTTTTGAAAATTTCCATTTCTGATTTATAAGGTAGTGTTTGGATTTGTAGATTAAGCTAGGAATTTATGAGATTTGTGGTTTAAAATTAGTCTATAAACACTTAGGTTGTTAGTTTGTGTAGCTCTCAGTATTATAGGTTGGGTTTAGACAAGGTTTGAAGCTCATTGTATGTTTGCATTTGGTATTAACCAAGCAAATCTGTTTAGTCATCAAAACTGCTTGATTTTAGCTTAAATCTCCCTTCCATTTTGCATGTATTGTTAGATTATTAGTCCATATAGGGTTTGTGACCATTTGTATGTGATTGGGTTGGGCATTTGTGAAGATTTGGTAAGCCAAAATTCGTCCAAGTGTCAATTGAACCAGCAAAAGGACCCATTTGCACCTTCCTGTTTATCAGTGACTGATCTTGCCCATTTTTGTGTAATTTTTGAACTGTGCTTGTGTGTTTTTCTGCTTAGCTTGACTCCCCACACTTCCATGAGTGTGGGGGTGCCTTTGTTGCCATTTAATTCCAACAAACAAGAGCTTTCCTAAGCTCCAAACCATCCAGACCCGTTTTTCTGCTATAGCAGTGGGAAAAAGTTCCCCCTGCCAGTTGTTTAGTTCCCCCTGCTTAGCTAGAAAACAAAAACAAGAAAGTGTCACTATCACAATCTTATTTTTTTGTCTTTAGTGAGGTTATTTAGGAATTAGACTTTCATTTTTGTTTCTATAATTTTCTTTTTTTTATTCTTAATTTTTCAGTTTAATTAGTTTTTACATTACCGTTCATTTTATATTTTTTAGATTTAAGTGCATTTTTAATTACTTTTTAATTATTCTGTTTTTGTCTTTTAGTGTAAAAAGTTTATATTTTTCAGTTTTAAATTTTTTTATAGATTAAGAATATTAATTTAAGATTTTTAGTTTAAAAATTAGTTACTGTTCACCTTTTTAATTATTTTTTATAATTAAATTAAGTTAATTAGGGTTTATTTAATAAACTGTTTTGTCTTTTAGTGAAAATTTTTACATTTTTCAAACTTTTTCAATTTTCTACTGTTCATTAGGGTAATTTAGGATTTTTAAAATTGTTAAATTAATTTTGGCATTATTTTATTATTTTTTAGGATTATTTTAATTTAAAAATAGTTTTTAGTGATTAAAAAATAGAAAAATAGTTTTTAAAATTTAGGAAAAATACTTTTTAGTCTTTAAATAATATAAGTGACTTATTAGTTCAATAAAATTATATTTTGGGCATTTTGTTAATTATATTTAATTTTTGGGCTTTAATTAGCATTAAAAATTGAATATTTAATTAATAAAAGGTTTTAAAATATATTTGTTGGATTTTTATTCTTATTTATATTATTTAAGACTTAGTTTAATATTTTAATTAATTTTTATGTTTAATTTTTAATTTTGTCACGTTTTACGTATTTACGTTCGCGTTTTACGTCAACGTCGTAGTGTAATCGTAGTCGTAGCTCGTCTTTAATTTTTCTCTTTCTAAACCAAAAAAATGTCACTAATCCAAACATTGTTATTTTATATTTTGGCACATTAATACACACACCTCCTTCGAGAACGAACCCGCATTTATTCGGTTTCGCGTTTTGCCTAAAGCGTGTAACTTAATACTTGCCGCACTTATACGTTGTTTTCCTAAACACGTATATCATTTTCTACATCAATTTTTGGCGCCGCTGCCGGGGAGGTGTTTGTGTGCCATTATTATTAGTATCGTGTTTGTGTGAGTAGTGCGTTTTGCTTTTCAAATTTTTTGGAAAGCGTGAATATCGTACATACTCATTTTTGTTATTTTTCTCTATTATAGTATAATATCCAAATAAATCGTGTTTAATTTTCCTAAATTAAACGCATAACAATCTTTACTATATTGTAGATATATTGGTTTTCGTTTTTCTTGTGAATATATTATTACTATATTGTACTAGGTAAGAACAAATAAATATACAAGTACTCCAAAAGCGTGAAAACGCAACCTTGATTCGGGATTTCATCACTCGATCATTGTATTCGAATCTAAAGCAAAAGTTTAAAGGCAAAATAGATAAATACTTTCGTGAGGCTTAATTTCAATTAACACAAACTATAAGGTGGGTATAAGGCGGTTGTATTTCACGACCTAAAGGAAAAAGGCTCTTAAGTGCTTCGCGCCGCCTCGTTTCCTCCGCTTGCTTGTGCGTGTTTTGAGAAAGAGGGCTAATCGAGGGTTTGCCGCCCAAGTATTATCTACGTATATTATATTTGCTTGTGTTTTCAAGATTAAACCCTCTTGAACGTTTTGGTGTTCCACCAACGTTCTTAAGTCATCGAGAACGTTCACTCCACGTGATCGTTTTCATTCTTTGAGGCTCCTTTAATCGAGAAAGTCGATTCGAGGAGAGATTTGTAGATTTGTGTCTACGTAATACATTCAAAAATCCAAAAAAATTAAAAAACCAATCAAAAACCAAAAAAATTAAAAAATCGAAAAACCGCAAAAAGAATCTTCTTTGCTACCACCCATTCTACGCTTAGTGCATGCGCACTCGATCGAAGGATTATTCCAATTCTAGCGAAGCTTCGAATCGACGCAATCGTAATCGAAGGAATCGACGACGTAGACGAGAATTAGAAACCAACGTTCCTAATATCGTTGTTGAAGAGACCGTAGAGGAGATGGCCGACAATCGTTCTATGATGGAATTGCTCCAAGCGCCCACCGAGGGTTATGGAGACGCGATCGTAATTCCCGCTATCGAGGCGGAGAATTTTGAGATCAAGAGCGGAATGCTTTCGTTGATCCAAGCTACGAAGTTTCGAGGTCGTGAAGCCGATAATCCTCACGACCATATTCGGAATTTTGATCGTCTTTTGGCCACGAGCAAGTTTAAGAACGTCGACACCGATGTCGTCAAGCTTATGCTTTTTCCGTACTCGCTCGATGGTGCCGCCAAGGATTGGTACGAGAAAGAGCCACCTAATTCCATAACTACGTGGAAGGATCTCGTTTCCAAGTTCGTTAATTATTTTTTCCCACCGTCTAAGACAACGTTTTTCAAAAACGAGATTACGAAATTTGAGCAAAAATCAAATGAATCTTTTAGAGACGCGTGGGATCGTTTTAAGGAATTGCTTAGGCAATGTCCTCACCATGGTTTTTCCGAGTTGCACCAAATCGATACGTTTTACAACGGTCTTAATTTTCACGAACAAGACTCGTTGAATTCCGCCGCCGGTGGCAACTTTTTGTGTAAGACTCCGAGAGAAGCTTTGATAATTATCGAGAACCGATCCAAGGTTTACCAACTCCGCAATGCACCGAGTGTTCCCAATGTCGCCAATGTTAGTAGTTCTAATCGCTACATTGAGAGGGTTGATGCTAAAGTCGACAAGTTAACGAATGTGTTCACGTCTTATCTCATTGAGATGCAAAAGAAAGATGCTCCCGCTACGGTGAAAGCGGTTGAGGTTTCGTGTACGTTTTGTGGTGGATCTCATAATTATTACGAGTGTGCGGCTACGGATGGCCAAACGTCGAATGTGAGTGCGTTAAACAACAATTTTTCAAATCAAAATAACGCGGGTCCATCACAACAAGGCAATTATAACCAAGGCAACAATTTTCAAAATCGAAACAATTTTCAAGGAAATAATCAACAAGGAAATTTTTCGAATCAAAATCAAGGAGGTTATAATCAAGGTCGTAATATAACTTGGCAAAATAAAGATAACAATCAAGGAAACAATTTTTCAAATGGTAATCAAAACAATTTTCAAAGAAACAATCAAAACTAAGGGAACTTTAATTCAAATCAAAATAGTTCGTCAAACGATTTTCAAAATTACATGAAAACGAATGAGGCTAATATGAGACGATTAGAGGGAGAAATTGGTACTTTGAAAAATGACTTTTCTAATACCTTGAAATTACAAAACACAAAGATTGAGCAAGGGCAAATTGATATTAAAAAGATGTTTTCGGCTATAATGAACAAAGCCTCGGGTTCGTCATCGAGTTCGTTACCTAGTGACACCGTAGCTAATCCGAAAGAACAATGTAAAGCCGCCTCGTCTCGTGAGAAAGGTCGTGTGATTACCCCTAACCTTGAAGGATTCCGTGTTGTTTATCCCTCTCAACCCTCGACTTCTAAGACGTCTTCTTGTTCTAAAGTCGATGGGGTGAACGTGGCGACCAAGGAAAAGAGTGCACACCCTCGTGTACCTCAAATTCCATCCACGGTTCAAAAAGAGAGCTTTGTCGACCTTACCAAAGTAACCCTTGAAGAAACTTGTGCTTCGATCCTTCTTAAAAAACCCAAAAGGCGTATGCCGAGAAAGGAAAAGGATCCGGGCCAATTTCTACTACCTTGTGATTTTTCCGAGATTGAGGGATGTTCAGCCCTTGCCGATTTAGGTGCTAGCATCAATCTCATGCCTCATTCTCTTTGGAAATTGATGAGATTGCCTTCGCTTACCCCCACGAACATGACAATCGAGCTTGCAAATTGTACTCCACTTATACCAATTGGAATAGCCGAGGATGTCTATGTTAGGATTGGAAAGTTTGTTTTTCCCGCGGATTTCGTTATATCCGATTACGAGTGTGACCCTAAATGTCCCATTATTTTAGGCCGACCATTCTTATCAACGGCTAGAACCGTAATCGACGTTCACGAGGGGAGACTTACTATGAGATATGGGGATGAGAAAATAGACTTTTTCGCTAGAAAATCCCAAGGATTTAATGAGAATGAAAAAACCGAGGTTTCAAAACCTAATGATTCAAATTCTAATGATTTCAAAATGTTTACTTTAGCGGAAAGAATGAAGCTTGATGCATGTTTTGAAAGAATTAAGAAAAACGGTTTTAAAGATGATGATTTTAATGATAAAGAATACGTGTACCTAATTCAAAAGGGTATGTGTAAATACATGGATGAAAACTCACTTTGGGATGTTTTTAGCGAAACAAGTGAACCACCAATTCCGAAGGGTGACGTTAATGCCATCACGACAATGACCAAAATGGATTCGTCTTCACCACCTTCGAAGGACCACGTCTTTGAGGCTTCAACTTCTAACTCCATCGAAGTGCCTCCTTTGCCTAGCCCAACACCCGTTGAGGCTAAAGGGTTTATCGACATCGATCCTCTCGTTTTAGAAAAGTCACCTAAGCATAGCCCTAGTGCTTGTAAGTCCATGGTTGTGAGTGCTCACATCGACTCTTTCTTTGACGATGACGATGGCGATTTTGCCGAGCTTGATCACGTACTTCGACATCCACATGCTATTTTGGATTCTCCTAAGAAGAAACATGTGAAGTACGATGATTATGAGTTTGATCCCGAGATTGAGGAAATCATTGAACGAGAGCTAGCTCTTATGCCTTCACTTCCACCTACGAGTGAGGTCGACCTTTCCAAAATCGAGGATGAACTCAATGAGTTGGAACGTCTTATTTTCGATGATGAACCAACTCATGTGACCACTAAGAATCCAATTCTCGAGGAGTTACCTAATCAACACTCCTCATTTGAGAATGACGTTTACCACATTCGTGAGGATCTAACTTATCAACGATCCCCACAAAAGAATGATGGTTTCGTGCTTGATCGTGATCTTTTCGAGAGAGTTTCTAAGATACTCAAGGAGGGGAATGACAAACCTTGGTTTGAAAAGCCTATCTTTGATGAAGAAATCGATGAGATCGACGTTCATGAGGATGACGAGTATGTAGACCCCGAGGGGGCGGTGTTCTTTATTGATAAACGTTTTGAGAACTTATATAATCCGCCACCCCCTCCCGCCAAAGACTTAAATGTGAGGATTTTTAGCGCGACTAATTTTCAATTTGACACGCCAAATATTTTTGACATTATTCAATCGGGTTTTCATAAAGAGTTTTTGAACGATGAAAAAGGAAAAGATTTTAAAAACGTTTTAAATGATTTTTCTACATGTTTAACTCCGTCATCACATCGTTTTATGAGTGCTACCACCTCGTCTACTCCTTTTAACGATGGTGTGTGTGGTCTTAGTGTGGGGGAAGCCCCAAATGTTCCCTCCCATTTCTCCACCGAGGACGAGATTTACGATCCCGGAATTGCTCGTAAAGGGAAATCTCGGTCTTCCACCGATGCAATAAATGGAAATCTTATCTATTTGCTTGGTGTGAGTCTACCTCGAGTAGCTCATAAGTTTGACTTACCATTTGCCCCACCTTTCTACTTCTTATCTCTTTTCTTCTACCCCATTGGGGTTTGCGTTGGAGTAGCGTTGTTTCGTCTTTCATCCGAAAACGAGGACGCTATCTTTGACCCCGGTATACGTTTATCGGGTTTTTAAAGTACTCCACGTACTTTTGGGCCTTGTTCATCATGTAAGTCCCACCAAAAATGACCAAACCAAGATTATCCCTAAATGATCACATTTATGGGGATTCGAGTCGAGCTTTTGACTCGGTTATCAAAAACAAGGTGCCTCGTGGGGGAATTCTCATGCTTATCCTTGTACATATTATCGCTTTCTTAGTTAATGTAACGAGGGGACTTGTGCTCTTCCTACCTTTGTTCCGTGGTTGTTTGTGATTGTGATTTATTGGGTTCATCGTCATCATTGAAGCCTCTCGTGTTCGTTTTACGGATCACTCGAGCTTCGATCGTTGCCTTTGGAGATTCCGATATCCGATGATATCCTTTTATGTTCTAACGTTTATCTTATTAGCATAATTCATAAACGGCTTTTAGGTTATTCGTTTTACCCTTTCCATGCTCGAGATTAAGCATTCGACTTCGTCTCTAGTATGGGGGTGTTTACACCCCTAGACTCGAAACATTGAGGACAATGTTTAGTTTTAGTATGGGGGGGTGAGTAGATACTTCACCTTGCTTACGTCACCACGCTATCCAATATTCATCTTTTTGTTATCGTTTTATGCAAATTAAGGCTAAAAATGGCCAAATTTTAAAATTTTTCTAGTTTTTCATAAGTGTTTAAGACACGAATGTAGGTTTTCCGATGGTGAGAACGAGAGTAATTTTTGACTCGACCGTGCGTGTTGAGCACTTAGCTTCGATTCCTTAACTTTTTAGGCTAAGTCTCTTAAATGAGGACGAGAAATGATAGAGTCATTTATAAGTCTCGTAATCGTCACGATCTTATGTGTAGTAATTATTAGCTTATTCTCCCAACGCTTTTGCATAATAAATTGTTAATAAATATTGATTTGGCGGTTTAGTCACTATTGTTGGGTTTCTAATTTATTTTGGTAGCTTCCATGTAATTAAATTGGGAAAACATTAAGGTATCGCCAGCGTCACGGTTTAGAAGTATTGGCACCCGAATAATCGAAAGCTTCACCTAATAATAAGATTTCAAGTGCTCACCTAAATTAAGCAAAAATTTGAAGCTCACAAGGCCGAAAAATCTATGCCCAAATTGAAAGTGAATTAAGCCTTAATCTTCGAAGCTTTAAAGATCCAAAATTCGCTTTAGCGTGAGGATATACGTCTTTGGCTAATAAAACCACCGATGAGGTGGATAATAAAAGGCAAGGCAAGACCGAAGTCATAATAAAAGCTTCATGGCGAAGTTGAATGAAAGATGGAGGTAAACCAAAGATAATAAGGCCCTTCCGTTAGGGGGCGTATAAAAGTCTTGGTAATAAGTCTCATGTTCAAAACCGTTATAAAATCATGTTTATCGATCCTTCTTGTTGACTTAATTTTTTGACATCGTTGTCTATTAGGATGAATTATTGATTTGATGATTTTGGTTACACCGTTAAAACTCTATTTTTAGACTTAATCTCTATTCACGCGTAAGTCGATGATGTATCCTCGTGATCATTAAAGACAAAATAAAATATAAGAGATACCAATTAGGAATAAGGGAGTTTAGGTTCGTAATTAACACTCATGAGATGTGTTCGTGTTGCTAACTTATAATAACAATGATCTCGTTACACGCTTAGCATGGAATTGGGTGAAAATCGAGGACGACGAAATTATTTCTAACGAAGCATTCACGTGTTCTTGTTCTATGATCCCAAAAGTCACATTCTCGTGATGAAATCAATACATTATGTCTAAAACACGTGTAGTAGTTTAAAATTATGTCTTGAATAAATATCATCATAAAACGAATTTTGGAAGTGCTATGATACTTAATTCTAGCATTGCGTGGGGACACGGCAATGGTTTAGTATGGGGGAGTGATGAGACTGTATTTATACATAGTCTCATCGTCCAAATTGGGCTTAAAACGCTTAAAATATCGTCAAAATACCCATATATGTGCCTATGTTTATTCATTGTGTATTTTAGGTATGGATATCGTGAATTCACCAAAAGATCAAAGGAATCAAGCAAAAACGAGCACGGGAAACGAAGCCGCACAAAGAACCGGACCCGAATCATGATTTTCCAGTGAAGTCCTTGAAGAATTGAGAATTGGAAACTTTGGTCCCTCAACTTATGAAGACTTGTAACAAATGACCCTCCATTATTCATTTGTGCAAGATTTATCCTTGATATTTGAAGACATGTGCATGATTAGCCCTTGAAGAATGCATTAATTGCATAATTAATCCTTGATACAAGTTTTGAAAACTTTGGTGCCAAAAATGACAAGCTGAGTAAAGTTATTTACAAAGGAATGAATGTTTGGGCTGATGAAAACTTGAAGTGAAGAAGTTTGGGAGTTCAGGGGGTTTTCATGGACAAAACAAAACCCCACCAGCCATTAGCAACCTTACACGTCACCTCTGCAAGTCCACCATCCAAACCAACCAGTCCACAACCAAACTTGACCCTGTCACAAAATCCTTTTTGAACCCCTTTTTTAATTAAACTTGTTTTATTAATAAAGTGGGGGAAACACTAATTTCAAAAATTAATCCCCCAAACCAGGATTAAAACTCCTAATTCCTTTCTCCTCTTTCACATAAACCCTAGCTCAAACCCAATTTAAACCAAAGGGGTTTTTGCCCCAAACCTCCAGAAACATGATTAATCACCCACTAACCTAAACCCAACACCCAGAAACCTTTCCCGTGACCCCAAATGGCCCCCACCGTCCTCCCCTGCTTCACCAAATTGGGCAACAAATGAATCTTTTGACCCATCCAATGGCCCCAACGCTTTTCTTGTTCCCAAAGGCTTCCATCAACGTTCAAGATTAATCTCCAACAGCTGGCAACACCTCAGTCATCACATGGGCTTCCTTTTTGACGATTTTCAAAGATTTGACCAAGGGCAAAGATGGAACATCATGTTTAGGGTTTAGGAATTCTAGAATCATCTTTCATATATTATATATAGACTAGTTCCATGTAATTTTGTTTTCTTGTTCCAGTTCTTATGTAAACTTTTTAAGCTTATTAATGACAATGAAAGGTTTTCAACTTTGCATATAACTGAGTTCCCATTTATCTGTTTTCTAAGATTAATTGCAAATTAGTTTAAAAAGTTTCCAAGTTTTAGCTTATCAACACGTTTTTCAGAATTGTTAAAGGATTTGTTGATAAATACTTTACAAACTTGGATGAGCTTTTTGAGGAAGTGAAAGTGGAATCAAAAAGCTCAATCCAAGGTGTTGTTCAAGTAGTTATCATAGGTTTTAGTTTATTGCTTTCAAAAGGTTTCAAGTAAAATCCATTTTCAAGTTTTTTTTTATTTAAGCAAAAAGCCATAACTAGCTTAATCAATAAGCTAGCTTATTAGCTTATTGCTTTTGTTATCAGTTCACCTCTTTGTTTATTTTCCTTGTGTAGGTTCACAAAGTGACAAGCATCCATCATTCCATTTCCCATTTTTTTTCTTGTTTGAAGATATTTAAAGCCTAGGGTCCTCTTGGATTCCTACAACAGGCTATCTCTACTTGTTCTCATAAGTTCTCAAAAGCACTCAAAAGCCCTCAGTAGAAGGAAATCAGCCAAAGGTATGGAGGCTTGAACCCTATTGAACATTTTCAGTTTTTTTGGTGCTTATGTGAAATTGGAGTGAAATGATTTGTTTCCTGTCCTTAGATGTTTAGTTATGCTTATTTAGGTCTCTTATGCATGTTATGATAGTCCTTGATCAGTATTGAATTGATTTGAGTGTTTTTGTTTTGAAAATTTCCATTTCTGATTTATAAGGTAGTGTTTGGATTTGCAGATTAAGCTAGGAATTTATGAGATTTGTGGTTTAAAATCAGTCTATAAACACTTAGGTTGTTAGTTTGTGTAGCTCTCAGTATTATAGGTTTGGTTTAGACAAGGTTTGAAGCTCATTGTATGTTTGCATTTGGTATTAACCAAGCAAATCTGTTTAGTCATCAAAACTGCTTGATTTTAGCTTAAATCTCCCTTCCATTTTGCATGTATTGTTAGATTATTAGTCCATATAGGGTTTGTGACCATTTGTATGTGATTGGGTTGGGCATTTGTGAAGATTTGGTAAGCCAAAATTCGTCCAAGTGTCAATTGAACCAGCAAAAGGACCCATTTGCACCTTCCTGTTTATCAGTGACTGATCTTTCCCATTTTTGTGTAATTTTTGAACTGTGCTTGTGTGTTTTTCAGCTTAGCTTGACTCCCCACACTTCCATGAGTGTGGGGGTGCCTTTGTTGCCATTTAATTCCAACAAACAAGAGCTTTCCTAAGCTCCAAACCATCCAGACCCGTTTTTCTGCTATAGCAGTGGGAAAAAGTTCCCCCTGCCAGTTGTTTAGTTCCCCCTGCTTAGCTAGAAAACAAAAACAAGAAAGTGTCACTATCACAATCTTATTTTTTTATCTTTAGTGGGGTTATTTAGGAATTAGACTTTCATTTTTGTTTCTATAATTTTCTTTTTTTTATTCTTAATTTTTCAGTTTAATTAGTTTTTACATTACTGTTCATTTTATATTTTTTAGATTTAAGTGCATTTTTAATTACTTTTTAATTATTCTGTTTTTGTCTTTTAGTGTAAAAAGTTTATATTTTTCAGTTTTAAATTTTTTTATAGATTAAGAATATTAATTTAAGATTTTTAGTTTAAAAATTAGTTACTGTTCACCTTTTTAATTATTTTTTATAATTAAATTAAGTTAATTAGGGTTTATTTAATAAACTGTTTTGTCTTTTAGTGAAAAATTTTACATTTTTCAAACTTTTTCAATTTTCTACTGTTCATTAGGGTAATTTAGGATTTTTAAAATTGTTAAATTAATTTTGGCATTATTTTATTATTTTTTAGGATTATTTTAATTTAAAAATAGTTTTTAGTGATTAAAAAATAGAAAAATAGTTTTTAAAATTTAGGAAAAATACTTTTTAGTCTTTAAATAATATAAGTGACTTATTAGTTCAATAAAATTATATTTTGGGCATTTTGTTAATTATATTTAATTTTTGGGCTTTAATTAGCATTAAAAATTGAATATTTAATTAATAAAAGGTTTTAAAATATATTTGTTGGATTTTTATTCTTATTTATATTATTTAAGACTTAGTTTAATATTTTAATTAATTTTTAGCTTTAATTTTTAATTTCGTCACGTTTTACGTATTTACGTTCGCGTTTTACGTCAACGTCGTAGTGTAATCGTAGTCGTAGCTCGTCTTTAATTTTTCTATTTCTAAACCAAAAAATGTCACTAATCCAAACATTGTTATTTTATATTTTGGCACATTAATACACACACCTCCTTCGAGAACGAACCCGCATTTATTCGGTTTCGCGTTTTGCCTAAAGCGTGTAACTTAATACTTGCCGCACTTATACGTTGTTTTCCTAAACACGTATATCATTTTCTACATCACAGTTCCTCTTCCAGTGACCACTTGATTTGCAATGGTGACAAGTCTCATCCTTTTGAGATTGACTCTTCTTAACAAAGTTCTGCTTAGGTTTAGAATAAGTCGCAACTATTTGCCCTTATCACCTTTGCCTTTGCCTTTCTTGTTGTTCTTGTGCGGTTTTGGCTTACTCACTCTACCCTTTTGTACATAAAGCACAGGAGGAGGAGAAGTATATGTACTTGCCTTGTCCTTTAGACCCTTTTCGTAGTCAATGAGCATTGCATGTAAGTCATTAACTTTCTTCCCCGCGCAATGGATATTAAAGTTCCTAACGAAATCATTGAAGTCCTTATTAAGGGACCTATTGATTAGGTTAATAGCCATATCATTGTTGTAGGGTTTCCCCAGTGCAATGAGTTGTTCCACGTAACCCTTCATCTCTTGATATTGTGCACTTGGGTTTCCCAGGGGCTTGCTTACAAATGTGCATAACATCTACCAAGTCACGGATCTCCACAACCTGAGGCTTCTCATACATTGCCTTGAGCTCTTTAAGAATTTGATTAGGAGCAAATAGCTCAAATTTCCTTTGCAAGAAAGGAGCCATTTTTCCGAGAATTAAACAAGCCACATCATTGTGCTTCTTAACCTCTGCCTCATAATTCAGTCTTTCAACTGGAGTAGCATTAGGGCCAAGGGGCGCGGGAAATGCCCTGGTCAAGTAATCAGAAGTACTTGCTACTCTCAAGACAATTCTTAGTGAGCGGTACCAATCGATGAAGTTTGGGCCAATTAGTTCCTGACGTTCAAGATAAGTCTTGAAGGCATAACTCAACGTGTTGTTATCGGGTTGAGCCATTTCTACAGAAATAAGTTCAATATATTAGTATTTTCGATAATACCATTCAAGAACATACAATTACCCCGGTAATAAAACCATGGTATTTTACTTGAAACCAGAATCCACATTGACATAAACTTATCACATCAGTTGATCTGCTAGTGATAAATGTACTCAACATGGTAACTTGTCGAACAATAATTGACAAACAAATTTGCAATTTCTATATATTTTTAGGGATTTACGTTGACAAAAGTCATTTTTGCATCGTAAACATGTTTCATCCCTACTTTATGCCTTAAGTTTCCAGATCTCACTGAGTAACTCAATCAAGTCGACTAATATAAAGAACGTAAAACCTTCGTGTGCAATCTCATTCAGTCATGAAGTTTTCTCTCCATTATAACATCGTCCAAGATCTCACATGACGACATTGTAACTTTTTTATTATTTATTTTTGTACATGTAAAGGTCGATGGGGAAAAGAGGACTCCCCACCACCAAAATCTGAATGAAAATATATTAAATATAATAAAATTTGATTCATTTTAATTATTATATTATATAATTATTATATATATATATATTATAATATTATATTAATATTAATTATAAAATAATAATTATAAAATAATAATTATTCTTTTTTATTTTTATAGAAGAATTCAAGTGTTCGTCAATTAGATGGCATTATGACTTAAATTTAAGGGTATTGATTTTGGTGTCAAAATCATGTATGGAGAAGCATGCATACATCTCCATAGCATTAAGTTTATTAAAAAACTTTTAGTAAATTTTTTGGTGAGTGTAAAATTTCGCCATATATTTCAAGTTGAGGTATTGGTTAAACCAATTAAAGATTTTACCGACAACAATTCACGTCGTACGTTCCTAGAACTTGGCTAAAGCACAAAGCAATAACCTTATTCATTGTTTTTCGGATATGAATTTGCGGTAAATCAACCTTAAGATATAATGCTAATGATAATCGTAGGTAATTTCAATTTGACGCACAGGCGAGCCAAGAATTCGGTCAGCGACTAATGGCATAACACCTCCTTCCTTAACCGGGTACATGACCAGCGATGCGTTAAACTCACTTTATAGTTTGTCAAAAAGAGTAGGCTGTTAAATTATCATTGCAAATTATCAATCAACGCAATTCTCTGTAATTTAGATCTCAAAACAGTTCATTAATTTTTATATGATTTAGTCCATATTTATTTTCTTAAAAAAATTACCCTTGTTTACAACATATAATTAATATAAAAACATATGAAAAACAAGTAGGTAAAAAAAAATCAAATAGCCACATGCATAGCAAATTTATCCAAAGAACATAAAATCTAGGGTTTTATAAACATATAAAAGTCTTCTCTAATTTTAAAATTTGAATCAGATAAAGCAAATAACATATAAAATCATATGATCCGTGAAAACATGCATGTTCATCACGGATCTCCCACATAATCTTAACAATTAAATCTCTCTACAGATCGTAACCATACATGACATAACAATTAATTCATGCAAACATCTAAAGATAATCATCATGTAATTTTTAGGGTTTCAAAAAAAAACTTTTTAAAAAAGAAAAAATCGGCTAGGCCGATTTTAATAAAAAACAAAACCCTAATTTTTGTGAAAACCTAAAAAACAACATATGATTTTTAACCCAAATCAATATTAGTTAAAAAAAACTTTAGATCTCGATAATTATAACATGTTAAAACGGCTCTCGATGCCACTGAAGGTTTATATAGCTCATAACAATTACGCAAAACCCTAAAAAAGATCAAAGCACACATAGCGGAAGCGATTTAACAAGATCATAATTAATAACACATTCATAATTAATCGAGTTTAGGGTTACATACCTTTTAGCTAGAGCAAATCCACAAGAACACCACCAAATCGCCAATTAGGGTTTATACCAAAAAAAATACCAAGATATAGTTTATAGTGAAACTATATTACGCTCTTGTGCACACGTAATGCAACGGATTAATCGTGAGTCTAGCACTAATAAACTGGAGCTTCAACACTAGTGGAATATAGCCAAAAACCAATAACCAAAAGCGAACCAAAAACCCTATGAGGGTGTTTGTTGCGATCGGTTATAGAGAGAGACAACGAGAAGGGATGGAAAAATTATGAAGGCTGTGAGGGGTATTTATAGGATTATTAAACTTGTTCTCCAAGTCCTAATCAATTTAGGAAACAAATCCTCTCCCTTTGGGCCTTGTATACCCGGCGGTGGACACCCATATGGGTGTCTTCCGGAACCTTCTAATTTTCCAATGTATTCCATAACGCTCGTTATACTTAACTTTTAATTAACGATCGTTCAAGTTAAGCTTGGTTTATATTTAATAAATATAATAAATACATTTATTAAATATTTAATCCTTTGCGTATTGTGTGCAATCCTGTAATCCCGAGTTCGATCCTATCACAGACTATTTAATTTAATGTCCATAAATTTTCAATCAATACATTATTTTTAATATGATTGATAAATGAAAATTTTGATAGATGAAGACAATTTTAGTAGTTGACGTTATAGCTTTAAGTTCTACATCCAGTTTAAAAAGATGGCAGCTACCGTAATTAACATGAAGATTATAATAAGTTTAAAAAGTAAGATAGATATATGATAGGTTTGTTGGATTCAACTATATATCCCACATCTAAAAAAGAATCAAATAATCATATAGATATAAGCGTATTGTTATTTTAACTATGTAACGGTGGTGTGACTCAAAAGATCATTATAATAATGATTTGTAAGTCCCTTTGATATGCATCATCTTTTGTATTTATTACTACCATTTAATTTAATTGCATGCATATTTGATAAAAGTTTTATATTTACATATCTTATAAAAATATTGATATATTTCATCTTTATTTTTTTTAAGTAATTCAAATTTTCATAATATACAAGTTTTATGCATAACAAAACAAAATATATTACATTTGATTTTTTAATAAACAAACATCCTATTACTTAAAAATATAAATATTTATACAATATGTACAATTAAAATATGCATAAACACACACTTATTGACTAATCAACACATTTAATATTATTTTAAAACACATCTTAATCTGTTAAACATGCTAACTAATTTTAATTTCAAAACACCCCTAAAATAAAAACTACATGTTAGTATATACACTATACAATTTAGTTTCAAAACCGGATCGGACCGACGGGTTCAACATGGATCATGAGTGGCTATCGGTTCAGTTAGTAAATAAAAGTCGTCTGAAACAAACCGAAAAAATCGACCAAAACCTATAAAAATAAGTGAACCATATTTGATCAAAGTCATTTTCTTTTTGTTTTTCTCTGATTAAGATCGACCTTACATAGAGTTTGGATTTATGCTAACTTACTCATGTCAATTGGCTTGATTCTGTTTTCTTTCTAAATTACAACAAATTAACTAATCTTTTGTAAACCAGTTAAGGATAAAAGACATGAAGACGAGGACAAAATTATAAGCTATACTTTATTCTAATTCTTGAATCCTTTTAACTTTGTGATCATTTTTAGTTAGTACCTAAATACATTGTTTTGAATGAGTAGTAGATAAAAAGTGTTGGTGTGACATTTAAAATACAAGTTGTTCGAGTTCCAAATCTATATTACTGACTCTTCGACTTGGTCTCGCGTTCAAAGGTTTAAGACATGGTTTTGCATGCCTAACGCATCAACATAGGATATATCATTCTACCTAAAGGTTAAAATTTATAAGATGCAGATTGATAGGTGTGAAAACACCCATCCTTTTACCACTTAATTATAATAATAACCAAGCCAAAATGTGTATTTTATGTCGTAAATGTCAGAATTATGCGTGGTTTGTGTTTTTGATGTGATTTAGGACCAAAATGTGAAAAGGGAAGAAAACACGGGCTTTCACGGGCTTTTATCGAAGAAAAAGACAAAAGACGAAGTCAAAAGATCAAGAGTGCAAAAAGAACGGAAGTCCAAGGCCTATTCTAAAGATTTATCGAAGAAAAATCTAAAAGACGGAAGTTTAATTAAGTGGAAGAACTCAAGTCTAATTAATGAAGAAATTATAAGACAAGTTCAATTTATCCATCGACAAATCCCGAGACAAAGTCGAAAAAGTCGAAGAATTTAGAAGACGAAAAGACGTGAAGAAGAAGAAAGGAACAACACATGTTAATACGCCCTATAAATACCCTCCTAATGACACATTGAAAGTTCATCTTCTTATTTCGCAAATTGAAGCGTTGAATTCTACTCCTATCAATTAATCTTTACCTTCGTCTTTTACACCCGTTGAGAATAATGACCCACTTATGGAAGAAATCGACATTCTCTCAATACCTCCGGGTATTGATGATGATGACATGGAGGGGGATATTATTTTTGATAATTTGCTGCATGAAGATATTGTCCCAAGTCTCTCTCCCGAGCACCTTTTATCCCAACCTTTAGAAACCATTACCGAGGATGAGTGCTTTGACCCGGGAGGTGACATTCACCATTCCATGATTGACACCTTTACGGCTTTGCCGCTCAGTGATAATCATATGTCTTTTGGGGCTGACATTTTGATTCCTTTACCCACCCCACCTCCCGTGGATCATGATCTCACATACTTTACGTATGTTGTGAGGACTTTTTTGTTGTTTAAGACTTATCCTCCGGCCTCCCCTGTTGTATTTTCCTCCGGGAACGAGGACAAGGTCTTTGATCCCGGTATTACATTCGAGGCTTCCCCATGGACCATTTAATCCGGGGCCTAGTCAGGCTCGTGACTCGGTTAACAAAAACAAGCGATTTTTGGGAGGCAACCCGATTATCTATCCTTTTATTCTGTTTTTCTAATAAGTGTAGGGGGAGAACCTAGTATGTGTTTGTTGTTTTCTTTCTTATCATATGTAGGGATTCGAGCTTTCAAAGATCCATTCTTGATGACTTTTGATGACCCGTGATTCCATGTTCCATCTTCCCAGTTCTATCCTAAACTCTTTTTATTCTCTATTTTATATTCTTCAATAATAAAATAGGAATCACTTTAGTTGTCTCTTCCTTAGCAAGATTTAAACAACGTGCACAATGTCCTAAGTGTAGGGGAGGTTACTTCCACATGCTTAAACATTGAGGACAATGTTTATATTAAGTGTAGGGGGACTTCTATCGAAGTTAAGTGGGCTTTTCCTTGTATTTGTCCTCATTTTAACCGGAAAATTGATTTTTCGACATTTTTCAAAATTTTTGATCTATTTTGGCCTTGTAGTTTTTACCTTTGTTATAGTTATTTTCTTTCTTTGTTAGAATAAAATTTAATAAAGTTGTTTTAATTTTTAACCGTCATGAATCTTTTGACTCAACCCGAGTTTACTTATCTAAGTTTACTCTAGCTAGTATCCTTAACGTGTTTAAGTCAAGTTTTGCTAGGCTTTTATATAGGGAACTTTAAAACGCGAAAGTCTTAACTCTTACGGGTTAAGAACAAGAACTTTTCGCAAGTTCCTATAATTGATCCTAGAGAGTCGTTTATCAAGGGAACTTTAAAATGCGAATTCTAAACTTGAAAGAGTCTAAGAAGTTGCAAGATCCTATAGATGACTTGAAAACCCAAAACTTTGATTTAATTGGCTAAGCATCCACGAGTCTCATTCCTTGAGATTTTAAATTGTGGAGAACGAGAGATGATAGAGTCAATTATAAGTTTGGTATTCTTTCATGAATTTATGTGGGTTGATTATAAGCTTTTTCTCCCATCGCTTGTTTATAAATTTAATTGCAATAAGTAAGGTTGTACGATTTGAAAATTTACTTAGCTTCTAGCCCAAGATCGTTTAAAAGTTGCTCGGTATTAATTAGAGTTCATAGCCAAGGCATAACTTATTGAAGCGGGATGTGAAGATTGGCGAGTTCGAAAAGGCCCTAACAAGGCATGAGGGCTACATTTTGTTGCTAAAGATCCCAAGTGATGTGAAGAATCATTTATCAAAAATCAATATGAAGGATCGAGACACACGACGAAAAACAAATACTCCCCTAAAGATCATGGAGAAGTCTATCCGAAAGACCCTAGCAAGGTATGAGGATAAATAGATCCAAGTCCTAAAAGGAGGCGGATCGTTGTATATCAAAATCCAAAATAAAGATTGGAGAAAAATGAAGAAGTCGTGTCCAAGTATGAAGAATCTCTCAAAAACTTCAAGTGATGAAATTCCTATTATGAAGAGAATACCATTATTTCATGAACGTCTCTCAAGATTTGAAGTATGAAGTCAATGCCAAATATCGGTCCGAGAAAGGTCTCAAATCGTGAAGCGAGTTATGCCAAGATATGAACTTTATGAGGTCCCGAGAAGCAGTTTTAAAAGATTTTGTCCTTTAGCTAACTATTGATTAAATCGTCCTACTTTATTTTCAGCCTAAATAATTATCGAAATAAGTCAACAATGCATCCTCGTGATCATTCAAGACAACAATAAATATAAGAGATACACCTAGGAATAAGGGAGTCTAAGTGAATAATTGGGCCACATGAGTTTGTGTTAGCTTACTAACTTACAATAACAATAATCTTGTTTCTAAGCTTGGTATGGGGAACATAAACATGAGGTTGATAAACATTCATGACATCCAAAACCCTAATGTAAGTCTTTTATCTCTTTACTTGTTTTCTTCCTTTGAATATTTAATTAATTTTCTATGTTAATGTCTTATGTTTAATAAAGGCAAAGGTGGGTTAATTATGATGAAAAATGTAAAACTTTCTTTGTAACTAATGCATTGCATGAGGGCAATGTAATGGCCAAGTGTAGGGGATTTGGTAGGTGTGAAAACACCCATCCTTTTACCACTTAATTATAATAATAACCAAACCAAAACGTGTATTTTATGTCGTAAATGTCGGAATTATGCGTGGTTTGTGTTTTTGATGTGATTTAGGACCAAAATGTGAAGAGGGAAGAAAACACGGACTTTCACGGGCTTTTATCGAAGAAAAAGACAAAAGACGAAGTCAAAAGATCAAGAGTGCAAAAAGAACGGAAGTCCAAGGCCTATTCTGAAGATTTATCGAAGAAAAAGTCTAAAAGACGGAAATTTAATTAAGTCGAAGAACTCAAGTCTAATAAATGAAGAAATTATAAGACAAGTTCAATTTATCCATCGACAAATCCCGAGACAAAGTCGAAAAAATCGAAGAATTTAGAAGACGAAAAGACGTGAAGAAGAAGAAAGGAACAACACATGTTAATCCTCCTTATAAATACCCTCCTAATGACACATTAGGAGGTGTTAGCTAAATTGACAACTTAGTCTTTCCACCTTTATTTTCATGTCACTTTAATTTCTTGTCATTTAAATTCCTTGTCTTGCACCTTAAATTTGGAAGTCCTTTAATTTTTACTTTTAATTGTTGTTGAATCTTTAATTTTAATCAAGTTTTAATTAATCTCTCATTCTACCTTTCTTGTTTTGCTTAATTTTTATGCTTATTTGCTTATTGTCATGCTTATTTGATTGTTTGTTATGTTTTTATGTGTTTGATTGTGTTAACTTATTGATTTTATAGCTTATTGTGTGCTTTTCTTAAATTTAATTAAGTATTTTTAAAAGTTATTTTATAAAAAGTTGATATTAAATATATTTATTATTTAGTGTTTTTAAAAGTTTTTAAATTTTGGCTTATTAGCTTTTTCTTAAAATCTTTTTGGTTAAGTTTTTAGATAAGTGCTTATTTGGTTTTTAGCTTAATTTTGTTTTGCTTATTTTATTTTAGTTCGGAATATTTTAAAAACCCTAGTTTCCCTAACTAGGTCCAACTTTCATTTTTCTCGAATTAGGAATCGTATTAGTTTATTCCGAACTAAGTGTTTGTTTCCCTTATTCCGAGTTAGCTTCAAAATCTATTATTCCGAACTAGGTAAGAATTCCTATTCCGAACTATGTATCGGATGTGATTCCGAATTAACTTCATAATTCATATTCCGAGTTAGGTTCGTTATTAACTTTCCGAACTACGTTGAAAACATACATATTCCGAACTATTGGTCAACATTTTATATTACATTGACATGCTTGCCTGCTTGCCAGCTTTGACTTTTCCCCGCCATTTTGAGCAGCTTGCTTGGCTGCTTGAGCAGCTTGCCTGCTAGCTTGTTTATTACAGTAATTAATATTGTTTCGTAATCGTTTAGTTTAATCTGAAAGTTGTTCCGATTTTAATCCCGAAAGTCACGAATTTTTTATCAATTTTTAGTATTAGTATTTTTTCCTAAAGTTTAAGTTTTATCTTTTATTTAGTGCCCGCTTTAGCTTTTACCTCGTCTAGTTTTAAAGTACCCTCTTAGTTTTATTTTCTCCTTTTTCATTAGGTTAATTTTATTTTTTAGTCGAAAGTTAATTTCTTCGTTTAGTTTTATTTTTATTAATTGTTTCGTTTTCATATTTGTTTTTAATATCGTTTCTTTATTATTTATCAATCGTTTTAATTTCTAGTTCATTTCTTTTATATTTTGTCATTTCGTTTTAAAGCTTTATTTTTATCTTTAATTAATTTTTGACAACGACACCTTTTCTTTTATCCACCAAAGACGACTGAGTCACACATTTAACCGGAGATCAATTCTATTAGACACCGAGAAAAACGAATTTTTTAACTAGTAAAAATCACACTTTCACAGATTTACAATAACATATATCATTTTCGCAGGTGGACATAACAGAAGCTATGCATGTACATATCTTCCCAAAAACATTCGTTGAAATTTCAAAAAACCGGTTTTCTAATTGGCCCGGTCGAGCTACCGGGTCACGGTTTAACCCGCGATTCAACCACGTTTTCCCTCAAAACCGGTGTGCAGTCACCTGTCACGATTCAACCGGACGGGGACCCGGGTTTTAAAACTCACCGGTTGTGTAAATTTGTCTTTGTTATGAATTTGATAGTCCAAAGCTAAGTACATGCCGTCTTCAAAAAAAATTGAAAGTACCCTACAACTAAATTCTGGGCTCATGGGATAGCTTGCTGCGGATTAGGATTTTAAACTTCCAACTTTACTGTTAGAGTTCCTACCTTGTTGATATGGTGAGTTTCTCGTTTATGTTGTTGATCATGGTTCAACTCATGACCAAGGCAGTATATGTAAACATCATACTTCCCACTGTTATCGACTTATCATGTCAAAAATTAAAAAGTTATTGTCGGGCTAAGAAGGGATCAACCATGGTCGAGGGAACGGGTTGATTTAACTGTGCTCTTCAGAGTGTCTCTTAACAGCTTATGTGAATTTCTTTCACATGGCCCTTCACCTAGCCAATTCTTGGCAATTCCAATTCCCCTTTACTAGAAGGTTGAGCCAAACCTTCCTAGTCTCCACAGGGTCACACAGTGCGCACAATCTTGTGCAAACACCAGACGACTACTCGTCGTCATAGTCTCGGACCCCTTCACCTAGCCAATTCTTGGCAATTCTAATTCCCCTTTACTAGA
The DNA here is from genome assembly GCA_025667525.1 of Glebionis coronaria. Lineage (NCBI taxonomy): Eukaryota > Viridiplantae > Streptophyta > Magnoliopsida > Asterales > Asteraceae > Glebionis > Glebionis coronaria. The sequence continues at coordinate 582,219,249 of CM046879.1, forward strand.
AGGTTGAGCCAAACCTTCCTAGTCTCCACAGGGTCACACAGTGCGCATAATCTTGTGCAAACACCAGACGACTACTCGTCGTCATAGTCTCGGACACATCTGATCCCCACAGACGCTCGAGCCAAAGTTGCCCTAGCTCTTAGCCCTTCAATAACTTTAATGCCCCCACTTGGGTCACAAGCCCACGCTACTAGACTCGGCAAACGCAAATGGCCTAAATGGTCCTTTTAAATATCAATATGGTTTCATTTTTGGGCGATGTGGGATAGTTTAAGGTTTCAATATTTCACATACAAGTACTTTCTTCACATGGCTAAAAAAGGTCTTTATGAGCCAATTTTTATCCAAAGAAGCTTACCGTTGTACGGTCTGTCACAAATACACTGTCGATCGGGTAAAGGTTACAGATAGCACCCAAAAGTTTTCTTTTATGTACTTTCTTACGGAATACATATAGACAAGCTGATATTTTGGCTTAGCATGAATTGATTTTGACCGGATGAACTGAAGACGAAACAAAAATTCTATCTGGGATCGAAAATGTGAGCCAAAAACTGGATTCAAAGTGCGCGTAGTTCGGTCCATCCATAATGAATAAGCATACAAGTCATGTTTTTTTTGTAATGTGGCTAATCTGACATTCATGAAGAGGTAGGTTTAATGTTCACACGTTGTGGTTTGATAGTGAAATGTCCTCTAAAAACTGCCACAATACATATGGTTTTGTACTGTCGTAAGTGTCGGTCGTCATCTGTACGTGTGATAGTACATGTGCTTTGTCTTTTAATTCTAAATCGTTTGTTCTCTGAACTCAGTTGCGATAAGTCATATTCAAAACGCACAAGCATCCCCTTACTAATTAATGTTTCTTTCATATGTACATTTTGACATGTCTTAAGGCCTATTATGAACTGGTGTAGCATCACGAGTGAAGAACGATTTAGATCCTTGGAGAAGAAGTTGGATTCGGACATTGGAGATTTGCGCATGATGAACTGAAGCAACAAATTAAAGAACTAACAAATCTGATCCTGTCTGGGAAATCCGCTGCTCAACCACAATTCACCCAACCACAATTTACCCAGCCACAATCCATCAAACCACAATTCACCCAGCCACAATTCATCCAACCATAGTTCACCCAGCCACAATTCATCCAACCACACTTCACCCAACCACAATTCACCCAACCAATGCCATCATAACTGAATAAGATTTCCTCCAAGGCTACTCCATCTGCGCTCCAGTATGATGATTTGGGGTTTCCGTTTCCGCCCTATCCTGCTGAATCCAGCATAACTATGGGGAAAAAAAGTAATTGGTTACGTCAGTCTTGATGGATCCAACACCCTTGAACATGAAAAACAGTTTGGGGTTAATGCTGAAAGTTATCAACCTCAAGTTAATTCTGGAATAAATAACGGGGTGGAGACGCATCAAACTGATGATCGATATGTGCAACATGGCTTGGAGCAAGGAATGACAGGAGTAACTCAAACGGGTGGCAGATTTTCGTATCAGGGTTTTGATCATCGGATGCGGAAATTAAAAATGTTGTTGTTTGATGGAGAGGATGAATACGGTTGGATATACATGGTAGAAAGATACTTTGAGATTTAGAGATTACCACAGCAAGAACAATTAAGGGTTGCCGTTTTATGCATGGAAGGGGAGGCTTTATCATGGTATCTTTGGAGCGAGGGTAGAACACCTTTCCACACATGGGAAGGATTTAAAAGGCGATTGTTAATCCGATTTCAAAAATCACAGCAGGGTAATTCGTTCGAACAATTTATTGTTATTACTCAAGAAGGAACGGCTAGGGAGTATGTAGCTTTGTTTGAAAAGTTGGCTTGTCAACTGATTGGGGTCTCGGAAGAAGTTTCTATAAAATTAATTAAACCAAATAAATAAATCTATGTTCAAGTTTAAAAGAAAGAAGGAAGCTGGAGGTTTTGTGTAAATTATCGAGCCTTAAATAAGGTTACTGTTCCAGACAAAGTTCCAATTCCTGTGATTGAAGAGTTGTTGGACGAGTTGCATGGAGCGACAATCTTTTCTAAACTTGACTTGAAATCTGGATACCATCAAATTCGTATGAAAAGTGAAGACGTACCGATGACTGCTTTTCGAACACACGAAGGTCACTATGAATTCTTGGAAATGCTGTTTGGTTTAACCAATGCCCCAGCAACCTTTCAATCCTTGATGAATAAGATATTCCAGCCTTATCTTCGCAAATTTGTTTTGGTCTTTTTTGATGACATCTTAGTTTATAGTAAGAGCATGAAGGCACATCACGAGCACTTAATTTGCGTTTTGGATACTTTGCAAAAACATTGTTTATATGCAAATAAGAAAAAGTGTTTGTTTGGTCAGGAACAAATAGAGTATTTAGGACACATTGTATCAGGCAAAGGGGTGGAGGCTGATCCGTCTAAAATTTCAACGATGTTGGAATGGCCGATTCCAAAAAACTTTTTTGAATTCCGAGGTTTTCTAGGCTTAACATGTTATTATAGGAAATTTGTTAAGGGCTATAGTAAGATAGCGGGAGCATTAACAGAACAATTAAAAAAAGATAGCTTTAATTGGAATAGTGAGGCAACCCAAGCATTTCGAGCTTTGCAAAACGCGATGACACAAGTACCTGTTTTAGCACTTCCAGACTTTAATAAAGAATTTTTTGTGGAGACGGACGCATCCGCGCACGGAATTGGGGCAGTCCTAATGCAATCTGGACGACCAATTGCTTTTTATAGCCAAGTACTTGGACCACGGGCTAGAAAGAAGTCGGAATACGAGAGATAACTTATGGCCATAGTGCTTGCCATTCAAAAGTGGAGACCCTACCTTATGGGCCGAAAATTTGTGGTCAAGACGGATCAAAGGAGCTTGAAATACTTACTTGAACAACGCTTAATTACTGAAGAACACCAAAAGTGGTTAGCTAAGTTGTTGGGTTATAATTTTGAGATTCATTATAAACCAGGTCAAGAAAATAAGGCCGCGGATGCGTTGTCAAGGTGTGTTGAAACTGCATCGTGTTTGGCTATTTCGATTCCTCATTTTCAAAATTGGGATGCACTAATTAACGAATTAAAGCACGATCCAAAATTGGAGAAAAATAAACAGAAAGTTCTGAGTGGGGTTGAAGAATTGGAAGATTATAGTGTAGAAAACGATTGCTTATTATACAAGGGTAGATTAGTGTTGCCCCGCACTTCCAGTTGGATACCACGTCTGTTTCAAGAGTTCAATAGTAGTGTTATCGGGGGTCACGTGGAAATTTTGAAGACTTATCAACGGATGGCAGCGGAATTGCAATGGATTGGGATGAAGAAGGACATCACCAAGCTGGTATCTGAGTGTGACGTGTGTCAAAGAAACAAATATTCTACTATGAAACCCGTAGGGCTGCTACAACCTTTAGAGTTACCCGACAAGGTTTGGGAAGATATAACAATGGATTTTATTGATGGTTTGCCGCGGTCTCAAGGGTTCACTGTTTTACTTGTAGTGGTTGATCGATTGAGCAAATATGCCCATTTTATTCTGTTAAGGCACCCGTATACTGCGATCACGGGTTAATATACAAGGAGGTTACTAAAGTTTGGTCAAAATAACGATTTTGTTACTAAAGTTTAAAACCTTACACTTAGGTTACTAATGTATACGGGTGTGATTTATTTGTTACTAAACGTTCAGAAAAACAATCCCCCCATTACTCAGTGGAAGGGTTACCGGTTAAGCAACCGATTGGTGGGCCCCATTTCTATTTTTTGCCAAACTTTAGTAACAAATCGTTACTTTGGCCAAACTTTAGTAACCTGCGTGTATATTAAGCCTTTACGTTTCGATCATTTTTTTTCGTTTTCGTTCGTACTTTTACGTTTTCGTCAGTAATTTTAAGTTTTCGTGAGTAAATTTACTTTTTCGTCAGTAATTTTACTATTTCTTCGGTAAATTTACGTTTTCGTCAATAGACTTACGTTTTGGTCAGTAGACTTACGTTTTCGTCAATAAACTTATATTTTCGTCAGTAAATTTACGTTTCGTCAGTAATTTTACATTTTCGTCAGTAAACTTACGTTTTCATAAGTATTTTATGTTTTCGTCAGTATTTTTATGTTTTCGTAAGTAATTTTACGTTTTAGTCAGTAAACTTACGTTTTCATCAGTATTTTACATTTTCGTCAGTAATTTTACATTTTCGTCAGTACTTTTACGTTTTCGTGAGTAAATTTACGTTTTCGTCAGTAATTTTACTATTTCATCAGTAAATTTATGTTTTCGTCAATAAACTTACGTTTTCATCAGTAAACTTACGTTTTCGCCAGTAAATTTACGTTTTCGTCAGTGATTTAACGTTTTCACCAGTAAACTTACGTTTTCATCAGTATTTTACATTTTCGTCAGTACTTTTACGTTTTCGTGAGTAAATTTACGTTTTCGTCAGTAATTTTTACTATTTCGTCAGTAAATTTACGTTTTCGTCAATAAACTTACGTTTTCATCTGTAAACTTACGTTTTCGCCAGTAAATTTATGTTTTGTCAGTAATTTTACGTTTTCGTCAGTAATTTACGTTTTCATCAGTAATTTTACGTTTTCGTCAGTACTTTTACGTTTTTGTGAGTAAATTTACGTTTTCGTCAATAAACTTACATTTTCGTCAGTGATTTCTCCGCTAAATTTACGTTTTTGTCAGTAATTTTACGTTTTTGTCAGTCAACTTACGTTTTCATCAGTATTTTATGTTTTCGTCAGTATTTTTACTATTACTGACGAAAACGTAAAAATACAGATGAAAATATTCGTTTACTGGTGAAAACGTAAGTTCACTGATGAAAACGTAAATTTACTGACGAGAGCGTAAAAATACTGACGAAAACGTAAAAATACTAAGGAAAACATAAATTTACTGACGAAAATGTATATTTACTGAGGAAAACGTAAATTTATTGACAAAAACGAAAATTTGATGACGAAAACGTAAATTTACTGACGAAAACGTAAATTTACTGACGAAAACGTAAATTACTGAAGATAACGTAAATTTACTGACGAAAACGTAAGTTTACTGATGAAAACGTAAGTTTACTGACGAAAACGTAAGTTTACTGACGAAAACGTAAGTTTACTGACGAAAACGTAAGTTTACTGACGAAAATGTAGATTTACTGACGAAATGAAAATTTACTGACGAAAACGTAAATCTACTGACGGAAACGTAAATTTACTTACGAAAACATAAATTTACTGACGAAAACGTAAATTATTGACAAAAACGTAAAATTACTAAATAAAACTTAAGTTTACTCAAGAAAACGTAAGTTTACTGACGAAAACGTAAGAACGTAAATTTACTGACGAAAACGTAAAAATACTGACGAAAATTTAAGTTTACTGACGAAAATGAAAGTTTACTGACGAAAACGTAAGTTTACTGACGAAAACGTAAGTTACTAACGAAAACGTAAATTTACGTTTACTGACGAAAACGTAAGATTACTACGAAAACGTAAGTTGGAGTCCACGTAGACATGCAACTTATAACTACAGGTAAAAACATTATGGGTAACTTGAAGTTCAGGTAAACAATACATTAGTAACCCAAGTGTAAGGTTTTAAACTTTAGTAACATAATCGTTACTTTGGCCAAACTTTAGTAACATGCATGTATATTAACCCCTGCGATCACTACAACAGCAGCGTTTTTGCGCGAGGTGGTTACATGGAATTCCATAATCAGTTGTGACTGATCGAGATAAAGTATTCCTAAGCATGTTTAGGAGGGAACTATTCAAGCTACAAGGCACGACATTAAAGTATAGCACAACTTATCATCCCCAGACCGACGGGCGAACCGAGGTCGTGAATCGTGGTATTGAAACTTATTTAAGATGTTTTGCTTCAGAATCACCAAAAAATGGTCTGATTGGACTTCTTGGGCTGAGTATTGGTATAATACTTCATATCACTCATCAATAAAATCAACACCATTCAAAATATTATATGGTCGAGATCCTCCCCGTTTAGTTCGATATAGAAGTCATCCATCCCCCTCGTTTGACGTGGACCGGTATTTGGAAGAACGAGACCAGGTTCTTGATGAATTGAAAGTGCAACTGTCCAAAGCACAACATCATGAAAGCTAACACTGACAAGCATAATAGGGATGTACAATTAGAAGTTGGTGACAAAGTTTATTTGAAATTAAGACCATATCGACAATTATCAGTTTTCAATCGGACTAATACGAAGCTTGCCTCTCGATATTTTGGACCGTTCGATATAGTGGAAAAAATTGGAAAACTCGCGTATAAACTGAAGTTACCTGATACAGCTTCGATTAACCCGATTTTTCACGTTTCATAACTTAAGAAAGACATTGGTGATTACGAAGTTGTTCCAAATTTTCCAGTAGAAATCAATGAGGATTTGGAAGTTGTGTTAATCCTAGAAGCAGTTTTGGGGGTGCGTCCAAGTAGAGAGCAAAAAGATAGACGAGAAGTTTTGATCTGCTGGAAGAATTTACCTCTTTACGATGCTTCATGGGAACACTTTGAGTACATTGAGCAGCAGTTTCCTGAATTCCACCTTGAGGACAAGGTGCTAATTTGGGAAGGGGGTAATGTTATAGGTCAAGTCTACCAACGATGTAAACGACAAGTTTGAGGGGGTGCTTTGGTTATTTTAATTATTGTCATGGTCTTATTAGTTTTATATTTTATATTGTTTCCTTTTAACTGTTTTCTTGGTGAACAAGAAAACAGGGGTCTTTAAATAGAACGTAGAAGAGTCGATTTAGGGATTGGGTTTTATTAAGTCGTCTGCGGACATTGGGAGTGCCTACAATCTCTGTTTGTAGGGTTTATCTTTATTTTCTTAGTTATCAATAAAATGATCAGTTTGGTTCGTATCAGTCATATCATCCGTCGATCATTAGGAATAACGAATTTGGGGGTAACTGCACTGGCCTCCAATTGCAGAGTCTCACCTCGCTAACTACATTGCATATAATGAATTTCCCAAGTATGGATGTTCCCACAGACGCGCTTTGGCCTCCCAACTTGCGTGAACTTGGAATTGGGGAGTTGAAGAAGCCAATATCATAACGGGTCCCACAGAAGTATCCATCCACACTAGCTCACCTAACCTTATATGGTGAAAGAGAAGCAGCAACTAAGTGGAGTCAATTGTCTCATCTTCCTTCATCTCTTACTCGACTTGCGATACATAATTTTGAGAAATTGGAAACAGTTTCCGAGGGACTCCAACACCTCACCTCCCTCCAACATCTTGAGATTGACAAGTGCCTAAAGATGAAAGATCTACCAGAGACGTTGTTTCCTTCACTTTTAACTTTGGAAATATGGAGATCTCCAATCCTAGAAGAAAGATGCAGTAGAGGAGGGCTCTACTGGCCACAAATCTCACATATCTCAAACATCAGTATAGAAGACGAGTCACAAACATAATATGAAGGTGTGTTCTCTATATGACATTTGGCTTCTTGTATTTTATGATAGTACATTTCTTATTAAGCTACTAACAAGCTTGTCTTTCATCTAATTAGAAAAGTTTTATTTTTTAATGGGGTAATTACCCAAATAGATTTTTCATGAAGTCCTTTTGTCAAACTAACCCAAGTTAGTTTCATTTTCCCAATTTAGACCTATGCGACTTATGCTACCCTATGCAACCGATGCTACCTAGTTTTTCAAAAAAAAAAAGTACACTTTGTGTAAGAATCAAGTACATTTGTGTAAGTTACCTTTTTATGCAACTTTGAATTTATTTTTATGCAACTTTTCATTTAAATTATTTTTGTAACATATTCGTATAATATTTTATGTATAAATAATATTATGCTACTTTATTAAAACTTATGCGACTTATGCTTATGGTGTAAGAATGTGTCATTGTACTTTTTAAGCGACTTGTACTTATGGTGTAAGAATGTGTAAGTGTACATTTTAAGCGACTTGTACTTTTATAATTAATTATTAAAAAGTTTTTTTGTTTTTTTAAAGTATTAAATTTTTATTAAAAAAACCAATGCATTATTTAGTTGTACACTTAGCTTGAAATACTTGTACAATTGGCTAATACCTTGTCTCTCCCCACCCCTAATTATATCCTTTACAATTTCATCACCCCCACCCCCATGCAGATCTGTAACCCCCTCCCCTAACCTCCATTAACAATTCAAACCAGAAAAAACCTAAAAACCATCGCCACATGGTTTTTAGATCCTCCATTTTTTAATCCGTCTTTTACGTACTTCGATCCAAATATGTTGTGGGCACATGTTAGTACAAAATTACACGTGCTCTCTTATTAATCTGTCTTTTAGATAGATCTAAAATTTATTACAATAGTTGTGTTTAAAATGTAATTTATGTTCTGTTATTGCATTTATAATGGTATTAAATCCATTGTACTCTCTGATTTAAAATTTAATTGTGACATGACCGTAAACCACCATCAGCAACTTTAAAATTGATTACAATAGTTGTGTTTAAAACCACCCTCTGTTACTATAGTTTTGAGCAAAAGCTTTAAAAAACCTTCTCACCCTGAATATCTATTTTAATAAAAAATAAGAGTCAAAAGTATTAAGTTTGGAGCTTTAAAATAGATGAGAAACTGGTTAACGATTGATGTCTGTTTATTTTTTCAAACTTTTTTTTGGCTGATTTGAGCTATTTGAGGGTTGTATATAGGTTTTTGAGTGTTTTGTTTTCTAGATTTTAGTGATTATTTGAGCTATTTAAGTGCTTATTTGAGCTATTTAGGGGTGATTGTTTCAGCTTACATGTGGGCTTATGAGCTTATTTGGTTTCGGCTTATATAACATAAGCTCCAATTTTCCGGCTATAAGTCTCGATATAAGCCCAAAAATTAAGGGCTCATGTGTTTTCTAGTTTTGTAAAATGGAAAACATAAACACATGCTTCTCTAGCTAAAACACGTTTTCTAAATGTAAAGGTGCGATAAAAGTAAGTAATCATAAGTTTCCGGGCTAAGGTAAGTCTGTTCTGTTTTATATTTTACACACATCCAATGAATCATATTCTTCAATTACTGTTATATTATTTTTCTGGTTAACAGGCGAAACGAACACGGAAGAGCCTCCGTGTCAAGACTTTTCCTTCTAATCTCGAGTATAAAATCATTGGGTTGAGCGAGAAACCTTGCAGAGAACAGAAGTAAGTTTTGTTCGTATTTAACAATATATAGGACTCAAAGTCTATAGCAAAGTTCCTCCAAATAGGCTTGTGTTATACACCGGGACAATAGTAACAAATGATGGTAAAGAAAAAAAGGTTACAGAAGACTTTGAGCCGTTTAAACCAATACGGACAAATGTTTATCTTTGTGATAGCAGATTCCATACCGAAGCACTTAATACATTGTTGGAAGGTGGTAAGAAATTTAGTTTATTGTTATGGATGGTAACGGGGCTATTTCTGGGACGTTGAGTGGTAACAGTAAGAAAACTTTACATAAATTTACTGTCGATTTACCAAAGAAGCACAGGAGAGGAGGGCAGTCTGCTTTAAGGTTTGGTCGTCTTCGTATGGAGAAACGTCATAACTATGTTAGGGAAGCAGACGAGCTTGCAACTCCATTTTTTTATTAATCCTGCTACTAGTCAATCGAATGATTTTGTCTTATACTTGCTGGATGTGCTGATTTCAAAACCGAGCTAAGTCAAGCTGATATGTTTGACAAACGTCTTAAGGAAAAAATATTGAAAGTGGTAGATGTGTCGTACGGAGGTGAGCATGGTTTTAATCAAGCTATTGAGTTGTCGTGTGAGTATCTTGATAATGTGAAGTTTATTCAAGAAAAGCGTTTGCTCAGGAAATATTTTGAGGAGATGAGTAACGATACAGATAAATACGTCTTTAGCGTGGATAATACTATAAAAGCATTAGAAATGGTGTTGTGGAAGTACTTATTCTGTGGGAAAATCTTGATATGAATCGTTACATGCTTAAAAATAAAACAACTGCCAAAATTATTGTTAAGCACTTAAACAAGGAACAAGAGAGCGATAAGAGTAACTTTAGCGATCGAGAGACTAATGTTGAGTTGGAAGTTGAGGAAAAGATATCACTTCTTGACTGGTTTGTTGACAAGTATAAAAAGTTTGGGTGTACGCTCGAGTTTGTTACAAACAAATCGGAGTTAGGATCACAGTTTTGTAGAGGTATTGGTGGAATTGGTGGTATCATTCATTATCAGGTTGATTTTTGTTTGTTTGATGAACCCTCTGATTATGATGTTAATGATGTTGAAGATGATTTTGATGATGCGGCAAGTTATGATTCAAATTAGCAGTTAACTACTTATCAACTGCCCTTCCACGACTAGGGATCAAGTCATAACCGAGCAGGATCAAGGAGCTCTTACGAAGGTTAGTTTTTGTTTCTTTCTTTTCTTACGAACAAGCCTTTGGTTTAGCAGTATTTGGCTGACCCGTCAACCAAACTTGTGGATGCAAAATATAGGTGTGTAGTGTGATTCTTTTCTAACAAGTATTTATGTATTGGTATTGAAACAATGGGAGGAACCAGTGGCATCAGTGAGAGATCAAGCCACAGACCCCCGCCTAAAGAGTCTGAACTTTGCAAGATGGAGTGTGCAGCGCGCGATATAAAGACCCTAAAGATTAAAGAGTAAGAACATCTACGTGGGTTGCTTCAGTAGATGACAATGACGATGTAGCTTGATAAAGATTTATATCGAGCATCATTGTGTTCTATATAAGCTAGTCTTTTGTGAAGGCCAAGTCTTTGTGCGCTACACTATCCCTTTTCACCTTTTAATAATAACATACAACCCGATTTGACCAATTTAAGTGGGTTGAAAATTGAAATTGGCACCTTTGCTGTTGATATTCTCTCTAATTTGCATTTTTTTTTGTTTTCATCTGTTTCAGATATATGAATAAACAACATCTTATAGATGTTACCGAAGTCTTCAGATATCTTGATGCTGAAAAGAAGTATCGCATTGTTACAAAATTTATATTATCTCAATAATAATTATTAAAATGGTGCATGAGCTTTTATACAATAGATTTTGGGTGACTTTCTAATTTGTATTTGTTTACCAGATTTGCCGAATTGGACCCTTTTTTTAGCTACGTTTCACCCGTTTCTGTTTGAGATTAAAGATAAACCAAATGCCCTATTTTACATTATGGTTATTCACTGGTGCATTTTACATCTTTTTATGACAGGCTATTGATGCAATAAAAAGGATTTTGTATGCGGTTGAAGATGATGCTTCTATTGTGGAAGAAGCTCAAGCCATGATTCTTAAACAGGATGGGGGTTTGAGTCCTATATCTGAAGAAGATCAGTCAAAGTCAGATTCACAGAAGAGGAAACTGATGATAAACAAGGAGTTTGATGAAGCTGCGAACACAACATTATCACCTAGGATAAGGGTCTCAGATGTTTCCGATGTTCATTCCAGTGGGTCACCTCTTGTGACCTGCTAATCATCTACTTTTGAGACGGGATATATATTAGCATACATTATATACTTTGATGCTTTCTGGGTTATATTCTGCTTCAGGATATACTATTTGCTAGTACTGTGGGAAGGATAAGTTCGATATAAAGTTTCTAAACTCGTCACTGATTGTATATCTCGTAAAACCTCTTGATCTATTTCTAGAATGCAGTTTTGGTTTTTGATATCAAATGGCTGATTATTGTTTGCTTAATTGTTTTCAAAAAGAAACTTTTTCCAACAGCTGTACTGTGGTTTAAAGGTAAATATGTTTTAAGGTTAATAATAAGTACTAGTATTTTGTAACTGTTGAAATTGATTTAGATCCAGTTAAAATTGTGAGAATTGTCTTCTTTCCATTTTTAAGAGCAATGTAACCGCACAAACATATAACTAACTGATTACAAAACATTTCTTCAAAACTGAATTTCTATTTCCCAATTACGTATGTCTTAAGGGCTTGTTTGTATAATTTTTTTATTAAGTTCTGTAAAATTAAAGTGTTTGTAAAAATATATGTTGTCTGTTTGTAGATGGATATATGACTGTTTGTTTTGTGTGTTGAATATAGAGTCTGAATCAAAGAAGTTTACTATTTTGTCCTTATAAATTAGTTAAGTGAGGGAGTTAGAGGGTAAATATGTAAAATAAAGATAATAAGTCATGACTTAATATAGAAAACACTCTCCTCCTGACTTTTTCCAGAAAGTCGTTAGTTTATTTTAAGCACAAAACAAGCAAACTATTATGACTTAATCCATATTCCTATTTTTTTAATTAAGACTCTATAAGTCATTATCAAACATTACCTAAATCTTAGAAAGAAAATCCAGATAACTTTTGAACTCATCCACAGCAAATATGGTAAAATTTTCTTTTTCACTTTTTTATAATATGAATGTTTTAGATTATTTACAATTTGGCTTTCGGATATCAGAAACGAAATGGAGGTAGCGCGCAAGCAGAGAAGATGGATCAAATGACACCGGCAGGACAAGCGCAACAAGTGCAACAACATGAACATTCTCAATTTATCATACGAAAGATATGACTCAAAATCATATGAACCATCACATGCCATAGCTAGCGGATAAGGGCGTTATTGTAGCAATGTAGCCCTTTGCCCCAAAGTACCAGCTTTCACCAGAAGCCATAACCTCTCTGGAATCCGAAATCACTACTAAATGTGCTAATTTCATCCGAAATGAGAATGATTGGTTATGTATAAATCATCTGAAATGAGGAGCGTTACTTAGTTATGTCGCCCATCTTTTTAACCAACTGTGTATATTGTTCAACAGAGTATTTCTTCGATCAGAACGATTGTATCTAAGGTAATACAAGACGATTGGAAACAAGAAACAATAGCATCTAAGATAATACCAAAATTTGACAAATGAACATCCCTGAGTAATAAACCAAACGCTAAACTTAAATGCTTTTGTATGAGAAAGTTGTATAGTATCTACGTGATTACTACTTTTATAGACAACCCGAACCTCTTGTATTTGTTGCTGCGGTGTGTATTTACAACTATACCAAGGAAATACATTCCTAATACAATGCAACACTTTTTCTGTACATTTCATTCAGCAACTTTCTTGCAAACCCGACGGGTTGGGATGACCATGGTCAAAGTAAAGAACAAAATAACTCAAAAAAAGTCAACGTGACCGTGACAATAGCTTCAAAAAGTCCCCGTAATCACTCATATTACCACTCGAAAATCTCTTCACCTTTTCCCAAATCTACAAACGTCTCCTAGGCCTCAATGGGCCTCAACTTGAGCTTTTCCTATACGGATGTACATCCAGCCCAAGACTCGAAAACCCGTTCTCCACATCAAGTAAAGATTCATAGCTTGGATAGGTGGAATGTGACGGGCCTACGTCTAGGCCGTGGAAAGTCAAAGGAAGTCATATATTCGTGGCTACAAGTCCTTGAGCCCAATCAGTCAACACACATAAGAAATGAGACTTGAGAATAGAGGTGTCAAATCTTGCCCATTTTGATACATATGGACACTTTTTGCCCATTTTCAAAAAAGGATGGGACACTTTTTGCCCATTCTTTATAATGAATGGGCTAAACGGGCGCATATGTAGGAAACTAAATGGGCTTAACGGGTGCACTTGTAAAATACAAATTAATATACTCGCCGAATATTTTTTATTAAATTTTTTATCCCGGCTTTCAAACAAGTATTTTTATTTTTTATTTGTAAGTTTTTATATGTTTTTTTCCTTTTTTTAGCTTGCGCCCGTTTAGCCCGCCCGTATTGCCCGCCCGTTTTGCCCGTGCCCGTTTAGCCCGCGCCCGTTTAGCCCGCCGCCCGTTTAGCCCGTTGCCCGTTTAGCCCGCTGCCCGTGCCCGCCCGCCCGCCCATTTTGCCACCTCTACTTGAGAACATAAATAATAGAAACACATATGCTTGTCAATGAGAATATGGATACCTCGACTTGGTGTTGGGGGATCAGGGTGCCTTGGACTACTCTCCAGACCTGATGGCGGTGGAGGATTATGATGTATTGACCTGCTCTTCGGTCCTGGTGGTGGTGGCAGATACACTGGTGGAAACAAAGGCGATGAACAAGACTTTGTAGGCTGAGGCTCGTTAATTGAATGCGGAGGAGTAGCTTTGTGCACCACTAGAGCTACATGAAAGAAAGAACAAACTTTAAACTGTTGCCATGTTTATATTTTGGTATGCCTTATATAATTAGAGAGAATTAAGGGTATCAAATAAACCTTTGACCGGAGGAGGTTGAGTTGGAGAGATGTAATCGGTTGTCCGATTTGGAGGTGAAGGAGCAATAGGGGTTGATACGGGCGAGACATGAGGGTCTGAAAAAACGAGCTAAGTAAAGGTGCTGACTACTTACATATGAACAAACCAAAGATGCAAGTGCTTATAAACAAACAAAAACGTATGTCTCAAAAAATCTAAAAAATAGTAAAAATCCAACCTGGTATGTTCGTAGGAGATATGGATGAGTTATGACGAATTGGCGAGTTGCTTGGCGGCAATACAACATGAACTGCATCCGTAAAATAACAAACATTAGCTTGATCTATATTTTTAGATTTTAGAAAAGAAAAAAATAATAATATAAAGTCGAATCTTTAGTCCACCTGGTAAACTAGATGGATGTACTGCCAATGTAGGTTGAGGCGGTGGTACGTTTATATCGGATGCATTTGGTGGTGATGCAACAGGTACTGTGATAACAAATTATAAGCCGAAGTAAGATTCCTGAAGGAAACAAAATAACATTGTATATACTTACGAAAACGAATAATAAGAACAATAAAGATTTTAGTTCACCTTGTGCATCTGGTGGAGGCATGGTCAGTGTAGGAGGACTTGGAGGTGGATTTATCGGCAACGTGCTTGGGGATGACGCCACAGGCGCTGATTAGCAAATTGTAAGAAAACATGTTAGAGACGTGTGATCATAGTCACATGGAACGTGGATCGCTTCGGTACGGGATCGCGACACGGGATCGCGGTTCGCTATTTCTCAAAATCCGGTACGATGGGGGGTAGGCTCATTCGGGTACGCTTCGGGTCGGTGTACCATATATTTCGGTTCGGTGTACCAAATACTTTGGTACAACGTCCACAATAATAATAAACATAAAAACATAAAACATTTCATTCGATTTAATACTTAATGATGAAGGACAAACATAATTGAAAGGAAAACGTAATTAAAGGGAAAACATTTTGCAAAAAATTCAAACATAGAAGGAATCATATGATATCATTCCTCATCACGAAGATATGACTGTTTTCTTAATGCACTGAAGATATGTATTGATGTTTTAGGAGTGTTGTTTATATACTGTAAGAAAGAAAAGTGCATTGTAATATTAGAAAACCTTTACTCTTCCCATGAAAACACATTTAAGAGCTTTCAAATGTGAAACAAACATTTATGAGCCTTTCCATTAACACACTTCGTATTAGATAGGAATCAAACACGTTTTCGAGGCCTGTAAATCGCCGATTTGCAAAGTGTTGGATCGCGATCCGGTACGATTGGGAACGCCAATTGGGTACGATTGGGAACGACACTTTATGGGTTTTGGTTTGCGATCCATGGCGATCCGGATCGCGACCGTACCACGATTGGGATCGCTCGTACCAGATCGAAATTCGCTTAGGGTTTGGCGAACCATGTGACTATGCGTGTGATTGAAAATTTTACATCAAAACACCCCCTTATTTAGAAAAAAAGTTGGCCATAAGAATAAAGCAAAAGACTCAAACTTACCAGACATATTTGGCGGAGGTACAGACAATATAGGCGGACTTGGCGGAGGACTTATTGGTAATCAGCTAGGAGGCGACGCTGCAGGGGCTGAATAGTAGATTTTATGAGAAGACATTAGTGAAAATCATAATGCTACTGAAGAACATATATCATAAAGAAATCTTACGGGGTGTAGATAAACTTGGCGGAGGTACAGTTAATATAGTCGGACTTGGAGGTGGATTTATCGGTAAATCTTAGAAAGAAAATCCGGATAACTTTTGAACTGATCCACAACGAATATGGTAAAATTGTCTTTTCATTTTTTTATAATATGAATGTTTTAGATTATTTACAATTTGGCTTTCAGATATCAGAAACAAAATGGAGGTAGCGCGCAAGCAGAGAAGATGGATCAAATGACACCAGCAGGACAAGCGCAATAACAGGAACAACAGGTGACACAGGTTCAACAACAACCTCAACCACCTTCCACCGTCGCCCCAATTGCCACCAACAAAGCAACAAGCGGCGCTATCTTGGAAAATGTCGCTGCCTTTGTTTCCTCTGCCCTTCAATATGCAAGGGAGGTTATATCCAAAAATTAACAACGTCCTTTTGCTAGATTTTTTAGCTCAATCCATATATTTTGCTTCAATTATTATATAACACAAACGGAAATATTTAAGGTCAAAGTTGAACAAGAAAGACCGTAAAAAGGCAAAGTGGACATTTTGCATCAATGAAAAATTCATTTAAAACCCAATCCATCCATATATTTTGCATCAATTATTATATAACACAAACGTAAATATTTAAGGTCAAAGTTGAACAAGAAAGACCGTAAAAAGTCAAAGTGGACATTTATTTAGGCACGGAGGGAGTATCAAATATCAGGGAAGTAATTTAAACTATAGGATGAGAACATATACACTCATATACTACCTCCATTGTACAAAAATAATACCTTTAAACTGATATATGGTGCAAAAAAGTGTTGTCTCAAAAAATGCCCTTCAACACATACAAAGTAGAAAATTATTTGAGTAGAATACACATCAAACATTGAGAATCCAACGAGTATTAGTTTAAACGCAAGCAATATTGTTTTTCATGAAGTACAATATGTTGTTTTACGTCAAAATGACTATTCGGTTATCTTTAAAATTCATATGAAATTTCCCCGTATCTAATGAAGAACTTTGTTTCAGGTATCTATAGCGAGTTTTGACTTCAAACTCAAGCATAGAGAGTTATTTTATGAATAAAGCTGACACATTGGGGTAAAGTAAGATTGCACTACTGGAAAACTGTTAAGCCAGATTTTCAATACTTCCCCAACTTCATAAGAAACGCCACATGTATTAAAGAGGATTTTTCAATATCTTCTTCAAGTTCATAAGAAATGCACATGTATACAAGAAATTGGTAGCTATAAAGCCCATGTACTTTAGATAATTCAGAAACATGGATAAAGTATCAATCTAAAAGCGTGTGATGATTCAGTTGGTACTCATATTAGCTATTCTATCAAGCGCGAAACTTCATTTCAAAAAGGAGTTTGTATTTACTTTGAGCCTCAAAACTGTCACCATGTTCATAATTTATAGACAAATTATCAACAGTCAACACCATATCAAAACAGTTAAACAAACAAAACATTCATATTTGAATTAAATAAAAATTCCAATTAGAAATTCTAAAATGGCTAGCTTTGACTTGAAAGAGATACTTATATTAGAACTAAAAGTAAATAACGTACATGGCCACGACCCTCCATTATGATAACTCCATCTCGTATTCTTCCGATCACAGCCACTAATTATTTTCCAAGCATGACCTTCAATAGCCGGATAACAAACCTTCAGAGGCATTTCTCCAACCAAATCTTCCCATCTTGATTCAATAAGATGCATTATTAGTGTTAGAGATGGAGTGCAAATGGGTAGTAAGGTGATTTAGGGTTTGAGAATTTTTTAGGGTATTTTGATTATTAGTTATTGGGGTGCAAATGGGTAGCAAGGTGATTGTGATTTGAAGATAAAATAAATTCATCCCGTGAGTGTGATTTGAAGATAAAATAAATTCACAGGGGGGTGGGGTGGGTTAAGGGTTGAAGATGGTATGTTTAATATGTGTGGATAGAGTTGGGTTAAGGTTTAATTTAACAGTTAAATGAAAAAAAATATTAGTCATTTCAAACAGTACTAAGCCCAGGAAGTACAATTTACAAGTCGCATAAGTTTATTTAAAGTCGCATATATTTAATTAAAAGTTGAATAATGTAAAACTAATTTTTAAATCATTTAAATACTTTTTAATATAGATTATATTTAATTATATAAGTAAAAGTCGTATAAAAAAGTACTCTTACACATTTCTTACAAAAAAGAGTACTTTTTTTCCTTGAATAGTGTTTTTATTAATTTAAAAATAAAGTAGGATAAGTAGCTTAAGGTAATATACAGTGGCTTAAGGTATAAGGTAGCTTAAAGCCGCTTGGGGTATTTTGGGAACATAAAAGTAGCTTGAGGTATTTTGACAAATGGACTTCATGAATGGTCTATTTGAGTAATTAGCCCTTTTTTAATTTCCAGTATTAATGATGAATTGTGATAATATATACATCATAGTTTTTGGCTGTTTTTATTCTCAATCAAGTAATATGATTAGAAAAAGTAATCAAACATAAAGAAAAAAAGATGAGCATACTGAGATATCCCACATCGGTTGGGAGAGTAAATGTAAAGGGATGGGAAGGCGTATAAAAAGGGAAAGAAGCGAGAGGATTAATCACTTACCTTGATAGGGTCTAAGAGTGATCAAGAAGGCTCATGGCCTAGGTTGGTGACCTCCATTGCACTTTGGAAGAGTGCCACCCTATGATCGGCCCAAGTGGTCGAGTCTACATTGTAATTTGTTGCTGTGGGGGCCTGCGTTCGCGTGGCCCGTGCCCAATTCTTCATTTTAAGTCTTTTTATTCTGCACATGCAATCGTTGTGTTAACAATTTGTTTGAACGCGTTTGTAAAGAGGGGAAATTAACGAAAGGCAATCGTCGAGTGAATTGTCTTCTTTGTGGTAACCCAAGCTGCAAGTGGTTTGACTGACGTTATGGTTCATGGGCCGAGGGACACTATACTGTTGGGAAAGTAATGTCTTCTGATGCGGTTAATACGGTGGTGCAGGTAACTACTCATTTATCTAAACAGTTGCACTCGGCTAATTGCAACCAATGCTACTGAAACCATTAAAGACTTGGCATGTGCTATATATTTAGTGAAGCTGATATTGTTGGCTAGTTGCATACGGGCAGGATACTATATTTGTTGCAAGTTCAGATAAACGTTTGGCTCCAGACCATGTTTTTACTATACGTGTTTGAAATATACTAGATATCTTGTGCCCATATTCTTTGTTCAAACAAGCTTTTACATTTTCTATGTTTTTGCCGCAAATTTCGAGCTTGCAAAGACCATCAATGGCCATGTGCGACTTGCCCAACCACACATGGAAGTGCAAAATTCTGAATAGAAGATTATTAAAGACATAACAAGGGAGCCTCTATAATGAAACGATGACAACAAAAGTGAAAAATAGACTGTAGTTTTGGACTTTCTTCTAAGAAAGTTGACACGGTGTATCTTGCAGCAAAATGAGCAAACGTGTACTTAAAATTGTCTCAGTCAACATTTGCAGTAATCCGTTAATGAGTAATCGAGTTCAAACATGAAGAAGTACAAATCCACAAGTTATCGTTCAAAGCATGAACAAGTATGAACGACAAGTTAACGTTCAAACATGAACAACCAATTAATACAGTAAATAATAAAACAGATATGTATCACAGATATTGTTTACATCCCACATCGGCCTGCTTGCAATAATGAAGGGGAAGTTATGCTGTATAAAAGCAGACACATAATATTGTAGAAATCACTTACCTGGATGGGGTCAATGGATGATCAAAAAGGTCCATGGCCTAGGTTGTCACATCCATTGCACTTTGGAGGGTGCCTCCTAAGGGTCGGCCCAAGTGGTCGAGCCTACATCATAATTTGTTGAAGGGGTTTTGCGTTCGCGCAGCCCCGCCCAATACTTGAGTTTAAAAGGTTTGATTTAAGCCACTAACCTACTGTTTTGTTGTTCAAATTACAGTCTTTACTCAACTAGGATATAGTCACCATCTTATATCCGTATTAGGCTGTTGTCAATAATTTGTAGGTTCTAATTTTTAAGTATACCTCATTGCAATCGTGAGATTTTCAGTTTACCCAATTACAGTTGGATTTATATTATGACTATCAAGTCTGTCAAGTTTACATAGCTAATGATATCAGATGGAGAACCATTACTACAACCACTGGCCATCCCTTCTGTCACCTTAATAACCATCACTGATGTCTCGATTATGAGAACCTAATTTATTACAAGACCGAGCCTCATTGACTCTAACATTACGTTTATCAAAACTCCGACTATTCATCTCCTTACCAACTCAAACGAAATTTAAGCCCTCATACAAATATAATATTCCATCGATCCCAAGTTAGGAAATCAAATTCATTATGGATTCACATGAAGTTAATGATGGTTTATATATATATATATATATATATATATATATATATATATATATATATATATATATATATATATATATATATAGGGTGAGGTTATTTTCAGAACCAAATAAATGTACAGAACTGCGAGAACCACCTTTTTACTCTTAAAATGCACATATGTATTCATCGGGTTAGTTCATTAGGTAAAAATATATGAATTTTCATTGTCGTAGGTCACTAGGAACATGTATCCTAGGACCATGCACATGTATTTGTTTTGTATGTATTATAACTTTTTTTTCGTTGAATAATATGAAAATACATGTGCACTCTTCATATCACTCATCGTATTCAGATCTATAACTAATAAAACAATTATTAAATGATAATTTAAACATAATAATGAAAATATATATGCATTGTTAAGAGTATAAAGGTGGTTCTCGCAGTTCTGTACATTTATTTGGTTCTGAAAATAACCTTACACTATATATATATATATATATATATATATATATATATATATATATATATATATATATATATATATATATATATATATATATATATATATGTTTGTTATAGATATATAGTTTGGAATATGTGCCAAATGATATGGTGGAAGAGATTTAACAAGTGCATATTGATGAGGTTTTTTGTCCTACATCGTTGGGTTAGCTAAAGTGGATGAGGCATGGAGGTATATAAAATAAGATGTTGGGCTATGTCGTGAAACATCTTTGCGCTTGGGGCAATGACACAGCTAATGAGGTAATAACCGAGGCGCGTCAATTGCTGGTTGAAAACTATTTCCAAACCCCCTCCTTAGCCTCGGGTCTTCCTTGGCCATCGAGAATTTCTGGAAGGGCTCCCTTTTCAAGGGTAAAGCCCTACAATCTTTAGTTGAATATTTTTTTATGGTCTGTGTAAGTTCTCTGTTGTCTTTTGTCCGTTAAGATATCAAATTCGAGACGATAGTTGATCTTTAAACACCATCAAGTCAACACTAATGACCCAACTAGTGCCATAGTCCCCCAATTTGGCTCTATAAATTCATGATCTTACTCAAATGAGCGGCTCACAATTAACTTATAAATTCAACTCACGATGTGACTCGATTTGACACAAAAGATTGAGTATGGCCTGTTCCATGATGTGATTTAAAACCCTTTTAGACCAAATTATGAGAGAACCAAACTACCATTATGATGTGCTATCATGCTCGAGCTTGGTCTTAAGATCAAACCTAAGCCGAGGTTAACATGTGTGTTACCCTTTGTGACAGGTGAAATGAAGAACATGTAACAATAATGTCATTCTGCTTTTTATTAGTTATATGCTAAATCCTTTAATAAAACATTGGGTAACCAGAGAAATGGGGTTGGGTGAGAATGGAATGGGTCTGGCTGGATTGACTTACAAAAACTAGTCGATTTGGATAAACGGATTTAAAGTGTTTTAAGTGATCTAGTGACAATGGTATGCAACTAAATATCTCATATTCTTGATTGTGCATATGTAATTTCCGGATCTTGTGATGCGTCCTTTGACGTTTCATGGAGTGCGGAATCGTATCAGAACCTTAAATGCCTTGGTTAGCTAGATGAACTATGTTAAAATATGGATCTTCTTATGGTTTTGCAAATACTGTTCGTCAGCACAACAATGTCTAAAGAAGTTTCTTAGACTTAACTGTTTTTAATTTTCCCAATGCTTAATATGGTATGTTCCACCACCGTCATTTTTGAATGCATACTGGATGGAGGCTTGTATCATGCAAGTTTTCTATGCATCTGTTTCTTTTAACAGATCCTGGTTGATGGGTGTGCATGTTGCTATTTTTGCACGTGTGGGAGGTAGTGGTGCCAGTAAGAAGCAAAGCCACACAAATACTCATCATTTTGGGGTAGCATAAAGGGAACCGAAGAATTGTTTGTTACCCCTAGATAGCACTTCATAATGTATGAATGCGCAGGCCTTAAGCCCCTTCTAGATCTCCTCTTGTGCCCCCAAAATCATTCATAGTGAGGCTGGAAACCCGACTTTTGCGCATAAAACATTTCTTCAGTCTCTTGCATAAAGTGATGGCATCATTGCTTGCTAACATTTGTGAGTGTTTTTTTGCTTTCTACTACCTCCGTCCTAAAATAAGTGTCTAATTTGACTTTTCAGAGTCAAATTGGTTCAACTTTGACCTTAAATATTATCATGCGTGTTATAAAATACTTGATGCGAAATATACGGATGGATTGAGTTTTAAATGTATTTTCATTGGTATAATTATCATCAAATATTATATGATACAAAAAAGTGTATTTACGGTCAAAGTTGACAAAAAAAACTGGACACTTATTTTGGGACGGAAGGAGTATTTGTTACTTTATTTCTCTCAAACATTCTTTAGAGGTGGCAAATTGGCCTTGCCGGGTGGGTATGTTTGGATCAAAATGACAATTTAGCATGCGTCAAACTAGTTAGTTCGTGTTTTTTTATCCGATTCTTATGTAGCAAAAAAAATACCATTTCTCCCTTGAACCTGTTTCAGATAACTCAAATCGATACATTTATGTCAAATTTTGCACTCTTCCTCTAAAAGTATTGCTTTGACTTATTTGCAGCAGAAAATGACCATTTCTGCCCAATTTTCTTGCTTTACAAGGCTGTTTGGATATTGATACGTATGACGGGTAAATGCAAGTATGTTGCTTAACTTGCAAGGCAGTTAATAGTGTCATTAATGGATATTCTTCCAGCTTGTGGGAGCATCAGACTTTCAATTTCTGAAAGGAAAATAGTCACATACGGATAGCGAAGGTACCTATCTCTCCATCTTAGTTGATTCCAATTCTTATTTACCAAACAATAAAGGTGAGAATTTTGATCCATTTATATGTGCCTTATCGGTCAAATAGGTAAATTTTGTAAAATGTGATTTGTCAAATGGGTCTAAAGTCGCGCAAAGTGTTCCCTTTATTGCATAGCACTTTACAAATCAGTTATGTTGAAGAATTAGACAATATTTTTGAAATAATATAGTCTGCAATTGTTAAGAATTAGACAATATGTTGAAGAATTGAGATTACGAAGGTAACCACCCGTTGGGCTCACAACTAAGGTTTCATCTAATGGTCTTACTAGATGACTGAAACATGGATCTATCCTCCACTAAAAGACACAATGGAGGCTGCTGAGCATGTGATTCAAGCACTTGATAGCCGTGGCTGGAGATTGCATCCTCGATGGGCTCACAACTGATTGCATGCCCAATCCAGCATGTTCAGGTTGGAACTGACGTGAATTTTATTGTCACGTGCCTTGAAGCTCAAGATCTTGTATAAATGGAGCCGGTTTATGGAATCAAAGCCCAAGACCTGAAGTTGCATACAGGGTGTTCTTTCCGTGGGAGTAAAATATAGCCACGTGTTTGAGATCCTTGGAATTTGTTGATCGTGGTCTGTTTGTATGACATCACTGGATATCGTAAGCACATGACAATTTTTATATAACCTTTTGAACTTTGCATATAGCAACGCTTCCTTGTTTGTAATTTCATCAATGAATATGAAACATTATAACCTGTGATAATATACATCATGGTTTTCGTTGTCTTTTATTCTCAATCAAGTAACATAGGGAAAAAAAGGTGAGCATTATAACCTGTGATAATATATCCCACATCGGTTGGGAGTGTAAAGGTAAAGGGATGGGAAGGTGTATAAAAGGGGAAAGAAGCGAGAGGAATAATCACTTACCTTGATTGGGTCTATGAGCAATCAAGAAGGCTCTTGGCCTAGGTTGGTGACCTCCATTGCACCTTGGAGGAGTGACACCCTAAGATCGGCCCAAGTGGTCGAGTCTACATCGTAATTTGTTGCTGTGGAGGCTTGCGTTCGTGCGGCCCCTGCCCGATTGTTCAGTTCCAAGTCTTTTTATTTTGTTTGGTTATTTTAAGTGTCAAGTCAT
Source organism: Glebionis coronaria (assembly GCA_025667525.1). Classification (NCBI taxonomy): domain Eukaryota; kingdom Viridiplantae; phylum Streptophyta; class Magnoliopsida; order Asterales; family Asteraceae; genus Glebionis; species Glebionis coronaria. The sequence goes on from CM046879.1 coordinate 582,243,569, forward strand.
TAGTCTTGAAAACTTCAAAATCCACAAGATGTCTTATCAGAACTTGGAACTAACCAAAGGCAATTCATGTGAGAACAATTTGTTTGAACACGTTTGTAAAGAGGGTAAATCAACCAAAGGCAATCGTACTCAGTTAATACGATGGTGCAGATAACTACTGAGTTATCTAAAAAGCTGAAACTTTTAAAGACTTGGCATGTGCTATGAATTGCTCCACTTTGGCATAAATGTGATTGAGCCACAGATACCATGTTTTGTGATTTTGTAATGAGATTTGGTATATGCACAAATCTTCAACTGTCTCCCCATGGCATCTCATTACCGAGGCGATAATTCACTAGCGAGGTCTTAGTTTCAAACATGGGCATCATGTTTGTTGATTTAACTTACAAAGCTGATATTAATAACATTATTCCTCTGCAATTACAGAGTCTTAACAATATGTATGTGTACTATTTTGGTTTTTTTCAATTCATGAACAAAAAGAGTGAAAAAAAGTGAGAACAATTAAGTTTCTGAAAGACCCTTTTTATCCCACATCGGCTAGGTGAAGTAAACAGACAAGTGGACGTTGACTATAAAAACAAGGGCCTGGTAAAGGAATAAGCATACCTTTCTCGGCCTTTTGGCTAAGATCAAGTGTAGTATCTGTTCTTATCAGTTTAATATCTGATATGTGAGCCATCGGCTCACTCGATATTAATCTTATTTTTTATGGGGGAAGAGCCTACCACAGTAGCTTGCTGCTGGGGTTCTTCACGTGTCGCCTTGGTGTTGCACTACTGCCTAGGCTTGGCGCACCCCTCCAATTACTAGTTCCAAGTTTATTCTGTGCATCTGTTCTGTGTTTTTCACCTAATAAAAGACAGCTTGAAGTCCTGTATATGGTTCGCACATTGAACGACAATATTCATTCTCGTAATGGGCAGCGTTGTGTACATGGTTTTAGCAGAGTTAACACATAACTCAAAATAGTTTATATCAGAATGAAAAAAGTGCTAGCAAACTAGTTTTAAGAAACCCCTTATATCTGTCCCACATCACCTAAAAAGTCAACGTACCAGAGAGGCATTTGACCTTCATGGGTAAGTTAGAAGTAAACTGATGTCTTTCATGATTGATTGATTAACGTTGTTGACTTGTTTTGATGGCTAGTAAGTAACTGATTTCCGAGGTTCATGGTAAAACTATGTGTTTTGGAGTTCTGTTTTGACAGATGCTACAAATGGTTTTATCCCACATTGCTTGGGTAGTGGAAGTTGAGAGTGATGAAGGTTGTATATAAAGAACAAGCTGAGCATGGGGTAATTCACGCAGCCAATCAATGAGCACAAAGCGAACTATTTTTTCGCTTTTTACTAAAGAACTAGAACTGTACCCGTGCAATGCGGCGGCGAGTACATAATAACGAATTTTGAGACAATATTAGTCTTACTCATTGTAAAGTTATAAAAATCGAATTAAAAAACACATAAAATTGAAAAAGACTAAAAGTTAATAAAAATATATATTAAAATTGATATCGAATTAAAAAGCACAAAATTTTAAAAAATATAGTGAAATTAGATTATAAAAATAATAAATAAAAAAACAGATTTTTCAATTTAAAAGAAAAAATGTTGTTACAAAAGGTTGTTACAAAAGTTTGTTACAAAAGGTTGTTAAAAAATGTTATAGTATATAATGTTGATGAAGATATCAACAACTTGCTTTATTTAGTAGGTAAAAAAGTCTGAATTTTCAGCCTTGCTATTTTTAGAAGGTCCCAAATGCTTTATATAGTAGTATAGAAGTATAGATATATATACCGTGTGCTCGTTGTATAAATTGGCATACGCCTATTTTTGGAGAGCTTCTTCCTAAAGGAAGAGCTCCTACCAATGTTTAGTTAAAAAATTTCTGGAGAACATATTAAGCTGTTCTTTATAAGATAATTTATGTGACAGCTATGTCAAAGTTTATACTTGTTCTGTGTACTTTTGTTTTTGCCAGATATTCCAAGCAGCTGTGATATCTTTTGCTATAAAAAAGAACTTTAGTTTATATGGTACTTTGGAGCCGTTGCTGGGAAGTACTTCTTGGTTTTAACGAGTCACCTTGGTGATCCAGCATAGGCAATCCTTTACTCACTGTTTAACCTCCATGATGCTCATTTACAGTAGGGGCAAACTGGGTGGTTTGGTAATGGGTTAACACGAGTTTGGATCAAAACTGCAAACCTTTGGGACGAATAAAATGAGCTTTGGTTGGCCTATGTTTGCACAGGTATTACTGCTCCCGTTAGTTGACTTGCTACATCTCTGGAGTTATTATTGCGGTCTGTAAATGTGTAGACGTGTAGTTCTGCCATAACTAAAGTTGAATAAGGAGATGAAACGTTTATGAATTTTCACTTTTGAGGTCAAAACTAAATAGTTCTCGTCTCTTAGATTCTCACGGTTTGTTGGAAATTTTTAGGATGAATGCTATAAATGTGCGTAAATTTACATAAATATAGATCAGAAAGAAAGGTTAATCATTAAGATGAAAATGAGTCTATTTGACCTAAAAAGTCAATCTACCCGAGAGGCATTTGACTTTCAAGGTCAAACTAGCTTATTTTGGCTTCGTGATTTTCAAGTTGTTGGACGCTTCATTACATGTAAGCATGGTTATAAATAGCGCGAAGCGTGGCGTGACGGCATGTTCAAGCTACACGCTTTAGCGGCTAAAGCAAAAATTTAGCGTTTTTAAAGCGTGGCTTATGGCGGCACAACATATAAAAGTATTTGTTTGTTTTATCATATTTTAATATTATATTTATATTGAGTTCTCAATAAGTATTGTACATAATAATTAAAGTTAGAAAACTCTCTATACATGAAATAATATTCATACTTTGAAGTTGAATTCAAAAAATCACCGCACCTCATGTTGTAGCGCGTCTTAATCTATTGCGTAGCGCGGAGGCCGCGCCTCAAGCTTTAGCGCGCTATTTAGAACCATGCATGTAAGAATGACAATATGCCTAAACTCGCATGAATCTAAATCTTCCAAAATCTTACAACATTTCACAGCGTTTTTAAACGTACATTTTCATATACTGTATCATATTATGGCATCATTTCATCTATGTCCCTCCAAAACTTGATATGTGAATGCTACCTTTGGTCCATGTTATAATCCTTTATTAAAATCAGATACCCGGTTTTAAAATGCAAAGCCAAACACCCTCTTACTGACCTAGAGGATGGTCAACGATATCAAGCTCAATGTTGATGCATTAATGGTGATTAAAACCATGGGTGCCGTCCGTGGCGACACGAATATTGTTTTGTGAGGATGGAATGGAAGAAAGACATTAACCAAAGGTGACCACGGTTCCTACTGCAAGTTCGTTTCCACATACTCTAGAGCTGCTCAATAAGTTGCAAGTTGTTAAGAGGCATTAGGTGTTTGATAAGTATATTACCCCGTAGGTTGTTGCATATAAGTCTTAAGAATTTTGTACGACATACAAAGAAGGTATTTTACTTTCTCCTCCAGTTATTTTGCCTACAATATATGAAATGTCTGGGAGACATTGAGACATGTTTAATTATATGCATAATATTTGCATGATGGTAGCTTAATAGTAACTTTTTCCTAACAGTAAAGTCTTACAACCTACACTACCTATTTGACCATATGGTTCCTGTTATACCGAGACACAGTAACCGTGACCTAATGTTATGTTCTAGATCATATTCATCGTCGGTTTCTATTGGTTCGTCTCTTTAAAAATGGAACATACAGGCAATCATTTAGATTATGTTCACTTTTTGCAATGTGTTGTTATTACAGCTGATAGCGGAAGACCGTAGCGGTCAAGTGGCAAACATGGGAAATGGGAGACCTAGCCACCCACATTTTATGAGTCAAGGCAAGCAAATGTGATAATTTTTCTAAACTTTGGTCGCCACATGCGGCAGATAGTTTTCTTTGGTATTTGCTTATACTTAGAAACTGTCAGCAACTTCGGACCTGCAGATATTTAGTACATACTCTGCAATGAAAACATTCAACTATATGTTTTGTAGAAACTATTATTTTCATGCCTAACGCATCAACATAGGATATATCATTTACGCAGGTGGACATGGCAGACACTATGCATGTACATATCTTCCCAAAAATATTCGTTGCAATTTCCAAAAAACCGGTTTTCTAAATGCTCCGGTAGAGCTACCGGGTCACGGTTTAACCCGCGGTTCAACCGGGTTTTCCATCAAAACCGGTGTCCGGTCACCTGTCACGGTTCAACCGGCCGGGGACCCGGGTTTTAAAACTCATCCGTTGTGTAAATTTGTCTTTGTTATGAAGATGATAGTCCAAAACTAAGTACATGCCGTCTTTTACTTTTTTTTTAAAGTGCATACTACGACTAAATTCTGGGCTCACGGGATAGATAGCTTGCTGCGGATTGGATTTTAAACTTCCAACTTTACTGTTAAGAGTTCCTACCTTGTTGATATGGTGAGTTTCTCGTTTAATGTTGTTACATAGTTCCCCACTGTTATTGACTTATCATGTCAAAAAGTTATTGTCGGGCTAAGAAGGGATTAACCATGGTCGAGGGAACGGGGCGATGCAGCTGTGCTCCTCAGAGTGTCTCAAACAGCTTATGTGCATTTCCTTCACATAGCCTTTCACCTAGCCAATTCTTGGCAATTCCCCTTTTACTAGAAGGCTGCTCCAAACCTCCCTAGTCTCCACAGGGTCACACAGTGCGCACAATCTTGTGCAAGCACCAGACGAATACTCGTCGTCATAGTCTCAGACACAGCCGATCCCCACAGGGGCTCGAGCCAAAGTTGCCCCTAGCTCTTAGCCCTTCAACAACTTTAATGCCCCCACTTGGGTCACAAGCCCACGCTACTGGACTCGGCAAACAAAATTGGCCCAAATGGTCCTTTTAAATATCAATATGGTTTCATTTTTGGGCGATGTGGGATAGTTTAAGGTTTCAATATTTCACTTACAAGTACTTTCTTCACATGGCTAAAAAAAAGGTCTTTATGAGCCAATTTTTATCCAAAGAAGCTTACCGTTGCGGTCTGTCCAAATACACTGTCGATCGGGTAAAGGTTACAGTATTGATAGCACCCATAAATTTTCTTTTATGTACTTTCTTACGGAATACATATAGGCAAGCTGATATTTTGGCTTAGCATGATCGAATTTTACCGAATGAACTGAAAACGAAAAAAAAAATCGATTTGGGATTGAAAATGTGAACCAAAAGCTGGATTCAAGGTGCGCCTAGTTCGGTCCATCCACAATGAATAAGCATACAAGTCATGGGGTTTTTGTTTGTTTTGTAATGTGGCTAATCTGACATTCATGAGGGGTAGGTTCATTGTTCACACGTTGTGGTTTGATAGTGAATTGTCCTCTAAAACCGCCACAATACATATGGTTGTGTACTGTCGTAAGTGTCGGTCGTCATCTGTACGCGTGACAGTACATCGCGACTTTTCCTGAAGCTTCAAGTCCTTGTGGATATTGTGACAAGTGTAAACACAAGAGTCATGCCATGGAAGGTTCAAATTGAATAAGATGAAGACATAAGTCTTGACAAACGTAACATTAGAGTCGATGAGGCTCGGTCTAGTAATGATTTAGGTTCTCATAATCGAGACATTAGTGGTGGTTATTAAGGTGGCAGTTACATAAATTGTCATTGTGATAAAGGCGGCGGAAGGGATGACAACAAGTTCACTGGTTGTAGTAATGGTTCTCCATCTGATATTATTAGCTATGTAAACTTGACAGACTTAATAGTCATATTATAAGTCCAACTATAATTGGGTATACTGAAAATCTCAAGATTGCAATGAGGTTTAATACTTAAAAGTTAGAACCTATAAATTATTGGCAACAACCTAATACATAGTTCATAAATCATTGTTATTGTAGGGGATGGTCACAACAAAACAGTAGCTTAAATCAAACCTTTTAAACTCAAATATTGGGCGGGGCTGCGCGAACGCAAACCTCTTCAACAAATTATGATGTAGGCTCGACCTCTTGGGCCGACCTTAGGAGGTACCTCCAAAGTGCAATGGATGTGACAACCTAGGCCATGGACCTTTTTGATCATCCATTGACCCCATCCAGGTAAGTGATTTCCACAATATCATGCGTCTGTTTTTATATAGCATCATTTCCCCTTCATTATTGCACGCAGACCGATGTGGGATGTAAACAATATCTGTGATAATTATCTGTTTTATTAATTATTAATTCGTTGTTCATGTTTGAACGTTGTCGTTCATGCTTTGAACGATAACTCGTGGATTCATACGCCTATTTTTGGAGAGCTTCTTCCCACAAGGAAGAACTCCAACCAATATTCAGTTAAAAGTTAGTTTGTTAGTCATCTTTTGTAAAAACAAATGCTTGGTAACGTGAATGTTTACATGGAATATGATTTGCAGGTATTTGAACTGTGCCAAAAAATGAGGGCGCTTGCTGTTTTGTTCAGAAGAGGGAGAACGCCTCCTTTACCAGAAAGCCTTAAACAAAACTTAAGTGCAAAGAAGCGCTCCCTTGAAGATGAGCAATAAGATTTCAATGAATACTCGAGGTGTCATATGGTACATAAATATTGATACTGTATATAACAATCACATCGGTTGAGAAACAAATTCAATGATTAAGTTATACGTACATCTTTTGTGATATACATTAAAAAGATCACTTGAATGAGCAAAGACAATAGAGAGTGGGGTAATATAAAAAGGGAAAGAGGCAATTGTGAAAGGTACTTACCTGGACGGGGTCAATGGATGATCAAGAAGGTCCATGGCCTGGGTTGGTGACCTCAATTGCACTTCGGAGGTGTGCCCGCTTAAGGTCGGCTCAAGTAGTCGAACGTACGTCGTTCTTTGTTGCTGTGGGGGCCTGCGTTCGCGCGGCCCTGCCCAAAACAAGTCTCAACTTTTATACTAATACTATATTTGGTAAAGCTTACTTTGGGATTTCATTGTTTTTTGGGACAAATAAGCTAATCGTTTAAGGCTTTTTGAGTAGCATAAGCTACTGCATTAAGTACAAAGTAAAAATTTATTTTGACCCAAGATAAATAGTTGAAGGTATTTTTGTAGTGACGATTTTATAGTCCAATGGTAGATGAACAAATAAGAAACGAAGTGAATGTATGTTATGCTTATTGCATTTTTCATATAAACGCTACATTGATGAAATAGTTCAGGCGTGGAATGACATGTATGATGTCAAGTGGTGGCAGACCAGTGTTCCATCTTTCCAGCTGGAACCATATGGTGAGTTTCTCGTTAATGTTGTTGATCATGGTCATTAAACAACAACATACATCCCACTGTTATCGACTTTTCATGTTAAAAAGTACCAAGAAAATTGTATCCATTTTATAAAAAGTTATTGTCGGGCTAAGAAGGGGTTCAACCAAGGTCGAGGGAACGTGTTGATTCAACTGTGCTCTTCACAGTGTCTCGAACAGCTTATGTGCATTTCTTTCACATAGCCTTCACCTAGCCAATTCTTGGCGATTCCAATTCCCCTTTACTAGAAGGCTGAGCCAAACATTCCTAGTCTCCACAGGGTCAACACAGTGCGCGCACAATCTTGTGCAAACACCAGACGACTACTCGTCATCATAGTCTCAGACACAGCCGATCCCCAAAGACGCTCGAGCCAAAGTTGCCCCCACTTGGGTCACAAGCCCACGCTATTGGACTCGGCAAACGCAAATGGCCCAAATGGTCCTTTTAAATATCATTATGGTTTCATTTTTGGGCGATGTGGGATAGTTTAAGGTTTCAATATTTCACTTACAAGTACTTTCTTCACATGGCTAAAAAAGGTCTTTATGAGCCAATTTTTATCCAAAGAAGCTTACCGTTGTACGGTCTATCACAAATACACTATCGATCGGGTAAAGGTTACAGTATTGATAGCACTCATAAATTTTCTTTTATGTACTTTCTTACGGAATACATATAGACAAGCTGATATTTTGGCTTACCATGAATTGAGTTTGACCGGATGAACTGAAGACGAAACAGAAATTCTATCTGGGATCGAAAATGTGAGCCAAAAACTGGATTCAAAGTGCGCGTAGTTCGGTCCATCCACAATGAATAAGCATACAAGTCATGGTTTTTTTTTTGTAATTTGGCTAATCTGACATTCATGAGGGGTAAGTTCACTGTTCACACGTTGTGATTTGATAGTGAATTGTCCTCTAAAAACCGACACAATACATATGGTTGTGTACTGTCGTAAGCGTCGGTCGTCATCTGTACGTGTGACAGTACATGTGATGTGTCTTTAATTCTAAATCGTTTGTTTTCTGAACTCAGTTGTGATGTATGTGTGCCAAAATATAATACACATAAGTCATATTCAAAACGCACAATCACCTAGTCAACAAACCATACAACGGTAAGCTTCTCTGGGTAAAAAAATCAATTCATGCTGTAAAATATTGGCTCATAAAAAGGCACTTTTTCATATTTGTAAGTTAAATATAGAAATCTTTAAACTATCCCATATCACCAGATTATTAAACCAATGTAATGTTTAAAAAACGAGTTCGGGTCTTGCTAGATGCCGAGTCCGGTAGCGCGGGCTTATAACCCATGTGGGGGAATTAAAATTATCGAAGGGCTAGGAACTAGGGGCAACATTGAGTTCGTATGTCTGTGGGAATGGCAGGATTATTGCCCCAGTAGAGAGTTGTCACAAAATTTGTGTGCACTTTCTCGCCCTGAGCTTGAAGAGCACCGCTGCATCACCCCCGTTCCCTCGATCATCGTTGACACCTTCTTAGTTCAATGGTAACTTTTTGATAGTGCAAAAGTTCAAACTTTTTTTAGACAATAACACCCTGAAATGATGTAAACATTTGCATAAACTCTCATAAGTAATCGCTTACATCATATCCGAACCTCTCATATGAGATCGTAGATGTCAAATGTGAGATGCGGACACGTCATGCACCACTCATACGCAATCCCACTATATCTGACGTAAGATACGGCAAGCGAAATAAACTTCAATGGGTCACAAGTGCTTCTTAAAGCATACATTTTGCTACTAGTATTTTAACTCTTACATATTAACTCGATGTATCATATCACATCATGTCCAATTAAACGTCATCATGTCCAACAAACTATACAACGGTAAGATTCATTAGGTAAAAAAATCAAGCTGTAAAAAGTGTGCCTCATAAAAAGACTTTGATTCACCCATGGGTAGAATAGTACATGCAAGTCCATAACACCATGTTTATTAGCAAACTCAACCAACCGATTGTAAAATGATAAAGACAAATAATACTTTTTAAATAATTTTTTCATTCTCATCCAATGAGACAATTATACAAAGGGTTGGGGTTGCGATCAAAAGGTCACCATGTGAACTGTTCGACCTTTTATTTTTCTTGCTTTTGGAATCTTTGAATATTATACTATTATTTGTCCTTCAACTGGTTGTTGAACATTGTGGATAAATGTAGCCTAATAAAAGTGTATGAAACTTTAAATCAATGTTTTAAACCAGGTTTTCAATTGACCTGCTTTAATAGCCGGTTTATTGGTTCAACCGGTTGAATCGACAGATCAAACTAGTTCCGTACATAATATTTTTTTTCGTATATATATTTAACATTTGATGTTCTATGACCTCATAAATTATTTACGTTCAATTAAACCGATAAAAAAATATTATTTATTTAATAATAAGCTTTAGTTTTTAGGTTTTATATCTATAAAATTATTGCAAAGATTTGCAAAATAGTTCATTTATAATTTCAAGTTGTAATTGATTCTAATGAAACAACAGTAGTTTGTTTTTAAGTTAATTTTAACTCTTTTTCAAGTAATATTCATCATCAATACTTCAATTTGTTAATTAAACTTAGAAAATTTTATGAAAACTATGTTTCTTTTAATTTTTTGAGAAATTATAGTCATGACTTGGTCTGGTTTATCAAACCGGGTCAACTCGTGTCAACGAAAAACCAACGGTTCAATACGATTCTGAAACAAATAAAAAACCGGTCAAATTTGACCCGATCTCTAAACCGGGTCATGATTCAATCGACCAGATCAACCTGATTTTTAAAACATTACCTTAACTATCCCACGTGACTAGGACATAAAACCAAAGCCATTTATAAAAGCATTTTTAACGCAAAAGTCATATATTCCCTCCGTCCTAAAATTATAGTTCAAGTTACTATTTTCGGACGTCCTAAATCTTAAACTTTGTGTTTTTTGTCGGTGGACTATAATTATGGGACGGAGGAAGGAGTTAGCAAACTTTAAATTTCTATAATACGGAGTATATTCTTTTTCTTGCTTAGAGAGACCTTGATTTTTTTAAATTAGAAATTTAGAATATGATAAATGAAAAAATTTGATCATACTTTACCATAAGGGCCCAACCGGGTTCGAACCGGTGACCTATTGATCTGCAGTCAATTGCTCTACCACTGAGCTATGGACCCATTTTTTTTTATAGCTGTCAATTCCAACAAACCATACTACAACGTAGAATGCTCCCTTGTGCTACATAGAAAAGTCGAAGGTAAAATCGAAGCTCCAAATGTTACTATATGACAACAGTTTTTGCTTTAAACCGGAAACAATGTTGATAAATGCAATCGGTGTAAAAGATAGGTATAGGTCCGATATGCTATTAACTAGCTGATTGAAAAAGCAGCTGTAGAGATTATAAATAAAAACAAAGCTCCAAATGTTACTATATGACAACAGTTCAACGCCTATATATATTGTCTGTCAGACAAACATGCCAAGACCCACCAAGATGAGCTGACAACGATCCTCATGGCCGAGACCATAAGGATCAGTTAATCACGCTCTGGTCACATGGTCATGATGCATCAATGTCATGATCAACCAGACATGGGTTTGCCCATCAAGATACACCCACTTTCTTAGCCGAAAGCTCGAAACTACAGTATATTTTTCATTTTTGTTATCATAGTTTTATGATAGGCTCCTTGCTTATGTCTTGAAAACTCTTTTATTCAGAATTCCGCCCTTTCATGTGTGGTTGGGCAAGTCGCACAAGGCAAAATTCAGGTATGACCTTTATCCTTCTTTCAAACAGAAAGCCATACATATAACTTTGGCTCGAGCTTTTTTCAAAAAAAAAGTGGGTGTTCCAGAAAAAAGGTTCAGGCGATGAGCTTTGATTAGCCCGAACATGTTAGCCCTTTCACCTGAAAGAGTGAGGGCTATTCACAACTCTGTGAGGCCAGCCTAACGCGTGCCCCTCTTGTTTAATTAAAAGAGATCGGAAAAAGCTTTTGGTCCTAAATAAATCTTTTTCTTTAGCAATTATTCCATGATGGTTTATCCTTAACACAACACATCCGAAATGTACGATACGTATTGTAATTATAACTATTATTCCATGATGGTTTATTCTTTACATACCAATAATATATATCACATCTATTAGGCACATAATTAGTCATATTTTTAGATATGTCAATCATTTTCCAATAACTAATGGATATGTGACCATATATACTGAAGGTGGTACTGCTATTTTGACATCAAATACTATGTTACAACCTCACCAAGTTACCATATACAAGTCTACGGTTCATGAGTTCGAACTTCATATGTGATCAATGAAGGTTTATATAGCTCATAACAATTACGCAAAACGATAAATAAGATCAAAGCACACATAGCGGAAGCGATTTAACAAGATCATAATTAATAACACATTCATAATTAATCGAGTTTAGGGTTACATACCTTTTAGCTAGAGAAAATCCACAAGAACACCACCAAATCGCCAATTAGGGTTTATACGAAAGAATACCAAGATATAGTTTATAGTGAAACTATATTACGCTCTTTTACACACGTTGCAACGGATTAATAGTGAGTCTAGCACTAATAAACCGGAGCTTCAACACTAGTGGAATATAGCCATAAACCAATAACCAAAATCCAACCGAAAACCCTATGAGGGTGTTTGTTGCGATCGGTTATAGAGAGAGACAAAGAGAAGGGATGGAAAAATTATGAAGGCTATGAGGGGTATTTATAGGATTAGTAAACTTGTTCTCCAAGTCCTAATTAGGAAACAAATCCTCTCCCTTTGGGCCTTGTATACCCGGCCGTGGACACCCCTATGGGTGTCTTCCGGAACCTTCTAATTTTCCAATGTATTCCATAACGCTCGTTATACTTAACTTTTAATTAACGATCGTTTAAGTTAAGCTCGGTTTATATTTAATAAATATAATAAATACATTTATTAAAATAATTAATCCTTTACGTATTGTGTGCAATCCCGTAATCTCGAGTTCGATCCAATCACACGACTATTTAATTTAATGTCCATAAACTTTCAGCTCCCACTTGGACAAAATTCGAATATCGTGATTACATTGACTAGCGTCTAGTTACACTAGCAATGTCACTAGTACAATTCAAGTAAGGTCTCCTGGACAAAAACTTTTAATGATTCATCATTATTATTATCCTTTCATTTCAAATACAACGTTAATAGGATATGGATCTCAGTCATTCCTTTCATTAACCATTATGTTTCTCGTTTACGGATATAGTAAGATTACCAAAACAAACTTGGGTGTGGCCACACAAACATCTTACTACTCCCCCGAGGGGCCCAGCTGTATTATACTTCAAAATAATATGAAGGAAACAAATCCCTTTTTGACTACAAGTGAAACTTACGAACTTTGCAACACTTCTGAAAATAACCCTTATAGCTACCAGTTACGTTTAGCGTTAGGTTATCTCACAGAAACACACTACATTCGTGACAGTTTCCTGGTATCTCAGGTCTAAGGATAACTATTTATGATTTACTTAATGACAAAGATTCATAAAGTAAAATTATATAGTTGGGATAAGTCCAATATTTGTGTAACACCCCACTTGGATAAGTGGACCGTTACGAGTATTTATGGCGTGTCATCAAATCATGAGATAAATGTCCTAAAACATTAACTGACCATAACGGAAATACCGGAATCAAACATCGGTAATCCAACATAAACTCAAAACGTGAAAAGTAAAATACTGAAAGAAAGGACTGGACAATGTCCGACAGGCAATATAAGAATGATCGAAGTGCATAAAGTAAAGAAGTCTGGATTGCTTCCATCCAATGCACAAGCTCTCAAAATCTTAAGAGTGTCCTGGTGTACCTGTCGTTAAAACATGAAAGAACTACGGCTGAGCATAACGCTCAGTGAAAGGATATAATGCATGATAAGAATATACTGAACTTAAAATAATTAATAATTACTAAAGCTGAAAGACTGATATGCGGAGTGTGATAAAAACTGTAGAAAATCTGATAAGTCTGATTTATAAATAATAAAGCTGAACTGTTATCTGTTAAATCTGAAAACATGCATTTACTGTATTTTAATTGCCAGAGCTTATATAGGTCATGTGCTGTAACAACGATGCATGAATAACTGAAGGGGTGACCTCGTCATGCTGTAGAGGGGTGAACTCGTCATGCTGTAGAGAGGTGACCTCTAAATGCTGTAGAGGGGTGACCTCTAAATACTGTGCTGGGTGGAGGGATCAGCTCCAATGTGAAGGATGTAGAGCACACACCACATTCACCTGATAACTATAAACTGATAAGCATAGGATGCATCCATACGCCCCAATAATAATACTGATAAAATGGCCAAGCTGAGCTGAATAGGACGCTACAGGATATCACTCTCCTACTGGTGAGTCATGACATTGGTGCCTCTAGTGTCATGGTTACAGTACCTCCGTAACTAGTATATAAATTGGTCATGCTTGTATATAATACTCAGACAATTTATTTAGTTATTAAAATGATTAATGATAAACTTAAACATATACTGGGAAAAACATTTGGCTGCAGACGGGGAATCCTAATCATGCATAGAAGGAAGTCCTTACTGAAGGACGGGAAATCCGTACCTCGTGTCCAATAATGAAATAAGAATGAAAGCTGAAGGATCGACTCCGACTTCATGGATACTACATAAATAAGGGATGTGAATGAGTTGTCTGGTTACTGACTCTGATTACCATTTAGTATTGTTCTTAATTCACCTTGCGTGTTCTGGTATTATTTTACTGGTTGCGTATAAACTAAGTAATCTGACTGTTCTTTAAATATTTACTGAATAACATATATCTCGTGTTTCTGATTACTGTAAATTTTATTGTATTCTGATAATGGTATTATACTGTATTCTGATATTAAAATATTACTACAAATAGTAACCTGCCATAAATAGAAAGTTTCCTGAATTAGAAAGTTTCCTAAAATAGAACGTTTCCAATATTGTTTCTAAAAAATGGTTTCCTGAATAGTTAATTCATTTAATTAAAATCATACGTTTTTAATAAATAAAAATAGTTAAATCATTGATAATTTAATTTATTAATTAAATTAATGAAACAATTACCGTTTTGCTAAAATTAGGATATGAAACTTAATTTCTTAAATGATTTGATGTTAATAAGATAAAGTCTCTTATTTTCATTTTTCAAACGCGCACCCAAAACCCGAGCCAAAATCTTCCCGAGACACTATGTCTCGGGTCAACCCAAAACCGAGGCGCAACAGCCCCCCGCACAACAGTTCCCACTGCTTGTTATAAGTTCCCACTGTTTGGTTACCAGTTCCCACTGCTAGTTATGTGTACCCCTGCTGTGTCCAAGGTACCCACCGCCCTAACTATATTCCCACCGTTAATGCAGGGTTCCCACTGCTCGCAGTCCCAAACACCCCTTTATTTCCAGTTAAACCCAAACACCCCCTGACTGGTTAAAACAACCCCCTAGTTGTTGCTGGTTCATTGTCGGCTCTAAGGAAAACAGCCCCGCGCCCAAAACAACACCCCCTGGTTGTGTTTTGGCTGCGGCTAATCAAAACATAGGTGCCACCGCCCCGCTGTGTGGGTCACGGCTGGTCACCGCAGACACACCGAGACCCCTGCTGGTCGTGGTTCACGTGAAACAGCAAAACCCGTCAGCATGGCATATTCACGTTTTATGATTAAAATTCATAATCTTATGATATGAGAAAAATAAGAACGGATGATTACCTTTGAGGGATTTGGAATGGGATACGAGTATATACGAATCAAAGGGGGAAGCAAACAACACTCGATCCCTTCCTTCTTCTTTATCTTTTTCTGTCGGCAGTCATAAGAACTCTAGACCTCTTCTCTTTTTTTTTGTTCGACTCGTGTTTGTGGAAAAATGGTTCCCCGTTTTTTTTTGTTTTTGTTAAAAGCATGTTGGGCTTCAAGCCCATATGCCCCTTCTCCTTATTTGTTTCAAGCCGCAGCCCAAAAGGAACACCAACATCAATTGTCTAATCTTTTCGTTCCGTTTATAACATTTAATTCGTGTTTTCGTGTTTAATTATTTACGAAAAAGCTCGTATTTAAAAATCTCGTTCTGAAACGTAATTATATTTCTCGCGTCTTAATTTTTCTGAAATGTTTAATTATTTTCTGTATAATAATTAATACACAAGTAATATTTTCTGAACTTAATAAATATTTTCTACGTATTTATTGTTTAAATAAACCGGGACTACGTATTTACTGCTTACGTTTAATTAAAGTTAGAGCTGAGACTACGCGTATTTAATATTCGAAGATTTTAAATACGGGTTTTACAATTTGATTAATCAAATATCGTCTAAAATTGACCAATATACTTTCAAGTATACTCTCTCGCTATTTTGAATCGTCTTAGTTTAATATTATTCCCATATTATTAATCGAAAAAGTACATTTAGAACATAACAATTATTCATGGATTAAAACATGTAAAATAGGATACAAAATCAAATAACATAAAATAAACGAAACTCAATCTTTATTTCACCAATTCAATAATGTCTTAAATCCTTTATCCAAATACTAATCACATATTTATTGCATGAGTTCGCTAGCTAGTTGCAGCTCAATAGCCTTGGCATGCTTAACTACCTTTGCTCTAGGCAAAACCTTAGTAAAAGGATCAGCTACATTAACATATGTGTGAACTTTTATTAATTTTATTTCACGAGCTTCAACTTGTTCTCGAACGTAGTGATATCTACGTTTAAAGTGTTTGGCGCCTTTCATGACTCCAGGATCATTGGCGAATATAATTGCAGCTGAATTGTCACAATATATATCAATAGGTTCTTTAATTGAAGGCATCACTCCAAGATCTCCAATAAACTTCCTAATCCAAACAGCTTTAATTGCATATTCTGAAGCAGCCATGTACTAAGATTGAGTCGCATGCATAGCAATGGTTGTCTGCTTCTTGCTCTTCCAGTCAACTGCTCCTCCATTGATGACAAACACATAACCCGTCTGAGACTTCGTATCGTCTTTATCACATTTCCAGGACGTATCACAGAAACCTGTAACATTCAGTTCTGTGTCTGGTTTACCCCGAATACAAAAAACATATCTTTCGTACTCCTAAAATACTTTAGTATATGTTTAACAACAGTCCAGTGGAACTTCCCTGGATTCTGTTGGTAACGACTGACCAAGTTCTGAGCAAACGCCATCAGGCCTTGTGCATCCTACAACATACATAATAGATCCTACAGCCGAAGCATAAGGCACCTTCTGCATGTATGTCTCCTCTTTAGGAGTTGATGCATCTAACTCATGACTTAATTCATGCTTAACCTCCATAGGTTGAAAACCTTTCTTAGAGTTATGCATGTTATACTTCTTCAATATCTTATCAATATAAGCATCTTGACAAAGACCAATTAACCGTCTTTTCCTATCTTGATAGATTTTAATTCCCAGAATATATGCATCATCTCCCAAATCCTTCATAGAAAAAGATTTACCAAGATATTCCTTAACTTCTTTAAGTCTTGGAATGCTACTTCCCATGATTAATATGTCATCGACATATAAAATTAGGAACACTACATCACTCCCACTAGCTTTGCGATATACACATGGCTCATCACGATTTTGAATAAATCCAAACTTTTTGATTTCTTCATCAAATTGTTTATTCCATTGACATGATGCTTGTTTCAACCCATAAATAGATCTTTGAAGTTTGCATACGCGTTTTGGATATTTAGGATCAACATACCATTCCGGTTGTTGCATATAGGTTTCTTCATCTAAGCGACCGTTCAAGAAGGCAGTTTTAACATCCATTTGCTATATCTCATAGTCATAGTATGCTGCTATAGCTATGAGAATCCTAATAGCTCGTAAGTCTGTTATAGGAGAAAATGTCTCCTCGTAGTCTACGCCAAAAGTTTGAGTAAAACCTTTAGCTACTAAACGTGCTTTATAAGTTCGTACTTCACCATCCATGTCGGTTTTCTTCTTGAAAATCCACATATTTTTCACTAATTTAGCATTTTTAGGCGCATCAACAAGAATCCAAACATCGTTGATTTTCATGGATTTCATTTCCTCATTCATCGCAACTATCCATTTAGACTTTTCTGGATCAAGCATTGCGGATCGATAGTTAGCAGGTTCACCAAGATCCCCTACTTCCTCCTCATCATCCTCTATGTTAAGACATAGTTTGCTTGGCGCACGTATAGTCCTTCCAGACCTACGTGGAGGAATTAATTCCGGTGGAGCTCCTAGACTTTCTGGCTCTATTTAAATTTCTTCGCTAGTATTTCAGAAGGCAATGTATCTTCTTGAATTTCTTCAAGATCATAATTTCTCCAACTGAATTCTTGATTTACAAGATCATTTTCAAGGAAGTCTCCATACCTAGCAACAATAACTTTGTTCTCAGTCGGATAATAGAAGTAGTAACCCATAGTTTCCTTAGGGTAACCTACAAAGATACATTTTACTGAGCATTGTTGGAGTTTATATTTAGAGTCACGTTTCACATACGCCTCACAACCCCAAATCTTTAAATAAGACAAATATGGGTTTCTGCCATGCCATAATTCATATGGTGTCTTATCAACCTTCTTTGTGGGAACCATATTCAGAATACGAACAACAGATTCTAGAGCATAGTCCCAAAAGGATAAAGGTAAAGTTGTAAGATTAAACATAGATCGCACCATATCCAATAATGTACGATTTCTCCTTTCGGATACACCATTTTGTTGTGGAGTATATGGAGAAGTAAGTTTCTGAACAATTCCGTTCTCACTTAAATAATCTTTAAACTCTTGACTTAAATATTCACCACCTCGATCGGAACGAAGAGCTTTAATCTTCTTTCCTAGTTGCAATTCTATTTCTGCTTTAAACACTTTGAATGTTTCAAATACCTCATGTTTATGTTTAAGTATATAAACATAACCATAACAGCTATAATCATCCGTAAATGTTAAGAAGTAGCTAGTACCTTTCCTTGACACATGTCTAAGTGGTCCACACACATCAGTGTGTATCAAACCAAGTAGTTCAGTAGCCTTTTCTATATTGCTATTAAAAGGTTTCTTGGTCATCTTCCCAAAGATACAAGACTCACATTTATCAAATGATTCATCATTGATATTTTCCAAAAGACCATCACGTTGAAGCTTTTGTATGCGAGTCTTCCCAATATGGGCAAGTCTACAATGCCAGAGATAAGAAGAGTTCTTGACTAACTTTCTCTTCTTATTCAATCTAAAAACAGAATTATTTTTTTCTCATGGAATTATTATCATGCATGTTAATTTCAAAAATAGCATTCATAGAAATTGCATCAAAATAGAATAAACCATCTTTGAAAACAGAAATTCTATTATTATCAATAGTGTGAATAAATCCAAAAACCAACATACTAGAAAAGGAAATAACACCCCTAATAATTGTAGGTGCATAATGAAAATCATTTAAACTCAGTACTAAACCCGAAGGTAAAAATAGATTAAATGTTCCTATTGATTAAACCGATGTTTGTGCGCCATTGCCCACTTGCATAAATTGTTCCCCATAGGTAAGCTTCCTTTCCAACTCAAATCCCTGCAGGGTATTATAAATGTTAATACCACATCCCGTATCATATACCCAGGAATTTGATTTGTATGTAAGATTAAATAACTCTATCATAAATAAGTTACCTGAAGATGCTACAACACTAAGCTTAGCCTTCTTCTTTATTTCTCGCAACTCTTCAAGATAAAGAGGGCAGTTTGATGAGACTGTATTTATACATAGTCTCATCGTCCAAATTGGGCTTAAAACGCTTAAAATATCGTCAAAATACCCATATATGTGCCTATGTTTGTTCATTGTGTATTTTAGGTATGGATATCGTGAATTCACCAAAAGATCAAAGGAATCAAGCAAAAACGAGCACGGGAAACGAAGCCGCACAAAGAACCGGACCCGAATCATGATTTTCCAGTGAAGTCCTTGAAGAATTGAGAATTGGCAACTTTGGTCCCTCAACTTATGAAGACTTGTCACAAATGACCCTCCATTATTCATTTGTGCAAGATTTATCCTTGATATTTGAAGACATGTGCATGATTAGCCCTTGAAGAATGCATTAATTGCATAATTAATCCTTGATACAAGTTTTGAAAACTTTGGTGCCAAAAATGACAAGCTGAGTAAAGTTATTTACAAAGGAATGAATGTTTGGGCTGATGAAAACTTGAAGTGAAGAAGTTTGGGAGTTCAGGGGGTTTTCATGGACAAAACAAAACCCCACCAGCCATTAGCAACCTTACACGTCACCTCTGCCAGTCCACCATCCAAACCAACCAGTCCACAACCAAACTTGACCCTGTCACAAAATCCTTTTTGAACCCCTTTTTTAATTAAACTTGTTTTATTAATAAAGTGGGGGAAACACTAATTTCAAAAATTAATCCCCCAAACCAGGATTAAAACTCCTAATTCCTTTCTCCTCTTTCACATAAACCCTAGCTCAAACCCAATTTAAACCAAAGGGGTTTTTGCCCCAAACCTCCAGAAACATGATTAATCACCCACTAACCTAAACCCAACACCTAGAAACCTTTCCCGTGACCCCAAATGGCCCCCACCGTCCTCCCCTGCTTCACCAAATTGGGCAACAAACGAATCTTTTGACCCATCCAATGGCCCCAACGCTTTTCTTGTTCCCAAAGGCTTCCATCAACGTTCAAGATTAATCTCCAACAGCTGGCAACACCTCAGTCATCACATGGGCTTCCTTTTTGACGATTTTCAAAGATTTGACCAAGGGCAAAGATGGAACATCATGTTTAGGGTTTAGGAATTCTAGAATCATCTTTCATATATTATATATAGACTAGTTCCATGTAATTTTGTTTTCTTGTTCCAGTTCTTATGTAAACTTGTTAAGCTTATTAATGACAATGAAAGGTTTTCAACTTTGCATATAACTGAGTTCCCATTTATCTGTTTTCTAAGATTAATTGCAAATTAGTTTAAAAAGTTTCCAAGTTTTAGCTTATTAACATGTTTTTCAGAATTGTTAAAGGATTTGTTGATAAATACTTTACAAACTTTGATGAGCTTTTTGAGGAAGTGAAAGTGGAATCAAAAAGCTCAATCCAAGGTGTTGTTCAAGTAGTTATCATAGGTTTTAGTTTACTTCTTTCAAAAGGTTTCAAGTAAAATCCATTTTCAAGTTTTTTTTATTTAAGCAAAAAGCCATAACTAGCTTAATCAATAAGCTAGCTTATTAGCTTATTGCTTTTGTTATCAGTTCACCTCTTTGTTTATTTTCCTTGTGCAGGTTCACAAAGTGACAAGCATCCATCATTCCATTTCCCATTTTTTTTCTTGTTTGAAGATATTTAAAGCCTAGGGTCCTCTTGGATTCCTACAGCAGGCTATCTCTATTTGTTCTCATAAGTTCTCAAAAGCACTCAAAAGCCCTCAGTAGAAGGAAATCAGCCAAAGGTATGGAGGCTTGAACCCTATTGAACATTTTCAGTTTTTTTGGTGCTTATGTGAAATTGGAGTGAAATGATTTGTTTCCTGTCCTTAGATGTTTAGTTATGCTTATTTAGGTCTCTTATGCATGTTATGATAGTCCTTGATCAGTATTGAATTGATTTGAGTGTTTTTGTTTTGAAAATTTCCATTTCTGATTTATAAGGTAGTGTTTGGATTTGTAGATTAAGCTAGGAATTTATGAGATTTGTGGTTTAAAATTAGTCTATAAACACTTAGGTTGTTAGTTTGTGTAGCTCTCAGTATTATAGGTTGGGTTTAGACAAGGTTTGAAGCTCATTGTATGTTTGCATTTGGTATTAACCAAGCAAATCTGTTTAGTCATCAAAACTGCTTGATTTTAGCTTAAATCTCCCTTCCATTTTGCATGTATTGTTAGATTATTAGTCCATATAGGGTTTGTGACCATTTGTATGTGATTGGGTTGGGCATTTGTGAAGATTTGGTAAGCCAAAATTCGTCCAAGTGTCAATTGAACCAGCAAAAGGACCCATTTGCACCTTCCTGTTTATCAGTGACTGATCTTGCCCATTTTTGTGTAATTTTTGAACTGTGCTTGTGTGTTTTTCTGCTTAGCTTGACTCCCCACACTTCCATGAGTGTGGGGGTGCCTTTGTTGCCATTTAATTCCAACAAACAAGAGCTTTCCTAAGCTCCAAACCATCCAGACCCGTTTTTCTGCTATAGCAGTGGGAAAAAGTTCCCCCTGCCAGTTGTTTAGTTCCCCCTGCTTAGCTAGAAAACAAAAACAAGAAAGTGTCACTATCACAATCTTATTTTTTTGTCTTTAGTGAGGTTATTTAGGAATTAGACTTTCATTTTTGTTTCTATAATTTTCTTTTTTTTATTCTTAATTTTTCAGTTTAATTAGTTTTTACATTACCGTTCATTTTATATTTTTTAGATTTAAGTGCATTTTTAATTACTTTTTAATTATTCTGTTTTTGTCTTTTAGTGTAAAAAGTTTATATTTTTCAGTTTTAAATTTTTTTATAGATTAAGAATATTAATTTAAGATTTTTAGTTTAAAAATTAGTTACTGTTCACCTTTTTAATTATTTTTTATAATTAAATTAAGTTAATTAGGGTTTATTTAATAAACTGTTTTGTCTTTTAGTGAAAATTTTTACATTTTTCAAACTTTTTCAATTTTCTACTGTTCATTAGGGTAATTTAGGATTTTTAAAATTGTTAAATTAATTTTGGCATTATTTTATTATTTTTTAGGATTATTTTAATTTAAAAATAGTTTTTAGTGATTAAAAAATAGAAAAATAGTTTTTAAAATTTAGGAAAAATACTTTTTAGTCTTTAAATAATATAAGTGACTTATTAGTTCAATAAAATTATATTTTGGGCATTTTGTTAATTATATTTAATTTTTGGGCTTTA
This sequence comes from Glebionis coronaria, assembly GCA_025667525.1. NCBI lineage: Eukaryota > Viridiplantae > Streptophyta > Magnoliopsida > Asterales > Asteraceae > Glebionis > Glebionis coronaria. The sequence goes on from CM046879.1 coordinate 582,265,911, forward strand.
ATTAGCATTAAAAATTGAATATTTAATTAATAAAAGGTTTTAAAATATATTTGTTGGATTTTTATTCTTATTTATATTATTTAAGACTTAGTTTAATATTTTAATTAATTTTTATGTTTAATTTTTAATTTTGTCACGTTTTACGTATTTACGTTCGCGTTTTACGTCAACGTCGTAGTGTAATCGTAGTCGTAGCTCGTCTTTAATTTTTCTCTTTCTAAACCAAAAAAATGTCACTAATCCAAACATTGTTATTTTATATTTTGGCACATTAATACACACACCTCCTTCGAGAACGAACCCGCATTTATTCGGTTTCGCGTTTTGCCTAAAGCGTGTAACTTAATACTTGCCGCACTTATACGTTGTTTTCCTAAACACGTATATCATTTTCTACATCAATTTTTGGCGCCGCTGCCGGGGAGGTGTTTGTGTGCCATTATTATTAGTATCGTGTTTGTGTGAGTAGTGCGTTTTGCTTTTCAAATTTTTTGGAAAGCGTGAATATCGTACATACTCATTTTTGTTATTTTTCTCTATTATAGTATAATATCCAAATAAATCGTGTTTAATTTTCCTAAATTAAACGCATAACAATCTTTACTATATTGTAGATATATTGGTTTTCGTTTTTCTTGTGAATATATTATTACTATATTGTACTAGGTAAGAACAAATAAATATACAAGTACTCCAAAAGCGTGAAAACGCAACCTTGATTCGGGATTTCATCACTCGATCATTGTATTCGAATCTAAAGCAAAAGTTTAAAGGCAAAATAGATAAATACTTTCGTGAGGCTTAATTTCAATTAACACAAACTATAAGGTGGGTATAAGGCGGTTGTATTTCACGACCTAAAGGAAAAAGGCTCTTAAGTGCTTCGCGCCGCCTCGTTTCCTCCGCTTGCTTGTGCGTGTTTTGAGAAAGAGGGCTAATCGAGGGTTTGCCGCCCAAGTATTATCTACGTATATTATATTTGCTTGTGTTTTCAAGATTAAACCCTCTTGAACGTTTTGGTGTTCCACCAACGTTCTTAAGTCATCGAGAACGTTCACTCCACGTGATCGTTTTCATTCTTTGAGGCTCCTTTAATCGAGAAAGTCGATTCGAGGAGAGATTTGTAGATTTGTGTCTACGTAATACATTCAAAAATCCAAAAAAATTAAAAAACCAATCAAAAACCAAAAAAATTGAAAAATCGAAAAACCGCAAAAAGAATCTTCTTTGCTACCACCCATTCTACGCTTAGTGCATGCGCACTCGATCGAAGGATTATTCCAATTCTAGCGAAGCTTCGAATCGACGCAATCGTAATCGAAGGAATCGACGACGTAGACGAGAATTAGAAACCAACGTTCCTAATATCGTTGTTGAAGAGACCGTAGAGGAGATGGCCGACAATCGTTCTATGATGGAATTGCTCCAAGCGCCCACCGAGGGTTATGGAGACGCGATCGTAATTCCCGCTATCGAGGCGGAGAATTTTGAGATCAAGAGCGGAATGCTTTCGTTGATCCAAGCTACGAAGTTTCGAGGTCGTGAAGCCGATAATCCTCACGACCATATTCGGAATTTTGATCGTCTTTTGGCCACGAGCAAGTTTAAGAACGTCGACACCGATGTCGTCAAGCTTATGCTTTTTCCGTACTCGCTCGATGGTGCCGCCAAGGATTGGTACGAGAAAGAGCCACCTAATTCCATAACTACGTGGAAGGATCTCGTTTCCAAGTTCGTTAATTATTTTTTCCCACCGTCTAAGACAACGTTTTTCAAAAACGAGATTACGAAATTTGAGCAAAAATCGAATGAATCTTTTAGAGACGCGTGGGATCGTTTTAAGGAATTGCTTAGGCAATGTCCTCACCATGGTTTTTCCGAGTTGCACCAAATCGATACGTTTTACAACGGTCTTAATTTTCACGAACAAGACTCGTTGAATTCCGCCGCCGGTGGCAACTTTTTGTGTAAGACTCCGAGAGAAGCTTTGATAATTATCGAGAACCGATCCAAGGTTTACCAACTCCGCAATGCACCGAGTGTTCCCAATGTCGCCAATGTTAGTAGTTCTAATCGCTACATTGAGAGGGTTGATGCTAAAGTCGACAAGTTAACGAATGTGTTCACGTCTTATCTCATTGAGATGCAAAAGAAAGATGCTCCCGCTACGGTGAAAGCGGTTGAGGTTTCGTGTACGTTTTGTGGTGGATCTCATAATTATTACGAGTGTGCGGCTACGGATGGCCAAACGTCGAATGTGAGTGCGTTAAACAACAATTTTTCAAATCAAAATAACGCGGGTCCATCACAACAAGGCAATTATAACCAAGGCAACAATTTTCAAAATCGAAACAATTTTCAAGGAAATAATCAACAAGGAAATTTTTCGAATCAAAATCAAGGAGGTTATAATCAAGGTCGTAATATAACTTGGCAAAATAAAGATAACAATCAAGGAAACAATTTTTCAAATGGTAATCAAAACAATTTTCAAAGAAACAATCAAAACCAAGGGAACTTTAATTCAAATCAAAATAGTTCGTCAAACGATTTTCAAAATTACATGAAAACGAATGAGGCTAATATGAGACGATTAGAGGGAGAAATTGGTACTTTGAAAAATGACTTTTCTAATACCTTGAAATTACAAAACACAAAGATTGAGCAAGGGCAAATTGATATTAAAAAGATGTTTTCGGCTATAATGAACAAAGCCTCGGGTTCGTCATCGAGTTCGTTACCTAGTGACACCGTAGCTAATCCGAAAGAACAATGTAAAGCCGCCTCGTCTCGTGAGAAAGGTCGTGTGATTACCCCTAACCTTGAAGGATTCCGTGTTGTTTATCCCTCTCAACCCTCGACTTCTAAGACGTCTTCTTGTTCTAAAGTCGATGGGGTGAACGTGGCGACCAAGGAAAAGAGTGCACACCCTCGTGTACCTCAAATTCCATCCACGGTTCAAAAAGAGAGCTTTGTCGACCTTACCAAAGTAACCCTTGAAGAAACTTGTGCTTCGATCCTTCTTAAAAAACCCAAAAGGCGTATGCCGAGAAAGGAAAAGGATCCGGGCCAATTTCTACTACCTTGTGATTTTTCCGAGATTGAGGGATGTTCAGCCCTTGCCGATTTAGGTGCTAGCATCAATCTCATGCCTCATTCTCTTTGGAAATTGATGAGATTGCCTTCGCTTACCCCCACGAACATGACAATCGAGCTTGCAAATTGTACTCCACTTATACCAATTGGAATAGCCGAGGATGTCTATGTTAGGATTGGAAAGTTTGTTTTTCCCGCGGATTTCGTTATATCCGATTACGAGTGTGACCCTAAATGTCCCATTATTTTAGGCCGACCATTCTTATCAACGGCTAGAACCGTAATCGACGTTCACGAGGGGAGACTTACTATGAGATATGGGGATGAGAAAATAGACTTTTTCGCTAGAAAATCCCAAGGATTTAATGAGAATGAAAAAACCGAGGTTTCAAAACCTAATGATTCAAATTCTAATGATTTCAAAATGTTTACTTTAGCGGAAAGAATGAAGCTTGATGCATGTTTTGAAAGAATTAAGAAAAACGGTTTTAAAGATGATGATTTTAATGATAAAGAATACGTGTACCTAATTCAAAAGGGTATGTGTAAATACATGGATGAAAACTCACTTTGGGATGTTTTTAGCGAAACAAGTGAACCACCAATTCCGAAGGGTGACGTTAATGCCATCACGACAATGACCAAAATGGATTCGTCTTCACCACCTTCGAAGGACCACGTCTTTGAGGCTTCAACTTCTAACTCCATCGAAGTGCCTCCTTTGCCTAGCCCAACACCCGTTGAGGCTAAAGGGTTTATCGACATCGATCCTCTCGTTTTAGAAAAGTCACCTAAGCATAGCCCTAGTGCTTGTAAGTCCATGGTTGTGAGTGCTCACATCGACTCTTTCTTTGACGATGACGATGGCGATTTTGCCGAGCTTGATCACGTACTTCGACATCCACATGCTATTTTGGATTCTCCTAAGAAGAAACATGTGAAGTACGATGATTATGAGTTTGATCCCGAGATTGAGGAAATCATTGAACGAGAGCTAGCTCTTATGCCTTCACTTCCACCTACGAGTGAGGTCGACCTTTCCAAAATCGAGGATGAACTCAATGAGTTGGAACGTCTTATTTTCGATGATGAACCAACTCATGTGACCACTAAGAATCCAATTCTCGAGGAGTTACCTAATCAACACTCCTCATTTGAGAATGACGTTTACCACATTCGTGAGGATCTAACTTATCAACGATCCCCACAAAAGAATGATGGTTTCGTGCTTGATCGTGATCTTTTCGAGAGAGTTTCTAAGATACTCAAGGAGGGGAATGACAAACCTTGGTTTGAAAAGCCTATCTTTGATGAAGAAATCGATGAGATCGACGTTCATGAGGATGACGAGTATGTAGACCCCGAGGGGGCGGTGTTCTTTATTGACAAACGTTTTGAGAACTTATATAATCCGCCACCCCCTCCCGCCAAAGACTTAAATGTGAGGATTTTTAGCGCGACTAATTTTCAATTTGACACGCCAAATATTTTCGACATTATTCAATCGGGTTTTCATAAAGAGTTTTTGAACGATGAAAAAGGAAAAGATTTTAAAAACGTTTTAAATGATTTTTCTACATGTTTAACTCCGTCATCACATCGTTTTATGAGTGCTACCACCTCGTCTACTCCTTTTAACGATGGTGTGTGTGGTCTTAGTGTGGGGGAAGCCCCAAATGTTCCCTCCCATTTCTCCACCGAGGACGAGATTTACGATCCCGGAATTGCTCGTAAAGGGAAATCTCGGTCTTCCACCGATGCAATAAATGGAAATCTTATCTATTTGCTTGGTGTGAGTCTACCTCGAGTAGCTCATAAGTTTGACTTACCATTTGCCCCACCTTTCTACTTCTTATCTCTTTTCTTCTACCCCATTGGGGTTTGCGTTGGAGTAGCGTTGTTTCGTCTTTCATCCGAAAACGAGGACGCTATCTTTGACCCCGGTATACGTTTATCGGGTTTTTAAAGTACTCCACGTACTTTTGGGCCTTGTTCATCATGTAAGTCCCACCAAAAATGACCAAACCAAGATTATCCCTAAATGATCACATTTATGGGGATTCGAGTCGAGCTTTTGACTCGGTTATCAAAAACAAGGTGCCTCGTGGGGGAATTCTCATGCTTATCCTTGTACATATTATCGCTTTCTTAGTTAATGTAACGAGGGGACTTGTGCTCTTCCTACCTTTGTTCCGTGGTTGTTTGTGATTGTGATTTATTGGGTTCATCGTCATCATTGAAGCCTCTCGTGTTCGTTTTACGGATCACTCGAGCTTCGATCGTTGCCTTTGGAGATTCCGATATCCGATGATATCCTTTTATGTTCTAACGTTTATCTTATTAGCATAATTCATAAACGGCTTTTAGGTTATTCGTTTTACCCTTTCCATGCTCGAGATTAAGCATTCGACTTCGTCTCTAGTATGGGGGTGTTTACACCCCTAGACTCGAAACATTGAGGACAATGTTTAGTTTTAGTATGGGGGGGTGAGTAGATACTTCACCTTGCTTACGTTACCACGCTATCCAATATTCATCTTTTTGTTATCGTTTTATGCAAATTAAGGCTAAAAATGGCCAAATTTTAAAATTTTTCTAGTTTTTCATAAGTGTTTAAGACACGAATGTAGGTTTTCCGATGGTGAGAACGAGAGTAATTTTTGATTCGACCGTGCGTGTTGAGCACTTAGCTTCGATTCCTTAACTTTTTAGGCTAAGTCTCTTAAATGAGGACGAGAAATGATAGAGTCATTTATAAGTCTCGTAATCGTCACGATCTTATGTGTAGTAATTATTAGCTTATTCTCCCAACGCTTTTGCATAATAAATTGTTAATAAATATTGATTTGGCGGTTTAGTCACTATTGTTGGGTTTCTAATTTATTTTGGTAGCTTCCATGTAATTAAATTGGGAAAACATTAAGGTATCGCCAGCGTCACGGTTTAGAAGTATTGGCACCCGAATAATCGAAAGCTTCACCTAATAATAAGATTTCAAGTGCTCACCTAAATTAAGCAAAAATTTGAAGCTCACAAGGCCGAAAAATCTATGCCCAAATTGAAAGTGAATTAAGCCTTAATCTTCGAAGCTTTAAAGATCCGAAATTCGCTTTAGCGTGAGGATATACGTCTTTGGCTAATAAAACCACCGATGAGGTGGATAATAAAAGGCAAGGCAAGACCGAAGTCATAATAAAAGCTTCATGGCGAAGTTGAATGAAAGATGGAGGTAAACCAAAGATAATAAGGCCCTTCCGTTAGGGGGCGTATAAAAGTCTTGGTAATAAGTCTCATGTTCAAAACCGTTATAAAATCATGTTTATCGATCCTTCTTGTTGACTTAATTTTTTGACATCGTTGTCTATTAGGATGAATTATTGATTTGATGATTTTGGTTACACCGTTAAAACTCTATTTTTAGACTTAATCTCTATTCACGCGTAAGTCGATGATGTATCCTCGTGATCATTAAAGACAAAATAAAATATAAGAGATACCAATTAGGAATAAGGGAGTTTAGGTTCGTAATTAACACTCATGAGATGTGTTCGTGTTGCTAACTTATAATAACAATGATCTCGTTACACGCTTAGCATGGAATTGGGTGAAAATCGAGGACGACGAAATTATTTCTAACGAAGCATTCACGTGTTCTTGTTCTATGATCCCAAAAGTCACATTCTCGTGATGAAATCAATACATTATGTCTAAAACACGTGTAGTAGTTTAAAATTATGTCTTGAATAAATATCATCATAAAACGAATTTTGGAAGTGCTATGATACTTAATTCTAGCATTGCGTGGGGACACGGCAATGGTTTAGTATGGGGGAGTGATGAGACTGTATTTATACATAGTCTCATCGTCCAAATTGGGCTTAAAACGCTTAAAATATCGTCAAAATACCCATATATGTGCCTATGTTTATTCATTGTGTATTTTAGGTATGGATATCGTGAATTCACCAAAAGATCAAAGGAATCAAGCAAAAACGAGCACGGGAAACGAAGCCGCACAAAGAACCGGACCCGAATCATGATTTTCCAGTGAAGTCCTTGAAGAATTGAGAATTGACAACTTTGGTCCCTCAACTTATGAAGACTTGTAACAAATGACCCTCCATTATTCATTTGTGCAAGATTTATCCTTGATATTTGAAGACATGTGCATGATTAGCCCTTGAAGAATGCATTAATTGCATAATTAATCCTTGATACAAGTTTTGAAAACTTTGGTGCCAAAAATGACAAGCTGAGTAAAGTTATTTACAAAGGAATGAATGTTTGGGCTGATGAAAACTTGAAGTGAAGAAGTTTGGGAGTTCAGGGGGTTTTCATGGACAAAACAAAACCCCACCAGCCATTAGCAACCTTACACGTCACCTCTGCAAGTCCACCATCCAAACCAACCAGTCCACAACCAAACTTGACCCTGTCACAAAATCCTTTTTGAACCCCTTTTTTAATTAAACTTGTTTTATTAATAAAGTGGGGGAAACACTAATTTCAAAAATTAATCCCCCAAACCAGGATTAAAACTCCTAATTCCTTTCTCCTCTTTCACATAAACCCTAGCTCAAACCCAATTTAAACCAAAGGGGTTTTTGCCCCAAACCTCCAGAAACATGATTAATCACCCACTAACCTAAACCCAACACCCAGAAACCTTTCCCGTGACCCCAAATGGCCCCCACCGTCCTCCCCTGCTTCACCAAATTGGGCAACAAACGAATCTTTTGACCCATCCAATGGCCCCAACGCTTTTCTTGTTCCCAAAGGCTTCCATCAACGTTCAAGATTAATCTCCAACAGCTGGCAACACCTCAGTCATCACATGGGCTTCCTTTTTGACGATTTTCAAAGATTTGACCAAGGGCAAAGATGGAACATCATGTTTAGGGTTTAGGAATTCTAGAATCATCTTTCATATATTATATATAGACTAGTTCCATGTAATTTTGTTTTCTTGTTCCAGTTCTTATGTAAACTTTTTAAGCTTATTAATGACAATGAAAGGTTTTCAACTTTGCATATAACTGAGTTCCCATTTATCTGTTTTCTAAGATTAATTGCAAATTAGTTTAAAAAGTTTCCAAGTTTTAGCTTATCAACACGTTTTTCAGAATTGTTAAAGGATTTGTTGATAAATACTTTACAAACTTGGATGAGCTTTTTGAGGAAGTGAAAGTGGAATCAAAAAGCTCAATCCAAGGTGTTGTTCAAGTAGTTATCATAGGTTTTAGTTTATTGCTTTCAAAAGGTTTCAAGTAAAATCCATTTTCAAGTTTTTTTTTATTTAAGCAAAAAGCCATAACTAGCTTAATCAATAAGCTAGCTTATTAGCTTATTGCTTTTGTTATCAGTTCACCTCTTTGTTTATTTTCCTTGTGTAGGTTCACAAAGTGACAAGCATCCATCATTCCATTTCCCATTTTTTTTCTTGTTTGAAGATATTTAAAGCCTAGGGTCCTCTTGGATTCCTACAGCAGGCTATCTCTACTTGTTCTCATAAGTTCTCAAAAGCACTCAAAAGCCCTCAGTAGAAGGAAATCAGCCAAAGGTATGGAGGCTTGAACCCTATTGAACATTTTCAGTTTTTTTGGTGCTTATGTGAAATTGGAGTGAAATGATTTGTTTCCTGTCCTTAGATGTTTAGTTATGCTTATTTAGGTCTCTTATGCATGTTATGATAGTCCTTGATCAGTATTGAATTGATTTGAGTGTTTTTGTTTTGAAAATTTCCATTTCTGATTTATAAGGTAGTGTTTGGATTTGCAGATTAAGCTAGGAATTTATGAGATTTGTGGTTTAAAATCAGTCTATAAACACTTAGGTTGTTAGTTTGTGTAGCTCTCAGTATTATAGGTTTGGTTTAGACAAGGTTTGAAGCTCATTGTATGTTTGCATTTGGTATTAACCAAGCAAATCTGTTTAGTCATCAAAACTGCTTGATTTTAGCTTAAATCTCCCTTCCATTTTGCATGTATTGTTAGATTATTAGTCCATATAGGGTTTGTGACCATTTGTATGTGATTGGGTTGGGCATTTGTGAAGATTTGGTAAGCCAAAATTCGTCCAAGTGTCAATTGAACCAGCAAAAGGACCCATTTGCACCTTCCTGTTTATCAGTGACTGATCTTTCCCATTTTTGTGTAATTTTTGAACTGTGCTTGTGTGTTTTTCAGCTTAGCTTGACTCCCCACACTTCCATGAGTGTGGGGGTGCCTTTGTTGCCATTTAATTCCAACAAACAAGAGCTTTCCTAAGCTCCAAACCATCCAGACCCGTTTTTCTGCTATAGCAGTGGGAAAAAGTTCCCCCTGCCAGTTGTTTAGTTCCCCCTGCTTAGCTAGAAAACAAAAACAAGAAAGTGTCACTATCACAATCTTATTTTTTTGTCTTTAGTGGGGTTATTTAGGAATTAGACTTTCATTTTTGTTTCTATAATTTTCTTTTTTTTATTCTTAATTTTTCAGTTTAATTAGTTTTTACATTACTGTTCATTTTATATTTTTTAGATTTAAGTGCATTTTTAATTACTTTTTAATTATTCTGTTTTTGTCTTTTAGTGTAAAAAGTTTATATTTTTCAGTTTTAAATTTTTTTATAGATTAAGAATATTAATTTAAGATTTTTAGTTTAAAAATTAGTTACTGTTCACCTTTTTAATTATTTTTTATAATTAAATTAAGTTAATTAGGGTTTATTTAATAAACTGTTTTGTCTTTTAGTGAAAAATTTTACATTTTTCAAACTTTTTCAATTTTCTACTGTTCATTAGGGTAATTTAGGATTTTTAAAATTGTTAAATTAATTTTGGCATTATTTTATTATTTTTTAGGATTATTTTAATTTAAAAATAGTTTTTAGTGATTAAAAAATAGAAAAATAGTTTTTAAAATTTAGGAAAAATACTTTTTAGTCTTTAAATAATATAAGTGACTTATTAGTTCAATAAAATTATATTTTGGGCATTTTGTTAATTATATTTAATTTTTGGGCTTTAATTAGCATTAAAAATTGAATATTTAATTAATAAAAGGTTTTAAAATATATTTGTTGGATTTTTATTCTTATTTATATTATTTAAGACTTAGTTTAATATTTTAATTAATTTTTAGCTTTAATTTTTAATTTCGTCACGTTTTACGTATTTACGTTCGCGTTTTACGTCAACGTCGTAGTGTAATCGTAGTCGTAGCTCGTCTTTAATTTTTCTATTTCTAAACCAAAAAATGTCACTAATCCAAACATTGTTATTTTATATTTTGGCACATTAATACACACACCTCCTTCGAGAACGAACCCGCATTTATTCGGTTTCGCGTTTTGCCTAAAGCGTGTAACTTAATACTTGCCGCACTTATACGTTGTTTTCCTAAACACGTATATCATTTTCTACATCACAGTTCCTCTTCCAGTGACCACTTGATTTGCAATGGTGACAAGTCTCATCCTTTTGAGATTGACTCTTCTTAACAAAGTTCTGCTTAGGTTTAGAATAAGTCGCAACTATTTGCCCTTATCACCTTTGCCTTTGCCTTTCTTGTTGTTCTTGTGCGGTTTTGGCTTACTCACTCTACCCTTTTGTACATAAAGCACAGGAGGAGGAGAAGTATATGTACTTGCCTTGTCCTTTAGACCCTTTTCGTAGTCAATGAGCATTGCATGTAAGTCATTAACTTTCTTCCCCGCGCAATGGATATTAAAGTTCCTAACGAAATCATTGAAGTCCTTATTAAGGGACCTATTGATTAGGTTAATAGCCATATCATTGTTGTAGGGTTTCCCCAGTGCAATGAGTTGTTCCACGTAACCCTTCATCTCTTGATATTGTGCACTTGGGTTTCCCAGGGGCTTGCTTACAAATGTGCATAACATCTACCAAGTCACGGATCTCCACAACCTGAGGCTTCTCATACATTGCCTTGAGCTCTTTAAGAATTTGATTAGGAGCAAATAGCTCAAATTTCCTTTGCAAGAAAGGAGCCATTTTTCCGAGAATTAAACAAGCCACATCATTGTGCTTCTTAACCTCTGCCTCATAATTCAGTCTTTCAACTGGAGTAGCATTAGGGCCAAGGGGCGCGGGAAATGCCCTGGTCAAGTAATCAGAAGTACTTGCTACTCTCAAGACAATTCTTAGTGAGCGGTACCAATCGATGAAGTTTGGGCCAATTAGTTCCTGACGTTCAAGATAAGTCTTGAAGGCATAACTCAACGTGTTGTTATCGGGTTGAGCCATTTCTACAGAAATAAGTTCAATATATTAGTATTTTCGATAATACCATTCAAGAACATACAATTACCCCGGTAATAAAACCATGGTATTTTACTTGAAACCAGAATCCACATTGACATAAACTTATCACATCAGTTGATCTGCTAGTGATAAATGTACTCAACATGGTAACTTGTCGAACAATAATTGACAAACAAATTTGCAATTTCTATATATTTTTAGGGATTTACGTTGACAAAAGTCATTTTTGCATCGTAAACATGTTTCATCCCTACTTTATGCCTTAAGTTTCCAGATCTCACTGAGTAACTCAATCAAGTCGACTAATATAAAGAACGTAAAACCTTCGTGTGCAATCTCATTCAGTCATGAAGTTTTCTCTCCATTATAACATCGTCCAAGATCTCACATGACGACATTGTAACTTTTTTATTATTTATTTTTGTACATGTAAAGGTCGATGGGGAAAAGAGGACTCCCCACCACCAAAATCTGAATGAAAATATATTAAATATAATAAAATTTGATTCATTTTAATTATTATATTATATAATTATTATATATATATATTATAATATTATATTAATATTAATTATAAAATAATAATTATAAAATAATAATTATTCTTTTTTATTTTTATAGAAGAATTCAAGTGTTCGTCAATTAGATGGCATTATGACTTAAATTTAAGGGTATTGATTTTGGTGTCAAAATCATGTATGGAGAAGCATGCATACATCTCCATAGCATTAAGTTTATTAAAAAACTTTTAGTAAATTTTTTGGTGAGTGTAAAATTTCGCCATATATTTCAAGTTGAGGTATTGGTTAAACCAATTAAAGATTTTACCGACAACAATTCACGTCGTACGTTCCTAGAACTTGGCTAAAGCACAAAGCAATAACCTTATTCATTGTTTTTCGGATATGAATTTGCGGTAAATCAACCTTAAGATATAATGCTAATGATAATCGTAGGTAATTTCAATTTGACGCACAGGCGAGCCAAGAATTCGGTCAGCGACTAATGGCATAACACCTCCTTCCTTAACCGGGTACATGACCAGCGATGCGTTAAACTCACTTTATAGTTTGTCAAAAAGAGTAGGCTGTTAAATTATCATTGCAAATTATCAATCAACGCAATTCTCTGTAATTTAGATCTCAAAACAGTTCATTAATTTTTATATGATTTAGTCCATATTTATTTTCTTAAAAAAATTACCCTTGTTTACAACATATAATTAATATAAAAACATATGAAAAACAAGTAGGTAAAAAAAAATCAAATAGCCACATGCATAGCAAATTTATCCAAAGAACATAAAATCTAGGGTTTTATAAACATATAAAAGTCTTCTCTAATTTTAAAATTTGAATCAGATAAAGCAAATAACATATAAAATCATATGATCCGTGAAAACATGCATGTTCATCACGGATCTCCCACATAATCTTAACAATTAAATCTCTCTACAGATCGTAACCATACATGACATAACAATTAATTCATGCAAACATCTAAAGATAATCATCATGTAATTTTTAGGGTTTCAAAAAAAAACTTTTTAAAAAAGAAAAAATCGGCTAGGCCGATTTTAATAAAAAACAAAACCCTAATTTTTGTGAAAACCTAAAAAACAACATATGATTTTTAACCCAAATCAATATTAGTTAAAAAAAACTTTAGATCTCGATAATTATAACATGTTAAAACGGCTCTCGATGCCACTGAAGGTTTATATAGCTCATAACAATTACGCAAAACCCTAAAAAAGATCAAAGCACACATAGCGGAAGCGATTTAACAAGATCATAATTAATAACACATTCATAATTAATCGAGTTTAGGGTTACATACCTTTTAGCTAGAGCAAATCCACAAGAACACCACCAAATCGCCAATTAGGGTTTATACCAAAAAAAATACCAAGATATAGTTTATAGTGAAACTATATTACGCTCTTGTGCACACGTAATGCAACGGATTAATCGTGAGTCTAGCACTAATAAACTGGAGCTTCAACACTAGTGGAATATAGCCAAAAACCAATAACCAAAAGCGAACCAAAAACCCTATGAGGGTGTTTGTTGCGATCGGTTATAGAGAGAGACAACGAGAAGGGATGGAAAAATTATGAAGGCTGTGAGGGGTATTTATAGGATTATTAAACTTGTTCTCCAAGTCCTAATCAATTTAGGAAACAAATCCTCTCCCTTTGGGCCTTGTATACCCGGCGGTGGACACCCATATGGGTGTCTTCCGGAACCTTCTAATTTTCCAATGTATTCCATAACGCTCGTTATACTTAACTTTTAATTAACGATCGTTCAAGTTAAGCTTGGTTTATATTTAATAAATATAATAAATACATTTATTAAATATTTAATCCTTTGCGTATTGTGTGCAATCCTGTAATCCCGAGTTCGATCCTATCACAGACTATTTAATTTAATGTCCATAAATTTTCAATCAATACATTATTTTTAATATGATTGATAAATGAAAATTTTGATAGATGAATACAATTTTAGTAGTTGACGTTATAGCTTTAAGTTCTACATCCAGTTTAAAAAGATGGCAGCTACCGTAATTAACATGAAGATTATAATAAGTTTAAAAAGTAAGATAGATATATGATAGGTTTGTTGGATTCAACTTTATATCCCACATCTAAAAAAGAATCAAATAATCATATAGATATAAGCGTATTGTTATTTTAACTATGTAACGGTGGTGTGACTCAAAAGATCATTATAATAATGATTTGTAAGTCCCTTTGATATGCATCATCTTTTGTATTTATTACTACCATTTAATTTAATTGCATGCATATTTGATAAAAGTTTTATATTTACATATCTTATAAAAATATTGATATATTTCATCTTTATTTTTTTTAAGTAATTCAAATTTTCATAATATACAAGTTTTATGCATAACAAAACAAAATATATTACATTTGATTTTTTAATAAACAAACATCCTATTACTTAAAAATATAAATATTTATACAATATGTACAATTAAAATATGCATAAACACACACTTATTGACTAATCAACACATTTAATATTATTTTAAAACACATCTTAATCTGTTAAACATGCTAACTAATTTTAATTTCAAAACACCCCTAAAATAAAAACTACATGTTAGTATATACACTATACAATTTAGTTTCAAAACCGGATCGGACCGACGGGTTCAACATGGATCATGAGTGGCTATCGGTTCAGTTAGTAAATAAAAGTCGTCTGAAACGAACCGAAAAAATCGACCAAAACCTATAAAAATAAGTGAACCATATTTGATCAAAGTCATTTTCTTTTTGTTTTTCTCTGATTAAGATCGACCTTACATAGAGTTTGGATTTATGCTAACTTACTCATGTCAATTGGCTTGATTCTGTTTTCTTTCTAAATTACAACAAATTAACTAATCTTTTGTAAACCAGTTAAGGATAAAAGACATGAAGACGAGGACAAAATTATAAGCTATACTTTATTCTAATTCTTGAATCCTTTTAACTTTGTGATCATTTTTAGTTAGTACCTAAATACATTGTTTTGAATGAGTAGTAGATAAAAAGTGTTGGTGTGACATTTAAAATACAAGTTGTTCGAGTTCCAAATCTATATTACTGACTCTTCGACTTGGTCTCGCGTTCAAAGGTTTAAGACATGGTTTTGCATGCCTAACGCATCAACATAGGATATATCATTCTACCTAAAGGTTAAAATTTATAAGATGCAGATTGATAGGTGTGAAAACACCCATCCTTTTACCACTTAATTATAATAATAACCAAGCCAAAATGTGTATTTTATGTCGTAAATGTCAGAATTATGCGTGGTTTGTGTTTTTGATGTGATTTAGGACCAAAATGTGAAAAGGGAAGAAAACACGGGCTTTCACGGGCTTTTATCGAAGAAAAAGACAAAAGACGAAGTCAAAAGATCAAGAGTGCAAAAAGAACGGAAGTCCAAGGCCTATTCTAAAGATTTATCGAAGAAAAATCTAAAAGACGGAAGTTTAATTAAGTGGAAGAACTCAAGTCTAATTAATGAAGAAATTATAAGACAAGTTCAATTTATCCATCGACAAATCCCGAGACAAAGTCGAAAAAGTCGAAGAATTTAGAAGACGAAAAGACGTGAAGAAGAAGAAAGGAACAACACATGTTAATACGCCCTATAAATACCCTCCTAATGACACATTGAAAGTTCATCTTCTTATTTCGCAAATTGAAGCGTTGAATTCTACTCCTATCAATTAATCTTTACCTTCGTCTTTTACACCCGTTGAGAATAATGACCCACTTATGGAAGAAATCGACATTCTCTCAATACCTCCGGGTATTGATGATGATGACATGGAGGGGGATATTATTTTTGATAATTTGCTGCATGAAGATATTGTCCCAAGTCTCTCTCCCGAGCACCTTTTATCCCAACCTTTAGAAACCATTACCGAGGATGAGTGCTTTGACCCGGGAGGTGACATTCACCATTCCATGATTGACACCTTTACGGCTTTGCCGCTCAGTGATAATCATATGTCTTTTGGGGCTGACATTTTGATTCCTTTACCCACCCCACCTCCCGTGGATCATGATCTCACATACTTTACGTATGTTGTGAGGACTTTTTTGTTGTTTAAGACTTATCCTCCGGCCTCCCCTGTTGTATTTTCCTCCGGGAACGAGGACAAGGTCTTTGATCCCGGTATTACATTCGAGGCTTCCCCATGGACCATTTAATCCGGGGCCTAGTCAGGCTCGTGACTCGGTTAACAAAAACAAGCGATTTTTGGGAGGCAACCCGATTATCTATCCTTTTATTCTGTTTTTCTAATAAGTGTAGGGGGAGAACCTAGTATGTGTTTGTTGTTTTCTTTCTTATCATATGTAGGGATTCGAGCTTTCAAAGATCCATTCTTGATGACTTTTGATGACCCGTGATTCCATGTTCCATCTTCCCAGTTCTATCCTAAACTCTTTTTATTCTCTATTTTATATTCTTCAATAATAAAATAGGAATCACTTTAGTTGTCTCTTCCTTAGCAAGATTTAAACAACGTGCACAATGTCCTAAGTGTAGGGGAGGTTACTTCCACATGCTTAAACATTGAGGACAATGTTTATATTAAGTGTAGGGGGACTTCTATCGAAGTTAAGTGGGCTTTTCCTTGTATTTGTCCTCATTTTAACCGGAAAATTGATTTTTCGACATTTTTCAAAATTTTTGATCTATTTTGGCCTTGTAGTTTTTACCTTTGTTATAGTTATTTTCTTTCTTTGTTAGAATAAAATTTAATAAAGTTGTTTTAATTTTTAACCGTCATGAATCTTTTGACTCAACCCGAGTTTACTTATCTAAGTTTACTCTAGCTAGTATCCTTAACGTGTTTAAGTCAAGTTTTGCTAGGCTTTTATATAGGGAACTTTAAAACGCGAAAGTCTTAACTCTTACGGGTTAAGAACAAGAACTTTTCGCAAGTTCCTATAATTGATCCTAGAGAGTCGTTTATCAAGGGAACTTTAAAATGCGAATTCTAAACTTGAAAGAGTCTAAGAAGTTGCAAGATCCTATAGATGACTTGAAAACCCAAAACTTTGATTTAATTGGCTAAGCATCCACGAGTCTCATTCCTTGAGATTTTAAATTGTGGAGAACGAGAGATGATAGAGTCAATTATAAGTTTGGTATTCTTTCATGAATTTATGTGGGTTGATTATAAGCTTTTTCTCCCATCGCTTGTTTATAAATTTAATTGCAATAAGTAAGGTTGTACGATTTGAAAATTTACTTAGCTTCTAGCCCAAGATCGTTTAAAAGTTGCTCGGTATTAATTAGAGTTCATAGCCAAGGCATAACTTATTGAAGCGGGATGTGAAGATTGGCGAGTTCGAAAAGGCCCTAACAAGGCATGAGGGCTACATTTTGTTGCTAAAGATCCCAAGTGATGTGAAGAATCATTTATCAAAAATCAATATGAAGGATCGAGACACACGACGAAAAACAAATACTCCCCTAAAGATCATGGAGAAGTCTATCCGAAAGACCCTAGCAAGGTATGAGGATAAATAGATCCAAGTCCTAAAAGGAGGCGGATCGTTGTATATCAAAATCCAAAATAAAGATTGGAGAAAAATGAAGAAGTCGTGTCCAAGTATGAAGAATCTCTCAAAAACTTCAAGTGATGAAATTCCTATTATGAAGAGAATACCATTATTTCATGAACGTCTCTCAAGATTTGAAGTATGAAGTCAATGCCAAATATCGGTCCGAGAAAGGTCTCAAATCGTGAAGCGAGTTATGCCAAGATATGAACTTTATGAGGTCCCGAGAAGCAGTTTTAAAAGATTTTGTCCTTTAGCTAACTATTGATTAAATCGTCCTACTTTATTTTCAGCCTAAATAATTATCGAAATAAGTCAACAATGCATCCTCGTGATCATTCAAGACAACAATAAATATAAGAGATACACCTAGGAATAAGGGAGTCTAAGTGAATAATTGGGCCACATGAGTTTGTGTTAGCTTACTAACTTACAATAACAATAATCTTGTTTCTAAGCTTGGTATGGGGAACATAAACATGAGGTTGATAAACATTCATGACATCCAAAACCCTAATGTAAGTCTTTTATCTCTTTACTTGTTTTCTTCCTTTGAATATTTAATTAATTTTCTATGTTAATGTCTTATGTTTAATAAAGGCAAAGGTGGGTTAATTATGATGAAAAATGTAAAACTTTCTTTGTAACTAATGCATTGCATGAGGGCAATGTAATGGCCAAGTGTAGGGGATTTGGTAGGTGTGAAAACACCCATCCTTTTACCACTTAATTATAATAATAACCAAACCAAAACGTGTATTTTATGTCGTAAATGTCGGAATTATGCGTGGTTTGTGTTTTTGATGTGATTTAGGACCAAAATGTGAAGAGGGAAGAAAACACGGACTTTCACGGGCTTTTATCGAAGAAAAAGACAAAAGACGAAGTCAAAAGATCAAGAGTGCAAAAAGAACGGAAGTCCAAGGCCTATTCTGAAGATTTATCGAAGAAAAAGTCTAAAAGACGGAAATTTAATTAAGTCGAAGAACTCAAGTCTAATAAATGAAGAAATTATAAGACAAGTTCAATTTATCCATCGACAAATCCCGAGACAAAGTCGAAAAAATCGAAGAATTTAGAAGACGAAAAGACGTGAAGAAGAAGAAAGGAACAACACATGTTAATCCTCCTTATAAATACCCTCCTAATGACACATTAGGAGGTGTTAGCTAAATTGACAACTTAGTCTTTCCACCTTTATTTTCATGTCACTTTAATTTCTTGTCATTTAAATTCCTTGTCTTGCACCTTAAATTTGGAAGTCCTTTAATTTTTACTTTTAATTGTTGTTGAATCTTTAATTTTAATCAAGTTTTAATTAATCTCTCATTCTACCTTTCTTGTTTTGCTTAATTTTTATGCTTATTTGCTTATTGTCATGCTTATTTGATTGTTTGTTATGTTTTTATGTGTTTGATTGTGTTAACTTATTGATTTTATAGCTTATTGTGTGCTTTTCTTAAATTTAATTAAGTATTTTTAAAAGTTATTTATAAAAAGTTGATATTAAATATATTTATTATTTAGTGTTTTTAAAAGTTTTTAAATTTTGGCTTATTAGCTTTTTCTTAAAATCTTTTTGGTTAAGTTTTTAGATAAGTGCTTATTTGGTTTTTAGCTTAATTTTGTTTTGCTTATTTTATTTTAGTTCGGAATATTTTAAAAACCCTAGTTTCCCTAACTAGGTCCAACTTTCATTTTTCTCGAATTAGGAATCGTATTAGTTTATTCCGAACTAAGTGTTTGTTTCCCTTATTCCGAGTTAGCTTCAAAATCTATTATTCCGAACTAGGTAAGAATTCCTATTCCGAACTATGTATCGGATGTGATTCCGAATTAACTTCATAATTCATATTCCGAGTTAGGTTCGTTATTAACTTTCCGAACTACGTTGAAAACATACATATTCCGAACTATTGGTCAACATTTTATATTACATTGACATGCTTGCCTGCTTGCCAGCTTTGACTTTTCCCCGCCATTTTGAGCAGCTTGCTTGGCTGCTTGAGCAGCTTGCCTGCTAGCTTGTTTATTACAGTAATTAATATTGTTTCGTAATCGTTTAGTTTAATCTGAAAGTTGTTCCGATTTTAATCCCGAAAGTCACGAATTTTTTATCAATTTTTAGTATTAGTATTTTTTCCTAAAGTTTAAGTTTTATCTTTTATTTAGTGCCCGCTTTAGCTTTTACCTCGTCTAGTTTTAAAGTACCCTCTTAGTTTTATTTTCTCCTTTTTCATTAGGTTAATTTTATTTTTTAGTCGAAAGTTAATTTCTTCGTTTAGTTTTATTTTTATTAATTGTTTCGTTTTCATATTTGTTTTTAATATCGTTTCTTTATTATTTATCAATCGTTTTAATTTCTAGTTCATTTCTTTTATATTTTGTCATTTCGTTTTAAAGCTTTATTTTTATCTTTAATTAATTTTTGACAACGACACCTTTTCTTTTATCCACCAAAGACGACTGAGTCACACATTTAACCGGAGATCAATTCTATTAGACACCGAGAAAAACGAATTTTTTAACTAGTAAAAATCACACTTTCACAGATTTACAATAACATATATCATTTTCGCAGGTGGACATAACAGAAGCTATGCATGTACATATCTTCCCAAAAACATTCGTTGAAATTTCAAAAAACCGGTTTTCTAATTGGCCCGGTCGAGCTACCGGGTCACGGTTTAACCCGCGATTCAACCACGTTTTCCCTCAAAACCGGTGTGCAGTCACCTGTCACGATTCAACCGGACGGGGACCCGGGTTTTAAAACTCACCGGTTGTGTAAATTTGTCTTTGTTATGAATTTGATAGTCCAAAGCTAAGTACATGCCGTCTTCAAAAAAAATTGAAAGTACCCTACAACTAAATTCTGGGCTCATGGGATAGCTTGCTGCGGATTAGGATTTTAAACTTCCAACTTTACTGTTAGAGTTCCTACCTTGTTGATATGGTGAGTTTCTCGTTTATGTTGTTGATCATGGTTCAACTCATGACCAAGGCAGTATATGTAAACATCATACTTCCCACTGTTATCGACTTATCATGTCAAAAATTAAAAAGTTATTGTCGGGCTAAGAAGGGATCAACCATGGTCGAGGGAACGGGTTGACTTAACTGTGCTCTTCAGAGTGTCTCTTAACAGCTTATGTGAATTTCTTTCACATGGCCCTTCACCTAGCCAATTCTTGGCAATTCCAATTCCCCTTTACTAGAAGGTTGAGCCAAACCTTCCTAGTCTCCACAGGGTCACACAGTGCGCACAATCTTGTGCAAACACCAGACGACTACTCGTCGTCATAGTCTCGGACCCCTTCACCTAGCCAATTCTTGGCAATTCTAATTCCCCTTTACTAGAAGGTTGAGCCAAACCTTCCTAGTCTCCACAGGGTCACACAGTGCGCATAATCTTGTGCAAACACCAGACGACTACTCGTCGTCATAGTCTCGGACACATCTGATCCCCACAGACGCTCGAGCCAAAGTTGCCCTAGCTCTTAGCCCTTCAATAACTTTAATGCCCCCACTTGGGTCACAAGCCCACGCTACTAGACTCGGCAAACGCAAATGGCCTAAATGGTCCTTTTAAATATCAATATGGTTTCATTTTTGGGCGATGTGGGATAGTTTAAGGTTTCAATATTTCACATACAAGTACTTTCTTCACATGGCTAAAAAAGGTCTTTATGAGCCAATTTTTATCCAAAGAAGCTTACCGTTGTACGGTCTGTCACAAATACACTGTCGATCGGGTAAAGGTTACAGATAGCACCCAAAAGTTTTCTTTTATGTACTTTCTTACGGAATACATATAGACAAGCTGATATTTTGGCTTAGCATGAATTGATTTTGACCGGATGAACTGAAGACGAAACAAAAATTCTATCTGGGATCGAAAATGTGAGCCAAAAACTGGATTCAAAGTGCGCGTAGTTCGGTCCATCCATAATGAATAAGCATACAAGTCATGTTTTTTTTGTAATGTGGCTAATCTGACATTCATGAAGAGGTAGGTTTAATGTTCACACGTTGTGGTTTGATAGTGAAATGTCCTCTAAAAACTGCCACAATACATATGGTTTTGTACTGTCGTAAGTGTCGGTCGTCATCTGTACGTGTGATAGTACATGTGCTTTGTCTTTTAATTCTAAATCGTTTGTTCTCTGAACTCAGTTGCGATAAGTCATATTCAAAACGCACAAGCATCCCCTTACTAATTAATGTTTCTTTCATATGTACATTTTGACATGTCTTAAGGCCTATTATGAACTGGTGTAGCATCACGAGTGAAGAACGATTTAGATCCTTGGAGAAGAAGTTGGATTCGGACATTGGAGATTTGCGCATGATGAACTGAAGCAACAAATTAAAGAACTAACAAATCTGATCCTGTCTGGGAAATCCGCTGCTCAACCACAATTCACCCAACCACAATTTACCCAGCCACAATCCATCAAACCACAATTCACCCAGCCACAATTCATCCAACCATAGTTCACCCAGCCACAATTCATCCAACCACACTTCACCCAACCACAATTCACCCAACCAATGCCATCATAACTGAATAAGATTTCCTCCAAGGCTACTCCATCTGCGCTCCAGTATGATGATTTGGGGTTTCCGTTTCCGCCCTATCCTGCTGAATCCAGCATAACTATGGGGAAAAAAAGTAATTGGTTACGTCAGTCTTGATGGATCCAACACCCTTGAACATGAAAAACAGTTTGGGGTTAATGCTGAAAGTTATCAACCTCAAGTTAATTCTGGAATAAATAACGGGGTGGAGACGCATCAAACTGATGATCGATATGTGCAACATGGCTTGGAGCAAGGAATGACAGGAGTAACTCAAACGGGTGGCAGATTTTCGTATCAGGGTTTTGATCATCGGATGCGGAAATTAAAAATGTTGTTGTTTGATGGAGAGGATGAATACGGTTGGATATACATGGTAGAAAGATACTTTGAGATTTAGAGATTACCACAGCAAGAACAATTAAGGGTTGCCGTTTTATGCATGGAAGGGGAGGCTTTATCATGGTATCTTTGGAGCGAGGGTAGAACACCTTTCCACACATGGGAAGGATTTAAAAGGCGATTGTTAATCCGATTTCAAAAATCACAGCAGGGTAATTCGTTCGAACAATTTATTGTTATTACTCAAGAAGGAACGGCTAGGGAGTATGTAGCTTTGTTTGAAAAGTTGGCTTGTCAACTGATTGGGGTCTCGGAAGAAGTTTCTATAAAATTAATTAAACCAAATAAATAAATCTATGTTCAAGTTTAAAAGAAAGAAGGAAGCTGGAGGTTTTGTGTAAATTATCGAGCCTTAAATAAGGTTACTGTTCCAGACAAAGTTCCAATTCCTGTGATTGAAGAGTTGTTGGACGAGTTGCATGGAGCGACAATCTTTTCTAAACTTGACTTGAAATCTGGATACCATCAAATTCGTATGAAAAGTGAAGACGTACCGATGACTGCTTTTCGAACACACGAAGGTCACTATGAATTCTTGGAAATGCCGTTTGGTTTAACCAATGCCCCAGCAACCTTTCAATCCTTGATGAATAAGATATTCCAGCCTTATCTTCGCAAATTTGTTTTGGTCTTTTTTGATGACATCTTAGTTTATAGTAAGAGCATGAAGGCACATCACGAGCACTTAATTTGCGTTTTGGATACTTTGCAAAAACATTGTTTATATGCAAATAAGAAAAAGTGTTTGTTTGGTCAGGAACAAATAGAGTATTTAGGACACATTGTATCAGGCAAAGGGGTGGAGGCTGATCCGTCTAAAATTTCAACGATGTTGGAATGGCCGATTCCAAAAAACTTTTTTGAATTCCGAGGTTTTCTAGGCTTAACATGTTATTATAGGAAATTTGTTAAGGGCTATAGTAAGATAGCGGGAGCATTAACAGAACAATTAAAAAAAGATAGCTTTAATTGGAATAGTGAGGCAACCCAAGCATTTCGAGCTTTGCAAAACGCGATGACACAAGTACCTGTTTTAGCACTTCCAGACTTTAATAAAGAATTTTTTGTGGAGACGGACGCATCCGCGCACGGAATTGGGGCAGTCCTAATGCAATCTGGACGGCCAATTGCTTTTTATAGCCAAGTACTTGGACCACGGGCTAGAAAGAAGTCGGAATACGAGAGATAACTTATGGCCATAGTGCTTGCCATTCAAAAGTGGAGACCCTACCTTATGGGCCGAAAATTTGTGGTCAAGACGGATCAAAGGAGCTTGAAATACTTACTTGAACAACGCTTAATTACTGAAGAACACCAAAAGTGGTTAGCTAAGTTGTTGGGTTATAATTTTGAGATTCATTATAAACCAGGTCAAGAAAATAAGGCCGCGGATGCGTTGTCAAGGCGTGTTGAAACTGCATCGTGTTTGGCGATTTCGATTCCTCATTTTCAAAATTGGGATGCACTAATTAACGAATTAAAGCACGATCCAAAATTGGAGAAAAATAAACAGAAAGTTCTGAGTGGGGTTGAAGAATTGGAAGATTATAGTGTAGAAAACGATTGCTTATTATACAAGGGTAGATTAGTGTTGCCCCGCACTTCCAGTTGGATACCACGTCTGTTTCAAGAGTTCAATAGTAGTGTTATCGGGGGTCACGTGGAAATTTTGAAGACTTATCAACGGATGGCAGCGGAATTGCAATGGATTGGGATGAAGAAGGACATCACCAAGCTGGTATCTGAGTGTGACGTGTGTCAAAGAAACAAATATTCTACTATGAAACCCGTAGGGCTGCTACAACCTTTAGAGTTACCCGACAAGGTTTGGGAAGATATAACAATGGATTTTATTGATGGTTTGCCGCGGTCTCAAGGGTTCACTGTTTTACTTGTAGTGGTTGATCGATTGAGCAAATATGCCCATTTTATTCTGTTAAGGCACCCGTATACTGCGATCACGGGTTAATATACAAGGAGGTTACTAAAGTTTGGTCAAAATAACGATTTTGTTACTAAAGTTTAAAACCTTACACTTAGGTTACTAATGTATACGGGTGTGATTTATTTGTTACTAAACGTTCAGAAAAACAATCCCCCCATTACTCAGTGGAAGGGTTACCGGTTAAGCAACCGATTGGTGGGCCCCATTTCTATTTTTTGCCAAACTTTAGTAACAAATCGTTACTTTGGCCAAACTTTAGTAACCTGCGTGTATATTAAGCCTTTACGTTTCGATCATTTTTTTTCGTTTTCGTTCGTACTTTTACGTTTTCGTCAGTAATTTTAAGTTTTCGTGAGTAAATTTACTTTTTCGTCAGTAATTTTACTATTTCTTCGGTAAATTTACGTTTTCGTCAATAGACTTACGTTTTGGTCAGTAGACTTACGTTTTCGTCAATAAACTTATATTTTCGTCAGTAAATTTACGTTTCGTCAGTAATTTTACATTTTCGTCAGTAAACTTACGTTTTCATAAGTATTTTATGTTTTCGTCAGTATTTTTATGTTTTCGTAAGTAATTTTACGTTTTAGTCAGTAAACTTACGTTTTCATCAGTATTTTACATTTTCGTCAGTAATTTTACATTTTCGTCAGTACTTTTACGTTTTCGTGAGTAAATTTACGTTTTCGTCAGTAATTTTACTATTTCATCAGTAAATTTATGTTTTCGTCAATAAACTTACGTTTTCATCAGTAAACTTACGTTTTCGCCAGTAAATTTACGTTTTCGTCAGTGATTTAACGTTTTCACCAGTAAACTTACGTTTTCATCAGTATTTTACATTTTCGTCAGTACTTTTACGTTTTCGTGAGTAAATTTACGTTTTCGTCAGTAATTTTTACTATTTCGTCAGTAAATTTACGTTTTCGTCAATAAACTTACGTTTTCATCTGTAAACTTACGTTTTCGCCAGTAAATTTATGTTTTGTCAGTAATTTTACGTTTTCGTCAGTAATTTACGTTTTCATCAGTAATTTTACGTTTTCGTCAGTACTTTTACGTTTTTGTGAGTAAATTTACGTTTTCGTCAATAAACTTACATTTTCGTCAGTGATTTCTCCGCTAAATTTACGTTTTTGTCAGTAATTTTACGTTTTTGTCAGTCAACTTACGTTTTCATCAGTATTTTATGTTTTCGTCAGTATTTTTACTATTACTGACGAAAACGTAAAAATACAGATGAAAATATTCGTTTACTGGCGAAAACGTAAGTTCACTGATGAAAACGTAAATTTACTGACGAGAGCGTAAAAATACTGACGAAAACGTAAAAATACTAAGGAAAACATAAATTTACTGACGAAAATGTATATTTACTGAGGAAAACGTAAATTTATTGACAAAAACGAAAATTTGATGACGAAAACGTAAATTTACTGACGAAAACGTAAATTTACTGACGAAAACGTAAATTACTGAAGATAACGTAAATTTACTGACGAAAACGTAAGTTTACTGATGAAAACGTAAGTTTACTGACGAAAACGTAAGTTTACTGACGAAAACGTAAGTTTACTGACGAAAACGTAAGTTTACTGACGAAAATGTAGATTTACTGACGAAATGAAAATTTACTGACGAAAACGTAAATCTACTGACGGAAACGTAAATTTACTTACGAAAACATAAATTTACTGACGAAAACGTAAATTATTGACAAAAACGTAAAATTACTAAATAAAACTTAAGTTTACTCAAGAAAACGTAAGTTTACTGACGAAAACGTAAGAACGTAAATTTACTGACGAAAACGTAAAAATACTGACGAAAACTTAAGTTTACTGACGAAAATGAAAGTTTACTGACGAAAACGTAAGTTTACTGACGAAAACGTAAGTTACTAACGAAAACGTAAATTTACGTTTACTGACGAAAACGTAAGATTACTACGAAAACGTAAGTTGGAGTCCACGTAGACATGCAACTTATAACTACAGGTAAAAACATTATGGGTAACTTGAAGTTCAGGTAAACAATACATTAGTAACCCAAGTGTAAGGTTTTAAACTTTAGTAACATAATCGTTACTTTGGCCAAACTTTAGTAACATGCATGTATATTAACCCCTGCGATCACTACAACAGCAGCGTTTTTGCGCGAGGTGGTTACATGGAATTCCATAATCAGTTGTGACTGATCGAGATAAAGTATTCCTAAGCATGTTTAGGAGGGAACTATTCAAGCTACAAGGCACGACATTAAAGTATAGCACAACTTATCATCCCCAGACCGACGGGCGAACCGAGGTCGTGAATCGTGGTATTGAAACTTATTTAAGATGTTTTGCTTCAGAATCACCAAAAAAATGGTCTGATTGGACTTCTTGGGCTGAGTATTGGTATAATACTTCATATCACTCATCAATAAAATCAACACCATTCAAAATATTATATGGTCGAGATCCTCCCCGTTTAGTTCGATATAGAAGTCATCCATCCCCCTCGTTTGACGTGGACCGGTATTTGGAAGAACGAGACCAGGTTCTTGATGAATTGAAAGTGCAACTGTCCAAAGCACAACATCATGAAAGCTAACACTGACAAGCATAATAGGGATGTACAATTAGAAGTTGGTGACAAAGTTTATTTGAAATTAAGACCATATCGACAATTATCAGTTTTCAATCGGACTAATACGAAGCTTGCCTCTCGATATTTTGGACCGTTCGATATAGTGGAAAAAATTGGAAAACTCGCGTATAAACTGAAGTTACCTGATACAGCTTCGATTAACCCGATTTTTCACGTTTCATAACTTAAGAAAGACATTGGTGATTACGAAGTTGTTCCAAATTTTCCAGTAGAAATCAATGAGGATTTGGAAGTTGTGTTAATCCTAGAAGCAGTTTTGGGGGTGCGTCCAAGTAGAGAGCAAAAAGATAGACGAGAAGTTTTGATCTGCTGGAAGAATTTACCTCTTTACGATGCTTCATGGGAACACTTTGAGTACATTGAGCAGCAGTTTCCTGAATTCCACCTTGAGGACAAGGTGCTAATTTGGGAAGGGGGTAATGTTATAGGTCAAGTCTACCAACGATGTAAACGACAAGTTTGAGGGGGTGCTTTGGTTATTTTAATTATTGTCATGGTCTTATTAGTTTTATATTTTATATTGTTTCCTTTTAACTGTTTTCTTGGTGAACAAGAAAACAGGGGTCTTTAAATAGAACGTAGAAGAGTCGATTTAGGGATTGGGTTTTATTAAGTCGTCTGCGGACATTGGGAGTGCCTACAATCTCTGTTTGTAGGGTTTATCTTTATTTTCTTAGTTATCAATAAAATGATCAGTTTGGTTCGTATCAGTCATATCATCCGTCGATCATTAGGAATAACGAATTTGGGGGTAACTGCACTGGCCTCCAATTGCAGAGTCTCACCTCGCTAACTACATTGCATATAATGAATTTCCCAAGTATGGATGTTCCCACAGACGCGCTTTGGCCTCCCAACTTGCGTGAACTTGGAATTGGGGAGTTGAAGAAGCCAATATCATAACGGGTC
Source organism: Glebionis coronaria (assembly GCA_025667525.1). Taxonomy (NCBI): domain Eukaryota; kingdom Viridiplantae; phylum Streptophyta; class Magnoliopsida; order Asterales; family Asteraceae; genus Glebionis; species Glebionis coronaria. The sequence goes on from CM046879.1 coordinate 582,293,861, forward strand.
CCACAGAAGTATCCATCCACACTAGCTCACCTAACCTTATATGGTGAAAGAGAAGCAGCAACTAAGTGGAGTCAATTGTCTCATCTTCCTTCATCTCTTACTCGACTTGCGATACATAATTTTGAGAAATTGGAAACAGTTTCCGAGGGACTCCAACACCTCACCTCCCTCCAACATCTTGAGATTGACAAGTGCCTAAAGATGAAAGATCTACCAGAGACGTTGTTTCCTTCACTTTTAACTTTGGAAATATGGAGATCTCCAATCCTAGAAGAAAGATGCAGTAGAGGAGGGCTCTACTGGCCACAAATCTCACATATCTCAAACATCAGTATAGAAGACGAGTCACAAACATAATATGAAGGTGTGTTCTCTATATGACATTTGGCTTCTTGTATTTTATGATAGTACATTTCTTATTAAGCTACTAACAAGCTTGTCTTTCATCTAATTAGAAAAGTTTTATTTTTTAATGGGGTAATTACCCAAATAGATTTTTCATGAAGTCCTTTTGTCAAACTAACCCAAGTTAGTTTCATTTTCCCAATTTAGACCTATGCGACTTATGCTACCCTATGCAACCGATGCTACCTAGTTTTTCAAAAAAAAAAAAGTACACTTTGTGTAAGAATCAAGTACATTTGTGTAAGTTACCTTTTTATGCAACTTTGAATTTATTTTTATGCAACTTTTCATTTAAATTATTTTTGTAACATATTCGTATAATATTTTATGTATAAATAATATTATGCTACTTTATTAAAACTTATGCGACTTATGCTTATGGTGTAAGAATGTGTCATTGTACTTTTTAAGCGACTTGTACTTATGGTGTAAGAATGTGTAAGTGTACATTTTAAGCGACTTGTACTTTTATAATTAATTATTAAAAAGTTTTTCTGTTTTTTTAAAGTATTAAATTTTTATTAAAAAAACCAATGCATTATTTAGTTGTACACTTAGCTTGAAATACTTGTACAATTGGCTAATACCTTGTCTCTCCCCACCCCTAATTATATCCTTTACAATTTCATCACCCCCACCCCCATGCAGATCTGTAACCCCCTCCCCTAACCTCCATTAACAATTCAAACCAGAAAAAACCTAAAAACCATCGCCACATGGTTTTTAGATCCTCCATTTTTTAATCCGTCTTTTACGTACTTCGATCCAAATATGTTGTGGGCACATGTTAGTACAAAATTACACGTGCTCTCTTATTAATCTGTCTTTTAGATAGATCTAAAATTTATTACAATAGTTGTGTTTAAAATGTAATTTATGTTCTGTTATTGCATTTATAATGGTATTAAATCCATTGTACTCTCTGATTTAAAATTTAATTGTGACATGACCGTAAACCACCATCAGCAACTTTAAAATTGATTACAATAGTTGTGTTTAAAACCACCCTCTGTTACTATAGTTTTGAGCAAAAGCTTTAAAAAACCTTCTCACCCTGAATATCTATTTTAATAAAAAATAAGAGTCAAAAGTATTAAGTTTGGAGCTTTAAAATAGATGAGAAACTGGTTAACGATTGATGTCTGTTTATTTTTTCAAACTTTTTTTTGGCTGATTTGAGCTATTTGAGGGTTGTATATAGGTTTTTGAGTGTTTTGTTTTCTAGATTTTAGTGATTATTTGAGCTATTTAAGTGCTTATTTGAGCTATTTAGGGGTGATTGTTTCAGCTTACATGTGGGCTTATGAGCTTATTTGGTTTCGGCTTATATAACATAAGCTCCAATTTTCCGGCTATAAGTCTCGATATAAGCCCAAAAATTAAGGGCTCATGTGTTTTCTAGTTTTGTAAAATGGAAAACATAAACACATGCTTCTCTAGCTAAAACACGTTTTCTAAATGTAAAGGTGCGATAAAAGTAAGTAATCATAAGTTTCCGGGCTAAGGTAAGTCTGTTCTGTTTTATATTTTACACACATCCAATGAATCATATTCTTCAATTATTGTTATATTATTTTTCTGGTTAACAGGCGAAACGAACACGGAAGAGCCTCCGTGTCAAGACTTTTCCTTCTAATCTCGAGTATAAAATCATTGGGTTGAGCGAGAAACCTTGCAGAGAACAGAAGTAAGTTTTGTTCGTATTTAACAATATATAGGACTCAAAGTCTATAGCAAAGTTCCTCCAAATAGGCTTGTGTTATACACCGGGACAATAGTAACAAATGATGGTAAAGAAAAAAAGGTTACAGAAGACTTTGAGCCGTTTAAACCAATACGGACAAATGTTTATCTTTGTGATAGCAGATTCCATACCGAAGCACTTAATACATTGTTGGAAGGTGGTAAGAAATTTAGTTTATTGTTATGGATGGTAACGGGGCTATTTCTGGGACGTTGAGTGGTAACAGTAAGAAAACTTTACATAAATTTACTGTCGATTTACCAAAGAAGCACAGGAGAGGAGGGCAGTCTGCTTTAAGGTTTGGTCGTCTTCGTATGGAGAAACGTCATAACTATGTTAGGGAAGCAGACGAGCTTGCAACTCCATTTTTTTATTAATCCTGCTACTAGTCAATCGAATGATTTTGTCTTATACTTGCTGGATGTGCTGATTTCAAAACCGAGCTAAGTCAAGCTGATATGTTTGACAAACGTCTTAAGGAAAAAATATTGAAAGTGGTAGATGTGTCGTACGGAGGTGAGCATGGTTTTAATCAAGCTATTGAGTTGTCGTGTGAGTATCTTGATAATGTGAAGTTTATTCAAGAAAAGCGTTTGCTCAGGAAATATTTTGAGGAGATGAGTAACGATACAGATAAATACGTCTTTAGCGTGGATAATACTATAAAAGCATTAGAAATGGTGTTGTGGAAGTACTTATTCTGTGGGAAAATCTTGATATGAATCGTTACATGCTTAAAAATAAAACAACTGCCAAAATTATTGTTAAGCACTTAAACAAGGAACAAGAGAGCGATAAGAGTAACTTTAGCGATCGAGAGACTAATGTTGAGTTGGAAGTTGAGGAAAAGATATCACTTCTTGACTGGTTTGTTGACAAGTATAAAAAGTTTGGGTGTACGCTCGAGTTTGTTACAAACAAATCGGAGTTAGGATCACAGTTTTGTAGAGGTATTGGTGGAATTGGTGGTATCATTCATTATCAGGTTGATTTTTGTTTGTTTGATGAACCCTCTGATTATGATGTTAATGATGTTGAAGATGATTTTGATGATGCGGCAAGTTATGATTCAAATTAGCAGTTAACTACTTATCAACTGCCCTTCCACGACTAGGGATCAAGTCATAACCGAGCAGGATCAAGGAGCTCTTACGAAGGTTAGTTTTTGTTTCTTTCTTTTCTTACGAACAAGCCTTTGGTTTAGCAGTATTTGGCTGACCCGTCAACCAAACTTGTGGATGCAAAATATAGGTGTGTAGTGTGATTCTTTTCTAACAAGTATTTATGTATTGGTATTGAAACAATGGGAGGAACCAGTGGCATCAGTGAGAGATCAAGCCACAGACCCCCGCCTAAAGAGTCTGAACTTTGCAAGATGGAGTGTGCAGCGCGCGATATAAAGACCCTAAAGATTAAAGAGTAAGAACATCTACGTGGGTTGCTTCAGTAGATGACAATGACGATGTAGCTTGATAAAGATTTATATCGAGCATCATTGTGTTCTATATAAGCTAGTCTTTTGTGAAGGCCAAGTCTTTGTGCGCTACACTATCCCTTTTCACCTTTTAATAATAACATACAACCCGATTTGACCAATTTAAGTGGGTTGAAAATTGAAATTGGCACCTTTGCTGTTGATATTCTCTCTAATTTGCATTTTTTTTTGTTTTCATCTGTTTCAGATATATGAATAAACAACATCTTATAGATGTTACCGAAGTCTTCAGATATCTTGATGCTGAAAAGAAGTATCGCATTGTTACAAAATTTATATTATCTCAATAATAATTATTAAAATGGTGCATGAGCTTTTATACAATAGATTTTGGGTGACTTTCTAATTTGTATTTGTTTACCAGATTTGCCGAATTGGACCCTTTTTTTAGCTACGTTTCACCCGTTTCTGTTTGAGATTAAAGATAAACCAAATGCCCTATTTTACATTATGGTTATTCACTGGTGCATTTTACATCTTTTTATGACAGGCTATTGATGCAATAAAAAGGATTTTGTATGCGGTTGAAGATGATGCTTCTATTGTGGAAGAAGCTCAAGCCATGATTCTTAAACAGGATGGGGGTTTGAGTCCTATATCTGAAGAAGATCAGTCAAAGTCAGATTCACAGAAGAGGAAACTGATGATAAACAAGGAGTTTGATGAAGCTGCGAACACAACATTATCACCTAGGATAAGGGTCTCAGATGTTTCCGATGTTCATTCCAGTGGGTCACCTCTTGTGACCTGCTAATCATCTACTTTTGAGACGGGATATATATTAGCATACATTATATACTTTGATGCTTTCTGGGTTATATTCTGCTTCAGGATATACTATTTGCTAGTACTGTGGGAAGGATAAGTTCGATATAAAGTTTCTAAACTCGTCACTGATTGTATATCTCGTAAAACCTCTTGATCTATTTCTAGAATGCAGTTTTGGTTTTTGATATCAAATGGCTGATTATTGTTTGCTTAATTGTTTTCAAAAAGAAACTTTTTCCAACAGCTGTACTGTGGTTTAAAGGTAAATATGTTTTAAGGTTAATAATAAGTACTAGTATTTTGTAACTGTTGAAATTGATTTAGATCCAGTTAAAATTGTGAGAATTGTCTTCTTTCCATTTTTAAGAGCAATGTAACCGCACAAACATATAACTAACTGATTACAAAACATTTCTTCAAAACTGAATTTCTATTTCCCAATTACGTATGTCTTAAGGGCTTGTTTGTATAATTTTTTTATTAAGTTCTGTAAAATTAAAGTGTTTGTAAAAATATATGTTGTCTGTTTGTAGATGGATATATGACTGTTTGTTTTGTGTGCTGAATATAGAGTCTGAATCAAAGAAGTTTACTATTTTGTCCTTATAAATTAGTTAAGTGAGGGAGTTAGAGGGTAAATATGTAAAATAAAGATAATAAGTCATGACTTAATATAGAAAACACTCTCCTCCTGACTTTTTCCAGAAAGTCGTTAGTTTATTTTAAGCACAAAACAAGCAAACTATTATGACTTAATCCATATTCCTATTTTTTTAATTAAGACTCTATAAGTCATTATCAAACATTACCTAAATCTTAGAAAGAAAATCCAGATAACTTTTGAACTCATCCACAGCAAATATGGTAAAATTTTCTTTTTCACTTTTTTATAATATGAATGTTTTAGATTATTTACAATTTGGCTTTCGGATATCAGAAACGAAATGGAGGTAGCGCGCAAGCAGAGAAGATGGATCAAATGACACCGGCAGGACAAGCGCAACAAGTGCAACAACATGAACATTCTCAATTTATCATACGAAAGATATGACTCAAAATCATATGAACCATCACATGCCATAGCTAGCGGATAAGGGCGTTATTGTAGCAATGTAGCCCTTTGCCCCAAAGTACCAGCTTTCACCAGAAGCCATAACCTCTCTGGAATCCGAAATCACTACTAAATGTGCTAATTTCATCCGAAATGAGAATGATTGGTTATGTATAAATCATCTGAAATGAGGAGCGTTACTTAGTTATGTCGCCCATCTTTTTAACCAACTGTGTATATTGTTCAACAGAGTATTTCTTCGATCAGAACGATTGTATCTAAGGTAATACAAGACGATTGGAAACAAGAAACAATAGCATCTAAGATAATACCAAAATTTGACAAATGAACATCCCTGAGTAATAAACCAAACGCTAAACTTAAATGCTTTTGTATGAGAAAGTTGTATAGTATCTACGTGATTACTACTTTTATAGACAACCCGAACCTCTTGTATTTGTTGCTGCGGTGTGTATTTACAACTATACCAAGGAAATACATTCCTAATACAATGCAACACTTTTTCTGTACATTTCATTCAGCAACTTTCTTGCAAACCCGACGGGTTGGGATGACCATGGTCAAAGTAAAGAACAAAATAACTCAAAAAAAGTCAACGTGACCGTGACAATAGCTTCAAAAAGTCCCCGTAATCACTCATATTACCACTCGAAAATCTCTTCACCTTTTCCCAAATCTACAAACGTCTCCTAGGCCTCAATGGGCCTCAACTTGAGCTTTTCCTATACGGATGTACATCCAGCCCAAGACTCGAAAACCCGTTCTCCACATCAAGTAAAGATTCATAGCTTGGATAGGTGGAATGTGACGGGCCTGCGTCTAGGCCGTGGAAAGTCAAAGGAAGTCATATATTCGTGGCTACAAGTCCTTGAGCCCAATCAGTCAACACACATAAGAAATGAGACTTGAGAATAGAGGTGTCAAATCTTGCCCATTTTGATACATATGGACACTTTTTGCCCATTTTCAAAAAAGGATGGGACACTTTTTGCCCATTCTTTATAATGAATGGGCTAAACGGGCGCATATGTAGGAAACTAAATGGGCTTAACGGGTGCACTTGTAAAATACAAATTAATATACTCGCCGAATATTTTTTATTAAATTTTTTATCCCGGCTTTCAAACAAGTATTTTTATTTTTTATTTGTAAGTTTTTATATGTTTTTTTCCTTTTTTTAGCTTGCGCCCGTTTAGCCCGCCCGTATTGCCCGCCCGTTTTGCCCGTGCCCGTTTAGCCCGCGCCCGTTTAGCCCGCCGCCCGTTTAGCCCGTTGCCCGTTTAGCCCGCTGCCCGTGCCCGCCCGCCCGCCCATTTTGCCACCTCTACTTGAGAACATAAATAATAGAAACACATATGCTTGTCAATGAGAATATGGATACCTCGACTTGGTGTTGGGGGATCAGGGTGCCTTGGACTACTCTCCAGACCTGATGGCGGTGGAGGATTATGATGTATTGACCTGCTCTTCGGTCCTGGTGGTGGTGGCAGATACACTGGTGGAAACAAAGGCGATGAACAAGACTTTGTAGGCTGAGGCTCGTTAATTGAATGCGGAGGAGTAGCTTTGTGCACCACTAGAGCTACATGAAAGAAAGAACAAACTTTAAACTGTTGCCATGTTTATATTTTGGTATGCCTTATATAATTAGAGAGAATTAAGGGTATCAAATAAACCTTTGACCGGAGGAGGTTGAGTTGGAGAGATGTAATCGGTTGTCCGATTTGGAGGTGAAGGAGCAATAGGGGTTGATACGGGCGAGACATGAGGGTCTGAAAAAACGAGCTAAGTAAAGGTGCTGACTACTTACATATGAACAAACCAAAGATGCAAGTGCTTATAAACAAACAAAAACGTATGTCTCAAAAAATCTAAAAAATAGTAAAAATCCAACCTGGTATGTTCGTAGGAGATATGGATGAGTTATGACGAATTGGCGAGTTGCTTGGCGGCAATACAACATGAACTGCATCCGTAAAATAACAAACATTAGCTTGATCTATATTTTTAGATTTTAGAAAAGAAAAAAATAATAATATAAAGTCGAATCTTTAGTCCACCTGGTAAACTAGATGGATGTACTGCCAATGTAGGTTGAGGCGGTGGTACGTTTATATCGGATGCATTTGGTGGTGATGCAACAGGTACTGTGATAACAAATTATAAGCCGAAGTAAGATTCCTGAAGGAAACAAAATAACATTGTATATACTTACGAAAACGAATAATAAGAACAATAAAGATTTTAGTTCACCTTGTGCATCTGGTGGAGGCATGGTCAGTGTAGGAGGACTTGGAGGTGGATTTATCGGCAACGTGCTTGGGGATGACGCCACAGGCGCTGATTAGCAAATTGTAAGAAAACATGTTAGAGACGTGTGATCATAGTCACATGGAACGTGGATCGCTTCGGTACGGGATCGCGACACGGGATCGCGGTTCGCTATTTCTCAAAATCCGGTACGATGGGGGGTAGGCTCATTCGGGTACGCTTCGGGTCGGTGTACCATATATTTCGGTTCGGTGTACCAAATACTTTGGTACAACGTCCACAATAATAATAAACATAAAAACATAAAACATTTCATTCGATTTAATACTTAATGATGAAGGACAAACATAATTGAAAGGAAAACGTAATTAAAGGGAAAACATTTTGCAAAAAATTCAAACATAGAAGGAATCATATGATATCATTCCTCATCACGAAGATATGACTGTTTTCTTAATGCACTGAAGATATGTATTGATGTTTTAGGAGTGTTGTTTATATACTGTAAGAAAGAAAAGTGCATTGTAATATTAGAAAACCTTTACTCTTCCCATGAAAACACATTTAAGAGCTTTCAAATGTGAAACAAACATTTATGAGCCTTTCCATTAACACACTTCGTATTAGATAGGAATCAAACACGTTTTCGAGGCCTGTAAATCGCCGATTTGCAAAGTGTTGGATCGCGATCCGGTACGATTGGGAACGCCAATTGGGTACGATTGGGAACGACACTTTATGGGTTTTGGTTTGCGATCCATGGCGATCCGGATCGCGACCGTACCACGATTGGGATCGCTCGTACCAGATCGAAATTCGCTTAGGGTTTGGCGAACCATGTGACTATGCGTGTGATTGAAAATTTTACATCAAAACACCCCCTTATTTAGAAAAAAAGTTGGCCATAAGAATAAAGCAAAAGACTCAAACTTACCAGACATATTTGGCGGAGGTACAGACAATATAGGCGGACTTGGCGGAGGACTTATTGGTAATCAGCTAGGAGGCGACGCTGCAGGGGCTGAATAGTAGATTTTATGAGAAGACATTAGTGAAAATCATAATGCTACTGAAGAACATATATCATAAAGAAATCTTACGGGGTGTAGATAAACTTGGCGGAGGTACAGTTAATATAGTCGGACTTGGAGGTGGATTTATCGGTAAATCTTAGAAAGAAAATCCGGATAACTTTTGAACTGATCCACAACGAATATGGTAAAATTGTCTTTTCATTTTTTTATAATATGAATGTTTTAGATTATTTACAATTTGGCTTTCAGATATCAGAAACAAAATGGAGGTAGCGCGCAAGCAGAGAAGATGGATCAAATGACACCAGCAGGACAAGCGCAATAACAGGAACAACAGGTGACACAGGTTCAACAACAACCTCAACCACCTTCCACCGTCGCCCCAATTGCCACCAACAAAGCAACAAGCGGCGCTATCTTGGAAAATGTCGCTGCCTTTGTTTCCTCTGCCCTTCAATATGCAAGGGAGGTTATATCCAAAAATTAACAACGTCCTTTTGCTAGATTTTTTAGCTCAATCCATATATTTTGCTTCAATTATTATATAACACAAACGGAAATATTTAAGGTCAAAGTTGAACAAGAAAGACCGTAAAAAGGCAAAGTGGACATTTTGCATCAATGAAAAATTCATTTAAAACCCAATCCATCCATATATTTTGCATCAATTATTATATAACACAAACGTAAATATTTAAGGTCAAAGTTGAACAAGAAAGACCGTAAAAAGTCAAAGTGGACATTTATTTAGGCACGGAGGGAGTATCAAATATCAGGGAAGTAATTTAAACTATAGGATGAGAACATATACACTCATATACTACCTCCATTGTACAAAAATAATACCTTTAAACTGATATATGGTGCAAAAAAGTGTTGTCTCAAAAAATGCCCTTCAACACATACAAAGTAGAAAATTATTTGAGTAGAATACACATCAAACATTGAGAATCCAACGAGTATTAGTTTAAACGCAAGCAATATTGTTTTTCATGAAGTACAATATGTTGTTTTACGTCAAAATGACTATTCGGTTATCTTTAAAATTCATATGAAATTTCCCCGTATCTAATGAAGAACTTTGTTTCAGGTATCTATAGCGAGTTTTGACTTCAAACTCAAGCATAGAGAGTTATTTTATGAATAAAGCTGACACATTGGGGTAAAGTAAGATTGCACTACTGGAAAACTGTTAAGCCAGATTTTCAATACTTCCCCAACTTCATAAGAAACGCCACATGTATTAAAGAGGATTTTTCAATATCTTCTTCAAGTTCATAAGAAATGCACATGTATACAAGAAATTGGTAGCTATAAAGCCCATGTACTTTAGATAATTCAGAAACATGGATAAAGTATCAATCTAAAAGCGTGTGATGATTCAGTTGGTACTCATATTAGCTATTCTATCAAGCGCGAAACTTCATTTCAAAAAGGAGTTTGTATTTACTTTGAGCCTCAAAACTGTCACCATGTTCATAATTTATAGACAAATTATCAACAGTCAACACCATATCAAAACAGTTAAACAAACAAAACATTCATATTTGAATTAAATAAAAATTCCAATTAGAAATTCTAAAATGGCTAGCTTTGACTTGAAAGAGATACTTATATTAGAACTAAAAGTAAATAACGTACATGGCCACGACCCTCCATTATGATAACTCCATCTCGTATTCTTCCGATCACAGCCACTAATTATTTTCCAAGCATGACCTTCAATAGCCGGATAACAAACCTTCAGAGGCATTTCTCCAACCAAATCTTCCCATCTTGATTCAATAAGATGCATTATTAGTGTTAGAGATGGAGTGCAAATGGGTAGTAAGGTGATTTAGGGTTTGAGATTTTTTTAGGGTATTTTGATTATTAGTTATTGGGGTGCAAATGGGTAGCAAGGTGATTGTGATTTGAAGATAAAATAAATTCATCCCGTGAGTGTGATTTGAAGATAAAATAAATTCACAGGGGGGTGGGGTGGGTTAAGGGTTGAAGATGGTATGTTTAATATGTGTGGATAGAGTTGGGTTAAGGTTTAATTTAACAGTTAAATGAAAAAAAATATTAGTCATTTCAAACAGTACTAAGCCCAGGAAGTACAATTTACAAGTCGCATAAGTTTATTTAAAGTCGCATATATTTAATTAAAAGTTGAATAATGTAAAACTAATTTTTAAATCATTTAAATACTTTTTAATATAGATTATATTTAATTATATAAGTAAAAGTCGTATAAAAAAGTACTCTTACACATTTCTTACAAAAAAGAGTACTTTTTTTCCTTGAATAGTGTTTTTATTAATTTAAAAATAAAGTAGGATAAGTAGCTTAAGGTAATATACAGTGGCTTAAGGTATAAGGTAGCTTAAAGCCGCTTGGGGTATTTTGGGAACATAAAAGTAGCTTGAGGTATTTTGACAAATGGACTTCATGAATGGTCTATTTGAGTAATTAGCCCTTTTTTAATTTCCAGTATTAATGATGAATTGTGATAATATATACATCATAGTTTTTGGCTGTTTTTATTCTCAATCAAGTAATATGATTAGAAAAAGTAATCAAACATAAAGAAAAAAAGATGAGCATACTGAGATATCCCACATCGGTTGGGAGAGTAAATGTAAAGGGATGGGAAGGCGTATAAAAAGGGAAAGAAGCGAGAGGATTAATCACTTACCTTGATAGGGTCTAAGAGTGATCAAGAAGGCTCATGGCCTAGGTTGGTGACCTCCATTGCACTTTGGAAGAGTGCCACCCTATGATCGGCCCAAGTGGTCGAGTCTACATTGTAATTTGTTGCTGTGGGGGCCTGCGTTCGCGTGGCCCGTGCCCAATTCTTCATTTTAAGTCTTTTTATTCTGCACATGCAATCGTTGTGTTAACAATTTGTTTGAACGCGTTTGTAAAGAGGGGAAATTAACGAAAGGCAATCGTCGAGTGAATTGTCTTCTTTGTGGTAACCCAAGCTGCAAGTGGTTTGACTGACGTTATGGTTCATGGGCCGAGGGACACTATACTGTTGGGAAAGTAATGTCTTCTGATGCGGTTAATACGGTGGTGCAGGTAACTACTCATTTATCTAAACAGTTGCACTCGGCTAATTGCAACCAATGCTACTGAAACCATTAAAGACTTGGCATGTGCTATATATTTAGTGAAGCTGATATTGTTGGCTAGTTGCATACGGGCAGGATACTATATTTGTTGCAAGTTCAGATAAACGTTTGGCTCCAGACCATGTTTTTACTATACGTGTTTGAAATATACTAGATATCTTGTGCCCATATTCTTTGTTCAAACAAGCTTTTACATTTTCTATGTTTTTGCCGCAAATTTCGAGCTTGCAAAGACCATCAATGGCCATGTGCGACTTGCCCAACCACACATGGAAGTGCAAAATTCTGAATAGAAGATTATTAAAGACATAACAAGGGAGCCTCTATAATGAAACGATGACAACAAAAGTGAAAAATAGACTGTAGTTTTGGACTTTCTTCTAAGAAAGTTGACACGGTGTATCTTGCAGCAAAATGAGCAAACGTGTACTTAAAATTGTCTCAGTCAACATTTGCAGTAATCCGTTAATGAGTAATCGAGTTCAAACATGAAGAAGTACAAATCCACAAGTTATCGTTCAAAGCATGAACAAGTATGAACGACAAGTTAACGTTCAAACATGAACAACCAATTAATACAGTAAATAATAAAACAGATATGTATCACAGATATTGTTTACATCCCACATCGGCCTGCTTGCAATAATGAAGGGGAAGTTATGTTGTATAAAAGCAGACACATAATATTGTAGAAATCACTTACCTGGATGGGGTCAATGGATGATCAAAAAGGTCCATGGCCTAGGTTGTCACATCCATTGCACTTTGGAGGGTGCCTCCTAAGGGTCGGCCCAAGTGGTCGAGCCTACATCATAATTTGTTGAAGGGGTTTTGCGTTCGCGCAGCCCCGCCCAATACTTGAGTTTAAAAGGTTTGATTTAAGCCACTAACCTACTGTTTTGTTGTTCAAATTACAGTCTTTACTCAACTAGGATATAGTCACCATCTTATATCCGTATTAGGCTGTTGTCAATAATTTGTAGGTTCTAATTTTTAAGTATACCTCATTGCAATCGTGAGATTTTCAGTTTACCCAATTACAGTTGGATTTATATTATGACTATCAAGTCTGTCAAGTTTACATAGCTAATGATATCAGATGGAGAACCATTACTACAACCACTGGCCATCCCTTCTGTCACCTTAATAACCATCACTGATGTCTCGATTATGAGAACCTAATTTATTACAAGACCGAGCCTCATTGACTCTAACATTACGTTTATCAAAACTCCGACTATTCATCTCCTTACCAACTCAAACGAAATTTAAGCCCTCATACAAATATAATATTCCATCGATCCCAAGTTAGGAAATCAAATTCATTATGGATTCACATGAAGTTAATGATGGTTTATATATATATATATATATATATATATATATATATATATATATATATATATATATATATATATATATATATATATATATATATATATATATATATATATATATATATATATATATATATATATATATATATATATATATATATATATATATATATATATATATATATATATATATATATATATGTTTGTTATAGATATATAGTTTGGAATATGTGCCAAATGATATGGTGGAAGAGATTTAACAAGTGCATATTGATGAGGTTTTTTGTCCTACATCGTTGGGTTAGCTAAAGTGGATGAGGCATGGAGGTATATAAAATAAGATGTTGGGCTATGTCGTGAAACATCTTTGCGCTTGGGGCAATGACACAGCTAATGAGGTAATAACCGAGGCGCGTCAATTGCTGGTTGAAAACTATTTCCAAACCCCCTCCTTAGCCTCGGGTCTTCCTTGGCCATCGAGAATTTCTGGAAGGGCTCCCTTTTCAAGGGTAAAGCCCTACAATCTTTAGTTGAATATTTTTTTATGGTCTGTGTAAGTTCTCTGTTGTCTTTTGTCCGTTAAGATATCAAATTCGAGACGATAGTTGATCTTTAAACACCATCAAGTCAACACTAATGACCCAACTAGTGCCATAGTCCCCCAATTTGGCTCTATAAATTCATGATCTTACTCAAATGAGCGGCTCACAATTAACTTATAAATTCAACTCACGATGTGACTCGATTTGACACAAAAGATTGAGTATGGCCTGTTCCATGATGTGATTTAAAACCCTTTTAGACCAAATTATGAGAGAACCAAACTACCATTATGATGTGCTATCATGCTCGAGCTTGGTCTTAAGATCAAACCTAAGCCGAGGTTAACATGTGTGTTACCCTTTGTGACAGGTGAAATGAAGAACATGTAACAATAATGTCATTCTGCTTTTTATTAGTTATATGCTAAATCCTTTAATAAAACATTGGGTAACCAGAGAAATGGGGTTGGGTGAGAATGGAATGGGTCTGGCTGGATTGACTTACAAAAACTAGTCGATTTGGATAAACGGATTTAAAGTGTTTTAAGTGATCTAGTGACAATGGTATGCAACTAAATATCTCATATTCTTGATTGTGCATATGTAATTTCCGGATCTTGTGATGCGTCCTTTGACGTTTCATGGAGTGCGGATCCGTATCAGAACCTTAAATGCCTTGGTTAGCTAGATGAACTATGTTAAAATATGGATCTTCTTATGGTTTTGCAAATACTGTTCGTCAGCACAACAATGTCTAAAGAAGTTTCTTAGACTTAACTGTTTTTAATTTTCCCAATGCTTAATATGGTATGTTCCACCACCGTCATTTTTGAATGCATACTGGATGGAGGCTTGTATCATGCAAGTTTTCTATGCATCTGTTTCTTTTAACAGATCCTGGTTGATGGGTGTGCATGTTGCTATTTTTGCACGTGTGGGAGGTAGTGGTGCCAGTAAGAAGCAAAGCCACACAAATACTCATCATTTTGGGGTAGCATAAAGGGAACCGAAGAATTGTTTGTTACCCCTAGATAGCACTTCATAATGTATGAATGCGCAGGCCTTAAGCCCCTTCTAGATCTCCTCTTGTGCCCCCAAAATCATTCATAGTGAGGCTGGAAACCCGACTTTTGCGCATAAAACATTTCTTCAGTCTCTTGCATAAAGTGATGGCATCATTGCTTGCTAACATTTGTGAGTGTTTTTTTGCTTTCTACTACCTCCGTCCTAAAATAAGTGTCTAATTTGACTTTTCAGAGTCAAATTGGTTCAACTTTGACCTTAAATATTATCATGCGTGTTATAAAATACTTGATGCGAAATATACGGATGGATTGAGTTTTAAATGTATTTTCATTGGTATAATTATCATCAAATATTATATGATACAAAAAAGTGTATTTACGGTCAAAGTTGACAAAAAAAACTGGACACTTATTTTGGGACGGAAGGAGTATTTGTTACTTTATTTCTCTCAAACATTCTTTAGAGGTGGCAAATTGGCCTTGCCGGGTGGGTATGTTTGGATCAAAATGACAATTTAGCATGCGTCAAACTAGTTAGTTCGTGTTTTTTTATCCGATTCTTATGTAGCAAAAAAAATACCATTTCTCCCTTGAACCTGTTTCAGATAACTCAAATCGATACATTTATGTCAAATTTTGCACTCTTCCTCTAAAAGTATTGCTTTGACTTATTTGCAGCAGAAAATGACCATTTCTGCCCAATTTTCTTGCTTTACAAGGCTGTTTGGATATTGATACGTATGACGGGTAAATGCAAGTATGTTGCTTAACTTGCAAGGCAGTTAATAGTGTCATTAATGGATATTCTTCCAGCTTGTGGGAGCATCAGACTTTCAATTTCTGAAAGGAAAATAGTCACATACGGATAGCGAAGGTACCTATCTCTCCATCTTAGTTGATTCCAATTCTTATTTACCAAACAATAAAGGTGAGAATTTTGATCCATTTATATGTGCCTTATCGGTCAAATAGGTAAATTTTGTAAAATGTGATTTGTCAAATGGGTCTAAAGTCGCGCAAAGTGTTCCCTTTATTGCATAGCACTTTACAAATCAGTTATGTTGAAGAATTAGACAATATTTTTGAAATAATATAGTCTGCAATTGTTAAGAATTAGACAATATGTTGAAGAATTGAGATTACGAAGGTAACCACCCGTTGGGCTCACAACTAAGGTTTCATCTAATGGTCTTACTAGATGACTGAAACATGGATCTATCCTCCACTAAAAGACACAATGGAGGCTGCTGAGCATGTGATTCAAGCACTTGATAGCCGTGGCTGGAGATTGCATCCTCGATGGGCTCACAACTGATTGCATGCCCAATCCAGCATGTTCAGGTTGGAACTGACGTGAATTTTATTGTCACGTGCCTTGAAGCTCAAGATCTTGTATAAATGGAGCCGGTTTATGGAATCAAAGCCCAAGACCTGAAGTTGCATACAGGGTGTTCTTTCCGTGGGAGTAAAATATAGCCACGTGTTTGAGATCCTTGGAATTTGTTGATCGTGGTCTGTTTGTATGACATCACTGGATATCGTAAGCACATGACAATTTTTATATAACCTTTTGAACTTTGCATATAGCAACGCTTCCTTGTTTGTAATTTCATCAATGAATATGAAACATTATAACCTGTGATAATATACATCATGGTTTTCGTTGTCTTTTATTCTCAATCAAGTAACATAGGGAAAAAAAGGTGAGCATTATAACCTGTGATAATATATCCCACATCGGTTGGGAGTGTAAAGGTAAAGGGATGGGAAGGTGTATAAAAGGGGAAAGAAGCGAGAGGAATAATCACTTACCTTGATTGGGTCTATGAGCAATCAAGAAGGCTCTTGGCCTAGGTTGGTGACCTCCATTGCACCTTGGAGGAGTGACACCCTAAGATCGGCCCAAGTGGTCGAGTCTACATCGTAATTTGTTGCTGTGGAGGCTTGCGTTCGTGCGGCCCCTGCCCGATTGTTCAGTTCCAAGTCTTTTTATTTTGTTTGGTTATTTTAAGTGTCAAGTCATTAGTCTTGAAAACTTCAAAATCCACAAGATGTCTTATCAGAACTTGGAACTAACCAAAGGCAATTCATGTGAGAACAGTTTGTTTGAACACGTTTGTAAAGAGGGTAAATCAACCAAAGGCAATCGTACTCAGTTAATACGATGGTGCAGATAACTACTGAGTTATCTAAAAAGCTGAAACTTTTAAAGACTTGGCATGTGCTATGAATTGCTCCACTTTGGCATAAATGTGATTGAGCCACAGATACCATGTTTTGTGATTTTGTAATGAGATTTGGTATATGCACAAATCTTCAACTGTCTCCCCATGGCATCTCATTACCGAGGCGATAATTCACTAGCGAGGTCTTAGTTTCAAACATGGGCATCATGTTTGTTGATTTAACTTACAAAGCTGATATTAATAACATTATTCCTCTGCAATTACAGAGTCTTAACAATATGTATGTGTACTATTTTGGTTTTTTTCAATTCATGAACAAAAAGAGTGAAAAAAAGTGAGAACAATTAAGTTTCTGAAAGACCCTTTTTATCCCACATCGGCTAGGTGAAGTAAACAGACAAGTGGACGTTGACTATAAAAACAAGGGCCTGGTAAAGGAATAAGCATACCTTTCTCGGCCTTTTGGCTAAGATCAAGTGTAGTATCTGTTCTTATCAGTTTAATATCTGATATGTGAGTCATCGGCTCACTCGATATTAATCTTATTTTTTATGGGGGAAGAGCCTACCACAGTAGCTTGCTGCTGGGGTTCTTCACGTGTCGCCTTGGTGTTGCACTACTGCCTAGGCTTGGCGCACCCCTCCAATTACTAGTTCCAAGTTTATTCTGTGCATCTGTTCTGTGTTTTTCACCTAATAAAAGACAGCTTGAAGTCCTGTATATGGTTCGCACATTGAACGACAATATTCATTCTCGTAATGGGCAGCGTTGTGTACATGGTTTTAGCAGAGTTAACACATAACTCAAAATAGTTTATATCAGAATGAAAAAAGTGCTAGCAAACTAGTTTTAAGAAACCCCTTATATCTGTCCCACATCACCTAAAAAGTCAACGTACCAGAGAGGCATTTGACCTTCATGGGTAAGTTAGAAGTAAACTGATGTCTTTCATGATTGATTGATTAACGTTGTTGACTTGTTTTGATGGCTAGTAAGTAACTGATTTCCGAGGTTCATGGTAAAACTATGTGTTTTGGAGTTCTGTTTTGACAGATGCTACAAATGGTTTTATCCCACATTGCTTGGGTAGTGGAAGTTGAGAGTGATGAAGGTTGTATATAAAGAACAAGCTGAGCATGGGGTAATTCACGCAGCCAATCAATGAGCACAAAGCGAACTATTTTTTCGCTTTTTACTAAAGAACTAGAACGGTACCCGTGCAATGCGGCGGCGAGTACATAATAACGAATTTTGAGACAATATTAGTCTTACTCATTGTAAAGTTATAAAAATCGAATTAAAAAACCCATAAAATTGAAAAAGACTAAAAGTTAATAAAAATATATATTAAAATTGATATCGAATTAAAAAGCACAAAATTTTAAAAAATATAGTGAAATTAGATTATAAAAATAATAAATAAAAAAACAGATTTTTCAATTTAAAAGAAAAAATGTTGTTACAAAAGGTTGTTACAAAAGTTTGTTACAAAAGGTTGTTAAAAAATGTTATAGTATATAATGTTGATGAAGATATCAACAACTTGCTTTATTTAGTAGGTAAAAAAGTCTGAATTTTCAGCCTTGCTATTTTTAGAAGGTCCCAAATGCTTTATATAGTAGTATAGAAGTATAGATATATATACCGTGTGCTCGTTGTATAAATTGGCATACGCCTATTTTTGGAGAGCTTCTTCCTAAAGGAAGAGCTCCTACCAATGTTTAGTTAAAAAATTTCTGGAGAACATATTAAGCTGTTCTTTATAAGATAATTTATGTGACAGCTATGTCAAAGTTTATACTTGTTCTGTGTACTTTTGTTTTTGCCAGATATTCCAAGCAGCTGTGATATCTTTTGCTATAAAAAAGAACTTTAGTTTATATGGTACTTTGGAGCCGTTGCTGGGAAGTACTTCTTGGTTTTAACGAGTCACCTTGGTGATCCAGCATAGGCAATCCTTTACTCACTGTTTAACCTCCATGATGCTCATTTACAGTAGGGGCAAACTGGGTGGTTTGGTAATGGGTTAACACGAGTTTGGATCAAAACTGCAAACCTTTGGGACGAATAAAATGAGCTTTGGTTGGCCTATGTTTGCACAGGTATTACTGCTCCCGTTAGTTGACTTGCTACATCTCTGGAGTTATTATTGCGGTCTGTAAATGTGTAGACGTGTAGTTCTGCCATAACTAAAGTTGAATAAGGAGATGAAACGTTTATGAATTTTCACTTTTGAGGTCAAAACTAAATAGTTCTCGTCTTTTAGATTCTCATGGTTTGTTGGACATTTTTAGGATGAATGATATAAATGTGCGTAAATTTATATAAATATAGATCAGAGAGAAAGGTTAATCATTAAGATGAAAATGAGTCTATTTGACCTAAAAATTCAATGTACCCGAGTGGCATTTGACTTTCAAGGTCAAACTAGCTACTTTTTGGCTTCGTGATTCTCAAGTTGTTGGACGCTTCATTACATGTAAGTATGACAATATGCCTAAACTCGATGAATCTAAATCTTCCAAAAGCTTGCAACATTTCACAACGTTTTTAAACGTACAATTTCATATATCATATTACGGCATCATTTCATATATGTCCCTCCAAAACTTGATATGTGAATGCTACCTCTGGTCCATGTTATAATCCTTTATTAAAATCACATACCCGGTTTTCAAATGCAAAGCCAAACACCCTCTTACTGATTTGGATGGTCAACGATATCAAGCTCAATGTTGATGCTTTAATGGTGATTAAAACCATGGTGCCGTCTGTGGCACCAATATTGTTTTGTGGGGATGGAATGGAAGAAAGACATTAACCAAAGGTGACCACGGTTCCTACTGCAAGTTCGTTTCCACATACTCTAGAGCTGCTCAATAAGTTGCAAGTTGTTAAGAGGCATTAGGTGTTTGATAAGTATATTACCCCGTAGGTTGTTGCATATAAGTCTTAAGAATTTTGTACGACATACAAAGAAGGTCTTTTACTTTCTCCTCCAGTTATTTTGCCTACAATATATGAAATGTCTGGGAGACGTTGAGACATGTTTAATTTTATTCATAATATTTGCATGATGGTAGCTTATTAGTAACTTTTTCCTAACAAGAAAACTCTTACAACCTACACTACCTATTTGACCATATATTTCCAAGCTCTTAAATGTCAAAATGTTCGTATGACCCGGTTTTGCCATAGGTTTCTTGTGTTGATTTGGCTGGTCGTAAAACCTCTTGGAGGCCACAAATATCTTTTCAAGCTCGTTTTAATCGTCCCAAAGGTTTGCAGTATTGATCCAAACTCGTGTTGACCCATTACCCAAACCACCCCGTTTGCCACTGTACATGAGCATCATGGAGGTTAATTTAGTGAGTACTATGAAGGGTACCTGTATGTAACTCACTAAAAGGGTTCATCCATGGTACAGGTTTTATCTTTATGCAGGAAATAAAAGGGGAAAGAAGACTTAAAACTTTGATTCTTTTACTTTGATTCGTTGCTTAGAATATCTGCCAAAAACAGAAGTACACAGAACGAGTATAAACTTCAAACATAACTGTCACATGAAATTATAAAGTACCCAAAAGAACCAGCATAAGCTTTAAATTAGTAATTGGAGGGGTGCGCCAGCCTAAGCAGTAGTGCAACGCCAAGGCAACACGTGAAGAACCCCAGCAGCAAGCTACTGTGGTGGGTTCTTCCCCCATAAAAAATAAGATTAATATCGAGTGAGCCGATGGCTCACATATCAGATATTAAACTGATAAGAACAGATACTACACTTGATCTTAGCCAAAAGGCCGAGAAAGGTATGCTTATTCCATTACCAGCCCTTGTTTTTATAGTCAACGCCCACTTGTCTGTTTACTTCACCTAGCCGATGTGGGATAAGAGCAATGAGCTTTACAGCAATTAAATTTGTGAAGTTTTTGCTTTCTTTAGACAGCCATTGATTATGTTAAGCTAATTTACGCGTTAATACATCTACATCTCTCAAAGCCCTTCTTCAAGAGCGTCAAACATTCGTTTTATAAACTTCCCCTCGATTTTCACATTTGGAAGAACCCCTTAAACTAATCAGTCTTTTTAGCTTTATCAGTATTTTGACCAGTCCCGTGGAGCCAATGGATTGCAGGTTGCCAGATGCATGGTTCTCCAAAAACAACAAAACGCTGTTTTTCGTCAGTTGGACCATGAAGAAATGTATCAACCGTTAGACATTTCTATTCGAGTTCCAAATGCTTTATTTCAGCAAGAGACATGTCTTCCAGGAAGCAAACACTTCTCCAAACATTCATTTTGTTGCCACTTTCCATCACGGTTTAATTTCAATTTAAAAACTCGGCAAATCGACTCATGTGTTCAGATGATGGAAATAAGTTGACTTCATTATGGTCAACAGAAACTTCTCGCCTGACCCGTTCATCATTATCCACCGACTCTTGAAAGGTGAGAATTATATACCTTTGTTGCTTCGTGGCTTAATCACCTGCACCCCTCATCGACCTACTTGTTGAAATGCGGAGTGTAACATTTTTGCTTGACGTTCTCATACATGATTAATCGCAAATACTTATGCGGTTCTATTTGTTACGGTGTTTCACCCAAACTTTCTTATAGTAATAATATGTATAAAGAACATGATTAATCAAAATGAACATATGGTGGTTGTTATTTGTTTTCAAACAACACCCATCCATAAGCCGGAACAGCTTCCAGACGTCCTCCGGCAAAAGAAAAGTTTAAAATAAGGGCCCAACCGGGTTCGAACCGGTGACCTATTGATCTGCAGTCAATTGCTCTACCACTGAGCTATGGACCCTTTTTGTTTTTTAGTTGTTATGTATTATCCAGATATGAAAACATACAGCAATTACACATAATAACAACTTTTTGGTCTGTCTGCGAAAGCATATCAGTGTGCGTGCAATGATTAAGGGAGTTTAGTTTCAGATGTTAAGCTGTTTTACACAAGTGCTTGTGGTACAATATCATTCGAAAGAAAATATATGAAGTCTGGTTCCTGTTAATTATACCGAGACACACTAACCGAGACCTTCGGTATCATTTTTAGTTCTGTTTACCCAACCTTGTTTTGAGTAAACTAGTCGCACAATCAACACATGCACACAAAAGTGGAGCAAGTCTCAAACAAGCCTTGGTAGGTCAACCAAACTCGTTTTATCCATCCCAAAGGTTTGCAAGAACCATTACCCAAACCACCTCATTGCCACTAGTGTACATGAGCATCATGGAGGTTACATTAGTGAGTGCTATGGTTCAAGTTTTTCTTTAGAAATTTTTTTACTGAATATTGGTTGAGTTCTTCCTTGTAGGACGAAGCTCTCCAAAAATAGGCGTATGCCAATTTATACAACGGGCACACGGTATTCTTTAGTAAAAGGCGAAAGAATAGTTCGCTTTGTGCTCATTGCTTGGCTGCGTGACTTCCCCATGTTCGGCTTGTTCCTTATATACAACCTTCCTCACTCTCAACTTCCACTACTCAAGCGATGTGGGATAAACTCCAACACCCACCTGCCGGAACAGACTTCCAAAACACAAAACCTCGGACACCGGGACATCAGTTACTTAGTCATCAAACCAACAACCTCAATAATTCATGAAAGACATGAATGTACTTCTAACATACCCAATGTCCTCATACCTCGAAAAACAGCTTGAAAACCGTTACACCCTCTTTCGCCTTTGGACCATCCCATACACTACAGACCCACCTTCCTCAAACAACAATCAACTTCCATTGGAGCCGTTGTCGGAAACACGACCATTGGTGCTAACTGAGAACTCATCGACCCGTTACCGGGTCTGGAGATTGTGTCGAGTATAGTGTTGGGTTGGATAAAGTTGATTTGGAGTATTGTAAAGAGAAGGGTATTAAGGTTACTAATACGCCTGATGTTTTGACTGATGATGTGGCTGATTTAGCTATTGGGTTGATGTTGGCTACTTCAAGACGGATTTGCGAGTGTGATCGGTATGTGAGAAGTGGGTCGTGGATAAACGTGACTTCAAATTGACTACTAAGGTTTGCTATGCACATTTGTGGTCTGTTTTTTAGTTATTATACTCTACATTCAACAATGTCAAATTTAATGACTGGTATTTGGAATTCCTTAGTTAAGTGCTTATACGCTTAACCAGAAAAGAAAAGCAGTTTTGATTTTTGATGTGAAAATATCTATATGTGTTATTTTAGAGTAAATAAGTAGGTTAGCATGGCTTGTGTAGTATATTGAGAAAAAGCCGAATTATCAAACTAACACTGCAACAAAACTGGTTTCGCAGGACGCGAGAAGTGTCCTGTCATGTTACTCCGAGGTTAATAGGACCTTTGACTTTTTTTCTAATCAGCGATGTTGACTTTTGCTATTGCCAAACTAGACTTGCAGAATTACGAGTTATCCAATTTGGACTAGTGCTTCTTTTTCATCTTTTTATCTGTAAGAAGTTGGAATCCTATGTTTAGGAAGAATCGGGACATCCGTTGCTAAGAGAGCGGAAGCATTCAGTTGTCCAGTTAGTTACTATTCCAGAACACAGAAACCAGAACTGAAATACAAGTACTTCCCCAGTGTCGTCAAATTTGCTTCAAATTGTGAGAAATTATGGTTGTGGCATGCCCTCACACAGAAGAAACCCGACGCATAATTAATCATGAAGTGATTGATGCATTAGGTCCCAAGGGGGTTCTTATAAACATTGGAGGGGTGCACTTGTGGGTGAACCTGATTTTTTTTTTGAACTAAGGTGAACCTGAATTGGTATCTGCTCTTGTTGAAGGGCGGATAGCTGGTGCGTCTTGATGTGTTCGTGAATGAATCTGTGGTGCCTGAGGAGCTTTTTGGTCTTCATAATGTGGTTTTATTGCCTCATGTCGGGACTAGCACTGTGGAGACTGAAACGCAATGGCTGATGTTGTGGTTGCGAACCTAGAGGCTCATTTTCCAAGAAGCCACTACTAACTCCCGTGGTTTAATTATGATTGCTTTTAGAATTAACAAAATAAAATATTGATTTGTTAAATGAAATTATGAACCAACCTACATTACACCTTTAATTACTTTGAACTTAGATACTCAACACAAAGGCAATAGTCGAGCTGGAACTAGGCTTTTTCTCATTCAAAGTGTTATTTCACCCTTTTGTGCGCGTTTCGTTACTGTGATGATTATCATATACACACATCGATGGATAGGCTCAGAGGTGGAACTAGGCTTTTTCTCATTCAAATTGCTATTTCACATTACACCTTTAATTACTTTGTGAGCGTTTCGTTTATCATATAAACACATCGATGGATAGGCGGAATGATTTTTCATAAACATGGTTTACAAACAAAAGAAACTTGAATCACCACTGCGAATAGGTAGTGCTGTTGTTTATAGTTTTCTGTCATTGTGATCGCCACAGCTAAAACGATTGTGTGCGTTTCGTTACTGTGATGATTATCATATATACACATCGATGGATAGGCGGAATGATTTTCCATAAACATGGTTTACAAACAAAAAGAAAGTTCAATTACAAACAAAAAAGAAAGTTCAATCACCATTGCGAATAGGTTGTTTATAGTTTTCTGTCATTGTGAAAGCCACAGCTAAAGCGATTTTGAGAAAGAAAAAAATTTGGACCATTTCTCGATTTGTGCGTGTCATCCTTGCGCAGGGGCCATGCTAATCTTCTCTGTATCGTTCCAATTTTATCGGATGTCCCCGAAGGGACAATGCTTTGCTGACCTTGCCATCTTTTTAAACTCATACTAGGTTGCTCTTCTGCTCGATGTAGGACAAACTTATAAGATAAATTGTTAAGCATCCTAAAAAATGTTTGCTTATTTTTGTGTTTATGGTTCTGCTTATTTCAAGCATCTTAAAAATAAGCAGTGCATGAGTTTGAGTTTGGATTCTCTTATATCATGTTGATCTTTGACTCAAATGAGACCCTTGTTCTTTGAAGGGCACCCCAGCATATACTGTGATGATGGAGAAAGTGTGACATCATTCTCTTTTTTTCCTAATTGCGGAATGCCTGGACTTTTCGATGGCGTGTGTGTGTAAGTGAACTAGCTGTTAGTAATAAGAAATACCTTTAAAAATGGAACATACATGCGCTGATAGCGGAAGACCATTGCAGCGGTCAAGTGGCACACATGGGAAATGGGAATCCTAGCCACCCACATTTTATGAGTCAAGGCAAGCAAATGTGATAATTTTTCTAAACTTTGGTCGCCACATGCGGCAGATAGTTTTCTTTGGTATTTGCTTATACTTAGAAACTGTCATCAACTTCGTTAGTTAAGTACGACCTGCAGATATTTAGTACATACTCTGCAATGAAAACATTCAACTATATGTTTTGTAGAAACTATTATTTTCATGCCTAACGCATCAACATAGGATATATCATTTACGCAGGTGGACATGGCAGACACTATGCATGCACATATCTTCCCAAAAACATTCGTTGCAATTTCCAAAAAACCGGGTTTCTAAATGCTCCGGTAGAGCTACCGGGTCACGGTTTAACCCGCGGTTTAACCGGGTTTTCCATCAAAACCGGTGTCCGGTCACCTGTCACGGTTCAACCGGCCGGGGACCCGGGTTTTAAAACTCATCCGTTGTGTAAATTTGTCTTTGTTATGAATATGATAGTCCAAAACTAAGTACATGCCGTCTTTTACTTTTTTTTTAAAGTGCATACTACGACTAAATTCTGGGCTCACGGGATAGATAGCTTGCTGCGGATTGGATTTTAAACTTCCAACTTTACTGTTAAGAGTTCCTACCTTGTTGATATGGTGAGTTTCTCGTTTAATGTTGTTGATCATGGTTCAATTCATGACAAAGGCAGTATATGAAAACAACATAGTTCCCCACTGTTATCGACTTATCATGTCAAAAAGTAAAAAGTTATTGTCGGGCTAAGAAGGGATCAACCATGGTCGAGGGAACGGGGCGATGCAGCTGTGCTCTTCAGAGTGTCTCAAACAGCTTATGTGCATTTCCTTCACATAAGCTTTCACCTAGCCAATTCTTGGCAATTCCCCCTTTTACTAGAAGGCTGCTCCAAACCTCCCTAGTCTCCACAGCGTCACACAGTGCGCACAATCTTGTGCAAGCACCAGACGAATACTCGTCGTCATAGTCTCAGACACAGCCGATCCCCACAGACGCTCGAGCCAAAGTTGCCCCTAGCTCTTAGCCCTTCAATAACTTTAATGCCCCCACTTGGGTCACAAGCCCACGCTACTGGACTCAGCAAACGCAAATGGCCCAAATGGTCCTTTTAAATATCAATTTGGTTTCAATTTTGGGCGATGTGGGATAGTTTAAGGTTTCAATATTTCACTTACAAGTACTTTCTTCACATGGCTAAAAAAAAGGTCTTTATGAGCCAATTTTTATCCAAAGAAGCTTACCGTTGCGGTCTGTCCAAATACACTGTCGATGGGGTAAAGGTTACAGTATTGATAGCACCCATAAATTTTCTTTTATGTACTTTCTTACGGAATACATATAGGCAAGCTGATATTTTGGCTTAGCATGATCGAATTTTACCGAATGAACTGAAAACGAAAAAAAAAATCGATTTGGGATTGAAAATGTGAACCAAAAGCTGGATTCAAGGTGCGCCTACTTCGGTCCATCCACGATGAATAAGCATACAAGTCATGGGGTTTTTGTTTGTTTTGTAATGTGGCTAATCTGACATTCATGAGGGGTAAGTTCATTGTTCACAGGTTGTGATTTGATAGTGAATTGTCCTCTAAAAACCGACACAATACATATGGTTGTGTACTGTCGTAAGTGTCGGTCGTCATCTGTACGTGTGACAGTACATGTGATATGTCTTTTAATTCTAAATCGTTTGACATGTCTTAAGGCCTATTATGAACTGGTGTAGCACCACAGGTGAGTAGACAGTAAAGGCTGTAATTTTCGGTTTTGAGGTCCTTCAATTGTTCAAACTTCACGGTCCTTTCATCCTGCTGACCCTTAATAAGGAACGATCGCTATTTTTCCTGAAGCTTCAAGTCCCAAGGAAGGTTTCAATTGAATAAGATGAAGACATAAGTCTTTTGTTATTGTGACTTGTGTCAATTTCACACAGTCATCTACAAACGATTTAACATTTTGACATCAAACTGTGTTTGTTAATTTGACGATCTCAAACCAATCATGTGACACATCTTGTCACATCCTAACAAACGCATCGATTTTGCACTTTAGGCAACCATAAGCTAAACAATCACCAGGATGAAGGGACTGTGAAGTTTGAACAATGGAAGGACCTCAAAAACGAAATTTACAGCCTTTTCCGTCTACTCACACATGATGCTACACCGAGATTCATAAAGAGGCCGGTATTTTTAGATTAAACCAACTCAAACTATTCCAAGGCCCTCATTTTCTGTCTACTCACATGATATCCAACTTTGATATTCCGCTCTAGGCAACCATTATTTAAACAATCACCTGGTCCAAGAAACCATACAACGGTAAGCTTCTTTGGGTAAAAAAATCAATCGACGCTGTAAAATATTGGCATAAAAAAGCAGCCATGTGTAGGTATTTGTAAGCTACATATATAAATCTATAAACTGTCCCGTATCGCCAGATTATTAAACCAATCTGATGTTTAAAAGATCAGTTCGAACCATGTTGGCTGCAGAGTCCAGTAGCGCGGGCTTATAACCCATGTGGGGGAATTAAAATTATCCAAGGGGGCAGGATTATTGGCAGTAGAGAGTTGTCACAAAATTTGTGTGCACCTTCTCGCCCTGAGCAAATACTACTAGTATCAACCTAGGAAGGCTATTATATGCCGTTTTGTGACACTCTCGAAGAGCACCACTGCATCACCCCGTTCACTCGATCATCGTTGACCCCTTCTTAGTTCAACGGTAACTTTTTATAATGTAAGTACAAACTTTTTTTCGACAGTAACTCGGTATAAATTGGACCAAGTGAACCATCATCAACAACTTTATAACCGAAATTTATCAAACTTACAAGTATCAACCATACGTGCAATCTGTGAAGTGCAAAAACCAAATCCATTGCAAGCTATATCCCCACCGATCCCAAAGCAACAAGTCGTATTTAGTTACTGGCTATTTTTTGGGCTTACATAGAATTTGGATTTATGCTAACTTACTCATGTCAATTGGCTTGATTCTGTTTTCTTTCTAAATTACAACAAATTAACTAATCTTTTGTAAACCAGTTAAGGATAAAAGACATAAAAAGTGTTGGTGTATCAACTGACTCTTGACGTTTAAAAATTAAAATACAAGTTGTTCGAGTTCCAAATCTATATTACTTGTTGTCTGACAACTCTCGGACTTAGTCTCGCGTTCAAAGGTTTAAGAGATGGATTACAGTGATTCCAAGTTCCAACGTTGAGAACAAGTAACCCAGCATGAAAGAAGAGGTGCTAAACTATCATTATTATTACAACAGAATAACATTGCTTGCACCACATTTGAACTCGTTAATGGAAGTTGTACTATTATTTCAGGTGATTCTGACCCTTTTAACGCGTTTGGAGTTAGCTGAAGAGCAGTACTTGCGGTTACTTCCTCAAACGAGTGTAACATGTGTGTTAAATTTTCATATGGTGGGTTGCAATTTAACTCTCTGTCCATGGACTTCAGTTTTAGTTTGACCCGATATCTAACCCATAATAATCTGATGAATGCAGACCTCCCAGCATTGCTTGCTGCTAAGGATGTAGTGATTGCGGCAATTTTGAAGAAGTACGTGATCAATTTCGATCCATTTACTTAAGAGTCGGTCGACTTTGGTTATATTTATATCTCTAAAGGGGAAAAAGGATACAAACTAATTTAGTTAAACTGAATGGGTCGAACATATGGGCAATTGGGCACACAACTACAAAAGGTTTGGTGGTAGTGCTGCAACTGCAGATGACATCAGTGGTGGTGGTTGGTGATAGGTAACAAAGGCTTTCAAAACATGACACATTTTGATCATGCACCAAATGTTTGGCCCTTTCTCGTTGTTACTGAACTTTCTGAAATTGGATTTTATCCGCACACATTAATGCTGTTGTCTTCTACCTATATCCAGAATTCAACTAAAGTACCTTTAGATAGTTGCTCCTTGTCGGGTCTCTAGTCAGCATTAAGCCAAATATATAGTATACAAATATGTTTGTTATGTGTCGGACTTTTTCAGTAATTTATATCGTGGAAGATAGCACAGAAATTGAGATTTACATTTATGAGTCTTTAAAGGCAGTGAAACTGTTTGTAATTTTGTATACATAAGCACTATAATACTACTCGTAATAAGGCTCAAGAATGCGTCTTAGATGCCTAGCCGGAAGATCAAGAAGACGTCCACTTATTACGCTCACCTTATTATGATTGTCCCACATCGGTAGAGTGGGAAATCTGAATGAGATGAAGACTCAATAAAAAGGAGGTCCATCATGCTCTTATTGATAACTTGGGTACCATAGTTGCTCAGCTCTGACTTGTCTTTCACGCCTTAGAGGCTGTGTGGCCTTGTTTGTTGAACCGTCAGTTTGAGTGGTTCATATTCATATTTTTTTAACACTATTATTAGTTTTAATATTTTTATTCTGAACTGGATTGGTTTGATTTTATAAATTATAAAATCATATCGACCATTGATAGAATTAAAAATATTAAAGCTTTTTTACAAGAAAAAAAAACTGTTTAATTATTTAAGAATGTAGAAAAATAAACAAACAATTATAATCCTATGAGGTTTAACAAAAATTAAATTAATCTTTTGATAAAACTGTATTAAAGTACAGGGTCTGGTAAAACTATTATTATCGAAGTTGAGTTAACACTATCGTTTGAACAACAACAAAACAGTAGAGCTTAAATCAAACCTTTTAAACTCAAGTATGGGGCAGGGCTACACAAACGCAAACCCCTTCAACAAATTATGATGTAGGCTCAACCTCTTGGGCGGACCTTAGGAGGCACCCTCCAAAGTGCAATGGATGTGACAACCTAGGCCATGGACTTTTTTATCATCCATTGACCCCATCCAGGTATGTGATCTCTACAATATCATGTGTCAGCATCACTTCCCTTCATTATTGCACGCAGGCCGAAAGTCTTGTTCATACTTGTTCTGTTTGAACACTAACTTGTGGATTCATACTTCTTCATTTTTTGAACTCGATTACTCATTAAAGGATTACTGGTAATGTTGACTGAGACAATTTAACTACCTAAAACGTGAAGTGTGAACGTTTACCCCTTTTGCTGCAAGATACACAAACGTGTCAACTTTCTTAGCTGAAAGTCCGAAACTACAACCTATTTTTCACCTTTGTTGTCATTTGGTTATGTCTTAAATAATCTTTGATTCAGAAGTCTGCACTTTCATGTGCGGTTGGGCAAGTCGCACATGGCCATTGATGGTCTTTGCAAGCCCGAAATTTGCAGAAAAAACATAGAAAATGTAAAGGCTTGTTTGAGCAAGGAATATGGGCACAAGAAATCTCGTATATTTCAAACATGTATAGTATAACTGAACTTGCAACAAATATAGTATCCTGCTCGTATGCAACTAGCCAACAATATCAGCTTCACTAAATATATAGCACATGCCAAGTCTTTCAAAGTAGCAAAGGGTGTTTGTAGAGGGAAATGTAGCAAATGGGGA
Organism: Glebionis coronaria; assembly: GCA_025667525.1. Classification (NCBI taxonomy): domain Eukaryota; kingdom Viridiplantae; phylum Streptophyta; class Magnoliopsida; order Asterales; family Asteraceae; genus Glebionis; species Glebionis coronaria. The sequence continues at coordinate 582,324,556 of CM046879.1, forward strand.
AGGTTTCTCCATGGTTGCCTAGTTGTTCTCATTAGTCACATTGATTCAAATGAGGAAACTAGAGGGACACAGCTACCATTTAGTCACTCTGACTACATGGGTAAAAAGCTGTTGTACCATAGATAGGGTTGCTTGATTGTTGTATTAGACATGTATGTTGTCCGATATGTTTCTAGTTTTCCAATAAGTTTAGGGGAAGTCCAATATTTTTTATATTTGATGCACTATCTCTGAAAATTTTGGTAATATATATTCACCTTTTTACTAAAAATAAAAAAATAATACATCTGTCACAATTAAAGTACTTATTCCTAACATTATATCAAAATGACCATAATTAGAGGTGCACATCCAAACCGGTTAGTAACCGGCTAACCGGAAACCGGGACCGGTTCTAACATGTTATAAAAAACCGGTTAGGGTTTTTTACTAACCGCCGGTTAGTAACCGGTTTGGGTTTTAGGGGTATTGGACCGGTTTGTATTTGGGTTTTTTTGACCGGTTTTTCAGTTAACCGGTTAAAGAAGGTTCTTTTTTTAGATTTTCAAATTTTTAATTTTATAGCCGTAGGTTAGAAGGGGTTAGTAACCGGCTAACCCGGTTAGTAACGGTTAGACCGGTTATACATTTTTCTCTCTTAGACCGGTTAGTAGCCGAACCGGTTAACCGGTCCAACCGGTTTTTTGGTCTTTGACCAAAAGCCGGTATTTTAACACTAACCGAAACTGATTCAGTTAACCGGTTCTGTGCACCCCTAATCATAATTGCTTGATTAACATCTAGAAAATTTACTTATCTTAAAAAAAAACATGATTATTCTCATTTCTTTCCTCACATAAGGGTGTTTTTAATTTTAATCATGAATACACATTTAATAACAAGCAACAGAAAAAAATAAATTGACTCTGTGGCCCAATGGATAAGGCGCTGGTCTACGAAACCAGAGATTCTGGGTTCGATCCCCAGCAGAGTCGCTTTTTTATTATTTTTCCTGAGCAAACAGGAAATACAATCTGTCACTACAAAGGGTTAAAATGTTAGGATCAAACACACAACTCCTCAATACAGTATACGCCTTTAGCTCAAGGTCTTTAACCTTGCTCTGCCTCAAATCCAAATACGGCATGTCAGTTCTGCCTGCAGCATGTCTAAAAAAGTACTCGTCAACAGGTATGTGGTTTGATCATTGGCATGGCTTCATATAGCAGTCAAGGACAACTCCCTTTTCTTTTAACACAACTACTGCTTTTTAGCTTGTTGGATTTTTCACTTATAATTCTAAATTCTTGATAGTTCCATCATTCTTGTAGAAACTCAGGGGAGCACTGCAATTGTTAGCCTAGACCTAAAGCACGCCAGTATTGGGCACAATGGTATTGACTATTAAGCCTTGTAGAAACTCAGAGGAGCATCACAATTGTTAGCATATTTTAGATGACTTCAGTTTCAACCTTTTTTACCCATTGACTTTTAAGGCTTGTAAGCTAAGGGTGCGTTTGGTTCACTGTAATTCAAAGTAATTGAATGTAATTGTAATCTAGATTACATTACATAAATTGTTTGGATAATAAATGGAAGGAATTGTAATCCGAATTACATTACGTAAGGTGTTTGGTTTGAATTGTATTTGTAATTCAAACATTACAATTATGTTAAATGAGGGAATTGAGATTACATAGGAAGTTAGATGGAAAGTTCTGAATTACGTCGTAATTTAATATTTTTATATTAAAGTACGATTATTTATAAATAATAATAAAATAATAATAATAACCAAACAACATACGGGGATGAATGACTTTGTTCCTGACCCGAGCTGTGATTGATGCTGCACAACGTAAACGTTGCAAGTATTTGGCTAAGTGTGCAGCTATCGGATATGGGTTTCTTCCTTTCTCCTTTTCTTCTTTAGGGGAGTTACAGGAAGATGCAGTTGCGTTGCTGAAGCGGATCCAGAGATTTTCTAAGGCTCAAGACATTGGAGCGCGCGCTGCTGTACATATTTTCCATAGAATAGGTTTTACCATTGCTAAAGGGGTGGGAGCGCAGATAGTATCTCGACTCCCATCCAATTTGTTGTAAATCCCTTTTTGTTTCTAAAAAAAAAAATTAAAAAAATAATAAATAAAATAATAATAATAATAATAATAATAATAATAATAATAATGATAATAATAATAATAATATTTCTATTAACATTATATAAATTAAAAATAATAATAATTAATTTTAATATTTGTATTAATATTATTTATTAATATTAATATTAATAATAATATTATATTATTATTCTTATTATTTATTTTTACTTTTTTATTTATTTTTATTTATTAATTATTTTTAGTTATTATTATTATTATTTATTTATTAAATTATTTTTTTTTAAAATATTTATTATTTTGTATAGATATTTATTATTTATATTATTTTTGTTATTATATATTAAAATTATTATTTTATTATTAATATTTTTATCAATTTTATTTTAAAAGTTTATTCTTATTATTTTATTTTAAAATTTTTAAATAAATATTATTTTTTAATAATAATATTCATTATTAATTATAAAAATATTATTATTTTTATTATTATTTAATATTATTATTTTATTTCTAATATTACATTAAATTTATTATTATTTATTATAAATGATAAAATAATAATAATAATAATAAAGTATTTTTTATTATATTTTTTTATTATAATAACTTTTATAATTACTCATTTATTATTCATTATAATATTATATTTTAACTATTACTTTTTATATTTAATAAAAAATATGAATTACATTATATAGCAAGTAAACCAAACACATCAAAAGATTTAATCAATTACAATTACAACACCTATGTAAATGTTGAGATTTCGCCGTCTCAGGGAGCATGGACTTGACTCTTACAACATTTATAAATTTGGATATGTACACATGGCTAGTAGTGTCAGGAGTTGTTTTGTGTTTGAAAACTTGTGTGTATTTTATCTTCAGGTATTCAAAGTAGTTGAAGGGTTCAATTCTTAGAACGACCTGATTCTCGAATGTTTGAAGTGATTTACTAAGATGGAAATTTAATCCTTAGGATATTTTCATTTATGCACTGGTTTTGTTAAAGTTAATTTTCATGCAAAGGAATTGTATTATATTGAGGAGGATTGATGGAAATATAGTTCAATTGTGGGTTATGTTTACACCTGGTAATGGGCTTGGAGGTATGGAGTATACACCCATTGGTCCCTAAACATCCTGGCTCAGATAGTGGTTAAGTTATGTTCAGCGGTACTTAGGATTACACTAAAGGTACTTGGTTTTACACTAGTGTTATGCAAGTACTGCTAGTGTTATGCAAGTACTGGCGAGAAACATGTAACAGTCTTTGATTGTTTAACTGTATTTAATGACCACGTTTAATGGGTCATGTAACCACTATTCCTGGTCTTATGGAGGCATATAATGGGGAGTTAATTGGCCGTTAAAACCTCATTATTTCCATTGACCATGTTGAGTTGATCACCTATAAAAGGGTTCCTGTTGTTTGCATGAAGCACACATAGAAAACAAGAAACACTTTATAGCAAAGGGTTTTAGATTTGTGCCTAATTCTATAACATACATTTGGTCTTATCCCAAGTAAGTATTCGTGATACCCAGGAAATAGGGTCAAATAGTTTACGTTGGAAAGTGATCACACGATTCCAAGTGATATCCGGTAACCTTCATTGGTACGTAGTTAGGCTATTGATTATCTTACCATGATTGGGACGAATAAACACCAACAGAAACACGACCATTGGTGCTAACCGAGAACTCATCGACGCGAGATTGTGTCGAGTTTTAGTGTTGGGTTGGATAAAGTTGATTTAGAGTATTGTAAGGAAAAATATTAAGGTTACTAATACACCTGATGTCTTTTTATTATGTGGCTGATTAAGCTATTGGGTTGATGTTGGCTACGTCAAGAAGGATTTGCGAGTGTGATCGGTATGTGAGAAGTGGGTCGTGCATAAAACGTGACTTCAAATTGAGTACTAAGGTTTATCCACATTTGTGGTTTGTTTTTTAGTTATTATACTCGAAATTTAACAATGTCAAATTTAATGACTGGTATTTGGAATTCCTTAGTTAAGTGCTTATACGCTTAACCAGAAAAGAAAAGCAGTTTTGATTTTTGATGTGAAAATATCTATATGTGTTATTTTAGAGTAAATAAGTAGGTTAGCATGCCTTGTGTAGTATATTTAGAAAAGGCCGAATTATCAAAACTAACACTGCAACAAAACTGGTTTCGCAGGACGCCGAGAAGTGTCCTATCATGTTACTCTGTGGTTAATAGGACCTTTGACTTTTTTCTAATCAGCGATGTTGACTTTTGCTAATTTCCAAACTAGACTTGCAGAATTACGAGTTATCCAATTTGGACTAGTGCTTCTTTTTCATCTTTTTATCTGTAAGAAGTTAGAATCCTAGGTTTAGGAAGAATCGGGACATCCGTTGCTAAGAGAGCGGAAGCATTTAGTTGTCCAGTTAGTTACTATTCCCGAATACAGAAACCAGAACTGAAATACATGTACTTCCCTAGTGTCGTCAGTGGACAAGTCTGTCAAAAATTTTATTGATAATGATACAGAGTTTGTGAATAAAAACTTTGAAAATTTCGTCAAAGATAATGGAATTTCTCATCAAGCTACTTGTATCTATATATTCCAACAGAATGGTGTAGCTAAGAGAAAGCATATACATTTAACATTGCTAGAACCCTCATGTTCTAAAAGGGATACCTTTAAACATGCGGACTGAATCTATACTAATTGCAGCCTATTTGATTAACTGGTTACCTACTATTGTGTTAACTGGTTACCTACTATTGTGTTATCTGGTAAAACTCTTAATGAATTGGTTTATGAGTCTGGACCTAGTCTTTTGAACCGTAATATTAGAAACTTATATTGATGAACCGGGTGCATTTAACATAATTTAGGAAAATTGATGTTTTTCTCAAAATTAACACTACGTTGGAAAAATTCATGAGGTTCTCGTGCACTCGTGGAAACCCCTTGGTTCCGTCCCTGGCTATAATGACCTTACGAGCCATAGCTATCATAGGGATATATTCCATAGATATAATGACTTTATGAGCCATAGCTATTACGAGAATATAGTAGGGTATATGTATGATGTGATTACGAGTATCTTAAATTAACTAAAGAAAAGCAAAAAGAAAATGATCTCGATCAAATCTGATTCACTCTTTTTTATAGGTTTTAGTCGATTCTCTTTGATTCGTTCCAGACGATTTTTATTTGCTAACCGAACTGATAGCCACTCATGTTTCAGGTTGAATCCATCGGTACAATCCCATTTTAAAACTATGTGTATCAGCTTTGTATATTCATTTGTACAATGTATATAATAACATGTAGTTTTCATTTTATGGGTATTTTGAAATTAAAATTAGTTAGCGTGTCTAATGGATTAAGATGTGTTTTAGAATGTAATATTAAATGTGTTGATCAGTCAATAAGAGCACAAGGTATCCTAATGAACCACCCTCGCCAGTCCGACTTGGCACCTCGCCAAGTCTCGTCGAACCTCGCCATCATACCACATTTGCTTTCCATGTCCAATTTTCTCCGTCGTGTGGTCTACACGACGACGATAATGACAAAACAAATTCTCTCTCTTTCTTACCGTTACACAACTACTGTTTTCCTTCTAATATTTCAAAAAAAAATTATCCCCTTATTTCAAATATAAATACACAACAAAACTCACACTTTTACATACGAACTTCTTAATAATCTTCTTTTAACTCTAATAAAATGTATCAATATCCAAATGAAGGGTATTATACCAATCTCCTTAACGCCCACCCACAACAATATTCTTCTCCTTTTATTCCCTCTACCCCATCGTCACAAAAATCCGTCGGATCCTCGCAACAATATCCGTCAAACTTATCTCAATTTTCACCCGAGCAAAATTACCAATATGGCTTCCATAACCAACAACAACTCAAATTTCAAAATTATCAAAATCCGAGAAACAACCTACCACAATTCTTTTCATGCCAACCATCTCAACCGTCTTAACAACACTACTTTCCATCACAACCCTATCCTCCACAATCGCAACCATTTCTGACACAATCACAAGGTCAATTAAAAGTACCAAAATCTTGAGAAGCAATACGCAAAAAAAATGTCTCGCGAAAAATTCCAAATCAAAAAAACAAACATCGATTAATTTGGACGACGATGAGGATGAAGGCGAGGTTCCATGTGTTATTACCCGTTGGACAGTCGCAGAATAAACGTTACTAACGGAGGCTTGGATTGAGGTTTCCCAAAACATTGACATCGGAAATTACCAATCTGAGGAAGCATTTTGGAACCAAATTGTGAAAGAGTTTAGCAGTCGTACCATGAGTGATCATCAAACGAAGAATATGATTACCTAAAAATGGACACCAATTAACAACAATTGCTAAAAATTCAACGATGTTTACAAGCATTTGCAACTTAAAAAAGGTGAAAATGAGGGTGATCATATCGAGAATGCAAAGACTAGTTATGCTCAACGACCCGATGAGAAAAAGTTTAATTACGTGTATTGTTGGAACATCTCAAAATTTTATCCAAATGGGACGCGGCTAAACCAATCGATTTAAAAAATCTTGAAGAACTATTCGGCCCAGATCCACCACCTCGTCCTGTCGGAAAACCACATCCGGAAAAAAATCAAAATCTGAAACATCTGGGAGCACCGGTGGAAGTAACTCAGGATCTGGGGTCGGACATCTTCCAGCAAGATTATCGTCGAAAATGTGTAGTTGTGGAATCTGCTTACTTGGCGAAGAAAGACAAGGAAGTGGCGTTGATGGAGTGTAGGAGCTGGAATTCCTGATGATGTTGGATCCCGACACACACCGTCACACAAAGTCCCATTCATCCGAAAGAAGCAAGAAGACATAATGTGGCGATATCCAAATGCTTAGAAGAGGCAATAAATGTTATTTCTTTTTCGTAATTTTTATTTTCGTTCTTTTTTGGTAATTTTTTTATTTATGTATCTCTTTTTATTGTTTGTAATTTTTAATTTTATAAAATGAATTTATTTTAGGTAAAAATTTGTTAAATAAAATACAATGGGTAGTGATGGGCCCAAATGAAGAGGAAGTATGTTGTGATAAGAGGTGTTTTTTGAAAGTGATAGTGTTAAGTGACTAGAGTTAAGATCTATGTAAACCATTAAATTAGCATAGACCTATTCAACCAATCATAATCATCCATCTTTTTAAAAAACCCACTTTCCACCACTTTTTAAAAAATTAAATATCTCACAAACGGTAAATCGTCAAACGAAAAAAAATACACCATTGCAACGAGAATTAAATCATCTTTCTATCGAGGTGCACATGTATAACGAATCATATATGATTTTCTGAAAATCATATATGATTCGTGACGAATCATATATAATTCTCTCAGACGTGACTTAAGAAAAAAATAGCGTGTGAATTATAGAAAATGGTATGTATTTGTGTGAATTATAATGAAAATATGTGATAAAATGGGGTATTTATGCCTTCCAAACGGTCAAAAATAAGCCAAAAAAAACCCGTTACATAACGGCTAGTTTTTTAAAATATTCAAAAAAACAAAAAAATTTAAAAAAAAAAACATAACGCAGCGCATGGCGCGAGCCACAGTGTGGTTGGCTGGGCCATGGTGTCGCGCCATGACCATAAGTGGTTGGCCATAGCCAGCCCAAAACCCATAACGCTGGGCACGGTATGGTTGGCGGCGCGATGGTGGCCAACCAAGCCACCAGTAGCCATACCCAGATCTCTAAGTATGACAATATGCCTAAACTCGATGAATCTAAGTGGGTGTTTGGATGTGCTTATTGAAAACAAATTATTCATTTTGAAAACTCCATTTTGAAAAATCGATCATTTTGAAAACTCCATTTTAAAAAATAGTGTTTGGATTTGATACTCCAGTTTGAAATCGCAATAATCAAATAATCACTTTTTTGAGTGTTTGGCAAATTTGATTATTTGATAATAAACTCCATTTTGAAAGCTTACTTTTCCAAAACTCCATTTTGAAAATGAAATAAGTAGCTCCCCACTAACTTTTTCAAAACTCCATTTTGGAGCTTCTAAACGCAAATAATCACTTATCTCCATTTATTACCCAAACACTTTTTTTTTAACTTATCTCCATTTTACAACTGAGATTTCTCCTAACCGCACATCCAAACACCCCCTAAATCTTTCCAAAAGCTTACAACATTTCACAGCGTTTTTGCAATCGAGTAAAGCGTTTTAAACGTACAATTTCATCTATGTCCCTCCAAAACTTGATATGTGAATGCTACCTCTGGTCCATGTTATAATCCTTTATTAAAATCAGATACCTGGTTTTCAAATGCAAAGCCAAACACCCTCTTACTGACCTGGATGGTTATAGAGCAGTAAGGATGGTCAACGATATCAAGCTCAATGTTCATGCTTTAATGGTGATTAAAACCTTGGTACCGTCCCTGGCGACACCAATATTGTTTTGTGGGGATGGAATCGAAGAAAGACATTAACCAAAGGTGACCACGGTTCTCCTTACTGCAAGTTCGTTTCCACATACTCTAGAGCGGCTCAATAAGTTGCAAGTTGTTAAGAGGATTAGGTGTTTGATAAGTATATTACCCCGTAGGTTGTTGCATACAAGTCTTAAGAATTTTGTACGACATACAAAGAAGGTCGTTTACTTTCTCCTCCAGTTATATATTTTGCCTACAATATATGAAATGTCTGGGAGACGTTGAGACATGTTTAATTTTATTCATAATATTTGCATGATGGTAGCTTATTAAACCAAAATTTATCAAACTTACAAGTATCAACCATACGTGCAATCTGTGAAGTGCAAAAACCAAATCCATTGCAAGCTATATCCCCACCGATCCCAAAGCAACAAGTCGTATTTAGTTACTGGCTATTTTTTGGGCTTACATAGAATTTGGATTTATGCTAACTTACTCATGTCAATTGGCTTGATTCTGTTTTCTTTCTAAATTACAACAAATTAACTAATCTTTTGTAAACCAGTCAAGGATAAAAGACATAAAAAGTGTTGGTGTATCAACTGACTCTTGACGTTTAAAAATTAAAATACAAGTTGTTCGAGTTCCAAATCTATATTACTTGTTGTCTGACAACTCTCGGACTTAGTCTCGCGTTCAAAGGTTTAAGAGATGGATTACTGTGATTCCAAGTTCCAACGTTGAGAACAAGTAATCTAACATGAAAGAAGAGGTGCTAAAATATCATTATTAATTTATTATTACAACAGCTGATGTGTTTTTAATTTTAATAATCAGTACAGATTTAATAACAAGCAACAGTAAAAACCAAATTGACTCTGTGGCCCAATGGATAAGGCGCTGGTCTACGAAACCAGAGATTCTGGGTTCGGTCCCCAGCAGAGTCGCTTTTTTCATTCTTTTTTATGAGCAAACAGGAAATACAATCTGTCACTACAAAGGGTTCCAAACACATTTGCTCAATCTGTATACGCCTTTAGCTCAAGGTTTTTAACCTTGCTCTGCCTCAAATCCAAACACCGCATGTCAGTTCTGCCTGCAGCATGTGTGAAGAAGTACTCGTCAACAGGTACGTGGTTTGATCATTGGCATTGCTTCATATAACGGTCAAGGACAGCTCCTCTTTTTTTTAACACAACTACTGCTTTTTAGCTTGTTGGAATTTTCACGTATGATTCTAAATTCTTGATAGTTCCATCATTCTTGTAGAAACTCAGGGGAGCACTGCAATTGTTAGCCGATAGACATGAAGCACGCCAGTATTGGGCACAATGGTATTGAGATTAAGCCTTGTAGAAACTCAGAGGAGCATCGCAATTGTTAGCATATTTCAGATTACTTCAGTTTCAACCTTTTTTACCCATGACTTCTAACTTTTAAGCCTTGTAAGCTAAGTTTCTGTTTGACTGGTTTGAGATTGATGGAATGCTGTCAAAACTTACCCAATTAACTAAATGGGTCAAATTTGTTACCTCAAATGAAGAAAAAGACATGGAAACATTAAACTAGTCTAAATGGGAATTGACATACCTCCTAATTAAGAGAACCACTTGAGCTTCCTAACACAGGTTCATGCCGAATGACCAATAAGGGTGGCTTGCTGAGATACGGTTCTCTTCTCACAAAGAGTAAATATTTTAAATGACCACGACTACAAAAAAAAAGTTTCTCTTGAGGTAGAGATCCCGTGAGGTGTTATGTTTTATTGATACGTATATTGGTCAAATAAATTAAAAGGCTTCCAAAAGCCGGAAAACTGGTATGTAGGAATCCAAAAGAAGCCATTGTGGTCATGACTCATGAGAATTAACATATATGCGACAATATACCTAAGTGTGTATTGTTTCTCTTGAATAAAATACTAACTTTACTCCGTAATACATGAACAACGTGTTGCATAAAAATTTAAACTATGAATTGTATAGTTTATAAATGTTAGTAACAAAAAATAGATATGTGTATAAACAAAACATTTATACACACAAATATTTCATGCCCATAACATTTATAACTATATCCCTATAGAATTTATAAAATATACATGACTTCATTGAACCTCCCCCACTTTATAGAGTCTTCTCATCAATCAATTGTTCTTCACTTGTCGATGTGGGACAGCATTCTCTCAACATATTTTACATTCCTACTTTCACTAGAATGAGCTCTCTTTTGTTTTCCGTCTCACTGATAAGTATTTGTAAATGTATCATAAGTAATTGTAACTATTTGCTATATTAGAATCATTGACCATGTCAAAAATGTGATGGATTTATAATTACTGGGATGCATTCAAAGATTATGTGATTTTCAATAAGCTCGTTATTGTGTACCGAGTACATGTCACTATGTCAGCGTCCCTTGACAAGAAGTTTTGGGTACATAAGGATTAGATACAAGTGTTCTTGTGACCAATATGGGCACATTTTTGGTTCATAAGTTATCTTTTATAGTTGCCGGCCATGATCATGGGCAGGGCCGGTTCTTATAGTGTGCCACGGGTGCCTAGGCACAGAGCCACCAAAAAACTAGGGCCACCAAATTTGGAATAACTGTTTTGTACGATATTACTAGTAGACTACAATTACAAATTCAAATATAACACTGAATCACTCACAAATTTTTTTTGGTCCAATGAGAATGTTGTGTAGTTTTGACACTGACCCATATAAGGTCCAATAAGAGATAAAGCAAAAGCCCACATCTCATCAAACATATATAAATAATAATAAAAACGTGTATCATTATGATTTATTAACTTGTCATGCTATTGGAGAAATCAAGTTTCCGAATTGCGGCTGCGAGATTGTATTTTTTTTTAGCGTCGGCTTACTTTTGCCATCAATCAGGTAAGGTTTCAAACGCTATATTCTAGTTTTTAATTATCGGTTATATTTTTTTGCTGTGAAGAGTACAATTTTTAATTTTTTAATAAGTTAGATTAATTGTTTATCTCTTTTGACCAAACTCTGTAAATTAAATGTTTTGTTTTAGTATCATAGATGGCCCCGTAACACTAATTAGATATTTGTTGTTATTTTTTCGATGCGTTTTAGCACTTATAGCTATTGAGAATGACATGTTAGAGAGTGTTATGAAAATCAACAACTTTGCTTCTAAAAATGCTAGAAGAATCGCACTATTTAAATACAGTAGTTAATCTTGATGTTTGTTACTCGGTTGAACGTGTCTTTTAGAAGGTCCTCCACGTAGTCATCGCACGGGCCACCAAAATCCACGAGACGGTCCTGATCATGGGCACACATAATTTGAGGGTGTAAATAACTTGATACTTCTTGGAACATTGTACAAACCTCAACATTAGTGTCACGTGGAGATCCTTTTAATGCATACACCAATGATACAATTTTGATTCTCGCTCATACTGTTCGTTTTACACGCAGCTGAACCGAACTCATGTGTAGTTTATATAGATGGTGCATCTGTCCTGTTCATGTGATGTGGAGGTAGGCTGATTATTAGGGAATAAACAGGCCCAAGCCCGGTTTGTGGGTTTGAGGCATTAGAGTTTTGCCATTATAAATATGGCCATGAATAATATCATACTCATGGGGTTTAGTCCTTCTTACATGGTATCATAAGCACAGGTGGATCTAGTCGACCATGAGGAATTCCTCATTGTCTCTCTACCACCCCGTCAAAACTCTCATTTTAATGTCGGACGCCCACTTCTATCTTTTCAAAAAAAAAAAAAGCTCCTTCGCCGATCTGTCACCATAGACAAACGTCTTTGATCTATCACTCCATATGAAAATAAAAACAAAAACCCAAATCCCCAAAACCCTAAATCTAAATATTGGCAGCCCTTTATTTTTCTTTACGTTCTCTCGTTTCAAATAAATCTATAGTCACATGTCATGCATATCAAATTAACATATGTGGTCAAGACCACCATGTCTCCTCCCAACACCATATCTCTTATCTTTTTTTTACACCTCGCAACTGTTCTCAAGCATATAGACGGTCACAACAAGAATCTGTTGGAATTTATAAAAACCTTTTATCATATTAACACATTAATAATCACGAGTACGCAGCGGAATTTAGGATCACGTATAGACAAATAATTAACATAAACGATAAAGAAACGCGTACCTTTTAGCGATAGATTAAACACCTTTATCGAACCACCAATAAATATCAAAGTATGATCTCTCTAAGAATACACACACAATACGTTATAGCAAACAATTAAGTATGCTAGTACCAATAGTGATACGCTACGACCGATACTTGTTTCTCTCAAAACAAATAAAACGCCAAAACAACAATGTGAGATGTTGTAATTGTATCGCTAACAAACAAAAGTCTTGCAAAGTTAATCGCAAAGTTACAAGCACTTTTTGTTTCTATCACATGTCAACCTATAACAATGATAGCATTGTATATATATGAATGCATAGTCGGTTAGCCAATTAGGAATAGAAAAGGCATACGTAATTTGTATTATCTTCAAATTCCTTTTGTTGTTTTACTTTATATAACAAATATTTATAATTAACATTTAATTATCATTTGTCAAAACCCGTTAACTAACTATTTGTTAATGTTCGTCATAACTTATCACTAATTAATATATTACGCTTAATATATTAACGTCTAATTGTTTTACGTATTAACGCGTGCGTCTCCTTAGGCTCGGGACGACTTCCGGACATATATTATTTACGTGTACATATTCCTTCAGCTCCCACTTGGACATGTACAATAATATAATATAATAACATTGGTTAGCGTCTAGCAACACGTCAATGCTCCCGGAACCTCTCGAGTGTAGTTTTCCATAAAGTACATTTAAATGACTTAAACATTTACAATCCCTTTGTTTCTCAAATGCCATGTTAATAATGGATATGGATCAATGTCATTCCATTTTAACTATTCTTTTTCTCGCATTACATAATTAATTTAGATTACCAATCTAATCGAGACAAATCTAGATTACCATTGGGTATGGCCATACAAACATCTAATTAATTAACGAGGGGCCCAGTAGCATTATTTTTCAATCCTAGTTGAATAAACAAATTCTATCTTGACTACACGTGCCTCTTACATGCATCAAGATACAAATGATTATAGTCTTTATTACTACCTTATTCAGGATAGCGTTAGATCTATAGCAAAAAGTACCATCCACATATATAAGACCTGCTTGCATCTAAAGTCAAAGGATTTAGTAATGTAAATCATTTACAAGTTTCACTTAAAGACGCCGATCCATAAAGTGATTGACTTGTTAGTAGGAGATGTCCAATATACAACTTTTGGATATCGTATGAGTTGGTGAACCGTTCTTGCATATTCTACGAATATTACCATCTCTCATATATGTCGTAATTCAATTATATTCCCATATAATCAATCGACATAGACAATTTAGAATAACATATTATTCAAGGATTTAAACATGCAAAAATAGGACCAATAAATATTAAAGAAAACGAAAATATCCAATACTTCAATTCACAAAATAAATATTGTTTAACAATATCCTTTATCCAAATACTAAAACAGATTACATGAAACTACTAGCAGGACGAAGTCCCATGCTCCTAGCATGTTGAGTAAGCTTTTTACCAGGTAAAGCCTTCGTAAAAGGATCTGCTAGATTATTATCTGTATGAACTTTAACTAGATCAATTTCACCCAATTCGATACATTCTCGAACATAGTGATATCTCCTTTAATAGTGTCTGGCGCCTCTCTGAACTCCCGGTTCGTTAGCTATGATGATTGCACTTGAATTGTCACAATACATCTTTATAGGTTCTTCATTGGTAGGAACTACGCCAAGTTCACCAATAAACTTCCTCATCCAAACAGCTTCCTTTGCAGCTTCAGAAGCAGCTATGTATTCAGCTTCTGTGGCAGACTGTGCAGTAGTACTTTGTTTGGAGCTCTTCCATACTACCGCGCCTCCGTTCAAAACGAAAACATACCCAGTTTGAGATTTAGTGTCATCTCTATCGGTTTCAAATCCAGCATCACAATAACAATTAACTTGCAGCTCAGTAGCTTCAGGATTTCCACCATAAACCAAAAACGTATCCTTAGTATGTCTTAAATACTTAAGAATATTTTTCACAGCAGTCCAATGACTTTCACCTGGATTTTGCTGAAATCGGCTTGTAATATTTTGCGCGAACGCAACATCAGGTCTTGTGCATCTCACAGCATACATAATAGATCCTACAGCCGAAGCATAAGGAACATTTTGCATACGCTTCATCTCATCAGATGTAGTAGCACCTTGTTTTTTATTTAAGTCAGTGTGCACTTGCATAGGAATGAGACCACGCTTGGAATTATCCATTCTATACTTCTTCAAGATCTTATCAAGATATGCATTTTGACTTAGTCCAATTAACCGCTTCGATCTATCTCTATAGATTCTGATTCCAAGGATAAATGCCGCTTCCCCTAAATCTTTCATAGAAAAACACTTCCCAAGATAGGTCTTTACCTCTTGTAAACTTGGAATATGATTTCCCATAATGATTATGTCATCAACATACAAGATTAGGAAAACAACATTACTCCCACTAGCTTTTTTATATACACATGGCTCATCAAGATTTTGATCAAAACCAAACTTTTTGATTTCTTCATCAAATCTTTGATTCCAGCTTCTTGATGCTTGCTTAAGTCCATAAATGGATCTTTGAAGCCTACATACTTTTCTGGGATGCTTAGGATCAACAAAACCTTCCGGTTGTTCCATATAGATTTCTTCTTCCAAGTAACCATTTAAGAACGCGGTTTTTACATCCATTTGCCATATCTCATAGTCATAGTACGCTGCTATAGCTATGAGAATCCTAATAGCTCTCAAATCTGCAACAGGAGAAAAGGTTTCCTCATAGTCAACACCATAAGTTTGTGTAAACCCTTTTGCTACAAATCGAGCTTTATAGGTGTGTACAATGCCATCCATGTCCGTCTTCTTCTTGTAAATCCACTTACCCTTCACGACCTTCGCGTTGGGTGGTAAATCTACAAGTCTCCAGACATGATTATCATACATAGATTGCATTTCCGCATTCATAGCAACAATCCACTTATCGGATTCAGAATCCAATATTGCATCTCTATAGTTAGTGGGTTCATTAAGATCCCCTAAACTATGTTCCTCGACTTCTACATTTAGACATAGTCGTTCAGGTGCTTTGATTGTTCTTTTTGACTTACGAATGGGGACAACATCCTCTTCTTGAGTTACATCAGGTGCAAGACTTTCTTCCTCAATTGGATGTTCGCTAGTAGTTTCAGAAGGTAACATATCTTCATCCTCTAGTTCTACAATCCTCCCACTCTCTTTTTGAACTATGAGATTCTTTTCAAAGAAATCTGCATACCTCTCAACAACTATTTTGTTTTCAGGTGGGTAGTAGAAATAGTAACCCATAGTTTCCTTAGGGTAACCTATGAAGACACACTTAACCGATCTTGATTGAAGTTTGTCAGGCGTGTGACGTTTCACATGAGCCTCACAACCCCAGACCTTTAAGTAAGACAAGTTAGGAACTTTTCCATGCCATAGTTCATATGGAGTCTTGTCAACCTTCTTGGTTGGAACCATATTGAGAATGCGTACAGCAGTCTCTAGAGCATAATCCCAAAAGGATAGTGGCAAAGTAGAAAGACTCATCATTGATCGAACCATGTTTAGCAAAGTTCGATTTCTCCTCTCAGAAACACCATTGTGTTGTGGCGTGTAAGGAGGAGTCAGCTGTTGGACAATTCCACTAGCCTTTAGATAATCTTTAAATTCTTGACTAATATATTCACCACCACGATCCGATCGAATGGCTTTAATAGTCTTCCCGAGTTGATTTTCTACTTCATTTTTGAATACCTTGAATGTTTCAAAGACTTCATGTTTATGTTTAAGCAAATAAACATAACCATAACGACTATAATCATCAGTAAAGGTAATGAAGTATGTAGCACCTTGCTTTGACACATGTCTAAGTGGACCACATACATCAGTATGGATTAATCCAAGTAGATCTTTCACCTTTTCCGTTTTATGCGAAAAAGATTTCCTTGTCATCTTGCCCGATATACAAGAAACGCATTGATCAAACGGTTCACTATCCGTTGAGTTTAAAAGTCCATCATGTTGCAACTTTTCAATTCGCTTCTTGCTAATATGAGCAAGTCGACAATGCCAAAGATAAGTCGAATCTAAACTTGCTTTAGATTTCTTATTGCTAATCGAATACATTGAATTCACAATTTGCAAAGTAGGATCATGCATATCAATTTCATAAATACCATTAACACGGATACAATTAAAATAAATCATATCATTAAAAGAAACGGTCATACCAGAATCCGTAAATTTATGAATAAATCCTTTATTATGCAAACAAGAAACTGAAACAACACCTCTAGTTATAGTAGGTGCATAATGACAATCATCCAAAACAAGAATTAAACCATTAGGTAAAACTAAGTCAAAACTTCCAATAGCTTCTACTTCAGCACGTACGCCGTTTCCAACATACAAGTAGACAGCACCTTGCTTCAGCTTCTTTGCTCCTCTAAGTCCCTGTTTTGTGTTACAAATATTAGTACCACAACCAGTGTCATACACCCAGGAATTTTTAGAACAAGCAAATAATTCAATAGTATAAATACCTGAAGAAGTGGACAATCCAACTTGCTTCTTCTTTTTCATCAACTCAGCTAGATAAACAGGACAATTCCTCTTCCAATGTCCAACCTCTTTGCAGTGGTGACATATGGAATCTTTTGCCGGATGCTCTTTCTTATAAGGTTGAGGCTTTTTAGGTTTAGGAGGATAAGAATTTTTAGGACCCTTATCCTTACCTTTACCTTTAGCCTTACCTCCTTGCGGTTTGTACTTCTGGATCCTACCACCTTGGATCGCCATCACTTGTGGTGTAGAAGAAGATGCAACATTTGACTTCTTGTTCTTCTTAACTCCTTTCTCAAATTCAATAAGCAAAGAATGAACTTCACTAATTGTCTTCCCCATGCTTTGCATATTGTAATTTTGCACAAAGCCCTCAAAATCACTCGAAAGTGAATTGAGAATCAAGCTGACAGAGACAGCTTCTGGAAGAACATAGTTGAGAGTTGCCAAATGATCCAAATAGCTTTTCATCAATAGAACATAATCGCTAACGGATTGACCCTCTTCCTGCTTGCATGAATGGAAAGTGTGTACTAACTCTTGTAGTTCGACACCAGGAGGCTTTCCATACATCTTTTGGAGCTCAGTTATCATGTCCTTAGGACTTTTGTGTTCAAATTGCTGATAAAGCGATGGAGACATAGTTCCAAGCATTAAACAAGCAACTTCATTATGACGATCATAAAGAGCATTCCATTCTACTAATTGTTCATTAGTAGCAGTAGCACCAGGATGGTCAGGCAAAGGATTGTCATACACATCCTGTAGTTTCTCCACACGCACAACTAGTTTGAGCGCGCGTAACCACTCATTGAAGTTAGGACCAGTAAGTTGTTGCTTCTCAAGCATCGACCTGAAAGCCGAACTGTTTTGTTTGGTTTGGGCATTATTCATTGCCATCTACAAATAAACAAAGTTCAATAATTTAGTATTCTCGATAATACTTCCTTTATAGAAAATTAAATACCCATGTTTATAAATAAACAATTAATTTTCTAAAAGCTAGAATCCACCAAGACATACCACCACCGCATCAGTTGATCTGCTAGTGATGATGATATTCAAGGGGTAATTGACGTTCAATAATTGCATCCAATACAACTTCTAGAATTATGGGACTCAACTTTATATCCATCACTTGTGACAATTCAAAAGTGAAAAAGTGAGCATGTTTATCCCATCTATTGCCACGAGTTAAGGTCTCACCTATCTTAACTTGCTTAAGTCGTCCAACTAAAAACTGTGATTATATAGCACCGACGTCTCACAATCGAGTGTATTATATCACCTTGGGTTACAAAATCACCACAGTCTCACGTATGGTGAAAGAGTAAGTGCAAGTGCTTTTACACGTTGGATGGAAAATAAACTTATTTCAAAGGGTATAAATTTTGACAATTCAAAACATGTACAAAGAAGCATGCAACATCTTTGTATCATGATAATTTATAAAATTTACTCAATTCGTTAATTATCAATATCACTTATTTAACTTACAATTCAATTGTATAAATAGTGATATCATAAAAATTGACGATTCAACATGTATTCTATTTAAAGAAGTTTAATTTTATCACGGGAAAAGATTAAAGAATGATTAAAATCATTCAAACCCTAGACCATTTGCGGCTTCCTAAATAGTATGCAAGATAAGGAGACTACAAATAGTCAGGTATTATAGGGCAATGGTATCTACAAGACCGAAGTCTTGATGAGTCTTCCCGAACCTTAGCCTTGCAACTAGATAGTACTTTTGCAAATTACGTCATTAATAAAATTTTACAACTTTAAAGTAGAAAACAAATTATAAACTTGATTCTTACTAATCACGGCGTGAGTTAGATTTAAAACCATGTAAGGGCGACTCGTTTGTTGCCACATATGATCGTGCAAGAACAAGATTATAATAAATCAAATTTCATATAGTTTTAGTCCGGTTTATTTTTATTTTTTGAAAAACCCTTTGCTTGAACCATGATACATAACAATTATAATCAAAAGCAAAACAAATAAACATTAACCTAAAACATATCCAATTAACAATTAATCACATACTTCATGCATACCACATCTATCATGACTTGAATTAAATCAATTAATTAAGAACACATGATCCATGGTAAACTTGCATGATTCCCATGGATCGAACCATAAATTTAACAATTAACAACGTGATAAATAACGACTAATTAACAAGTAACATAATATTTATCAACAAAAATTGCATACAACTTAGGGTCTGTCTAATTAATTTTATTAACCCTAATTAGGGTTTATGAAAAACTAATCATCAAATAAAATAATTCAAACGCTATCATAGTAAGTTTACACAATTTTATCTCTTTCGTTATTTTTAATGTAATTAAAAGCTATACGAACGGCTCGTGATGCCACTGTTGGAATTTATAAAAACCTTTTATCATATTAACACATTAATAATCACGAGTACGCAGCGGAATTTAGGATCACGTATAGACAAATAATTAACATAAACGATAAAGAAACGCGTACCTTTTAGCGATAGATTAAACACCTTTATCGAACCGCCAATAAAGATCAAAGTATGATCTCTCTAAGAATACACACACAATACGTTATAGCAAACAATTAAGTATGCTAGTACCAATAGTGATACGCTACGACCGATACTTGTTTCTCTCAAAACAAATAAAACGCCAAAACAACAATGTGAGATGTTGTAATTGTATCGCTAACAAACAAAAGTCTTGCAAAGTTAATCGCAAAGTTACAAGCACTTTTTGTTTCTATCACATGTCAACCTATAACAATGATAGCATTGTATATATATGAATGCATAGTCGGTTAGCCAATTAGGAATAGAAAAGGCATACGTAATTTGTATTATCTTCAAATTCCTTTTGTTGTTTTACTTTATATAACAAATATTTATAATTAACATTTAATTATCATTTGTCAAAACCCGTTAACTAACTATTAGTTAATGTTCGTCATAACTTATCACTAATTAATATATTACGCTTAATATATTAACGTCTAATTGTTTTACGTATTAACGCGTGCGTCTCCTTAGGCTCGGGACGACTTCCGGACATATATTATTTACGTGTACATATTCCTTCAGAATCGTCATATCTAGGTTCTTTTAGCATTGGAAATCTACGTTCTTTTAAAGATGCCTCTTGCGAAGTTTACGAAGATCTCGAAGATTTCAACTGCGGGGAGTATTAGAGGAGATTAGGTTAGTCGGCCCAAGCCCGTATGTGGGCTCAGGGTCCATTAGGGTTTCATTATGTTTTATGTAATCTCTATATATTGTGATTGAATAAGACGTTATACCGACGGGTTTTTTCTATCTTCTTACATGTTTCATGTCAGAAGGACTAAACCCCATGAGTATGATATTATTCATGGCCATATTTATAATGGCAAAACTCTAATGCCTCAAACCCACAAACCGGGCTTGGGCCTATTTATTCCCTAATACGCTCTCACAGTCCGAGCGGCGAAATCGCAATAGCTCGGACTAAAGAAGTAAACTAGAAAAGAAAAACAAAACATAATCAAAGCAGAGATTTGAAAGCAATTCTTTAGAAGCAACGGATCTTAGAAGCAGCGAAACTTTAAAAAAAAACTAACAAATAAGCAAAAAGCGGTAGACTCAAGGTATATCTATCTGTCAACGATAACAGACTCAACCTATATCTATTGGTCGAAACGCGGCGGACTCAAGGTATATATATATCTGTTAACGATGACAGACTCAACCTATATCTATCGGCCGAAACGCGGCGGACTCAAGGTATATCTATCTGCGAAATAAGGCAGACTCAACCTATATTTATCAGCTGAAACGCGGCGGACTCAAGGTATATTTATCTGCGAAACACGGCAAACTCAACCTATATCTATCAACCGAAAACCAAAAAGTCGTGTCGGGGCTGGATACCCTAGATTCGACTAACAAACAAACAATTAAACTAGAAAACTAAAACAGATAAAAAGTTTAAACATAAAAATAATACTTACAAGTAAATTAAAAACATAACAACAACTTCGACAATCTTTGCAATCGTAAACCTTTTTCTTCAAAACAAGATCGTAAAGAATGGAGGCTTTTTGAACATTCGTCGGCTTGCATGTATAGACCCTCCATCTTTATTGCTTGACCAAACAATATAATAATAAGATTATTGGGATGAGGAATGGTGATCATCAAAATATTATACATCACAACTATATTATTGGATTGAATTGAGGGAATATGCATACGGTAGATCAACGAAACCCAAAAACAATTTTCTTTTTAGTGTTTTTAGGGATCCATGTTTTAACGAAGAGAGGCAGGGATTCGCGTGGTGTGAACTGATAGGGATAGGGTTATAGGACCGGGGTGTGGCCTGGGGTGTGCTCTGATACCATGTTAGAAGGACTAAACCCCATGAGTATGATATTATTCATGGCCATATTTATAATGGCAAAACTCTAATGCCTCAAACCCACAAACCGGGTTTGGGCCTATTTATTCCCTAATACTAATAACTTTACTTTTCCTACCAGCTGGTCTAAATTCTTGTCAGTGCGTTCTTGTATGTCTGACATGTCGAAACTTCTTGGATAACTTGAGTGTCAAACAACCTATATAAATAATTTTTTTTGCTGTCAATATGATTGTAGAAGCTTTTCTATGTGCTAGTGTATGCACTTAACATCTCATATTCCATATGTGCTTATGCGGCGAATCTTTATTGCCTAC